>JASJET010000074.1:0-1318750 GCA_034092305.1 Diaprepes abbreviatus
AAGGACATGACCTTACGGTAAATAGCAAACATTATCACACCATGTTACATGATTTTTTATGGCCCGACCTGAATGATATTGATCTAGACGGTATTTGGTTTCAACAGGACAGGGCAACGTGCCTTGATTATTTTCTGTGGATCTACGTGAAAAGTAAGGTATATATCAACAATCCAAAAAGAATTCCCGATTTAAAGAATGAGATTAGGTGCGTAATTAGCGAGACAGAATCCAACTTGTGCATAGAAGTTGTTCAAAATTTGGACAAAAGAATTATTGCCTGTCAAAGAAGCAGAGGGGATCATTTGGCTGACATTATTTTTCACATATAATTGTACACATCTGTAGAATTACCTCACATAAATTAAATAAAATGTGTTGTATTTATAAAAAAACATCAGGACACTCTTATTGGAAATCCTTTTATTAAGAGATAAGTAAATATCCAACACGTATGATATATAAAAATGATAGGTTATTTTTAGTAAATTTCTGAAGAAATGAAAATTTTTTTATGCTGACTTGGTTTATAATATGGTAAATACCTGCTTTTCGAAAATACTTAAATATTTAATTATAATTTTTTTATTCGCAGCATTTTATTCAGACGATCTAGATGTTTTCATACATCAACACGAAATAAATCTGTAACTGATGGGGTGAAGAGTTGGCTCACACGTGCATTTTCACACTGTTAAGTACTTAAGGGATAAAGATTAAAAGTTAGAGTAGAAACATATGTGGATATGTGAATATAATATTTCAGACGCTTAAATGCTGCTTTATAGAGACAATGTTAAGCCCGAGTGTGTTTTAAATTAGAAGTACCAAATTTGGATTTGAACGTGGGGAATCTCGGTATTTCTAAACTAATGCATATATAAAATGGCAGGAATCCAGTAATTCTGCAAACTTCTTAAAAAAATTAAATAGAATATTTAATTGGAGATGTGTTGATAGGTACTTTTAAATTCGTGTATCAGAAGTTGAAAAAGTGAATATCCGATAAGAAAAATACTAATGGTTACTTTCAGTCAGGCGCTGATCCAAGGGGGGGGGGATCACCCCCCCTCCCAAAGAGCTTTGAGTTCAGGAAAATAGACCCGATTTTGCCTCTTATTCTATAGTTTACTCGAGAACTAGAGGGAGTAATAAATCATTCTTTCCCTTTTTTTCTTCGCAAACTACCTGTTTTCTTTAGTCCGGTGTCTTTAGCAAAATCTGTTAGACACATATATTTTTCATAGAACTGGAATTTTATAATCAAAAATACCGGACTATAATAATGGACTATTTGGGTTAGATAACAATAGATATTTGCATGTGTGAAGTGTTAAAAAGGATTTTAATCATTGTCATAAGCGTCGGAAGTAGGTTTATTTTATCACAAAGTATTTATGGCATAGAATATTCTTTCGGTAATAAACTTACAATAAAAAGTTTTATAATATTATTTTATTTCTTATGATTTCTTAATAATTCACATACATTAGAAAATGTAGATAATTTTGACATATTTAACACTAATCACAACTGTATTCTAAGTTATAATTTAAAAACTTAGAAAATACCCTTTGTTAAAAATACAAAAAGTTAAACCTGTATAAAAAAATAAATTCGTCCATATAATATTAAAATATTTTTGGTGCTCTTAGTCATTTTATTATTAAATAAAAACATTTTTAGGATATTTGACGTTTCAGTTTATTTATTTGTTAAACCATCTGCAGAATTACAATTAAACACTAAAAAGGGATTCAAATATAATTAATTTTTATATGTTACAGTTAAAATTTGACCTACTTATTTTTATTTCTATTGTATTGATATCTTAATTTAATTTATTTTATTATATGGAAATCCGATAGCCCCAAAAAGAATAAAATAAACATGTTAATTCTATACGCTTAAGAGAAAAATACAAATACAATAATAAAATAATAAAAAACTTACGGCTAATTGAAATTGAATATATATATATATATATATATATATATATATATATATATATATATATATATATAAAATTAAAGAGTGGGACACACTAAAATAAAAATATATATAAAAAAAATATATAAACAACATTAAACAATAAAATCCAACAAAACAAAGATTTAAATAATAAATTGTGTTTACAGTGGTAAACATTACGTATCTAATTTCTAGTCAAAGTCAGTGAAGCTATCTTCACTCAAATTAATTATAATTGGTTCCTCTATCTCACCGAACATGGGATCGAGTTTTCACATTTTGTTTTATTCTTTTATTATATGGATTTTTCCCAATTTTCTGCTATAAATTTATTCAAAAAAATCTTTCAAAAATTCAGTTAAATTACTAAATTTTGTAAGTTGTGTTATTTCTAGCAAATCTACCTTTTACTTAAGAGAGATATTTCCTTCTTCAACGGACAGTTTCCGGACGATCTATAAGAACAGATTTTTCCAGCAAAAATTAAGTTCTCTGAGCAATTTTCGGAGTTCAGTTCTGTTAATTTCAGGTAAATCTCGATCTTCTTCTCATAATAAATGTATGTACAACTTCTTTTATTGCAGTTTTCATCTCTTCTTCCAACGAGGTTTTTCGTTCGCCTGTGATCGAATGTGCCTTGGAGTATTAACAATTCCAGTCGTTTTTTTCTCCTTCAGTATTCGGTTCATAGTAGCTTTTCCAACTCCTGTCATGTTGGAATACATCTCAACAGAGCTTTTAACATTATTATCTAGATATCGATATCTTAAGGCATCATAAACATTCATCGTAATAAGTTTTTCGTTGATTTTGGAATAAATATAGAGGTGGAAGCCCATATCTTTTGGTTATCTCACTAATCTCAAATAATATATAAAAACAAGCGCAAACAAGATAAATCACTAAGGACACACTGTAAGGTGTACTTTGCTCACTGACAGAAATTTCATTGTTACAGTAAATTTAAAAAAGCTAATAAAATTTAAATATATTTAAATATAATTGGATTTACGGTTGTCCTCAGTAGGTTGGAGGTTTTGGTAACCGTTTTATTACTTTCTTTAGTTCTTGAATAAAGTATTGAAATATGTATGCGTGCGATCGCCCCCCCCCCCCTCCCAAGAGCTTTGAGTTCAGGAAAATAGAACCGATCCGCCTTTTATATTAGAAATGTGTATGCTGCTGCACTCCCTCTCCCCATTGAAAACTTGTTTTCCTTGTGATCGCCCCCCCGCCATCTCCAAGAGCTTCAAATTCAGAAAAATAGATCCGACCTTGCCTTTTACACTAAAAATGGGAATGTTGCTGTCTACCTCCCCCCCTCTCCGTCGACAACTGTTTTCGTTTGCCATACTGTACTTTTGTGATATCACCGCCCCCCCCCCCCAAAGAGAGAGTCTGGATCCGCCCCTGCTCCCAGTTTTATGTTGTCACTACGTTATCAATTAATAGTTCGATAAAAAATCTTAAAAAAAGAGATTTTAGAAACTTTTTTAGCATACGTTCTTCAAAACAACATAAATATAAATTCAGTAGCTAGACGTGTATAGTTTTATTATCGTAAAAGTCGTTTATATTTATAATAGAAAATTTTCTAGAGCCCTAGATACTAACAAAGAAAAAGTATTTATATTTAACATCTTAAACTTCATAAGTTAATTTCTAGAAATTATCTTTGCTTCTAGTACATAATAAAACTTTAACTAAACTTATACACTAAACAAAGTTTTTAAATTTATTACCCCTTAAAGAGGACGTTGTAACTGGAGCAAAATTTGCATTGTTCATAGATATTGTAAAATTTAATCTAGCATTTTTGAGTTGTTAAGAAGTACATATAAGCTGAAGAATACAAGAACATAACAATAAATTTCAGAATAAAGAGAAAAATGGAGATGCACGTTTAAATTTCCCGCCTAGCTTAGTAAGCAAACAATTCAATGATGATACCCACACATGCTTTAATAAAAAATTGAAGAAAATAAGTTATTTTATTAGCATGCTAACAAATTTATTAATTCATTTTCTCAACTATATATATATATATATATATATATATATATATATATATATATATATATATATATATATATATATACAGATGAATAGACTTTATACTCAGTGTATCCTAGAGCAGATATGAAAGTTCTAGTAGATCCAGGAGAAAATAAATCATAAGTACAAACGTAATCTATCGAATACAGAAAAGCCACAGCATAATAAGAACTCCCCAGCATTTCTTACCCAAAAGAAAACTGACAAGAAGACACAATATCTCTGAAGTTCTTAAGTTCTTCATTGCAACCATTGAAAATATTTTCCGAAAATTGACTAGAATGACAAAGGTCCATGTAGAGATAGAGAACACCTGTCATTTAAGTTTCGCTGATGACATAATTCTGATTGCTAAACGTCCTAAAGAAATGTAAGAACAAAATGACCTCAACACTGCCAGTAATTAAGTAGGTCTAAAAATGTATCTGACAAAGACAAAAGTAATATGCAACGATTGGATCCCTAACATATAAATATATATATATATATATATATATATATATATATATATATATATATATATATATATATATATATATATATATATATATATATATAGGGTAAGTTTGGACTTTCTTTACGGTGGTACAGGTAGGCCATCATCTCGATGGTGGTGGAATGGGATGAATTGCATTCTATAACAATTTATTCTAACTGTGCAACCTCTAATACAGAATCGATATGATGGAGAGAAGTTTGCATTTACTGTTCGCATTTAACTTCATTCATATACGGAGCTGCATATAGTTGTACGTTTGCTGAATGTGATTTCAGCACTACAACGGCATAATGTGGATATATCCACTGCTATTGCATCTCACACGGAGGATATATATATATATATATATATATATATATATATATATATATATATATATATATATATATATATATATGACTTATCGAGCAGCCGTCGAGGAAGCATCACTTGAAAATGCCAGCTGAGATGTTGGCGAAACGTCGTGAAGATTTTTCTATTGACGAACGGATTGAAAACCGGAAAAACACTATTATATATATATATATATATATATATATATATATATATATATATATATAATATAGGAATTAATTTTTTCTTGAACCATTAAATATATTTTTAGTTGGTAATTTTCTTGGGAATATGGTTCATTTTTATATTGATTACATATATAAAGTAGTCATACTTATTGTATATATATATTTTTATTTCTCAGGACGTTTCGATTCTTTCGAATCTTTTTCAACTGATGCGGATGGTGGTGGAATGGGATGAATTGCATCTGGGTTCCACATTCAGTCAAGTCAAGACAGTTATAGGGTTAAAAATGTAGTGCCCATTCTTCTAACTGGCCTTTTAAAAATACTTTTAAAAAGTGAATATACAAAAGAGTGAGTGACTACAATTGGTTTGTGATGTAATTAACTATTGTTTAAAACAAAAATCTCTGTTCTGGTAAGTTTTTAACCTCTTTGTCCATATATAATAATATTAAAAATGTACATTTTTGTAGCATCCGCATCAGTTGAAAAAGATTCGAAAGAATCGAAACGTCCTGAGAAATAAAAATATATATATACAATAAGTATGACTACTTTATATATGTAATCAATATAAAAATGAACCATATTCCCAAGAAAATTACCAACTAAATATATATATATATATATATATATATATATATATATATATATATATATATATATATATAAGGAAAAGTTATTTTATTCTCCTTACAGTATATTCTCTGTGAATTCCACTCTAGTTCTCTCCCCATACTAGTTTTGACCACCCAATGGTCGCAACAGTGGAGCTGTAATGAACCAAGAGTAAAAACTTGATGATCTTAAACAGTACAACCGAACATCTGAATATACCCCGGAGCGGTGGGAAATCATTAAAAATAAACAATTCCACGGTCTACGTATTTGGAAAAGTTATTCAATTCTGACATTTTGCCAGCTATGGCATAAGGGAGTAAACCTTGGATATAAAAGAAATAAATAGCCACAAAACACCAAGATTCACTCAAAGAGTCATGGAAAGATGCATGCTAGGAATAGCTAAAAAGGATCGTAACATAATAGATTGGATATGACAGAACTCCTAGTTAATTAATATAATCCAAAGAATAAAATCCATAAAATGGTAATAGGCAGGACATACAGCAAAAATAACAGAAAATAGATGGATCACTATTGTAGCTATGTTGTATCCCAGAAACGCCAAGAGACCAAAGGGACGCCCCAGATGAAATATTGACTTCAGAAAATTGGCAGAAACAACTTGGTCCCAGATAGCTAAATACAGAAAGATATGGTCACAAGTGACCATCAATTTCAAGAAAACCAAATAAATTACTTTATCAAACAGAAGAAGGAATTATGGGAACATTAAATAAAGGAGGCTGCACCTCAATTGGAAACCGTAGATGAAGCTGGGGATGATGGTGATAAAATCGAATTCCGTAAAAAATGATACAAAGTCACTTTCATTTAATATATTTCAGTATTCATCTTGTATATTGCGGGATCATATAAAGGTTAGATTGGCATCTCTACAGTAAACTGTAACATTATTCCATCTATATAGTATTCCATTGATTCCATATATTCCATTTTTTGGATAAAATAGGATTCCTAAAGTATTATCGGATTCTAGATCTCCAAAAAGAGCCAAAAAAAAAAAACTAAATGGATCACTGTGCAAATAAATTAGTAAGGTAATATTTTAAAAATAATTTTAATATGAAATCAAAATTTTTACTCGAAATTAAAATTTTTATATCAAAAATTCATCGTTTTGATCTAATTTTAATTCTATCACAAATATTTTACCTCAATTCTATGTAGTTCTGATAAGATTTTTTACCTAGCATAGCAGAGAATTTCTAACTTTATTTCAAAAATTACACGGACGAAAATATCCCTTTTTTATATCACTTAAAAAGCAAGCAGCCGCTCTCATGGGGAAAATGTTGGCGGGACACCTTGTTTGAACCGTACAACTCGTGGTAAGTTTGATCACTTGTGCCGAATGATGCGACGTCTATTCTCTGAGTAGCATGTTTCGGGTATCGAGTTTTGATATATTTCTTTTGTCAATTTGTCCTCGAGTAAGACGATTTTATGCAACATTCTTGATTTGTGGTTTCTCTCGTTTTATTAGGTTATCCGATAAAATGTCGCTATTCGTATCTTGCCTGCGTTATTTTAATTTTAAAAAGAGCTTATGGGGCACAATTGCAAAATGATGCATTCTACCGGATGCAATGATGTGATGAGTCCCATACGAAGATGAAAGAGCGCTGTCGTCATTTTTCTGATCCTTTTAAAACAAGACTAATATTTATCGACAAATTTATGTTCGCATAGCCGAGAATTTTCTATAATATATACATATATATATATATATATATATATATATATATATATATATATATATATATATATATATATATATATTTCTTTATTTTGTCTTTTCTTGGGTTTAGGTTCTATATTTAATAAAAACACAAAACGATTGACGTTTCGCCCTTTATTTAAGGCATTTTCAAAATTTTTGCCTCCCAAAAATATTTTTATATAATTAAAATACACCACATAAGAAACATATCTACAATTTCAAAAAACAAACAAGACACTTAAAAACAGTATTTAAATTTTTAAATTTTTTTAAAATATTTAATTTTACCGGTACACATCTTGACATTTTGCTGCTCTGTTACTAAATAAAATTCAAATTTTACATCGTCTAGTGAGGATACATGGAATGCGAATGTGTTTTATTATTTTTTTTAATATTTTTTATATTTCACAATGCATAAAAAAACAAATAAGTTATATGTTTAGTTTTATGTTTAAGAGGATATTCAATTTTTGATTCTTATTTGACCGGATCGAATACTTAATATTTTTATTTAAATTAGGCTTGTGTAAATGTGGCTCAAATATCCCATATCTGTTCTGTCGTTAACAGTGTTTTATCTTTTTTAATTTCAATCATTTCCTTTATATGTAATTTTTGGTAATTCATATCTTTGTTTTTTATAATGGTTCTGTTATAATCAAAAGTATGTTTTTCGTCCTGTGTGTGTTTGTTTAACGCTGTTGAGGCGTTTTTCGTATATTTATGGCCATTTAATCTGTTCTTCAGCAATTGGCTCGTCATGCCTATATATTTTTTGGGACAATTTGTGCAAGAGATCGAACATATTATATTTGATTTATTTATGAGAGGAGTTTTACTTTTTAAATTTGTGAACAATGTATTTAATTTATTATGTGACCTGTGGCATACGATAATATCATGCTTTTTTAAGATGTATTTTATTTTTTCTAACAGCTCACTAGTGTAAGGTAATGCTACATATTTTTGCTGTTTAGGTTCTATGTTTTTTGTTTTTACATTATTATAAAACTTATATGTTCGTTTATCAATTATTTTGGTGATAGTCTTTTCGTTGAAATTATTATTTATTAGTGTTTCTTTTCCTTTTTGCAGTATTTTTGGTCAGAATTCTGGAGACGTTAGAGAGATAGCATGATCAGATAGACCGATTATAACGCTATTTTTTGAGTTTTTAAATGATTAGAGAAATAGTTTAGATATCTACCTGACCAAGTTGGTTTGGTGTACCATTCAGGTAAAATTTTGTTTTTTTCTGCGTATAAGTGTCATATCTAGAAAATTTATTTTATTATTATTCTCTGTTTCGGACGTGAACTGTTATTTTTCGTTGAAACTGTTAAACTCTTGGAGAATTTCATTTATTTTATTTTGTGGTACGGCTGCTATGCAATCATCGACAAAACGTTTGAAAAATATATTGAAATATAATTGAAATTGTAGATATGTTTTTTATGTGGTATATTTTAATTATATAAAAATATTTTTAGAAGGAAAAAATTTTGAAAATGCCTTGAATAAAGGGCAAAACGTCAATTGTTTTGTGTTTTTATTAAATATAGAACCTAAACCCAAGAAAAGACAAAATAAAGAAAAATGATATAATCTATGGTTCAAGAATCAAGAAAAAAAAAAATATATATATATATATATATATATATATATATATATATATATATATATATATATATATATATATATAGCGTCTTGCTCACCCTGTGTAATAAATTCTCAGACGTAACTTGATAGAGCCTTCCTTGACCAAATAATATTAACTTAACAACCTTAGAAATTGGATTTAATTTATACTGACACGTAAGAGGAAATAAGAAGTGAGAGGATTAAAAGAAGCACACCCGATGCGGGAGATAAGTCTCACTAATAACAGTAATAAAAAGGGAATTACATGTGGAAACATATCATGGCGTAATTTAAACGGACAGAATTCGTAGATTTATTGTGTTAGCATGGAATATGCAGCTTAATTTCTGATTACATTCTTTACTTGCCATGTGTGAAAAAGTTTCAGGTTTTTTTTTTAATTTTTAATTAAAATCGGCACACAGTTTACTTTTAAATCCTTTGTTCCACTTTTTAGGTATTTAAGTATATTACAATAAATATGTCAGCAAAATATATTACAAGATAGACCGCCCTAGGTTGTTAAAATAGTTGCACAGGAACAGTCATTCGTGTGGATGATTGGGTCGGAGTTTTCCCTATGGTAATTTACTCTATGTCAAGTATATCACTTGAAATATGGTTCAACAGTATTAATATTTAGCTATTTTAAAAATAAAATAACATATTGTGTCAAAGATATAGATGAGAATAGCAGAAAGAGTAATAATAATAATAATAATCCTGCACATAACTGGAGGATGCCAAGCGTTTGCCGCAACCGAGTATAAGGAAACACACGACTCAGCCGCTAAGGTACTCCACACTAGCAGAAAAGTTAAATCTATTACAGGTAGGAAAAATGCCTTATTACAAATACAATCCGGAGCTCATTCTTGAGAACAACTAGTTCAAGTTATATTGGGACCGAATGGTTCTGACGGATCAGACAGTTGCTCATAATAGACCAGATATTATACTAACAGATAAAATTTCTAGGCGAACTACACTAATCGACATTGCTGTACCTAACAACAACAACCTAAGGCCAAAATACAACGAGAAGATCGCCAAGTACAGAGATCTGGAGGTGCAAATCCGAAGACAATGGGCAATGAACAGCGTTCAAACGATTCCCATAATTCAACAACTGGAATGATACCAAAGAACCTTCTGCAGAACATTGAGGGACTGGGCTTTAGTGAGGATCTGTATAAACCGATGCAGAACGCAATTCTCCTTGCAACCGTCCGAAAGTTTTATGAAGTACAGACCACTCTACCTAGGACCCGATAACATGGAAAGGGTCACCACAAAGCTTCATACTTTTGGTATCTTTGTATACCTGGTATGAGTGAATAATCTCTGGAGGGAGAGCGAATCGTTTAGCTTGTAAATCTGATAAGAGACCGTATGATGGACAGATGACATGAAGAAACTAATAAAAAGAAAAAGAACTGGAAAATATATTTAAATTACAGAAGAATAGAAAATTATGATTTACTTAAAAAGGAAAGAAAATAAGTAAATGATATGGTAATAGTGTCAAAGCAAAATAAATGGATTGAATTTGAAGAAAAAATAGAGCGAAGTAGTAACGAAAATCAAAAATTGTTCTGGAAGATATTTAAATCATTATTGAAAAAAATCCAAGATACGACCCTGGTTAATAATAAACATGGATTTACTAAGAGAAAAAAATGAAATATTGGGTAGGTGGAAGGGTTGGGGACTAATAAAGACGAAAAAGAGAGAATCATCCATGATGATATGATAGAAAAATGGGAATGACGATCATATAATCATAAAAGAATTGTGGAACAATAATAGAAGAACTAATGAATTTTTATGTCATCAACGTTGTGGCTACCTAGATATTTCCATCGGTTAATAGCATGTATTTGGAGGTTTTCTTACTTGCTGAAAAATTTTAGTTGGATGAGGGGTTTCGCTTGGAAAAAAATATTTTAAATTACACGCATACATCAATTAACTGTAATAATAAAAATAACTGTAATAATACTTTGTGGCTACGTCTTTTAATAGTTTAACTATTGAAAAATTGTCATCACTAGACAGTGATGAAGTCGACTAAAGTAAAATCAACATTCTACATTTCTAAGCCTATTTTACTATTAAACATGGACAACTACACACACTCCGAGAAGGTTGACATACACCTGATGTATGGATTTTGTGAAGGAAATGGACATCTAAGTATTAGGGTTTACATGGAGAGATTTCCTAACCGCCGAATACCAAAACATGAAACATTTGCCAACATTGAGCGTCATCTCCGAGAAACGCAGCTTTGAGAAAATTTTTTTAGGTAGGAGTCGTATTAGAACAACTATGTATATATATATATATATATATATATATATATATATATATATATATATATATATATTGTGTTTCTCTCTCTATTCTTTGATCAAAAATTATATATTTTTTTCAATTTATTCAATCACCAATATGTACTACTTTCCAAATATTGGTCAAATATACTTAAGAACATAGCTCATAAAAATACTACTATATATAAGATTCCTTTCACTTTAAAGACAAAATAAAAAAAGATAACTATACTTATGTCACTGGATGTAATCTCACTATATACAAACATTCCAATCTCTCGTACCATAGAAGTCATTAAAAAAAATGGCATAAAATAAAAAAAATATACAGACATTCCTCAAAATGAATTCCTTAATGCAATAGAACTTACACTAAATTCTACCTATTTCTGATATGAAAATCAATTATACAAACAAATTGAAGGATGTGCTATGGGGTCATCAATTTTAAGTGTCATAGCACAAATAGTAATGGAAGAACTCGAAGAACAAACTTTAAAAAAACTCGAATATAAAGTTCCTTTTTTTTACCGATATGTTGATGATTGTATCACTGTAAGCTCAAAAGATAAGAGTGACGATATCTTCGAACAATTTAACAACTTCCATAAAAAAACTTGAATTCACCATAGAAATAGAAGAAAACAAAAGATACTACCCTACATCACAGTGATAATAACATAAAAACAGAATGGTATACCATTCTTTTGTATACAAAAGATATATACATTTCAATTCATGTCATCCTATCTACAAAAAAAAATCGGTAGTGATAGGCCTTGCCGATCGAGCAATACAACTATCTGATCCAGAGTTTAGAAAAAAATCTATGAAGAAAGCAAAAAAAGCCTTAATACTAAATAAGTATCGAGAATATCTAATAAATAAAATTTTCAAAATCAGAATCAACATGTTTTATAACACTGAAAATAGAAATAGAAACAAAAAACCAGAAAACAACAATAAGAAATATATATCTCTCCCTTTTGTAGATAGGCTGTCGCAGCAATTCCAATACCTCTTTAAAAAATACGACTTACATGTTGAGCATAAAACTCACAACCTGTTGTCAAAAAACTTTTCTAAACTAAAATCAAAAACTCAAAAATTAAAAAAAAAGCAATGTCGTGTACGAAATTCCATGTGGAAATTGCAACGCTTCATACATCGGGCAAAAGAGTTAATATTGGAAAATAGATTAAAAAGTATGACAAGAAAAGCACTACCGCATTAACCAATCATGAAAAAACAAAAATCCATCGGTTTAATTTCGATAACACTAAAATTTTAAAAACAGAGAATTACTTTAAAAAAAGAGAATTTTACGAAATGGTGGAAATTCAAAGATCGAAATCTGCAGTAAACGACAAAAAAGATATAAACAATTTAAATAGAATATACATTCCACTAATTTAATACAAATATTAGTTGGTTGACGGCGATAAATCCAGACGACTGGATAAAGCAAAATGATTCTAATAATAACGAAATTTTTGGATTTGCTGTTGGTGTTGTAATTAGTTGTTTTTTTTTTATTTTTTAATTCTTTGATTTTAACTTTTATGTAATATTTGCATACAAACCATAACGATCCGAGTGTTTGTTTTATTTTTTAATCAATATACCCGAGACAATAATGGAGTTAACAACAACATTACAAGGTATGTTTTTGGTTTTTGATTCTTGTGTTTTTGTATATTTATATATCCACTTTTTTAGTTTGATAAAGACTGAAAGCTAGGGCCGCAACGTCACTTAACTTGTTGAGAATCTTTTAATTATATGACTCAAATATGATTTGAAGAATTATTATTAATGTCCTATATCCAAGAAAAAATTTCTTTAATAATTAATATATATATATATATATATATATATATATATATATATATATATATATATATATATATATATATATATATATATATATATATATATATATATACTAGCGACCCGCCCCGGCTTCGCACGGGTGCAATGCTGATACTAAATACACTACAGAAAAACTGTGACTATTTATTTTATTTTTACAACAATTATTACATCGGCCTCCGACGCGCTATTTATAGGCACACTGCCGCCGCCCCGGTCGGCCAGTACCGCCGCAAGCGCTACTTCCCGCAATTTTAAATCTGTAATATCTTCGAAAATATTCATTTAAATCTTGTGCTGTAAAGGACCATATAGATTTATATTAAATCAACAATGTATTTAAGCTATTTAATTGGATAAGGATTAATGCTGTATTGGTTAAAATCGCTTCAAAATTTGCCATTATTTGTCGTAAAAAGTAAATGACAAAAAAATGTTATTGTGGGATATCCATGAGAGATAGACATATACCATCGCGGAGTTTTCTGTAGACCTTTTCAATGTGTACAAATAATTAGTACATTATTTTGATAAATCTCGTAGGGTTCAGCCTGCGTTTGCCATGTAAGCGGAAAAAAATATGATAATTAACGACATCACATTAGAAACCTCAAAAATAACAGTATTTCTCCACTATTTAATGGATGTTATTATACATTTAAACCTTCCTCTTGAATCGCTCTATCTATTGAAAAAAACCGCATCAAAATCCGGTGCGTAGTTTTAAAGATTTAAGCATACAAAGGGACCTAGGGACAGAGAAAGCGACTTTGTTTTATACTATGTAGTGATATATATATATATATATATATATATATATATATATATATATATATATATATATATATATATATATATATGAAGTCAAATGCGAACAGTAATTGCAAACTTCGTTCCATCATATCTCTTCCGTGTTAGAGGTTGCACAATTTGAATGAAGTGCTACAGAACACAATTCATCCTATTACACCACCATCGAGATGATGGCCTACCTGTACCACCATATCGAGAAGAAAGTCAAAAACTTATCCTCCCCGCTACTAGACTCATCATCCGATTTATCCTTTGCACTGCCAGGTGCATGTCGGTACCCTGATGAGTCTAGTAGAGATGAAACATGTACCTCTGCCGTATCACTGTAGTGGAGAGGATAAATTTTTGACTTTCTTCACGATATGGTGGTACAGGTTCTGTAACAATTCATTTAAACTGTGCAACCTCTAACACGAAAAGCATATGATGGAACGAAGTTTGCAAATACTGTTCGCATTTGACTTCATCTATTCACGGAGTTGCATATAGTTGTACGTTTGCTGAACGTGATTTCAGCATTACAACGGCATAATGTAGATTATTCCACTACTATTGCATCTCACATGGAGGAATCAATGAAAGCCGCATAAACATATATATATATATATATATATATATATATATATATATATATATATATAAATAAGTAGATAAGTTTTTGTCCGTGTAATTTAAAATAAAATAGAATAAAATATTGGCGAAGCGGACATGAAAATTTGTCAATCTACATGATTCTCGTGTTAAAAAGTGCGGAGCACTCCAAAATATGGAAAAACTCCGGATCCGACAAATGGCGACAGCGCTGTTTCGTCCTAATATGGGACTCGTCATGCCACCGCAGTCGGTACAAACCATCATCTCGCCTTTGCATCGTATAAAGCTGAATTTATGATCAAAACACAGCAAATAAGACGACAAAGGCGACATATTAGGACGAAACAGCGCTGTCGCCATCTGTCGGACCCGGAGTTTTTCCATATTTTGGAGTGCTCCGCATTTTTTAACACGAGAATCATGTAGATTGACAAATCACATCCGCTTCGCCAATATTTTATTCTATTTTATTATATATATATATATATATATATATATATATATATATATATATATATATATATATATATATATATATATATATACAGTGCCTTCATTTCAAAACGAACCATCCTTAATAACTTTCTTAAATAGAAAAATTTAAAAAAAAGAAAAAACACGTCAATTTAGATATACAGGGGGAAGTTTAATTTTGCATTTGTTAAAAGTCTATCAATCACCTCCTCAACTCCAGCTAACCTCACTTTGATATGTCAAATGGGAACCCCCACCTTGTGACACATCATTGTAAGCAGCATAAAATTGTCTATCCAACCGTATAAAAAAAATTAAATCGGTTGACGTACAAGCGAATAGTGTGCAAAAATGTCTTGTAATAATGCATAATATATCGGCCTCGAACTTTAGTATGTCAAATGATTACCCTATAGTGTGATACATCATTTTAAAGGACGTACGATCTGCTATCCAACGATGTCAAAAAAAATTAAGTTAATAGACGTTATAGGCAATTAGGATGCAAAAATGTGTGTTAAATATAAGCAGTTTATTCAGTTTTATTCAGTTGAAGAAAATTATTTTATTAAATGTTCAAAATGTGCGCCGTTATTAGCGAGACAATAAAAAAGCCTATTTTGAAATTCCCCACGAACATTGGCAAGGGTTTCTCTGCTAATTCCTCTACATTCCCGAACAATTCGATCTTTTAAATCGTCAATATTTTCACGTGGGGTTTTATAAACCTTGCCTTTTAAATACCCCCAAAGAAAAAAGTCTAGAGGGGTTAGGTCTGGAGACCGTGCTGGCCATTCAATTGCACCACGTCTGCCAATCCACGTCCCTGGAAAATGTTCATCAAGCCACTCTCGAATTGCCAAAGCGTAGTGCGGGGGAGCTCCATCTTGCTGGAAATGCAAATTATTTTCATTTAGTACCATAACAGCATTTTCATCCACTTGATTTTCTAAAGATTGCACAATGGCAGGGTATATTGTGTTTTCTAAAAGGTTTAAATAAATTTGCCCAGTTAAATTATCTTCCAAAAAAAATGGCCCGATGATTTCATTGCCATAAATTCCTGCCCACACGTTAATTTTTTCGGGATATTGAGTATGCCCTTCTCGAAAAAGGTGCGGATTTTCATTATCCCAGTATCTGCAGTTATGTCTGTTAACCAGTCCATTTAGAAAAAAAGTTGATTCATCACTAAAGCAGATATTCTTAGGTAAATGGGGGTCCTCGTCAATTCGTTGGCACATTAATTCGCAAAATTGAATTCTCCTATCAAAATCGTCTTCTCCGAGTTCTTGAAGAATTTGAATTTTGTAGGGAAAAAACTTATTTTGTTTTAAAACTTTATGCACAGAGCCAGCAGAAATGTTGGTTAAATCTGCGACCTTTGAGATGGATAAAGTTGGATCTATTGCAAACTGTCCTAGTACCTCGATTTGGCATGCTTCATCTACAACCCTTTTCTCAATAGATTTTTTATTACAAACGGATCCCGTTTCTTCAAACTTTCATACCAATTCGAGTACATATTTATGGCCCACGTTTTTGTCTTGATGCCTCTCGTTAAATGCTCTGGCGGTTCTACGAGCGCACCGATCTTCAGCTCCATAGAGAAAAATTATTTCTATTCTTTCGGCTAGCGTATACACCATTTATATTCACGTTTCAACTAGGCGTCACAATGACAATTTTAACAATAATAAACAACTGGTGTTTAAAGATCTTAAAAACTTTATTTATTGCAGTGATTTTTTGTACCTATCAGGTACCGCAAAAAATATCATTGAAATAAATACACTAGATTGATTAGACTGCAATGAATTTTGCGATGAATTTTAAAACAGGCTTAGTTTTTTTCTCGCAAATATTTTAACTGTTTATTATTTTAAAAAAATATTTATTTTAAATTTAAAATAATATTTTACTCTATGAAGTAGCCATTTGACATAATAAAGTTTAATGTGATAAGGTGTCTATTATTACCACACATCTTTTCTTACTATTCGCTTGTACATCAACAGATTTTGTTTTTTTTTATTGGCTAAATAGGAGATAGTATGCCCTTTAAAATGATGTATCACACTATAGGGTAATCATTTGACATACTAAAGTTCGAGGCCGATATATTATGCATTATTACAAGACATTTTTGCACACTGTTCGCTTGTACGTCAACCGATTTAATTTTTTTTATACGGTTAGATAGACAATTTTATGCTGCTTACAATGATGTGTCACAAGGTGGGGGTTCCCATTTGACATATCAAAGTGAGGTTAGCTGGAGGTGAGGAGGTGATTGACAGACTTTTAACAAATGCAAAATTAAACTTCCCCCTGTATATCTAAATTGACGTGTTTTTTCTTTTTTTTTTAAATTTTCTATTTAACAAAGTTATAAAGGATGGTTCGTTTTGAAATGAAGGCACTGTATATATATATATATATATATATATATATATATATATATATATATATATATATATATATATATGGTCGTAAGAAATTTTGCTATAAACTGACATTAAAAATAATTGAATAAATAAATATAGAAATTGCTTATCTTTATGGAGAATTACAAATTAAATTAAAATTATAAATAAATATTTAAAAAAAAACTGAACAGTTCAAATTTCCTGTCATTCTTGATCCAGAAACATTCTACGGTTATTATTTTTCGTACGCTGTAATAATTCAATTAGTTAACTAAAAAATATAACTCGCGTTAGTATGTAATCTACATGTTGTAAGTCATTTTTTCTATTATCTCATATACTGATTTAGAAACCATACTTCCTGTGGCTTCATTCTGAAGATCTCAATGCAAACTATAATTTAATTTTACTGCTACCTGCAAGCAAATTTGCTCGGTAACATGACAGTGACGTATCATGTATTATATAAAAAGCATCAAATAAAGGGAGTTTTAAGCAACGGTCTTTCAAGAAAAAATTTATGTTACTCTGCAACGTGCCACCTTTGTCAGAAGGACATAAACAGGAATAAGACACTAAAGCTGCAATATTGACGCTGAGCCCTAATATTGTTGCTTTACGACTGATGCCTGAATGAGAAAATATACTGTGTAGTTTAACAAAAAATGACTGCACAATGAGACTTCTTTGTGTCTCGAGTCACTCGGGTATACACGGCAACGAAAAAGTGGATCGTTTAGCAAAGATGGGGTAAGTAACCCAACTAATTCTACTTGTTCTATGTATCGCTATTAAGAAAGAATAAAAGGTAATGCTAGAAAGTAATCGTCGACGGAAGTGAGTAGAGGTATGTTGAACTTCAATCTTATTTTTTATTTAATATTACATTTTGGCGGGCAGTTGTCTCCAGCCGTTTTAAGGTGAAACTGAGAAAATTTTGAAGCTTCACGTCTACTTATACGTTGACAGATAATGCTGCTGAAATACTACCTTAACAGTATATTTACAGCAGAAATTCGTAAGATGCTGCAATCTATGAAATAGTCCAGACGATTGACAGAAAAATTAAATACGTTTCTTCCAATTTATTTTTTGAAACCGTATAACAGATTCCTAAGTAAAACGCATGCAAAGCATTGGTAGGATGTTGGACATCAGAGACAGAGTATTTCAAACCGTATGATGAACTTACTCGTAAATAAAAGTTGGAAACAGAAAATATGTGGTTTAAACTAAGCTTTCATACTTGATATATTGATGCAGATTTGCTTCAGAATTACAAAATATTTGTTACCAAGGCTGTTCCTTTTACGTTGCATTTTATTTTAGTTTACAATAACTAGAATTTGGTTTCCACATTTACTATTATATTTAAAGTTGGTTTACTAAAGCAGTTCGTATTCTGATGTATAATGTAGCTTCTTCAGCGTTGTCCAGTGCGGAATTCTATTGTTAGACTATTTTTTGTGATATTTATGAATTCGGGCGGGTTTGGCAGCACCATATTTTAAATTTTCTCCACGAGATGGGCTTTGATGATTAGTTCAAGGGGTCTTTTTGTTTAACCAACGTAGAAACTTTCACATTCACATGGTATCTGATACATACAGTTATTTATGTTCCTTTGAGTTACTGGTTTGACCCTAGTAGACTGGCTTCTCAGAAAGTTAAATCCTTAAGGAGTTACCTTGTGGAAAATCCATTTTACTTTATCCACTAATGCTACGATGACAGGTAAATAATTGTATTTATTTGTGCATATCATCTTAGAAAGATTGGAAGATGCCTGCAGTTCACGCTTCAAACAATTTTGGCACTTTTTGTGTTACTACAATGTTTCTGTATTTTAATTTAGTTTTAAGTTATTTTTGTACTTTTTTATTGACACTGCCAATATTTATTTTGTAAATAATATATATATATATATATATATATATATATATATATATATATATATATATATATATATATATAATATTATATTGACTAATATAAACAGAGTTTTAAAAAAAAGTTTTATATCAGAGAATTGTAACATTTTTGGATAAGTTTTCTGTAATATCAGATAAACAAAATGGTTTTAGAAAAGGGAATCCACAGTAAGAGCTTTGTACCAAGCACTTACACAAATTATAGAATCACTAAAAAAGTAAACATTGGTCATGTGCCTGGACCTGTCTAAAGCCTTTGAAGCTGTAGATCATAAAACATTATTGTTAAAACTTGAAATGTTTGGTATAAGAGGCTCTAAAATTAATAACATCGTATTTGACGGGCAGAACTCAATGTGTGGCGGAGTCTAATCTCCACGGTAGGGCTCTAGAGTCTCAGAGGGTTAAAATGAAGAGGGAGAGTCCCTCAGGGTTCAATACTTAGACCTCTTTTATATAGTCTTTATACAAATTACTTACCCGAAATCCCTGGAGAACAGACTGTACTATATGCTGATGATACATCGTTTATATTCAGTGAAAGCACGGCGGAGTTGCTATCGATTAAGATTCAAGCTGTGATGGACATTCTCGATGGATACTTTCGCTCCAACAGCCTGTCGCTAAATGTTTTCAAGACATAATGCATTATGTTTGGCAACAGATTGAATAATTAATTTACATTAATATTTGAGGATAAAACAAGAACATCAGTTGAGAGCTTTGTTGTTTTGGGACTAAATATTGGTGGAGGGTTGGACTGGGGGGCGCACATCGAGAGAGTTGCGACTAATATATCTCAGTATTGTCTTGCATTAAGAATTACTTCGGAGAGAGTTGGAATCGATGCAGCTCTGTCAGTTTATCATGCATTTGTACAGTCCAGACTCAAATATGGTTTACTATTTTGGAGTAATTCCTGTGATATTAGTTTTGATTCTGCAAAAAAGATGTTTAAGGTGTATTTTTACAACGAAAGAACAAGACAATTGTAGATATTTCTTTATTAGTAACAATATTTTGACGGTTATAGTTATGTACATTTTGGATTCGGCGATGTTTATTATTGATAATAGGGATATTTTTGAGGTTACATCTATTAAACATAACTACATTACTACAGATAAAACAAATCTGCTTTCTGATAAATATAACTTAAGTTATTTTCCAGAAAAATATCGAGTTTTCTATAATAAAATTTTTAATTTTTTACCTGAAAATGTACATTTACCACCGATAAATAGTGTGTCCTAAAAATCTTTTTGTGTAAAAAAGCCTTCAATACATTGGAAGAGCTTTATGAGTGTGATAAAGACAGCATTGTCTCGAAGTAGAAGTTTTGTTGTTGGCTGTATCATTACATTTTAAATGCATGTAAGTTTCTTTGTTATTTAAATTTTTTTTTCACTTATAATAAGTTTTAATTGTTCTGTTTTTACTACATTAGTTTGATAGAATTATTCAAGAAAGGTATTTAAAACTGTATTATTAATGTTGAGATTTCTTTCCTTTTCATTTTTTTTCTTTTTTTATCTACAGCTGAGAATGAACTGTAATTTTTATTATGATGTTTACTACAATAATGATATTTTTTTGACATTGTCTCATGTCCCTAGGGTTTTTTTGTAACTGATACTTATCGGAATAAATAAAGACTTATCTATCTTTTCTATCCATCTATCTATCATTTTTAAGGTAAGAATAATTAATGCATTGTCAACAGTAGCCGTAGTTACATGATTTTATTGAAAACAACTTTTTTTTTGCGAAACTATTGTTAATATTAAGATTTGTTAATAATAGTTACAGAATAACTTTCAAAAAAACTGTGGTTACATTAATGTAAAGGGACAAATTCTTGCCATTTTAAAAAAGTATTAGTTTTCAAATTAAATTTTAGTTTATTACTTCAAATTAAACTTATTTGTCTATTTATTTATAACTGTCTTAAAATCCTTACATTTAGTTTATGTACATCGCTAAATTCCAAGTTTTAAATAGATTTTTGGGTTTATTATTAATTTATGATAGAAGTGAGAAAAAATTAAAGTACTATGGATTAAAAAATTCGCTCACTGTTAGATTGTTTTAATGTAGAGGTTGTCTTTGTTTGGTAAATGTGGTTAGAAAAGGACAGCTTTCACTGTGGGAGTAAGACTAGAGTGGTTCAGAATCGCGACGTATAATGGCGGCCTAATCAATGCCATGCGTGCAATCATGGTTTAACACAGAGGTTATCCTTTTTTTTTTGTCTGCCAGCAAGTAGACCTGCATACAGAATGCTAAAACTGCTCGGCAGCATAATACCGAACTGTCGGGAAATTCGAGATTTGATCCTCTATTTGATAATCTTTCTACTGTTGTAGCATTTAAATTTACCAGTTTACATCAATGCTACATGTTTTTAGTAATATGACATAATTTGTATATTTTTACCTGATTAAATTTAATTATTTATCCTGTAATTTAAAATAGTAAACATGGAATTTGTTTTTTTTTGGTTCACAACTCTTTTGGTCTTATAACTTATCACTCTTTCTTCTTAACAGAGTTTGTAAATTGCTATAGTTTATATATCACATTATTTGGTTTGAATTTAAAAGTAATAAAATATTTTATTTTTAATCAATTCTCATTTATTTACATTCCATTTCAGTATTAAAAATATAAGGTTATAGTCAGTAATATAGTTCAGTTAGCAGTTGTTGTGGATGTATACCCGATTCGTTTGACACGAGCACGGCATGTAGAGACCGATCATTTAAGGTTTAGTATACAGTATGGAATTTGTAGCAATTTTTTTGAAGCTTGTTTTAATCATGATTAGTAACTTTGGACTGTTTGATCATAATTTTTTTTTTTTTGATAATTTTCCATGGCTTGCCAATATTTGATGTGTAACCTGGTAATCAGTGTAAGTTCGGAACTAGGTTTGAGTGCTCCAGGTTGAGAATAAGGTTGGCAAAAGTAACAACAAATATCCCTAAGATTTGTCACTTCTGGTTGCGAGAGAGATTTTTATTTTCGTTTCTTTTACTGTTGAACCGTCGAAGGCAGTAGACCAATCCTGCCATTAGATTTGAAAGGGCAGACGGTCAAGAGTTTTTTTCGTTAAAATCCACTAATCAATGAGGTAAGATTTTGCCCCTTATCTTTACGAACATGTGGTAAAAATAACATTTTATTTTAGGGCTATCTGACGCAAGTTCTTTTTCATCTTTGGCTTCGTCTCATTCCTTTCACTGTGTTTTTCCATTCTGATTTTCTCGGCTGTTAAGGTTTTCTGATTCTGCTGGCTCTATTTTTCCTGGCCGTGTTACCACGACGATTCTGACCTGCACGATTGGGCTCACCCTGCATTTGGTTAGTGAGTTGGGATTGGCCTGGTGAAACCCCATTCATCCACGAACAACCACAAGAATCCTAGCCACAGCGCTGGATCAAATAAACAGAAGTGAGAGGTATCGTTCACATAAGCATAGACTAGGTAGGAGAAAACTTTAATTTAGAGAATTGGAATTATACATCAATTTTTTTACATGCAAATAAAACACAGCATATTTACATTTGACATAATATAAAATGTAAGAACATCTTGATAACTTTCGTTATAATAATTACTTTCTATACTCTTGGTAATTAAAGGTTCTAGAACGTTTGCAGTCAAATTTTTATACAACCTTTAAAGACGATGTAACACCAATAGTTATCAAGAAAGAGTATATCAAAAATTGTAGGTACCATTCTGATTTATGTACATAATAATTTTTTAAAATAAAATGGAATTGTTATCTTGTTTTAATTAACTCGTTTCATTATGGAGCTATACACCAGCAGTCAATAAATTAAAATCATTCCTGATACCTATGTGTTTTCCTGTTTAATTACTAGGTAAGTAACACAGATAATATAAAACAGGTGGCCCTATTGGGTAATCAAAGCATAGCACAACTATCTCTAAAAGAGATACGAACCTAGCCTCCGACATATTGAGCTGCCATACGCATTCGTTGCCGTACCCTGTATAAAGGGAGACACTGCACTGTACTATATGTAATGGTCTGCCAACAATAAACACATCTATTTTTCAAATATGAATTTTATGTAGCTATACAACGTTACGCCTATGATTCCACATAATAGAAAATTTAAATTAAACCAGTTTAAATTGGTCACAGATAATACGTGTATAAATTATTATTCTCGCTGGAAGAGAGAATAGCCGGTAACTTATAATTTTATGAAACATAATTGAAAATTTAATTTTTGGTCGGTTAAGGCGATTTAAAACAAACAGAGGAATATAATTATAAAATTATTTGGTAAAGGCATTTAGAGAAGAATGTGGGGTTATTAAAGGGAAATTTTAATTTTCGAAATTAGTGTTATTACCTAACGAAATTAGTCTAGATTATTTTAAGACTTTATCAAGACTGGGTAAAAACGGAATCCTTGCCGGGGGCTACTACGATTAGTAGGTTAAATAAAAAATATTTTATAGAATAAGTATTTTTTGTGAGTTGTGATGAAGTAAGCTTTGATATTAGGGTTTATAATAAAAGGGTAATAAAGGATTCCTAATAGTGCGGGAGCCCTGTGGGTTTTCGTAGTCAATGAAGTGACATGACATCAGTAAATGTATTTTGTGACATAGCATCAGTAAATGTATTTTAAGCCCCTGATTATGAATATCGAGGGTGGATTCCTGATTTTTTCATCCTACGAATAGTATTTGAGTTAAAAATATTTAAACATTGGAATATTGTCACTTTTTGCCACTTTCAACATAAATTGCTTTCTATTAAATTAATAGTTTCAAATTCTACGCCCGAAAATTAATAATTCAGGTCAAGAACTATAAGCTTTGATTAATTGCAATGTAAAAATGTAATATTTTTAAAAATTTAAATGTAATAGGCTTCTTAGCCTATCTTAAGAGTTCCACAAGAACGAAACACGATATATTGCCCCGGTATTCATCAAAACGCTTTGGGTATAAAAGTACCTCACGGCCTCCGGCCAATTCGCATGACCAAAAGGTGCTACCGACGCGGTTGCGTCACGCACGGCCTAGATACTAGATACTATCGCCCAAACCTTTTGTGCGTGCAAGTTGTTGATGAAAACCTAAAAGTATTTGGGTAATGGGTTCATCCCTTCGGTGGTACACCCAGGCCTATGCAACCTTAACTGAAATAATCGCAGCTATCAATACTGTCATCCACCGGAATATCTGACCAATCAGAAAATTCAAGTAAAATTTAAATTGTAAATTTATTTAACCAATCACATCGTTGCATTCTAGCTCAAAGATAGTAACCCTTTTTTTCCATTTCCCGAACCCGCATTTGTTATGCCGTAATTGGGAAAGTTTTATTGCCTTTTTTCTGGAATTTATTTATGTTGTGATAAGAAAATATGGTAGAAACTGCTAATAAGATATTTTAATTACGTTCTGATAAGTATGAATCATTTATTTTATGTATTCGTGGCGAACAGTGTTTGCATATGAAGTTTCTTAAACATGGCGATAATTTTTTTCAGAAAAAATTAATCAAATAATATTGTTATATTTTACCATAACATAGTAGTGTTAATTTTAAGGTAGTTACTTACTACACCATTGTCATTAAATGGAAGAGTTGAAACTTCAAGCTCAGTGTAAAAAATTGTAAAAATGTTTATAAAGAATAATAGTTTATTTTATATAAAACCATAACAATATTAATTTAGATACTTACTGGGAGATTTTAGTGGTAGGAGCTGGTGCCTAATAAAATATAAGAGTAGTAATGTTTATAGAAGCTATAATAATTTACCGATTTTTAAAATAAATATTCTATTTTTTTATTATATTGTAGAATTAAAATACGGAAAAATTAAAAGGTTATTGTGGTACATCCACCACTTTTCCACCATGATGCTATATAATTAACTCAGCTTTATTTTTTATTCGCTTTAGGTATTTATATATTGACTTTTATACTCGGTTTGTGATATTTATTCATTTTGTTAACTTGTAAGATGATTCTGCCTAATTTTTCTTTTGTTTCATGTTAAATGTCGAATGAAGTCCACCATGATCTAAGGACCTGCACCTGAATAAGTTCTCTACGTAATGAAGATCTTTACCTGTATGGCTTTACATTTGTGTGATGCCAAAGAATTCAAGTTCCTTTTTGATTTACAGATATTTTATATTAATAATATTTATGTTGTTATATAGAAAAATATTTTTCCTAAAAGCAGCTAGAAATTATTATTAAGAACTCTTTTTTTTTGCTTTTAAAAACTAACCTGAACTAACCTAAAAATCTTATATTAATTATACTTATTTGGTATTTTTTTGGGAAAAATTATTTTTTGTATAATGTGTATTTTTGAAAATATTGTTAATTTTTGTTGTATTTATATATGATTTTAAATGTGGACATTTCGGGAATTTAGGGCAAAGTTGTGAAATACTTGGCTTTGCTCTGACTGTATGTATGACTCGACACTTCATATAATGTGATTTTTTTATTTAAAGGAATTCAGTTTTTCGTTTTTTGCAAGATAGCAAGGCATTAACATTTATTATTTCTTGTAAGTTATTAAGAAAATCTAATATGTTATTTTTTGCTTCACATTTTTACCAAAACTAGATTGAAATTATTATTTCTTTGTTCCCATACTAACATCGTTATAAAGAATACTTTGTATTTGTATATGGAAATATATTGTATATGTAACAAAACATACTTGTTGAAATTTATAGAACCCTCCTACCGATTTGTTTCGGCTCTATATATATTTTTTTCTGTTTAACCTATCACATTTTCTTAATAAATTTTATAAAACATACCTATTTTTGGGCGTATAATAACTCGATTCAATAGTAAGAGCCTAAACTTTGATAATTTATCATTAGAAATAAACATTCTTCAATGTAATAATAGTGTAATAACAAAAAGTCGAAATTTTTCTCCAACCTCATTGTTTATAAGAGAATATAGATAAATTATGACATGATATCTCCCACAAAAAATATGCGAAAGATTTTTTACATAGATTGACGACTTTTTCATTTTTTGAATTGTTTCAACTAGAACCGAAGTTGTGGCCAATTTAATGCTTGCTGCCCGTTGCGTTTCAGAGCGAATGGTTCGCGAGCGACGCGCGCTTCTTGAAATTTAAATGCTTCCATTTCACATCCCCATGACTGAACTGAAAAAATACCAATAAAAATTTTGCCTTTTCATTTATTAGAAATTTATATATATATATATATATATATATATATATATATATATATATATATATATATATATATATATATATATATATATATAAGCATGACAAGCCAATTCCTAAAGAACAGATTGAATAGCCATAAATATACGAAAAACGCCTCAACAGCGTTAAACAAACACACACAGGATGAAAAACATACCTTCGATTATAATAATACCATAATTAAAAACAAAGATATGAATTATTAAAAATTGCAGATAAAGGAAATGATAGAAATTAAAAAAGATATAAACACTGTTAACGACAGAATGGATATAGGAAATTTGAGCCACATTTACACCGGCCTAATTTAAAGAAAAATATTTAGTATTCGATCCTATTAATAAATCAAAAATTGAATATCCTCTTAAACATAAAATTAAATGTATGATTTCTTTAGTTTTTTTTGTGATCCATTCTTAAAATATAAAAAATAAAACACCCTCGCATTCCATGTATTCTAAGTACCTAAATAGACGATATAAAAATATCATTTCATTATTAATAAATAGGCAAAATGTCAAGGTATGTACTGGTTAAATTAAGTACTTTTTTAGAACTTTGATTAGTTTTTTAAAGTGTGTTTGTTTTTTAAAATTGTAAATATGTTTGTGTATGAATGTTTTAATTTATATAAAAAATATTTTTAGGAAGATCAATAAATAAAAAAAAAATTGAAGATGCCTTAAATAAGGGGCAAAATGTCAAATTGTTTTTGATTTGTTATTAAATAAAGAACCTAAACCCAAGAAAAGACAAAATAAAAAGAAGATTATATATATATATATATATATATATATATATATATATATATATATATATATATATATATATATATATATGGTTCATAATATGTTAATATGTAGACAGTAAAAGTGAATTTCACCCACTAAACATGCTGAGCCAATAAAAAATAAGTAAGTTCGCGTTGGGGTATATTTCTTGTGCGGTGTAAACCGACCCACTATAATTTTGTGATTAAAAGCCTAATTTTGATATAAACGATTATAACATATGGTCTAAAAGTTCCATACTCAGACATAGAAGGTAATTTCTTCAAAACCATTTAAAAAAGAGCAAAACTATTTTGATAATCGTTTATAAATTGTTAAGTATAGGCCTCGAAGTTAACTGTGGCTAGAAAATTACGCCGTTGAGGTCTTTTTTTCTAATTTAAGCTTCAAATACCTTTTTAAAATATATAATAGCTGTCAGACTATAAAAAAATTGAAGCAATTTTTGTATATTAGAGCGTAAAGCGTAAGCATGAACGTATTTTTTGCGTGTCTGATATTTTAATATAAATAAAGAAGCAAAAACGCCAAGGAAATAACTTATCAGAATTCTTCGCACCTTCGAGGAAAGGAAAGTATTGTGGGAATAGCACAAAAAAAATGAAGTTTATAATATAATTTTAATAAAATAGAAATGAAAAATTTTTCGAATAAGTCATCATAAAAAATTCGTAATTGAAATGGGATAAAAAGAAAATACTTGCGCACCTATCTCTAGATAGGAGAAAATGGTTCTGTAAAATACAATAATATGAAAGAAATCATAACGCTACGACATGAGACAAAATTTTTACTCAAAGTATAAAAACTTACGAAAAGAATTATTTTATTCATACCTATTGGGTATCAGTTGTTAATAACGTGACCATTTTTACTTTTACTCAAAATAGGACATGGTCAAAATTATGTTGAAAATTTGAGTGTCATATTAAATAAAATTTTTATAAAAAAATGTGCGCTAAAAAGTGAAAAATAACTAGAAATTTTTATATGAAATTGAAATTTTTGAAGTCGGTGCCAAACTAATACTTGACAAAATGTGATTCGCATAAACAGATTAAAAATACTTTATTTGTAATTGCTTTCTCACCATAATTTGTATATATTAGTAATTTATTTCATTTAAAAATAATTAGGCGCCGACTTCAGAAATATCAATTTCATATAAAAATTTCTAGTTATTTTTTACTTATTAGCGCACTTTTAGAAGTCGGTTCAATTTTTTTATAAAAATTTTATTTTTCGATTTTTAGTTTTTAATTCTTTATGATATTCATAAATTATTTGAACTAAGTGCTAATCGAGATTAGTGTACCTCGCAATGACTCCAAGGTGGCAAAAAAATACCCCTTTTTATCCATAATTTTAAATCACCTTTAAATAAACCATTAAAAATTCCTTGATTCTTAGAGTTCTCCAAATACCAATGAAATTGTGTCAAACAAATATTTAGTCTGTCATATCCACTATCTTAAATTTCAAATTAATTGTAGTTTGCTAATATAGGCCCCAAAACCTTCCAATTTCGATATTTAAAGAACTTGCGACGTAAATTTCTTAATCCGATATATTTTATATTGCTTATTGAGTTTGTATACGCCCCAAGAACCCCCCAATATCAATTTTAGATAAAAACGGAAAATATAAAATTTTTAGTACCTCATATTGTATCTTACTAACTTAATAGTTGTAAAAAATTTACTTCATATTCCAATATGGTGGGTTGAAAATTTTACCTTATTCGCATCTTTTCAGATTTTATTATTAGGGGGCTAAGGAATCGTGTTATTACACCATTCCTCAGCCCCCTAATAATAAAATCTGAAAAGATGCGAATAAGGTAAAATTTTCAACCCACCATATTGGATCCGCCATATTGAATTTCAAAAAAATAATTTTAACGTTTTAATCTAATCTAAATCTAAACCCTTCAAAGTCCCCTAGGACCAATTTCAGATGAAATCCAGAAATTTAAAATTCCTAAACGGTCATATTGCATCTGACATATTAGATTTTCTTAAAATAATTTAATATTCGATATTTACATTCTCAAAAATGATTCAGTCCCACATTTGGACAAAATCAAAAAATTTAAAATTTTTTGTCGGCTATATTGCGCTCGCCATATTGAATCCAGAAAAAATACTATTAAATTCATATTTTACACCCTCTAGAACCCTCTATATCAGTTTTGGAGAAAGTCGAAAAATGCAAAATTTTTAGGACACCATATTGAGTTTTTCAAAAAATATTTTAATTTCGTAATTAACACTAACAAAATTCCCCCAATACTGACTTTAGACAAAATCGAGAAATGTAGAATCTTTAATCCTCCATCTTAAATCCGCAATATTTAATTTTTTTTAAAATAATATCAAATTCGTAATGAGCTATCATATCAATTTTTAAAAAAATCGGACAAAATTAATTTTTTATTCGCCATATTGGATACGCCCATATTAAATTTTTTAAAAATAATTTTAGATTCGTCATATGTGACCTCGAAAACTCTCCCGTACCAATTTTGGTGAAAACAGGACAAAATTGATTTTTTGTCCGCCATATTGAATTTTTAAAAAATAATTTCAGATTCGTTATGTGAGGCCCCGAAAACTCCCCCATTCAAATTTTCGAGAAAATCAGACCAAATTAATTTTTGCGTCCGCCATATTGAATCCGCCATATTAGATCCGCCATATTCAATTTTTTAAAAATTATTTTAGATTTGTCATGTGCGACTCCGTACTAATTTTGGAGAAAATCGGAGAAAATTGATTTTTTTTTGTTCGCCAAATTGGATCCGCCATATTGAATTTTTAAAAATGTTTTGAAGTCGTTATGCGCAACCTCGAAAATTCATCTATACCACTTTTGGAGAAAATCGGAAAAAAATAATTTTTTTTGTCCGCCATATTGGATCCGCTATTTTGAATTTTTTAATAATAATTTCAGATTCGTTGGGTACAACTCCGAAAATTCTTCCATACAAATTTAGCCATAGAACATCCTTATACGATTCGATAGGTATTTAAAAGATACATTTTCGGGTAAGTTAAAAAGTATAGCGTTCTATTTAGTTATAGGTACTTAAATTTCTTATTTGATTAGTTTAAATTTTTGGACACCCTGTATAATATAGCAAGTTTATTATAATTGAGATATAAAGAATGATTTATTGTTACACTTCACTTTAATTTCTTGTACATAACTGAAATACTTTTTAAGTATTTGAAACATTAAAATTGGGTTAGATTTTGTCAAAATTCAAATTAAAAAACACACCTTTGATACTTTCAGAGCTTTTGGAACATCCTATATAATATGAAAATAATTTTAAAAGGTAACTATATTTAGACCTCCATATATCCCAATAGTAAAACTTTTGGAAAGTCACGTATTTTGGTCGCAATATTCTGTGCCATATAGAGTGAAAAACCCTAAAATCAAGATCAACTCAACCTTGGAAGGCAGTAAAATGGGAGATAGAAAAAACCCATGAAATACAAACTTGAAAACCTCCCAGGTATTACTTTCAACGAAGTAAACCTAAGTTGCAGTCTGACATATTTCGAGACATTTAACCCATAACCATATCATGTTTATGTGTTTAATTCCAGAAATCGCGAAATTTATTCTAACCTTCTGATGAAGATGATAAAAGTTTATTTTTTGTAAACAGCAAATGTATTTAACAATCATTTGATCTTCCTTTATACCTCCCCAAAGTTCTTGAAAATAACTATAAATTATGATCAATCAAACTATCAAAATGTATAATTTAGTGTTATTAATTTTTGAAATATTGCTCCCGTAGTCCTAAGATTAACTCAGGCAGAACAACTTCTAGTTACGTGACTATGTTTACACCAAAAACGGTTTAAATTTTAATATTCGAATACCTGACAAGTTTTCGAAATATTAGCTTTTTAGAAGTTGTTTCATAACATTTAATAATAGTTAACTTATTTTTGATGTATCAACCAAAATGGAGTACGCCGGATATTAAAAATAAACCAAGTTTTGAGAACACACAAGCCGCAACATGACTGCAAACTTAAGTTTGAGGAAGCAGGAGTATATTTTGAACTAAGTAACTAAAAGTTAAAATTGAAGATAAATTATGCAGAAATTAATGCACACATGCAGATAAAATCGTTAGCTTGTATGAATTAACTAAATATGTAATTAAAAGTTTGCAAACTTCTAAATTTGTAGAAGAAAATGTACCTCTAATGTTACAAAATACATAAAATCTTTAATTAAGATATGCCTTTATGCAAAGAAAGATGTCAGTTTGCCTACTTGCCGTTCCATAGTTTCCCAACAAATTGAGAACCGAGCTCGACTAAACTGATCAGTATATTTTTTTTCGAATTTTAATTAGCTAGACTATTGGATTGCAGTTGTTTTTAAGTTAAAAAAATATATAATATATTTAAAAAACTTTTTTTTAGATTTAAGTAAAAAATAAATCAATATATTTTTCCGCCGCGTTTTAACAGTTGCCTATAAGCATTCTACTTTCGAGTAGAAGAATATGTAAACACAGTATATTTCCTGCAGGTACAACTCTGCTTCTCTCTCCATTTAGCCCAGGAAACGGAGTGTTAAAAAACTCAAATACTGCCTGCGATCTGATTGCAGAAATGGGTAGGGAAAGGTAGTAGAGATGACGTCTTATCTCGTGTCTCAACAAATTTTGGTTGGAACATTGTTTTTTTTTAAATAAATAAGTTGAGAAATGATTTTTTCTCGGTTTTTTGAATTTAACGGAAAATCCAAGGGATTTAGAGAAAAATGTTCCCGAAACGAATTGTACGTCTTGAAAATATCTTCAAAATGAGTTTTTGTTTGTCCAAATCGGTCTAGAAACAAACAAGTTATTGCAAATTAAACATTAAAAATGGCTTATTTTTCAATTGTAAATAACTTTCTTAATATTTATTGAATTGTTTTCAACTTTTACCAGAATATGAGTTTTAAAGTGGTTAAAAAGTATGCGGAAGTTGGACGCTGTCGGTCCAATAGTTTTTGTAAAATTGCAATTGTTTATTAGAAAAACGAAAATAGGGACTATTTTTGATTGGCTGTACCGTCGCTTAGGAAACTGCTACAGAGTTCTGTCAGTGTTCATACTCTTCGTAAAGACTTAAGCTATCATACAGTAAAAAAAGTGGATATTTTTCATATTTTGCTTATGCAAAATCGTCGAAGATATGGGTAGTTTTTCGCTAATAAATAAATTAATTAACAACCGCATTTATATTATGTTTGAAGAGAAAGGCTCTTTGAATTACTAAATGCGTATAATAACGTACATGAAACGTAATTTGAATAAAGTTGTTGGAATATTCAAATTTTAGCACGATATTATTATTTCTAGTTCATACATAGGTAACAAAAGCAAAAATGCGAAATCTTGAAAAACATTATTTTTGGGGGAGTAGGAGAGGCCGAATATAATTGTTCATAAAAGTAAATATATATATATATATATATATATATATATATATATATATATATATATATATATATATATATATATATATATGGTTAAAATCTTACATGCTAACAGAAAGAGTTAAAAACAATTCCAGAAAATATTAAAAAAAAACTCATTTTACAATTAAAAATTAATATAATATTAAAAATAGTTTATTTTCCTAAAAATATGTAGGTACGCACACTTTACTTGTTATTTTTATTTAAATACTGAACGGTTAACTGAAAAACTGTGGTTTGGGAAAAAAATCCTTTTATATTAAATTATTTCTTATAAATTCTTTGATTTTTTATAACTGATAAAATTAAGAGGGTATTCCTATTTATTTAATTTTAAGAGGATATATCAGTTTTTAATAATATATGTAAAAATGTGACTAAGTTTTTTTTTTCCTTTTATTTCCTTCAGTTCCTTTATATTCAGTTTGTTATAATTGTGGTCATGTTTAATTATTGTTGTGGTGGCAGGAATGGCTTATTTCCTGTACATATTTATTTAATGTGGTCGTTACATTTTTCATAAATTTGTGCTCACTTCACCTATTTTAAGGAATTGTATGGTCATTCCTATATCTTTTTTTGGATAATTGGTGCAAGAACTTGCATATACAACATTAAAATTATTCATTTTAGAACTTTTACTTTTCAGTTTTGTAAATAAAGAGCCTAACTTATTCTAGGCTTTGTAATAGATAACGATATTACGTTGGCCCAGAATATAATATCAAATAATATAATAATAATATTAAAAAAGGAAAAAATTATTGCATAAAAAGTAGAATGTAGTAGAATTATTTAAAAACTCCACAAAAAATTCCGTATCAGAAAACACAATAATGTTAAAAGTTACATTCTTCATAAAAGCAAATATACTGTTCCAAGATATGTACCTAAAATTTGTTAATTGTATTACTATGTGTATATTGTGAATTTTCTTTGCGCTAATTTTTTTTCTTAGTTTGAAAACTTTTAAAAATTAATTGTATTCTAAAAAATTTGAATTGAAAATACTCAACACAATAAGCGAAACGTCGTCATAAAAGGGAAATGATTTAAAATAACAAAGAGAAAACTAATACTCAAGAAAGAAAAATTGAATTATATATATATATATATATATATATATATATATATATATATATATATATATATGAATAGTTTAGTTATTCCGGGTTTCAATCCGTTCGTTCAAAAAATCGTTTTCACGACGTTTCGCCAAAATCTCATTTGGCATTTTCAAGTGCGGTTCGTCTCGTTACTCGCTGAGAACTGTTCTCAGCGAGTAACGAGACGAACCGCACTTGAAAATGCCAAATGAGATTGGCGAAACGTCGTGAAAACGATTTTTTGAACGAACGGATTGAAACCCGTAATAACCAAACTATTCATTCTACCATCCGTGAAAATCTACGATATAACATATATATATATATATATATATATATATATATATATATATATATATATATATATATATATATATATATATATATATATATATACAGTGCCTTCATTTCAAAACGAACCATCCTTAATAACTTTGTTAAATAGAAAAATTTAAAAAAAAGAAAAAACACGTCAATTTAGATATACAGGGGGAAGTTTAATTTTGCATTTGTTAAAAGTCTGTCAATCACCTCCTCAACTCCAGCTAACCTCACTTTGATATGTCAAACGGGAACCCCCACCTTGTGACACATCATTGTAAGCAGCATAAAATTGTCTATCCAACCGTATAAAAAAAAATAAATCGGTTGACGTACAAGCGAATAGTGTGCAAAAATGTCTTGTAATAATGCATAATATATCGGCCTCGAACTTTGGTATGTCAAATGATTACCCTATAGTGTGATACATCATTTTAAAGGACGTACGATCTGCTATCCAACGATGTAAAAAAAATTAAGTTAATAGACGTTATAGGCAATTAGGATGCAAAAATGTGTGTTAAATATAAGCAGTTTATTCAGTTTTATTCAGTTGAAGAAAATTATTTTATTAAATGTTCAAAATGTGCGCCGTTATTAGCGAGATAATAAAAAAGCCTATTTTGAAATTCCCCACGAACATTGGCAAGGGTTTCTCTGCTAATTCCTCTACATTCCCGAACAATTCGATCTTTTAAATCGTCAATATTTTCAGGTGGGGTTTTATAAACCTTGCTTTTTAAATACCCCCAAAGAAAAAAGTCTAGAGGGGTTAGGTCTGGAGACCGTGCTGGCCATTCAATTGCACCACGTCTGCCAATCCACGTCCCTGGAAAATGTTCATCAAGCCACTCTCGAATTGCCAAAGCGTAGTGCGGGGGAGCTCCATCTTGCTGGAAATGCAAATTATTTTCATTTAGTACCATAACAGCATTTTCATCCACTTGATTTTCTAAAGATTGCACAATGGCAGGGTATATTGTGTTTTCTAAAAGGTTTAAATAAATTTGCCCAGTTAAATTATCTTCCAAAAAAAATGGCCCGATGATTTCATTGCCATAAATTCCTGCCCACACGTTAATTTTTTCGAGATATTGAGTATGCCCTTCTCGGAAAAGGTGCGGATTTTCATTATCCCAGTATCTGCAGTTATGTCTGTTAACCAGTCCATTTAGAAAAAAAGTTGATTCATCACTAAAGCAGATATTCTTAGGTAAATGGGGGTCCTCGTCAATTCGTTGGCACATTAATTCGCAAAATTGAATTCTCCTATCAAAATCGTCTTCTCCGAGTTCTTGAAGAATTTGAATTTTGTAGGGAAAAAACTTATTTTGTTTTAAAACTTTATGCACAGAGCCAGCAGAAATGTTGGTTAAATCTGCGACCTTTGAGATGGATAAAGTTGGATCTATTGCAAACTGTCCTAGTACCTCGATTTGGCATGCTTCATCTACAACCCTTTTCTCAATATATTTTTTATTACAAACGGATCCCGTTTCTTCAAACTTTCGTACCAATTCGAGTACATATTTATGGCCCACGTTTTTGTCTTGATGCCCCTCGTTAAATGCTCTGGCGGTTCTACGAGCGCACCGATCTTCAGCTCCATAGAGAAAAATTATTTCTATTCTTTCGGCTAGCGTATACACCATTTATATTCACGTTTCAACTAGGCGTCACAATGACAATTTTAACAATAATAAACAACTGGTGTTTAAAGATCTTAAAAATTTTATTTATTGCAGTGATTTTTTGTACCTATCAGGTACCGCAAAAAATATCATTGAAATAAATACACTAGATTGATTAGACTGCAATGAATTTTGCGATGAATTTTAAAACAGGCTTAGTTTTTTTCTCGCAAATATTTTAACTGTTTATTATTTTAAAAAAATATTTATTTTAAATTTAAAATAATATTTTACTCTATGAAGTAGCCATTTGACATAATAAAGTTTAATGTGATAAGGTGTCTATTATTACCACACATCTTTTCTTACTATTCGCTTGTACATCAACAGATTTTGTTTTTTTTTTATTGGCTAAATAGGAGATAGTATGCCCTTTAAAATGATGTATCACACTATAGGGTAATCATTTGACATACTAAAGTTCGAGGCCGATATATTATGCATTATTACAAGACATTTTTGCACACTGTTCGCTTGTACGTCAACCGATTTAATTTTTTTTATACGGTTGGATAGACAATTTTATGCTGCTTACAATGATGTGTCACAAGGTGGGGGTTCCCATTTGACATATCAAAGTGAGGTTAGCTGGAGGTGAGGAGGTGATTGACAGACTTTTAACAAATGCAAAATTAAACTTCCCCCTGTATATCTAAATTGACGTGTTTTTTCTTTTTTTTAAATTTTTCTATTTGACAAAGTTATTAAGGATGGTTCGTTTTGAAATGAAGGCACTGTATATATATATATATATATATATATATATATATATATATATATATATATATATATATATATATATAATCGAAGCCTTTCGGGTATCCTGTGTATGTGCTGAGTCCTTTTCAGAACTGTAAGGCAGTTGACGTTTCGGTGAAATCTCATTCACCATTTTCAAAGCTCACTGTACGGCATCTAACCTGAACTAACCTAAACTAACTCTTGCGACTCGGGTGCTACCGATTCTGTGTGTACGTGGGATGCGTTCGTTGCCGGATGGTTCTGACCAATCAGATTGCGGGCCCTGCTGCTTGTCATTGGCCCTATTGCCAGTATTACGGGTCGTGTTACCGAGTTGCGATCCATTTATTTACTACCTACTACTGGTTAATGTTTTGTAAGCACGTTTTTCCAAGTATTAGGCAATCGATGATTGTTTTCTCTGCTATTTAAGTTGTTGGGCCTCTTGACAATTTCGATAACTTCCCTCATAACTCTTGTGAACAGGTTTTCACATCTTCGATAGCATTTTTGTTTCTGCGAAGTTTATCTTATGTACGTTGACCCTTCGTTATAGTCATAATATGCATTTCGGTGTTATTAGCAGCCATATTGGATACACCATTTTAAATTCTATATTCTGATGCAAGATTCGCGATGTCATAAACCCCTGCAAACACACTTTTAAGTAGGTTGTACCCTTTTTTATAACCATAATATGTATATTGTATCTGCCATTTTGATTTTCGATATTCTTATTCGTGATCAACGCACCCAAATACTGCAAATTGAACCTTAGAATATTTTGTCGTGTTGTTTCTACGTACTTTTGAAGCGCCATATTGAATCTGCCATTTTGATTTTTCCAAAAAGGCAACAGTTCAAAATAAAATTTAAAAAAATTACAAAGTGTAGCTTCAAAATGAGCCAAATAGAACTTCTTACGTTGCGTAATTTGGTCCAGGAGGGTAATCGCTTTGGCAAATAACGCCCTATATATATATATATATATATATATATATATATATATATATATATATATATATATATATATATATAGATCCAAAATATTCGGAACGTTAATAAATATCTATGAGATTTAAAAAAGTTTCTGCTTTAACTAGATGATTACTATTCTCACGAAATCTTAATCAAAAAAAAATCCCCATAAAAAATAAACCAAAATAGATCCTATTTAAAATTTAAACACTTTGAGTGAATCTGATAGAAAATATTTACAGTCTATGGTATTTATCTTCTTTTTAGTATCCTCAAAAATATTTTTTCAACTCACTTTTTTTTCACTCTACACATTGAACATGACGTTTTTAATTTCTGTCATGAATATTTTATTTATTATACCACTGGATATAACCTCTTTAAATATAACAAACGATATTCATAACAACGCATAGGCCAGAATATACTATTACCAAATTCTAATTAACCAAAAGAAGAACAGTGATTTATGTTTCACGAAAACTTTATTTTAGTTGTACAAAACATCTTTAAAATTTTAAACCAATCGTTAAAAAATATGTTGGCAATAAATTTAAAACACTGTTTAAATCTTATAATAATCTTAGAACAATTGGACCACCTATGAGGAGCATGGTCCATTAAAACAATAATAACTGGAATATAAAGGTTAAAGTTACCATAACAGTTACCATTTCAAATTAAGTGCACAGATAAAGATTTTCTATTAAATTTAACAGTAATATATATATATATATATATATATATATATATATATATATATATATATATATATATATATAATTCTTGGCTGTGCAGTCATAAGATTGTCGATAAATATTACTCAAGTGAGGAGCACTCTAAAACAATGTAAAAGCTCCGGGTCTGTTTTTAAAATGAAAACATAGTAAACACGAATAGCGACATCTCGACGAATCACTTAATAACACAAGAGCAACATAAACCAACAATGTTCTATAAAACCGTATTATACTTTCCAGATTCTTGATCCATAGGTTATGTCTTATTTTTTCATTTTTTCTTCTTGAATTTAGGTTCTTTACATAATTAAATTGAAGTTATTTAGATTCCTAAAAATTTTGTGTAATTGAAAATATTCATATATACAATATATCGAAATATCAAAAACAAACAACACTTTAATAACACTATCATAATTTTAAAATATATATTATTTAGCAAGTACGAAAGTTAACATTTTGTTTACAAATATTAAATACTATTTTGTGATTTTTATTAGGTACTGAGGATACATGGAATGCGAAATCATTTTATTTTTTTGTTTCTTGCGATACACCAAAAAATCAAAAAAAAACGCACACATTAAATTTATGAGTAAGAGGATATTCAATTTTTCTTATTTATTAACGAGATCAAATCCTTGATATTTTGATCTAAATTAGGCTGGTGTAAATGTGGCTCATATTTTCTATGTTCTTCCTGTCATTAACATTTTTTTTATCTTTTTTGATTTCTATTATTTTTTTATCAGTAATTTTTTGTAGCTTAAATTTTTGTTCTGTTCTATGTTTTCTGTTGTTAGGCTATTGCAAAATTTATATTTCTTTCTTAATTATTTCGGTGATGTTTTCCATTGAAATTATTATTTATTAGTCTTTTCACTTTTTTCAGTATTTTTGGTCGAAATTCTGGAGACTTTAGAGTGAGAGAGGACTATCGGGTAAACCGATTGTAGCAATATTTTTTTGAGTTTTTCTGTGAGTAGATCAACAGTTTAGATATCTACCTGATCAAGTTGGTTTAGTATACTATTCAGACAAAAATTGTTTTTTTTTTGCCTACAAGTATCATATCTAGAAAGTTTAAGTTATTAATACTTTTTGACGTAAATTGTAATTTTTCATTGAAACTGTTGAATTCTTGGATAATTTTGTCCTGTTGCACGTCTACCGTACGATCATCCACAAACCATTTGAAAATATTAGATTATAGTTAAATATATATATATATATATATATATATATATATATATATATATATATATATATATATATATATATACAAAAATCGTAGCAAACAGCTACTGTTTTTCATCTCAAACCTTTTCAAGAATAGAAGATCGATTTGTTCCTAGAAATATTAGAGAAACTCAGTTGGAGTCCCCTTCGTTACACCCAAGTATTTTGTATGTTTTAATCAATTAAATTAAAGTCACATGTCACTTAGATGGTCATATATTATTTTTAGCTCAAAACCAGTCTGTTAATTCTATAGAAAACCATGGCAACCATTTAAACTGTATTAGAATGAGATAGGGTATAAATATACTAGACTCGGTTAAAGCTGGTATGCGTATACAGAGTACATTCTGTTGGTGATTCTACTTATCTGCGTGGGATCTTCTCCCATAGAACTACGAATTTATGTGTAAGTGATAACCGTTTAGATAGGAATTGGTAAAATTGATGCAAAATTGGCTATTTTATAGATGATAGTTGACTTTCAGGCATAGGTACTAGCAGACTACGAGGACAACCTGTTTATTTTATAAAAAAACTGGAACAAAACTCTTTTATTGCTTTACAAGATATTGATTTATATACTTTTGAATTAAATCACGAAATATTTTCTTGACTCTGAAATCGGAATCTCAAAAACATGGTTTTCAGGTGATGAAAATCTCTCGCCACGTATTTTTTATGTGATACTGGGAAACACACAGAAGTCGTCAGGTGATAAATGAGATAATAAATCATATGCATATGAGTAATAAAACACTGATTGTAAATTTTTCTTTTTCAAATGATGAATAGTTTGACATGCTGTTTGAGAGATGGCATTGTGATGATGAAGAATGACGCAACATTTGCAGTTGTTTTCCCTGATTTTGTTGATAACTTTTATCAAACAAATTATTGTATACTTTTTAGCGTTAATTGTTCTTTGATTTTTAAGTGAGTTTTTGAGACATGTTGAGTAAAACTGGAAAAGCAGGCGATTATTTTCTTGGAAGTGCTTCGTGAATTAACAACTTTGATCGGATTCGGTACATCTTGGAACACCCCAAAATAGTGGATTGTTGTTTAGTATTCAGTTCCAAGTGTATCCAAATTTCGTCAACTTTGACGATGTTATAAACAGATCTTATAGTTCCTCGGTCGAATTTTTTAAACTTTCCTTACAGCACATAATTATTTAATAATAATATTTTCACAGCTAAACATTTATGCAATAGTGAAGGCATTGCAGTCCTTGATATGCCAAATGATACCTTTATCTCACAATAACTCAATTATATTGCACTATACCATCAATGTTTTGTGGAATAACAACTGATTTTGTTCCATCTTTACGAAATTCACCACTGTCGAACACACCATGAAGACATTTTGCATAGCAATTATATGCAACGTTAAGCGAGGCGATTGTACGCATTGTTGTTGAGTTGCGCATTCATTAAAAATGCGAAGAACTATCCAACAAATACTTTCACATGAAATTGCAATTTTTTCACATAATTTCTCTTTTTAAATGCTCACTATTAACAAACGGTTCTTATGATTTCTAAATTGTAGCTCTCTTCACAATAACAAATATCTAAATTTATCTAAATATTAATGACATATCTCATTAATGCCATCTAGTAGTCATTTGTATAAACTTAAAAGGTTGTCTTTGTACTTTCATTATTGGTTGAAAAGTACAGTAATAAAAGAATGTAACATATAGTTGAGGCCTCGTAAATGAAGAATTGCTATGGCAATTGGTAGGAACATGTTGTAACCCTCTTGCTTCTCACGCTATAGCCATAAAAAGAGCTGCATTGTCCAGATTGTAGTTTGTTTAGTATTGGTGTACTGCGAGTTAATTTTTATAATTTTTTTAATGCAATTTTTTTTACTCGATTGATTTCTTTCATTAATTATATATTTTATTCTTTTTAGTTTCAAAAAAGGTTGGTAATAGTTGAAGAGAAAGACAAATTAAAAAGAAAATATAGTATAAGTGCTGTTTTTTTAGTTGTTTAAAAATAAGAATCAATAGTTTTATTACAACAAACTTAGAAATTCATGGATAATCTTCAAGCACGAATTTAAGATATTACAATTTAACGTCTCTTCACTAGAATTGTAAATAAATACTTGATTTAAAAGTAGATTTTTTACCGGGCTCTAAATTAATGTGATTCCATTACAAATACAGGTAAATGAATATGCGTCCTGTTGAAAATTTCTGTTTAAATTTCCAATAACGGCGTAATTAATGATTCCATTACAGGCGCCCATACAGTAGTTATACATTGATTACGTAAATGCTATAACAGAGCCATTGTGGCCTATTTGTTCTCCGGTATAAGCACAAAATGACGTTGCGGTACCGATTATTTTATTGTCTAATGATTTTAAAACGTTATTAATACCAATTTTCGAATTTATACACTCAAATTGGTTTTTAAACAATACACGCACGATGCACAGGTGTCTTTTATTCATACGTTTGGAAAATGATATATTTTCACTATTGAAAATTACGAACTTGTTAAATTTTTAATGATGTATTAGTGACATATTTTATTGAAAACATGACGCTTTATTTATGTTCCGTGACGAACTAAATATGTTTGAGTCAGGTTTTTTTTCTTAAGGTATAATATATATAGTACTAGCGACCCGCCCCGGCTTCGCACGGGTGCAATGCTGATACTAAATACACTACAGAAAAACTGTGACTATTTATTTTATTTTTACAACAATTATTACATCGGCCTCCGACGCGCTATTTATAGGCACGCTGCCACCGCCCCGGTCGGCCAGTACCGCCGCAAGCGCTACTTCCCGCAATTTTAAATCTGTAATATCTTCGAAAATATTCATTTAAATCTTGTGCTGTAAAGGACCATATAGATCTATATTAAATCAACAATGTATTTAAGCTATTTAATTGGATAAGGATTAATGCTGTATTGGTTAAAATCGCTTCAAAATTTGCCATTATTTGTCGTAAAAAGTAAATGACAAAAAAATGTTATTGTGGGATATCCATGAGAGATAGACATATACCATCGCGGAGTTTTCTGTAGACCTTTTCAATGTGTATAAATAATTAGTACATTATTTTGATAAATCTCGTAGGGTTCAGCCTGCGTTTGCAATGTAAGCGGAAAAAAATATGATAATTAACGACATCACATTAGAAACCTCAAAAATAACAGTATTTCTCCACTATTTAATGGATGTTATTATACATATAAACCTTCCTCTTGAATCACTCTATCTATTGAAAAAAACCGCATCAAAATCCGGTGCGTAGTTTTAAAGATTTAAGCATACAAAGGAACATAGGGACAGAGAAAGCGACTTTGTTTTATACTATGTAGTGATAGTGATAGTGATATAGTATAAATAGGGCGAGACGCGCGCGTGTCGAGTATGCCTCGAACTTCCAACGAGACTCTTTTGAAATTTTGCTGATTTTTATTGTTATCGAGGGCCATCGTCGGCAAATTTGAAAAGAGGTAATAAATGCAGTTGGGTCACAAGAAGTCAATTTTTTTATAGTTCTATTGTTTTCGAGTAGCTCGACCGATACTCGCAGCGATCCATTTTCTGTCGGTTTTTTGGTGCGAACTCAAAGGATTTATGACACGCTTTTTCGAAAAAATTTACTTTGCAGTGAGACTGAAGACACGAGATTTTCTTATTTTTTTGTTAATGAAATGAAATTTATTTAGCACTTGGCATTAATTGATTAAAAGTTGTTCATAAGTGAATATGGAGTGATCGGAAGAAAATAGAGGAACCTGAAAATAATTCCAAAATTTTTGAGTTATGGTTAAAAATTTTAGAGAAGAAAAGAAGTAAATGTGTGAAATGAAATTGCGTCAGAAAATTTTCAGAGACCAGCGAGAAGAAAATTTCGAGTGCGTCTGCCATATGGAAATGGGCTGCTGATAATATATTTTTCTTTTGGAAATGACTGCTTCTATTTTGTTTAACATGTATTCAAAATGTAACAAAGGGATTTTGGTGAAATTTCTGTATTATCCGCTAATATGTTAGAACTATAAATTTTCTAGAAGTTCGAATCCTAACCATTTTTGTATACAAAGTAGTGTGCTATTGTAGTCCAAGTTTTAGTTTTTTATTTAATATACTTTTTACGGTAAAATCCCACTGCATAAAAGTAACAAAGGTGTCGTTTGTGCTTCATTGTCAGACAAAGTATGATAATTGTATGCACACCTGTGAAGAGGCATAAACCAAAGCCATAGAAATTCTCAGAACAGATTTCATAAATAATTCGGCTTTCCGAATTTGGATAAAGCAAGGGGTAGATATTGTATGTGTCTTAAGTATGTATTTGAGGAGAGAGTTGTATACTTAAAAGATAATTAGATTTAAAAGTATACATCTCAGTTGGGCAATTAACAGTAATGACAGTATACTTCAGATGTGTATAAATGTAAAGCCTTACTATGTTATTGTCTTACAACTTTCAGTGCTAGCTATTGAAAATTTCTACTTTTACTCCAAAACTTAGCGAATCTACAACTTATAGGCGAATTAAGAAAAGGGGAACTGTGTGCTAGCCTGAACCGTACCCTAGAAGAAAAAAATTGATTCGAATGCTTCAAAAACATACTAAGAAGACACGTTTACGAATTAGAAAGTTTTTAGTTAGAAAATAAAAAGCAAGTCTCGATAAAGTTTTGAAAGTTATGAAATAAGACTATAATGCGAAAAATCAATCTGTAGGAAGTGCTGACAAAAATGAATTTCTCGTAGGGAAAGTAAAAATAGAGGTGATACAGAGGAAATATTTTTAGAGAAAATGGTATTTGAGGGAAATTAAAAAATACCACAGGGAAAGCAAAAAAATTTGTTATCTAGATGTAATCTGTCTCAGTATAGGACACATAGTTCAAGAAATGTATGAAGATAAGAATATAGCAATTTTTCGTGAAACATTCTTAGAAGAGTTATAGGAGTTTTGCAGCAGTTTGAATCGAAATCTACCAATGATTAACGTGAATAAATGACGGCGGATATCTTTCCAAGGTGTTTTTATCAAATGATACAATTGATTCCGGAGAGGTTTGTGTTAGTTTTGGATAACGATTTTTGTTCATAACTGATAAATTTTGCCTCCTTTCAAACCTGCCGATAATGGCTCTCGATAACAATACAAATCAGTAAAATTCAAAGGAATCTCGTTGGAAGTTCGAGGCATACTCTTCACGTGCTCGTCACGCGCTCACCTCACCATATTTATATGCACCTTTAGAATTTGGGTTGTTTTGATTACTGTGTATTTACTACAGTATAAAGAAAATTTTAAAAGAAGATACAGGGAACCGAATAGATTGCAATCTATCATAAATCCTAAACGATAAATTGAAATGTTTAAATCAAGTTCCTTGTAAGTTATTTGAAAATAATTAATTTTCAGACATCTTAGTTAATGCATTTTTAAAGAAGGAGCCAAATTTTAAAATTTTCAAAAGTACCTGCAAACTGTTAATAAATATTATTAAAGGCAAAAAGAAATAGAACCTAAATTAAAAGCTCTGTAAACAATATAATAATCACAAGGAAAAATACCAGTATATCTTGAATTAATTTTTAAAAAATTCTTCAACTCCTGCGGCATAGAATACAAAAAATCTTAAGTGAATGAATAAATTTCAAAATTAATTGCAATGTAAAATATATTTTTAATAAAAAATACCAAAATTTTACCTCGTAACTTTATTATTGGTATATAAAATTTGCTAAAACAAAATATTTTATGGTCCTGCAAATTCCTGCGTAAGCTTCCTCCTACGTGATCAAATCACGGTGTAATTACCACAAGACCAGATTGTTTATGCTCCGAGTTTATCAAAGAGAAGTAAATCATGGAAGTCGTGATATCCATAAAGGCCTTTTCGGACTTAATTATCGTCACGTGCAGCTTGGCTAAGCAGGATATTTTCAGGAGGCCATATATGCCCGATTTATGGCAGTCACGGTATCATTGTTCTGCAGAATTTTTATAACATAAGGAGAGGCTGCAGGAAAAAAAATTAACACATGCCTTTGGGGTTCGCATTAGCTTAACGTGTGGTCTTACGCTGCGATTACAAACGGGAAGGCGCTGTTTAATGTTATAAACGTTATCATGAGAGCTGTTAACATTGTGTAGTTATCTTCTTATTTCCATTTCCTCTGATGAGTGTGTGTGTAGTTTGTATATAAATTACAAAGTTATTCAAAATTTTTTATTATTACAAGTACTATGAAAAAAAAGTTTTAAACTAGCGCCATAACCTTGTAGATATGCTGATATTATTAAAAGTTATTGGTAGGCGATAAAATTTTAACAATTTATTTACGCTTCGGAGAGCACAAAATTTGCGCTGTAATCACTGAACGTCCGGTGCACGCTTCTCTCTTTATGCCTGTGAAAATCTGACCTGGACAAGCTAGCCGGGTAGTTCGCTGCGATTGCAAAATTTTATCTCTGAAAGAAACCTATAAGATAGAAGTCTCGAGAATGAACAGCTTGACTTTGTTCCTAGCTAAAAATAATGCGGAAAGTACTTTTAACTAATGTATACATGCGTTCCAAAGTAAACGGACTTGTTAAAAAGAGAACAGAAATTTATTAATTTAACAAAACTTTTTTATTTTTTTTAAATTACTTTTTTTGATACTCTATACAGGGTGAGTCAACGATTGGATGAAGTAGGTTTGTGCCTTTTCGGTGAAATTAACAAAGAAACTATATTTATTGTTTGATACAGTTTATTTTTACGCAGATTTTAAAAATATTTAGGACTCTACAGGATGAGCCAAAAAACTAGGACAGCATAAAGTTGTATTTTTTTAAATAGAACACCCTGTATACGAATCATATTTTCGATTTAGCTTATAATTTTAAATCTTTTTTATTAAGGGTTTACTATAACAAAACTTTGTAGTTTCTGAGATAATTAAGTTTAAAGAAAAAAAGTCACATTTTCAAGCATCAATTCAATCCTAAATAACGTTTTCAATTTTGTGACAAATATATTCAAATTTGGAATTTAGCAAGGTCAAGGACAAGTTAACATAATTTTTACCTAATATTTGCAATAAAAGCTACAGGGTGTTGAACACATCGGCTCATATTTGAACAAGTTTAAATGAATAAATATCTTTTTTTTTAAATGATACACCCTGTATATTTTCATGTTATTTAATAGAGTAATAAAAACTCTAAAAGTTTTGTTCAATATATCCTATACCTATTTATAATAGTTTTTGAGATATTACAGTGTTTCTTATTTTCCATACTTTTTTACAGAAATAGTCTTCATTATCATAGTAGCTATGGCAAAAACAATGTAAAAGAACATTTTTCTGTGTCAAATTTATAACCGCAATCGCTTCTTTTGGTTTTTATGTAGTGTAGTTTGGTTTTTTTTGCATTCATCTTATATTGTAAAATGAATTTTCCAAAGAATGAGTTAATAGATATGATTTATACAATAGGAGAGGCTCAAAAAAATTGCCTTCTTGCTCAAAGAATTTACAAGATGAAGTATCCTGATCGACGCCAGCCTAATACCCCATACTTTTCAAAACTTAATGCAAAGATTTGATTCTTCTGGTACTGTTGATTATCCAAAACGTAAAGTGGTCAACAAACCAGTAACTAATGAAGAAAAAGAACTACAAGTATTGTTAAATGTTCAGGAAAATCCTTATATAGGTAGCCGTCAGTTAGCAGCATTATGTGAAACATCACAATCCACCGCTAATCGTACTACCAAGAAATATAGGTATCATCCATATCACATGGAATTACACCAAGAATTGCATGGACAGGATTTTGAAAGTCGTGTAAACTTTTGTCGTACAATAAATGCGGAGATTCAATTAAATCCAAATTTATTATGCAAGGTAATGTTTAGTGATGAAGCTACTTTTAGAAGTAACGGTGCCGTAAATAGACGCAACATGCATTATTATGCCACAGAAAACCCATTTTGGATTAGAGAGGTGCAACATCAAAACCACTGGTCATTAAATGTTTGGTGTGGTATTCATCATAATCGAATTATTGGACCCCACTTTTTTAATGAACCACTAAATGGCCATAGTTACCTGAACTTTCTACAAGAAGAACTACCCCAACTGCTTCAAGGTATCGATAGGGATGAGCTCGACAGTATGTGGTTCCAGCACGATGGTGCGCCTCCGCATTACCATCGTGAAGTTTGTGCCTTTTTGGACCAACGATATCCGCAAAAATGGATTGGACGTGGGGGTTTCATTGAGTGGCCACCAAGGTCTTGCGACATTACCTCATTAGATTTATTCCTATGGGGTTGTATTAAAAATAAGGTGTATGTTAATCCACCAAAAACAGTGAAAGATATGCGAAACAGGATTAGGGATACCTGTAGAACAATAACGCCACTAATTTTGTCCAGGGTCCGAGAAAATCTGCAAAAAAGCCTAAATTTGTGCATTGCACAAGAGGGTGGTTTATTCGAACACTTATTAAAAAGAAATAATTAATCTCAGTATTTAATAGGTAATTTTTTTGTTTCAATTTAGTATAAAAGTAAATATGTATTTGCCTTGTCGTTATTGTTGTATTAATTTTTTCACATTATGTTTAATTAAACTATTGCCGTTGTAATATAACGAATAATGTATTTCATCATATTTAACCACATTCTGTTTGTTTCTGTAGTTTCTTTTAATTATTTTACATGGCTACTATGATAATGAAGACTATTTCTGTAAAAAAGTATGGAAAATAAGAAAAACTGAAATATCTCAAAAACTTTTAGCTTTTATTGCAAATATTAGGTAAAAATTATGTTAACTTGTCCTTGGCCTTGCTAAATTCCAAATTTGAATATATTTGTCACAAAACTGAAAACGTTATTTAGGATTGAATTGATGCTTGAAAATGTGACTTTTTTTCTTTAAACTTAATTATCTCAGAAACTATAAAGTTTTGTTATAGTAAACTCTTAATAAAAAAGATTTAAAATTATAAGCTAAATCGAAAATACGATTCGTATATAGGGTGTTCTATTTAAAAAAATACAACTTTATGCTGTCCTAGTTTTTTGGCTCACCCTGTAGAGTCCTAAATATTTATAAAATCTGCGTAAAAATAAACTGTATCAAACAATAAATATAGTTTCTTTGTTAATTTCACCGAAAAGGCACAAACCTACTTCATCCAATCGTTGACTCACCCTGTACAGCCATATGCACCGCAAGGGGCTTGTCGAACTAGTTTCTTTGGGTCGTTTGTAACGATGTCCTTGAGAATGTTGGTGCAAGCCTTTGGAAGGGTCTTCACGTCGGCATAACGCTTTCTTTTCATCAGAAAACGTAATTTTTCGAAAAGGGTAGAAATCACACTGTACTAGATCGGGCGAATAGGGCGAGTAATTGATGGTAAAAATGTTATTTTCAGTCACAAATGTTGTTCGATGAGATGGCACATTATCATGTAACAAGCGTTAACATTTTTCTTCACGATACTCTGGCCGAATACAAATACGCCGTACCAAACGCTTCAAAATACCAAGATAAAACACAGCATTGACCACCTAGTCACATGGAATGAATTACTTAGGAATAATTCCTTTCGAATCGTAGGAATAAATTAACATTGTTATAACTTTTAATTTGTCCAAACGGCTTTTTTTTCGGATTATACTCATTTGAGTGGTTCCATGCTGCACTTTGGTGGTTGGTTTCTAGGTCGTATTGAAAACAACACGTTTCATCACTAGTCAGAATGAGACAAAATAAATTTGAGTCCTTTTTAAAGTTCTTAATGATGTCATTCGAATGTTGAATTCTGAGCAATTTTTGGTTATTAGTCAATTTGTACGGAACAAAGCGTGAATAGACTTTGCAGAGGCCCAAATGTTCTTGATTCGTTTTAAAAAAATCTTAGTCACAAGGACACTGAAAGTATCATAAAACCATTCGAATTCACACAACTGTCATAATTAAAAATAATTTTCATTTGAAACAAAGCTACAAAATTATATTAATGATTGGTAACAGCTTCGAAAGTTCGGGTTATGTGGAGATAAGTGTAAAATGGACACTCAATATGCCAAATGCGCTTAATTTATTTTTTAGAGTTAACAACAGATAATAAGCATCTTTGTACAAAGAATCAAAATAAAGTTGGTGAAGAAGTTTCGTCAATTTTAGATTTTAAGGAGTTTTCTGAGAGGGATATTTACAACAATGTATTGGGCATAAAATCTAGGATTGAGAGAGCTGACTGCATTACCAGTTTTAGTTTAAAATCATGTTCTCCCTTCTCGTTACCATAGGAAATAAATAACGTATAATAAATTCCTGTATTGATCATTAGGAATTAGTGTTCTATCTTATCCATCTATCTATCATCTATATATATATATATATATATATATATATATATATATATATATATATATATATATATATATACGAGGTATTTCTTATTTATTTTTTGGACCTTTATTAAAATATTTTTTATTTATTTGTTTTTCTTGGGATTATGGTCCGTTAAAAATGAAATTAAAATGTAATGGTGGGGTTGTATTTTCTGTACATTACATTTTTTTAAAACACTAACGTTTCGGTAATTTTTTTACCTTCGCCAGAATCTGTGTAGCTTGAACAATGATTCAGGAACAACACTGCACTCGCATGTATAAATTTATTTAAAAATTATGTTCTATTGAGAATTTAATTTTCGCGAGATTTACAGGGTTCAAGATGACGACGTGTGTCATCTGGAAGTTAAGATGGTACTTGGTACCATGTATACATGTGAGTGCAGTGTTGTTCCTGAATCATTATTCAAGCTACACACATTCTGACGGAGGTAAAAAAAATTACCGAAACGTCAATGTTTCAAAAAAAATGTAATATACAGAAAACACAACACCACCATTATATTGTAATTTCATTTTTAACGGATCATAATCCCAAGAAAAACAAACAAATAATATATATATATATATATATATATATATATATATATATATATATATATATATATATATATATATATATGTAATAACTATGTATTTAGTTCTGGCTCCACAGAATTAACAACATATTATAATTATTTAATATACAGGATAATATAGAGACAGAGAGGGCGAAGTCTAGATGTGGATAACACCTAAGTGACATCCACCCTGATCAACTCAACCCAGACTGAAAGTAAATAGGACCTAAATAATAATTAAACACAGAAGAGAAAAGAAACAATACTTATACACCCCAGTTAGATACATTGATAGAAATTCTGGATTTTTCTTCATTAAAATTCAAAAGAAAAAGAGGAAACTACAATTTTCTTATTTGTTTATTAAATGCGTGTTGGAAGACAACATATTTAAATTATTACTGTGGCGGGGAGAGTAAGTTTTGACTTTCTTCTCGATATGGTGGTATAGGTAGTGTTGTATTCGCACGAAGATGTAAGTCCCTGTACCCGGCGATATACAATCTGAAAGTTATTGACCTAAAATTTTACAGCGGCGTTTCGTCCTCGACGTCGAGGGTAGGATTCATCAGTGGGTCCGTCGACGCCTTACCCAGACACCCTGTGTTGACGTACTTATATATAGTTGGATCTTGTATTTGTACTTATTTTCGGGCGGAACGTGTCGGTAGGATATTGATTATTTGTGGTACTGCTTATCGACCCGATGTCGTGATTTTAATTTTTATCCGTAGTACTACGACAGTAGGCTATCATCTCGGTGGTGGATTAGGTTAAATTGATTTCTGTACCAATTTATTCAAACTGTGCAACCTCTAACATGGAAAGGGTATGATCGAACGAAGTTTGCATTTACTGTTCGCATTTCACTTCATTCATACACGGAGTTCCATATAGTTGAACGTGGATATATCCACTGCTATTGCATCTCACACGGAGGAATCCGTGAGCTGCATAAACATATATATGCCATCCGGCGGGAGGTCGACGAAGCCACGTTCAGTGTTGCATACTTCCTTTCGATCTGTCCTTTGCACAGACAGGTGCATGTCCGTACCTTGATGAGCCTAGTAGAGACGAAACATGTACCTCCCCCGTATCACTGTGGCGGGGAGGGTAAGTTTTGACTTTCTTCTCGGTATGGTGGTACAGGTAGGCCATCATCTCGATGGTGGTGGATAGGATAAATTTGTTTCTGTACAAATTTATTCAAACTGTGCAACCTCTAACACGGAAAGGATATGATGGAACGAAGTTTGCATTTACTGTTCGCATTTCATTTCATATATATATATATATATATTCTTTTATTTTGTCTTTTCTTGGGTTTAGGTTCTTTATTTAACAAAAAATCAAAAACAATTTATCATTTCGCCCTTTATTTAAGTTATCTCATTATTAATAAATGTCAAAATGTTAAAGAAGATCAATAAATAAAAAAAAACAAAATTTTTGCAGATGCCTTAAGTAAAGGGCGAAACGTCAAATTGTTTTTGATTTTTTGTTAAATAATGAACCTAAACCCAAGAAAAGACAAAATAAAATGAAAATGATATAATTTATGGTACAAGAATCTGAAAAATATTATATTATATATATAAAGAAAAAATTATTTAATTTTGTCTTATAAGTTGAACTTTTGCTCTCCTACTATTATTCCAACATCTGTTTAAGATGCACCCAAGGAATTGTCTTCTGATCATCAGCATAAGAACATCAGCATAAGAACAAAGACTTTTGTCTAGACACAAAGGGAAGTAAAATTAATAACTGTATTAGTTAGGCTTGTATATTAGTTTAGTTAAGACTTCCTTTCTGTTAAAGTAAACATTTTAAAGGGCGTTATGCAAGACATGTATCTTTGTATTCTTAGAAACATAAAAGGCTTTTAAATTAAGTATTAATATTGTTTTAATAAGTGCGAAGGGGGAATTAGTTATTGTAAGTGTTGAAAGAAAATTTAATTAAAACCATATACATATGACTTTTATAAATAAAAATTGGAATTATGGCAATGATCTGTCAATAATTAAAATAAAATACTTGAAATTCCACTTTGATGTAATTTTTTGTATTTTTTTTTTTGTATCATTTTATTTTTATTTTATATATTAGGTCACGTTAATGACGAGTGGACTCCTTAGCTCTCTATTGTTTAGAGTAAGAAATGCTTATATTTTTAGTTCTGAGAGCTTTGCTTGGGCCACTTCTTGCTGTCTCGAATTCCACAACTGCAGATCCATATGTAATAATTTTTCTATGTTATTTTATCCAAATGTGACTTCCAGTTGATTTACTTCCTCTGCAAAATTGATTGTAATTCAGGAATCCAGGTATTGTAAGTTTTTACGACTTTCTTAACATATTTTTCGATCATTTATGGATTCACTGAAATGTGGTTCATAGAATAGAAGAAAATGAACAGTCATATGCATATAGCAGCTAATTTACCCCCGCAGTTGAATTATAGCTAACAGGGTAGCCATTCCAGTATACCTATCTGGATTCACTGAAATGTGGTTCATAGAATAGAAGAAAATGAACAGTCATATGCATATAGCAGCTAATTTACCCCCGCAGTTGAATTATAGCTAACAGGGTAGCCATTCCAGTATACCTATCTTCACCATTATCACCAAATTCTTCAATAGTACTTTCACTGATTTGTTAGCATGGTATCCGTACTAATGAACACTCACAGGATGTGTGTGCATCTCCAGTTCTTGTCTCTTTCTCTCATATAGGATTCTCAGTAAAAATAAATAATTTGTTTTAGAATATTTTCAGTTTCTAACTTACTAATTCTAAAATAAATGTATTTTTCCACAACAACGATCACTAACAGGATATAAAAATATCTCTTCTATCAAAATTTGGGCATAAATAAACAACGTTGATTACACTATTAGCTACTAAAACACAAAATGAATATCGCTTACATACTTTATAGTCTAGTAGCTCAATTTATTTCTATGGTGAACCGTGTTATTGTCAGTTGCGATTAATAATTTTTCAACAGTTTGCTATCGTGTTTTTCCGCGAAAAATATTACCGAAAAATAGAAAAAAAAAACTATACAAACGCTGCCATTATTATAAGTCATAGAGGCATAGTTTTCAACGAAGGATAAACACCAATGAACGGAAGAAAATTTAGAAATATTATGAAAAATTATCTCAATTATGGAACAATTAATGCAGGTAGAATTTTACCCAGGCCAATAACGCCAAATGAAAATATCATAATCAATGTGTTGGCCTATTTTTCTGTATATCCCGAAGTCTCTACTTGTGCAGTAGAACATGCATCTCTATAAATTTAACTTTCTTCAGGCTATTCGTCCTTGGGACGCACCACAACGTGATAAGTTTTCTGAAATGGTTTTAGTACGCAAAATTATATGGACACACGAGTCAAAATTTACAAGAGAAGGGAGTTCAATAGACATAATTCTCACTTCTGGAGGACTGAAAATCCACATATCATTCGGGAGAGAAATTTCCAAAACAGATTTGGCGTAATTGTATTTGCTCTAATTATGCACAATCAAGTATGACCATATTTATGAGGGAGTTTTGAATGCCGAAAGATACCTGGCCATTTTACAAATAGTTGTAACAGGTTTTGTTGCTAATCTGCTGTTGGATTATTGGTATAAACTGGAAATGTTATAAACCGGAAGATGTATGATATATTGGAGGATTGATGAATAAGACGTCTAGGACCGTGGAATTGGACACCAAGGTCCCCAGATCCAACATAATTAGTAGATTTCTTTTCTTTGGGGAACAATAAAGCAAAGTATTTATTCCACGTCAGTTAAATCAGTATAAGAACTAGTAGCTTGAATAGGAACAACCTTTGATGAGTTCAATCTAGCTGAAATAGCAAAGCAACTACAGAAGCTGTTATATCTAACATTCGAAAGCGTTTAAGAGTCAGTGGGAGTAATATTGAACATCTAGACTAAGATTATTTTTTGTAATTATCTTAATTTATTCCTGTTGTTTCTTATTATTACTTATTGTTTATCATTATTTACTGCCCATCGCTACAATTTTGAATAAAGTTTGATTATAATGCAGATGATTTTTCATAATGTTTCTAAATTTTCTTCTGTTCATTGGTGTTAAGTTAGGATATCTTTCGTTGAAAACTCTGTATGTCCGGCTTATAATTGGGTTGCACTCGCCATAAATAAAAAAGCTGTTATAGTTAGGAATAGGGACACACTATATGGATAGATAGGGCATGTTCTTATCTGTCTACTAAATGAATTAACAACGTATCATCGTATTTGGAACATCTAGGTATTTTTTTAATTTTTGATTAGGCACAAAATTGGGTACTTTTTCACTTTCCAATATCTAAAATGCCATTTTCAGACAATTCATCATTGAACCCAATAATATTTGAAGTCACATCTGGAATTCTGAGTTTCACTGTTTTATTTTTGAAACGATATTTAATTTTAGGGAACATCATATTAAAGGTCAAAATTTGTAAAAAAAATTTTTCGGCAAAAACGTCTAGGGTAGGGACAAACAAACTTTGAGAAAAAGTCATCGAAAATGAAAAAAGGAATACAAAGAAAAATAATATTCAGGGTGGTCAATTTAAAGTAAATAAGTTTTAGATAGCTTCTGGTATAACCGGAAATCGCTCAAGGTCGCTTTTACTTCATTCGAAGGGAGCGTCAACGAAAAATTTGCAGCGCTCCAAAATTCAAATCACGTCACTTCCCGAGATATTCTAATGAAAGGTGATCGTGAGATACAGGTGAGAGCCTGTAGGTCAACTTCCACCTTGCTTCATACAAGACGACGTGTACGTTATAATTAGGAAAACTTTAATTTTTTATTGATTGACAATTGCTGGGCGCAAAACTTGAAAATATTTATTTAATTAGAAGTTATTGACCTTGATGTTTGATGATTTTTATATCAAAAATATGTTTCGAACGGAAAAGCCATAAAAGAAACTCTTTTCTAATAAAGAATATTTTTATTTTATAAAAACTAATTTAATAAATTACAATATTTTTGTTTGAAGGTTGTATACAATGTTGAAGATTAATTAAAATATGGTTGTCGGTCTTGCATTGTCTTTATTTTTTTTTTCCAGTCGTCGTCAATATATATGGTTCGAAAGTCTTGCCATAGACCCAGGAACTGTGAAGCCGAGAATCTGGTTGAAATATGTCAATGATACCTTCATCGTATGGAAGGGGAGTGATCAAGAACCTAATTATTCCTTGGAACATTTAAAGATCATTCGACTTCCAATTAAGTTTACCATGGGAAAAGAGGCAAACGATCAATTGCCCCTCCTAGATCTCATAGTGAACCGCTCAAACGAAACTATTAAAACTTCAGTATACAAAAAGCCAACATATATTCAACAATATCTTAACCATATTTATAATCATCCTGTTGTAACAAAACGGGGAATTATACGCAACCTTTATAATCACGCTACATCTATATGCAATAATGCTGTTTCATTGGAAAAAGAGGTAGCAAACATTAAATCTTATTTACAACAGAATGGTTATTCTTTAAAATTAATTGACGATGTTATAAATAACTTTAGAACAACGAACACTGGACAGCAAGAAACACATTCCTTCTTCACAATTCCGTACATTAAGGCAACCTCAGAGAAAATAAGATGAATTGCCAGAAGTTATAATATAAAAACAGCCTTTAAATCAGGAAATTCACCTCGAACTCATTTCACAAAACCAATGTCTTCCGATAAGAAAGAATGTGTTTACAAAGTTCCATGTGAGTGTGATGAAATATATATTCGAGAAACCAAGCGACAAGTGGAAGTTAGAATTAAGGAACATAAAACTAATACACAATAAAATTTTTATAAAAAAATTGTACCGACTTCTAAAAGTGTGCTAAAAAGTGAAAAATAACTATAAATTTTTATATGATATTAAACTTTTTGAAGTCGGCGCCAAACTAATATCTGACAAAATGTGATTCGCATAAATAGATTAAAAATACTTTATTTGTAATTGTTTTCTTACCATAATTTGTATATATTAGTTGTTATTTATTTCATTTACAAATAATTTGGCGCCGACTTCAAAAAGTTCAATTTCATATAAAAATTTATAGTTATTTTTCAGTTTTTAGCGCACTTTTAGACGTCGGTTCAATTTTTTTATAAAAATTTTATTTTTCGATTTTTAGTTTTAGATTCCTTATAATATTCATAAATTATTTGAACTAAGTACTAATCGAGATTAATGTACCTCGCAATGACTGTAAGGTGGCAAAAAGTACTCATTTTATCCACAGTTGTAAATCACCCTAAAATGAATCACTAAAAATTCTTTGGTTCTTAGAGTTTTTCAAATACCAGTAAAATTAGGCCAAACAAATATTTAGTCTGTCAGAGTAAATCCACTATCTTAAATTTCAAATTCATTTTAGATTGGTAATATAGGCCCTAAAACCTTCCAATATCGATGTTTAAAGAACCTGAGATGTACATTTCTTAGCTCGATAGATTTAATACTGCATATTGGGTTTGTGTACGCCCCAATAACCCCGCAATATCAATTTTAGATAAAATCAGAAAATGTAAAATTTTCTGTCCCTTATATTGTATCTTATTAACCTAATAGTTGTAAAAAATTAACTTCATATTTATAATACATGATCTGGAAAACCCTCTAATATCAAATCTCAAAAAATGCGAATAAGGTAAAATTTTCAACCCACCATATTGTATCCGCTATATTGAATTTCAAAAAAATTATTTTAAGTCTTATCAACTCTAAATCTAAACTCTTCAAAGCCCCCTAGTACCAATTTTGGATGAAATCCAGAAATGTAAAGTTTCCGCTATTTACATCCAAAAAAAAGGTTTAGTCCTGAAAAAATACTTTTAAATTCCTAATTTATACCCTCAAAAACCCCTTGTATCAGTTTACGAGAAAAATCGAAAAATATAAAATTTTTAGGATCATCTTGAATCTGCCAGATTGAGTTTTTCAAAAAATATTTTAAATTCATAATTAACACTAACAAAAATACCCGAATACTGATTTTAGACAAAATCGGGAGATGTAGAATCTTTAATCCACCATCTTGGATCTGCCATATTGAATTTTTAAAAATAATTTCATATTCGTTGTGTACGACCCCAAAAATTCCCCTATACCAATTTTGAAGGAAATTAGACAAAATTATTTTTTTTGGCCGCCATATTGTCAGCGTCATTTTGGATATTACTGCACCAATTTCATCCAAAAAATATGGGATCACCGCAGCAACTTCCTTTACATAACGTAAAAAATTTCATTCAAATCGGTGTCGCCGTTCTGGAGTAATCGGCGTACATACATAAGAAAACATACATACTCGACGAATTGAGAACCTCCTTCTTTTAGAAGTCTTTTAAAAAGGGGAAAAGTCTAAATCAGGTATTGCAGAACACACCTGGGATAAGCAACACCATATTAAATGGTCTGAGGTTGCGGCAATATATATGGAACCCAACATGAAATAAAGAAAATTAATAGAAGCCAGCATACATTAAAAATAATAATGGAATCTTTAGTAAACCAAGTGTTGAGATACCTAATTTTTGGCAACCACTACTTTGTAACATCATATCATTGATGTGTGTACAGTGAAGCGAAACTTTGCGCTTCAATGGACATAGTCTTTATATAAGCTTGTAGCTTTAAGACAAAACATTCAGTTAATACTTGATAACGATTAGAGATACAACCTAATCGAAACGACGTAAAAAAAAACAATGTAACTATATTTTAATACAATATTTTTGTTTATAACAAATTACCGGATCATTTTTTGGTAATCCTCACTTCGTAATCAGGTTTCAAATTATATAAAAAAACATGCGTGGAGCCCCATTCCTTCATCGACTATGAAAATCCACTGGGCTCCCCGACTATTATTAAACCTTTAACCACAACCTGCTTTTCGAAATTATTACTAGTAGATGTGGAGTTTACCTTATTTCCCGGATACTTTATTATTTAGAATAAATTTTCTTCTCCTATTTGTTCTCCCAGGTTTTAGATCTTATCCCGCTCTTAAAATTAATGTTTCAGTAAAACCCAATAAACTTTTGAATAATTAATTTACCTTACCTTATTAGCTTCTAAATTAACTTTAAGATTGTGGAGTATTAGCTAGATATACTCCGTATTTCAAGCAGATATCAGAAAGTTTTGCTTTCAAGTTGGGTACGAGTTTGTGTTCTTTGGCATGACAAAACTTATATAGCTAATGAATTGAACGTGATCAGAATTGTCGGTAATTACTTCAAGAGAAGATTGTTTATTTTGCGAGTTCAGAAGGAAAGAGCGGGTTATCTTATTTTTGTGAAATTATATGTCATTATTCATTATGTCACGTAGTTTTATTAATACTCTTCCGTATAATTTGAACAGCAGAAGGATGGTTACATTCAAGTAACAATTAAAATAAAGATGTCTAGAGATACAAGATTTTACTCATTATAGAAAATACGTTTTTACTTTTTTGGGTTTCGGTCATATTATTACTTTATAAAAAAATTAACACATGTTTTTTTCTGACGTTTCGGTTTATTTTATTGATTAAACCATCTTCAGAGAATTACTGTAAATATGAAAAGGAATATCTAAATTTATGCTATCTAAACTGAAAATTTTACTTTCTTACCTAATGTTAACAGGTGGTTCACTTGAAAAACTTACATTTAACTATTTTATTCTTTAATACATTATAATTAAACACTTTTTATTTAATATAAATATAAAAACAGATAACTATTATTTTTTGATGCATTTTTTTTTTCACCTCTGGTTAGTTGTGCTTTTGACGGAGTACTACCAAAGGGTTTGAAAGTTTCTGGACCATCTGCAATTTTATTGCCCTATTAGATTCATATATACATTACTCAGGTCATTTGTGTCCGTTCTGAAATTCATTGTACCGGGTGTTCTTTTAATATGAATCATTTCTTTAATTGTTCTTTTTTTGTAATTAATTTATTTGTCTAAAATCTCCACGTTGTTAAAATCGATGTTGTGCATGTTATCAATTGCATGTTTGGCTAAGGCGGTTTTATTATCGTTATTGTGATGTCTAATGCTGTATTTGTGATTTTGTATTCTATTTTTTAAATACTGTTTGGTTTGACCAACATATGTTTGGTTGCAATCTAAGCAATTGATCTTGTAAATGACATTTGTTTGTTCGTCTTTAGGGATATCAGGTTTAAGTTTTGTGTAAAGGTTTTTGAAATTATTCGAAGGTTTTTCAGCTATTTGGATATCGTATAGCACTTTTTTAATGGGATTAGTAATTTCTGGTATATACGGCAATGATATGTATTTTTGGGTTGATGGAACATTGCTTGTTGTTGGCTGATTGTTGTTGTAAATTTTATCTACTCGGCTTTTTATTATGGGTTTAATAAATTTCTTTGGGTAATTGTTTTTCGCTAAAGTGTCTTTAACTTTTTTTAAATTTTGCGGTCTAAATTGTGGATGGGAAAATTTGATCGCTCTATCGGTTAGTGCTGTGACCACACTCTTTTTGTATTTTATGGGTGCTACAGAATTGTAATTTAGGTATCTCCCTGACCATACCGGTTTTGTGTACCAGTTTGTTTTTATTTTACCATTGTGATCATATTGAATAGTAATGTCGAGGAAATTAATGGCTTTATTATTTTCTTTTTCTAGTGTAAATTGTATTTTATTATGATAACTATTAAATTTATTGAGGGTGTACTGAACTTTGTCTTCCGGTATGCATAATATACAGTCGTCGACGTATCTTTTAAAGAAAAAAGGTTTGTAATTTAGTTGTTTAATTACATTTTCTTCTAGAATTTCCATGACGAAGTTTGCTATTGTTGAAGATATTGGTGAACCCATGGCAACACCGTAGATTTGTGAAAAGAAAGAATCTTGAAAGCGAAAAAAGGTTTGCGTTAAACATAATTTGGTAGCTTCAATAAAATCATTTTTTGTTAATGGTGTGAAGTTTTTTATTTTTTCCCAATAATTTTCTATGCTTTGAATAGCTAAGTTAATGGGGATATTAGTGTATAGGGATACCACATCAAAAGATACTAATATGTGACCTTGAGGGATAGTTTTATTTTTAATATAGTCGCAAAATTCCCATGAGTTTTTGACATAATAATCATTTTTACCTAGAAGTTTACTGATAATAGCCGATAAGTCGGTCAAACCAAACAATATTTAAAAAATAGAATACAAAATCACAAATACAGCATTAGACATCACAATAACGATAATAAAACCGCCTTAGCCAAACATGCAATTGATAACATGCACAACATCGATTTTAACAACGTGGAGATTTTAGACAAAGAAATTAATTACAAAAAAAGAACAATTAAAGAAATGATTCATATTAAAAGAACACCCGGTACAATGAATTTCAGAACGGACACAAATGACCTGAGTAATGTATATACGAATCTAATAGGGCAATAAAATTGCAGATGGTCCAGAAACTTTCAAACCCTTTGGTAGTACTCTGTCAAAAGCACAACTAACCAGAGGTGAAAAAAAAAATGCATCAAAAAATAATAGTTATCTGTTTTTATATTTATATTAAATAAGAAGTGTTTAATTATAATGTATTAAAGAATAAAATAGTTAAATGTAAGTTTTTCAAGTGAACCACCTGTTAACATTAGGTAAGAAAGTAAAATTTTCAGTTTATATAGCATAAATTTAGATATTCCTTTTCATATTTACAGTAATTCTCTGAAGATGGTTTAATCAATAAAATAAACCGAAACGTCAGAAAAAAACATGTGTTAATTTTTTTATAAAGTAATAATATGACCGAAACCCAAAAAAGTAAAAACTAATTAATAACTACACGGTCAACAAATAGAAACAAAATAGAAAATACGTGGCTTTACTCACATAAGTGAAAATCGTGCTAAGTAAAGGGGGCGCAACTGTAGAAATTGATGGTGGTGCGTTATTTGGAGTACTGTTGAAACAGGAAGTTGGTTTACATGTTGTGAATGAATGAATGAAGAAGGGCTGGTGATACTAGATCATCGATGCCTAGGCCTCTATTGGACCCTTAACATCACACCGTAGGTGCAAGTCATTCGAGGCTGATCGCCTTTGCGAATCCAAGCAGCCTCGTTAGTTGAACTTGCCTTATTGCTTCCAGTAACAAAATTATGTCTGCGAAATATCTCTGTCTCAGTCCGTTGAGTGCTGCACACTCTTTGAAGACATGGTCAACAGTTTCATCCTCCTCCAGACACCATCTGCAAATTGAGTCGTCTTCGACACCTATCTTATGAAGATAGCCTCTCAGGTGACAGTGTTCTGTCAATAATCTCCCCACAATTCGCAGCACTCCGAGGGTGATGTTTTTGTGTTTTTGTTAGTTTTCTTATTTTTCTTTGCAGGTTTTGGAAGTCCGTCTTGCTCTATTTTACAATTCCAAAAAAAGCTAAGTGCAGTGCAAGCGTACATGTTCAACGTCTTTTATCTTATCATTATAATAAATAGTTTTTCTTGCACGTACAAAACGCACATTAGTTTCAGCTTTTACTCACAAAGTTGTTTTTCTCACAAGTGTAGTTCGGCACCTTTTATGTGTTAGGAGTTGAATACTCCGTCATCCCTAGTTAAACCACTGCACCACTGGAAAAGTTATCTTATAGTGTCTACTTCATATTAAATTAATAATTACTGACCGATGACCGGTGAAATTCTGCTATTTATGGACGAACGACGGAGACACAAGAACGACGCAGACCAAAACATCTATAGAAACATCCATAAATTAATAAAAACAAAAATAAGAATAGCGAATAATGACTCGCTTAGACATGAATGCACTGAAGTAGAACAAATGCAAAATAGACACGATCATTTGAATTTGCACAAAAAGCTGAAAGAAACTGCTGGATTATATAGAGAATGGAAACCAAGTTTAATAGTAGACCAGAACGACAAGATAGTCCTCGAAAGCAAAGAAAAAAGTGACATCTGGGAGGAATACATCGGAGAACTTTTTTCTCCGATGTATTCCTCCCAGATGTAACTTTTTCAAGACAACAGACCACCAAGAGAGACTGATTTAAGTGATAGTTTGACTGGCGCATCAATTACAAAAGAAGAGATTGAAAAAGCTATCCATAACTTAAAATACAACAAAGCAGCCGGACCAGACAAAATCTCGTTAGAAGTACTCAAACTTCTAGATGAAAGAGGTGTTGCGGCATTGCATACAGTTTTTACCATCATCTACAATACGGGTCTCCACCCCAAATAATGGCTATGTTCTACTTTTATCTCGTTACCAAGGAAACCCAATGCAAAAAGATGCGAAGATCACAGACTTATCAGTCTAATGTGTCATACATTTCTTAAAAATAATACACCAAAGAATATACAAGAAATGTGAAAGAGACGTGAGCGACTCCCAGTTTGGATTTAGACAGGGATTAGGTACAAGGGAGGCGATAATCGCAACACAGGTACTGGTACAAAATTGCTATGACCAAAGAAAAGATGTGTGCCTATGTTTCATAGATTATGAGAAGGCTTTCGACCGTGTTCAACATCAAAAGTTAACACAACTCCTCGAGAGGCTCGACATCGATCAAAAGGACATCCGATGCATCCAAAATTTGTATTGGAACCAGAATGCACAGGTAAAAATTGAAAATGGTATGTCCAATACTGTACAGGGTGAGTCAACGATTGGATGAAGTAGGTTTGTGCCTTTTCGGTGAAATTAACAAAGAAACTATATTTATTGTTTGATACAGTTTATTTTTACGCAGATTTTAAAAATATTTAGGACTCTACAGGGTGAGCCAAAAAACTAGGACAGCATAAAGTTGTATTTTTTTAAATAGAACACCCTATATACAAATCATATTTTCGATTTAGCTTATAATTTTAAATCTTTTTTATTAAGGGTTTACTATAACAAAACTTTATAGTTTCTGAGATAATTAAGTTTAAAGAAAAAAAGTCACATTTTCAAGCATCAATTCAATCCTAAATAACGTTTTCAATTTTGTGACAAATATATTCAAATTTGGAATTTAGCAAGGCCAAGGACAAGTTAACATAATTTTTACCTAATATTTGCAATAAAAGCTACAGGGTGTTGAACACATCGGCTTAAATTTGAACAAGTTTAAATGAATAAATATCTTTTTTTTAAATGGTATACCCTGTATATTTTCATGTTATTTAATAGAGTAATAAAAACCCTAAAAGTTTTGTTCAATATATCCTATACCTATTTATAATAGTTTTTGAGATATTTCAGTTTTTCTTATTTTCCATACTTTTTTACAGAAATAGTCTTCATTGTCATAGTAGCCATGTAAAATAATAAAAAGAAACTGCAGAAACAAACAGAATGTGGTTAAATATGATGAAATACATTATTCGTTATATTACAATGGCAATAGTTTAATTAAACATAATGTGAAAAAATTAACACAACAATAACGACAAGGCAAATACATATTTACTTTTATACTAAATTGAAACAAAAAAATTACCTATTAAATACTGAGATTAATTATTTCTTTTTAATAAGTGTTCGAATAAACGACCCTCTTGTGCAATGCACAAATTTAGTCTTTTTTGCAGATTTTCTCGAACCCTGGACAAAATTAGTGGCGTTATTGTTCTACAGGTATCCCTAATCCTGTTTCGCATATCTTCCACTGTTGTTGGTGGATTAACATACACCTTATTTTTAATATAACCCCATAGGAAGAAATCTAATGGGGTGATGTCGCAAGACCTTGGTGGCCACTCAATGAAACCCCCACGTCCAATCCATTTTTGCGGATATCGTTGGTCCAAAAACGCACGAACTTCACGATGGTAATGCGGAGGCGCACCATCGTGCTGGAACCACATACTGTCGAGCTCATCCCTATTGAGACCTTGAAGCAGTTGGGGTAGTTCTTCTTGTAGAAAGTTCAGGTAACTATGGCCATTTAGTGGTTCATTAAAAAAGTGGGGTCCAATAATTCGATTATGATGAATACCACACTAAACATTTAATGACCAGTGGTTTTGATGTTGCACCTCTCTAATCCAAAATGGGTTTTCTGTGGCTTAATAATGTATGTTGCGTCTATTTACGGCACCGTTACTTCTAAAAGTAGCTTCATCACTAAACATTACGTTGCATAATAAATTTGGATTTAATTGAATCTCCGCATTTATTATACGACAAAAGTTTACACGACTTTCAAAATCCTGTCCATGCAATTCTTGGTGTAATTCCATGTGATATGGATGATACCTATATTTCTTGGTAGTACGATTAGCGGTGGATTGTGATGTTTCACATAATGCTGCTAACTGACGGCTATCAATATAAGGATTTTCCTGAACATTTAACAATACTTGTAGTTCTTTTTCTTCATTAGTTACTGGTTTGTTGACCACTTTACGTTTTGGATAATCAACAGTACCAGAATAATCAAATCTTTGCATTAAGTTTTGAAAAGTATGGGTATTAGGCTGGCGTCGATCAGGACACTTCATTTTGTAAATTCTTTGAGCAAGAAGGCAATTTTTTTTAGCCTCTCCTATTGTATAAATCATATCTATTAACTCATTCTTTGGAAAATTCATTTTACAATATAAGATGAATGCAAAAAAAACCAAACTACACTACATAAAAACCCAAAGAAACAATTGCGGTTATAAATTTAACACACAGAAAAATGTTCTTTTACATTGTTTTTGCCATGGCTACTATGATAATGAAGACTATTTCTGTAAAAAAGTATGGAAAATAAGAAAAACTGAAATATCTCAAAAACTATTATAAATAGGTATAGGATATATTGAACAAAACTTTTAGGGTTTTTATTACTCTATTAAATAACATGAAAATATACAGGGTGTACCATTTAAAAAAAAAGATATTTATTCATTTAAACTTGTTCAAATTTGAGCCGATGTGTTCAACACCCTGTAGCTTTTATTGCAAATATTAGGTAAAAATTATGTTAACTTGTCCTTGGCCTTGCTAAATTCCAAATTTGAATATATTTGTCACAAAATTGAAAACGTTATTTAGGATTGAATTGATGCTTGAAAATGTGACTTTTTTTCTTTAAACTTAATTATCTCAGAAACTATAAAGTTTTGTTATAGTAAACCCTTAATAAAAAAGATTTAAAATTATAAGCTAAATCGAAAATACGATTCGTATATAGGGTGTTCTATTTAAAAAAATATAACTTTATGCTGTCCTAGTTTTTTGGCTCACCCTGTAGAGTCCTAAATATTTTTAAAATCTGCGTAAAACTGTATCAAACAATAAATATAGTTTCTTTGTTAATTTCACCGAAAAGGCACAAACCTACTTCATCCAATCGTTGACTCACCCTGTACAAATCGAGAGGGAAGTAAGACAGGGGTGCGTACTATCTCCGCTCCTATTTAATCTATATTCGGAGACAATTTTCCGAGAGGCCTTAGAAGATGTAAAAAAGGGCATTAGAGTGAATGATGTATGGATCAACAACATTCGTTATGCCGATGACACGGTCCTGATAGCTGAAAATATAGATGATCTACAACAAAGAGTAAATATGGTTGGACAACACTGTGCATCTATGGGTCTGAACATCAATACTAGGAAAACAAAGTTTATGATCATCTCCAGAAACTTGGATGCATTTACAAACTCCGGAATAACATTTGATGCAGCGCCCATTGAAAGAGTGAACAAGTTCAAATACCTGGGAACATGGCTTTGTGAGGATTGGACATCGGACAGAGAAATAAAAAGCCGTGTTGAGCAAGCCCGACAGGCTTTCCTGAAGCTTAAAAATGTGCTTACCTGCTCAGAATTCGATATTGACTTGAGGGTGAGGTTTATGAAATGCTTCGTATGGTCAGTGCTTCTTTATGGCGTGGAGGGTTGGACCCTAAAAACGAGTAATATCACTGGACGCCTTCGAGATGTGGCTGTATCGCAGAATTCTTAAAATCTCATGGACGGAAAGAAGACAAATGAGGAAGTTCTGGGGCGTGTAGGAAGAGAGCGTGAAGTATTTGAAGTAGTCAAGAAAAGAAAAACAGCCTATCTGGGACATATCATGCGAAATGAAAAATATGGGTTCTTACAGTTGATGATTGAGGGCAAAACTGAGGGCAGAGGGAGAATGGGGAGGAAGAAAATGTCTTTGCTTCGGAAAATAAGACAATGAACAGGGTTACGTGATGTACAAACACTGATCCACACCGCCCGAGATAGAGAAGCAATGGAGCATATGTTCGCAAACATCCATTAATGGATATGCATCCGAAGAAGAAGAAGCAGAGGCGAATGCTAATCGAAACGTCGTAATAACTTCAAAAATAAAGATAATTTAAGTTTGATGACTGAAGCGTATTTAAACTTTAATAAAACTTCTGCAGCACACCTGAAATAAAAAGAACAAAATCTATTTATATTTCAAATGGTAAAATAATTTTTGGTTCTCTTAATATTTGCATAACACCGAACTAATAAGAACTGATATACTAGAATCCAATTACGCCTGTTGCTTGAACTCTTTACTACTCATTTATTATACAGTGTACAAAACAAACAAATCATTAAGAATCGTTTTAAAGTCGAGCACGTCAGTAAATTAATATTGATCGGGTCGTGTCTTCGATGGGTCTATAATATTGCATATCTAATGCATGGATCTTAATTAGCTTATACTTAGCCACGCTATTATGGACACTTAGTTATCATTAGCCTTCAATCAATTCAGTGGAGCACCGTGCCGTGCTACAACTTTTGATACATCAAGGGCGAGCGTTGAATTATTCAAGAAGTCGTGTTTTTTTTGTCGTTTAATTTATATTTTATGGATGGTTATACAACAACGAAATTTTCTTAAATTATGTATATATATATATATATATATATATATATATATATATATATATATATATATATATATATATATATTATTATTTATTGATCTTCCTAGAAATATTTTTTATATAATTAAAAATATTCATACACAATATTTACAATTGTAAAAAACAAACACTTTAAAACACTAGTCAAAATTTTAAAAGTGTACTTAATTTTACCAGTACATACTTTGACATTTCGCTTATTTATTAATAATAAAATGAAAATTTTATATCGTCTATTTAGGTACTTAGGATACATGGAATGCGAGTGTGTTTTATTTTTTATATTTCAACAATGGACCAAAAAAATCCGAAAGAAGGCATACATTTAATTTTGTGTTTAAGAGGATATTCATTTTTTGATTTATTAACAGGATTGAATACTTAATATTTTTCTTTAAATTAGGCTGGTGTAAATGTAGCTCAAATTTCCAATATCCGTTTTGTCGTTAACAGTGTTTTTATCTTTTTTAATTTCTATCATTTCCTTTATCTGTAATTTTTAATAATTCGTATCTCTATTTTTAATTATGGTATTGTTATAATCCAAGGTATGTTTTTTATCCTGTGTGTGTTTGTTTAACGCTGTTGAGGTGTTTTTCGTATATTTATGGCCATTCAATCTGTTCTTTAGCAAATGGCTTGTCATGTCTATATATTTTTTGGGACAATTTGAGCAAGGGATCGAATATACTACATTTGACTTATTCATGAGAGGAGTTTTACTTTTTAAATTAGTAAAAAGTGCATTAATTGTTTAGTTGCAATTTTAATGGAGGTTACGTTTCGAGAACTGGTTCTCTTAATATTTGCATAACACCGAACTAATAAGAACTGATATACTAGAATCCAATTACGCCTGTTGCTTGAACTCTTTACTACTCATTTATTATACAGTGTACAAAACAAACAAATCATTAAGAATCGTTTTAAAGTCGAGCACGTCAGTACATTAATATTGATCGGGTCGTGTCTTCGATGGGTCTATAATATTGCATATCTAATGCATGGATCTTAATTAGCTTATACTTAGCCACGCTATTATGGACACTTAGTTATCATTAGCCTTCAATCAATTCAGTGGAGCACCGTGCCGTGCTACAACTTTTGATACATCAAGGGCGAGCGTTGAATTATTCAAGAAGTCGTGTTTGTTTTTGTCGTTTAATTTATATTTTAAGGATGGTTATACAACAATATATATATATATATATATATATATATATATATATATATATATACTATATTTTCCAGACTCTTGAACCATAGATTATATCATTTTCTTTTTTTTTTGTCTGTTCTTTGGTTTAGGTTCTTTATTTAATAAAAAATCAAAAACCATTTGACGTTTCGCCCTTTATTTAAGGCATCTTCAAAAATTTTTTGTTATTTTATTATTTATTGATTTTCCTAAAAATATTTTCTATATAAGTAAAAACATTCATATACAAACATATTTACAAATGTAAAAAACAAACGCTTTAAAAAACTAGTCAAATTTTTAAAAGAGTATTTAATTTTACCAGTACATGCCTTGACATTTTGCTTATTTATTAATAATGAAATGAAATTTTTATATTGTCTATTTAGGTACTTAGGATACATGGAATAGGAGTGTGTTTTATTTTTTATATTTCAACAATGGACCAAAAAAATCCGAAAGAAGGCTCACATTTAATTTTATATTTAAGAGGATATTCAATTTTTGATTTATTAACAGGATTGAATACTTAATAGTTTTCATTAAATTAGGCTGGTGTAAATTTCCAATATCCGTTCTGTCGTTAACAGTGTTTTTATTTTTAATTTCTATCATTTCCTTTATCTGTAATTTTTGATAATTCGTATCTCTGGTTTTAATTATGGTATTGATATATTCCAAGGTATGTTTTTCATCCTGTGTGTGTTTGTTTAACGTTGTTGAGGCATTGTTCGTATATTTATGGCCATTCAATCTGTTCTTTAGCAAATGGCTTGTCATGCCTATATATATTTTTGGGACAATTTGAGCAAAGGATCGAATATACTACATTTGACTTATTCAGGAGAGGAGTTTTACTTTTTAATTTAGTAAATAGTGCATTTATTGTATTATGAGACCTGTAACATACGATAATATCATGCACACATTTTAAAAAGCATGTTTTAATTTGTTTAGTTGCAATTTTAATGGAGGTTACGTATTCAAGAACTGGTCTGGGAGTCAAATTTTTAATGTAGGGAAGTGACATGTACATAGATTGCTCAACCTCGTTGTTGTCTGCAACTGGTAATGATAATTGAGTTGGTTGTGTGTGTATGTATCAAAGAGGGTTGGCTTACCCTTTCAAAAATATTCTCTCATATTAAGTGCTGTACAAAAATGTATTGATCATCGAAAGTAGATATTGTTGTGGAACATAACATCTTACCACCGCTTTTCGGCAAAACTGGACTTAAATAGAGGTCCAAGTTTGTGGAAAGTACAAGGATGTCTGGGAAAGATACCGGTGGATCCCACTGATGAGTCCACCACCGGTATCGGGACGAAACATCCATACATTTGCTACGGTGGTCGAAAATAGATCGCTAGCTACATGCCCTTAATACCAGGGGCATTGTTAATTGCGACAATATGAAATCTGCAACAAAATTGTTTTAAGCTGATGTAAGCTGTCCTTTCTAAAGTCTGGATGTGTAACTTTAATTGCCTCTTTTTCATTCCTAGTATGAGGTTGGTTTTCATTTTTGAAGAGTGATAAGATTGAAAGTTTATGAATCTATTCGAGCACATGGGCTTTCTGCACCAACTGGTTTTTAGAAGGTTGGTTTCTGTGCGTCTTACCAACATGTTAAGGAATGTTATGCTGTGTGATGAATCTTCTCTTTCGACCGTGAATTGGAGATGGAAATTGTATGAGCTAAACATCTCCAAGGTTTCATCCATTCTATGTGCAGGAAGGACCAGAAGGAGATCATCAATATACCTCTTTACAAAAGGAATATTAAAAGGAAGGTACTTTAAGCAGTCTTCTATAAGATCATCTAAGACATAGTTGACTAATATTGATGATAATTTACTCCCCATTGGGGTTCCAAAGATCTGCTTGTAGTATGAGTTTTCAAACAAAAAATGGTTAGAGTCCAAAAAAAAAGTGAGGGCCTTTTCAAAAGTGTCCCAATCCATTGTACAAAACTTAGTGGTCCTTAATACTTGTTAGGACCATTTCAAGTAGTAAATTGGTAAAAAGAAAGGCAACATCAAAATTCACAATGACATAGTTACCTGGTAATTAGCGATTGTTAATGAATTCACTAAAAGAAAAGAATTCCTTGAAATAAAAATTATTATCTGTATTGTTAGCCAGTGTAAGTATAATGCCAAGAGATCATTGGGCAGTTTAATGATGACACGATAGGCCTCATTGACAAGACAGGCTTATGAATTTTTGGCAGAGAGTAAAAACCTAAGTGTAATAGAATTGTATCTGTACATTTTTTTGGCCTGCTCGTCATCAATGAAACCACCGTCTTTCAGTTTCTTAACAATTTATTTCGCCTTAATTTACAATGTGGTTGTGGGGTTGTTATTTATTTTTTTTTATATAATACATACACAACCAACTCAATTATCACACCCTGTGCCAGACAACAACGAGGTTGATCAATCTGTCTACATGTCACTTCCCTACATTGAAAATTTAACTCCCAGTACTAAGAAGGGTTTTCCAAAATGTAACCTCCATTAAAAATGCAACTAAACAAATTAAAACCATCGCGTTACATTATTCTAGAACAAAAACACCTATCTCACTGAAAGAAAACTGGAACATAATTTATAAGATACCACGCCTAAATTGTGACCAAGTTTATATAGGCCAAACCTCTAGAAATCTTTCAGGTAGAATAAGTTCTCATAAAAGCAATTGTAACAGAAGAGTGGTTTCTTGTGCTCTTGCAGAGCACGTACTAAATAAGAGTCAACTTTAAGAGACCAAAAATCCTAGCAAAAGAAAATAATTTTCATAAAAAAAATTTCGTAGAAATGGTCCACATAAACAACGAACCACTTTCCGTAAACAAAAGAGGATACATAGAAAACCTCAGCGTAATTTATATTTATTTATACCACTAGAAATCAATGGAAATCGGTCTTCCACTGTTCAATTTTCTCAGTCAGATACTTTTTAACCACTGTTGTGAATGTTATTATCACACTTGTCCAACTGGGTGTGTAGGTTGCCTTTGTCGATATCTAAATAGCATTTAGCTTTGAATTTTATTACAGATTGTAGTCATAAATTTAATTTTTCATTACTTTTCCACTTAATAACATAATATTTTTCAAGAACGGTTGCCTCCGCTTCCAAAACGATTATCTGTTCTTGGATTGTGTAAACTGTACCTATTAAAACAGATTTTTAACGTCAACTGTCAAAAATCAAAGTCATTCAAGAATTAAAATGGCATTTCAACGACGTCCAAGTATTTTTAAAAATTATTTTCTGAATTTATTAAGTAAGTCTTGCCTTTTAAAATAATCTTTTCATGTTATGTGATCTTATTGTTAAGTGATAATGACCGTGTCTGTTAAGCACAACCTGGCATTTCATATATACTCACTTTGGTAAGTCTTTATCTTTTTTTTATTTCATAAGAATGGAATTAGGGAAGGTTATTTTTTCTTTTGTAAAAGTCCTGAGGAAGAGCATAAAATTTCTCGAAAGCTAGAATAACAAAAAAGAGTTTTCTTTTCTGGCAAACCATTATTTTGACTGCAGCTATACCCGTCGCGGCTTCGCCCACAAGATATTCATTTTATCGTATAGATAAATGGATTATAGATTGTAGAAAAAGTTTCGATCATATATTTTGGGCTTAATTGTGTTTAGAGCAATGAAAATAATAATTGAATTAGTTGAGTGCTATGTAATAACATCTCGTTCTAATAAAGATATTGTTAACCTATACCATATCGCGAATGTGTGAGCGAAATTTCAAGTCAATATATTTAATTGTTTAGACTGTACGTTGATCAAACAGTCAGGACTCCTTTTATATATATTAGATATTTATCAAAAAACAAAGGAAGTTTTTCCTTGTACTTAAAGCTTATATTCAATTCATAAAATAAATAATATTTTGCCATTTTAATGATATTTTTCTGTATCAATATCATTTCTCATAAAGCGACTCGATACCTTTATTAAAGATGTCGCATATGCCTAACGCTAAGTTTTGCAATCTGTATCCATTGGAGTATGTCTAGACGCTTATATACTACCGTTAAAACTGTTCTCCACAACGCGAATTAAAAGAAAACACATGACATTAAATTTGTCGATAAATCATGATGTTTCATTGCCACTTAACTCTTTGATTAGTGCAAACCATTGACAGCAGCCGATTAGTACCACCAACAATTAAAAAATACCATTTGGGGTCACACAATAATTATATTATCTACGCCCCTGTGCTGAGCATTTTATGTAATTGCTAGCCGTACTAAAGCCTGCAACAGTAATTCCAATGCAATTTATCCGTTTTATTACATTTCCTATTATTTTATGGTGGAACGGTAAACGTCTGTATTAAGGGAACGTTTTGTGTTAAATAAATTAGAATTTGACCCATTTCCGCCACCGCTGCACGTTGAAAAGATAGATTATGTGAGATTCTACGCCGCCAACAAATAATTCTCTAAATAACTTATACGTTTCAACAACTGGAAATGTTTGTGCCTTATAATCGGGATTATTTATGCATATTTATTCTAGTTTGGAAATATTTTATTGTCATGTAGACGGAAAATGTTTTTTCAGCTTTAAATGTGTTTTTAAATATGTGGTAATTTACTACATCGAAAACTGTTAAAAGCTTTCGTAGTCCATAAATTAGAAGAAAACCATTGGTTATTTTTCCTAAAATAAAATCTAAAATGTTGAATTTATAGCACTCCCAATTCCGACATTTCTCTGATAAAGACCTAATATAGTATGATAATAGCAAGAGCAGGGGCGGGTCCAGCCTCTCTCTTTGGGGGGGGGGCTGTGATATCACAAAAGTGCAGTACGATAAGCTAAAACAAGTTGTCGACGGGGGGGGGGGGGGGGGCACCGGCAACATTCCAATTTTTAGTGTAAAATGCAAGATCGGGACTAATTTTCTGAATTTGAAGCTCTTGGAGAGGGGGGGGGGCGATCACAAGAAGAAACAAGTTGCCGACAGAGGGGGATGCCAGCAGCATACACATTCCTAGTATAAGAGGCAGAACCGGGTCTATTTTTCTGAACTCAAAGCTCTTGGGGAGGAGGGAGGCTATCGCAAGAAAAACAAGTTTTCAACGGGGGGGGGGGGGAGTGCCAGTAGTATACACATTCCTAATATAAAAAACAGAATCGGTTCTACTTTCCTGAACTGATATATATTTAAATATTATAAACAATAAAATTTCTGTTAGTTCAATTTAATTTCTGTCAGTTAGCAAAGTCCTTAGTGATTTATCTTATTTGCGTTTGTTTTTATATATTATTTGAGATTAGTGAGATACCTAAAAGATATGGCTTCCATATTTATTCCAAAATCGTTAAACCAGGGCATTTGTTCCTCAACGAAAAACTTTTTACGATGAATGTTTATGATGCCTTAAGATATCAAGCTCTGTTAAGATGTGTTCCAACATGACAGGAGTTTGAAAATCTACTATGTACCGAACACTGAAGGAGAGAAAATCGACTGTAATTGTTAGTACTCCCAAGTCACATTCGATTACAGGCAGACGAAAAACCTCGTTGAAAGAAGAGATGAAAACTACAGAAAAAGGAGTTGTACATACATTTTATTATGAGAAGCAGATCTCAACCATCGACAAAATTCTAACTAAAATCAATGAAGATCGGGATTTACCTGAAACTAAAAGAACTGAGCTCAGAGAACTTAATTTTTGCTGGGAAAAACCAGATAGGAAATCTATTCTTATAGATCGTTCGGAAACTGTCCGTTGGAGAAGGAAATATCTCTCTCTCAAGTAAAAGTAGAGTTGCTAGAAATAATACAACTTACAAATTAGTAATCTACAGTTAAGAAGCCTTTTAAAATATTCTCGTGATTGAATCAGAAGAAGATTTTAGGAGCATGGAGAACAGAAAACCAGCTGGGACTGAGAGTGTTACCGCTGAACTTCTAAAGTACTCTGGGAAAATAACGTAGAAAATCCCAGGAAAAATATATACAGACTACCTAAAAGCAAGGTATATTGCGAAAGAGTTGAATAGAGCCAATATTAACTTCATTCACAAGAAAGGTAGAAGGGAGATATAAGAAATTATAGACTAATTAGCTTGCTACCAGTGACATTTAAAATATTCACAAAAATAATTAACAAAACAACACAAAACACATTTGATTATGCACAACCTCCAGAATAAGCGGGTGATTTCAGTACAGTACTAAATACTAACAGAAATAAAGGATCATACCAAAAAATATGATCGATCATTTGCGTTAGCATTGAGAAAGCTTTCGACTCAGTATATCTTAGAGCAGTTATAGATGCTCTAGTCGATCAAGAAGGAGACAAACCATATGTAGAAATGTTGGCTAATATATATAGAAAAGTCACACCTAAAGTAAACTTGTATAAGAACACCCCAGCACTTCACAGGAAGCCTAGAGAATATTCTCCCGAAATTAGACTGGAATCACAAAGGTTCATGTATAGCAACTAAGTCATTTAAGATTCGCCTATGACATAATTTTGATTGTCAAGACCTCAACATAGCCCGTAATAAAGATAAAAAGACCACACTGGAAGTAGGAGATGAATACATACATATATATATATATATATATATATATATATATATATATATATATATATATATATATATATATATATATATATATATATATATATATGTTTATGCGGCTTTCATGGATCCCTCCATGTGAGATGCAATAGCAGTGGATATATCCACATTATGCCGTTGTAGTGCTGAAATCACATTCAGCAAACGTACAACTATATGCAGCTCCGTATATGAATGAAGTAAAATGTGAACAGTAAATGCAAACTTCTCTTCATCATATCCTTTCTGTGTTGGAGATTGCACAGTGAGAATAAATTGTTATGAAACGCAATTCATCCTATTCCACCACCATCGAGATGATGGCCTACCTGTACCACTATACCGAGAAGAAAGTCAAAACTTACCCTCCCCGCCACAGTGATACGGCAGAGGTACATGTTTCGTCTCGACTAGACTCATCAGGGTACCGACATGCACCTGGCTGTATGCTGTGTGTACTTCATTCATATACGGAGCTGCATATAGTTGTACGTTTGCTGAATGTGATTTCAGCACTACAACGGCATAATGTGGATATATCCACTGCTATTGCGTCTCACACGGAGGAATCCGTGAAAGCCACATAAACATATATACGCCATCCGGCGGGAGGTCGGCGAAGCCGCGTTCAGTATTTGCATGCTTCCTTCCGATCTGTCTTTCGCACAGCCAGGTGTATGTCGGTACCCTGATGAGTCTAGTAGAGACGAAACATGTACCTCTGCCGTATCACTGTGGCGGGTAGGGTAAGTTTTGACTTTTTTCTCGGCATGGTGGTACAGGTAGGCCATCATCTCGATGGTGGTGGAATAGGATGAATTGCGTTCCATAACAATTTATTCTCACTGTGCAACCTCTAACACAGAAAGGATATGATGGAGAGAAGTTTGCATTTATTGTTCGCATTTTACTTCATATATATATATATATATATATATATATATATATATATATATATATATACCTGGTACAACTTATACACAAAAAATAAAATCCCTAAAATGGCAGTGAGCACGGCATATAGCAATAGAAGAACCGACAATAGATGGATCACTAGGACAAATAAGCGGTATGTCAGAAATGCCAAAAGACCCGAATCTCACATGGGATTATAATATCAAAAAACTAGCAAAAACAAATCGGTACCAGAGAACAAAGACAGAAAAAGATAGGCACAAATAAGTATAAGTTATAAGAAAACTGCATATATATATATATATATATATATATATATATATATATATATGTTATGAAAATGGGTCTGTAGTGAATGGGTGCGACCAAAGTTCACATTTACAGATTTTTAAGGTTAGTAGTTTGAAAATTGTGGAAACGTTAAACTGAAATCCTGAAATATACATAGATACATGTCTTATCGATAAATAGAGCTCAATATGTTCCATTTTCCAATTAATAGTGCTTTGAATTTTGAACTGAATATTGTATTAGTAATTTAAGCAAAAATTCACTCAAAACAATAAAAATTTCACTATTTTTTTTCACTACTTCACTGCCCTCTTTTCACCGTCTCTAAGAAAAATTTAACATTTTTTATCCCATTCTCGCAGTACCAAAACTAGACACACGGCGGTGTGTATCCTGAACTATGTCTGCAGATACCGTATAATGTATGTGTGGGATCTGTATGATGCTATTTCTACATTAATCAAATATTCCTGTAAATTTATAAAATCTTAGAAAAATATTTGTCTCCAGGATATAATTTCTACCTCATTTACCAGCTTTATGTTTACAAAGTTTATTGAAATTACATTTTAATTAAACAGCGGTCAGTTTACATCGAAAAATGTTTATTCAGGTCTCCAATTTCACGAACAAGTAACAAAAAGAGTTAATGTGATAACACTCGTTTCGCTCAGCTCAATATGTTTGTGTTACGATGACCCCTCTTCAGCGGCAGGAGCTGGAATTTGATTTGCAGGATCAAAGTGGCTGTCAGATAATTGCGTGCCAGACATAGCTCGTTGTCTGGCTTTTCGGCTTTAGGGTACGTTTTTTGTCTTTTGTAAAGGAACACCAGGAATTAATTTAATTACGATGGATGATGACAAGTGTTGAGTGACGTATAAGAACAACGCTTCATTGCTCCTTTTATTTCCGGTTTCGTTTTATAGAAAAATACGCTAATTAAAAATTTTCTGAGGAACAAGATAATTATTTTTTATTTTAAAATATATTAACTTAATGTGTTTATTTTTTAAGTTACTCTAATTATAAAAGTTTTTTGTTATATTAAAATTATCGTTAATATTCTCCCTCAGGTAAGTTAAAAAAAAATAGACAGACCGTTTATTTCCTGCCAATACAACTCTGGTCCTCTCTCGATATGCGTTTTGACTACCTAATAGTTTCATCAATGGAGCTGTAACGAACCAAGAGCAACATTCATAGGAAACAATATACATTGTATATATATATATATATATATATATATATATATATATATATATATATATATATATATATATATATATATATATATAGTGAACATCCTTCTTTTAGAAGTCGGTTAGCAATAACTAGCCAGATTCACTAGGGGTTTAAGACCTTGTCCCGATCTAATTGCTTTGGAAATTAGATTTTCTAGATGACTAGTTTTGTTTTTCTTATGATATTGCTTTAATTGTATTTTAAAGGTTTAAAACTTGCTTAACTTATTGTTACCATTGTCAATTTAAATTCCCTACTGTCAATCTGGATGTTAGTAGTCCAGTCATCTTAGGATTTCACTTTGGAATCTAACGAAACAAGCTGAATTTTTGCACTAACCTTTGTTTTGGTATTATAAACAAAGTCACAATTGATCACGTGTAAGGGCGCTTAGATATTCAAGGTCAAATGTCGCAAAAATCAGTTTTTTGGGAATATCTCGTTTTTTCTGCCTCCAATTGTATTTGTGTATATCATAAAACTTGTAGAGGAATAAATTCCCTACAAATTTTGTCGCAAACCTTTTTTCGTACCATGAACCATTCTTCAGATAGAGGGCGCTAAAAATGGAGCGCTCAGTCATACGTACCTTAGTGCATGGTCAACCTTGAATCTCAATCGATTATGAGGTTCTTTTACTTAATTATTCATTAAATATTACTTAACTAACTATTTAATATTTCATATTTATAAACATTTCTTATAAATCCAGTTGTCATTTAATATTACTTACCTTTTCCATACATATAATGATATAATACAGTAAATCATCACAAATATATTTAAAGCTTATTATCAATCTTATATATCGTATAATTTAATCTTATTCTAATTAAGGATAATTGGATTTGTAGTAGGAAAAACAGGTATATTTGCTTTTAATGCTTTTTTTTTATTTATACACATTTTATTATTATTAATCTTCATCTTCTTCTTCCGGTAGGCTAGCGACTTCAGACTCATCCTCATTCTCACTTTCCTCGTTTTCCATTATTACGTGGCTTATAGAAGTGCATTTCGTTTTTAAATGATCAGTTTTTCCTTTTCTGTTTTGCATTATTAATTCTTGTAAGAAATGTAATAATGTTTCCGGTATTGCAGCGTTTACATCATGTAGCATTCTGCTTGGAGGTGGACAAGATTTTGTTTCAACTACAGATAAACGAATATCTTCTCTAATAATCGCCGCAGCAGCTGAGCGCTCCATTTTCGGCGCCCTCTATCTCAAGAATGGTTCATGGTACTAAAAAAGGTCTGAGACAAAATTTGTAGAGACCTTAGTCCTCTATAAGTTTTGTAATAAACAGAAATACGATTGGCGGCAAAGGAAACGAAATATTCCCGGAAAACTGATTTTTGAGACCTTTGACTTTGAATATCTCCGCGCCCTTACACGTGATGAATTGTGACTTTTGGGACATTGTTTATAATACCAAAATAAAAGTTTGTGCAAAAATTCAGCTTGTTCCGTTAGATTCCGAGGCTGACCCCTTTTTTTGACTGACTGGACTATAGTGAATTAGGGGGAAAATGATTAACAAATATTAAAATTTAACAAACTACAGTGAAGCTATGTTAAATCAATTTTTCTTTTGTTTTTTGGTCTTTCTCTATGATATATTTTACTTGACATCATTTAGTGTAGCGAAAAACGGGAACATTGCAATAAATAAATTAAAAGAGTGGACGCGCACGTACCACGTAGCAATTCTTTCTAGACGACAATAAAAATAAAAAGGGTTTAAGACGTCCATTTCGGTCCACAAAGAGGAATATAAAAAAGTAATTTTGTACAAACGTAAATGTATATCATGATCCATTTAGAGAAACGAAAAACAAAAGCCATGGCAGTAATAAAAAATGGTTCAAATGTTATTCCATACATACGCAAGTAGGCCATGACTTGGTTTGAATGACAAATGGCTGCAAATACAAAAAGGGTCCAAAAAAGTCCGACAATAAACGTCATAATTTCCTTTTAAATTGGCGTAGGTGATTTAGAATCACGCGTGGGCCTCTGACAATCATGCATTAAGCAGTTTTAGCATCGTGAATTATTATTTAGCTCCCTTTTGATATTTTATACCTAGTTCTAGGCCATATCACGCTATACGGACACACGAATTTCGGATTATTGTAATGTTATCGAAAACTACATATTTTTTGCAACGAATTAACAGAAAAAATTGCGAGATTTTCAGGATTTATTAATGGCCCTCTAAAAGAAAAAGGTTCTAAATTCGACCGCTACAGTTGATCCAGCGTGAGAATACCCGTGTGTCATCCAACAATAATATTCACCCGAATTAGTCAATACAATGTTTATATTCATAATTACGTGCCTATTGCATAGACGAACGGAACTACATAGTATATTGAAAGTTCCGTTATATTTTCGGACTCACTATTAGGAAAAGGAAAAAATTGCAAAATCGGTGTAGGTAAGTGAAAATATCAGTGTAATAATTAATAACATTGATTTATTGAAAAGATAATAAAACTATCACCAAAAGCAAAGAGGCGGAATTAGTTTGAAGAGGTTATATGACTGCACTTTTCTTCCAGAGACTTGTTTTATTGATGATATCTTTGCAAGTAAAGACTCAACTTTGACAAAACTTGGTATATAATAATGAGTTACCTCAGTTTGAGCAGGTAAAAAGGAATTACGCATCCTCCCTCCAACCCCTTCATTACGCGAACTTTTGTCCCATGTATCTCCCTTTGTCATAAAAGGGTCAGCCCGTTATTAACTCTTCTAACTTCTTCGAACACATTATTTTATTGTCACTCAAATTTTCAGAGTAATATTCGTGAAGAAATAAAACCATTTTTAACTGAAACGTTCAGGAAGTTGCTGCGGTGGTCCCATATTATTTTGGACGAAATTGGTGCAGTAAAATCCAAGATGACGCTGACAATATGGCGACCAAAAAAAATAATTTTGACGGATTTTTTTCAAAATTGGTATGGGGAAATTTTCGGGATTCGGACAAGAAAATTTAATTTTGTCCGATTTTCTCCAAAACTGGTGTGTGGGAGTTTTCGGGGTCGCACATAACGATTACAAAATATTTTTTAAAAATTCAATGTGGCGGATCCAATATGGCGGACGAAAAAATCAATTTTGTCCGATTTTCTCCAGAATTAGTATAGGGGAGTTTTCAAGGTCGGACATAACGACTCTAAAATTATTTTTAAAAAATTCAATTTAGCAGATCCAATATGGTGGACGAAAAAATTAATTATGTTCTATTTTCTCCAAAATTGGTACGGGGGAGTTTTCGGAATCACGTACAACGAATCTGAAATTATTTTTAAACAATTTAATATGGCGTATCCAATATGGTGGATAAAAATTTATTGTGTCCGACTTTTTTTCAAAATTGATATGGGGAAGTTTTTTGGGATCACACATTCCGAAGCAAAAATTATTTTAAAAAAATTATATATGGCGGATCAAAGATTCTACATGTCTTGATTTTGTCTAAAATCAGTATTGTTAGTGGTAATTACGAGTTAAAAACATTTTTTTTTAAACTCAATTTGGCTGATGTCACATGGCATCCTAAAAATTTAACATTTTTCGATTTTCTCCAAAACTTAAATATGGGGTCTTTGAGGGTGTAAATTATAAATTTAAAAGTTTTTTTTCAGGATTCAATATGGCGAATTGGATTAGATCGTTCTTGAAGGTGTAAATAGCGAATATAAAGTTATTTTAAGAAAATTTAATATGTCAGATGCAATATGACGGTCTAGAAATTTTTAATTTCCGGATTTCATCCAAAATTGGTACTAGAGGGTTTTAAAGGATTTAGATTTAGATTAGATTAAGACGCTAAAATAATATTTTTGAAATTGAAATCGTGAATTACGAATATGAGGTTAAGTTTTTACAACTATTAGGTTGATAAAATATGCAAAAAAATAGGAAAAACTGAAAATTCTACATTTTCCGATTTTGTCTAAAATTGATATTTCGTGGTTCTTCGGGCGTATACAAACTCAATATGCAGTATAAAATATATCGGGCTAAGAAATTTATGTCTCATATTTTATAAATATCGATATTGGAAGGTTTTGGGGCCTACATTACCAATCTAAAATTAATTTAAAATTTAAGATAGTGGATTTATTATGACAGACTAAATATTTGTTTGACACAATTTCACTGATATTTGGAGAACTCTAAGAATTAAAGAATGTTTTAGGGTGTTTTACAACTTTGGATAAAATGGGTACTTTTTTGCCACCTTGGAGTCATTGCGAGGTACACTAATCTCGATTAGTACTTAGTTCAAATAATTTATGGATACCATAATGAATTATAAACTAAAAATCGAAAACTAAAATTTAAAAAAAATCGAACCGACGTCTTAAAGTGCGTTAACTATAAATTTTTATATGAAATTGAAATTTATGAAATCGGCGCCAAACTAATACCTGGCAAAATGTAATTCGCATAAACAGATTAAAAATACATTATTTGTAATGGTTTTCTTACCATAATTTGTATATACTAGTAGATACTTGTTTCATTTAGAAATAATTTGGCGCCGACTTCAAAAATTTCAATGTCATATAAAAATTTATAGTTATTTTTCACTTTTTAGCGTACTTTTAGAAATCAGTAGAATTTTTTTATAAAAATTTTTTAGCATAATTTGTTTCCTAAAGGAGGGTATTTTTCACTTTTAAAGATTATTTTGGAGAAAAAAAATCGAGGATTAATATCTTCAATGTTTAATAAGTAGTATTATTTGTAAGTACTTTAAAAATTCATCAACTTGATTTTTTGATAACTGTTTTAATATGTATCGCACAACTGCAAAAAATTTTAGAACATCATTATGTAAAATTCTCTAATTATTAAATAAATAAATTAATAATTTTCAATCATATATATATATATATATATATATATATATATATATATATATATATATATATATATATATATATATCTTTATGACTAAAAAAGGAATACCGTTCACTGATGTTAATGCGCCCTTACGAAATAACTTTAAATGCAAAAATTGTCCTTTGCTACAGTTACAGCATATAATGATTGATGAGCTTTCCAAACAAAAAATGTACATTGTTAGAGAGAAGTAACCCAACACGTGATAAATCAGTCATCTGTGATTGGATTGACCATCTGTTAAGTTTATGTCAGATCAAACATTGGCGAATTTTTAAGGTAAGGATAATATAGGGATTTTAATATGTTCATACCGGGTGTTATTAAAATAGTCTAATTGCAGATTACTTTATTTTTGAGATAATATTCCCTAATTTCTATGCAGTTACGCCATCTCCCTTATTCCATCAGAATTCCAATTGGTCATCAAAATAAAACTAGATATCTGTTTTCAACTAGTTATCCTCAGCATGATGACGATCTCTCTAGCAATTTTTCAAATTTCTGAACATAAGGTTGTCAGATGGGATTAAATCTGAATTACGGATGGTCCGCCACAAAATGGCAGATTACTGATTGAACTAGGAGAGCGTTGTGGACTCGCGTATTATTGTAACCACAAACAATGACCTTCGATCACTATTTGTATGTAATTTTGTTTTTTAAATTACCGTAAGTAACGATTTAGTACAGATACGTATTGGAACTTACTAATAACAAGTAATATTTTCCATGTTATATTCTAAATTTTAAAATTTCTTTCCAAGTATTAGTTTATTGATGAAACTCTCGCACAGAACAATACCCAATTTACTTTTATACTCATTGTAAACTGAGCTTAAACCGAAAATACTACGTTAAAGCTCATTTTGCCTTAACCTTAGTGTTATAGCTGCGTACATCGGTTAAATTTTAGAATGTTCCTCAACCCTATTTACTAGTAAAGAGGCACAATTCTCCGCATAATGTTCCGATTAACTAGAAATTCGGTAAAGCTGTTGGTGTGTTCCGAAAGCTCAGTTAACACCATATCACATAAATTAGAAATGTTGTGGAATTCTAGTTAATGCCAATAACTACCCTTAGAATTAATGTGCTTTATTTATTATTAAAGTTATTGAGTAAATAATAGTTTGTTGTTCGAATGGCGCTTTTGATATTAAATGGAAATATACGAGTTTAACGGTTTAGTTTTTAGAATAAACTTTCATTTAGATTGTTCTAGGGAGACTAAGGTCAAAAAGTTATATTTTTCTGACAGACTGATAAAGAATCCTGTAGAAACCTTATGGAAAATGGCTCTGGATCAAATTTTCTAAAACTTATGGAAAACATAGTTCCTGAGAAGAAAATAAAAGCTTTAATGAATGTAGAGCTCGAAAAATTTATATTTTTTGAGATATTTAACCTTAAATATGAGATTTTTTAACCTGATGCAGAATGGTGCATCAGTAAATTCAACGATCTGTTGAATCACGAGCATCGAAACTTTTTAGAACTGTCTGTAAACAGAATTTCATGTCTTTAAAAGGCGTTTTTTTCATTTCCGACACGTTTAAAAATTTTCACTTCTCGCGAATTCGTAAACAGTTCAAATTTCTATAATCGAAAAAAAAATGGATTTTTTTTCAACTTCTAATGCGTATAGAAAAGTAAATTTCTTCTTCTTCTAAAAGTGCGCCAAAAAGTGAGAAATAACTATAAATTTTTATATGAAATTGAAATTGAATTGAATATGAACTTTTTGAAGTAATGTCTGATAAAACGTGAACTTTCTTACATTAGTTTGTATATATTAATAGTTATTTATATCATTTAGAAATAATTTGGCGCCGACTTCAAAAATTTCAATTTCATATAAAAATTTCTAATTATTTTTCACTTTTTAGCGCACTTTTAGAAGTCGGTTCAATTTTTTTTATAAAAATTTTATTTTTAGATTTTTAGTTTTGAATTCATTATGATATCCATAAGTTATTTGAACTAAGTGATAATCGAGATTAATGTACCTGGCAATGATTCCAAGGTGGCAAAAAAGTACCCATTTTATCCAAAGTTATAAATCACCATAAAATGAACTACTAAAAATTCTTTTATTCTTTGAGTTCTCCAAATCCCAGTGAAATTGTGTAAAACAAATATTTAGTCTGTAGTTGTAAATCCACTACCTTAAATTTCAAATTAATTTTAGATTGCTAATACAGATCCCAAAACCTTCCAATATCGATATTTAAAGTACTTAAGACGTAAATTTACGCCCCAAGAACCCCGCAATATCAATTGAAGACAAAATCAGTCCTTCATATTGTATCTTATCAACTTAACAGTTGTAAAAAGTTAACTTTATATTCGTAATACAATATCTCAAAAACCCCCTAAAATGATTCAGTCCCACCTTTGAACAAAATCGGAAAATGTAAAATCTTTAGTCCGCTATATTGGATTCGTCATATTGAATCCTGAAAAAATACTTTTAAATTCATAATTTACACTCTCAAGAACCCCTATATCAGTTTTGGAGAAAATCGAAAAATGTAAAATTTTCAGGACGCCATATTGAATCCTCCAGACTGAGTTTTTCAAAAAGTAAATCCCCCAATACTGATTTGAGACAAAATCGAGAGATGTGGAATTTTTAATCCGCCATATTTAATTTTTTTAAAAACAATTTCAGATTCATAATGTGTGATCCAAAAAACTCCACCATATCAATTTTGAAAAAATCGAACAAAATTTTTTTTTCGCCATATTGAATACGCCATATTGAATTTTTTAAAAATAATTTCAGATTTGTTATGTGTGTTTTACAAAAATGTTTTTGTCCAGTTCAATGAGAATGCCGTATTGAGATAATTTAATTAATAAAATTCTATGATCAACATAATCAAATGCCCTGCTGAGGTGACAAAAGACCCCAACAGGACACTCGCCCGCCCCGATACGTTTTATAACATTATGATAAAATGAATTTATCGCAATAATGGTAGATTTTCCATTCGTAAAGCCATGTTAATCTAAGTTTAAATTATTATTACTTTGCAAAAAATTTATCATTCTGTTTATAAAAGCATATTGAATAATTTTTAATAAACTCATAGGGACCGTAACTGGCCTATAATTAGATCTTCCTTTGATGTTATTGTTTCTAGAGATAGGTGTTACTTTATCCATTGTCAATGTAGATGGAAAAATTCATAAACAAAATGAAATGTTAACCAAAAAAGTAATGGGCTTTATGATAAACTCCCAACACTTTCTTTATTAAAAAACTGGGTACATGGTCAGCGCCCTCTGATTGCTTATTTTTAAGCTTAATTTTTAGTAAATCATATAGCTCCATCTTTGAATATAGACATAATGAAAAACTATATTCCGTAGGAGATTTCTCATTGATATTTTTGGTTACCACATTGTGAGTACATACATGAGCACTTTCAAAAAATGCATTAAAAGTATTAGCTATTAAATAAGGATCCGTTACGCAATCATTGCCAACATTAATATGCAGATTTTTTTATCGTGGCATTTGAGAAGTCTAACAAAATCAAACTTGAGACGCGACAGCCAAATGTTAAGCAATTATCTACAATATTCTCGAATTTTCCAATTTGTTTTTTCATGAGACGAATGTCAAAATAAGATGTAAATACAATTCTTAAGAAATACACATTTTTAGGGCATTTACAATGAAATAATATAGATAATCTAGAATTCTTATAACATGTGTAAGTATATAATGATTTAGGTAAACAATATGTTTGTAACATTAGGTATAATTTTTGAATAAAATTTTACCGTGATCAACCAATGACGATCCAACAAATAAATCATTAATATTAAATTTTTCACAGCTCAAGCTATCATAAAATAATTGATATCACATGTACTTAGTACAAATTAAACTAGTTAGTTTATGTCGCCCCAAAATACAAATTTCTTAACCTATAAGGTTAGATTTAAGGTGGAGTTATCATCGAACGAATTGCTTTCCTGTGGTTCCAGCATATGGAGAAAAATTGTATATGTGATTTACGTGCTTGCGGCTTCTACTAAATAAAAATTTAAAACGTCGGCAAGCCATGTGTAATCGCTTCATATTCATATCCATTTAGTTACAATCTTAAGGATGGCAGACATTTCCTTTTTAATTGTAAATGTTTCCACTACGCATTACGGAATGGGGATTCTAATTAGACAGTTGCTCTTTGTCTGGCTCTTGATCTATTACGATTTAACTGACGAGATCATTTGAAAAAACGATTTCTTCAATGCGCAAACTGCGCGCTGTTTTCTCGTGTATTTGGTATGAACAATAAAAGATCACCAAATACACGAGAGAATAGCACGCAAGAAATAAATATATCAATTACACTTTTCAGACAAGAGGTGCCTGCGAGGCTGCTCGACCAATCAGAAAGCGCATCAACTTACAAAACTCGGGAGAAAACAGAGATTAACATCAGTTCTAAAATAGAAACGATACGAGCTACACATGAAGATGCGAAACGTCGTGAATATGAATTTTTAAACGAAAGGATTGAAACCCGGATTAACAAAACCATTCATTCCACCACCCGTAAAAACTTAGGATATATATATATATATATATATATATATATATATATATATATATATATATATATATATATATATATATATACAGTGCCTTCATTTCAAAACGAACCATCCTTAATAACTTTGTTAAATAGAAAAATTTAAAAAAAAGAAAAAATACGTCAATTTAGATATACAGGGGGAAGTTTAATTTTGCATTTGTTAAAAGTCTGTCAATCACCTCCTCACCTCCAGCTAACCTCACTTTGATATGTCAAATGGGAACCCCCACCTTGTGACACATCATTGTAAGCAGCATAAAATTGTCTATCCAACCGTATAAAAAAAATTAAATCGGTTGACGTACAAGCGAACAGTGTGCAAAAATGTCTTGTAATAATGCATAATATATCGGCCTCGAACTTTGGTATGTCAAATGATTACCCTATAGTGTGATACATCATTTTAAAGGGCATACTATCTCCTATTTAGCCAATAAAAAAAAACAAAATCTGTTGATGTACAAGCGAATAGTAAGAAAAGATGTGTGGTAATAATAGACACCTTATCACATTAAACTTTATTATGTCAAATGGCTACTTCATAGAGTAAAATATTATTTTAAATTTAAAATAAATATTTTTTTAAAATAATAAACAGTTAAAATATTTGCGAGAAAAAAACTAAGCCTGTTTTAAAATTCATCGCAAAATTCATTGCAGTCTAATCAATCTAGTGTATTTATTTCAATGATATTTTTTGCGGTACCTGATAGGTACAAAAAATCACTGCAATAAATAAAATTTTTAAGATCTTTAAACACCAGTTGTTTATTATTGTTAAAATTGTCATTGTGACGCCTAGTTGAAACGTGAATATAAATGGTGTATACGCTAGCCGAAAGAATAGAAATAATTTTTCTCTTTGGAGCTGAAGATCGGTGCGCTCGTAGAACCGCCAGAGCATTTAACGAGAGGCATCAAGACAAAAACGTGGGCCATAAATATGTACTCGAATTGGTACGAAAGTTTGAAGAAACGGGATCCGTTTGTAATAAAAAATATATTGAGAAAAGGGTTGTAGATGAAGCATGCCAAATCGAGGTACTAGGACAGTTTGCAATAGATCCAACTTTATCCATCTCAAAGGTCGCAGATTTAACCAACATTTCTGCTGGCTCTGTGCATAAAGTTTTAAAACAAAATAAGTTTTTTCCCTATAAAATTCAAATTCTTCAAGAACTCGGAGAAGACGATTTTGATAGGAGAATTCAATTTTGCGAATTAATGTGCCAACGAATTGACGAGGACCCCCATTTACCTAAGAATATCTGCTTTAGTGATGAATCAACTTTTTTTCTAAATGGACTGGTTAACAGACATAACTGCAGATACTGGGATAATGAAAATCCGCACCTTTTCCGAGAAATGCATACTCAATATCCCAAAAAAATTAACGTGTGGGCAGGAATTTATGGCAATGAAATCATCGGGCCATTTTTTTTGGAAGATAATTTAACTGGGCAAATTTATTTAAACCTTTTAGAAAACACAATATACCCTGCCATTGTGCAATCTTTAGAAAATCAAGTGGATGAAAATGCTGTTATGGTACTAAATGAAAATAATTTGCATTTCCAGCAAGATGGAGCTCCCCCGCACTACGCTTTGGCAATTCGAGAGTGGCTTGATGAACATTTTCCAGGGACGTGGATTGGCAGACGTGGTGCAATTGAATGGCCAGCACGGTCTCCAGACCTAACCCCTCTAGACTTTTTTCTTTGGGGGTATTTAAAAAGCAAGGTTTATAAAACCCCACCTGAAAATATTGACGATTTAAAAGATCGAATTGTTCGGGAATGTAGAGGAATTAGCAGAGAAACCCTTGCCAATGTTCGTGGGGAATTCCAAAATAGGCTTTTTTATTGTCTCGCTAATAACGGCGCACATTTTGAACATTTAATAAAATAATTTTCTTCAACTGAATAAAACTGAATAAACTGCTTATATTTAACACACATTTTTGCATCCTAATTGCCTATAACGTCTATTAACTTAATTTTTTTTGACATCATTGGATAGCAGATCGTACGTCCTTTAAAATGATGTATCACACTATAGGGTAATCATTTGACATACTAAAGTTCGAGGCCGATATATTATGCATTATTACAAGACATTTTTGCACACTATTCGCTTGTACGTCAACCGATTTAATTTTTTTTATACGGTTGGATAGACAATTTTATGCTGCTTACAATGATGTGTCACAAGGTGGGGGTTCCCATTTGACATATCAAAGTGAGGTTAGCTGGAGGTGAGGAGGTGATTGACAGACTTTTAACAAATGCAAAATTAAACTTCCCCTGTATATCTAAATTGACGTGTTTTTTCTTTTTTTTTAAATTTTTCTATTTAACAAAGTTATTAAGGATGGTTCGTTTTGAAATGAAGGCACTGTATATATATATATATATATATATATATATATATATATATATATATATATATATATATATATATATATATATAAATTAGGGAAGGAATATCGCGTATGTGGTCTGTGGATGAAATAAAGATTTTTTTCCCTTTACTACTCAATATTTCGACATTTATTCATGTCTTCATCAGAAGCAAAACTACAAAATAATGCAAAGAAATGGACATATTAACAAACTGAAACAAACAATATAAATGACGTTTACTTATAGATTAGAGAACAGTTAACCCTAGCATGTTTAACATGGCAATAAAAATAAATGTAAATTTTCAATAAAAGAACGTAAAAAAAGGGGTAATTTTTTCTTTTACTTAAAAAACAATTATTTAATTTAATTTAAAAGATACACATACAGGGACATACACCCAGCATTTTTTATTATACAACACTCAACTTGAAATTAAAATATTACAGTAAATATTACTTAGCTGACAAGTGTCCGATTTATAACTGATGGCATTTATTTATTTATTTATTAATATGACACATTTCGAGGAATAGTCTGTTCTTGTAATTATCTTGATGTTCTAGAATTTTGACATTATCATAATCAAAATTATGTCCTGTTGTTGAGTGATGTTCCACAACGGCACACGAGTTTTTACCTATACGACAATCGCTGTTATGTTGTGTTATACGATATTTATGCTATTGTGTGGTTTGTCCAATATAACAGCCTTGACATCCCAAACAAGATATTTCAGATACAACATTTTTATTATATAATAGAGGTATTCTATCTTTAACTTTTGTAAAAAGGTTGGGCTTTTTAACCAAATTGTACTTTGTAATCTTTCGGTTAGGGAACTCTTTGAAAAAAGAAACAACTGAATATGTCAGTATGTCAATGAAAGGATGTTTCCGGTATGTAATATGTAAATCAGTTTCCTCTGTAGCATCATCGTACATATCTGAATTATAAATTAATTTTTTAGGAATATTTTTGGGGTATTCATCAAATAGTAGTTTTAAATTATAGGTAAAAAACGTCTGATCACTAATATGTGTTTTTCTATTTTTAATTGCAATGTTGTATTTCTTAGTTTTTTGGATGATTCGAAAAGTAATTTTAGAATCTTGTAGAAGGTGTTGGTTTGCTGTGCCAGTCTAGGATTATTTTGTTTTTATCTTATTCACAAAGCGCATACCCGATATTCTTTCCCTAATTTAATAGTGTATGGTCGAAAAAAAAGCAAGAATTTATATACATATATATATATATATATATATATATATATATATATATATATATATATATATATATATATATATATATATATATATTGCGTTGAAATCGTGATGCGGGACCTAACGTATATCGTCAGAGGTTTATTTTCGTCGCCCACACACGCTTCATGCAACTGCCCGAAGAGGAATTAGAATACTAAAATTTTGAATATTTTGTTTTTTTTTTTTTTTTAAATTTGACAAATTGGTGAATGTGAATTAAATAAGTTTTCTCTTGCTCTAATAAAAATACTACTATTTATATTTTATTCTAAACCACGATATGTATTTTTAATTTTTCCTTGAGCGCCCAGTTACTGTATCCTATCTAAGATAAGATAACAGCACTGTATTTATTCTTCGGATTAACTTAAAAATACATATATTATTATTAACAAAATTTTAATAAATCTATTTTCTCTTTTCATTTTCCCTTAATATAACTAGCTCACTTCCCCTGAAACTATCCCAAGTGAGTTCAGATTCTCATAAGTTGAAATTACCTTTTATCTACTGCCAATTAAAACCACTGAATTGTATAAACAATCAACATAAATTTATTATAAATCAAAATGATATTAATACGGTTTATAAAATTATTTTGAAATACCTATTATCTAGATCAGCTTTATTAAAATTAAAAATCAATTGCACCTTATCTCTACTGTTAATTATAATGTCACTCCACTTAACTGTCAAGTGTTGTTTGTCAAATATGATGGTCTCGTGTTCAGTTGAAATTTGTTTGACTTTTATTTATTTTAAAAATTAAAAAAAAATGTGTAAAGTGCGGATTATTAATTTTAACAAGTGATTATAAATTAGTTCTAATGATTTTATAATGTCTAATATAAATGTGGTAATATTATATTTTTAAATACCTTGATCCTTATGTGTTTGTTTATTTATAAACAATTAAAGAGGTATATTTGTGTTTCCTTGTCTTCTTTTACCATCAAATTGGATTGGGATAATTGTTTAAAAATACCTACTATCAAGTAAGTAGATATTCTTTATTAAACACTGTCTTAATTATTTTTGGAAATGTCCAGGAATTGTCTACTTCTAGGAAATGTTGGTATTTATACCAGCCAGGTATAATTTCTTGAACTTTTATTTGACACAATCGGGTTTTACAAAATTTTCTTGATGTTAGTTGGAGTTGCTATTTGTGGCTTTATGATCTTGTCGTGAAAATTTTAAGGTTATGTAAAAATTTGTTTTGAGGAGAAACTTTTCTTTTACACCTCTCAGTAACAATACTTTTCTGCAACTCTCTCGAATTTTTGTGATTTTTCTTTATATAGTATGCCTCCAGCTGACTTAATTAATCATTCTGATTGGCTCAGCAGTTGAAGGCATCGGGTTACTTGATGAAAAATCACCCTTTTCTTGGCATTCTTGTCAAACAAAAATGGCTGTCAAGAATTTTAAAATTGATGAAAATTTTCCAATTTTACCATTTCCTGGATTTATCCAATCATATGCATGACAATAAATACTATAAAATTAAACTCTATTATTTTACCTATCTAATTATACATAATTTAGCCTTCCTAAACAATTTTTAATATTAAAAATTATAAAACAAAATGGTTTGACATGAAAATATTGAAATCTATAATTAACTAATTATTGAAAATTATTGTTTGAAGATGCTAAATTATGTTTTCTTAATATTAAAATATTAAATATTAGAATTTTCCTTACATTCTAATATAACTTATTTTACTCCACTACTTAAAATTAATTTATAATATCTAATTTTAATGTCAATATCAAACATTTTCTTAAATTTATTCTATGTTCTTATCTGTTTTAATTAAAATTATTTTCTTAATACTACTGTTAACTGTCTAATTTATATTAAAAACAATTCAATGAACCTTATTTATTATTTAAAAGTACTTTTCGTGACTGGTTTCACACTATGTTCACCTTTTGTTCCTTTTCAAAACATTATTGTTGCAAAAACCGATCGTTATGTTTTTTATTTTACTTGAAGATTTTCACTCTTCATTATCACTTTACCTTCACTATTACATCTAATGTTTGTACCTTATTATTCTTATGATCAATTTATAATATGATCTTATTGTATTAATATTTATATATTGTTTATTTTACAATTATGTCTAAAAATTCATTATGAATTTAGCATTATATATGATTTTTATAATCATGTAAGCTTTTAATTATGCTTTGGTCCATATTATTTGTAAATATTAATGACTCTAATTAATTAATATACCTACTGATTACTTATTACTATCTAAATAATAAATTTATATTGTATCTTAGATATTTTAATTGAAATTGTTTAGACTAGTCGAGTATTTATAATATGGTCATTAGGTCATCTTGTGTCGATTCCTATTCAATATATATATATATATATATATATATATATATATATATATATATGTGTGTGTATACACACAAAACTACTTTCAAGATGTAAAATAAATATACCTAGCTCTTTTGAAGAAGCTCACTATGTAGAGCAAAACGTCAGAAAAAAATTGTTGTCCTTTGTTCCTCTAATGGAAAAACCTATACCTAAGAAAATATTAGAAAAAAGTTTACAAAAATAAATTTATATATATATATATATATATATATATATATATATATATATATACATATATATATATATATATATATATATATATATATATATATAAATCTTTCATACCGACTTGAGCCAACTATAGTAACTCGAATGCACTATCTTGAACCAGGTCGACAAACCTGAGCCGTATATCTGGCTCAAGTTGGTTTTTGCCTGATAATGTTGTTATTTCGTCGGAAACAAAAGTGAATCGAATATAATTTTAAATATCCCGCTAAAATACTCCACTCACGCGTATTAAAACCTATCACAAGTTATCCTATCTTAAGTAATCAATCTTCATAACATGGCTTGACTTTGTACTAATTGTCAATATTTTAGTTGTAAAGGTTGCCGCTTGAGGGCATTCTTATCGCAGATTTTACCTATTTACGAATGGACAAACCTTAGCCAGTAAATTCGGCAACAGTGCCAGACACATTCGATTTACTTTTGGTTTTTTCCTCTTCTTGGAATAGATTAGAAATGTAAAACAAGCTAAATGTTAATTTGTGTATTAGCGAGTGTAGAGGTTTGGGTTTGTATTAAAGTGTTTAAAAGGTGCATACTACAGTACAGTTCATTTTTAAAATGCTTAAAAGGAGAACAAAAGATATGGTGATGAGGTGTAACAAGAAATTGAAAGGTAAGTGTTTAAATATATTTATTATATATTAATTACATTTACGAAAATAACGACGTCAAACAAAGAATAGGAGTGTTTTAGCAAAGTTTCAAGACATGAATTTTTCTGGCATCACCTGATCGCAAAAATTTCGATCTCGAATAAGAATTGCGTAATTTTAAAGGGTAACTTCATTAAAAAAACAGAAAATTTTAATTATTGATCTGAATAAAAATATTTCTTTAATTTAATAAATGTAGTTCAAATGAACTGTGTTCGAAAGACACACTCTGTTTTTTTTTTTGGAAATATGCTTATAAAATTTAATCGTTTTTTTTTTTAATGATATTATACCCAAGCTTTGTTGTACTTGACACATTGACATATATAGATTGATTTCATATTTAGGCTGACTATATCTGTTAAATGATGCATAGTCAAAATTAGTTACATATTCTTATCCTTGTTTTACTTTTTAGTCAAAAATGTTAATTTTTTGAGTGATCATAGGAAGTTAGAAGCTTAGTAACATTGTTATTAGTTTTATTAAATTCATAAATCCTGAGTAAATAATTTTGAATACAAAGGAAAAATAAGATAGGAATTTGAAAGTTATTATGCTTTAAGGAGCTTTTAAATGCTGTACTTTGTAAAAAGTAATAAAAATTTATAAATATTTACCAATCACATAAAAAATCGGTTTTCAAATTATAAAGCCAGAGTCCAAAGATAGGCTATAGAAGAAAATTTATTTTTTTTACTTGTCAAACTACTACTAAAATTGTCGTTGATAACCTGTATACTACGGAGCAAATATTATAACAAAATTACTTATTCATCATTTAACATATCTTCTACACAACTTAAAAATAAAAAAATCTCTCTCCAGTTCAATTTTGGGACATTGTATATCAACTCAAAGCTTATATTATTTATGGACAGACTTTTGAGACTGGAAAGCATTTTTCTTGAAAAAAAAAGAAAACTTATCTGAAAACGATTTAGGTTAAAGTATAATTAATAACTAGAGGATTAAATAAAATTAAAAAGCTAAAATAAATTTTATTCGAAATAAGTGTTATAATTTTCAGAATTATCTTCAATATTTTTTTTTATTATTTGATTAAAGTTTTCATGTATCGGTAAAGAGAGTGGAAATATCGTCTTAAGAAAGCAGATGTTAAGGTCTACTAATAAAATGTTCTTTAAAAAATATTACATATTTTCCATAAAGATGGCTGAATTAAAATGTCTACTAAAACGTTTCGAGATATTTATGAAGTCTTTAAAAGTCTATTACTAAGGAGTGTGAATACAATTTTTGAAGAAAATAATTTATTAAAAATCTTATTGTTTTACGTTAGTGGTACTATTGAAATGTTCTAAAAGGATTTCCTTTTTAAAAGAAATTATATCCATATACTACTTAAAAAAGGCTTTAATTACAAATTTAACAAAAACATATCAAGATATTTATTTGACCTTCAAAAATGTAATGCTTAAAATATAAATAATTTTTTTTTGAAAGAAATGCGCATTATTTAAAAGAGTTGCATTACATGCATTACTCACAAGGTTAATTTGAGCACAAATTTTCAAAACCTCAAGAATATCTTTTTTTTTTAACAAATTTGTTAGGTTCAGGATGCTTTTTTTGTAATATAGAAAAAATTATCATTTATATTAATTTAAAAAAAAATCAAGGAATATAATGCTGATGTTATATTTTGTGTTTTACTTTAATAATAAAGATATAGTACCATAAGCTTATTTTGACAAAATGAAGAAAAGAAGTACATAAACATCTATGTTTTTCTATTTTAGCGCTGGAAAATACAGAAGACGCTTATATTGTTCAAAAAAATAGTGATATTATAAAGCAGAACAATCTGGAAACATATGACGTTAATAAATGGCTTTCAGAAACTGTGCAATATTTGCATCCAGCATCACCCGAAAAAAAATTAGAAAAAGAAGTACTGAAAGATGCAAAAGCTATCAACCTACCGAATTTTTCGACAGAAAAAGAACTAGAAAACCAAAAAATCTTCAAAGTAGATCGAAATAAAGATTTTGGTGAAAATATATACCCCAGAAATAATCTTACATGTATTGAGTATGAAGATCATACCTCAACTAGAAGTTCCACAACTCATGTTAGCCCATCAGTTGAAGAAAATTCCATTGAAGATCCTTCATATTTTCCCCCATTTACAGATGATATGGATGATGAGGTACTTACCCATGAAGAATAAACATATACAATTTTAATTTTTTGATCAAATATGGATACCCTATCCCAATATAATGATGATTTATTCTATTAATGGCCATAATTTTTGGTTCTATTTGTTTTTCAACATTATGCCTTTTTATACAAATGCAATGTTTTTTAGGAGTTTACCAAAAAGACAGATAAAAGGAATAATACTACTTCTGCTATTAAAATAAATGACTTTGATGAACACATGCTAATAATGAAATCATCTTCTGAGGGTGACCGCCTTCTCACTCAACTTGATAATAAAACTGTAAGTTCCTAACTTTTATATTATTCATATACTACATTAATAATTTATGTTTTTAGCTTGCACCTAATTTTGTGGAGATTACAAAAAAAAACAATTACGCAGATAAACTGAACTATTGTTTTTACTGCGACAAGGATGTAAGTCACTTTGTAAGGCACATTTCAACTTGGCATTCAGCTGAAATTACGGTTCAAAGAATACTAGCCTTACCTCCAAAATCAAAGTCTAGACGAGAGCTAGTTGCCAGTTTAAGAAAGAAGGGTAACTTTGTAAACAATCGTGTAGCAGATACTTTAAGACCTGTTAAACGCTTAAATTCGAAAGATCTTAACCAAACTAATGATTTTCTTCCTTGCTCCTATTGCCTAGGCTATTATAAAAGAAAAAGTTTATATAGGCATACTAAAAAATGTTTAGAAAATACTGAAAATAGTAAAAAAAGGCAAACATCCCAAAGCGATGGTCAGACAACATTGTTAATTGGCAAGCTTGTCAAATATGAAGAAGTGTTGACCAAGGAATTGTTCCCTCGTATGAGAGCAGATAATGTTAACCTAATTGCTAAACAGGATATGATAATATGTCAGTATGCATATTCTTACATGAAGGGTCGTAGAAGTAAAGGAAATTTAGATTTTGTGCGACAAAACATGCGACGCTTAGCCAAATTACTAGATTTTACTAGAAAACAAGAACCCACTATTAAACATCTAATTGACCTTTTAAAGCCGTCTCATTTTTCATTAATTATAAAAGGAATTAATTATATTGCCCGGTACAATTCTGAAACTGATGTTTATGAATCACCTACGCTCGCTATGAATTTCGGAACTTTGTTAAAAAAATGTTGTGACATAGCCTATATACATCTGATACAAATTGAGGAGACTAATAACCAAAGAAAAGATTTGAAAATACTAAAGAAACTGATTGAATCTCAATGGGCCGATGAAATTTCTGCACAGGCTGCTCTAAACTTGAACGAGAAGAAATGGAACAAAAATGAACTGCTGCCTCTGACCACTGACCTTAAAAAGCTAAGTGAATTTTTACATACTGCTGCTAATAACGCTTTTAAAGAGCTACAGTTAAATAACAAAAACAATATTGCCTATAATACACTAAAAGAAGTTATATACTGCCAAATAATACTACTAAATAGAAGACGCCCCGCAGAAGTTGCTCAAATAAAAATTGATAAATACCAAGCAATAAAGTTCGTAAATGATAAAACTGGAGAGAACGAGTTCGAAAATTGTCTAAGTGAAACAGAAAAAATTTTAATTAACTCCTACAGTCGAATAGTCATAAGGGGTAAGCGAGGGCGTGGGGTACCTATATTATTATCACCAGATATGAAGAAGCATTTTGATTATGTTACATCATTAAGAAACAGTTTTATTGAAAATAATAAGTATATTTTCCATACAGGTGGCAAAGGATGCTTGGATGGAACTAAAATTTTGTTCAAGTATGCCCAAAAATGTGGAATAGACAATCCTAAAACTATAAGTGCTACTAAATTACGTAAACATCTCGCTACAATAACACAATTGCTACACTTTAGTGAAAAAGATCTAGAGCAGCTCTCTCAGTTCATGGGGCATACATTGAAAACCCACTGTAAAGTTTATCGATTAGCCGATAATTTATACCAAACAGCAAAGGTTTCGAAATTATTACTTTTAATGACTGAAGGAGGAATTGAACAATATAAAGGGAAACATTTAGATGACATCGACATTGATTTAAGCCCCGTTGTCGAAAGAGAAGAAATTACAAGTTCAATCAATTACGATGATCACGAAAAAGAAAAGGAAGAAGAAGTTAAACCAGATAAAGTAAGAGAAAGAATCACAGTAAAAGTTCGTCAGCCTATTAAAAAATGGTCTCAAAAAGAAAAACAAATCATTGCAAGTTACTTTTCTGTTCATATTGAACAAAAACGAGCCCCGAGGCATAAAGAGGTAGAAGAATTTAAAACTTTATACGCTGAAGAATTCAAGAATAGAAAGTGGACAAGTATTAAAGTTGTAGTTTACAATATGTATACAGGAAAACTCAGTACACATTTTTAATTTATCTACTTTCAGAATTTTGGAAATATATTTATTATGAAACCACATAAATATTTGTTTTATTTAGCTTTACAGCTATTTGGCAATTTATTTATTATTCTCACTCTCTCTCTCTCTCTCTCGTAATTCTGAAAAAACTAGTACATTTTTTAAAATAAAAAAATTTGGTATTTTATTTAAAGTCAAAGATGTATTATTGGGGAAAACCATAAGTAATTATTTTTTGTTTCCTAGATTCCTTTATTGTTAAAAAATATTTACACAATAAATAATGATATAGTTATATTTACTGAGTTTCTGAGAGAGAGAGAGTTATTTTATACACTAGAAAATTTATTTCCGATATATTCAACGCATAACTGATCATCTCATATATATTTCTATCAATGATATCGACTGACTACGCCGTTGTCATCAAAGATTAAGAAGATAACGTTAATAATAATTTTTAACTTTTATAAACTCAAACTTTACCTTTTACGATAAATATTCCTTAAAGTTTTAAGCAATAAGATTATCTTTATAATTTCAACTTGCATAATTATTCGCCCAGCTTCACAACTCCATTTAATCTTAATGAAAATACTGAAGAGGAAAAGCTCCCGAATTTTTAAATTCTACTCTGGTTAAAACCTTCTAAATACGAGTACCTTATTTTTAAAGTAATTTAACAAATATGATGAACTGTAAATCTGGCATCAGTGCCCTGGCTCAGGTTTACCGTACAATTATTTATTCCTCAATATATAGGTTCAACTAAGTAAGAATAAACAATTGGCTCAAGAATACTTTGTTTACGTTATTTCCTAGACCATATACAATTTTTTTATTTATAAAAAAAATGTTTGTATATAGTGATTTTCATGGACGACGTATGTCACTTGAACATTTATATTCAACTTTTGAGCCCCTAACTCTTCTAGAAATGGGTGGTTCGGGATCGTATGAAACTCCTAATGGCCTGACTTCGATAGAAGGATGTATATATATATATATATATATATATATATATATATAGAAAAACAAAATATGCAGTAAATTTTAATACTCAAACCAAACAACTAAGACAAATTTATAATCCATATTTAAAGAGGAAAAACTTTATCTTTTTCTCATTGTTAAACCCAGGAAAATAACTGAAGAGTATATAAATTTTACATATATGTGTTTTTACATCGATGAATTTAACAAGCAAAACTTCCCTTTATCAAAAAATGTATTTCATCTTGTAAAGAAGAATAATTTTTTATTTAATATTATTAAAAGCAAAATATTTTTTTGTCCAATATTTTCCTTATAATAAGGCTTTCTTGCTTTCAATAAAATTGTTTTTTGCCATCGGCAATCATCGAGTTGGTAGGAAATCAATGAAGAGCTTATTGAATATTTTATTAAAAACTTGAGAAATTTTTTATCCAACAATGTACCTATTTATATTAATATTTTATCACAGAAATTAAAACTTAAGCAAAAAAAATCCCCGTTTAGGTCAAAAGGTCAAATCCTACAAAAAAAATGTTCCCGTGTGGTTTCTACTTTTTATTCGACGTAACATCCCTGTGGACTAGATAGCCCAAGGAAGAAACTTTCCGACCTATCCACTTTACCCGATATTGAGTAAAAAAAGCTTATTTTTTATTAGACGGCAAGATATATAACTATGTTAGATAGATAGCGCTGTCAAAAGTTCATCACTGTCTCCGGATGATGCGAATTTCTTTATGGTATATTTAAGGCCAGAACTCATCAAGAATCTCATCTTAAACTTAAAATATATAGATATAAAGGCAATGTATTTGTCGATATAACCGAAAATGACTTGGTTTGTATTAAGAGTCAAGTGACCGGCCTCTAGTGGCTTAATAGAATTACTTGCTGCAAAGATGTAACACATAGATATAATGAATTGAGGAGAATGTATAAACTAAAGATTAAATCAACCCAGAAAGAGTTTTTTTTTAATACCGAATTGAATAAATAAACCACGAGATATATCAGGATCATTTATATAACTGCGTCTACTTCTATAACAGACTACCTGACAGATTAAAGCAATGTTCTTTTCATAAATCTAAATAGGGGTTTCTTTTTGAAAGAGCCTTATAGTTCTGTATTAGAATTTGGCAACTACAGAATTTAAGTATTTTGACCATAATGTGTGTATATATGTTGAATAGAAACAAACTTAGTCTCCTGAAGTAGCTATCCAGGACTGAACAATTTTTTTTTTATTTTTTACAAATGTCCAGCTTTCAGAAAATATATTTTTTCTTTATTCAAGGCTTCGAATATGAAATATTTTATAAAGTGATGGTTGTTATATAATTTATATTTCAATATATACTAGATAAAGTGTAAAAATTACAGAAGAGGTTAATATATATATATATATATATATATATATATATATATATATATATATATATATATATATATATATATATACACCAATTTTTACCATTTTATGATTTCAAGTCAAAGGGCTTCGCACTCCCTCCAATATTGACTCATACCAGATATACAAAGATACCAAAAATACGAAGCTCTGTGGGAACCCTTTCTATGTTATCGGGTTCTAGGTGACGTGGTCTGCTGTATTTCCTACGAATTTTTGGACGGTTCGCCCGGTTGCAAGGAGAACTGCTTTCTGAATCGGCTTATAAAGATGCTCACTAAGGCCCAGTCCCTTGATGTTCTGCAGGAGGTTCTTTGGTATCACATCATTTGTTGAGAACATTATGGGAATCGTTTGGATGCTGTTCATTGCCCATTGTTTTCAGATTTGTACCTCCAGATCTCTGTATTTGGGGATCTTCTCATTGTATTTTGGCCTTGGGTTGCTATTGTACCACAATGTTGATTAGTGTAGTTCACCTAGAAATTTTATCTATTAGTAGAATGTCTATGAGCAATATCACTTGAACTGGTTGTTCTTAAGAACAGATTGTATTTGTTTTCTACCTGCAATAGGTTTAACTTATCTGCTAACTCTTGGTGGGATATCCTAGCGGCTGAGTCAGGTCTTTCCTTATACTCGGTTACTACAAACTCTTGGCATCCTCCAGTTATGTACTGGATTGTCTCTGATGTTCGGTAGCCATGTCTACATTGGTTTGGTTATTTTCTATTAAACGATCTCTGATGATGAATTTCCGATAGTTCTTCATCGAAATAACCTGGCTTTGGATAGCCAACAAGAAGCCCTCCGTTTCCGCAAACATCTGTCCTGAAATCAACCAGTAGTTCGACGCTGAGTTGTCGACATTGTCTTGATTGACCTCATTTGGATGCCATCCATGAAGTGGTTTTTGTAGCCGGGTTTGTAACTTCTCTTGGTCTATTTGGCGGTGAGAATCAATATTCTGTTCCTTCAGCGGTAGCGGCGTTGAATCGTTTGCCTCGCATATTGCTCGATGTAGTGTGGAAGAGTCTGCTAACCTGTGGAAATATGAACGTAAGTTCATTATTTGTTGGTTGAGCTGCTTACCAATATTCACCAATCCTCTTCCTCCTTGATGTCTTGGAAGCATTGTACGTTCAGTAGCACTCTAAGAGTGATGTTTTTGTGCTTTTGTTAGGAGTGTTCTTACTTTTCTTTGGAGGTTTTAATATCCAATTTACAATTCCAAAATGGTAGCTAAGTGCAAAGCAAGCGTACTTGTTGAGCGCCTTAAACAAATGTCTACTATTTAAGCTAGTTCGTAATAATTGCCTTACCCTCCTTACAAATTCGGTTGTCAATTCGGTTTTCATAGTGCGATGATCAATTTTTTTAGAATGTTTCATACCTAGGTATTGGTATGTTTCTTATGCTTCCATTGCAGCTATAGTTTCACCGTTCTGCATTTCAAATGTTCGTGGTTGTATCTTGCCTTTAACGATGTTCAGAATAGGGCACTTGTCAAGTTCAAACTGCATTCCGATATCCCCGGAGAACTCCTTTACAGTTTTAAGCATTTGTTCCAGTTAGTTTCTGGTAGCAGCCATCAGTTTAAGATCATCCATGTATAGAAGATGATTCACTCTTACTACTTCTTCGTTGTTATTTCTAATACTAAAGCCGTATCTGGTAGAGTTCAAACGGCTTGACAGTGGGTTCACTGCCAGGCAGAACCACAATGGACTAAGTAAATTGCTCTGAAATTTTTCCCTTCGTATCGGAGTTGTGTTTCGAAGGTGTCGCTGGATGGCACTTGCAATTGGATCCTAGTTCTCCAGGTAGACGTGATGCATTCTAAAAAGGAAACAAAATGATTATCGACCCTATACATACTCAATATAGATGTGAGTTACTCATGTGGTCCAAAGTCTTTTTATAATCCACGTAGACAGCAAAGAGATTTCTTCGGTTGGTACAGGTCTGGTTACATATGACAGAGTCAACAATCAATTGTCCCTTGAATCCCATTGCTCCTCTCGTGCAACCTTTCTGTTAAGTTGCAATTTTTACCATCATATTTTTACATTATTATTGAAGTTTAATTATTAAATATAGAATTAATAAGACGGGACAGAAAACATTTTTAACTTAATTTGACAGTATTTTCAACGTCTGTCTGTTGAAGATGACGTGAGTTTACCAGTAAAGGTATTTATTCCTTATTTTTTTGTAGGATAGTATAATATATATTGTGGTATATTTATAAAATGTATTTATTTTTAGCATCAGGCTTGAATTCAAAGTCATGTCTTTTTTTCTAATTTAATTTTATTGATCCTAATTGTTATGAGAAAAAAAACTATACTTTAACTTCGGAAATTATGCTTTAGAACTGACAGAAGGTAAAATATGTCTGTTTCAATGTTTGTTTTTATGGAATTACTCAATAAATGAGAAGGGATTATACTAAGGTCCATGTCTTTTCTTTTGTTCAGCTGTAAATGCGATTAAGTGAATCGTTTGCCCTGTAATACTCCTGATGGTTTATAGTGTTCTATGCAGTTTGGTATTGTTGGATTTGGGCCTACTGTAGTATAAACTAGGGTTTATTAACCCTTTCTTGAGGACCATTCATGTCGTTTCATCACCAATTTTTTGGCAAAAAAGCAGGTTGCCTGGGGGATAACGAAAAGCCGCTCAAGGTAAATATTTTAATATTTTGGCACATTTCCGCAAGAAAGGGAAAGAAGAGTAGTAAATTGTAGAAGTATAAAATATATACATATACAATTAGACAAGGTGCGAAGAACGCAAATTAAGCCTAAGAAACAGATATTATCCATTTTCCAACATTAGCGACGAAACTATTGAGATGTTAACATATTTTAAAATTACCTATATTTTATCCTATATAGTCACCCATTAAAGTGTTCTGATATTGTTTCTAAATACCCTTGATATGTTCTATTATTATATATATATATATATATATATATATATATATATATATATATATATATATATACAGGGTGTCCAAGATAAGGATCCTAAGCATGGGGATCTCGGAAACAGTTGGAGATACGAGGTCGGTTAAATTAGAGAAAAGTTGCGCAATTTAAAAATTTCAAACAGTTCCGGAGATTTCCGGAAAAAACGAAATTTGGCAAAATCGTTTTTAATTTTTGCAGGCTTTATTTAAAGAGATATCAGAAAATAAAAGGTAGATTCTCATTGCCACTTTCTATTTTTTATAATTTGGTCTAAACAAAATTTAAATCCGACGTTTCATTTCTGAGATACCATCATGAACTTTCATTTTTTATATGGAACAAAAAAAAGTATTCCATGTATTTGATAGCATTTTTTATTACAAATTCAACGGTGTATCACCCTTGCATATCGAATACGTAGTTCAAGTACTTTCCATAAGAGCTCCGTGAGAGCGAGAGAGAAAGGTATATCAGTTTTATAAAAGCCAATGAACTACACACTTGATATGCAAGTGTGATACACCGTTGAATTTGTAATAAAAAATGCTATCAAATACATGGGATACTTTTTTTTGTTCCATATAAAAAATGAAAGTTCATGATGGTATCTCAGAAACGAAACGTCGGATTTAAATTTTGTTTAGACCAAATTATAAAAAATAAAAAGTGGCAATGAGAATCTACCTTTTATTTTCGGATATCTCTTTAAATAAAGCCTGCAAAAATTAAAAACGATTTTGCCAAATTTAGTTTTTTTTCCGGAAATCTCCGGAAGTGTTTGAAATTTTTAAATTTTTTTAACTGCGTTTAATTTAGCACTAAATTGCGCAACTTTTCTCTAATTTAACCGACCTCGTATCTCCAACTGTTTCCGAGATCCCCATGCTTAGGATCCTTATCTTGGACACCCTGTATATATATATATATATATATATATATATATATATATATATATATATATATATATATATATATATATATATTAATATTCTTTACATAAACTATTCTTCTTGTAGTATTATAATGGATAGTTTTCATGCCGAAATTGAAGCAGCCAAAAGCTCGTTCACCTAAAATTGTAAAACTGGCAGTGACATCAACCTTAACAAGAAACACATTCAAAACAAGATTAATAGCAATAACTGGTCAACGTTTATATCCTTTTAACCCCGCGTAGGAGGCGAAAATTTAAAGAACTTAATACGTACAAAACGCGACAACCAAATTTGGCAGTCGCCATAAAGATAAACGGGACAGGACGAATAAATCAAAATTGCAAATGGCCGCATCATATAAGATCGCTTGGCGATCAGAATAAGCTTTCTGTCTGGAGACACCGAGAAAACTAAGTTGCAGTTGCTAAAAGTTAAACAATTCCTCTCAATATTGGGAAAAAATACATTCGATAAAGTGTTCTTTTATTTATTTCTCTTTTTAACCGACTTTTAAAAGAAGGAGGTTCTCAACTCGTCGACTATGTATTTTTTTATGTATGTACACCGATTACTCCGGAACGGCTGCACCGATTGGAATGAAATTTTTTACGTTATGTTTAGGAAGTTGCTGCTGTGGTACCATATTTTTTTAGATGAAACTGGTGCAATAAAATCCAAAATGGCGCTGACAATATGGCGGCAAAAAATATTTTATTCCTATTTTCTCCAAAATTTGTGGGGTTGTACACAAGGAATTTCAAATTATTTTAAGAAAGCTCAATATGGCGGATCCAATATGGCAGACAAATAAATTTAATTTTGTCCGATTTTCTCCAAAATTGCTGTAGAGTTTTAGGAGTGGCACATAACGAATCCAAAATATTTTTAAAAAAATCAATATGGCGGACAAAAAAGTCAACTTTGTCTGATTTTCTCCCAAATTGGTATAGGGGAGTTTTCGGGGTCGCATATATCGAATCTAAAATTATTTTTAAAAAATTCAATATGGTGGATCCAATATGGAGGACGAAAAAGATCAATTTTGTTCGATTTTTTCCAAAATTGATATGGGAGAGTTTTGGGAGTCGCGCATAACAAATATGAAATTATTATTAAAAAATCGAATATGGCATATCTAATATGGCGGATAAAAAATTAATTTTGTTCCATTTTTTTTTTTAAATTGATATGGGGGAGTTTTTGGGATCGCTCATGACGAATCTGAAATTATTAAAAAAAATTAAATATGGCGGATCCAAGATGGTGGATGGTGGATCTCTATTTTGTCAAAAATAAGTATTGGGGGTTTTATGTTAGTGTTAATTACGAATTTAAAATATTTTTTGAATAACTCAATTTTGCGGATTCAATATGACGTACTAAAAATTTAACATTTTTTGATTTTCTCCAAAACTGATATAGGGGATTCTTAAGGATTTAAATTATGAATTTAAAAGTCTTTTCAGGATTCTATATGGCGCATCCAATATAGTGGACTACAAATTTTATATTTTTCGATTTTGTTGAAAGATGGGACTGAATCGTTTTTGAGGATGTAAATAGCGAACATAAAATTATTTTGGGACAATCTAACATGTCAGATGCAATATGATCGTCTAAAAATGTTAAATTTCCGGATTGTATCCACAATTGGTAATGGGGGGGGGGGGCTTTGAAAGGTTTAGATTTAGATTTGATTAAGACGTAAAATTTTTTTTTTGAAATTCATTATGGCGGATCCAAAATGGTGGGTTGAAAATTATTGAAAAGCGCTGTTCGTAAATCTTTTCCTTTTATTATTACGAGTATTATAGTAGTTTTTTTTTAAATCCGTTTACTTCAATGCATGCTTGAACTCGTCTTCCCATAGATCTTCTAACTTTTCTAAAAATATCAAGTACATTTCTTACAACTTCATAACCAGCTAGCACTCGCTCTAGTTCTTCAATACTGTGAACTAGCATTTAAGTAATCCCATAAAAAATAATCTAATAGATTTAAGTCTGAAGAACGAGGTGGCTAACTTACTGCACCCCTTCTTCATATCCATTTATCTGAATAAAATTCATTTAAATGTGCCCTCACATTCAGACTGAAATATGGGGAAGCCTCATCTTGCATGAAGTACATATCTGTCATTAAAGCATAAGGCGGATTATCAAGAAGATCTTGTAACACATTTTGCAGAGATTCCAAGCATAATTATCTGTTTAGTCTATTTGGAAAAATGTAGAGTCCCAAATATTCCCGCCCAGGCATTAATGAAAAGTCTTTCTTCATGTCTTGATTCAAAAATTTTCGTCTGTACATACGTGATCGATTTGTCTTAGCTATTTGCAGAATTGCATTCTGGGTTTAAAATCTTCGGCTTTCAGAGTTTGAACTCTTTGAATGTGGTACACAGTAAAAAACGCATGTAAATCTACATTTAAATACTTTTACTGCTATTGAAATTTTACAAAGTGTACAATGTATTTTTTCCCATTACATATGCTTTCAAGTATGATTACATAAAAACAGTAATTTAATGTGCAATAGTGTAAAATAATATAAAATAATGTAAAATATTGTAAAATAATGTAAAACAATTTAAAATAATGTAAAACAATGTAAAATAGTATAAAATAATGTAAGATAACGTAAAATAATATACAATATTGTAAAATAATGACGCTTCCCCCACTCATCCCCAAGAGCAGCAGCGAGACGTGGCAGTCGGCCATTATTTTTATACTAACTGCATAGGTAACACGTTTGGTGCAATTGTTTCTTTTTATAAAGTATATTGTGTTTTAGTTACAAGTGGATATTGGCAGGTAAGTCGAGAAAAACATTTCAGTGTCCATTTAGGTGTAAATCTGAAACGATTTTGAGTAATAAAAACATTTATTTCCAAGTGCACCGGCGTTGCCGAAACAATTAAGACAACAAAAATGTGACAGAGACAATTTTTTTTAACAGTTATTTTCTTTAAATTGGTATACTAAAGGCCAAAATATTATTTACCCTATATCTTTTTTTTTCTTTTAAGAAGTCATGAAGTTAAAATTGCCATATTTGAAATGGAAATATTTAAAACTATTTTTATAGCAAAAGTTCTGTAAAATTACAGATTGATGCTGTATCTACAAATTTAGTACAACAATTTTCAATTTTTAGATGTTGAAGAAAATTTATTCTTTAAGATTTGCATGGAAAAAGAAATAGTAGCAGAGGACTATTTAATATTTACTGATGCTTTTGTAACCACTTTTTGTTATTACTGTGTATTTAATTTACAATACCCAAACGAAATAAGTTCTGTATTAGAATTTACTCAAAGGTACTTTTTTAATATTCAACCTGAAAGTAGAACAAGATCTAAAAAACGAAATTCGAAAAATAGGGTATAAATTTTATCAACAAAATATGTAACTAGGAAGATACATAGATTTTTTTGTATGTAAAATAAAGCTAAAAAATTAATTGGCGCTTTTATTTTTGAAGGCTTTACTTTAAAGAAAGATTTATATATATATATATATATATATATATATATATATATATATATATATATATATATATATATATATATATATATTGTATAATTACAAGAAATATATAACTGACTACAAAGCTCAGATTAAAAAACAAAGAAGATAAAGCATCCCATTCAAAAATTTTGTATCGATATGCGCCCAGATTTTTAAGTTTGAAATAGTAATACGAAAAAATAGATATATATGAGGGGATATTTTGTAGTACTTTACTTTTACTATAATGTTACTTCAAAAATGTTAAGAAAACGTTGTAGCCATGGGGGAAGTAAATACACCTTTTGACCAAGTACTCGATTCATAAAAGTGAATAATAAGCAGCGTTGCACGAAATGCTTAGTTAACAAAGCTTTAATCTTTAATACATTTTAAACGCTAGTAAAAATCTACTAGTCACAAAACCTGCTAAGTACATAAAACAAATAAAATAGACTATTGGTTCTCTCTGATTATCCATTGAATTTATCCCCACTCTATGCGTACAAAATTATGTCCAAATGTATCTGTTATTATTAATCTGAGCTGCTAAGTTTTTTTTTGTTATAAATAAATTTTTAGTTATAAGTTTTTGTGAGCCACGTTCTAATATATAATGTACAATAAATATGTAAATTTAAAGAAAAAACTTTATTTTAAATAATCTCATTATAGCATGACTCCTTCTGTATAAGTTTAACTCTTGTTCTGCCTCAGTCTTGTTTGGTTCTAGTAAAATAACTACAATATGTACCTGTTTGTTTTCCGAAATATTGGTTCGTTGTTTCAATATAAATAATTCCTTAATATATTAGCTTTTATTTCTTTATTCATATACAGATCATTACAATAATAAAAACTTCGTTAACAGCAACTGTTCGTTGTTTTATTTAGAGAATGAATGAAAATCCCTACCTACTGACGTATCCATATGTCTAATTCGCGAATCCTTTTAACAACAAATAGGTAAGGAGCCCTTAACATTTTTTATGGTTAAGTATTCCTGGTCAAACGTATTCAATTGTTAATATGATGTAATTTATATCCTATTTTCAGTTCCTTCTGTTAAAATTCAATATACTGTGTAGTTCTCATGTTCTCGCTTACCAGAAATAAAATTGAATTTTCTCATATAATCAGTACGGAAGCAGGCTGAATTTTTCCGTGATCTATTTTTTGTGAAATATGTATTTTTTAATATTGGTCGTCTAAAGATTATTTGAGAAAACATCAAAATTATCGAGTTGTGACAAGGATAATTTTTAGTCAGGATGACATAAATTGCATCATACTAAAAATTAAATTTGTTTAATCAGGGTCACTTTTTCATAAGAAGAGTGTGGGGGGCTTTTTTTACTCGATGACTTAAATTTTCGAACATATATTATAATGTATTTTCACGTAATCTTACATGGTGGAAAACGTATTTTTACGTAATCTGACATGGTGGAATACGTATTTTTACATGATGTGTTAGTTACACTGCATCTAATAACAAGTAAATCGACTCGGAAAAACAACAAAAATTACATGATATAAATACGAAAATTACTTAGTGATTCATGAATATTTTTTACATTGAAATGCAAGTAATTTTTTACCTAGATACACAAGGCAATATATTACCAATGAAAGTTATGGTAATTTTACATAAAAAATTTTTTACTGTGTATAGATAGATACGTTGGTTGTGTAGAATTTTTAAAACCGAGCCCTTTGGAATACCTTCTTGCGTAGCGACACTCCAAGTGCTTATCCCTGGATTGCGTACAACTATTTCAAAAACTCTTTCTTCAGCCTCGATTGTTCGAGTGGCACATAAATAAATGATTTTTTTCAAATTTATTTTAAATATTTTCATGTTTCAGTTTAGAACAACCTCTAATAATCTTCAGCAGGTGGTTTTATCAGGACATTTTACATTTAACTATTTCTCTAACCTTTCCAGAACTTACGTGTGTAGATCTGATGTACAGCAGTTAGCTCTTAAAATCTGATTTTTAATTTAGATAGATCAGGAATATTTATTTTGGTCTTGCATTAAGTGTACCAAGAACATTGGGACGCACTATGGATTTTTCTTTGAATGAAAATTAACAATTAAATTTAAACTTCTTTTAAATATTCATAACTCAATTACAATAAGATTAAAGGTGCTATCAGTGTTCCTATAACTACAAAATCTGTTTTTTTTTTAATATACTCACTCTGGTTTCATAATGATTATTAAAATATTTGAATTATAAAGGCTGTGTTTCGAACAATAAAAAGCACTCTGTTATTTTAATTGCTAAAAAAATACCATTTCTAAAACAACCTTAATTATAACGAAAATTTGTTAATATTTCATTAACCTCAATGACGTCTTCCAGATTATATTCAACGCTTTATAAACAAAACAATATAATGGCTTATTATTTGTCAGAACCCAAAATGAAAAGTTAACTATATGAAGACAAATGGCGATTTTATTGGGTCATATACTCATTAATGTAAATTTATTAAGATTTATGATATAAATGTTTGTAGGATATACATTAAATATTATATAATTCCAGAATAAAAATGAGCGTTATTTGTTGCGTAAAGTTTTAAAAATTCTAATAACAAATATTAACATCTCCCGTAAAATATATAGGCAATCTCCCATGAATACATGAAAATTCAATGATATCGATTTCTTCCCTAGGGTCAAAATAATTATCTTTAGGGAGATAACATCCTAACATTTACTTCTGCCCACCTCAATCTTTTAGAACTAACTTCCTGATTTAATTATTGGTACGAACTTTTTAACGTTTTATATTTCATAGAATTAGTTTGTATTCGGAGTTTGTAGGGTTTTAGGTATATGTTCTAATGTATCGAACTTTGTAGCATTTTATATTTCATAGTATTAGTTTGTGTTTGTAGTTCGTAGGGTTTTAGGTATATTTTCTACGAGATCGGCTGTCCGGAACATTATCTACAGAAGGTGTCAATTATATATATGGATACAAAGTTTTTATCATGGGGGCTAGAAGTCTACATGCCAGACAATTTCAGTATTAAGTTATAACAGGTTGTACACCGAAGAAATCAAGAAATTGACAGACTTTGTATTTCAGTGTATATTTGAATTACTACAATCGGCCAAGCGCTTTCGGTCTCTATCGGACCATCCTCAGGGCTCAGACCCTAAAAACGAGAGAATATAGTCAGCAAATAAGTTTACTCAGTACTCACCAACCACACTCACTCGTCAAAGGGCATACCTCAACCCTGCCAGTTTGAGAAAAGTCGCGAGCTTAGCCTCCACACAGGACAAGATGTATACAATTAAAAAATTTTTAGAAACATTTAAAATTAAAATTAAAACCAGAACATTCAATACACAGTGCACGTTGACATGATTAAAACAATAAACATTTTCAATAACAACCCAAAAGGGTGAGGTTATGCCACACACAGTCATAGTATAACACGGCAATAAAACTTTCCAAAAATCAAAACTACATACAAGTGTGTGAAAGCCTGAGTAGGGATTTTCTGTATGAGTTTCCATTCTTGAATTCCCTGTCAGTTGTATTTAAAATCAGTAAATTATTGGCAATGAGCAAAAAAGGGGGAAAAAGGCAGAAAGAAAGGGCATTAAAGTTTATTAATCTATAGCGTTACTGATATCGGCCATTCTGTGATCTATTTCGAACACTTGGGTTCAGTGGCGTGAAATAATTTCCATTTTTGTAAAAAAGCAACAAATTACACGAACATAGACGTAGTTAAAATTTGCTGAAATGTGTAAACTATTAATATATTTAGAATGAAGTGTCTGAAACTGAAAAAGATGATCAAAATTATTATAAGATTGCACCCCACGCAATCACAGCTCCCAGACATTTAAATTGTTTAATGATTTAAGGAAAAAGTTTGAAAATGGTGTTGCGGTCATTTACGTTGTTCATTCTTACATTGAGGCAATGATCGGGGTTTCTCTTTATCTCCCTGCATATTTCAAGATCCTCTCTGTAATCCAAGGTTTTAGAGTTATTACCCCTGGAGTGGTATAAGATTTTACTATTATGAGTAGGAGAGAAACTGTGTTTGGTAAAACTAATATGGTGACCAAACACAGAGGCCCGAGGTTTGTTAATATGTTCTCTAATTCGCACTGCTAATGGTCTAATAGTTTTTCCTATATACGTCGAAGGACAGTCTGGGCAAGAAAGTTGATAGACCCCACTTTTTTGAATATGAGATATCAATTGTTTGTTATTGACCAGATGGGAACTGAGTTGATTTACACTCTTAAATGAAATCTTCACATTTTGAGTGAGGTTTGTTAGAGTCCGAGGATGGAAACTCTTCCGATTATATCAAATCTGTTGACAGCGAACAACATCTCTAGTGATGACCAACTTAGTATAATGACCCTTCTTAAGTTCTGTTTATCTCAGGACTTTTTTGCTTTCAATAACAAATATTACGAACAACCCTCGGGGTTGGCAATGGGGAATCCTCTATCTCCTCTTTTAGCGGACATCTTCCTGGACAACTTGGAAAATGCACTAATTCCGAGATTGATTTCTGAGAGCAAGATAATTAACTGGCTTCGTTATGTGGATGACTGTTTTACAATTATTCTGGGCAATGAACAGCGGGCTATTGATGTCCTAAATAGTCTTAATTCTCTGCATCCTGCCCTGAAATTTACCTTAGAAATAGAAACCGAAAACAAACTTAATTTTTTAGATTTAACTATCAAAAAAACCAATAATTCTCTCAGTTTCAAAATCTTTCGAAAACCCACTCAAACAGACCACATAATTCCTTCTAATTCTAACCACCCCCTACAACATAAAATGGCCTCAATAAACTGCTATGTTAATAGATTGCTCAACATTCCCATGTCAGCAGAGGATTACAACAACGAGGTCAATATTCTGAAGCAAATTGTCGTAAACAATGGGTATGAGCATACAGTCATCGACAAATATATAGAAAAAATTAAAAGCAAGAAAGAATCCCAAGAGGCTTACAGCTCGACTCCTTACAATGAAAGTCAGCAAGGAAAATTTTTCTCACTCTCGTACCTAGGTCACTTCTCTAATAAAATAGCACGGACTCTAACAAACCTCACTCAAAATGTGAAGATTTCATTTAAGAGTGTAAATCAACTCAGTTCCCATCTGGTCAATAACAAACAATTGATATCTCATATTCAAAAAAGTGGGGTCTATCAACTTTCTTGCCCAGACTGTCCTTCGACGTATATAGAAAAACTATTAGACCATTAGCAGTCCGAATTAGAGAACATATTAACAAACCTCGGGCCTCTGTGTTTGGTCACCATATTAGTTTTACCAAACACAGTTTCTCTCCTACTCATAATAGTAAAATCTTATACCACTCCAGGGGTAATAACTCTAAAACCTTGGATTACAGAGAGGATCTTGAAATATGCAGGGAGATAAAGAGAAACCCCGATCATTGCCTCAATGTAAGAATGAACAACGTAAATGACCGCAACACCATTTTCAAACTTTTTCCTTAAATCATTAAACAATTTAAATGTCTGGGAGCTGTGATTGCGTGGGGTGCAATCTTATAATAATTTTGATCATCTTTTTCAGTTTCAGACACTTCATTCTAAATATATTAATAGTTTACACATTTCAGCAAATTTTAACTACGTCTATGTTCGTGTAATTTGTTGCTTTTTTACAAAAATGGAAATTATTTCACGCCACTGAACCCAAGTGTTCGAAATAGATCACAGAATGGCCGATATCAATAACGCTATAGATTAATAAACTTTAATGCCCTTTCTTTCTGCCTTTTTCCCCCTTTTTTGCTCATTGCCAATAATTTACTGATTTTAAATACAACTGACAGGGAATTCAAGAATGGAAACTCATACAGAAAATCCCTACTCAGGCTTTCACACACTTGTATGTAGTTTTGATTTTTGGAAAGTTTTATTGCCGTGTTATACTATGACTGTGTGTGGCATAACCTCACCCTTTTGGGTTGTTATTGAAAATGTTTATTGTTTTAATCATGTCAACGTGCACTGTGTATTGAATGTTCTGGTTTTAATTTTAATTTTAAATGTTTCTAAAAATTTTTTAATTGTATACATCTTGTCCTGTGTGGAGGCTAAGCTCGCGACTTTTCTCAAACTGGCAGGGTTGAGGTGTGCCCTTTGACGAGTGAGTGTGGTTGGTGAGGACTGAGTAAACTTATTTGCTGACCATATTCTCTCGTTTTTAGGGTCTGAGCCCTGAGGATGGTCCGATAGAGACCGAAAGCGCTTGGCCGATTGTAATAATTCAAATATACACTGAAATACAAAGTCTGTCAATTTCTTAATTTCAGTATTGACCCTTGAGATTATAAATTCATTATTTCTGTATATCGAGAGTTTATTTTGGCATCTTCCATCGCTTAAGAAACGCTCTCATTTCTATAGAGTCGAATGATTTTTTGCAATCCTTGAAGGCCAAATGCAGCTGGATATTATATTGTTGAATATTGAAAGAAAATATAGAACTTCGCTTTAAAAATTTTCAATCCTGTTAGTGGTTTTAATTCAAAACAAAGTAATGAGGAACAGTTTTGAGTTTGCTGGACAACAGTAATTAAAAATCCTAGAAAAACTATTTGTCTGACCATAAAAGAAACAATTGACTGTACCTTCGATGGTAGCTACCACTTCTTTTATCTTTAATTTCATTTATTATTTTGTGTTTCAAGAAATGCAGGACGAAAAACTAATTATACTTATTGTAGTTAAAATTTCCACCCTCTATATTACGCCATACTAAGTTATCGTTCCTCGAGATATTGATTCAATTTCGGCATTCAAGCAACTTTCTAAAAAAAACAAAACTATTTATTTGAAATAAAGATAAGTGGAAATAAAGGAAATTAAACTAAATTAATGTCCCTCCTTAAAAACTTAATAAGGAAAATTAAGCGAAATAATACAATAATTTATGAAATTATACAATTTATAACCTTTTTAATAACTCGATAAATAATTCTGTGACCGACATTTAACACGCAAGATTTGCGTGATTTTTTATTAGCAAACCCGATTACGATCTAGGGTGTTTTCCTTTGCAATTGCAGCTTTATATTAATTTAAACAACCCTGGTGATTTCGCATTGTAAACTGACGCTAAAATATGTCTATCTAATTTAGTAAGCCCTTATCGCTGGGAAAGTTCGAATACCGTTAATTCCAACATAGGGCTTATATTGTTAACATAAGTTGTCCCCACGATGTGCTGAACATTAAACACAACTCTCCTCTTTTTCTTAGTTTCTTCAACAGCCGTTCACAACCTAGTCCTGAAATCTTAAAAACACTGCATCAAAAGAATATATATATATATATATATATATATATATATATATATATATATATATATATATATATATATATATATATATATATGTTTATGCGGCTTTCACGGATTCCTCCGTGTGAGATGCAATAGCAGTGGATATATCCACATTATGCCGTTGTAGTGCTGAAATCACATTCAGCAAACATACAACTATATGCAGCTCCGTATATGAATGAAGCAAAATGCGAACAGCAAATACAAAATTCTCTCTATCATATCTTTTCTGTGTTAGAGGTTGCACAGTTAGAATAAATTGTTATAGAATGCAATTTATCCTATTCCACCACCATCGAGATGATGGTCTACCTGTACCACCATACCCAGAAGAAAGTCAAACCTTACCCTCCCCTGATGAGTCTAGTAAAGACGAAATATGCACCTCTGCTTTATCACTGTGGCTGGGAGGGTAAGTTTTAACTTTCTTCTCGGTATGGTGGTACAGGTAGGCCATCATCTCGATGGTGGTGGAATGGGATAAATTGCATTCTATAACAATTTATTCTAACTGTGCCACCTCTAATACAGAAAGGATATGATAGAGAGAAGTTTGTATTTACTGTTCGCATTTTGCATCATTCATATACGGAGCTGCATATAGTTGTATGTTTGCTGAATATGATTTCAGCACTATAACGGCATAATGTGGATATATCCACTGCTATTGCATCTCACACGGAGGAATCCGTGAAAGCCGCATACACATTTACACGCCATCCGGCGGGAGGTCGGAGAAGCCGTGTTCAGTATTTGCATGCTTCCTTCCGATCTGTCCTTTGCACAGCTAGGTGCATGTCGTTACCCTGATGAGTCTAATAGAGACGAAACATGTACCTCTACCGTATCACTGTGGCGGGGAGGGTAAATTTTGACTTTCTTCTCGGTATGGTGGTACAGATAGGCCATCGTCTCGATGGAGGTGGAATGGGAAATTGCATTCTATAATAATATTCTAACTGTTCAACCTTTAACACAGAAAGGATATGATAGAGAGAAGTTTATATTTACTGTTAGCATTTTGCTTCATATATATATATATATATATATATATATATATATATATATATATATATATATATATATATATATATATATGTAATCGAAGGTTTTCGGACATCCCGTGTATGTGCTGAGTCCCTCTCAGGATTGTAAGGCAGCTGACGTTTCGGTGGAATCTCATCCACCAGTTTCAAAGCTCACTGTATGGCGTCTACGAGCGAACTGACGTCTGCGACTTGGGTGCTGTCGGTACCGTGTGCGCGTCGGACGCGTTCATTTTCCGAATGGTTCCAGCCCATCAGGATGCGAGACCTGCTGCGCGTCATCGGCCCTGTTGCCAGTGTTTGGGGTTGCGTTGCCAAGTTGTAATCTGCTTCGTTACTAAGTGGTACTGGTTGATGTTTTGTAAGCAGATTTTTCCAAGTATTAGGCACACGTTGGCTATCATCTCTGCTATTTAAGTTGTTGGGCCTCTTTGCAATTTCAATAGCAGAAGAAATTGTTTTTTGCTTGACAGCGTTCATATGTTCGTCTCTTCTGGCGCTTATTTTACGGTTGGTTTGCCCTACGTAAGATGAGCTGCATTCTCCGCATGGAATTTTGTACACTCCCTGGTTTTCTAGAGGGATTCTTTATTTAGGTGTTGGCAAGAGATCCTTTACTTTACGGTCTGTGGTGAAAATGGTTTCAATGTTGTGTCTCCTGAGAATTCTTGCGGTCTTGTTTGTGGTGCCCCTTACATAAGGAGCAAAAGCTTTGGAGCTATTCTCTTGGTTTTCGCGATTTTGTTTGTTTTTTACAGCCTTGTCTATATGTTCTTTTTGTAACCGTTCTTTGTTAGGACGTCTTGCAGTATGTTCATCTCTTTGTGATAATTTTCTGGATCTGTAAGGGACTGCGATCGAAACGCAAGTGATTTCACTACTGTGTTGGTGTGAGTGGGCTTTCGGTAGACAGTGTACGAAAGCAAGCCATCCTCTTTTCTTTTCAGTAGGATATCCAGAAATGGTAGTTCTCTTTCCTGTTCTGTCTCCATGATGAATTTAATTTTGGGATGTATACTGTTTATGTGTTCCAGGAAACTTTTGAGATTTTCTTCCCCATGTTGCCAGATAACGAATGTGTCATCTACGTAACGTAGCCACAGTCTTGGTTTGTGTGAAGAGGTCTCCAAAGCTTTTGATCCAAAGTCTTCCATAAATAAGTTAGCGAGTGCAGGAGATAGCGGCGATCCCATCGGGACTCCCTCGACTTGTTTACATCTGGATCTGGAAGTTAATTTTTTACAATTATTAGGTTGATTAGATACAATGTGAGGGACTTAAAATTTTACATTTTCTCTAAAATTGATATTGCGGAGTTCTTGGAGCGTCTACAAACCCAATATGTAGTATAAAATATATCGGGCTAAGAAATTTACGTCTCAAGTTCTTTAAATATCGATATTGGAAGGTTTTGGGGCCTATATTACCAATCTAAAATGACAGACTATATATTTGTTTGACACAATTTCACTGGTATCTCGAGAACTCTAAGATTCAAAGAATTTTTAGTGGTTCATTTTAGGGTGATTTACAGCTTTGGATAAAATGGTTATTTTTTAGCCACCTTGGAGTCATTGTGAGCTACACTAATTTTGATTAGTAATTGGTTGAAATAATTTATGGATATCATAATGAATTGAAAACTTGAAATCGAAAAATAAAATAGTTTTAGAAAAAATAAACCGACTTCTGAAAGTGGGCTAAAAAGTGAAAAATAAATAGAAATTTTTATATGAAATTTTTGAAGTCGGCGCTAAATTATTTCTAAATGAAACAAATAATTACTAACACATACAAATTATGGTAAGAAAGCAATTAAAAATAAAGTATTTTTAATCTGTTTATGCGAATTACATTTGGTCAGGTATATAAGTTTGGCGCCGACATTAAAAATTTCATTTTCATATAAAAACTTATAGTTATTTTTTAACTTTTTAGCGCACTTTTAGAAGTCGGTTCAATTTTATTAAATCATATTATTATTTGCAGGATCAAAAATAACGAGTGTCTATTATTAGTACACTTCCTATTCCTAGTGGAGTTATTCTACAAAAATATTGATACAAAAACAAGTATGTCAACATTAAAACATTACTTATTTTGTATGTATATGTAAATTAACTTTTATTAAAGACTTTATCAGTTAGCTTTAATTGGGGTCAATTTTTTTTAGCAAATCGCCCCTAATGGTTCAATTAATACGAAAAAAAACTTCAACTTACACGAAATATCCATTATTAATAAACGTTAATTTTGTCGTTTAAGATAACGGAAATTTAATATGCTGTAAACACCTTTCAAACCGAACTCGTAATGACAGACGAATGGATATAGCCTTAGATTAGACCAATTACAATACTTTAGTGCTTCGTGTCACGAAAAAAGGCAGTAAAATATACAAAGTGACATAATTTCTGCTTTATACTTACTTATAAAAGGAAGTATAATTTTAGCGAATGCTAAAACGGATCGGTTCAACTGGTTGCGTGCATAAAGTCTGACTTTTATGCACTGACGTGCATATTAGAGTAACTTTTCCGCTTTGCTTTTTTTTTGTATTTATTTATGGTATGTTGAGATTTACGCATAGTTGCATGGCAAACTTTCAAACTAAAGGGACGTAAATTTATTAAGGTCGCAAACAATAAAATAAATAAAAAAAGTTTCAGTAACACGATATGTCTTGGACATTTATCAAGAAATAAAGATTAAGTAACTTTGTTACTTTATTTCTACAGAATTTCACGAATTGTGGTTAAAAAAGAATTGATGGTGATCGTAATTTTTTCCCTACATTATATACACAGGTCTACAGAAAAAAAATTTTTGTTTGGTGCCGACAATTCTAGGTTACAATTCGGTTCACTGGGCCTCGAGAGGCCGTACAGAGTCGTCAAAACATTGAAGCTACGCACTAACGAGCATTTGGCCTCAAAAACTGGACAAAATTAATAACGTCGCTGTTTTTGACTCTAGACATATAAAAATCAATATCTGGGGATTTTTAAGGGCGCTTAGTTAATTTCTGGCATTATTTTACTAATCAGGTGAAGGGGGGCTGACTTAGGGTGGGGAGGGGGAGGGGAGTAATATCAAAAAAACGTAATGGTTATGGTTTTATATGTTTTTAAGTGCTCCGATTTCATTTCTGGCATTACTTTACGAATCGGGTGAAGGGGCGCTGACTTAGGGTGGAGAGGGAGAGGGGAGTAATATTAAAAAAACGTAATGGGTATCGTTTTATATGTTAACTTAGGGTAATTGTACGTTTTCCCATAAAAAATCTATCTCAAGATAAAAACAAAGTCTCTTTACTCTGTGACCAAGTAGGTCCTGAAGCACAACTTCAACGCTCGTCTCCATAACTCGGATTGACTTTGGTTTTGGATTGCTTCTCTAATTAGAGTATAACAAGGAAATATACCCTTATTGGAATCGTGTAACAACTCCCACTGCCTCCTTGTAAAGTCACCTGCAACAAAGATTTGCAAAGCTTGTTCAGGTGTGTAATTTTTTACTTTCGGTTTCTGAGCAGTATTTATTACCTTCCTGTAAAGTTTGGCTCTTGTCTTGAAGTTGCATCTATTATAAGTTTAGAGGCCGCGGCATTTCCAGACATTCGTTGACTTACGCTGGCTGCATAGGTAAGCTCCTCAACAGGTACCTGTTCGCGGAGTTCTACGTCGTTTACTACGATCATGATTCTTGGAAATGCTTCTCTGGGCGTCCCGTAGAATTCGTGGCCCAGTTATGTACTGGTATTGATGTATTAGGCCATTTCTGGTTTTTTTTCAAAAATCTTTCTTCAATATAGTTAGATGATATCCATCTTTTCTTCAAATCACTATTAAAATGTTTTAAATCGTGACTTAAGATATGGTACTCGTTTTGGAGACATTTCATCATTTCGCAAAGCTTATGTTCCATAAATGATACCTTATCTTCAAGTGTGCTGGACGTGCTTTGTTTAAAAAGCATGTATAACATTTTCCGATATACCCCAATAACATTTGATGTAAAATTTGTACCTATAGGGAAAAAAAATATGTATGTAAGTAAAAAATAACCAAAATTATTGCAAAAAAACCCCGCGGAACTCAAAGCTGTTTTTTTAAGAGGTGGAAACATGTGGAAAATATTTTAACTGTTATGATATGGCTAATGTTCATAGTTTATTATAAAAAAAAAATTGTAGCCCGACCTAGCACGGAACATTTTCAAAAACACAAATTAGTTAAAAAGAAAAACAAAAACAAAAGAAATTCTCTTGCATATTGTTTTGGGTTCATAAGAATACTAAACATTCATTATATTTTTAAATAATATATATTAAAATTAAATACATCCCTTGTTTTTCAGATTCCATCACAAAAATTTTTTTTTGAATATCCAGTCTACAAAATACCAAACACAAGTCTAAAAAAAATCTATCAAGAACGAATGCGTGCGTATTGAACGAAGCTTAGATTGCAATTAACTGTGCGGAGCGTAGCTGCGTGGAAGGGCGACTTTAGTACGGTTACTCAGGTATACAAAAAAAATAATTTCGATGACTACTTGTATAGTTTGCATTTCTCCTTTTTCTCCGGTTTTTGAGGCCAAATGCTCGTTAGTGCTACATTCAGGTTTGTATCTATAGATAATAAAAAAATTATTTTGACATACTTAATGTCATCATATTCAACTGATTTTTTTTCTTACTTAGTAATTCCGATATGTTGTCGTCCAGGAGGTGTTGAGTAAATGATCCGAATACATTTTGTTACATTTGTAGTGAATATGTGGTGAAGAAATTTAGAAAACCTATTACAGACTTTATGAGAAAGATATATGTTGATTACTTTAAGATAGAGATGAAGACCCGAAACATGGCGGGGGTTCCAAACATTGTATGTAAATTATGTAGTGAACATTTAAGAATATGAGCAAGCGGTAAACGTAGTCATTTAAAATTTGGTGAACCTATGATTTGAACTGAACCGAAAAACCACATTGATAACTGTTATTTTTCTGTTGTTGAATTACATGGTGTAAATAAAAGGAAAATTACATACCCTGATTTACCGTCTGTTAAAATGCCTCGACTGTACTCAGACGACGTACCATCTCCTATGAGTCAAGATTTATCAGATTTGTCGGACATAGAGATGGTGGAAGTTTTTTTCTGATGAATATGACAGTGATTTTGAAGTGATAACGATGCCGTCACTTTTTTTCCAAGATGTCTTAATTGATTTAATAAGAGACCGTGACCTTTTAAAAGAAAGATCTGAGTTACTAGCTTCTAGACTCAAAGAAGAAATCTTTTATCTCAGGGTCCAAAAATTTTATTTTATCGCGATCGCGAAAAAGAATTTCTTCCATTCTTTAGCTCAGAAGATGATGTAGTTTTTGTAATAACATTGGTGGTTTATTAACGAAAATGGAAGATATTGGAAATAAGCATGCAGCTGTGAATATTGCTCAGTCTACCAAATTAAAAAAGGAGTACCAAAATGTAGACTTAGTTTTGAAAAAACTTAAGTGCTCGAATCACCAATGGGTTATATGCGTGGATTTAAGAATGGTTAACTTCTTGTTAGGTCAACAAAGTAGGTACACTAAATTCCCATGTTTCATCTGTTTATAGGACAGCAGAGCAAAATATGTTGGGAAACAAAACATTATAAACCCACCCTTGGTTTCTAGAGATAAGAGCATTTTGTGTCCATTACACATCAAATTGGGACTTATGAAGCAGTATGTGAAGGCATTAGATAAAACTGGTCTATGTTTTGCCTATCTTTCAAGAAAATTTTGAGTTTAGAAAAACTAAAAGCTGGTATTTTTGATGGCCCTCAAATAAGACTTTTAATGAAAGACAGCCATTTCATTCATGTAATGAATATATTGAAAAGAAGATGACAGCTATTTTTCTCTATTTAAAAATGGCGACAACTCTATATTACTCCAGGTAGGTAGATGTGCCCAATTAAAAAATATTTAATTTTGCTACACTGGTATTTGTTTTGAGGCGCTAATAAAGACTGTATTTTGCGAGCAGAGCAGAGTTGGAAGCTAGAGGCTAGCAAAGTGCTAAGCTAGCACCTATATCATAGAGTAGGGGTTGGTATTTTTTTAAAGGCGCCACTGAATTTTGGCCGGGTAAACTCAGAAACCCCCTACGTAGTTGCTTGGGCTTAGCGTTCAACTCAGCTCTCTAATTTGCTGCACAAAATTTTAAAAATGAAAAAAAAGAGTAATGCACTAAAGCAAATGACAAGAAAGTGCGCGATAAATGAAACTCATTAATGCCAATATTAATTCCACTCTTTATTAACTCATAACGGTGTTCTGAAGGGTGCACTTGTTGAAGTCCTGAGGGTGGATCTGGACTGTTCTTATGCCCAGAGGGTGGATCTATGTTGTTTATATCCTTAAGGGTGGATATGCTGTTTCTTTTATCCCAAGGGTGGATGCGGGTATACTACTACCCCGAGGGTGGACTGGCTTATACCCCTAAGGGTGGACCCTTACCCGATCTTCTGGGGTCAGACTGATTCCTTTGTTGACCCGTGCAAACTGCCTAAAATCCCTGTCTCCAGGTTTATCCCCATAAAAAAACATAACCGCCAACCTGGCAAAAGTTACGGTACACAAAAACTGAACAAAATTACCAGGATAGTCTTCGACTTCGACAAACCAGGAAAAAGTCAAAAATTAAGCCAAAACGGCCTCCATTTCTAAACATGGCCCTGCTTGCGTATTAATCGATTTCCGTTGGGTGCGTTCAATTACGATGTGTGAAAGAAATGACAGCTCAAAAAGAAAGACACTGGCCAACAACAGTCGGCTAAAATGCATCAGTTAGTTAAGCCAATTCGTTAATCATTAGCATTTACCACTCAAAACAAGAATAATAAATCTAACAAGTATCCCAGTAGTTATTTTTAAATTGAAGAAATATAAATTAATACATCAATAGAAATTTCCTGATTTCTTCAATCCATTATACCTAAAATTCCAACAAATACAAATATAAATGGCCGAATAAAAAACAAGATCTATTTCAATACAAAAAAAAAGGTAGCAGTTAGTTTGATATTGATAAGAAAATACCTAAGCACAGTGTAGTGAAATACCAAAGTAAAGGACAAAATAATGGCAAATAAAATTAATCGAAACTGTACTTGATGAAATGTTTTCCTTCAAAGAATCCCTGGGAAATACTTAAGGAAAGTGATACTGTATTGCCCGTAACAAATTTGCAAAATAAGGTTAAATATAAACAAGTTAGCCATAGTGAGCTTAAGCCCAAAATTGAACCGTGACAATTTCATGCGATTTCCATATATTTTCTTTTTCTTTACTGCTTCTTTTTGTGACATTTTAATCAAGAAAATGTTAAAAAAGTCTTTCGAATTACCTCTTCCATAAAAACCAACTACTGACATACGTGTCATTACAATTTGATTCCGCTTTTAACGTATAAGAACGTTTTTCATTTGATATATGTTGAAATGTTACATCTGAACAAAACTGGCATCAGAATCCTTTATTGTTTGAATTTCAAGTGGATATAACTGCATCAGATTGATCCGATCCAATTTGAATGCTAGTTTGTAACGTGGTATTTGATCCAAATGGAAAAACATTTTTATGAAATAGGTAACTGAAAAAAAAATATAAATTTTCTTGATTTTTGCAAATAGAAGCAGGAAGAAAAAATAAAGTAAAGTATAAAAAAACTGAACCGACTTCTAAAAGTGCGCTAAAAAGTGAAAAATAACTATAAATTTTTATATGAAATAGAATTTTTGAAGTCGGCGGCAAACTAATATCTAACAAAATATGATTTCCATAAACAGATTAAAAATACTTTATTTGTAATTGCTTTCTTTTAGAAATAATTTGGCGCCGACTTCAAAAATTTCAATTTCATATAAAAATTCATAGTTATTTATCAAAATTTTATTTTTTGATTTTTAGTTCTGAATTCATTATGATATTCATAAATTATTTGACCTAAAAACTAATCGAGATTCGTGTATTTCGCAATGACTCTAAGATAGCATAAAAGTATCCATTTTATCCAAAGTTGTAAAAGGAACTAAAAGGGACCACTAAAAATTTTTTGATTCTTAGAGTTCTCCAAATACAAGTGAAATTGTGTCAAACAAATATTTAGCCTTAAAAATTTCGAATTAATTTTAGATTGGTAACATAGGCCTCAAAAGCTTCCAATATCGATATTTAAAGAACTTGAGGCGTAAATTTATTAGCCCGATATATATTATACTGCATATTGAATTTGTATACTCTCCAAAAATCCCGCAATATCAATTTTAGACAAAATCAGAAAATGTGAAATTTTGCAGTTCCTCATATTATATCTTATCAACCTAATAGTTGTGAAAAATTAATTTCATATTCGTAATACACGATCCCGAAAACCCCCTAATACAAAATCTGAAAAAATGCGAATAAGGTAAAATTTTCAACTCACCATATTGTATCTGGTATATTGAATTTCAAAAAAATATTTTAACATCTTAATCTAATCTAAATTTAAACTCTTCAAAGCCCCCTAGTACCAATTTTGAATGAAATCCGCAAATCTAAAATTTCTAGACCGTCTTTCCATCTGACATATTTGCTATTTACATCCTTAAAAACGATTCAGTCCCACCTTTGAACAAAATCGAAAAATGTCAAACTTTTTGTCCGCTAAATTGGATTTGCCATATTGAATCCTGAAAAAATACTTTTAAATTCATAATATACACTCCCTCAAAAACCCCCTATATCAGTTTTGGAGAAAATAGGAAAATATAAAATTTTTAGAAGACCATTTTGAATTCGCTAGATTAAATTTTTCAAAAAATATTTTTAATTCGTTATAACCTCTAACCAAAATCCCTCAATATTGATTTTAGGCAAAATCGAGAGATGTAGAATCTTTAATTCGCCATCTTGGATCCGCCATATTTATTTTTTTTTAAATAATTTCAGATTCGTAATGTGCGATCCCAAAAACTCCCCCATATTAATTTTGAAAAAAATCAGATAAAATTAATTTTTTATCCGCCATGTTGAATACGCCATATTGAATTTTTTAAAAATAATTGCAGATTCGTTGTGTACGACCCAGAAAATCACCCCCCCCCCCGTTCCAATTTTGGAGAAAACCGAACAAAATTGATTTTTTTGTCCGCCATATTGGATCCGCCATATTGAATTTTTAAAAAATATTGTGAATTCGTTATGTGCGATCCTGAAAACTCCCCCAAACCAATTTTGGAGAAAATCAGACAAAATTATTTTTTTTAGAGAGCTACCGCAGCAACTTCCTGAACATAACGTAAAAAATTTCATTCAAATCGGTGCTGCCGTTCCGGAGTAATCAGTATAAATACATAAAAAAAATACATAGTCGACGAATTGAGAACTTCTGTCTTTTAGAAGTCGGTTAATAAATAAATATGTGGAAATCAGATGAAATTAAATATTTTTAACTCCTTCTCAACACATATGAATATATTGGATAATTTTGTTCATGAGTATGTTATTGATTTATCAAAAAATAAGTAATATTGTCTTTTATGTATGGATATTATTTACATAAATCCCAAAGAATCCCGATAAAATGCATACGATCCTTCACAACATTTTTGCCGTTATTTAACCGCCATCTCCATTTTAATTACTTTCAGATCCAATTTAATATGCATTTTTTCCTCAAACCTCATTTCGTCATATGCAAAGCGACATGTTGGCAAATAAGTAATTACAAACCAAATATTAAACTATACAATCTATAATCAAATTTCAGACTGGCCTCGGTAATTATTTGAGTTTTACACGCACACTGCACTTGATTACTATAATCGAAAGGCTGTAGCGTATAATTACGGGATTGCCGCTTCGTACACATGGTAAGTATCGCCCTGTACATACTAGTTTGCTAGTCGCCGAAAGAAGTATAGCTAGATCCTACGCGAATTTGCGGAAGAAGAAAAACTCTGTTAACTATTTTATATCTTTGTGGTTTCTTTATGTCTACAGTAATTATATAATTTATTATCGCGCAGTGTGAATAGTTAAATTAATTATTAACTAGCGACCCGCCCCGGCTTCGCACGGGTGCAATGCTGATACTAAATACACTACAGAAAAACTGTGACTATTTATTTTATTTTTACAACAATTATTACATCGGCCTCCGACGCGCTATTTATAGGCACGCTGCCGCCGCCCCGGTCGGCCAGTACCGCCGCAAGCGCTACTTCCCGCAATTTTAAATCTGTAATATCTTCGAAAATATTCATTTAAATCTTGTGCTGTAAAGGACCATATAGATCTATATTAAATCAACAATGTATTTAAGCTATTTAATTGGATAAGGATTAATGCTGTATTGGTTAAAATCGCTTCAAAATTTGCCATTATTTGTCGTAAAAAGTAAATGACAAAAAAATGTTATTGTGGGATATCCATGAGAGATAGACATATACCATCGCGGAGTTTTCTGTAGACCTTTTCAATGTGTACAAATAATTAGTACATTATTTTGATAAATCTCGTAGGGTTCAGCCTGCGTTTGCAATGTAAGCGGAAAAAAATATGATAATTAACGACATCACATTAGAAACCTCAAAAATAACAGTATTTCTCCACTATTTAATGGATGTTATTATACATATGAACCTTCCTCTTGAATCACTCTATCTATTGAAAAAAACCGCATCAAAATCCGGTGCGTAGTTTTAAAGACTTCCCGCTGACAAGAGAAATATTATAGGTAGATTCGTAAAAGACTTCAACTTCTACACCATATCTAGTTTGCAATACTCCATGGAAATTAAATTAAAAAGAGCTGTTTTATTAAAAAAAATTGTTTTTTTTGCAGGGATGTGTTTATTTCAGTATCCTATAAAACATATCTCGATGGTAACTCTGAAAGACCTGTGCAAACAAAATGGCGGACCAAAAATGGTCACGAATTTCGGTTTTTTGAGTTTATCTCGAAAAGTAAAAGTTGGATCGAAAAATGTTTCAAACAAAAGTTGTAGAGAATTAGAAAACTTATCGACTCACATAATATAAGTTATAGGTGGCGCCACTAGTTATCGAGATTAATTTTTTTTCCACAAAATTTACGGTTTTGATTTTTTTTTAAAAAAAGACATTTATTAACAAATTATCGATTCAAAATTTAATATAAATATAGGTATTATCATTCTTAAAAGGTGTGTCAAACCTGGAATCTCCGAGTTTTTTATTTTCCGAGAAATTTTATATCAAAATTGAAAATTCAACCTCAATTTTCCTCTTTCCTAAATAAGATATTAAGCTCAATTTCAATGGAAATTATTTGTATTGTTCTATATTTTGAAGATCTATTAAAAAAAATTTTTGTTTAAATCGTGGGCCGAGAAATTTTGCAAAAACCAATTTTTGCACCAAAAAAATTGCTATAACTTTTCACCGAATGGAGATAATTTTTTTTTAATGCGTGCATTGGATTTAAATGTATTATTTTCGATCTCAAAAAAAATTTTTGATTTTGGATGAAAAAAACGTTTTTTTTTTTCAAAAATTCATAATGGCGTTGCAAAAGAATATTAAGGGCTCAATTTTGCAGAAGATGCTTTTTAATGCTTGTGCTTTACCTGTGAATTTTTTGGATCCAAGAAATACACTTCCATACGATCTGTGAACCTTCGAAAATTGGGCCGAATCTAATGGAAAATAGCTGCTGCAGGCCGCTGTGGGCGGGTTGCCATAATTCAAGCGCATTACTCATCGGCGCTTCAAGGAAACTTATGCATCACAAGTAATATTTATAATATTGATGTTGTTTTATTAATTTATATGATAGTAACAATTTGTTTATTAACAAAATTTTTACAAAAAATTTTAAAGAAAATCATACAAATATTCAATTATATATTACATATTCTACTGTTTTTTTTTCCTTTATATTATTATTATCTAACAGTTTATTAACAAAATTTTTACAAATAATTATTAGAGAAAATCATCCAAATGTTCAATTGTATATTACATATTATACTGTTTTTTCCCTTTATATTATTATTACCTAATAGTTTATTAACAAAATTTTTACGAAAATTTCAGAAATTTCTTAAATGTACAGATTTGTGTGAGCACAGTGCTGGACAGTGCGATAATTGCTTTGAAAATTTTATTTCCTGCGATTTAGAAAAAGATGATGACAATTCAAAGGAAATTAATAATATTTGTTGATTGATTTTGACTATGAAAATGTTAATAATGATGAAAATAATATGTACATTGAAACTGAGAATAATGTTGAAAATGGTATGTGCGATGTAAGTAAGAGTAATTATTGTGATGATAAAATGGACGCCGATTGCATGGAAGTAATAGAAAAAAAAAGAAAGGTGAATGTATAATTGATATATTCACACACAAATATGTGTGATTTTCGCACGTAATTTTAATGTATTATTAAATATTTATATGACGTATTATATATTATTATTTTATTTTTATATGATAGAATTTTTCGTAAAAATTTTGATAATAAACTATTAGGCAATAACTATATAAAGGCAAGAACTGTATAATATATAATATATTTTTATGATTTTCTTTATAATTTTTGTAAAAATTTTGTTAATAAACTGTTAGATAATAATAATATAACGGAAAAAAAACAGTAGAATATGTAATATATAATTGAATATTTGTATGATTTCCTCTATAATTTTTTGTCAAAATTTTGTTAATATATAAAATTAATAATTAATATGACTAAAAAAATTGTTACTATCATATAAATTAATAAAACAACATCAATATTATAAATATTTCTTATGATACATAAATTTCCTTGAAGCACCGATAAATAATGCGCCTGAAATATTGCAACCCGCCCACAGCGGCCTGCAGCAGCTATTTTCGATTAGATTCGGTCCAATTTTCGAAGGTTCGCAGATCGTATGGAAGTGTATTTCTTGGATCCAAAAAATTCACAGGTAAAGTACAAGTATTAAACAGCATCTTCTGCAAATTTGAGCCCTTAATATTCATTTGCCAGACCATTATGAATTTTTGAAAAAAAAAAGAAACGTTTCCTTCATCCAAAATTAATTTTTTTTAGATCGGAAATGATACATCTAAATCCAATGCACGCATTAAAAAAAAATATTATCTCCATCTAGTGAAAAGTTTTCGCAATTTTTTTGGTGCAAAAACTGGTTTTCGCAAAATTTTTCGGCCCACGATTGAACAAATTTTTTTTAATAGATCTTTAAAATATAAAACAAAACAAACAATTTCCATTAAAATTGAGCATTGTATCTTAATTAGGAAAGAGGAAAATTGAGGTTGACATCGAATTTCTCGGAAAATAAAAAACTCAGATTGCGGGTTTGACATACTTTTTTTAGGACGATAATATCTATATTTATGTTAAATTTTAAAACGGTAGTTTTTTAATAAATGTTTAAAAAAAAAACCAAAACCATAAATTTTGTCGAAAAAAAAATATCTCGATAACTATTGGTGCTATTTATAACTTATATTAAACGATAGGTTTCTTTAATTCTCTATAACTTTTATTTGAAACATTTTTCGATTCAACTTTTACTTTTCGAAATAAACTCAAAAAACCGAAAATCGTGGCCATTTTTGGTCCGCCATTTTTTTTGCTCAGGTCTTTCAGAGGTACCGTCGAGATATGTTTTATAGAATACCGAAATGAACACATCCCAGCAAAAAAATCAATGTTAAATTTGCGTAACTGACGAAAATCTATTTTCCATGGATTATAAAAGAGTTCAACTTCTATACTCTATCTAGTTTGCAATGGAAGAACTTTATATTTAAAAGTTATAGGCAGTTATAAAATTTTGTTCACTAGGAACAAAAAATATGATTTAACCGTTTTTTGAATGTATAAAAAGTACCCCTATAGTAACTAAATCAGTTTCAGCATAAACTAAATAAACACAAGACTGTTACTCCAATAATTTGAATGTTTACGTTCATAAGAAGGACACAACGATAAGACCACAACTCATTCATCGTTACAATGTTGCGAATGATTGAATATCAGTAATAAATGTTATATACATGCCTTTGTAACAAGTATAGAAAATTAAAATTGTTGGTTCTCCGTTCGAAACGTGGCAATATTGCATATCCCTTCTTGCCAACTAAAGAGGATAAACTCGGCCTTGATACTGTTGTGGTAAGAGCATCCCATCGCTGTTCTCCGACAAGTTTAGCTTAAGTAGGAGTTCCAAGTTGTGGAAAGCATGACAAGGATGTCTGGCAAAGGCATCGGTGGATCCCACTGATGAGTCCACCACCGACGCTGAGACGAAACATCCTAACATTTAAACGGTGGTCGAAACTAGTTCGTTAGTTATATGTCCTTAAGTTTAAATTTACTATCCAACACCGCAACACTGCATCGCTTCATGTCTTGCTTTTTTACTACTATTTACTATAACAAAATTTATTGAATGAGTTGGATTTAATACGTGGAAATTTCTCATCTTGCACTCTCGCCAAAAATAGTAAAAATAGTTGCCGAGGCGTCCATAAGTGGTGAAAGTCTTGTGTTTATTTAGTAAGTGGTTTCAGAAATAGTAATAATAATAATAATAATAAGCCTGTTGTGGTATAAAATAAGCATGTTACTGGTAAAAAATATAATTATTTTTTCAGAAAGGATTTATGAAAATTTATAAATATTTGATAACTTTGTTTACAAATATTGGTTTTAATTCCGAAAATAAGTTTTTATGATATAAAATATGTTTTTTGGTATACCGCGAACCTCGGGCACATAAGCCCCATTGCTTTACGACTCATATTCATCTACTTAACCCAGATTCGTGCAGAAATGGTCTAACCCTTTCACAAGAAAGTGATCCAGGTTAATATACTTCCCTATCTCCCCTATGCCGATAGACATCTCTCTAGATAGCTTATCCCTTATGTGTTACGTGACTGGTATGCACTATGATGGGGAATTTTTGCAATCGGTTTAATACTCATTATGGTTCCGTTATCCTAAAATATGTGATAAAGGATTTAAATTTCGTTTTGCTTTCGTTAACTACAGGGAGATAAAATAACACAGAAACAATAAACAATACCAATTTCACCATGATATGTTTAAGACTTCCCGATCATACTCTAATATTTAGTATATATATATATATATATATATATATATATATATATATATATATATATATATATATATATATACAGGTCTGGATAATCCAAACCAGAAACTCGACGTTTCTTAAGTATGATAAAGAAAATACTATATTATTCATCAAATCAGAATGAGACAGAAGATAAGCATCGTAAGCATCGACATACGTGTAAATTACCAGTTTGGCCCTCGGATGAGGGGTAATACAATGCTGGCGCAGTGAGAGCGGCGCCAGCATACGCCACGCCCTAGCACACAAGAGGATTCCAAGTTATTTGGTTTCCTTCAGGCCGTCGAAGCGTAAGTACCGAGTATTGGTATTTCCGTGTTTCGCGCCAAATTTTTTTATGTTTGAAATGGTAGTTTATTCCACGGAACAAAAAGAGCAGATTATTAAGTGGTACTTTCTGGTAAAGATATGGATGAGATAATCGGCAGATTTGCATTTACGTGCGAAAATCATCCTGTTCCTTGAAAATTTAGAATATCGTAAATTATTAAAAAATTTAAAACAACCAGTTGTCTAAAAATTTGTAAAAAATGCACTGATAATAATGAGGAACAAGGAGAAGACCGAACAAATCGGGAGACTGACGTTTGTAGTTAAGCAGAAATTAATTTTCCTTGCAATAGTACCGTAATTGCTGAAGAACTTGATATGAACGCTCGAACAGGAATATTTTAAAGCGGAACAAATATCGCTGTTACAAATTGCGAATAACTCAAGAAATTTTTCCGAAAGACCAGGAAACACTAATGGTGTTTTGTGAGGACATGATATAAAGGGCTAATAGGGATATAACCCCTGAAGTTTTGGCAAATACGCGAACCGTATTTTACAATAGACTGGGTTATTGTCTCGCTCAAAGTGGAGGCCTGTTTGAACACCTCTTGCAGACTTTTAGGTGTTTATTTATTTATAATTACTGAACATATTACTTTTATTTTTTATCAGAATAAAAGTTTATTTTTGAGAATGATTTTTAATTTTAAAGTGGTCTATTAGCTTATTTACTTAGAAATTACCGTTGCGTTTCACTGGTATTTTTATTAGAATAAATGTTTATTTTGTAACAGAAATATCAATTTTCTTTACGCTCAATGGCCAATGTCAAACAGAAGAGGGCTAACTAAGATTATACGGTTTCAATCCGTTTATTTAAAAAATCGTTTTTACGACGTTTCCCCCATCTACTATTTTCAAGTTTGTTTGTTGAATATAATATATCACTTAGTATTTGTTGACTTCAAAAAAGCTTTCGACATGGTAGAAACATGAGCGACACTGTCAGCGTTGGAGCAGAGTAGAATAGACTTTATATATGCCAAACTAATGAACCACGTATAAAATAACACAAAACTAATTTTAATTAAAGTTTACAAATAATTTTTGCATAAAAGATAGGATTAGATCATAGATTAGATACGATTCCTACTAAATTTTTTACGGCTGATGATAAATACTTCGGCCACCTATACTTTCCCGAGAAAATTATATAATAACAAACTATTTTAGTCAGACTCCATAAGTGCTTTCTAAACAGGAATAAGATTAGCAAATATAGGGCTGAATACAAACTTCCAAAAAACTTAAATTCATCATTGATCTATTCCTACTAGTGTCGATATACCCAAATGAGGTGGACTAGATGGTCAAGATGTGAAATCTACTTAAGTGTCTAAAGAAACATGTCCATATAGAGTGTATTCTACGGATGATATCATATGATGGCAAAATACTTACTATAACTGAAATTTTTTGCAAATAAATTGATAGTGACTACAAATAATGGAAATGGTGATGTTGGAAATAACGAGGAGAGACAAAGTACCAAATACAGTGATAAGATTAAAAATGAAGGTAATTGAGGTGATTCAACCTTGAGTCCAAATTAAGTAGAGGTTAGCCGGATATATACCCTGAATGACAGACACATAACAGAGTGGAGATCTAGAATAGAAAAAGTAAGTAAAGGTAAGCCACCAACAGTTGAAAAGAGAGTAAAAGGAAACTAGGGAAATAAAGTACAACGGTGGATGCAAGTAACTATCGGACGAAGATGATATTAAGTTTAGAATTAAGTTGGCTAGTGTAACATGGTACCAATAAACCACAGAATGATAATTTTAATCACATTAAATGTTATTTCAAGGTTTTTGATGTCAATCAGTATACTTTTAAATGGTTTAATAGTAATCATAAATATAATAATACATCCCTTAAAAATTCAGTAATTGCAAAGACTTAAGTGCGAACATTTTGATTACAAAGTCAGTGCAATTTCCTCCATGGAATGCACTTATTCCCATATAAAGGCTTTTATTGATTATTAAATTTCCCATTGCGAAAACTCCTTAGATGCTGATCTATTTTTATATGGTCGTATATTGAACTACCCCGAGGGGTGTTGCTTACATGTTTTCTTTGCCAGGCAAGTCACAAAGTTGACGATAAAAAGTTTTTTGTTAGTTTGTATGCCGAAGGATTTTGTGTCAAAATAATGCGGCGAAGAAAAAGTTATAAAAAGTTGTATTTTGTTGAAAATTTGATACCTTTGTGGTTTTGTTACGTGTTTGTCAAGAACTCAATTGAAAATGTGTTTGTTTTTGTATGTTCGAAATTGCTGGCAAAAAAATACGTATTTCTTTTTGCGAATGTAACTGTAACATTCCAAATTGGTGTAAAAAAATACTCAAAGGAAAAAATATACATATTATAATCATACGGGAAGATAATCAAAAGACCGTATTGTTCCTGAACATGATTGCGATTTAGTTTCAAAACTTAGTGTCGATAAAATATACAGGGTATCCAAAAAATACGTGTACAACGCAGGGGCGGATCCAGCCTCTCTCTTTGGGGGGCGGGGGGCGGTGATATCACAAAAGTACAATATGGCATCCGAAAGCAAGTTGTCGACGGGGGGAGGGGGGGGGGTAGCCACCAGCAACATTCCCATTTCTAGTGTAAAAGGAAGGTTGGTGTCTATTTTTCAGAATTTAAAGCTCTTGGAGAGGGGGGGGGGGGCGATCACAAGAAGAAGCGAGTTGCCGACAGGGGGGAGAATGCGAAAAGCATACACATTTCTAGTATAAGAGGCAGAATCGGGTCTATTTTCCTGAACTCTAAGCTCTTGGGAGGGGGGGGGTCTATCGCAAGAAAAACAAGTTGTCAACAGGATGGGAGTGCTAGCCAGCATACACATTCCTAATATAAAAGTCAGAATAGGTTCTATTTTCCTGAACTCAAAGCTGATGGGAAGGGGAGGGGCGATCGCAAGCATACACATTCCTATACTCTATTCAAGAACTAGAGAGAGTAATAAAACTGTTACTGAAACCTCCAACGTACCTGCTCTTGTGCCGCAGGTAACTGAGGACTGCCGTAAATCTAATTATATTTAATTATATTTAAATATTATAAGCTTTTATAAATTTACTGCAAAAATAAAATTTCTGATAGTTCAACTTAATTTCTGTCACTGAGCAAAGTACACCTTACAGATTGTCCTTAGTGATTTGTCTTGTTTGTGCTTGTTTTTATATATTAGTTGAGATTAGTGAGATACCCAAAAGATATGGCATCTACATCTATATTTATTCCAAAATCTTTAAACCAAGACATTTTTTCCTCAATGAAAAACTTTGAATGTTGATGGTGCCTTAAGATATCAATATCTAGATAATAATATTAAAAGCTCTGTTGAGATGTATTCCAATATGACAGGAGTTGGAAAATCTAATATGTTCCGAATACTAAAGGAGAAGAAAACAACTGGAATTGTTAATACTCCCAAGCCACATTCGATCACAGGCAGACGAAAAACCTCGTTGGAAGAAGAAATGTAAACTGCAATAAAAGGAGTTGTACATACATTTTATTATGAGAAGCAAATCTCAACCGTCGACAAAATTCTAACTAAAATCAATGAAGATAGGATTTACCTGAAATTAAAAGAACTGAGCTCTGGAAATTGCTCAGAGAACTTAATTTTTGTTGAGAAAAACCATATAGGAAATCTGTTCATATAGATCATCCAGAAAATGTCCGTTAGAGAAGGAAATATCTCTCTCAAGTAAAAGGTAGAGTTGCTACATAACACAACTTACAAAATTAGTTTTTCCACTGAACTTTTGAAAGATTTTTTTGAATAAAGTTGGTGCAGAATATTGGGAAAATCCATATAATAAAATAATAAAAGAAAATGTGAAAACTTGATCACATGATTGGTGAGATAGAGAAACCAATTATAATTAATTTGAAGGGAAGATGGCTTCACTGACTTTGATTTCGAATTAGATACGTAAGTTTACCATCGTAAACACAATTTATTACATAAATTTTCTCTAACATAATTAATTACATTTCAATCCCTTTTTAGTATTTAATTGTAATTCTTCGGATGATTTAAGAAATAAATAAAGTGAAACGTCCAATGTCCTAAAAATGTTTTTAATTAATAATAAAATGACCGATAGCTCCAAAAAAATTTTAATATTATATGGACGAATTTATTATTTTGTATATCTTTAATTTCTTGTATTATTGATAATGGGTATTTTGTAAGTATTTAAATTATAAATTAGAATTTTTTGAGAGAAAAAAGCTACGTTTTAGTCTGAATGTACCTAAAACGATTTCTATGCCAAAATTAAAAATAATAAAAATACAGTTGTTTTTTATTATCTATATTTTCTAATGTATGTGAATAAGAAATAAAATAATATTATAAAAACTTTTTATTTTGAGTTTATTACAGAAATAATATTCTATGCCATAAATACTTAGTGATCAAATAAACCTCCTTCTGACGCCTACGACAAGGATTAAAATTCTTTTTAACACTTCACACATCCAAATATCTATTGTTATCCAACCCAAATATTCCATTATTATAGACCGGTATTTTTGATTATAAAATTTCTAACCCATTCCTGTGAGAAATATATGTGTCTAACATATTTTGCCAAAGACACCGGGCTAAAGAACACAGGTAGTTTGCGAAGAAAAAAGGAGGGTAAAAAATGATTTATTACTCTCTCTAGTTCTTGAATATACTATAGTATAAGAGGCAAAATCGGGTCTATTTTTCTGAACTCAAGGCTTTGGGGGGGGGCAATCGCCCCCCCCCCTGGATCCGCGCTTGGTACAACGTTTGATGATGGACTCTTGACCGCAAAATACGTCAATTTGAGTCAAATTAGTTATATCCGATACTGCTTCCTTGAAGTGATAGAAGACGTCAAATAAAAAAATAAAATTTTTGAAAACCTGGTAACTGAATTTAATGGTTTTTGATGTGCCATCATCCCTGTTATTTAAATATCTAATGGCTTTCTCGGTATCTCCTTTTAAAACGTGCCAATATTTCGTTAAGACTATTACACAGTGCATGAAATAATAGACGTCACAGAGAATTTATCACGACCAATGCAGCCGAGGCCTCAGTAGTAATTGGTCAAATATATCGCGACAGTCTTCGTGACATTTCGCTATACTTGTGAATCCTTAACTTCTCTAGAGTATAATTTAAAATTGGATGCGTTCCAAAATACGATATTTTATTGCTCAATTTGTTAAATTTTTGCTGCATGTAAAATTATTAATATTTTGGTTTACTTGCTTTGCGCTATTTCGGTTTTAATTGTTTTATGGGTGCAGTTTAATTGTGCCGCTGTTTTAATTTTTGATATCATTGTCGTTCCCAAAATATTGTGTTAGGTATGCATATGGTAATAAATCATTTTCAAGTTGGTAGATTTAAACGATTTGTTTTAATAATTCATATTATTAAAAACATTCCTATAAACCTTAATCTTTTTTCAACTAATAACTTAATAAATCGGACACAGGACAAAACTATTTGGAGGTTATCAGTCAATTGCATTTGTTTGCAATATTTACAAAGTTTTTCACATATTTGGAAAGCCCATAGACATAATATAGAGTAGGAAGTAGACAAATTTTTATTTATTATGTTAAATGCTTTATCGTCAAAAGTTTAGTATTCTTTTTTCTAAACACCTAACAGTTCCTGCTCGATATATCCCTTACTCTATCTATAAAGTTGATGCTGGTCGCCGTTACTATGTTGTAGTTAGTCATCTTCGGGAAATATTTAAAAAGGAATTACTATGTTTTATACCACTAAATTTATTTAGAAAAAAGTTACTGCAGTTTCAACTCACAGAGTCATTTCAAACTGAATTACAAAGGTAGACTAAGTATTCAATACAGAAACATTAGAAAATTTAACAATATTTGTTAATATTGTTAAATATTGAGGTAATTAACAATTTTTATTTCTCAGATTGCAAGGGTTAATTGGGGAATAGTAATTACATCCATTTCAGTTATTTCTCCCACTCTACATTTTATTCTAATTCCAACAGTCTTGCAACGCAGCCTGCACTACACGCAATATCATTTATACAGTTGTATCTAGAGCTGCTACCTTGCGGTACATACTTGGTTTTTTATTAATAATTTATTCGATAATTAATATATCTGGACTATACATATATTAAGATGAAAAATAATTTCCCATCCTGGCCGCTAGGTGGAGACAGGCTAAGCTCTCACGATCCTTCCTTATTGCAAACTGCTCTCACAGTTCATTTGGCTCTCGTAGACCTAAAATATTGGTCAATCAGGCAAATATAAAAATAATGTAGGCAAAACCACGATTGAGGGCCAACTCTTTTTATCTTACTTCGTCATTTTTTATATTATATAGATTTTTCCAAATAATCGGTTGTGGAACAAATCACGTTATTAGAGACCTCCTAATTCAGTAAATTTATTGCTATTGATGCGTTCACAAAGATGATCTCTAAAATTGTATATAAATTGGACAACAATTTTGTTTTACAATTGTAACCATGATAGAATTGCCATAATTATAGGTCAAAAGGCAATTGAAGTAGACGCGGTAGACGCAGTTGTATAAAAGAAAGATTTTGAAAAATGATTTCTTATGACAAGGCATTTTAAGGCATAGAGTTGTTACGAGTCTTGAAAATTGCCGTTGCTTTCAGCCTTTTAACGTCATCTATATTATTTTAACCGCCAATATATAAATATATATATATATATATATATATATATATATATATATATATATATATATATATATATATATATATATATATATATTTATATATATGAAGTAAAATGCGAACAGTAAATGCAAACTTCTCTTCATCATATCCTTTCTGTGTTAGAGGTTGCACAGTTAGAATAAATTGTTATAAAACGCAATTTATCCTATTCCACCACCATCGAGATGATGGCCTACCTGTACCACCATACCGAGAAGAAAGTCAAAACTTACCCTCCCCGCCACAGTGATACGGCAGAGGTACATGTTTCGTCTCTACTAGACTCATCATGGTACCGACATGCACCTGGCTGTGCAGAGGACAGACTGATGGAAGCATGCAAATACTGAACGCGGCTTCTCCGACCTCCCGCCGGATGGCGTATATATGTTAATGCGGATTTCACGGATTCCTCCGTGTGAGATGCAATAGCAGTGGATATATCCACATTATGCCGTTGTAGTGCTGAAATCACATTCAGCAAATATACAACTACATGCAGCTCCGCGTATGAATGAAATAAAATGCGAACAGTAAATGCAAACTTCTCTCCATCATATCCTTTCTGTGTTAGAGGTTGCTCAGTTAGAATAAATTGTTATAAAACGCAATTTATCCTATTCCACCACCATCGAGATGATAGCCTACCTGTACCACCATATCGAGAAGAAAGTCAAAACTTACCCTCCCCTCCACAGTGATACGGTAGAGGTACATGTTTCGTCTCTACTAGACTCATCAGGATACCGACATGCACCTGGCTGTATATATATACATATATATATATATATATATATATATATATATATATATATATATATATATATATTTACAATTTTTTTGTTTTTTTATTTATTTATCTTCCTAAAAATGAGACTAAAATTAAAAACTTACTAAAGGACAAAAATATATATAAAAATATTTAGAGTGATCCAATTAACGTATATAAAAGAAAAATAATACCTTCATAAAAAAATTACTCAACGCAAAAGAACTAACTGAAAAAAATGCAAAAAGGCTAACCATTCATAATGCCATTCCACCAGAAATATACAGCCTACCAAAATTACAAGCTCATTTCGCTAGATGTTATATCTTTGTATACAAACATACCAAATTAACTTGTCCTCATTATTTTAGCAGGAAAATGGAAAAGTTTAAAGAAACATACATCACTATGAAAAAATAATTTTATGGATTCTGTTGACCTCGTTTTAAATACAAATTACTTTCAGTGCGAAAACATCTTTTACAAACAACTCGATGATGTGCTATGGGATCACCAATTTCATCTACGATTCCTCAAGGAAAAAGTTTTAGAAAAATTAAATTTTAATATAACATTTTCAAACGGTTTATCGATGATTGCATAGCAGCCGTGCCACAGGATAAAAGTAATAAAATTCTCCAAAAGTTTAATAGTTTCAACGAAAAATTACAATTCACGTCCGAAACAGAAAATTATAATAAAATAAATTTTCTGGATATGACACTTATACGCAGAAAAAACAAAGTTTTAACTGAATGATACTGTTTCTCTAATCACTCAAAAACTCCAAAAAATAGTGTTATAATCGATCTGTGTGATCGTGCTATCTATCTAACGTCTCCAGAATTCCGACCAAAAATACTGGAAAAAGTAGAAAAGAAACTAATAAATAATAATTTCAATGAGAATACTATCACTGAAATAATTAATAAACAAACATATAAATTTTATAATAACCTAATAACAAGAAACATAGAACATAAACATCAAGAACATGTAACATTATCTTACACACACAAATGTAGTATATTCGATTTCTTGCACAAATTGTCCCAAAAAATGAATAGGCATGACAAGCTAATTACTAAAGAACAGATTGAATGGTCATAAATATACGAAAAACTCTGCAACAGCGTTAAACAAAACAGACAAGACGAAAAATATACCTTCGATTATAACATACCATAACAGTAACAGTTTCAACGAAAAATTACAATTCACGTCCGAAACAGAAAATTATAATAAAATAAATTTTCTGGATATGACACTTATACGCTGAAAAAACAAAGTTTTAACTGAATGATACACCAAATCGACTTGGTCAGGTAGATATCTAAACTGTTTCTCTAATCACTCAAAAACTCCAAAAAATAGTGTTATAATCGATCTGTGATCATGCTATCTATCTAACGTCTCCAGAATTCCGACCAAGAATACTGGAAAAAGTAGAAAAGAAACTAATAAATAATAATTTCAATGAGAAGACTATCACTGAAATAATTAATAAACAAACATATAAATTTTATAATAACCTAATAACAAGAAACATAGAACATAAACATCAAGAACATGTGACATTATCTTACACACACAAATGTAGTATATTCGATTTCTTGCACAAATTGTCCCAAAAAATGAATAGGCATGACAAGCTAATTACTAAAGAACAGATTGAATGGCAATAAATATACGAATAACTCCGCAACAGCATTAAACAAAACACAGGACGAAAAATAGACCTTCGATTATAACAGTACCGTATTTAAAAACAAGGATATGAATTACCAAAAATTGCAGATTAAGGAAATTATATAAATTAAAAAAGATAAAAACACTGTTAACTACTGAACGGATATCAAATAAAGAAAATAATAAAAATTTAAAAAATGTTTTTTTTTTTGGTTAGGGAGAGGAATTATTACGAATTTGTCGTTCTTATATTTGCAAATGTTTGACCTGTACTATACATATTATCCATAAATCACTTCAGAAAACTCTTCAACGTGATTCACAAGTAAAATTATTTCCGTAACTTACCGCCAAAGAACAGTTTACCTAAAAATGAAGGGTTATTTCTTACATAGTATTACTTTCCTAAGTTTCTTTATTTTGTTCCCGAACATTCTGCATATGTTTATTTCTCGTCGGTTTCGCTACATTTTGAAATTCATGCAACTAACATGATACAAGAAAGGGCTTTAAATTTCAACATGAAGGTGTCGTTTGATAGTGAAATTATTGAAATATGGAACATGGCATAATTAAAACTGATTCAGTATAGAGAGAATAATATATTTGAGCGCAGAGAAGATCAAGAACAGAATCCTAAATTGCGCTGCCGCTTCTAACCAAATAATACCCGTATTAATTTCCTTCGTTAAATTTCCGCGGTCTCGTGGGCGAGAAAATTTAATTGCAACAAAGGTATTTCTGTACAGGTTCAATAATGGAATGGTAGGAAAAAAATAATTGCAAAGATTCTTGAAAAAATTGTTATACAGAGTTGGGCAAAGGTTCTGGAACGGTTTAATTAAGGGCGAAAGGAAAGTGAAAGTGTTCTTCAACTTTAAGAACTATATTTCTTCTATTTGATTGTGTATTGCATATGTCGGTATTGTTAAGATCTGTCAAATGTTATTGATTTTTTGTCAATCTTCAACAACTTTTGAGTATCCTTGTGTATAGCATACCCATACCCATACAGGCAAGGAGATACGGTGTCACCGAAACAATCCAATCAAGCTCTAGAGGATGTATTGAAAAAATTACAATGGAACAATTATGGGATCAACATAAACGGAGAGCTATTGAATCACCTAAGATACATGGATGATATAGCTTTGATAATAGATAAAAAAGATGATTTGAAAAAATGATTGCGAAGAACTGGTCAACAAAGCATCAAGAATAGGATTAAAAATGAACTATGACAAATCAAACTGAAGAAATGGTCATAACGGTCGAACAAAGAAAACTGAAGGAAGTGTCAGAGCAGGGGCGGATCCAGCCTCTCTCTTTGGGGGGGGGGGGGCGGTGATATCACAAAAATACAGTATGGCAAGAAAAACAAGTTGTCAAAGGCAGAATGGATTCTATTTTCCTGAACTCAAAGTTCCTGGGGGGGGGGGGGGGCGATCGCAACACATTCCCATACTCTATTCAAGAACTAGAGAGAGTAATAAAACTGTTACCGAAACCTCCAACGTACCTGCTCCAGTGCCGCTGGTAACTGAGAACTGCCGTAAATCTAATTATATTTCATTATATTTAAATATATTTTATAAATTTACTGCAACATAAAAATTCTGATAGTTTAATTTTTTTTTTCTGTCAGTGAGCAAAGGACACCTAACAGTTTGTTCTTAGTGATTTATCTTGTTTGCGCTTGTTTTTATATATTATTTGAGATTAGTGAGATATCCAAAAGATATGGCCTTTACCTCTATATTTATTCCAAAATCGTTAAACCAGGGCATTTTTTCCTCAACGAAAAACTTATTACGATGAACGTTTATGATGCCTTAATATATCAATATCTATATAATAATGTTAAAAGCTCTGTTGAGATGTGTTCCAACATGACAGGAGTTGGAAAATCTACTATGTACCGAATACTGAAGGAGAAAAAACGACTGGAATTGTTAGTACTCCCAAGCAACATTCGATCACAGGCAGATGAAAAACCTCATTGGAAGAAGAGATGAAAACTGCAATTAAAGAAGTGGTACATTTTATTATGAGAAGCAGATTCCAACCGTCTACAAAATTCTAACTAAAATCAATGAAGATCGCGATTTACCTGAAATTAAAATAATTTATCTCTGGAAATTGCTCAAAGAACTTAATTTTAGTTGGGAAAAAACCTATAAAAAAACTGTTCCTATGGATCGTCCGGAAACTGTCCGTTGGAGAAGTAAATATCTCTCTCAAGTAAAAGGTAGAGTTGCTAGAAATAACACAATTAACAAAATTAGTAATTAACTAAACTTTTGAAAGATTTTTTTGAACAAAGTTACTGCGGAAAATTGGGAAAATCCATATAATAAAAGAATAAAACAAAATGTGAGAACTCGATCTCATGATCGGTGAGTTAGAGGAACCAATTATAATTAATTTGAGCGAAGATAGTTTCACTGACTTTGATTAGGAATTAGATACGTAATGTTTACTAGTGTAAACACAATTTATTATTTAAATTTTTGTTTTTGTTGTATTTTATTGTTTAATGTTGTTTATATGTTTTTTTATTTATTTTTGGGGCTATCGTATTTCCATATAATAAAGTAAATTAAATTAAGATGTCAGTGCAATAGAAATAAAAATAAGTGGGTCTAATTTTAACTGTAACATATAAAAATTAATTACATTTGAATCCCTTTTTAGTGTTTAATTTGTAATTCTGCAGATGGTTTAAGAAATAAATAAACTGAAACGTCAAATACCCTAAAAATATTTTTAATTAATAATAAAATGACCGATAGCCCCAAAAATATTTTAATATTATATGGATGAATTTTTTTATATATATGTTTACCTTTTTGTATTTTTGACAATGGATATTTTGTAAGTATTTAAATTGTAACTTCGAATTTTTAGAGAGAATAAGACTACGTTTTAGTCCATTATTGTAGACCGGTATTTTTGATTATAAAATTTCGAACACATTCCTATGAAAAATATATGTGTCTAACAGATTTTGCTAAAGACACCGGACTAAAGAACACAGGTAGTTTGCGAAGAGAAAAAGGGTAAAAAATGATTTATTATTCTCTCTAGTTCTTAAATAAACGATAGTATCAGAGGAAAAATCGGGTCCATTTTCCTAAACTCAAAGCTCTTTGGGGGAAGGGGGGCGATCGCCCCCACTGCCCCCCCCTTGGATCCGCGCCTGTGTCAGAGTGTATATATCTAGGTCAAATAACAAAACTTAATAAAGACAATCAAACTGAAGAAATAAAAAGAAGAAGTCAGACTATCCTGGATATCATTTGGTAAACTCTCATACTAGAACTAGAGTGTTCAATCAATGCATACTACCTGTTTTAACATATGGATCCCAAACATACATTTTTACCAAATAGAATATAGATAGAATCGACAAAATCCAAAGAGCGATGGAGAGACAAATGCTAAGTATCAGACTTATAGATAAAAAGAATGAATACATGAATACGAGGCAAAACAAAAGTAAGCGATATCTCGACACAAGTAGCCAAACTTAAATGGAAATTCACTGGTCATATATAACAAAATAATCCTAGAACGGAAACCCTGGCAACACAAACGAAGAAGAGGAAGACCGCAAATGAGATGGACAGACGACTTAAAAAAGCAAGTCGAACAAAGATGGGTACAAGCCGCTTAAGATAGAGAACAATGGAGAAAACAAGGGGAAGCCTATGTTCAACGATGGATGATTGAGGCTCATTAGATAGATAGATAGCATACCCTATGGGTAATTCAACTATTTCGAAAATATAAAAGACAATAATTTAATTAAGAAATATTTAATTAAATGTTCGAATTGTTTTCCTTCAGTTACGAGCTGAAAATTGCTATAGATCTTAAATAAACTTTTTGAAATAAAATATCAAAGAATCCCCTATATATATATATATATATATATATATATATATATATATATATATATATATATATATATTATATCGTAGGTTTTCACGGATGGTAGAATGAATAGTTTGGTTATTCCATTTGGCATTTTCAAGTGCGGTTCGTCTCGTTACTCGTTGAGAACTGATGGTGGCCTCTGATGAATTTCGAGTTTTGTTTAGCTGGTTCGCGTCCTGATTGGATGAGCGGCTTCGTAGGCTCCTCCCCTCTGCCAAGTGCGATATATTTTGTTCTTGTATGCAGGTCTTTCGTGGACTAGTTGATTTATGTTGTTTTCTTTCTTGATTTTTTACTAATGTTTTCCATGTAGTTGAAAAATTTATAGCATCGTCTCGTTTATTTAGCTGTCCAGCTTTTTCGATTTCTAGGGCCTTTCTTATATATATATATATATATATATATATATATATATATATATATATGTATATATATATATAAATATATATATATATATATATATATATATATATATATATATATATATATATATACGGACCAACTGTACCACCGGTACAGCGAGATAATATTCATCAATAACACCGCCAAATAGCATGTCTGTTGCATAGAAGATTTTACATAATTCTAAGCTCATTTTTGACGCAGATTTCAGATATATTATTTTTTGTATCAGCTTTAGTTTATGAAATATATAACGGGGTGTTTTTTTCAGAGAAAATATTCTCACCCTACAAAAATATTTTATTAAAAAAAACTACAAACTTTTAAAGTTTCTTTATATGATTTTCTACTGTTTTTGAAAGACGAATTGCCACTCTGAATACTCTAGCAACAATCGGCCTTCATATGCGCTTCCCAGCGACCATGGTATCGTTCCTCCATAGTCCGAATAACTTGGTGAAATTGTTCTTCACTCATATCACCGAGATTTTCCGAAAAATGATCTAAATGACTGTGAAGAAAATGTACTTTAATGCTCACGTTGCATTCAAGTTGCTGGAAGTGAGACAATGCGCTCAACATAATCATCACCCTTTATATTACGTAAGAAATTTCAAAAAACCCAAATAAAAGAATCACATGCGTTTTTCTCAATTTTTGACACTGAACTTCGAAAATTATGGTTCAATTTTGAACTCAGATTCGAAAACTTCCTTAAAATATATTGAAAACATTCACTGTCTTTATTTAGTGCTTTAACATATTGTTCCATCAGACCGAGTTTAATATGCATTGGAACCAATATGATACGATTTCGTTCCACAAGAGGTACGTTTATAACATTACAGCTACCTAGAACTAATGATGCCCTGGAAGGCTATTCTTCTCTTGTTCAATGTTTAGATTTAGCTCTGCTATCACATAGATATAAAACAAGAATATTTGGTATAGCCTCCTTGTTGTCCCAAAAGAAAATTAACTATCTTAAGATCAGCCCAAATTACTCATCTATGTTCTTTATACTTTATCTTATTCAAGACTAATGCCATTGTAGTGTATTTTTCCTTAACTTTGGTTGAATGTGCGATCGGTAGGAAGCCTAATTTATCTCCGTTATGCAATATACACACTTCAAACTGCGTTTCGATGAGTAGATAAATAAACGCCATTCATTTGCAAGTCCATGACAGTCAAAAAATCAGAAATTTCAGTACAATACACAAAATCATCCTCTTCAGAGAAAAAAGGAAGTAAGTCTTTTTCTTGAGTGTGGTAATACGAAACTTTAATTAGTTTAGTTAGGAGAAGTCTTTCTTTCAGCAGGGAAGCTAGTAATTCGGAAGGGTCTGGATTGAATGGTTTCGCCTCCAAAAAATTTTCTGGCTCGAACTCGTCATGCTCAGCTCATTCATTTCATCCGAACTTTTTTTAGATGTAGATGATACCGATAAAAATGAAACTTTTGAACTCCTAACAGGCCTAACAGCAGAAGTTGCTGTTTGATAAATCTATTTGGGGCGGTTTGTCTTATTGATACCTTTTATATTCACAACACAAAAATAGCAGTTCACATCAGATCATTGGAAATTGGATCTTAAAAAAGGTACTCTTCTTAGTAGCTCATAAACGATTTTTCATAAACTACGTGGCACCAAACACTTGTTATGTGTTTCCAATGGGAAATCAAACCACTCCAAATATGCTTGCCTCACAAAGTCTGACACACTGAAACGAAATTTTTCAAAAACATATTCACCACATATGTAACAAAAGCAATTTGGATCGTTAATCAAATCTTTCTCGATAAAGATATGATAGATATTACAAAGATTTATGTAAAACGCGAGCGTAATAGATATAGATAAGGTAAATAAACTCAATATGAAAGTAAGAACAAAGGAAGTAGCTGAATTTTGAAAACTCGAACTGATGCTATAAAAAAGACCCGAATCCAATCTCACTTTCTGTTCCAATTTTTTACTACAAATAATAAAGAAACTTCAAATTCCGGGTAGCTGATAATGATTTATAATTGAACTGAAAATAAACTATTCTTTTCACAAATTCACATATAGTCGTTCAAAAAAGGCTCCATACATTACAATTTGTTTCCAATATTTACAGTTTGCTCAGGAATAATTCAAAATCAAAACAGAAGACAATAAAAAACCATTGTGCAATATTTCTCTCAAATGTTCTTCGCAAAATACGTGTACATATATATCTTCCATATACCATAAATATAATTAAAAAACCATTTAAGTATTAACCTTTTTTTAAATAGCTCACTACTTTTGTTATCCATATAAAATCGCCCACATACTTTTTTTGATGTTATCTACAAATATTAAAGAGCTATTCTTTGAATAAAAATACCACGAAAAAAAACCCTCGTTAGATTATCAACCACATAATATCTAAATTTATTAATCATCTTACATCCCCATTGTAATTGCCAAACGTGCAAAATATTTTTTAAAAATGTTTTCTAATTTTTCATTAACTTATTCAAATTTCCTAGAAATCATTAAATATCTTAAAAGGCACAAAATGCTTTAGAGCCGAAATTCCCTAACATTCCTCTTTGCAAAATCATTCCGAAACCACCACAACCTTTTGTGCTTTGTCCTGAATATTTTCAGATTAAATTCGTATTATTGCATGGTTTATATCATTCTAAATAATTGCTGCTATTAATATTCTAAAAAGCTAGTTTTATACCAGGGATTTTCAATATAATCTAGTTTAGCATAACTGAGAATGAGATATTTTGTTAAAATTGCTTTGAAAGAGCTAAAATTCACATTAAACTTGACATTTAATAGCTTTTGCGTCCTTGTTTTATATACTGAGATCGATGTTCTGAAAAAAGAAAATTTCTTTCTTAGGTCTTCAATCTCTGGAGTTATATGCCACAACTCTTTATCCTTATATATTTTGCGTTAAACTTTTAATAATCTGTAGATTATCTTTCATATGTCCATCATTTTTTGCAAAAAGTTCAATTTGGGTTTACTTCATTTCTTCTTATGCTCAGCTGTTTCTTTCACGACAAATTGTGAGAAACTTTCATGACTCAGGGCATATCCAATCATTTTTTCAATATCATATTCATTGGCCTGATTCAGTACTCCTCTGTTTAAATTTTGTCTATCCAACTAATTTCTAACATTCTTCTATAGCACCATATATCGAATGCTCCCAGGCGATAGGTACCTTCTTTTCCCAGTGTTCACTATCCACATTAAAATGCCTTTAGGAGGCTTTTACTAATATATTTATTTGTTGACATCGACCTTATCCTACTTTCATATTATATTTGGAAAATACTTTCTACATTTGAGTTTTAAAATTTTTTAAAAATATTCACAACCCTCTTTTCATGACGAGTGTTTATGAAAACGGAGAGCCCCATATATTTCTTTCCCTATTTTTTGTTTCTCAAGAATACCAGTTCATTCAATAATATTGTCAGTTTTCTTTTAGCAAGTTCCAAGATCTCAATTGTTGAATGTGATTTTAACACTACAACAGCATAATGTCGATATAACTACTGCTATTGCATCTCACACAGAGGGATCCATGAAAATCGCATAAACTTATATATATATATATATATATATATATATATATATATACATATACTTTAATTTTCCTTTCTTGAGTTTAGGTTTTCTCCTTATTATTATAAATTATTATAAATAATTTTCCTTTTATAACACCCATTATACTTTTTATGCTATAATTTTTTTTTTTGATAATATAATTTACAGCGTCAAAAGATTTTAATGCATTTCACATAGAGAGTGATTCTTTATATTTACATTTATTATTTGATTTTATTGCATACTTTTATCAGTTTATTATGTTACTATAGATTTGGCTAAAGTTAGATATATTTCTTTTATCGTTTAGAACGTGAACCCTCTTTTCATGACGAGTGTTTATGAAAACGGAGAGCCCCAAATATTTCTTTCCCTATTTTTTTGTTTCTCAAGAATACCAGTTCATTCAATAATATAGTCAGTTTTCTTTTAGCAATGTTCCAAGATCTCAATTGTTGAATGTAATTTTAACACTACAACAGCATAATGTCGATATAACTACTGCTGTTGCATCTCACACAGAGGGATCCATGAAAATCGCATAAACTTATATATATATATATATATATATATATATATATATATATATATATATATATATATATATATATATATATATATTTATTTATATATATATATATATATATATATATATATATATATATATATATACTTCAATTTTCCTTTCTTGAGTTTAGGTTTTCTCCTTATTATTATAAATTATTATAAATAATTTTCCTTTTATAACACCCATTATACTTTTTATGCTATAATTTTTTTTTGATATTATAATTTACAGCGTCAGTTCAAAAGATTTTGATGCATTTCACATAGAGAGTGATTCTTTATATTTACATTTATTATTTGATTTTATTGCATACTTTTATCAGTTTATTATGTTACTATAGATTTGGCTAAAGTTAGATATATTTCTTTTATCGTTTAGAACGTGCTTCTCCCTTTTTATTTCTTTGATTGCTTATTTATGGAAATTGGAATTAGTAGTTAGTATTTTTTTTTGGTTGAAATTAACCTCATATTTGGTGCCCTTTTCATGCTGGAAGACGGTCGGCGCGTTTTTTTGTGTATTTATTGTCATTTAATCTGTTTTCTAGATATTGAGTTGTCATTCCAATATATTCTTTATGACAATTTTGACATAGAATTGAGTATACTTCATTTGATTTCTTTTTACTTTTTAGTGAAGAAAAAAACTATTTTAATCGATTATAGGTTTTATGACAGACTGTGGGTGATATGTTTAGATAAAATATGTTTAAGTTTTTCTGCTAGTCCCTCTGTGTAGGGAATTGCAACGTATTTATTGTTGTTATTATGTGTTGTAAAGTTTAAAAATATTTTTTTCTGGTAAATAATTGTTTTTCAATGTTTGTTTAATTTTATCTAAAACTTCTGAGCAATATAGGCAATTATATTACACTAAATGATAATTACTTTCAATATGAAGTTTTATAAACAAATAAATGGATGTGCCATGGGATCTCCCATTTCGACTATGGTGGTACAATTAGTTATGGGACATCTTGAGGAAATTGTGATTAGCAAACTTGATTTTGATGTCCTATTCTCCAAAAGGCTTTTCGATGATTGTTTAAATACCGCACCGTCGGAAAAATCGATGATTTACTGAAGACTCTTAATAATTTTCATAAATTACAGTTCTCAATAGAATCTGAAAAAAAAACCACACCAATAATTTTCTGGATTTAACGGTAATGAGGGACAAAAAAAACTATCATATAAACCCTAAATTGTACACCAAAGACACATGGTCTGGACAGAAGAAGTTTTAGAAAAAGCCAACATTGAAAAACAATTATTTTCCTCCACAGAGGGACAGGATAGATCAAAAAAACTTTTATCTAAACATATCAGAATTTGTTATAAAACCTATGAGCATTTAAAGTCTCTTTTTTCTTCCTTAAAAAGTAAAGTACCTAATAAAAAGGTATCAAATTTAGTGTACTCAATTCCATGTCAAAATTGCCGCAAAAAATATATTGAAATGACAAATCAATATCTATATTGTACGACATATATATATATATATATATATATATATATATATATATATATATATATATATATATATATATATATATGTCGTACCATTCTAGTAGTACATTTGCTAGAGCCCTGGTATTTGTAAGTGTCCATTATCCAGATAAAGCTGAATAAAAACCAAAGTGATTCTCGTAACCGCAGAGTGATGGGGCGTTTCTAAAAGTAGACATCAAACCTTCACAGGTAACATTAGAATTAATGAAGATCGTTAATTTAGGCGGCGCACAGACGGAACAAGATAAAACAAAAGGAGGAGGTCGGGAGTTTATTTCAAGGTTTTGTTTTCGGACGAAAATGCCATGGAAAATTGTTTTGCTTTTATTAAATATTAATTAATAAATAAGCTAAATTATCTAAATGTTCGCGCTCAGCCATTTAATGTTTCATTTTCAATTAGATTCCTTATTCCAACTTAATAAATAAAATTCTTAATATAAAGCTTTGTTTATTTCGGACAATCGTGATATGGCTCCTCTAATAGACTGGCAGAATTAGTATCTGGAAAAAAAATTCAAAATGATAATAATGATTATGCAGTACCTTATATCCCATTTTCTTTTTTGGTGAAAATTTTTTATTTAACAATTAAGATGTGAAAAAACAGTCTTTTCCAGTTCTAGAAAAAGCTATTATTTTTGAGGAAAAAAATTCCAAAAAAAGTTGTGCACATTAAATATACCTACAAAATGAGCTAAGGCTCATTTAAATAGGATAATTTGTTCGCTAGTTATGGCTAGAAAACATGCTAAAATGGCTGTTTCTCCAATCGCTAATAAACAATAGAAAAATATATTGCATTAACTTTATACTGCACCGAAAGAAACCTATTGTGACATATAATAAATGTGCAAAATTTCAAGCTAACATATTTCAAAACTTGTAGAATTAATTTATTAATAACTTTTTTTTATTGTTTATTTTCAGCGATCTAGAGGTTATACCGCAGTCTGCGGATACACAAATGAAAGTTCGATACTTATTATATTAATAATAACAGAAATGATCTTAAACTGATGGCTGCTACCAGAAGCCAGCTGGAACAAATGCTTAAAATTGTAGAGGAGTTCTCCGGGGTTATCGGAATGCAGTTTGGACTTGACAAGTGCCGTATTTTGAACATCGTTAAAGGAAAGATACAACCGGGGGCTTTTGAAATGCAGAACGGTGAAACTATAGCTGCAATGGAAGCAGACCAAACATACAAATATATACAGGTATGAAACAGGCTAAAAGAATTGACCATGGCACTATGAAGGCCGAATTGACAGCCGAATTTGTCAGGAGGGTAAGGCGGGTATTAAGAACTAACTTAAATAGTAGAAATTTGTTTAAGGCGCTCAACACGTATGCTTGCTCTGCGATGAGCTACTCTTTTGGAATTGTAAAGTGGAGCAGGACGGACATCCAAAACCTGCAAAGAAAAATAAGGACACTTCTAACAAAAGCACAAAAACATCACCCTCGGAGTACTATTGAACGTACAATGCTTCCAAGACACCAAGGAGGAAGAGGATTGGTGGATATTGGTAAGCAGCTCGACCAACAAATAATAAACTAACGTTCATATTTCCACAGGTTGGCGGACTCTTCCACACTACATCGAGCAATATGCGAGGCAGACGATTCAACACCGCTACAGTTGAGGGAACAGGATATTGCTTCTCACCACCAAACAGACCAAGAGAAGTTACAAACCTGGCTACGGAAGCCACTTCATGGACGGCATCCAAATGAGGTCAATCAGGACAATGTCGACAACTCAGCGTCGAACTACTGGTTGATTTCAGGACAGATGTTTCCGGAAACGGAGGGCTTCTTGTTAGCTATCCAAGACCAGGTTATTCCGACGAAGAACTATCGGAACTTCATCATTAGAGATTCCTCAATAGAAAATGACCAATGCAGATATGGCTGTCGAACATCGGAGATAATTCAGCACATAACTGGAGGATGCCAAGCGTTTGCCGCAACCGAGTATAAGGAAAGACACGACTCAGCCGCTAAGATACTCCATCAAGAGTTAGCAGAAAAGTTAAACCTATTACAGGTAGGAAAAGTGCCTTATTACAAGTACAATCCGGAGCCTATTCTTGAAAACAACCAGTTCAAGTTATATTGGGACCGAACGGTTCTGACGGATCAAACAGTAGCTCATAATAGACCAGACATTATACTAATAGATAAAATTTCTAGGCGAACTACACTAATCGACATTGCGGTGCCTAACAACAACAACCTAAGGCCAAAATACAACAAGAAGATCGCCAAATACAGAAATCTGGAGGTCCAAATCCGAAGACAATGGGCAATGAACAGCGTCCAAACGATTCCCATAATACTGTCAACAACTGGAGTGATACCGAAGAACCTCCTGCAGAACATCAAGGGACTGGGCGTTAGTGAGCATCTTTATAAGCCGATGCAGAAAGCAATTCTCCTAGCAACCGCGCGAACCGTCCGAAAATTCATGAGAAATGCAGCAGACAACGTCACCTAGGACCCGATAACATGGAAAGGGTTCCCACAGAGCTTCATACTTTTGGCGTCTTTGTATGCCTGGTATGAGTGAATAATCCCTGGAGGTAGTGCGTTTGGCTTGTAAATCATGTACAGAAATGAATCAAATGAATTGTTGATTTTGAATTGTTGAAACAGATAAACAAATTTGGGGTTGATTTTTCGTTATAAACAAATAGAATAACTCTTTGACAATTGTTGATATCGAAATGCCAACAAAATTAAAATAACTTGTTCTTGAAAATTGCAACTAAGTTTTTAATTTCATTGTCATTGTGTTCAGCGCCAGAAAATTAACAAAAAAAAAGCACTTTTCATATAAGATAAAAAAAATAATAAACTAAAATTTTACGTAATGTAATTAAATTGGATTTCAGTCTTACATATTACTAAATCTGAATTTTTTTTTCAAAAAGGAATGTTTTATTTAACTAAAAATCAGTATCCCAGTACTCAATTTTATTTTGATAATAAAAATATCTTTTAAAATATCTTTCTTATATACAATTTGAATCCCAAAATATTCCCTAATAATAAATATAGCAACATACAGATTTCTTATCCAATTTTACGACGGCACTCGCTGAGTTTCGCATTTAAACCTTTTTCGAAAACTGCTCTTAAATCGAAGGAAATCCAAGCCCAATCGAGCAATTCATAACCTTACATTTTAATATATTTTACCGCCAATAAAATATGTATTGGGCTTAAAGCTCGATTTATTATGCTACTTTTAAAACTAAATTTATACGAAATATTGATTGCTTGAAAGCAGGAAAAACGTAACTAAAAGACGCTGGAGAGTTTCTTTTGGGAAAATAAGGTCTAAGTATTATTTTTATTTAGATACATATACAAAATATAATGAAAAAATTCTATATATTTCAATTCAGTTCATGGGTCCGAGACGTTTTAAATTTTAAAATTTGATTAATAAATATTCCAAGTCTTCTTAACACTCTATGCGTAATATATATATATATATATATATATATATATATATATATATATAGCATTTTATAAACTAAGATGTTTAATACGTTAATTAATGTTTTACTGTTTAAAATAGTAATAATACTTACGTGAATATTAAGTTTTTCATGAACTGAAATGATTTATTTCTGTTACTCTGTATGAACAAAATTATAAGGTATGACCAAGTATTTGAAATAAATAAAATTTTTATAAAAAAATTGAACCGACTTCTAAAAGTGCGCTAAAAAGGGAAAAATAACTAAAAATTTTTATATGAAATTGAAATTTTTGAAGTCGACGCCGAACTAATACCTGACAAAATGTGATTCGCATAAACAGATTAAAAATACTTTATTTGTAATTACTTTCTTACTATAATTTATATATATTAGTAGTTATTTATTTCATTTGGCGCCGACTTCAAAAATTTCAATTTCATATAAAAATTTTTAGTTATTTTTCCCTTTTTAGCGCACTTTTAGAAGTCGGTTCAATTTTTTTATAAAAATTTTATTTTTCGATTTTTAGTTTTGAATTTATGATATTCATAAATTATTTGAACTACGTGCTAATCAAGATTAATGTACCTCGCAATGAGTCCAAGGTGGCAAAAAAGTATCCATTTTATCCAGAATTGTAATTCACCCTAAAATGAACCACTAAAAATTCTTTTATTCTTAAATTGTGTCAAACAAATATTTAGTCTGTCAAAGTAAATCCACTATCTTAATTTTCAAATTAATTTTAGATTGGTAATATAGGCCCTAAAACCTTCCAATATCAATATTTAAAGAATTTGAGACGTATATATTTTATATTGCATAATGAGTTTGTACATCCCCAAGAACCCCGCAATATCAATTTTAGATGAAACCAGAAATTGTAAAATTTTTAGTCCTTCATATTGTATCTTATCAACCTAATAGTTGTAAAAAATTAACTTCATATTCGTAATACACCATCCCCTAACGCCCTAATACTAAATCTGAAAAAATGTGAATACGGTAAAATTTTCAACCCACCATTGGATCCGCCATAAATTAATTAAATTTCAAAAAAATTATTTTAACGTCTTAATCTAATTTAAATCTAAACCCTTCAATGCCCCTTAGTACTAATTTTAGATGAAATCCAGAAATTTAAAATTTCTAAACGGTCATATTGTATCTGACGTATTAGATTTTCTTTAAATAATTTTATATTCGCTATTTACATCCTCAAAAATGATTCAGTTCCACATTTGAACAAGATCGAAAAATGGAAAATTTTTAGTCAGCCATTTTGCAATCGCCATATTGAACCCTGAAAAAATACTATTAAATTCATAATTTACACCCTCAAGAACCTTCTGTATCAGTTTTGGAGAAAGTCGAAGAATATAAAATTTTTAGAATACCATATTGAATCCGCCAGATTGAATTAATTTCGTAATTAACACTAACAAAAATCCCTCCATACTGACTTTAGACAAAATCGAGAGATGAAGAATCTTTAATCCGCCATATATATTTTATTTTTTTAAATAATATCAGATTCGTAATGTGCTATCCCAAAAACTTCCTCATATCAATTTTGGAAAAAATTGAACAAAATTAATTTTTTATCCATCATATTGGATACGCCATATTGAATTTTTTAATAATAATTTTAGATTCGTCATATGCGACCCTGAAAACTCTCCCGTACCAATTTTGGTGAAAATTGGAAAAAATTGATTTTTTGTCCGCCATATTGGATTCGCCATATTGAATTTTTTAAAAATAATTTCAAATTCGTTATGTGCGACCTCAAAAACTCCCCCATACCAATTTTGGAGAAAATCGGACAAAATTGATTTTTTCGTCCGCCATATTGAATCCGCCATATTGAATTTTTTTAAAATAATTTTAGATTCGTCATGTGCGACCCTGAAAACTTCCCTGTACTAATTTTGGAAAAAATCGGACAAAATTGATTTTTTTGTCCGCCATATTGGATCCGCCATATTGAACTTTTTTAAAATGTTTTGAATGCGTAATGTGCGACCTCAAAAACTCCCCCATACCAATTTTGGAGAAATTCGGAAAAAATTAAATTTCTTTGTCCGCCATATTGGATCCGCCATTTTGAATTTTTTAAAAATAATTTCAGATTCGTTGGGTACAACCCCGAAAATTCCCCCATACCAATTTTGGAGAAAATCGGACAAAATTAATTTTTTTGGCCGCCATATTGTCGGCGCCATCTTGGATTTCACTGCACCAATTTCCTCCAAAAAAATATGGGACCACCGCAGTAACGTCCTGAACATAATGTAAAAAATTTCATTCAAATCGGTGCAGCCGTTCCGGAAAAATCGGTGTACATACATAAAAAAAAAATATATATACGCGACGAATTGAGAACCTCCTTCTTTTAGAAGTCGGTTAAAAAATAACATAAAATCGTCTTAATCATACCTTCATATATATATATATATATATATATATATATATATATATATATATATATATATATATATATATATATATTGCGATTTTGATTATGTTTCACCTCTTTTAAAAATCTGAAAAAATAATGAATATATTTTGGCGTCCAAAAAATAACATTTTTTTTTCGGCTCTGCTGTTGTCCTAATTATTGAATTCAAAAATTTAAATTTCGCGCCAAAAGTTTTTGTAAAAAATATCTTGTTGTAGGCAATAAAAAAACCTATAAAATGAAAAAAAAAAGAGGTTTTTACAATGTTTAGAACCGAAGATATCGTTAAAAAATGAAAAAAGATGTTGTATTTTCTTTGAGGTTATGTGGCTAAAAAAATTTTTTTTGCGTGGGTACTTTTTGATTTTTTTATTACTATGTTTGAATATATGATGTTGCCAACTATCATCAGCTGATATGAAAGCCCAAACGCAAATACCAAAATAATTTGTTTATCATTTATTAGGAACAATAATATATAAAATATCGGTAGATAAACTATCTAAAATTTCCTCCATTAACTCTCAAACATCCGAGTTGTGACGTCATTACAATAACGTTGGCGCCGCTTGTATCTACATGGCATTTAAAGATAGAAGTAATTCTTTGATACGATTTCGTAGTTGCTTTTCAGTATCGATTGAAGTTTGGTAAATGAATTCTTTTACTGTACTCCTAAAATAAAAATTTAGAGAGTAAGATCCGTGGACCTAGGTCAACTCTATGTTCCCAATCGAAGAATCTTCTTGTCCTTAAACATCTCTATATTGCTCTCTACTGATTTCATTGCTTTAGTGAGGTGATGTACCATATGGATACTTTTTAATGTAGAACAACCTGGTGTCTTTAATTTTTTTATTACCGTAGGGGCAGTTTTGAACTCTTTTAATTTATTTTGCAGAAGATCAGACAGATTACGATAATGCCAAATCTGATCTGAAAACCTCTCTTGCTCCATTGTTGAAGGAATCATAAATTTATAATTATACATTCTACTCGACAGCCCCAGAAGAGCCAATACTGAACATTCCTCGACTGTATCTGCTGTACCAAATTTCGTTCGATATAATTCGGACAGCTATAGAGAATATCTATATTTTTCTTATGTATGTTATTGATCATACCAATGCTGAGGTCTCAATTTAATGACTAATAAGTTGTTGCATTTCATTTCATATTATTAAAGCGACATACCAAGCATCTTATATAGTCCAAACCATAGGTTGAAATTGGTGCTGTTTTCGACGTAAATTCTGAGATGCATGAGGGCTATCCAGGGATGTTGGGGTCAATGTAAGAACAAACTCTTCATAAAATGTAACGGCAAAAATAGGTTGGGGCCAAGAGGGAAGGGGGGGGGGGTGAAAGTTGGCTGAAACAAGTTTTTTGAATCTACAAGCCAAGGAATGCATTTTAGACAAAAACGTTTCAAATAAATGTTGTAGAGACAATTTGAATTTTTGGTGATCATTTTTGCCAATTTGTTATTGCAAAAATGTCAGAAAGACCCTTAAAGTCGGTCATTTTTTACATATTAACTGCAAAATTAATTTATTTTTGCTCTTTTTTGGTTTTAAAGGAAGCCCTCGTCACTTTAAAGAAATAATATCATATAATAGTAAATTGGATGATTTGTTGTTGAGATATTGCAATTTTTTTATCCCCGGATGCACAATGTTTATTGCCATAATTTTTTTTTTGCGTTAACGATTTGCCCCCCACATAGGTTCAATCTCGTCGTGAAAGCCTAAATTTTCACATCTTGTTAGGGTGAAATCAAAAAATTAATTTTCAACCCTTGCTCTAAAAAGGGGGTGTGCCATATTCATAATTTCTCAAGGTACCCCAAATAAAGAAAACACCGAAATTTGTCCATTCGTTGCTAAAATACAGCGAATTTTCTCGAGTGCTGCTGAATTGAAGCTGCGATAGCTCTATTCTTTATAACAAAAAAACATCCCTATTTTTAAAGCAATATTTATTGGATCGGAAATTAATTTTTTTCATTTCACCTTAACAATTTATGAAAGTTTAGGCCTTTTGTGGAGGTCAAAATGTTCACTAAAAAAAATTATAGCAATCATCATTTTGCGTCTTGGGATAAACAATTAGCAATATCTCAGTAACAAATTATCCTATTTACTATTACAAAATATAATTTTATTCAGAAACATGAGGACTTTTCCCTTTAAAAGTAAAAAAGTGCAGACAAAATTAATTTTGCAATAAATAATTGATATGAAATGAAAAAAACTTTGAAATAAAAGCTGTAGAGCAATTGCCTATTTTGAGGGGTTTTTGGCTTTTTTGCAATAACAAATTAACAAAAATAATCCCACAAAAACTAAAATTGTAGGTTTTTAAAATCTCTACAACTTTTATTTCAAAGTTTTTTCCAAAATACGTTCTGACCCTCCACTTGTGTGTATTCTTACATTGCCTCCAACACCCATCTTGGAATTTATATCTCTATATGTACCTATGGCTTAAACTAAGTCAAAGTGCTATCCAGAGAAGCAAAACAAACAATAACGACCCACTCGCGATCTACAATCTACAATTTATTAACTCTACAATATGCAAGTATAAAATCTTAAATTTATTTAATGATATTATAAATAACTTTATTTGTAATTGTTCTTTTACTGTAGCTAGTTTTTAGTTGTTATTTGTTGATAGTATTAATTTGATCTTGCTCTTATGGAGGTTGAATTTTTTCAGTGGTGTGAAAATTTAATCGATTATTAGAATACAATCTGCAATTTTTGAGCAAAAACTTAAATGGGACTAGAATAATGTACCATTGCATAAAATTGCACGAACCTCTTAATCGAATAAACAGGAATCAGCCCCAGTAAAAAGTTCCCATCACTCTCTTGAAAAAAAGCAAATAATCCAACTTTTTCTGTTGTAGTTGTACAACGAAACACAATAAACCCATTTTGTTCTCTTTAATTTTGTCTGTTCTATCCGGTTTCCAACTCGGTCCAGTTTAAACGGCCTCAGCGGTGCAGTTCGTACAACTTTTGGTATAAAGTTTCTCCATTTGTTCTTTTTTAATTTAATTTCAGCCCCCAAAGAAAGGACAAAGCGTTGCGATAATTTAATTAGGTGCTCTGTAACAAAAAGTTACAACGACTTTACCAGGCTTCACCTGTTGATAAAAAGAAACGATTAGTGGGAGTAAGGAAATAGAATTATGAGTTACTTTCCTTAGTCTTAGGTAAATCTAATAATTAAAATTGGTTAATTGTTTCAGAAAATATTTAATAAATTTATATACTACTAATAAAATTACAGGGATATTTTAATTTTTTATATATTTTATACTGTGTTGAAAACTTTCTTTTTGTAATCACTAAAAAACAACTTTTGTTTTATAATGTTATAGGTTTTGATTAGAGTACTGTTCTACATATCTTTGGCCTCAAGAATATTTAAACTATACTAAAGTTAAAAATCGCCTGACTGAAAAGCTTGACTATTACCAGCCTGTGGAGCAAGCCGGCTTTCAACGTGGATTTAGTACGATAGATCATATCCAAGCTCCACGCACAGTCCTAGAAAAAACCGAGGAATATGACATCCCTATACACCTGGCATTTTTAGATTTTCATAAGGCCTTTGATTCTATAGAAACATGGGCGATCTTGAAATCACTTAATAATGCTAGAATTGACTCCAGGTATAGCACTATCATACAGAACATATATAAAAACGCAACTATACAGGTTAAAATCGATGAAGACACAAAAACGAAAAAATAAACGTTATGAGAGGTGTGCGTCAGGGAGACGTCATCTCTCCGAAACTATTTACGCTAGCTTTGGAAGATGTCTTTAAAAAACTAAATTGGGATGAGAAAGGTTTGAGAGTCGACTTAGTCATCTTCGTTTCGCCAACGATGTTGTTGTCATGTCTAGCAACCCAGAAGAGCTAAAACAAATGCTTCAAGATTTCAATGAAGAGGCGAGAAAAGTGGGACTTAAGATGAACTTGGGGAAAACTAAGTTAATGAGCCCTGACGCAAATGTACAAATAGAGATTCAAAATGAAATCATAGAGAGAGTAAATCTATTTAGGCCACGTCATGAATCTGGGCAAAGAAAATCAAACGGCGGAAATAACAAGGAGACTAGGGCTGGCATGGGCTGCCTTTGGAAAGTTGTAGTACGTATTAAGAGATAGAAACACACCAATCAACCTTAAACAGAAAGTGTATAACACGTGTGTCTTGCCTGTTGCTGCTTACAGCATGGAAACGATAACACTAACCAAACAAAACGCAAATAGGCTCCATGGAGACAAATGTTTGGAGTCTCGTTACGGGATAAAATACGAAATCAAGTAATAAGATCAAGAACCAAAGTAGTTGACGTCATTGAACGCATATCACGACTAAAGTGGCAATAGGCGGGGCACATAGCTAGACAACAGCCTGATAGGTGAACGAGTAAATTACTGCAATGGCGACCGCGAGAAACGAACTGAAATCGTGGCAGGCCACAACGCAGATGGGTAGATGATATAAGACAGTTTGCTGGAAAAGATTGGCTCCAGAAGGCGAGAGGCAGATCCTAGTGGAGGACTATCGGAGAGGCTTATGTCCAGGAGTGGACGTCAATGGGCTGAGAAAGAAGAAGAAGAAGAAAGTTAAAAAGACTTTTGTTTGACAAAATTTGTCCACTTTTTGGATTGTAAATAATTGTTAAATTGCTGAATTTGCAGCGATTTATTTTTGTTCATAAAAATACAAATGATTCGAATTAAATTCGCATCGGTTACGGAGACTATTAAGTGATTGGGCCTACCGTTTAAAGTGGGTTCCGAACACGAAATTGACAAATAAAACTGGACTGCTCATGTATAATATCTTATTCAAAATATGTCCTTATCATGCCCCATGCTAGTATGTGCAAATATTCGTTTGGCAACAATGAGTTCCCTAAATTATTAATTGAAAATAAATTTACCATTTATTCGGGTACGTAATTTAATTCTAAAAATTACAAAATTTAATGAAATTGTTTGAATATATTTTTTTCATAAGTACCATAATTAACTTAAGATGACATGTTTCGAAATTTCTAAAAATAAACTAGTAAAGAGGGTGAGTCAACCACAAATACTTTTAATTTAATTTTTCAAGTTTTAATTAAGATATATCTACAAAACAAAATCAAAAATTACTTATTATCGAAATGATGTTGAACTATGTTATATTCGCCCCAAGGATATCATCTCTTACTTTTTTATTTGAGTAAACCATATATTTGCGCAAGTAATTTAATTCTAAAAATTACGAAATTTAATGGAATTGTTTGAAAATATTTTTTTTACTAATACCATAAGCAACTTAAGTTGACGTGTTTCGGGGTGTCTAAAAATAAATTAGTAAAATAGAGTAAGCCACCCTTAAACACTTTTTTTAAATCTCAATTTATAATTGAGATAACTTTACACAACAACATGGAATTACTTGCTATTTAAAATGAAATTAATCTATAGTATTTTCACCCTCAAGGATATTATTCCAAAGATGTTATTTCATATATGTATTATTATACTTAAAATTGACAAATTTCAATTGATATGTACGTTATAGAGCCTGCTGAAATTTATTGTTTGTATTAATAAATCCCCATATTTCGTGAATTTTAATAATCTACAAATCTATGTTTAAATAGAAATGTAGAATAAAGAACGAAAGCTTTCACTTCTTTGGTCAAGGTTAAAATCATGATTCTTGGATTCTTTGTTCAAAGATTAAAAACCATCTTAGAGCCTGGAAACATATTGGTCAACTTTGATGTAGAATCTCTGTACCACACATGTTGCTATGGATGATTCAGTTTCCCTAATATCGGCCATATTAGGAAACAACAATTGTATGTCAAACTTTACTGAAAATCTTCAAAAAAGTGTTTTAATCATAACGATTTTTAACACAATGAACATCGAATGATTGCAATATTGCTGCAGCCTTCTACTTCACAATGCGTCTCACATAGTATAACATCCCTTCAACCAACAAGTAATTTCTATCTTGTTTTGTAAAGATATCTGAACTAGAAAGTTCGATTTGAACAAAAATATTTTGAGATGACTCACCCTCTTTTACTACTTCATTTTTTGAAAACCCGAAACATTTCAATTCGAGTTAATTATGGTATTCGTGGAAAAAAATAATTTCATTAAATTTCGTAATTTTTTGAATAATTAAATTACGTGCACAAATGTATAGTTTACCCTAATAACAAGTAAGTGATATCTTTAGGGATAAAAATACCATAGTTTAATATCTTTTCGAGTAACAGGTAATTTTTATTTTGTTTTGTAAAGATATCTCACCTAGAATCTGAGATATTTTAAACACAGTGTTTTTAGAGGGGAACCTTAGAGACGGTCTTCAACCAGTTATGATGAATTTTCGGAGAAACACGTGTCTCTTATAGTGTTTGTTTGAAGGTCATAGATAATGATGTTTCTTGCGAAGTAGTAGATATCTGTTGGACTTCTGTGTGGTTAGCTCTAACCGCTTTCAATTGAAACTAAATAAATCCCTTAGCTACATGACTATTTATACTAAAAGTAAATGCAGTAGAGTATGACTGAAATGGGTGCAGTCATGCCTGCTATGGCAAAATCATATTTTTTATGCTGCATTTAGTTTTAGTTTACAATTACTAAGAAGTGATTTCCACATTTCTCTTATATCTAAAGATGGTTTACTAAATCAACTCGGGTTCTGATGTATAGCCGCGGCTTCTTTGAATTTCCGTTTTTTCCAAGATTGTTCTTGGTGTAGTATTTTAGCTTCAGATCATTTTATGTGGTGTCCATGAGTCCAGGCATGGTTGGCGATACCAGATTTTTCTGTTTTTCCTCGAGATAACCACATAAAATGGTTTGAAGCTAAAATACTACACCGAGAACAACATTGGAGAAAACGGAAATTCAAAGAAGCCCTTAGTAATTGTAAACTAAAACTAAATGCAGCATAAAAAATGGGATTTTATCATAGAAGGCATGACTGCACTCATCTCAGTCACACTCTACTGCATTTACTTTTAGTATAAATAGTCATGTAGCTAAGGGATTTATTTAGTTTCACTTGAAAACGGCTAGAGATAACTACTAGCCGAAACGTCGTGATATTCAACAAAAATAAATACAATGGAAGTCCAACAAATATCTATTACTTCGCACGTGTCTCTTATGGTTGTACCCTCAACAACATATTGAAGTTTCATTAAAATCAGAGCCGTACACATCAGGTGCCTTCCTTGTAAGATAAATAGAGCTAGATCGTCATATTTTAGCGCTTTTTGTATAGATCTTTTAGAAATACTCTGAATAACAAGAAAATATATTTTAAGTAAAATATATACATTCAGGCCTCACCCCACTTTCCTCATATATCTCTCCTTTCACTATTTTCTGTATGTGAATTTATTGCCATAAAAATTGCTTAATTCGCACAAAAAGGCTTTTATCGAAATGACAAATAAATCTACATTTAAACGATTCAAGCCAAAAGACAGCCCGAAACATCTGCCGTTATTTTCTCCACCTTTCCACAAAGCAGGAAAATTGCCATTAGATCATAAATCTGCAATTTTCCATTCAATTCGGAAAATCGCGCGGGCGAAAAGCGATCTTTCGCGTGAAAACCTGCTAATAATGCTTTCGGAAAAGTTCGAGCAATTCAGTTTACTTTTGAAAGCGAAATGACAATATTGGGCCAGAACACTTTTTTTAAGAAACGCTTTTTTTTCACTCAATCTCTAAAAGTAGTTTACGAAAAATTACTTCATTTATAAATACATTCATGGAGAAAATAATGGAATATTTAAAAATTTTCATACTCTCTTTTTAAACTATAAATTTTGATAACCGTGAATAATACTACATTTTTATGAGATAAAAATGGGAGAAAAAAATAAATACTAAAGATTCTAAAAATTAAGAATAGTTACTTTAAACTGAAACCTTATTAGGCTGGCAAATACTAGCCATTTTATCCAAATAAGAGTGAGTAACGAGTAGGGGAGAGTCCCCCAGTATCTTCAACCTAAGGATTATCAGCGAACAAATCGAAATACCTAAGGTTACATGTTCAATACCCCCTAGTAGGTGTAAAGGAACTCTTGTGCTATCAATAAAAAATAATGGACTACCGGTATATTTGGAAATAATCAACTTTATTATTGAAATTTGAAGACTATGAAAAATCAGACTATAAAAAATTGGTCTCCAGTACCTGCTAGTAAATATGTAACCATTTATACCATACAATAATCGCAAATATACTGATTCGATAGCTCTGATATATTTGCGCTAGCAAGTAGTGCCCACACAGTAAAAAATTCTCTACATGAGACTCAAGGCACGAAGGACAAAATTTTATCTTCTTCAATTAGTCTGAGAGGAGGAGTCAGGTTTATTTTTCTTGGCTTTCTTGCTGACATCTCTTCCTGACAGCAAACGCTTACCTTTTTAGTTACATCTTTTCCTGAAACCAAACTCTTACTTTTCTTGTTGATATCTTTTCCTGAGAGCTGATTCAAGACTTCTCTTATCTGCTCTTTTCTCTTTCAGTATATTTTTGTATGAAGAACTTGTTATAATTTCACTTCTTTCAGCTTTACGACGTCGTGCAGTAGCTCTTCTTTTCAAAACATTAGAAACGGGTGAGAGTTCTGTAAGTACAGCTTTGAAGTTGTCAGTGAAATAGTCAAGTACAGTTTCGGTTTGAGAATCGGATTGCTGAAAAGAGGCAATTTGAGGTTCGACATCAGTAGGAACAGTTTGAGATTCGGATTGCTTAGAAGTTGTAATTTGGGGTACGGAATCGGAGAGAGCGGCTGGAGATCCAAATTGTGGAGAAAATAAAAATGCCATTTCTAGCTGTTGAGAGTTGAAATTTGGCAGAATTGACTATGCAGAAGTTGAAGTTGTAGGTTCTAACAATTGAGAAGATAAATGCGATAGTTCTGATGTTGATTGACTTTCTGTAACGTTGATCACGTCTGAACCAATGAAATCTATATCATTAAAGATACTTCTATTAAAGGAATTTATGCCCGTGCAGCGTCTGAACCAATGAAATCTATATCATTAAAGATACTTCTATTAAAGGAATTTATGCCCGTGCAGCGAAAGCTACTAACAGCAATATTTATACAAGAAATTCGATTAAAAGCAAAAGCAACAAATCCTGCAATCGCGTATTTACTGATTCTTTTGGCAGGATTTGATCTCATCCACAAGTCACATACATCATTGCAAGCAGATTTAAAAGGCTTCGTAAAAGTGCGGTCAAGTGGCTGTAGCTTGTGAATTTTTTAATAGCCTATACATACCAAGATTGATTTGTTTTAAGTTGGTTCTCTGATCTCCGGAAATTACCCACAGAACCTTAATTTTGCAGCATATGTTCATTAAACTGGTCGCGACAGGTCACCACCGCGCGGGGCATACAATTGGCGGTAAAAATCTCAGCGCCATCTATTGTAGGATAATAGAACTTGCAACTGGCCAGTACTGAATGCTGACTGGTCCTGGGGACTTTCTTTCCTCGAACTCTAACCATTACTTGCAACCTGCATGCTGCTAAGCAAGGTTTGAATGCATCCTTGCAGAATTGCATTCCATTCCTATTATGCAGCAATCTGAAGTCCTTCTGTTGTATTAGAAATAGGTTGTCTCCATCGTATATGGCGAATAAGCTAATCCTATATATACTTTATTGCACTGATTCCTAAAATGGGCCATTTCAACTTTCAGGGGTCGATTGCGATCTGGTTTATATGTCGTGAAGAAAGAAATTGGGGGTGCATGAAATGTAAATGGGAGTCGACAAAAGTGGACCTTGTGTCGGCAGATCATTGCCAAAATTTAGACGTTTATATAACACTTATAGTAGAATAAATTGTCACAAGAATTATTCAAGAGGGTTGAAATCTGGTGATCTGGTTGGCCACTCAATTGTCCCTCTTATATCATCTATTCAACGATTCGGAAAAATCTAATCTAAATAAGCACGGACAGGGGCTGGAACGTATTGGGTTCCTGTGGATCTGGATTCAGGGTTATTAGTACAGAAATTATGTCATTTTGAAGAATCTCCAAATATCTTGCACCAGTGAGGGTACTGTTAAAGAAGTAAGGACCTAGAACTCTTCCGTTAACTGTACTTCACCACACGTTCACTTTTTGAGGGTCTTGATTGTTAACTCCTGTTCCCCAATGAAGATTTTTGGTTGCCCAATAGCGATAATTTTGTCTATTGACATGGCTGTTTAAACTAAATATTGCCTCGTTAGAAAAAATAATTATTTTTTCAAAATTATTATTACCTTTGCATAACTGTTGCATTTGCTTGCCAAATTGATTTCAGCGATCAAAATTTTCTTCAGATGACTCCTAAACTAGGCAGATAATACAGGGATGTTACATCACCTTTTACAGTTTTTTTATATGCATTCCAATATACTACATTACAGCTAGAGCTAATAGCTAACAGAATATTAAGCTTATCTTCTTCTGTTATTGACGGTAGTCTAGATATCTTGATATCCCGAATATGCCCATATTCCCTGAACTTTGCTTCACATTGGTTTACCACGCTTTGGCTTATGGGTTGCTGATCTGAGTGAATTGCATTGGGTAACTCGATTATCTTTGTTTAAGTGCTCGATGTATTTTCAAAACCAGTCATTCGCAATAGCGCAAAATAGCAATTCTTCTTTCTCAGCCCATTGACTTTCACTCCTAGACATAAGCCTCTCCGATGTTCCTCCACTGGGATCTGTCTCTCGTCTTCTGGAGCCAGTCTTTTCCAGCAAACTGTCTTATATCATCAACCCATCTGCGTTGTGGCCTGCCACGATTTTTCGCGGTCGCCATTGCAGTAATTTACTCGTCCACCTATCGGGTTGTTGTCTAGCTATGTGCCCCGCCCATTGCCACTTTAGTCGTGATATGCGTTCAATGACGTCAACTACTTTGGTTCTTGATCTTATTACTTGATTTCGTATTTTATCCCGTGACGAGGATTCCTAACATTTCTCTCTCCATGAAGCGTTGAGTGACTCGGAGCCTATTTGCGTTTTGTTTGGTTAGTGTTATCGTTTCCATGCTGTAAGTAGCAACAGGTAAGACACACGTGTTATACACTTTCTGTTTAAAGTTGATTGGTGTGTTTCTATCTCTTAATATGTACTGCAACTTTCCAAAGGCAGCCCATGAGAGCCCTATTCTCCTTGTTATTTCCGCCGTTTGGTTTTCTTTGCCCAGTTTCATGACGTGGCCTAAATAGAGGTACTCTTGGACATTCTCTATGATTTCATTTTGAATCTCTATTTGTACATTTGTGTCAGGGCTCATTAAGTTAGTTTTTCCCAAGTTCATCTTAAGTCCCACTTTTCTCGCCTCTTTATTGAAATCTTGAAGCATTTGTTTTAGCTCTTCTGGGTTGCTAGACATGACAACAACATCGTCGGCGAAACGAAGATGACTAAGATAAGAACCGTCGACTCTCAAACCTTTCTCATCCCAATTTAGTTTTTTAAAGATATCCTCCAAAGCTAGCGTAAATAGTTTCGGAGAGATGACGTATCCCTGACGCACACCTCTCATAACGTTTATTTTTTCGGTTTTTGTGTCTTCGTCGATTTTAACCTGTATAGTTGCGTTTTTATATATGTTCTGTATGATAGTGGTATATCTGGAGTCAATTCTAGCATTATTAAGTGATTTCAAGATCGCCCATATTTCTATAGAGTCAAAGGCCTTGTGAAAATTTACAAATGCCAAATGTATAGGAATGTTATATTCCTCGGTTTTTTCTAGGACTGTGCGTAGGGCTTGGATATGATCTATCGTACTAAATCCACTTCGAAAGCCGGCTTGCTCCATAAGCTGGTAATAGTCAAGCTTTTCAGTCAGGCGATTTGTCAATATGCGGCTGAATAGTTTATATAGGTGGTTTAATAAACTGATAGGACGGTAATTTTCTATATTTATTGTGTCTCCTTTTTTGAAGAGAAGTACGACTTGTGCGTTATACCATTGTTCTGGTACTCTATCTTCGTATAAGCATTTATTCATCAGTGTTTGTATCGCTTTTTCAAGACTGTCTCCAACCATCTTTAACATCTCAGTTGTAATTTGATCCTCGCCCGGACATTTTCCATCCTTCATCTGTTTTAGTGCTCTTTTTATTTCATCTAACGATATCTCCGGCAAATCTTCTGATCCTGTATTTCTTATTTGTTTTACTGTTTTTGTTGGATCTGGATCCGTATTGATCGAGGAGTATAGAATGCTTCCACAGCCTTTATGATGTCATTTACATATGTTACTGTCACCGCTTCTCTGTTCTTTAATTTTTTTATTTTGGTTCGTCCTCTTGAGAGACCTGACCTCAAAACTTTCATATTTGCGTTTATTTCTATTGTTTCGTGTATTAATTTTGTTTTGAACGTTCTAATGTCTTTCCTTACTTCTTTCTTGATATTTTTATTCAGTTGTTTAAAATCCTCTGTGTCTCTCTCAGTCATCCTTCGTATTTCCATCATCTGTAATGTATTTGCATTAAGTTTCTTGTCTGTAGTTTTCCTTAATCTTATATATACTTTATTCATTGATGTTTTTATAGTAGTTTGAATTTTATCTATCATTTCATTGATGTTATGTTGTTCCAGAGTATTAATCGATTTCAAACTTTTCGCTATTTTGTACTGGTATTCGTTTTGTCGTGTGTATAGTTCTTTAAATAGCAATAAAGTTAAATAAATGTTCAAACATAATTGCTTCACCTATCAAGGACGTAAATAAGATACAAAATGCTAATATTTAATGTCAAAACTGACTTTTTGTGAGAGTGAAAATAATAAGCTTTGTACAAAGCTTTTAGAACGCTATATCTCATCCGCCATATTAGATTTTTCAAATATAATTTAAAACTCGTAATTTACATACACAAAAAATCGTCAATACCAATTTTGCACAAAATTGAGTGATATAAAATTTATTGAATTTTGGAAAAAATTGGACGAAATTAATTTTTTTGTCCACCATATAATATGCACCATTTTGGATTTTTCAAAACCAATTTCGGCCAAAGTGACTAAAGCAGCAACTTCCTAAACGTAACCCAAAAAAATCATGCAAATCAGTGCCGCCTATCCGGAGTAATCGGCGTACATATATAAAAAGTACATAGCCATCGAATTCTTCTTCTTGTAGAACTCGGTTAAAAATGTTTTTTTCTTTACCAGCTTATCTTGGATTGATCTGCCTGAGGACGTATTTTTTTGAAGAATCCATTGATTCAGTGCGTGCTTAAAAACATTTTACAACGCGTGCGGTAACCCCTAAAAACTTCAGAATATTCCACAACGAATTTATTTTTTCAATTTTTAATATGTCCCAAATAAAAACGGTTTATTTCTTAAAATAATTATAACAAAAACATTCGATGGATTTACTTTTTATCCAAGTAAATCAGGTAAGCTTCCCGACAAACTGTCGTGATTAATTACCATCTCATTGTCTCAACATCATTAATATAATGATCTTATTTAACAAGACCACACCAAAAGCATTTCTCTACTTTTTTTACCCCTTTGTATCTCAATTAAAATCGGTTTTTGTTACAAGTTTATTGAAAGATCGTCTGTCTACTTAATAAAATATTTCGGATTTTTTATTGTTTAATAAAAGGTCTTTAGGAGGAAAGCGAAAAAAAAAAGACAGGTGTTGGAGAAATAGTTAAATCTTTTGTGCTGCCGATAAACTCTACTTTTTTTTGCTAAACGAAAAGGTATTTGATAAAAAGCAGGTGTGGATTTATGAAATCAAAGGTTTGTGTCTATAATTTTTAGGATTTTTTTTGAAATATTGTTAGTTTGACTTGAGTTATTTTAATTAATAAAATTATCTTTTAATTAAAGATGGTTGAAAAAGATATACCAGACATGCATATTCAGCTTTACGATTTTTTATTGAGTATTTTAAGAGGTGTAGTTTGCTAGCGTATCCATCTTTGTTCCCGATGACATTATAGTGCCTGTTCTGATTTAAATAGGTAAAATGAAAAAATATCTACAGGTGTATAACTTTTACCAAGAAATGGTAAAATGGGAATTTTAATAAGAAATTCAGCTTTTTGGTTTGATTGCAGCTCTACTATTGCGAACTAGGTAGTGAAAAGGCATATAGATATAGCAGAATTCTATATATTTTTTTTTAACAATTTGAAGGAGAAAAAGACAACTTGTTTGTAAACCTACTATCATACAAGTAAACCAATAACCTTAATAATATATTTTTTGAATTGTGGAGAGTTTTTCTTTAAGAAAGTCGATTATATATAATGTAAAACAGAAACACAAGTTTTTTATTTAATTTCTAATATATTTTAATGTTCTTAAAAACACACAACGCCTTTCGCTACGATGTAGCTTTTCAGATGTTGGATTTATTATGAATATGAATACTCCTTGATACAATTTTTGTTTACCTATTCTAGTTATTAATATTAAAGGAATATTTTACTATAGGTATTACAACAAATTAAACTGGCAATATACTTATTGTATCTTCTACTAAATTATTTGGGTTTTTCTTGAATATATTAACTTTTACCGCCATAAATCACAAATTATGTGTTTTTGATCACCTTTTTACGTCACACAAATTATAGAAAAGAAAATGGCCGTAAATCAGGAAATACATTTTGTGTTCGTAGATCTAAAGAAAACTTATGATAGTGTCTCAAAAAATAAACTATGGGAAGCATTAGAAAACACAAACCTGAACTTCAACCTAATTAAACCGGTGAAAAACCTATACGAAAACTCTACAGATAAGATCTAAATTGGAAACAGTACCTCAGAGGGTTTTAACATCACTTAGGGTCTCAAACAGGGATGTTGTGTATCCCCTACGTTATTTAAGATATACCCTAAACAGACGCTGGAAAAGAAAATGCAAAAATATGTTCATACCGATTAATAACAATACCATACATACACTATCTTTTGCAGACGATCAAGTACTCATAGCGCAAGATTACGAAGATATGGAATATATGACGGGAAAATTAATCGAAGAATACAGGAAATGGGGATTGATCATAAACATAGGAAAAACAGAATATATGTGTATTGGTGGCGAACAGACCTGATACTGGAAGACAATAAAGTGATTAGACACTGCGATATATACAAATATCTAGCACTAACTATTACAAAAGACAGAGGTATGGACAGGGGGAATAGAAAAAAGAAACAATTAAGGAAGAAGAGCCATCATACTCCTAAACAGTGTACTGTGGGACCAAACATAACTACTTATAGCTGCGAAGTATGGACGCTGAAAGGACGAACCAAAAAGAAACTAGAAGCTACAGAGATGGACTTCTCGAAGCGATTAGTCGGAAGATGCAGATTGGAAAGGATTACCAACCACAGAATCAGACAAATTATGAACGTGCAGCGTTCGACCGTAGACGAAATCAGAACCCAGCAGTTGAGATGGTACGGACACGTACGGGGATTGCAGAAGAGAGACTGCCGAAACAGATATTAGAGTGGGCACCCCATGGACGACGAAAACGAGGAAGGCCACATCTTGGTTGGAGAGAATCAATCGGACAAGGGATGAGAAATAGAGCATTGGAAGAAAATCTCTGGACAGACCGAGATTGATGGCGATTGGGTATATGTTTCTGCTTTATATTTATTAAAAATTTTCTCTGAACTTTTAGTATGAAAAAAAATTTAATAGCGATGATTAGTTAAGTTAGATTTTGTCACTTGATAGTATTTCTGAATTTTTAAACGTTTTATCTCAAGGTTCCTCTATAAATTTAGTTTTTGTCGTTTGTTTTCTAGGTGAAAAATTTTAAAGTTATCATTAAAATTTTGGTTATCTTGAATGAGGTGGTATGCATATGTTAATTTTTTCTTGATAAGAATATTCTGCAATTCTTATTTTAAATGACCTGCCTGTTTGCTCTATGTATGTTTTAGGACACCAATCACATTATAATTCCGATTTATTTTCTTTATTGTTTTTTTGTTGTTGCATTTTTTATATGTTTTCCTATACAGTTGTATATGTTATATGTTACTTTCATGTTTTTTTTTTAACTTTTTTAAAAGATTGCCAAAATAAGATATTGTTTTAAATGGACTTTTTTTTTGTCTTTTATAAGGGAATAAACTTCAGAAATGACCTTGTTTTTAAGTTTACTGGACGTTATTCATAGGTGGAGATTAGCTATTATTTGCTGCTATTTGTTTTATTAAATTTAATTTTTTGTTAAAATTATTTGAAGATAAAGGAACTTTGTAAGCCCGTTGATTATACTGTGATATGCTGTTAATTTGTGTTGTTTTGGCTGTAGAGAAATATTATGAATTGTTGTGTTCAAGTGTGATGGTTTATGGTACATAGAAAAGTTAAATTAATTGAATTATCCACCTCTGTTTCTATTGTGAACTTTATGTTTTTATGTACCGAATTTGCTACTAACATTATATGAACACGTGAGGAAAAAACTAAATCATTTTATACGTCCTGTCATTTGCAAAATAAGAATATTTGAAAATAATAATAAATATTTATATTAATTCATATGTGCTTAAATGTGAATATTGATAAAAATATCGTTATTTAAGAAAAATTTATTCCCTATATCTTAGATGAAAAAGTAAAATTAATCAATTTGAAACTTTAAAACGAAAATAAGGAGAGGAAGAGGGGAAATAAAATCAATACAAGCTTCTACAGAAATTTTATTGTCTTTTAAAATTTCAAGCCAGTGATTCCAGTTTCACAAATCAAAAACATAATAATATTGAGTAGTTGACAATAGTTAGCTACACTTTTAATAAAGAATATTTATTATTATTACTAAAACTAATATAAAGGTGAAATAAAATTAATAAAAAAAAGTAGGTCATATTATATAGTTATGTAGTTTTAACACCGCAATTCCTAAACTCACCTATGATGAATTTGATTATTTATGGATAAGAGAATTTTCTAAAGTTGTCTATGCTGTGTCATGTGATTCAGAAATGAAAATTAAACTGAATTCACATTTTAGTGCTTTTACGGAAGAACAGGGTAGACAAAATGTAAGTAGTTAATATCAAAAATATAAGCGTAACAGTAATTTTATTGCTAAAATCATCAGGTGCGAAATATAAGATGTCTCACTGATAACTGTGCCTGATCTTCTAATTAAAAATGTGCTCGCAATTTTTAAAAAATGTATAAAAAAAGCCAAAGAAATTATCTTGTGTTTGAAATAAAATAACATATAATTATATATATATATATATATATATATATATATATATATATATATATATATATATATATATATATATATATATATATATATATATAATTACACCATCAAAAAAAATGTATCTATTTATTTTCAATGTTCTACTAGTATGTCATTCATTCCATTCAATTCGGTGAGTTACACTAGGGTAGGTTTACTTGTTAATAAATGAAAATAAACATACTTTTAGATCGTTGCTAAATTAATTGCGAGTTTAGATCAAATCTGAAAACGAAATTTTGATAAAACAATTATTTTCATTACCCATTTAGCATTCGTCGACAGTAAATTCAAAAACAGCCGTTGATTTTTAAGCAGTCCAATCGAAATTAATTAATATTCAGTCCCAATAATCTTAAAAGGTGTAGATAAGGGGTCTTAATTAGTCTGGTTTCAATTAAATTGATAATTTGGGAAACGCTGATGGTAAATTCCTTTTAATATAACGACATAAACAAATTCTTTTTGATTGCTGGCGATGCCATATGCATATCTGATATTGAATCTCTGCATAGAAATATCGATAAATATTGAATTAATTACGAATGCAAGAATAATTTGTAAAAGTTAATTTGTTTTTAAATTGCCTGATGGTGAGACGAATAATCTCATGGACAAAATTATCGAAAGGAAATAAATTTTCGTAACTTTTTTAAACAAATTCTAAAGAATTAAGAAAAGAAATTTGTATATATATATATATATATATATATATATATATATATATATATATACAAATTTCTTTTCTTAATTCTTTAGAATTTGTTTAAAAAAGTTACGAAAATTTATTTCCTTTCGATAATTTTGTCCATGAGATTAGTGATAGTGATAGATGAGTGTGGATTCATGAAGGAATACTGCGGTCGATTGTTGGGAAAATATACCTTGGAAGATTTTTAAAATTTGGCAGTTTACTAAAGTCGATGGGGTAATTCAACAGACATTTTTTCAAGATAGTGGCACTTTCGATTGTACCGGAGATTGATACCTTCTTGCTTACTTTAAATGGGACACCTTTTATGTTATTTCATTTTTAGAATCTGGGCAAAATTATAGATATATTTCATATATAAAGTTCTATACCTAATAATCCGAGAAATTAGTTCATTCTAAAAAGGTTTTAGTTTTGCCGTAACCTCAAAGACAGAAGAGATAATTTTGAATATAGGAGCTGCTCTAGAGAACATTCCTGAAGAAAAGGCCGAACAAGCCACACAAGACATAACGCAAAATTTGAAATCGAGCCGGTCTCCCAATTCAAACTTAACGCGAGCTGAACATCAAGCATTCTCATCCTTAAAGAGAAAATATGAAATAACAATAATACCAGTAAATAAGGGAAACTCCACGGTTGTAATAAACACCAACCAATATGTGTAAAAAATGTCAGAAATTCTTAAAGATGCCTTTTACAAACAAACGAACAGAGATCCAATAACATACCTTGAAAAAACTACAAAAGCCTAGATCAAAGACTCAAAACTAAACCCAGAAACGAAAAAATCTATAGTATCAAGGAAAAAATCAAGTAAATGTCCAAAACTGTATAGCCTATCAAAAATACACGGAACAAATGCACTAGTAGTAAGCGCGGTGGGATCTCCAACAGAAAAACTGTAAAAATATTTAGCAAGTATAATGCAACCAAGTGTCAAACTGGCCGATTTCTTCGTGAAAAACTCCGAACATCTGACCAAAATCATCAAAAATCTTCATCTTGAAGAAAATGACAGGAAGTCTCGATATAAAATCACTATCTCCAAGCATACCGTTGGATGAGACTTTGGACAAAATCGCCATGAATAAAGATTTTCCAGCCTTCACAATTGAACTTGCAGAACACTGTCTAAGAAACACATATTTTATATTCAATAACCAAATATACAAACAGATGGCGCATTTATGGAGTCCTCACTTTCACAGGTTAAAGGCAACTTGTTTATGATAGATTTCGAACGAAAGGCACCTTTAAAACCGACATTTTGGAGACGCTATGTGGATGATATTTGTATAATATGGCCACATGAAAAAGAATACGTAGACGATTTTTTTGAATACTTAAACAATATCCATTATAGAATCCAATTTCGGCTGGAAATGGAACAATATAACAAACTTTCTTTCTTTGACCTGTTATTAACTAGAAAATCCAACAACATCCTGGGTTTCAGCGGAAACCCACACATACTGACCGATGTTTCAATGCAGAATCACTTTACCATCCCTCTCAATAACAGGCAGTGGTCAATATACTAATATCAAGATATTTCCATCTTACAGAACTCGACATAAAACAAGACGAATCACAACAGATCTAGAACGGAATAGTTTCTCACAATCAGATATAAAGGAAGCCCTAAAACGACAAGAAAAGACCATAGACAAAGACGGATATCAAACAAGGAACAAAGCCATAATCCCATACATAAAAGGAATAACGGACAAAATCGAAAGAATCAACATACAGCCCATATTCAAACTACAAAAAACAATAGTCAACATATATATATATATATATATATATATATATATATATATATATATAGATATATACAGGGTGATTCAAAAATCGATCACGAAACTTAAGGGAGTGATTCTACTTGACAAAATAAGGGTAGAGCTTCATATAATTTTTTTTCAAAATGTCATTCGTTTTCGAGTTACAAGCCGTCCAAGTTCAAGTTTTTATTTTTTGTTTTTTGAATTACTCGCTTACAGGAAAACCGATTTGACTAATATTTGAAAGATAGGCTAAGTCTTCTGCGCTTCATCATTTTAGTAACAATTCACATTGATTGTTTGCCGCTAGAGGGCACTTTACCTACATTGAAAATTGTTTTTTGTCATAATTTTTTAGTGTTGACAGCTACAGTAGTTTTTGGCATAATTTCTGAAAGACTGATGCCAGGCCTTTAAAAAAGATGCTCTTTATTTACATCGCTAAACCCAACGGTTTAGACGTAAATCACCCTTAAAAATTAAGTGGTAAATTTACTTTTCTCATTTCATTACCACCAGCTACCAGGTAAATAGCTATCAAAGTATACTAGAGCTGTCAGTTTAACATCAAATAAATTCGCTTTTTAAACTATTTAATTTATAATCTTAAAATAACTAATAATGGCTAATCAGTAAATATTCATATTATGGATTATTGCGATATACATTTAATTGATAAAAATTAATGAAACAGTACTAAACAAACTAAAAAAGATTCTCAAAATGTCCCCCATTTTCTTCCATACATTTCCTAACACTCTTCAAAAAATGTCGCCTAACTCGATGAAAAATTTCTGGTGTTTCTTTAATAATTTGGCACTTTTCGATTATCCTGAAGCGAAGATCCTCGACGTTGATTACTGGAATATCGTACACCAATTGTTTCAAATGACCCCAAAAGAAAAAATCCATAGGATTAAGGTCTGGTGACCTCGCTGCCCATGCCAATGGTCCACTTCGTCCTATCCATCGCTCAGGATACGTTGCATTCAAATACTATCGGACACGTATACTAAAGTGGGGCAGAGCTCCGTCTTGGAGGATCCACATGTTGGCCCTTACTTCCAATGGCACATCTTCCAGATACAATGGGAGACGATTTTGGATAAAATCTAAGTATACGTCACCAGTTAATGGGCCATCAAAGAAATGAGGACCAATAAGGTAATCTCCTATTATCCCTGCCCACACATTTAGTGAAAATCTACGCTGATGTTTCGTTTCTACCACATTGTTTGGGTTCTCGTAAGCATATGTGTGGATGTTGTGTAGATTTGTTATGCCATCACGAGTGAAACCAGCTTCGTCAGTGAATAATATGACGCCAATTAATCGATTATCGTGTTCATACTTAGCTAGGATCTGATTGCACATTTCCAACCGTCTCGGCCGATCATCGTCATAAAGAGCCTGCACCTTTTTTGAATGAAACGGGTAGAGTTGTTCTTCTCTTAGTATCCTCCATGAACTAGCCTGACAGAGCCGCACTTCATTCCCAATTTTTCTAGTACTAATACCTGGATTATCTTCAATAATTTCAAGCACTCTTTCTTCTTGTTGCACGTTTCTAGCAGTTCTAGGTCTTCCCCTATTTCCATTATAATTTTTAAAGGAACCACATTCCGCAAGCCTCCTGTGCACACTGGAAAATGTTTGAGCATGAGGGATATTTCTTTCCGGATAACTCTCCATATAATATCTTCTTGCCAACTCTGCATTACCATTTGCTTTTCCATAACAAAAATGGATATCACAATATTCGATATTTGAATATTGGTGATTAGCCATTATTAGTTATTTTAAGATTATAAATTAAATAGTTTAAAAAGCGAATTTATTTGATGTTAAACTGACAGCTCTAGTATACTTTGATAGCTATTTACCTGGTAGCTGGTGGTAATGAAATGAGAAAAGTAAATTTACTACTTAATTTTTAAGGGTGATTTACGTCTAAACCGTTGGGTTTAGCGATGTAAATAAAAAGCACCTTTTTTAAAGGCCTGGCATCAGTCTTTCAGAAATTATGCCAAAAACTACTGTAGCTGTCAACACTAAAAAATTATGACAAAAAACAATTTTCAATGTAGGTAAAGTGCCCTCTAGCGGCAAACAATCAATGTGAATTGTTACTAAAATGATGAAGCGCAGAAGACTTAGCCTATCTTTCAAATATTAGTCAAATCGGTTTTCCTGTAAGCGAGTAATTCAAAAAACAAAAAATAAAAACTTGAACTTGGACGGCTTGTAACTCGAAAACGAATGACACTTTGAAAAAAAATTATATGAAGCTCTACCCTTATTTTGTCAAGTAGAATCACCCCCTTAAGTTTCGTGATCGATTTTTGAATCACCCTGTATATATATATAAAATCAAAAAATTATCAAATACTTTTTTCTCTAGCTCTCCCAATTTGTGAGATAGAAGTTTGTGCATCCTATTTTGGAGTCCCTGTCAACACAGATTAAACAAATTTCGTAGTTTATATATCCTATCTTTTCATTTCAGAAAGTTAAAAAACAAATTCCTCATAATACCTATTATTCTAATAAACTTCATAAAATCTCATCCGGCTATTTCCATGGTACTAACTGAATTTGAAAGAACTCGACGGAAAGAGCAAAAGTTTCGAGTAGAATTACCTTTGAAACTTCCAAATGAGAGATATGTTTTTAATGAACTATTTGAAGCTTTCCTCCAGTGACACTTGGTAGAGTTTTTTGAATAGTTAATGATGCCGTTTTTTAAGGAAATGCAATGCTATGCCCATATTTTATTTTATTAAATAAAAATAAGTAAGAAGGATGATAAAAGGCACAATTTTTTTAGTTTTAATTTGACAATGAGCTCATAAAAACAGTTTCTGTAAGTATGTCGTTTCGAATTAGAAAGCATTAAAACAATTTTGATGAGATTTTGTAATACATTGTTTTCACAAGCCTTTAAAAAATATTAGTAATGTTAATATTTTTCCAAATATTAAGGGTTATTTCTCATACTAACTAGTCGAATTAGTTGATTTTCACATTGGACCAAAATACCAAATTTAATGTAGATTAAACTGTGATTAAAATAAATATTCACAAATAAAATTTTTAGAAAAAAATTGAACACACTTCTAAAAGTGCGCTGAAAATTGAAAAATAACTATACATTTTTAACCTGAACTAATACCAGACAAAATGTGATTTGCATAAACAGATTAAAAATATTTTATTTGTAATTGCTTTCTTACCATAATTTATATATATTAGTAGTTATTTATTTCATTTACAAATAATTTGGTGCCGACTTCAAAAAGTTCAATTTCATACAAAAAATTTATAGTTTTTTTTTTCACTTTTTAGCACACTTTTAGAAGTCGAGTCAATTTTTTTATAAAAATTTTATATTTCTATTTTTAGTTTTAGAATTCATTATGATATTCATAAATTATTTGAACTAAGTACTAATTGAAATTAGTGTACCGCGCAATGATTCCAAGGTGGCAAAAAAGTACCCATTTTATTCAAAGTTGTAAATCACTCTACAATAAACCACTAAAAATTGGTTCTTAGAGTTTTCCAAATACCAATAAAATTTTGTCACACAAATATTTAGTCTGTCATAGGAAATCGATTATCTTAAATTTCAAATTAATTTTAGATTGGTAATATAGGCCTAAACCCTTCTAATATCGATGTTTAAAGAACCTGAGATCTAAATTTCTTGGCTCGATATATTTTATACTGCATATTGAGTTTGTATACGCCTCAAAAATCCCATAATAACAATATTCAATATTTAAAAAACCTGAGATGTAAATTCCTTAGCTCGATATATTTTATACTGCATATTGAGTTTGTATACGACTCAAGAACCCCACAATATCAATTTCAAACAAAACTGGAATATGTAAAATTTTCTGTTCCTCATATTGAATCTTATCAACCTAATAATTGTAAAAAACTAACTTCATATTCGTAACACGACCCGGAAAACCTTCTAATACCAAATCTGAAAAAATGCGAATAAGATAAAATTTTCAACCCACCAAATTATATCCGCTATATTGAAATTCAAAAAAATTATTTTAAGTCTTAATCTAATCGAAATCTGAACCCTTCAAAGCCCCCTAGTACCAATTTTGAATGAAATCCGGAAATTTAAAAATTCTTGAACAAAATCGAAAAATGTAAAATTTTTAGTCCTCTATCTTGGATTTGACATATTGAATCCTGAAAAAATACTTTTAAATTCATAATTTGCACCCTCAAGAACCCAATGTATTAAAAAAAATTCCTAGAAATTCAATAAATTAACATATTCTTTAAAAACCAGGTAAAATGTATGCTCGACGCAATCGAGTAACAAAAATAAGGTCTTCAGATTTATAGTTTTTTCGTAATTACGGAAATTCAGCGTATAAACTGACAAAGTTTTTAGAAAAACATATAATTAAGAAAAACTTAATTTTTAGTTTTATTATTCGTTTTTGAACTAAAGTTCCTAATTTAGAAGTCCATAATGGTTTTTGTTCTAAAGTATACAAATACAAAAATAGTTATTATACTTGCTTTTTTTTTGGTAAAATGGATTTCTAAAAGTTTTTAACGATAAAATATATAGATTTTATTCCAATATGCAAACACTCTAAAATGTACGATTTTAATGCTAAATTTACTCCTAAAATATATATTTAGAAAAAAAAATACAAATTAAACAAATATAAATTTATATCTATATTTATTTTAGTAATAAATCTGGATTATACACAAACAATGATTGTTTGTCAATGAAATTAAGGTAATTAAATACGGAATTTGTTAAAATACATTTTTAATTTTATTACAGTAAATTAAAATATACGTAAAATTAAATTAGTTGTCAAATACACTTGAAATTATTAATTTATTATGTATATATATTTTTTTTAATTAAAGAAATGTTTTTTGGTATTTATTCAAAGCTATTTTTGGCAAAATCTATATAAAGCTATGTCTGTCTCTAAAAATAAAAATGGCCTACCTTGTTTATTGTATCGTTATATCTGTAGAATAAGCAATAATTAACTTAAAAGTGTAAGAAATGATTAGCCTGCAGAATGAGGCTAAATTGGATATTTAGGGCCCCCAAAACGAGAACAATTGTTAGAACTCAATTCTTTTAGCTACGTTAAACCATCGTTAGTACACAGGACTCTCCTCGGTTAACTAAGCTATAAATATTATCATACAGACTGCGATAATTTTTGATTTAATTCAGCTAAACTTCTTTTCAGGTGAGATGAAATTCTACAATCTTTTTTTACTTCTTATTTATGTTAATAACATTATTTTCTTCCCGTCGCTTTTCCTAGTTAAATAAAACACCGTCAGAATTCCAAAAAGTATAATTTTGAGACAAAACGAATTGGCATTTTCATAAATTTAAATTGACCTTAATTTAACGGAAAGTTCTAATATAAAATAGTTTTTGTCGATGGAAAATAAAGCAGATTTAAATCATTTAAACATATTTTTTTTATTGTAACTATCCTTTCTCTAAATAAAATTTAAAAAAGAACTTCTAGGACGGAGTGCTAGAGAGAGACAAGAGAAGCTTTCACGATCTACTCTCACTCTACAATCTGCAGTCGCAAAACTATCATGAAAGTCGAGTATAGTTAACGTCGCCATTTTTATTATTACTCAAAAAGGAACATTGCCAAAATTATGGTGATAGTTATAGTGTCAAAATAAAAAAAGATTTTTTTATGTTAAGAACATATACTTATGTAACAACATTGACAATCAAATAATATGTCAATTAAAAAGTAGAAAAAACTAATTATTTTAATATATATTCGACGAATATATTCGATTAAATGGTTCGATAAGTTCTCTGTCTGATAAAGGAAACAAAATATTTTTGAAAATGTTTTTAGTTATTTTTCAACATAGTCCCCTTGTATAGGGTGTTTTTTATAGAGGTATAGAACTTTTAAATGGAATAAAACAACTATGAATTTTTTAAATTGACATGAAATTAACTTTATTCGAAAGATAACCTTCTGGCATTATAATTTAAATATGACTTCTGGCATATGACCGCCACGGCTGGCTCGGACGTAGTCTAATCTGGAGGTCCAATTTTCGATGACTTTTTCCAACATTTGTGGCCGTATATCGGCAATAACGCGACGAATGTTGTCCTCCAAGTGATCAATCGTTTCGGGCTTATCGGCGTAGACTAGCGACTTCACATATCCCCACAGAAAATTGTCTAGCGGCGTTAAGTCGCACGATCTTGGAGGCCAATTCGCGGGTCCGAAACGTGAAACTATGCGATTACCAAACGTTTCCTTCAATAAATCAATTGTGGCACGAGCTGTGTGACATGTTGAGCCGTCTTGTTGAAACCACAGCTCCTGCACATCATGGCTGTCCAATTGATGAACGAAAAAGTCAGTAATCATGGCTCTATAGCGGTCACCATTGACTGTAACGTTCTGACCAGCATCGTTTTTAAAGAAGTACGGACCAATGATTCCACCAGCCCATAAATCACACCAAATAGTCAGTTTTTCTGGATGTAACAGTGTCTTAACATACACTTGAGGATTATCATCACTCCAAATACGGCAGTTTTGTTTATTGACGTATACATTCAAATAAAAGTGAGCTTCATCGCTAAACAAAATTCGTTTATGAAAATCGGGATCAACGGCAATCTTGTTTTGGGCCCATTCACCGAATCTACGCCTTTCTAGGTGATCGTGTGGCTTCAATTCTTGCACGAGTTGGATTTTGTAAACACAAATCTTCCATAAAGTGAATGGACACATATTCAATTCCTGTGCACGATGGCGGATAGACTGATTCGGATCTTCCTCTACGTTACGCTCTACAGCAGCAATGACTTCTTCTGTACGCACTATACGACGTCTCTGTGGATGCGTATTATCATTTAGAGAAAACGTGGTGCGAAAACGTTCCATAGTTAATCTAATTAATTGCTCTGATGGACGATTATGTTGACCGTAAAATGGACGTAGTGCGAGATACGTACTTCGAACAGAACCATGATTTTCAAAATAAATTTGCACAATTTGGAAGGGTTGTTCAGGCGTCAGTCTATTCATGTTGAAATGCCAAACCAAACTAAACATAAATCACTTGACAGTTGACAAAATGGCCGCCAGTTAAAACAGTGTTGCCAACTTAAAGTTTTATACCTCTATAAAAAAAACACCCTTTACTTCAATACATTTAGACAAACGATGTTCTAACATTTTAATACCTGTAGTATAATGCGATTTGTCCAACTCCGCAAAATAAGCGGTTGTCGCTGCTCTGACCTCGTTATTGGAAGGGAATTGGCGCATGTGGCAGCGAGCCATTTTTTCAAGTTTAGGAAGAGAAAAATAATCGCTGAGAGCCAGGTCAGGTGAATATGGCGCATGTGGAAGCACTTCGAAACGTAGGTCATGGAGTTTTGCAGCAACGATAGATTTGTATGCAGGCACATTATCCGGTCATGGTCTCGCCTTGTTCTAAATAGTTTATAAACACCACGCTATGTGAATCCCAAAAAATTATTACCATGACTTTTCCTGCAAACGGAACCGTTTTTGCTTTTTTTGGCGCACTTTCACCTGCCCCCACCCACTGTTTAGACTGCTGTTTTGTCTTTGGCGTGTAATGGTGAATCCAAATTTCATTTACAGTTATAAAACGTCCAAGGAACTCAGCAAAATTGCGTCTGAAAACTGAACAATTTAAAGTCCCAAAGTTTTTCTCGGGGACATCAGGTGAAGTACGGGAAAAAGAGACAGTTCCATTCGAAATGGGACATATGGTCTTGTTAGGTGTAACGCAATATATTTTGAAGGTTCTATTTATAAAATTTATTGTAATTATTTACTTTCAACCAAAATTCTAACAATTCTCATTAACTAAGTCATCTAGCTTTGTTACAGGAGCAATTTTGAAGTCTCGAAAGAATTTTCTAAATACTCTCGAAAAATTTTATAATTTTCTATGTACTATCTGCGTCGGATTAAACTTAAATCTATTTTTAGTATAGTTTCATTCCTACAGATAAACTACAAGTCGCAAATTGTAAAAATTAATTGCTTAGTAAAGTTAACTAATATACATATTCATTTGAATTATGAGGATTGTAATAACCCTCCAATACATCAGAAATAATATAAGTACAGGGTGAGTCAACGATTGGATGAAGTAGGTTTGTGCCTTTTCGGTGAAATTAACAAAGAAACTATATTTATTGTTTGACTCTACAGGGTGAGCCAAAAAACTAGGACAGCATAAAGTTATATTTTTTTAAATAGAACACCCTATATACGAATCGTATTTTCGATTTAGCTTATAATTTTAAATCTTTTTTTATTAAGGGTTTACTATAACAAAACTTTATAGTTTCTGAGATAATTAAGTTTAAAGAAAAAAAGTCACATTTTCAAGCATCAATTCAATCCTAAATAACGTTTTCAATTTTGTGACAAATATATTCAAATTTGGAATTTAGCAAGGCCAAGGACAAGTTAACATAATTTTTACCTAATATTTGCAATAAAAGCTACAGGGTGTTGAACACATCGGCTCAAATTTGAACAAGTTTAAATGAATAAATATCTTTTTTTTACATGGTACACCCTGTATATTTTCATGTTATTTAATAGAGTAATAAAAACCCTAAAAGTTTTGTTCAATATATCCTATACCTATTTATAATAGTTTTTGAGATATTTCAGTTTTTCTTATTTTCCATACTTTTTTACAGAAATTGTCTTCATTATCATAGTAGCCATGTAAAATAATAAAAAGAAACTACAGAAACAAACAGAATGTGGTTAAATATGATGAAATACATTATTCGTTATATTACAACGGCAATAGTTTAATTGAACATAATGTGAAAAAATTAACACAACAATAACGACAAAGCAAATACATCTTTACTTTTATACTAAATTAAAACAAAAAAATTACCTATTAAATACTCAGATTAATTATGTCTTTTTAATAAGTGTTCGAATAAACGACCCTCTTGTGCAATGCACAAAATTTAGTCTTTTTGCAGATTTTCTCGGACCCTGGACAAAATTAGTGGCGTTATTGTTCTACAGGTATCCCTAATCCTGTTTTGCATATCTTCCACTGTTGTTGGTGAATTAACATACACCTTATTTTTAATATAACCCCATAGGAAGAAATCTAATGGGGTGATGTCGCAAGACCTTGGTGGCCACTCAATGAAACCCCCACGTCCAATCCATTTTTGCGGATATCGTTGGTCCAAAAACGCACGAACTTCACGATGGTAATGCGGAGGCGCACCATCGTGCTGGAACCACATACTGTCGAGCTCATCCCTATCGAGACCTTGAAGCAGTTGGGGTAGTTCTTCTTGTAGAAAGTTCAGGTAACTATGGCCATTTATTGGTTCATTAAAAAAGTGGGGTCCAATAATTCGATTATGATGAATACCACACCAAACATTTAATGACCAGTGGTTTTAATGTTGCACCTCTCTAATCCAAAATGAGTTTTCTGTGGCATAATAATGCATGTTGCGTCTATTTATGGCACCGTTACTTCTAAAAGTAGCTTCATCACTAAACATTACCTTGTATAATAAATTTGGATTTAATTGAATCTCCGCATTTATTGTACGACAAAAGTTTACACGACTTTCAAAATCCTGTCCATGCAATTCTTGGTGTAATTCCATGTGATATGGATGATACCTATATTTCTTGGTAGTACGATTAGCGGTGGATTGTGATGTTTCACATAATGCTGCTAACTGACGACTACCAATATAAGGATTTTCCTGAACATTTAACAATACTTGTAGTTCTTTTTCTTCATTAGTTACTGGTTTGTTGACCATTTTACGTTTTGAATAATCAACAGTACCAGAAGAATCAAATCTTTGCATTAAGTTTTGAAAAGTATGGGTATTAGGCTGGCGTCGATCAGGATACTTTATTTTGTAAATTCTTTGAGCAAGAAGGCAATTTTTTTGAGCCTCTCCTATTGTATAAATCATATCTATTAACTCATTCTTTGGAAAATTCATTTTACAATATAAGATGAATGCAAAAAAAAAACCAAACTACACTACATAAAAACCATAGACGTAGTAGAAATTAAATAAAATTACATTTTATTTAATCTAGACTGCGGACCCTTATGGAGAAAGTTGGCTCACGCTTAAAAAGAGATGGAACGTTTTCGAGGAGCAGGCCCTCTCCTTCTATAGGCGGAGCTAAGAGGCTACGTAAGCGTGATTCCCCTCTAAGAAGGGATAGACTCGTTCCCGCACAAAAGCGATTCTCTATCCTTGTTCCTTCGCTAATGATGACAGTTGCCAGCTGTCTTTTTTTTGTTATCAGTAGTCGGGTGGTGAAAAAATATTAACTTTTGGATTTTAGTTCCTTTGTGGTAATTTTCTGTAATAAAACTTGTGCTACTTAATGTAAAAATGCTAAAGCAAAAACAGATCATGCATTGAATCTCAATGTGATTCAAGGAAAGGCCAAGGAATCATTTTTTTTAAGTTGCCGTTAGATGCTTCTAGGTAAGTCCAGATGTTATATCATATTTGCAAGACCAGTTTTTCCTAATATTATCTTGAAAAACATGTACATATTTACTGCCCTCGATTCATTAGCATGAACAGCTCGGAGCTGTACAGGTGCAAGAAACCCTCGCTTTATTCAAGTAGTGCATTATGCCTCGGCGCTTGTCAGATCTGCTTTCCCCTTACCCCTCAAGCACAAAAAAAAATTTGTTGTATAAAGCCCTAACAGCTATCAGTTATCATTTTTAGATGCTATTTTTGGGTAAAAAAAACATTTTGTATATGAAATGGAGACATAAAAATAAGATTATTTCACAAAATGTCGAACTTACCTTCATAGTTTTTTTAACGAATTCCGAAATATTTATGGCCCAAAATGTCATGACACCCGACAAAATTCAAAACTAATAAGTAATAATATAATATTTTTAGCTTTTTGTCTCCAATATGTTTCGCTATGTATATAAAAAACACAAATTCTGAAAAAAAATAATTTGTAGGTTATATACTGTTCCAATTAATATTTTTACCGCTTTATTCATATTTGCTCGGAGCTACTCAGGGTTTGATGCACCAGAGCTTAAAACTCTTGAATCGAGGGCAGTAATTGTATATAACTATTTTAAAACCCACCTAACAATAATTTGTTTTGGTCTTGTAATTTAAAAGCCTTTTTTTCTTGTATAAATAAAGTCAGAAGTACTTAGTTATGTTTGAAAACAATTTTCATTAACGTTTTTTATGATTAGCATTGATTTTTAACAAAATGTGTGGCTAAAATTAGACTATCTTTCTTTAGGTGCAAAATCTGGTTTACTCCAGACAAAGTTTACTTGAAAAAGACCCTAGAGATGTTTTTCAAATTTAGTATGTGATTTTGAAAATAAGAAGGTCATGAGTAATATTCCTACAATATGGTTTGCCAATGCTGTACCTACCATATTCCCAGCTTTTACAATTATCTCTTTTGTCTCGACTGATGGGTCATTTGAGGGAACACCTACCAGATTTTTGAAAGATACTGGTGAGTATCTACATAGGTCTTTTATTCATTTAATTTTGATTGCCATGATATTACTACTTTTCTTTTTGTGCAGGTTCTTTTTGTATGTAAAAAAAAATTTTTGAAACAAATTACAGTAATTATTTGAAATAGTGGAAACACCAAATTTTTCATTGATCTTTTGCTTACCCATTTTGGGATCATGGAACATGAATCTGAAGTTTTTTTTTTGCAGTCGCACATAGTTTACCCAAAAAAAAAAATTTTCTCTTACATATCTTTTCTGAACTATTCTTTAAATTTTGCCACTTCCATTAAGACACATTTGCACATTCTGAACTATAACCACAGTTTATATAAAACCGCATATTTTATTAACGTATAACTGAAAATACTAAAAATTGAGCAGAAAAACAAACGTAAACAAGTGTTGGCCCTATTGGCAGACTAATGCAATGTTGCCATGTAGTTCATCCTTTTTGCATGTTTTTTGATGATAGATCATATGATCAAGAACATAATACAAGGGTGCATCAGATTGATAGGAAGAGATGAACAGACAGACGCACCCTAATAACCAGTTTTCTTAGGTTTTGGTTTTTATTTTTGTCTTGCTTTTTACAAGCCATCTTTACATACATAAATATTGTATAAATCTGAACTAACCTGGCTCATACTTGTTTGAGGGAGGATTGATTTGTTCTATGTATTAAAGAAATACATAGTACATGTCTTTATTTCTGGGAAATCTGACCCACGTCAAACAATTTTAGAACGCTTTCACTAATTTCATCCTTATGTAGTATTTTGTGACGTCACCGATTTTTTTCTGTTAATCTCTTTTTAATAATTGAGCTGTTCTTTACTTAATATTCAGTTTTGTAATGAAAAGTATAAATGTAGTGGAATTGCTGTTAGAACAATTACAATTTAATGGTTGTTTAAAATCACAAAGCATCAATTTTCCCGCCAAATTCAAAGTCCTTCATGTTTCCTTTCAGCTTGATTTTTAGTGTTTTCTGCTATATTTTAACCAAATTTGATATTTAGTTTTATCTAAAATGCTCAATTGTGTTTTAGTGGGATTATTTCAAGAAAAAGGTAAGAAAATACAGTGTGAACCTGAAAATATTTTTTTTGGCAAAATTATATGCGACCGCCACAAGAAAACTTCAAGTTCATATTTCACGACCCAAAATAGCGGATATGCAAAAAATCAGCGAAAAATTCGGTGTTTCCACTGTTACGAGTAATTATCCAAATTACTAATACTAATGAGACACAGACAAAGAAGTTTAAATATTTATTTATTACTACTAATAATAATAACAATCTTTATTTCTGATCTTGTAACATTTCTCCAATGAAATAAAAAAACAGCATCCCTGTACTGTTAATAAATCTACACAAAAGATAATTTTTTTAAAATAAACTACTTCTAGTTATTTGTTTTATCCACATATAAATTCATAAATTTGGCTATTATTTCATAGTAAAATAAGTGCATTCATGCTACTATGAAACAACACAAGTATTATATTTTTTATCCAAATATAAAATTTGTTCACCATTTATCTTATTACAGTTAAGGAAAGTCCACATTGGAAACGTTCTGTTGATTCGGATCCACCACCAATTATAAGCCAACCTTTGCTTTTATTATCAGATGATTAAGAAAATACAGGTGAGTAAATAATTGTAATAATAATGCTGCAATAAATTGCTGCTGAAATATGTTTAGAAATAATTTTGCTGTCAAATTAAAAAAGAATTTCAGTTGAATTTGTACATACAAAAAATGCATGTTTATTTCACACAGCATAAATATTAGACCTGTTCATACATAAATCATAAAGCAGTAAGCACCAAACTCAATTTACAAAAATAGTCAGTTGACAGATTGCCAAGTGTTTTTATTACTTTTTTCTGATTGTTATATGAATGGAGATAATATTTATATTGATTTTTTTTTTAAATAAATAGGTCTATTTTAAAAAGTGATAAGTTGCATATTTTAGGTGGAACCCATACCGATGTCAGTGTAAAAGCAAATATATGAGATATGGCACAAATACCCCCTTATAATGAAGACTGACCCTCAACCAGTACCTCAACTGCAGTGTTAAAAAAAAAAATCCACAACTAACTTCATCAATTTTATCAGCACAGAATCCAAACTTTTTGTCATATTCTTCACCTAAGGAAAAAGATGCGCTAAATAATTAATACTTTTAAAAACGTAATTTCAGAAATATTTTACAATGAAAAAAATCAGAATTCCACAACAGATGATTTTTATGATTTATGTAATAAATTTTTATCCAACTTTTTGTAAAAATTCTAAAATATCAGGCACCAGAAGAAAATTAAAAACCTATTGCAAAGCGTTACACTTTTGAACACAAACAATTTGCATTAACTTTGTATTTTTTTGTCCCAAGAGCATATAATTTTATGAATTTTTTTTTATTTACCGTCAATGATAGGTAACGTCGTATGACTAAAAAAATAACTTTTCGCCCTGGCATTAATAACCATGCTGCATTTAAAGGATAAATAAAAATTGCTTCAATGTATGAATTGGACATATATTGTATGTTATGTATACATGAGATGATCATCAACCAAATATAACATAAGCAGGCATCAAATTATGGCTCTATATGGTATTGACAATGAGAAAAAAATTAGAAGAATGTGTTAAAAAATTATGTATTATAGGTCTAAATATACACTCCCTGTTAACAGAAATGGAATCAAATTTTTTTCCAGTTAGCTAATAAGATTAAAATTCATCCTAAAAATTATGAATTTGAAATTGCTGGTATTAAATAGGTCTATCTATTTGATCCAGTACATTTGCAAAAAGTGACATATTTTATTTCAACTTGTAAAATGATGCGCATAAGTTGTAGGTCTTATTTTTTTTTGTTACACACAAACTTTCAAATAGTTTAGGTCTTAGGGTATCTTATATACATAAATTCACAGAACTTTGTTACCTTCATATATATATATATATATATATATATATATATATATATATATAAATATAAAATAAAGTTGAAAAATGGTTGTGTATGGTATTTCATTATATATTTTCTGTAATATACTGTTTGCTTTAAGTTCATACTGTTATTTTATTACCTTACTTTGTAAGAATATTAGTTCCTGTACTTGAACAGTACTGAAAAAAAAAGGACAGACATAATAGAACTGAAAACATAAAACATCTACAATACTGTAGAAAATGGTATTAATTTTTTTTTTATAGTTACTAGTTAGTGTTTTGGCCAAGGTTTCCAATTTCTATAAATTTTTTAAATGTATGAACTTTAAATCCAACCGGATAAAAGGTACATAAGGAGTATATTTCATACAAAATTAGAAATTTAATCCACAAATTCTATATCCTTAAAGAAATTTTAAGTTTGAGATTTCTTATCATATAAGGGCCTTGTTAAATCATTGATTCACTACGGAATTTTGGTCTGGAATGGGCTGTACAGCAAGTTTTTGAACAGACTGAACATAACAAAAATTTATTTTAAAGTAGTATATATATATAAGAACAATACATTGTATTAAGTGAGCTGTTATTTTCTGGTGATATTTGCATAATAAAAACTTTATAGGTAATAATTGTAACAATATTTATTCATATCACTATTATAAAACTCGTGCTAGAGTGAATAATGACGAACAGATCACAATAAGTCATAACAAGATATTTCCTTCTCACAAAGAAGAAAAACCAATTTTTGAAATATTAATAAGATATTTATTCACAACTATAACTGTTTTAAGATTATATCAAAAAAACTGAAATTAAGTCATCTTCTAGATTGTGTCTAGGCTCCACTAATATTTCAACTGCAGCTTCTGGCAATAAAATCCTATAATTAAAATGAAAGTTAGTTTTATACATTTGATAAAAGATAGTAGTTATACACGTTGCACTATGATCATTTTTCTTTCGGCAATATAAACATGAATCTTAAATTTAACAGCTAATTTTTAAAATTGAATTCAAAATATGTTTTTTAAACCAAACATGATCAAAGCCAAATCATTTCCTGATAAGTTTAAAATTGAAGCAATAGTTAGGCAGGCATATAAACATTTAGGTTTTGTTCTTTAAAAGTCCATAACATTTACTTCTGAAAAAACATTAAAAACTCTCTTTAATAGTTTGGTTAGATCTAAACTTAAGTATGCTACTGTGATTTGGTCTCCCTTTTATGTAAAATATATCCTAAAGTCCAAAAAAAATGTATTCGTATTGCAGATATATTGTTGAAAAGAGTCCATGATATAATTTAATGGTGCTTCACAACAGGAGGACACTAAGTAGTAATATTTACCTTTATAAAATATTTAATTTAGCCCAAGATAACACAACACTGCCTAAAATCAGTATTTGTATACCTAACAAAACTCGATTAATAATCTGTTAGAACAAATTATCAAAAAAAAAACATTCGTTAGTTCAATGGCTTTAAATTATAATGAAAATTAAAAGTTCACTGACATATTTAGTGCTACTAAAAATTTATTCAACCAAAAACTTAACAGAAGGATCTCCAATATTATTAATGCAATAGATTACTGATGGTTTATTTCTTGATCTTATATTTATTTTTTAGATTAGGTTTTAAGAAAATGTTGAAACTACTATAAGTTCATTTATTTTTTTAGACATTAATCATAACTTGGGTCACTCATGGTCAAAACTGGCATTCACTTGACTGACATAACAATTTTGACTACATATAATAGGGCCAATGATATGCCTGTTTCAACCTGTGTTGGTACTGGAAATAAATAATTAGCATATATATTATTACCTTTCTTTATCAGCATCATCTTTAGGGTAATCAATATCTTGTTTTGATATAGATACTTCGGGATATGTATAATCTATGCTGACAGGCCTTCAATAAAAAAATTAATTGTATTGGTTAAAAACTATAACATCAACATTTAGTGTTTTTTTTTCTACAAGCAAGACAAATATGATTATTGGAAAACAATTAAAATTATTTAGTAACTATACAAAAAATACTGAAAAAATGCTTAGACATTTAATTTCATTAAATTTCTAATTTCAGGAATATTATTTTGTATAAGTTCATTTTTAAAATGTAAACTTATAAATTCTTACCCTTTGGTGACAAAATCATCTCTCGAGGTACCAGGAATATTTGCAGGTCTGTAAATATATACATTTTATAAATTGTACCATGAGGTGGTGACAAAATCATCTCACGAGATACCAGGAATATTTGCAGGTCTGAAAATTATATACATTTTATAAATTGTACCATCAGGAAAAAAAGTTGGATAAAATATTAAGTAGTGCAAGGTGTTGCTTTTTTAAAAAATGTAGAACATTATTGTTTTAAAGAAGTTAGAAAAAAAAAACAAATAAATGGTTAAAGGAAAATGTATTTAAAACTGATAAATTGAAGACACATTTTTTTGATGCTATTAGATCAACAAATTATTTCAACCTGGCTTAAGCCTGTGAGTTTTGGTTATGCTCTTCTGACATAAATGTCTATACACGCTAAGCTAAGAAGTGCTCTTTGGTTATTTATTTGGATAGTATTCACTAATCAATATGTTAAAAAGTGTTAACTCAAAAGTTTCTATTTTACAATTTACAAATTTTCAAATAGATGCTGACTTCAGACATAAAGAATCATATATAAATACTTATGATAAGTTGCCTTCATGTATAACAGTTAAAAGAAGAAAACCTATGGTTCAGATGGAACCCCTCTTTATAATAACAGATTTTCTTCTAGTTGGATCCAAGGTTAAGGCTAGGAATAGCTCCATGTCTTAATGACATCTTTCCTCTTAGTGTTACAGTTTATCAATTTTAATCCAAAGGACACTACATATGCAATTAAAATGAAAATATTTATTTACCTCAGGATATAACTAGCAAGTATTCATTCAGGCATGATATCTATCCTTTGTTGACCCATAAGAAATAAGAAAATAATTAGCCCAAGTTTTTACTTAATTACATTCAACATGTCACAAAAATGAGAAAGGCTTGCAATTTTGAAATTATTTCTGACTTTTTACAATTGTTGCCCAAAATGTATAATTGGATTTTGTTTTATAATATAGAGAATGTTTATAAATTATGCAATCCATTTTTTTCAATCATATCTTAAACATTACAAACCTGATTACTTGACAGTACAATATTTTGTCTTTAGTTTATTTAAATTCCATTCATGATACCTAAGATTTTACAGTTCTAGGAAGAGCTACCACAAATCTAGACATTTAAAAAAAATTAGTTTATTAAAATAGTATGAGAGACAACTAAGTTAATGCAATAGTGAATTATGAAGAAAAAATTTTTAAAAGGCAAAAACAATAATTACAACACCAGGCAACTTAAATATTTAATTGTTAAATTATTGTTACATACTTGGGCTAAATTCTTTACCGATAAAGGTAATTATACCTACAACAAAAAATAAAGCTTAATTATGTAGTACATAGGTAATAGCATGCAAAAACTAGAATATGTATCATCTAATAGTTTTTGTTGGCTCAGTTCTATTAACACGACTATTAATATTCATTGTTGAGCATTTTAGCCCTTATGACCACTATTAAAGTCATCCAGTGAGAACTAGACTAATATTTTAATGTTCTAGATTATAATAACTTTATATGTAAAAATTTATATTTTAATTGGACACCTAAACTGTCAAATCTCCTTTCCAACAATAGATTAACTTTTGAACCCCTTAATAAGCAGCTACCTTAAAATTATTAATACAATCTTATAATTAAGATCTGTTATGGTAAAAATACTGCCGAAATATTTTTTTGGAAAAATTTTTTTTGTAATAACCACCATAAAACAAAAACGCCGCAATATTTATAAACTTCAAAACAAATATGTTTGCCATGAATACTTAAAATTAAAAAATAAGTACTTACCTAAACGTAATTAAAGTATCCCATTAATATCCTACATGTTTTCTCACTATGTTAAACACAAACAAATAATAAATTACTTAATAAAGTCAAATTAAATTAAAACGAATCACGACGGCACGACCTTGACAGTCTCCAACACAGCTGTTTTGTCGCCGTCAATTTATTTCGACCGGTTCAAGGAATTTTAAAATGGTTGCATTCTGGTAATGAAGTAATGACGTCACATCAAAATTTTTTGCACCTATTTTGAAACATTTATAGACATGCTTTGAAATAAGTGAGCATGATCACTTCGTCATTATCGTATTCGTGCGTTCGGAAATAGTAATATCATTTCAAATGTGTCTCAAAACGGATCCAAACATGCTTTAAACCAGGTTACCCCACGAGAAAATACCTTATGATTCAACAAGTAGACAGAACGCTTCTAATTGGTCCATTTAAATGTCACTTTCTGGTGGGGATCCATCATGGCGGTCAAGCGAGAGGGGAATCGTGCTTAGCTCCGCCTATAGAAAGAGAGGGCCTGCTCCTCGAAAACGCTCCATCTCTTTTTAAGCGTGAGCCAACTTTTTTGTACAGGATCCGCGGTCTAGATTAAGTAATAATTAGTTTATTCTACGTCTATGATAAAAACCAAAAGAAGCGATTGCGGTTATAAATTTGACACACAGAAAAATGTTCTTTTACATTGTTTTTGCCATGGCTACTATGATAATGAAGACTATTTCTGTAAAAAAGTATGGAAAATAAGAAAAACTGAAATATCTCAAAAACTATTATAAATAGGTATAGGATATATTGAACAAAACTTTTAGGGTTTTTATTACTCTATTAAATAACATGAAAATATACAGGGTGTACCATTTAAAAAAAAAGATATTTTTTCATTTAAACTTGTTCAAATTTGAGCCGATGTGTTCAACACCTTGTAGATTTTATTGCAAATATTTGGTAAAAATTATGTTAACTTATCCTTGGCCTTGCTAAATTCCAAATTTGAATATATTTGTCACAAAATTGAAAACGTTATTTAGGATTGAATTGATGCATGAAAATGTGACTTTTTTTCTTTAAACTTAATTATCTCAGAAACTATAAAGTTTTGTTATAGTATACCCTCAAGAAAAAAGATTTAAAATTATAAGCTAAATCGAAAATACGATTCGTATATAGGGTGTTCTATTTAAAAAAATACAACTTTATGCTGTTCTAGTTTTTTGGCTCACCCTGTAGAGTCCTAAATATTTTTAAAATCTGCGTAAAAATAAACTGTATCAAATAATAAATATAGTTTCTTTGTTAATTTCACCGAAAAGGCACAAACCTACTTCATCCAATCGTTGACTCACCCTGTACAACGTTTAGTTCATTTTCGAAAAATTCACGTCTAAAACAGTATTGATTTTTCGAAAAGAAAAAAGTAGAAGAACCCTTCTGAACCCCTTGAAGGCTATCAATGGAAAGCACAAAATTAGTCACACGTCAAAATCACTATCATTCTGACATATGCAGTAGTTTACATAGGACTTCCCCATGTTGATCGTGCATTGAACCTCCCGTTACTTTCACTGAAGATTCATTCACAATGAAGCATGGAGCCGACTGATAACAACGCAAAATCCAGCGCGGACCCAATGGGGGGGCGGTGCAAGCAATCGCCCCCCCCCCACCCCCGAGAGCTTAAACTTCAGGAAAGTAGATCCGATTCTGCCTCTTATACTAGGAATCTGTATGCTGTTGGCATCTCCACCCCGTCAACAACTTGTTTTTTTACGATCCCCCCCCCCCCTAGCTTAAAATTCAGGAAAATAAATCCGTCCCTGATTTTTATACTAGAAATGGGAAGGTTGCTGGCGTCTCCCCCCCCCCCCCCCCCCCGTCGACAACCTGCTTTCGCTTGCCATACTGTACTTTTGTGATATCACCGCTCCTCATCTCCCAAAGAGAGAGCCTGGATCCGTCTCTGCGCAAAACACTAACTTGTCTTTGAAATACCAGAATTATATTACAATTTCAATTTTCACAAGTACACCCCCTTCTGCTATTCACTAGAGAATATAACTTTTATTACCACATGAATAAGGTAGTTTAATTTTATCAATATTTCCCAAAATAATAGTTATTTTAAGCAAGCTGTTTCCCTATTATATATAGGCCAGCATGCAGGGCATTATGTATGTGGAGGATCGTGAATAACTTTTATTTCTAATACGATACGGTAAACGCCCAGCTGTTTAAGATCCTGAAACATTCTGGTTTAAGTGTTGGATTATTTTGTTAAACATCTAGTTTAATGAAAGTGTTGAATGTTTTTGCACGAATAAAATATGTTTTCTGTTCTTAACCCCTTATATATATATATATATATATATATATATATATATATATATATATATATATATATATATATATATATATATATATATATGTACAAATTGATAAAGGTAACACCCTGTAACCGTATCTTTTACTTGCTCATTCTGCTAACTAATAATCTTACCCAGGTTTTCATATCAATTAATCAAGTCTCGTGTTAACCCTAAATTCTCACTTGACAGACGATTTTGTAAGTTTAGTCGGTCCTAAATTAATAAATCTTTAAGCACCGCTATAACTTCTTCACTAAACTTAAAATTAATTAAGTTACATATACGTTAATTTCTAGTTTATTATAAGCTCTTCAGTTAAGTATGTATTTTGGATCATACCGGGTGACTTGAAAAAAATGTTGCGATATATGTACCCTGATGTGTGTTAAAATATTTGTTAGAAATATTACTTGAATAAAATTTTTATAAAAAAAATTGAAAGAACTTCTAAAAGAGTGCTAAAAAATTAAAAATAATCATAAATTTTTATATGAAATTGAAATTTTTGAAGTCGGCGCCAAACTAATACCTGACAAAATGGGATTCGCGCAAACCAATTGAAAATCCTTTTTTTGTAATTGCTTTTTTACCGTAACTTGTATATAGTAGTAGTTATTTATTTTATTTAGAAATAATTTGGCACCGACTTCAAAAATTTCAATTTCATATAAAATTTTATAGTTACTTTTTACTTTTTAACGCACTTTTAGAAGTCGGTACAATCTTTTTTACAAAAATTTTATTTTTCGATTTTTAGTTTTGAATTCATTGTGATATCCATAAATCATTTGAACTAAGTACTAATCGAGATTAGTGTACCTCGCAAGGACTCCAAGGTGGCAAAAAAATACCCATTTAATTCAAAGTTGAAAATCACCCTAAAATGAACCACTAAAAATTTTTCTCCAAATACGAATGAAATTGGGTCAGTAAGTATGTCATAGTAAATCCACTATCTTAAATTTCAAAATAAAATTAGATTACTAATATTTGCCCCAAAACCTTCCAATCGATATTTAAATTACATGAAAAGTAAATTTCTTAGCCTTATATATTTTATACTGCATATTGAGTTTGTATACGCTCCAAAACCTTGCAATATCTTATCAACCTAATAGTTAAAAGTAAGAAATTAACTTCATATTCGTAATACACGACCCCGAAAACCCCTAGTTACGTAACTGGCATCGCTCCTTCAAATAGTGAAGTGTCTCCGCCACTAGAACCACGCGTAATAGTATAGATAATGAATTAAAAGTGCTAAAGTGAATTTTTTCCAAGTATTATCTTTTTTTGCAGTTAAACTGATAAGTACCTGAAATAAAGCTGATGAAAGGATTTATATGGAAATTTATCGGTTATTATTTTTATTACAAGCATTTAACTATATGATACCATGTTATAAAAAGTATCAGTTGCATTTATTTCAGAACTTATCTTGTTATACAATGAACAATCAAATGGAAGATTTGCATAAAATTAAGTTCTCATCTTTATAAAAACTATAAATACAATGTCAACGTAAAATCTTTACACAGTATAATGTAAGACATCTTCATTATTAGTTGCTTATACTCGTTTCAAAATTGAATAAATTTGTTTAAGAACGCCTGTATAGTTGTCTTGGCAAAGTTTATTAAACAAAAAAGTATAGGAGCTTCTACGAACCTGAAGTCTGCTGGGAGCTCAACGTAACTCCCTCAATACCAAATCCGAAGAAATGCGAACAAGGTAATATTTTCAACCCACCATATTGGATCCGCTATATTGAATTTCAAAAAAATAATTTTGACGTCTTAATCTAATCTAAATTTAAACCTTTCTGAGCCCCCTAGTACGAATGTTGGATGAAATCCAGGAATTTAAAATTTATAGACCGTCATATCGCATCTTACATATTAACTTTTCTCAAAATAATTCGCTATTTACATCCTTAAAAACGATTTAGTCCACCTTTGAACAAAATCGAAAAATGTAAAATTTTTTGTCCTCTATATTGGATTCGCCACACTGAATCCTGCAAAAAATACTTTTAAATACATAATTTACACCCTCAAAAACCCCCTATATCAGTTTTGGAGAAATTCGAAAAATATATAATTTTTAAGAAGCTAGATTGAATACACTTGATTGAGTTTTCCAAAAAATATTTTAAATTCGTAATTAACACTATCAAAAATCCCCCAATATTGATTTAGACAAAATCAAGAGATATAGAATTTTAATTCGCCATCTTGGATCCACCATATTTATTTTTTTTTCAGATTCATAATGTGCGATCCCAAGAACTCTTCCATATCAATAAATTAATAATTTATCCGCCATATTGGATACGCCATATTGAATTTTTTAAAAATAATTTCAGATTTATTATGTGCGACCCCGAAAACTCCGCCATATCAATTTTGGAAAAAATCGGACAAAATTGATTTTTAGTCTGCCGTATTGGATACACCATATTGAATTGTTTTTAAATAATTTAGATTCGTTATTTGCGACCTCGAAAACTTCCCTACACCAATTTTGGAGAAAATCGGACAAAATTGATGTATTTGTTCGCCATATTAGATCCGCCATATTAATTTTTTTTTAATTTTGGATTCGTAATGTGCGACCCGGAAAACTTCCATACACCAATTTTTAAGAAAATCGGACAAAATGATTTTTTTGTCCACCATATTGAATTTTTTAAAAATAATTTCAGATTCGTTGTGAACGACCCCTAAAATTCCCCCATACTAGTTTGGTCGACATATTATCAGCCCCATCTTGAATTTTGCTGCACCAATTTGATTCAAAACAGCCGCCATAGACGTAATCCAAAACCTTATACGTCTACATATACGTGTAGACAGTATGGCGAAGAAAGTAATATATAGAATGATGAGAGACGGAGTCACACAATGAATGATATATATATATATATATATATATATATATATATATATATATATATATATATATATATAATCTCTGGTGACGTACCATCATTACTGGATCGCCATCAGTAGCCTCTGATAAGTATCATAAAATATTTCTTCGTAAGCTTTTCCTTGTTTTATTAATGGTTAGATCTCTTCGACTTGAATAAAAACTTGCCCTTCTTCAAGTAATCACATAATATCATTTCAACATCTTTAGCTATTTTATCAATCCTTCTTTCCCTGAATTACTACTCAAATAAATTTTCCTGTTGATATGTTATGCATTCTGAAAATGAAAAATAGTTTTTAATACATCTTCGACTGCCATCAATATTAGTTTTTCACCCATTGTGTGTGATTTTCCCCGTTTTTGTATATCGTAGTTCATAATCAAATACAAAAAATTATTTTATACAAGTACAGCATTATAAATACATTTTATTAAAATTTAAAAGACATCCTACTTTCCTTAACATTCAACTCAACTTTGCAAAGTGTCATCGGAGCATGGCTTTAAATAGTTCATTAAAAACTTGTCTCGGATTCGAAAGTTTCATTTCTAATTCGAACCTCGAAACTTTTGCTCTTCACGACAAGTTCTTTTAAATTTATTTAGTGTCACTGAAATAGCTGACAAGATTGTAAAAAGTTCTTGGGGAAAAGGTCCAAACTTTTGACAACTTTCTTTTGCGTTTGTGAATTTTGGTGTGCAGGATTATGTCGTGGAATGCTGAATTTTTATTTAAAGTATGACAGAAACAAATAGGTCGTCATCGAATAGTAATAATAAAGAGTATTTTTATATTACAGGAAATAATAGCCACATTTGCAGCTAACGTCAAAATTGACGATGCTGCTAAGACCCAAAAAAAAAACTAAGACAGAATTTATTTATAAATTTTTAATAGTACAGTTAAAGGTATAATTAATTAATGATTCTTAATAAAATAGATTAATAATGATAGGAAAAGAAATGAATAAAAAAGGGAAAAAAGAGAAGATTGATATACTTGCAGATGTGTGAAAAATAAAAACTACAGAGAAGAGCTCACACACATCACATCATAGCAGATAAAACTACCAGTCATATAATGATTATTGCTCAGAAGACTGCATACGCTTTATTTTGTGTTTGAAAGAAGAACATAGGAAAGTTTTTAATTTTATATTTATTAAATCATGTTGCTATATTTTAGGAAAATGATTTTTTTTTTCATTCTTTGAAATGGAATGATATGGTTAGAATATTACGTATACGAACAAACAAATTGTTAGCATTAGTACGAGATTTTTATTACTGTATGGTGGAACTTTGAACTTAATAATCTTCTTGTAAAAGCAGAGAGAGTTCAAAACTCTACGATTATACATATCTAACCAATCTAGGCCTTGAAGTTTATGCAAAATTTGATTTCTGTGTATAATCCCGCAAAAAAATCTTATGCATGAATTTTACAATTTTAAAAATAATTTATTTATATTACTAATATTTTATTTCCAGTGTAAAAACAAACAAAATTCTCTGAAATTTCCAAATAAAAATGAAACAGAGTTTTCATATAATGTGATCGATGTATATTCATGTAATAAACAGAGAAAACATCGTATTGTTTTTCTACAACAACCGAAATATTCATAAATTATGTTCGTTTATAATTTTTAATAGTTTTTAAATTATAGAACATAATCCTATATATATATATATATATATATATATATATATATATATATATATATATATATATATATAATTTGGAAATTTTGTAGTTGAGATTTTGACACCCGTAAATTTTCAGAAATGTATTCAAAATTTTCTGACTTCTCTAATCTAGACAAAATTCCCTTACTTTTACAGGCCCATATGAACCCTTGAACATAGAGTGGTTATTAATAATGGAAAACTACCGGCCTGAGAAACGTTTTTTATCCTATTTAATATTTATTTTTATGCTTTCTACAATATAGAAATTGTCATAAAATTTGTAATAAGAATTTTATTTTAAAAACACAAAAATCTTTAATAAGGAAAATTCTTTTACAGTAAAATAAAAAATATTTGTTAACTAAATCTGGATACAAAATTTTTGTACCTACAAATATAAGGAATTTTTTTAATACTCTAAATAAAAACAAAAATTATATATATTGTTTTACTTCGTCAAAAAAAATGTACAATGTGTCTTACATATTACTAATGCAGCCAAGTTAGGTGACCTGAAAGAGACGAAATGATATAGATATTTACGTACTTACCTCAAGGTTTTGACATCTTGAGACCTAAGGCAGGTGTAGTGTCTCTTACAACAGTAGTCCAGCCAACAGTTGCCAGTAGCCTTTATTTAATATCTAATAAGTGGAACATATAGTTTACCACCACGTTTTTTTTTATTTATTTCCATTCATAAGAAATTTTCATTTTATTCTACCTTTCCACTTTCCGAACGCCTAAAAAATTAATTGGTATATTCGTATTCATTCGTTGTTGATACAATTAATAATATAATTATCATATCTACTTACTAATGCCCATTTCCTCACAGTCTTTTTATTCATATTCCATCGAATTTAATTCACTTGCTACAGCTTTCACTATGGTGGCTAAATGGAAATATGCCTGGTCTGACTAAATTTTCTCTTAGTATTGTAACTAGTTTTTATAGATGCATAAAATTATAAATAATAAAATTTTTGTAAAAAAAATTGAACCGACTTCTAAAAGTGAGCTAAAAAGTGAAAAATAATTATAAATTTTTATATGAAATTAAAATTTTTGACGTCGGTGCCTAACTAATATCTGCCAAAATGTGATTAGCGTAAAAAGATTAAAAATACTTTATTTGTAATTGTTTTCTAACCATAATTTGTATATATTAGTAATTTACTTCATTTAGACATAAATTGACACCGACTTCAAAAATTTCAATTTCATGTAAAAATTTTTAGTTATTTTTTACTTTTTAACGCACTTTTAGAAGTCGGCTCAAGTTTTTTTTATAAAAATTTTATTTTTCGATTTTTAGTTTTGAATTCATTATGATATTCACAAATTATTTTAACTAAGTACTAATCGAGATTAGTATACCTCGCAATGACTCCAAGGTGACAAAAAAGCAAAACCATTTTATCCATTGTTATAAATCACCCTAAAATGATCCACTCAAAATTTTTTGATTCTTAAAGTTCTCCAAATACCATTCAAATTGTGTCAAACAAATATTTTGTCTGTCATAGTAAATCCACTATTTTAAATTTCAAATTTATTTTAGATTGGTAATATTGGCCCCAAAACCTTTCATTATCGATATTTAAAGAACTTGGGATGTAAATTTCTTAGTCCGATGTATTTTATGCTGCCTATTGAAGATGATTAGATGTTACGTTTTCCCTGTCTTACTATATGGGTGCAAAAGTTAGACAATAGACATGTACCTCTGCCGTATCTCTATGGCGGGGAGGGTAAGTTTTGACTTTCTTCTCGGTATGGTGGTACAGGTAAGCCATCATCTCGATGGTCGTGGAACAGGATAAATTGTGTTTTATAGCAATTTATTCAAACTGTGCAATCTCCAACACGGAAAGGATATGATGGAACGAAGTTTACATTTATTGTTCGCATTTTACTTCATTTATACATGGAGTTGCATATAGTTGTACGTTTGCTGAATGTGATTTCACCAATACAACGGCATAATGTGGATATATCCACTGCTATTGCATTTCACACGGAGGGATCCGTGAAAGCTGCATAAACACACACACACACACACACATATATATATATATTATATATATATATTATATATATATATATATATATGTATATATATATATATATATATATATATATATATATATGTATATATATATATATATATATATATATATATATATATATATATATATATATATATATTGTATATATAATAATTGATGAAAACTGGAAAATATTTAATAGTATAGTTCCTTTGTAAAAAAACCCTTAAAAAGGGTTTATTTTTGTTCCTTTGTATCTGAATATTCCTTTAATTTTCAATAAGTTTTCTACGCAAAAATTCTTATAATTTACGAAATCATCCTACAACAATCTTGCCCTAAAATAAGATATCAAAACATGTAATATCAGATCTGGCATTCATTTCTTGTGACAAATTTGAGTTGCGTAACAAACATTCAACACGACAAAACTCCAAACGAGATGACCTAAAAACGATTTTTTTAACGTATACAACCAAAATTCGAGACTCATTTGAAAGAGAATTGGTTTGAATAATTATAGAAACCGTATGCAATCCATGAAAATGTTTTCAAATTATAGAATATTCCACAGTGCTTGTGAGTTTTTATATTACAAAGCTAATATACAGTTTTATTTTACCCCTGAGCGTAAAAAGTTTAAATTAAAAATATAAAATATAATGCTTAAAGCCAGTGGTAATTTTTTTATCGTACTTTTGGGACATGTTTTTCGAAACATTTTTTTATATTAAGGAATAACAGTTTCCATTGTGATTTCTTTCTTATGAGTTTTAATGATTAATTTTTCACATAAATACACCAGGACAGAAAAATATAAATTTGAATATAAGAAAAATCGCGTTTGTTTAAAAGGAATCTTGATTATTTTAAAACGTACTTTAAATTATAATCGGTAATAAGAATTTCTTATTTTTAGATACCGAAAACTTCTAAATTCAAGACCAGCTTTCTCCAATAAAATAAATAAATACAATTCAGAATGATGAGTTCTGATGTAGGTGTCGAACAACAGAGGCAATCCACCACCAAGCCTTTGTCATATCGGGGTACAACAAGAGAAAACAATACAGCTACTAGGGCTGAGAGTCTTTAACATAAATAAGAAAAATGATCTCTTTAATTCCTTCTAATTGTTAACTTTTCCTATTCCGCAGGCCAGATCGGTTATTAAAAACAGAAGGTTGTTTTTCTTAGAATCTGTAAGACAAGCTTAGATAGAAGAGTGGGAATCTCAGGTGCCACCGTTGCATTAACGAGCATTTGGCCTCAAAAACCGGACAAAAAGAAAAAATGCAAACTATACAAGTAATCATCGAAATTATTTTTGTTGTATACCTGAGTAACCATACTATCATAAAAATATGATAAAGTGGCCCCTCCACGCAGCTACAATTAACTGCAATCTAAGCTTCGTTCAATACGCACGCATTCGTTCTTGATAGATTTTTTTTAGACTTGTGTTTGGTGTTTGGTATTTTGTAAAGTGAATTTTTTTGTGATAGAATCTGAAGAACAAGGTATGTATTTAATTTTAATATATATTATTTAAAAAATAATGACTGTTTAGTATTCTTTTGGACCTAAAACAATATGCAAGAAAATTTTCAATTTTTTTGTTTTTCTTTTTAACTAATTAGTGTTTTTGAAAATGTTCCGAGCTAGGTCGGCTATAATTCTTTTTTTATAATAAACTATAGACCTTAGCCGTATCATAACAGTCAAAACATTTTCCACATGTTTCCACCTCTTAAAAAAAAAACCGTTTTGAGTTGTACGGTTTGTTTTGCAACAATTTTGGTTATTTTTTACTTACATACATATTTTTTTTCCTATAGGTAAAATTTGACATCAAATGTTATTGAGGTATATCGTAAAACGATATACATACTTTTTAAACAAAGCACATTCAGCACACTTGAAGATAAGGTATCATTTATGGAACATAAGCTTTGCGAAATGATGAAATGTCTCCAAAATGAGTACTTTACCTTAAGTCACGATTTAAAACATTTTAGTAGTGATTTGATGAAAAGATGGATATTATCTAACTCTATTGAAGAAAGATTTTTGGAAAAAAACGAGAAATGACTTAATACATCTATACCAGTACATAACTGGGCCACGAATTCTATGGGACGCCCAAGGAAGCATTTCCAAGAATTACATGATCGACGTAAACGACGAAATACAAAAGAACTCCGCGAACAGGTACCTGTTGAGGAGCTCTCTTATGAAGCCAGCGTAAGTCAACGAATGTCTGGAAATGCGCGGCCTCTAAACTTATAATAGATGCAACTTCAACACCAACAAGAGCCAAATTTTACAGGAAGGTAATAAATACTGCTCAGAAAACCGAAAGTAAAAAAATTACACACTTGAACAAGCTTTGAAAATCTTTGTTAAAGGTGACTTTACAAGGAGGCAGTGGGAGTTGTTACACGATTCCAATAAGGGTATAATATTTCCTTGGTCTACTCTATTAGAGAAGAAAATAAACTCTGCTATCCAAAACAAGAGGCAATCCCAATTACGGAGACGAGTGTTGAAGTTGTGCTTCAGGACCTACTTGATCCCACAGTAAAGAGACTTTGTTTTTATCTTGAGATAGATTTTTTATAGGAAAACGTACAATTACCCTAAGTCAACATATAAAACGATACCCATTACTTTTTTTAATATTACTCCCCTGCCCCTCCCCACCCTAAGTCAGCGCCTCTTCACCCGATTGGTAAAATAATGCCAGAATAGAAATCGGAGCACCTAAAAAACATATAAAACGATACCCATTACGTTTTTTTATATTACTCCCTTCCCCCTCTCCACCCTAAGTCAGCGTCCCTTCACCCGATTGGTAAAGTAATGCCAGAAATGACATCGGAGCACCTGAAAACATATAAAACGATAACCATTACGTTTTTTAATATTACTCCCCTCCCCCTCGCTACCTTAAGTCAGCCCCCCTTCACCCGATTAGTAAAATAATACCAGAAATCAACTTAGCGCCCCCAAAAATCCCCAGATACTGATTTTGACACGTCTAGAGTCAAAAGCAACGACGTTATTAATTTTGTCCGGTTTTTGAGGCCAAATGCTCATTAGTGCGTTGTAAAGAATTTCTATCTTTTTGTCCTCCATTTTCAGAAACTTTTAAGTGTAGTCATATCAGGTGCCCTGCCCTAGATTGATTGTCTTTTCTACAGCTTTGAACTCAATCTGTCCATTTGTAGCCGCCGCTCTGGATCAGATGCTAGGTTGTGGCATTTTTCTTAGCCTGTTGCTCATCCTCCACGTACGCAAGCCCACAAGTATATCAAACCGACAATGTCCTCGGGGGAGGGGATTTAAATGTTATTATTAATTAATTATTTACATACATAACTAAACGAGTTTATTTTAGTCTGTTCTACTTCTGGCGCATATTTAATACATAGAATACTACCAATTTAATCAAGAAAAAATGATTTTTTTGAAGTTGTTACTACAATAAAATCTCGAGAGTGAATTCATTGTTTGTAATTGCACCTTTTCCAGCTTTTTTCATAAAAATCCGGAAAGAAAAACGCTCGAAGTAATATAAATGAAAAGCAAATCATAAAAAGCAAACAGGGTATTAAGCTATTCCGACACTTAAATTAGTTTTCTTTGTTGAATCAACTAATAAAAGCGATAAAATCTCTCCGGTATAAATGAAAAATTAATTTAATTGTTTGTAATGAACTTTTTCTGAGCTGGGCGGCAATGATGCGTGTCTTAATGGCGGGACTGACCGCACTAACTCACGCTTGACGTCACCTGTGCCGCCCTTTTTTGCCGACAAGAATCGCTTTCAATTTACACTAGCTTTTGGTCCATTGGCGGGGAATTAACACAAATCTTACTTTTATATTCGAAAAAGGTTGGCAACGTAATAAAAACTACCCTAAGTCCATAATTTTATTCCACCCTAAAAGTTTAGTGTGATGGGCTATTGAAGTATTTCCTATTTCAAATAAATCTTTCGTTTCAAAAGCACAATAAGTTTAAAAAGTATAAGAACTTTACTTTATCAGAAATACAGATAAATTATATGTTTTAATTTGATTTGCTGGAGCTATATCATGCTCTATTTTTTTTTTTTTGAAAATTTTGACGATAATATCCTTAATTTAAGGTTCTAAACAATGTTACATATTGACTAAAATGCGGTATTTGGAATGTTTTTCTTTTTTTGGTTGTTTAACTAAAGAGGCTAGGAAAGCTCGTGTTTTAATGTACATAGCTCATATATAAGCATATATCAACTGTGATCCATTGACGCGCGAAAACATTGCAGATATAAAAATATTATAACATAACATTGACTTTGAATTCTATAATTAGTTTAAATTTATAACATGAAAGAATAGGTAACATTGCACTTTAACCTTATATTCTTTCCTGCTTCTAATTCATGTTTTTTTTCTTTTAAGTCTGTCTTGATAGGCCTCAGTGGCGTGAAACGTTATTGGTAATTATTGAAAAAAAAATAAGAATGTAATAAAATATAGAACTACAATATATATATATATATATATCAAAATACTGTATTTTAAAACAAAGGTTTACAATAATTTTTAAGTTAATGTTTAAAAACTTTGTGTGTTGGTTTGACTGACACTTCCTTATTTGCCCAGTATAGCTTTCACTATCTTTAAAAAATAGATACAATCAGATATAATAGCATAAAGAAGAGTTCCTGTCTAATTTTGTGACACAATATAATAAAGCCACAGAATTAGGGTGGTAAAAAATATATCGATATTTCGAAATTTCGATATTTCTTTTCTCCAAATGCCCATTTTTGGGTTGATATTTTAAAAAAATAATGTTATTCTCCTTTGAGGCGGGGAAAAGGGAAAGAATGTATAGATACAGTTTATTTCCTGCAAGTACATCTCTGGTTCTCCCTCCATACGCGTTTCGATAACCTTATGGTATCGTCAGTGCAGCTGGTATCGAAACGAGAGACAGCAACAGAATATTAAGGACCTGCCGAATTCGATGTCAGACTGAAAAATATCACTAGTCAAAACGACATCTATATATTAACCGAAGTAATGCGAAATTTAAAATATAAAATTTTTATTAAGTAATAAATTAAATCTATCTGCCCTGTTTAGATAGTTGCCTATATGTAGTTTCGCCTGGCTATATTTTTTAGTCTGATATCGAAATCGCCATGATTTTAAACGACTTCCAAAAGACGGAGGTTCTGAATTCGTCGACTATGTATTTTTTTATGTATGTACAGGGTGAGTCAACGATTGGATGAAGTAGCTTTGTGCCTTTTCGGTGAAATTTACAAAGAAACTATATTTATTGTTTGATACAGTTTATTTTTACACAGATATTAAAAATATTTAGGACTCTACAGGGTGAGCCAAAAAACTAGGACAGCATAAAGTTGTATTTTTTTAAATAGAACACCCTATATACGAATCATATTTTCGATTTAGCTTATAATTTTAAATCTTTTTTATTAAGGGTTTACTATAACAAAACTTTATAGTTTCTGAGATAATTAAGTTTAAAGAAAAAAAGTCACATTTTCAAGCATCAATTCAATCCTAAATAACGTTTTCAATTTTGTGACAAATATATTCAAATTTGGAATTTAGCAATGCCAAGGATAAGTTAACATAATTTTTACCTAATATTTGCAATAAAAGCTACAGGGTGTTGAACACATCGTCTCAAATTTGAACAAGTTTAAATGAATAAATATCTTTTTTTTAAATGGTACACCCTGTATATTTTCATGTTATTTAATAGAGTAATAAAAACCCTAAAAGTTTTGTTCAATATATCCTATACCTATTTATAATAGTTTTTGAGATATTTCAGTTTTTCTTATTTTCCATACTTTTTTACAGAAATAGTCTTCATTATCATAGTAGCCATGTAAAATAATAAAAAGAAACTACAGAAACAAACAGAATGTGGTTAAATATGATGAAATACATTATTCCTTATATTACAACGGCAATAGTTTAATTAAACATAATGTGAAAAAATTAACACAACAATAACGACAAGGCAAATACATATTTACTTTTATACTAAATTGAAACAAAAAAATTACCTATTAAATACTGAGATTAATTATTTCTTTTTAATAGGTGTTCGAATAAACGACCCTCTTGTGCAATGCACAAATTTAGTCTTTTTTGCAGATTTTCTCGGACCCTGGACAAAATTAGTGGCGTTATTGTTCTACAGGTATCCCTAATCCTGTTTCGCATATCTTCCACTGTTGTTGGTGGATTAACATACACCTTATTTTTAATATAACCCCATAGGAAGAAATCTAATGGGGTGATGTCGCAAGACCTTGGTGGCCACTCAATGAAACCCCCACGTCCAATCCATTTTTGCGGATATCGTTGGTCCAAAAACGCACGAACTTCACGATGGTAATGCGGAGGCGCACCATCGTGCTGGAACCACATACTGTCGAGCTCATCCCTATCGAGACCTTGAAGCAGTTGGGGTAGTTCTTCTTGTAGAAAGTTCAGGTAACTATGGCCGTTTAGTGGTTCATTAAAAAAGTGAGGTCCAATAATTCGATTATGATGAATACCACACCAAACATTTAATGACCAGTGGTTTTGATGTTGCACCTCTCTAATCCAAAATGGGTTTTCTGGTGGATTGTAATGTTTCACATAATGCTGCTAACTGACGGCTACCAATATAAGGATTTTCCTGAACATTTAACAATACTTGTAGTTTTTTTTTCTTCATTAGTTACTGGTTTGTTGACCACTTTACGTTTTGGATAATCAACAGTACCAGAAGAATCAAATCTTTGCATTAAGTTTTGAAAATTATGGGTATTAGGCTGGCGTCGATCAGGATACTTCATTTTGTAAATTCTTTGAGCAAGAAAGCAATTTTTTTCAGCCTCTCCTATTGTATAAATCATATCTATTAACTCATTCTTTGGAAAATTCATTTTACAATATAAGATGAATGCAAAAAAAAAACCAAACTACACTACATAAAAACCAAAAGAAGCGATTGCGGTTATAAATTTGACACACAGAAAAATGTTCTTTACATTGTTTTTGCCATGGCTACTATGATAATGAAGACTATTTCTGTAAAAAAGTATGGAAAATTAGAAAAACTGAAATATCTCAAAAACTATTATAAATAGGTATAGGATATATTGAACAAAACTTTTAGGGTTTTTATTACTCTATTAAATAACATGAAAATATACAGGGTGTACCATTTAAAAAAAAAGATATTTTTTCATTTAAACTTGTTCAAATTTGAAGCCGATGTGTTCAACACCCTGTAGATTTTATTGCAAATATTAGGTAAAAATTATGTTAACTTGTCCTTGGCCTTGCTAAATTTCAAATTTGAATATATTTGTCACAAAATTGAAAACGTTATTTAGGATTGAATTGATGCTTGAAAATGTGACTTTTTTTCTTTAAACTTAATTATCTCAGAAACTATAAAGTTTTGTTATAGTAAACCCTTAAGAAAAAAGATTTAAAATTATAAGCTAAATCGAAAATACGATTCGTATATAGGGTGTTCTATTTAAAAAAATACAACTTTATGCTGTCCTAGTTTTTTGGCTCACCCTGTAGAGTCCTAAATATTTTTAAAATCTGTGTAAAAATAAACTGTATCAAACAATAAATATAGTTTCTTTGTTAATTTTACCGAAAAGGCGCAAACCTACTTCATCCAATCGTTGACTCACCCTGTACATCAATTACTCCGGAACGGCGACATCGATTTGAATGAAATTTTTTACGTTATGTTCAGGAAGTTGCTGCGGTGGTCCCATATTTTTTTGGCCGAATTTGGTACAGTAATATCCAAGATTGGGGTGGCAATATGGCGGCCAAAAAAATTAATTTTGTCTGATTTTCTCTAAAAATTATTTTAAAAAAATTCATTATGGCGGACAAAAAAATTGTTCGATTTTCTCCAAAATTGGTGAGGGGGGGGGGGTTCGAAGTCTCATATAACGAGTCCAAAATATTTTTAAAAACTTCAATATGGCGGACAAAAAAATTAATTTTGTCGGATTTTATCACAAATTGGTACGGAGGAGTTTTCGAGGTCGCACATAACGAATCTGAAATTATTTTTTAAACATTCAATATGGCGGATCCAATATGGCGGATAAAAAGTTAATTTTGTGTGTTTTTTTCAAAATTGATATGGGGAGTTTTTGGGATCGTCCATTACGAATCTGATATTATTTTAAAAAAATTAAATATGGCGGATTAAAGATTCTACATCTAACGATTTTTTGAAAAACTCAATCGTGCGGATTCAATATGGCATCTGAAAAATTTTACATTTCATCTGATTTAGGGGGTTTTTGACGGTGTAAATTATGAATTTAAAGTACCTTTTCAGGATTCAATATGACGAATCCAATATAGTGGAATAAAAATTTTACATTTTTTGATTTTGTTGGGGCTAAATCACTTTTGAGGATATAAATAGAGCATATATAATTCTTTTATGAAAATCTAATATGTCACATGCAATATGACGTTCTAGAAATTTTTAATTTCCCGATTTATTCTAAAATTGGTACTAGGGGGCTTTGAAGGGTTTAAATTTAGATTAGATTAAGATGTTAAATTTTTTTTTTGAAATTCAATCTTTGTATTTTTTCACATTTGGTACTAGAGGGTTTTCGGTGTCGTGTATTACGAATATGAAGTTAATTTTTTACTACTATTAGGTTGATAAGATGCAATATGAGAGACTGAAAATTTTACAATTTCCGATTTTGTCTGAAATTGATATTGCGGGGTTCTTGGGGCATATACAAACCCAATATGCAGTATAAAATATATCGGCCTAAGAAGTAAACATGTCAAGTTCTTTAAATATGAATATTAGAAGATTTTGGGGCCTATATTACCATTTAAAATCAATTTAAAATCTAAGATAGTGGATTTACTGTGACAGACTAAATATTTGTTTGACATAATTTCACTGCTATTTGGAGAATTCTAAGAATCAATCAAAGAAACCAACTATGGATAAAATGGGTAGTTTTTTGCCACCTTAGAGTCATTGCAAGGTACACTAATCTCGATTAGTACTGAGTTCAAATAATTTATGGATATCATAATGAAAATAAAAATTGAAAAATAAAATTTTTATAAAAAAAATTGAACCGACTTCTAAACGTGCGCAAAAAAGTGAAAAATAACTATAAATTTTTATATGAAATTAAAATTTTTGAAGTCTGCGCCAAATTATCTCAAATGAAATAAATAACTATTAATATATACAAATTATGGTAAGAAAGCAATTGACAAATAAACTATTTTTAATCTGTTTATGCGAATCACATTTTGTCAGATATTAGTTTGGCACCGACTTCAAGATTTCAATTTCATATAAAAATTTATAGTTATTTTTCATTGTTAGCGCAATTTTAGAAGTCAGTTATTTTTTTTACAAAATTGTTATTTTTATTTATTATTAAAATATCAATATGAGGAAAATTGTTTTAGTTCTCAATATACTGTCCGCTAATTACTGATTTATCAAAATCATAATATTTATTTTTTATGTATGGATGTGAAAATATCGATTCGACGTATATAGGTATAGACACTCTCAAAAATATCAACATCTCTACAAAGAAGCAAAGGAATACAGACCTCCGTTGTTGAGATATACTTGGACTTCGTACATGAATAACGATTGTCATTATTAAACGTGCAGTACAATGCACAATTTTAAAATAGAAACAGATTTATTTTATTTCTTGTATCAATTTTGGAAGTTTACTGCCGTGAAAGTAATGTCGGTGTTCTTTTAAAGTATTACATTCTAATGTCCAGCTTAAAATAAGCGTGTGCTTTTTATTATTACTGAAATTATACAGAGTGATACAAATTTAAATTTTGGTATCTAGTTCTTTGGAAACGGTAAAAAATATAAGGATTTTAATCTAGGATAAAAACTTTATTTTGATTCAAGTAACCTCAACTTTAGTCCTTGAAAGTTATTGAACTGGATTTTTTAATACTAGTGATTGTCAAAAAATATAATTAACCATTAATTAATTACTAGCCAATTATTAATCAGCAATTCGAAATCATAAATTACTCTATCATTTAGTAATTTTGAAACTAAAATTATCAAATGAAGTTAGGAGATTTTTTTCTCAAATTACACAACCCTGCAAAGGAAATTTCAGACCCGTTAACCAGATCCATGTATACTTGCGTATTCTTGATCGCTGAATCCAAATCCAAGGTCAGTATAAGTCGTACACCTTCAAGATCATTAGCTAGAGTCAAAAACACCCTTGGAATGGGGTAAAATGAGAATTGAAAAGACTCGAAACTCCTGAATTTTGTTAGCGATAAGAAACTGCACTCGGTCCGATATAATATTTGTTAGCTACCACTATACAGTTAAGATAAACTACCCCTAAGCATCAAGGATACAAAGAAGAAGAAAAAACCTTAAATCTAACAGAATTTTATTTTTTATGGATAGAATCTCACGTCCCATCAACGTTCTACATTATGAGGCTTCAGAAGAGAGAAAAACTGTCCCATATAAGCGAGTAAGTATGTGTGGGTGTGAGAACACGGCAGAAGAAAATCGTAAGAAATGAAATTATTTTAATATTATATAGGATCTTACACAGGGAGAAGTTTTTACCCCCTAGGGAAAAATTCTTTAATAAAAACTCTTTGATGTAAGATTTTAAGCCTAACTCTGAGTACAATCGATCAATATTTTTTTTTCTTATTTTTTCTGTGTCATCGAAGATGCAGGGTAGTTTTTGATAGGACCATAAGGGTGGCTTTCAGAAATTAAGCCAAAACTACTGCAAACTTTGTTCACCTTTACAAACCTCTGGTGTTCAGAACTTTTACAAAAGTGACTGTAACTTTTTTCCTGGTAAATCTTAAATAATAATAATGGTAATATATTACGAACAGTTTCAGTACAGTCTTCAAATAGATGATGATCTGATCTAAACATATTTAAGATCTCAATCTTAAATAATTATGAACCTAGGTAACATAATACCTGTATGTGCACAAAATTAATAATATCGTAGTAATTTCAAAAAAAAATAACCATATAAAGAAAAACATAATGAACACTAATCAATAGAAATACCTACATACTAAACAAACCTACACACTAAATAAACCTATGGAGATTTTGTCAAAGAAAAAGCTTAAATTAATCAATATTATGAAAAATATATGTTCTACAATGCTTACCAAATTTTTTCACATTTAAGATTGTTCTTATACTAATCGGGATAATATTATAAAACTTTGGAGCCAGGCAGTTATCAAATCTATGACTAATGCTCTTATTACTGTTTGGTATTCTTAGATGTCAATTCATTCTACATCTCGTTTCATAAGTGTAACTTACCTAATTTTTAAGTTTAGCAATCTTATCTACATAAATACAAAAAACAATATACAATGAACAGGCATCAAAAATCTGTTCTGAATAAAAAAACCTAGTAAAATATATTTTTTCTTCCAAAAAATTACCTTCAAATGTAATTTTGTATTATGTTGAATTGTTGTAAAAAGTTTTGATACAGGCCACCCCAAAAAATTATTCCATATCTAATTAAGGATTCTATTAATGTTTTATAAATATTTATTAAAAGCTGCCTAGAAATAATTTTATATTCGCTATTTACATGATGATTCTGTCCCACCTCTGAATAAAATTGAAAAATGTAAACTTTGTTGTACGCTATATTTGATTCGCCAATCCTGAAAAATACGCTTAAACTTATATTTTACACCCTAAAGAAACTCTTATATCAGTTTTGGAGAAAATCGACAAATGTAAAATTTTAAGGACTCTATATTGAATTGGTGAATTCCATTCGATTAAGTTTTTCAAAAAAAATATTTTAAATTCGTAATTAACACTTACAAAAATCCCCTAATACTGATTTTAGAGCAAATCAAGACATGTAGAATCTTTGATCCGTCATCTTGAAACCGCCATATTTAATTTTTTTTAAATAACTTTAAATTCGTAATGTGCGATCCTAAAAACTCCCCTATATCAATTTTGAAACAAATCGGACAAAATTAATTTTTATTCCGTCATATTGAATTAAAAAAAAATTTAGATTTGTTATGGGCCACCCCGAAAACTCCACCGTACCAATTTTGGAGAAAATCGGACCAAACTGATTTTTTTGTCCGCCATATCGGATCCGCAATATTGAATTTTTTAAAAACATTTTGTATTCATTATGTATTACCCCGAAAATTCCCCCACACCAATTTTGGAGAAAATCAGACAAAATTAAATTTTTTTATCCACCATATTGAATCCGCCATATTGAATTTTTTAAAAAATTATTTCAGATTCGTTGTGTATGACCCCGAGAATTCCCTCATACTAATTTTGGAGAAAATAGGCCAAAATTATTTTTTTGGCTGCCATACTGTCAGCATCATCTTGGATTTTACTGCACCAATTTCGTCCAAAAAAATATAGGAGTTCCGCAGCAACTTCCTGAACATAACGTAAAAAATTTCAGTCAAATCGGTGTCCCCATTCCGGAGTAATCGGTGTACATACATAAAAAAATATATAGTCGAATTGAGAACCTCGTTCTTTTAGAAGTCGGTTAATAAAGGGTTTGTATTCTAAATCATTTATTGTTCATATTTTCGAAATATTATGGTTTATTGTCTCCTTCGAAAACCGAGCCATTGGAGAATTTGGAGTATAATTGTTGATCAGTCTAAGCCAATAAAATAACACTAAATTTATAAAAATATAGTTTTTTTATGTCATTTTTATAGTCTCCTTAAATTTAACGAATCTTTAAAAAATAAATTTTGTCGTGCTTTTCAGTAAACAGGTATAAAAATATTTCAATAGGGCCAATCTACATTTTATAGGAAAGCCGCGAGATTTTTCCCTTAAGAAAATTTTCCCGGCCCTTCATACGCAAATTCTTAAGGACCTTTTATGCCAGATCTTATCATATATTATATAAAAAGTTTTCATAGTGACAGCGAAAGGTTGCTAAAAAGGGAAATTTTGTAGGAGAGAGACCTTTTTTAGCGCCGCTTATCCGTTCGAAATTTTCAATTTATTATATGGTTTTATTGAACTCCATTTGCAGATTAGATTCTGAAGTTGTCGTTGGTTGAAAGTTTTTTCTTTTAGGAAATAAAACATATGCAGTACGTTATGTACATAGCTCAATTTTAAATAATTTTATTTGATTATATGTTAGATTGATATACTTTGTTGATTAGTGTTCCTATCTTCTAATATCAGCAGTCAGTTAAACAACAATCTCTAGAGGAATAACTTAAACTTATAAAATATTCGCACATCAAAAGACGGCGATTTTCTTTTTCTAATAATTTACAGCTTAACATTTTTTGAAAATTCTGTATTGATTTGTTTCGTCAGTTTTGGTGCATTTTGAATACATTTTGATCCTTCTAATAACATTATGGTTTTCTCACGCAGTGCACTTTTTAGGACTAGCTGAGCAGGACTTGTGCTCTATGATTATGATATCTCATTCAATGGCAATTCTAAGAACTTGAATTTTAGTAGTAGACTATATTACAATCACAACATTGAAAAATTTACAACACGACTACAGCAGAAGTTATAGCAGAACTACAGCAGAGACTACAAGGCAACTACCGCGGATACTACGCCAGAACTAGAGAAAAATTGCAGGTAGTTCGGGCTGCAGTTATAACTATAAGAAAGCACAACTATGACATATACATGGGCATACATAGTAATATCGGCTAGGTTACTCTGACATCCAGGCAGCCCTAAGGGCCCTCAGGGGCTAAAAGGTATCATCGAGGCTGGTTTGGGAATGTCAGAGTGAGCTGGAAATTCTGGCAAAGGACAACAAAGTTATGTTAAAGTGGGTACCAGGGCACGAAGGCATACATGGAAATGAAAAGGCTGATGAGCTAGCTAGAGCAGGGTCAGCATCTCAATACATTGGTCCAGAACCAGCCTTTGGGGTGCCGCGGTGCGCGGCCCGATAAGCAGTCAAAGAATGGATCAAAAGAGAACATAAAAACCACTGGATGACCAGGCAAGGTTTAAACCACCGCAAGCTATTTATTGGGAATCCGGACCCGAAACTGACAAAGAAATTACTACAAATGAGTAGGAACCAATTAAGGACTATTACGGGTATAATGACAAGACACATGACCGTCAAAGTACATCTGAATAGAATGAATTTATATAACGGAAACCTCGGCTGCAGACTGTGTGGACAAGCCGAGGAAACGGTGAAGCATATCATATGTGACTGTGAGTCACTGGTGAGATTTAGACAACAAACTTTCGGGTCAGTAAGATTGGAACCATGAGAAATACTCATTCACTCCTTAGCAGGACTGTACAGATTGAGCCAGGGGGCTAGGTTGACAGAGTGGCTGTAATGTCTAGGGTGAGCACAATAGGCCTACTCTGGTCGCAGTGCATCCGGCTTTAGGATGGACCCGGGAATATAAAAAAAATATTTCGGCTAGGATAATAATTGGAATATACACATATGTGTTTACTACACATCCATATATAATTTTTGTGTAGAGATTTTTGTAGTACCGCAGTGCGAAAAAACTGGAGTTTTATTATAGTATCGGTATCGTAGTTCTGTAGTTTTTGTATATTTTAGCAGTAGCTCTTTGTAGTTCTGCTGTGGTTTCAGTCATACTATGGCTGCATTTGTTGGTAAGGGGATGTGGGAATCAAGTCGTTGTGTATTCGACAATAAGTTGACATCATTCTCTTTAAAGTCGAAAGGCTCTCATACTTGGTTAGACTTTGCAGGTAACGAGGTTTATTATCCACAAGACGACGGACTTATTACGATTGAGCTAAATTTCCACGTTTTTGTTACCGGCGATTCTACAAACAGTATAAATTTCAAAAATCCAAAGTCATCTCTTAGTTCATTATCCAGGCGTGAACCAGTTAGTTCACATCTCTTCTTGATAGTATACAAATACAAAATTACGCTAATTAGGATAATTCAAGCTATCACAAATACCATTTCATCCGAAAAAAGTCAATTTTGATGTTTTTAGAATATTTCCATTATTTATGGATAATCTTGACCTGATAAAGCGATTTAGACCCCTGATTTGAATTTATCACATCTGACTACATTCTAATAGAAGTAAATTCAGTTGTTAAAATTCCATTCTATACGAGAAATGACCAGTTTTGAGATTTTTCTCTAATTTTCTTGGATTTACAGGAAACCTGTCCACTTTTATCACGGGTTTGTCAAATTACAAAAGTCTACCGGAAAACTGATTTTTTTTGTGTGCCGATGTAATTTTTCGTATTTTTCATCTTTCCACAAATTAACTATAATTTTTCTGAAATGGGATTTATATGCTTTTTATTCATTTTAAGCAAATTTAGCTGCAATAGTAGCAAAACAATTTCAGGACTGATAATGTGCATTAAAACATATCTTTTTTGTGTCGAATAAGATCATTATTACATGACAGAGATCCTGATCACACAATTTCCTATTTATTAGAGCTAGGCAGTGTTATTTTATAATATATAGTGAACTATTTAACGCATTTTTCCGGTTTTTTAAATTTTAATTTTCCCTTTGTGGATTTCCGAGACCTATTATTAATAGAAAATATAATAAGTTAATAAGGAAGACAAAGTGTAGTATATGAAAAATTTTCTGCCTAATAAAACAATTATTTTATTATATTCTAAAATAAGGAGGAAAAAGTGGTAATTTATTTTAAATTTTAAATTATTAATTGGTTCAGGTATCGAATCGATATTCCAGGAATTTCATACATTATTCAAATTCAATGCATCTCGGAATGTCTTGGATATTTGACCCAAAATTCCATTAAATGTTAAACGATTATTATATATATATATATATAATATATATATATATTATATATATATATATATCATTTAGAATGAAAATTCCGAATCTAATTAGCGGGATTTATTTAGCGAGCATTTAAACTAATAAAACAAATTTAGGAGAAATGGAACAGAAATGTTAAAATGGCAAAAAAAATTATATCTGCATGCTGAACAAAAAAAAATAATAAATGTGTATATTACTTAGTATTTCTTATGCAGAAATTGGTAATTTTGAAAATTGGCGAAAGAGATTTTCTTTTCTGTAGCCCTTTTTAGCTATTGGGAGTTTTTTAAAATAACAGTTAAAGGTCTTTTTAAGACGAACAAAGTAACACTTTATCAGTTAAGAATAAAATTTTCATGAAAAAAATTGAACCGACTTCTGAAAGTGCCTTAGAAAGTGAAAAATAACTATCAATTTCTATATGAAATTGAAATTTTTGAAGTCGGTGCTAAACTAATACCTGACAAAATGGGATTCGCATAAACAGATTAAAAATACTTTATTTGTAATTTCTTCTTTACCATAATTTGTATATATTAGTAGTTATTTGTTTCATTTAGAAATAATTTGACGCCGACTTCAAAAATTTCAATTTCCTATAGAAATTTATAGTTATTTTTCACTTTTTAGCGCACTTTTAGAAGTCGGTTCAATTTTTTTTTATAAAAATTTTATTTTTCTATTGTGAATTCATTATGATATCCATAAATTATTTGAACTAAGTACTAATCGAGATTTGTGTACCTCGCTATGAGTCCAGGTGGCAAAAAAGTACCAATGTTATCCAAAGTTGTATATTGGATCCGCCATATTGAAAAAAATTATTTTAACGTCTTAATCTAATCTAAATCTAAACCCTTCAAAGCCTCTTAGTACCAATTTTAGATGAAATCCAGAAATTTCAAATTTCCAAACCGTCATATTGCCTCTGACTTATTAGATTTTTTTAAATTATTTTATATTCGCTATTTACATCGAAACGATTCAGTTCCACATTTGAACAAAATCGAAAAATGTAAAATTTTTAGTCCGCCATATTGAATCTTGGAAAAATTCTATTAAATTCGTAATTTACACCTTCAAAAATCCTCTATATCAGTTTTGGAGAAAATCGAAAAATGGAAAATTTCTTGTATGCCATATTGAATCCGCCAGATTGAGTTCTTCAAAAAATATTTTAAATTCGTAATTAACACTAACAAAAGTCCCCCAATACTGATTTTAAACAAAATCGAGAGATGCAAAATCTTTAATTCGCCTTCTTGGATCCGCCATACTTAATTTTTTTTAAATAATATCAGAATCGTAATGTGCGATTCCAAAAATTTTCCCATATCAATTTTGAAAAAAATCGGACAAAATTTATTTTTTATTTGCCGTATTGGATACGTCATATTGAATTTTTTAAAAATAATTTCTGATTCGTTATGTACGACCCCGAAAACTTCCTCATACCAATTTTGAAGAAAATCGAACAAAATCGATGTTTTCGTCCGCCATATTGGATCTGTCATATTGAATTTTTTTAAAATAATTTTAAAAACGTCTTGTGCGACTCCGAAAACTCTTCTGTACCAATTTTGGAGAAAATCGGACAAAATTGATTTTTTTGTCCACCATATTGAATTTTTTAAAAATATTTTGGATTTTGGATTTGGATTTCATTCAAATCGGCGATTCCGTTTCGGAGTAATCGGTGTTCATACATAAAAAAATACATAGTCGACGAATTGAGACCCTCCTTTTAGAAGTTGGTTAAAAACTCAAGATTCTATTGTCTAAGAGGTTAAATTTGCTCAAAAATCAGAAACAGCGCTGCACGAAAGGTGTTGTCAAACAAGGAACAAAGTTATAATCCCACACATAAAAGGAATAGCGGACAAAATTGAAATAATCTTAAGAAAACACAATATACAACTCATATTCAAACCACAAAAACAATAGCCAACATCCTGGGAAATCCCAAAGATAAGACCAACCTCGAAAATCATGGCGTTTACAACATTCCATGTGCAGATTGCCATTAAACATACATAGGACTAACAAGCAAGAACACAAAAATACTCTCAAAAACAAACAGACAACTTCAGCTCTATTTAGAAATCGAAAAAGCGGAATACCTGAATAAATGGGACCATGTTTTAAATATTCTAACTACATCGAAAACAATAATAATAAATCAAAAAATGAAACAGCAAAAAACACCAAATATATGAGAGAACAACATACCGGAAACAAATCGCACTCTGCAGGGGGGAGGAGCTTGCGAAGTCGCACGTCTAATCAGAAAGCGAGCCAACTTAACAAAATTCGATAGAGAATAGAGACCACCATCAGTTCGAAGCGAGTAACGAGCCGAACCACCCTTGAAAATACCAAATGAGATTTTGAAGAAACATCGTGAAAACCATTGAAACCCAGAATAATCAAACCATTCATTCCACCATCCGTAAAAACAGTGAATTTTGTTCTATCTTTTTTAGATTGTTTATAGCAAAAATGTGCCTAATAAGTGTTTGTTTGAAGGTCATAGACAATGATGTTTCTTGCGAATTAGTAGATATTTGTTGGACTTCCATGCATTTAGTTTTAGTTTACAATTACTAAGAAGTGGTTTCCACACTTCTCTTATATCTAAAGATGGTTTACTAAAACAACTCGGGTTCTGATGTTTAACCGCGGCTTCTTTGAATTTCCGTTTTCTCTAATGTTGTTCTCGGTGTAGTATTTTACCTTCAGACCATTTTATGTGGTGTCTATGAGTCCTGGCATGGTTGGCGGTACCAAATTTTTCTGTTTCTCCTCGAGATGTGCATTTTTGGTATTCTTTGATCCTTACGTCAAGAGGTCTCTTTGTTTCGCCAATGTAGGAATTGCCACATTCAAATGGTATCTGATATACACAGTTCTTCATGTCCCTTTGAGCTGTTGGTTTGACCCTAGTAAGCTGACTTCTCAGAGAGTTATTTGAATTGAAAACAACTTTGATTATATATCGTTTTCCTATCCTTCTAACTTTTTCTGAAATGCCTTTAACATAGGGGATGTTCAATACTGGTTTTCGTTCTTCATTCGTTGTCGATATTGTCCTATTTCTGCGTTGTTCTAGAAATGTATCCACTAGATATACTGGGTATCCGTTAATTGTCAGATAATTTTTAATGTAATCTATCTTTTTCATCAAGTTCTCGTTGGAGTTGCAGAGAGTTAAGCCTCTATCCACGAGATTTCTTATAATTCCTTGTTTGGTGTTGTTGGAGTGATTAGATGAATAATTAAGGTATTGTCCTGTGTGGGTGGCTTTTCTGAAAACCGAAGTTCGAATTTGTCTGCAATTTTTTTCAATCAAGACATCTAAGAATGGTAATTTATTTTCTACTTCTTTCTCCATGGTGACTTTAATAGTTGGGCTGATCTTGTAGAGATGAAAAAAGAAGTTTCGAAGTTCTTCGTTGTTTCCACTCCAAATAATAAAAGTATCGTCCACGTATCTGAGCCATAACTTTGGTTTCTTAGTTGTGGATTCAATTGCAAACGTCTCGAACCATTCCATGAAAATATTCGCGACCACCGGTGAGAGTGAAAATCCCATCGGTAGTCTATCATCCTGGATGTAGAATTTTTCCGTTTCTTGAAAATAGGAATTAGTCAAACAACTTTCTAACAAGTCCATAATGGTGTGTGGTGGTAAAGATGTTCTTTCTGCTAAGGTTTGGTCTTCTTCAAGTTTCTTTCTTATGATTTTTAGTGAGCCCTTAACTGGAACGTTGGTGTATAGGCTTTCCACGTCAAAGCTAATAAAATGGCCTTCTGGTTGTACTTCTATTTCACGTATAATTTCTACGAAATGTTGCGAGTTCTTAACCCAGGACAATGATATCCTTGTAATGGTCTCAGGATTGGAAGAAGAAATTTGGCAAGTTCAGAAGTCGAAGAGTTCTGGGAACTCATAATAGATCGTAAGGGCATGTCTTGTTTATGTATTTTCGAGAGTCCATAAAGATGTGGAGTTTTTCTATGGTGTGGCGTCAACTGATTCCGGGTCCTCTCAGGAATATACCGTTCATGTTTCTTGTGTGGAAACCACTTCTTAGTAATTGTAAATTAAAATTAAATGCAGCATAAAAAATGGGATTCTGCTGTAGCAGGCATGACTGCACCTATCTCAGTCACACTCTACTGCATTTACTTTTAGTATAAATAGTCATGTAGCTAAGGGGTTCTATTTAGTTTCACTTGAAAACGGCCAGAGATAACTACTAGCCGAAACGTCGTAATATTCAATAAAAATAAAGACAATGGAAGTCTAACTAATAAGTGTTTACCACACCACATAAAATTCCATTTTTTATGCTGAAATGTAATGGTATATAGGTTAGGATTTTAGAAGAGATATTTTTTTGATATGTAAAAACCAATAAAACAAGTACGATCAGTATCAAAATAACAAATAACCAGCAAAATAAATTTTGACAAGACGATGTCACAGAAAAAAAGACAATAGACCACTCCGAAAAAGAAGTGGCCGATATAAATTAGGTTAGTTTCCGATGTCGCCGGTTTAGACCGATCGTAAATATGTCGATCGGAGCTTCGGAACAGCGCGAAAAAGTAAAAAATACCGTCGGGGGGTTTAAAGCGAAGGAATTTATTACTTTAAGAAAGTTACAAAGAGTTTTTTATAAAATTGGACATGGGATTAGTTGATCTTTGGAAGGATTCTTCGACAGAACGTGACGCGAATGTTAGATTTACCGAAATTTTAAGTATTTTTCAAAGGGATTAATGACTTGTTCGCGAACTTAATTGGGATAAATTGGTATGCAAGGGTTAAATGTTAACGAAATTACTTTTTCCGTAGGTTTGGCATTTTTTAGAGTTAGTACCCATTGTGTAGTAGAGGGATAACGTGATATTATTTTTATTTATTTTTGGGAGTGTTGATAAACAGTGCGAATTTATTAATCACTCGTGAATCCACCGCATGTAAGAGGTGATGCTAGAACATAACCAGACCATTGCTGTAAAGCATTTTATTTTAAACTAGCGACCCGCCCCGGCTTCGCACGGGTGCAATGCTGATACTAAATACACTACAGAAAAACTGTGACTATTTATTTTATTTTTACAACAATTATTACATCGGCCTCCGACGCGCTATTTATAGGCACGCTGCCGCCGCCCCGGTCGGCCAGTACCGCCGCAAGCGCTACTTCCCGCTTAACGACATCACATTAGAAACCTCAAAAATAACAGTATTTCTCCACAATTTAATGGATGTTATTATACATATAAATCTTCCTCTTGAATCACTCTATCTATTGAAAAAAACCGCATCAAAATCCGGTGCGTAGTTTTAAAGATTTAAGCATACAAAGGGATATAGGGACAGAGAAAGCGACTTTGTTTTATACTACGTAGTGATTTATAAATATATTATTATTATTATTATTATTACTTTCAATATACACTCCCCTCTATACTAACAATAACAATGGTGGAAGCATTATTCCGCGAGCTCCTTTATGACTCGTATTATTATATACATACTAAATTTTAATTTGACAGATAATGCTTATCACGTGACTACTATTTTTTTGGTTAATATTCATCTCGATTGAAGCAGAAATTGATGCCAAAGTCAAAAGTTCGAATAAAGCTATTAATAAAAAAAATCCCACCAAAACCACCCGGACAGGTTGAAATGCCACCCGCCTCATCAGACCGGAAGGAACTGTGGGAAAAGGGATTGGATATTTTTAAATAAATTATTTTTCCTCTTAAATTGGAATGTTTTGTATAAAAATACAAAAATCACGGAGAGCTGGGCTTTAATATACTTAATATATGAGAAAAATTAAGTATATGGAATTTGGGTTGAATGAGAACTTGGCCAAAATTTACTTTAATTTTTTTTTTTATTAGACGTGAGCTCTTATAGAGTTTTTGGCAGTAAAAAATTTTTAGACTGGCACTCTTAAGTTTTTGCGTCGAAATTAAAATCTAGTGTTGGGACTCTTAATAAAATTTCCGAAATTTAATTATTCCGAAATTTTTTTTTGTGTTAAGTGCAAACTAAGGCACGTTTAGTGTTCTTAGATACGTTAACGATGTCACAATCAAGTTGTCACTAATTTTTTTTTGACAGAAAATTATTTGTCGCAATCGAGATATCTAAATCGGGCATGTCACTATGAGGTTTCCTTTACGCAATTTACTTTCCGCAAATTATTTTATTCGTAGCAGCAGGCGCATGAATACTCCATGTATTATTTATTTTAAACAGTTTCAGTAAGGATTTAAAAAAAAATCGGCGTGGAAAGCTTATTTTTTCCGACGGCGCTGGAATTTTACGAAAATTTTCGTTTCACGACTTTTATTTAACTGAAGACTTTACTTTGAGGCTCCTCCCCTAGCACTGAACTGATGATATCAGCTACTAGAGTTCGCCTCTAACGAATTTCCGCCTAACAGATGAGGTTTCCTGGCCTTTCTAGTACCGCAATCTTCTTCCTTGAATCGAATTCTTGATCGTCTTATTAGGACAACCAAGAACTTCTCTTCTTAAGCCGTCGTAAGCAGAGTGGCCTTCCTCGTTGCCCTAGCGTAAACACCTTAGTGATCCTCTTGATGCCGAAAGGGGCGCTCCAGGAAAACCTCTAGGAAATTTAAAACTCCCTATTCACGTGTTAATCTGGTGAATTTTTTCTTCTGGAAGTGAAACTAACAATAATCTCTTGCGAGATTACCGACGCGTGGCCCGCCTATTGAAGATTCCCCGTGCCTTTCTCTGACGTGGTGCAAGTGTCAGACTAATCAGCAACGGCAGAGAATCTCACGTTTCGCCTGAGTAAATGCTTCAAAAAACTTATAATATATAATATATAATTGAATATTTGTATGATTTTCTCTATAATTTTTTGTAAAAATTTTTGTTAATAAACAAATTAATAATTAATATTATTAAACAAATTGTTACTATCATATAAATTAATAAAACAACATCAATATTATAAATATTACTTGTGATGCATAAGTTTCCTTGAAGTGCCGATGAATAATGCGCCTAAACTATGGCAACCCACACACAGCGACCTGCAGCAGCTATTTTCGATTAGATTCGGCCCAATTTTCGACGATTCACAGATCGTATGGAAGTGTATTTCTTGGATTCAAAAAATTCACAGGTAAAGTACAAGTATTAAAAAACATCTTCGGTGAAAATTATCGAAATTTTTTTGGAGCAAAAATTGGTTTTTGCAAAATTTCTCGGCCCACAATTGAATTTTTTTTTATAGATCTTCAAAATATATAACAATACAAACAATTTTTGTTAAAATTGAGCATTTTATCTTAATTAGGAAAGCGGAAAATTGAGGTTGAATTTTCAAATTGGACATCGAATTTCTCGGAAAATAAAAAACTCACAGATTCCAGGTTTGACATGCTTTTTTAGAATGATAATACCTATTTTTTTATGTAAAATTTTAAATCGGTAGTTTGTTAATAAATGTCTTTTTTAAAAAAAAAAAAAAACAAAACCATAAGTTTTGTCGAACCCGAACCAAAAATTTATCTGGATAACTAGTAGCGACACCTATAACATATATAAATTAAATCGATAGGTTTTTTAATTCTCTACAACTTTTGTTTGAAACATTTTTCGATACTTTTACTTTTCGAGATAAACTCAAAAAACCGAAAATCATGACCATTTTTGGTCAGCCATTTTTTTTTTGCACAGGTCTTTCAGAGTTACCATCGAGATATGTTTTATAGGATGCCGAAATGAACACATTCCAGCAAAAAAGCCAATGTTACATTTTTATTACTGACGAAAATCTATTTTCCATAGAGTAGCTGTATATGTACAGAAATTTCATTTGATATAAAACATTTTATACAAAGCGTTCACTAGCTTTCACTAGAATCTCATTTCATAAAGCCGTTACCTAAAAAGGCAGGGATTTATGCTCCAACTGTTCGTAATATCCATAGAAAATGGTTACTTTTTATTTTCACTGGAAAAAGAAAATTTTCATTATTAGTAGTATTCCTTTCGGAAAGTAATAAAACTCAAGAACAAAGTATTCGACAATAACTCAACATCTAAAACAATTTAATTAAGTGCTTATTGGCAATAAGCCGGAAAGCTTATTAAGTTAAATTTCCTTCGGTTATAATCGAAATTCTGCAAAACCAGAGCTCCATCGAAGATGTTTTATAAATGCATTCCGTCTATAAATCCTCTTAGTTAACTTTATGGTAGTATAACGACAAGCATTTTGAGCTTCGTGCATTATGATAATACATTGAAACGATTTTTTTTACTCTTCTGAGTAATCTTATACTTACTTAACATAATAAGAAAAGTCAAGACAGGAATAACATGTTACATATAATCTTAGTCTCTTAGCTACTGGGATTTGACAGAAATTGGAGTGCATTGTAGGTACGGGCGATTAACGCAGGGGCTTATGCACGTCAAGAGTCATTCGTTGCGACGCCGACCTCAGCTGGACAAACGATGTGGTCCGGTCAAAATAGACATTGAAGGTTACATTAATTCGCACCTTGCTAAAAATTGGCATGAATGTTGGGAACCCTATTATACACAATTTGTCAATTATCCACATCAATCCGAAGTGTGGAAAAAAATTTATTCAAGGTCAAATGTTGCAAAAATCCGTTTTTTGAGTTTTCCAGCTAAACGGTAAGTTTTATAATAAAAATAGGTGAGACAAAAATTATTCATCATGCAATTATCTATAAAAATTGTTCATACACTTTTTTTCCTAAGAATCACCATTTCGGAGATACAGCGATGCAAAATGTTGAAAAAGTTGTATTCTTCATAATATGCATGTCAATTACCGTAATATACGTTACAGAACGATAATATAAGTAAAAATATTAATTTTCGTAGCGTATACATACATATTATACAGTTTTAAAAATATAAACTCCAAAAAAAAACCCAGTCCCTCATTTTATATGACCGTACGGCCTTGAGCAACATCTGTCTGCTATTCAATTGTCCACGTGGCGACGCTCGTATACCTGCTCCTTTCTGAAGGGCCTCCCTAGATAGAATAGTATTAGTCTCAAGCATTCTTTCGTAGTAAGAACACGTAGTTATTGCTTATATTTTCAAACAAAATTTGTGCAGTTTTGTGTTTGTAATAGAAATGTCGCAGTTGTGCTTTATTTGTAATAAACATTTGACCGAAAGCGAAACAGTTACTGTTGATCGTGGCCTAAAGACATTAATTAATGCAAGTATTGAAAGAGGTGATGAATTTTCGGAATACCTGAAAGTAGAGAACATCACCCGGCTCTGAGACTCCTCTTCACTTCCCCTTCAGCCCCCCTTGTCCTAAAGGTGGTGTCCATGATGCACACGTGTGCGTTCTTGGAACACCTGCATAGTCGAGGTCAAATTAATATGCATTGGAAGTGTATATGTTTGCTCGTACTCCTTCTCTCTTGTTCTCCTAACTCTCCTTGCCTTAAATGCAGTGACCATGATGCACACGTGTGTCTTCTTGTAACACTTTCATAGTCAAGGTCAAATTAATATGCATTGGAAGCGTATATGTTAGCTCGTACTCCTGCCCTTTTTTTCCGCTGCCCCCTTGCCTTAAATGCGGCGACCATGATGCATACGTGAGCGTTCTTGTAACACCTGCATAGTGAAGGTCAAATTAATATGCATTGGAAGTGTATATGTTGGCTCGTACTCCTTCTCTCTTGTTCCCGCTGCCCCCTTGCCTTAAATGCAGCGACCATGATGCATACGTGAGCATTCTTGTAACACCTGCATAGTCAAGGTCGAATTAATATACACTGGAAGCGTATATGTTTGTTTGTGATCCTGCCCTTCTTCTACCGCTACCCACTTGCCTTGAATGTGACGGCATTGATGCCCACACGTGCATTCCTGTAACACCTGCATAGGCAAGGACAAGTTATGCAAGTGTGCATCATGGACACCACTTTTAGGACAAGGGGGGCTGAAGGGGAAGTGAAGAGGAGTCTCAGAGCCGGGTGATGTTCTCTACTCCTGAAAGACCAGACTTCTGTGACAGTTCATGTGCAGTGTCGAAAAAACTATACTCGGAAGGGTACAATCGCTGCATTGAAAAGAAAACAGGATGAAGAACAAGCTAGTACGTACATCAAAAATAAGTCCACCTCGTTCTAGAGCACGCGTAAGTGAACCATTTTTTTGTTTTAAAAAGTGTTGCTTATTTTGTGGCAATGAATTGAATGAAGAGCTAGAAAACAGAAAAGCACTGAAGTATCGGCGTAAAATTTTTCATGTAACAACACTTTCATTCAAAGAAACAATCCTGAATATAGCCCAGACTCGTTCTGATCATGTAGCAAAAGCTGTTATTACTCGAATTGAGTTCGAACATGATTTAGTTGCTGCCGAAGCTAAGTATCATAAAGACTGTCATAATGCCTTCTTGAGACCGACTACGGGGGGTCAAGCCGGTCGTCCTCAATCTGAAAGTACGAATCTTTTAATGGAAGAAATATTTGCACACATCGAAAATAGTGATGATTGTCAATTTTCATTAGACGAATTACAAAATATTTGCAACAATTCGTTAGATAATAGAACCATTAAGTTACGATTAAAGTTGAAGTATGGCGATAAAATTATTATAACAGAAAAGTCAGGAGCATCAACATTAATATGCAAGACAGTATGGATTATGTTCCATTAGAAGAGTATCAATCAGACGAATAATTTTCTCAATTTACGCATTACTTACACCGCTCTTGTTATTTACAATAGTACCATTTTCAATTTAATACAATAGCTTTTTAACTCAACAGAAGCACAATAGATCGTGGAATAGGCCTACCGGGGAAACCACGTAATAAAAAACGCGCCATGTACACTACCTCACGGGTGGCGCGGAAACGTGTGCATATTATGAAGAATACAACTTTTTCAACATTTTGCATCGCTGTATCTCCGAAATGGTGATTCTTAGGAAAAAAAATGTATGAAAAATTTTTATAGATAATTGCATGATGAATAATTTTTGTCTCACCTATTTTTATTATAAAGCTTACCGTTTAGCTGGAAAACTCAAAAAACCGATTTTTGCAACATTTGACCTTGAATAAATTTTTTTCCACACTTTGGATTGATGTGGATAATTGACAAATTATGTATAATAGGGTTCCCAACATTCATGCCAATTTTTAGCAAGGTGCGAATTAATGTAACCTTACCCCTATTTTTGATGCTAACTTGACCGGACTAATGTGTAACGTCAGAGGGTTCTGACCAACGGTAGAAGTAAGAAGTACTACAACATCAACGTAAATGGTATCCACTCTTTCGACCCACCGGACAAGGCGACACGACAACATCCTTCAGACAGACTCTTAAAAAGTGATTAGTGCAATAGGGCGAAGATTTAAAAAACTTTTAAGAGATTTTTTTTGTATAATTAAGTTCGTTTTTTTCTAGTTTAGTAAACAGATAGTCATGAAATAGGAAAAAAGTAGAATTTTTTGTTTCTATTCAATTTTAAGTCATATTTTTACAATTTCTACTTCTTTCCATTCATTGCTGGGGTCCAGCTCTCTAAGATCGGGGGATGTGTCATATAGGGAAAAACATAAAAACATAATATTTCATAAATTGGCATTTTCCAGTTTTACTAATCTTTTATTTTAAAATTTAAACAATAACAATCGCGTTACCTTTTATAATTTTACTAGCGACCCACCCCGGCTTCGCACGGGTGCAATGCTGATACTAAATACACTACAGAAAAACTGTGACTATTTATTTTATTTTTACAACAATTATTACATCGGCCTCCGACGCGCTATTTATAGGCACGCTGCCGCCGCCCCGGTCGGCCTGTACCGCCGCAAGCGCTACTTCCCGCAATTTTAAATCTGTAATATCTTCGAAAATATTCATTTAAATCTTGTGCTGTAAAGGACCATATAGATCTATATTAAATCAACAATGTATTTAAGCTATTTAATTGGATAAGAATTAATGCTGTATTGGTTAAAATCGCTTCAAAATTTGCCATTATTTGTCGTAAAAAGTAAATGACAAAAAAATGTTATTGTGGGATATCCATGAAAAATAGACATATACCATCGCGGAGTTTTCTGTAGACCTTTTCAATGTGTACAAATAATTAGTACATTATTTTGATAAATCTCGTAGGGTTCAGTCTGCGTTTGCAATGTAAGCGGAAAAAAATATGATAATTAACGACATCACATTAGAAACCTCAAAAATAACAGTATTTCTCCACTATTTAATGGATGTTATTATACATATAAACCTTCCTCTTGAATCACTCTATCTATTGAGAAAAACCGCATCAAAATCCGGTGCGTAGTTTTAAAGATTTAAGCATACAAAGGGACATAGGGACAGAGAAAGCGACTTTGTTTTATACTATGTAGTGATAACCTTTTAATTATGAAATGTTATGTTTATTTACTGGTCGTCGATCGTGCAAATTCACCAAGTCAGCAAGGTCGCTTTCCGGGTGATGATGAACCGAAGTTGTAAGAAGGCGATTCGTTGATTTGATGAAAAAAAGAAAACAGGATAAAAATAACGGACATGCTTGAGATAGGGTTCAATCGGTTGAATCGTGTCAATCGGTTCAATCAGCTTAAGGGTCAGTCGATCCGATGCAGAGCAGCCAGTCTATTATGAATTAGTTAATTGCCCAGAAAATTAATGAAGCGAAAATCCCAAGCGTGTCCCAGTCCAGAGCAGGTCGACAAATAGTAGAACCCTAGGACACCCCCGTCAAGAGTGCCAAGATGAAGATAATCTTAATGTAAATTAAAAAATTAGTCATAATGATGTACAGTCCAAAATGTTTAATGTCGCTTATTTTTAAATAAACTATTTTTTTATATATAATCCGAAGTTAAAGAGTTTATTTAGAGTGTAATCTCTGAAGACCAAATTCCTAAATGCTACGTCCCTAGTCACATCTCAAAACTGGGCGTGACAATATATATATATATATATATATATATATATATATATATATATATATATATATATATATATATATATATATGTTTATAAGCCATCCGACGAGAGGTCGGCGAAGCCGCGTTCAGTGTTGCATGCTTCCTTCCGATCTGTCCTTTGCACAGCCAGGTGCATGTCGGTACCCTGATGAGTCTAGTGAGAGACGAAACATGTATCTCTGCCGTATCACTATGGCGAGGAGGGTAAGCTTTGACTTTCTTCTCGGTATGGTGGTACAGGTGGGTCACCATCTCGATGGTGGTGGAATAGGATGAATTGTGTTTTATCACAATTTATTCTAACTGTGCAACCTCTAACACAGAAAGGATATGATGGAGCGAAGTTTGCATTCACTGTTTCGCATTTTACTTCATATATATATATATATATATATATATATATATATATGTATATATATATATATATATATATATATATATATATATATATATATATATATATATATATATATATGTATGTCTTAAAATTTATATACGTTAAAATAAATTTTATTGAGTAGATTTATGTCTTTTTTGTCATTTATAGAATGTTTATTTTTTTAAATTTCGATCGCCTCGTAAATTTCACGTTTTTTTTTGTGAGGCTCAATCTTTAGGATTTTTGTTTTTTCGTAACTAAAATTACAATTATATTTGGCTTCATATTTAGTAAAGGTCGTTTGGTTTTTCTTATCATACTTATGCGACCACAATCTAATTTGGGGATGCTGACTTGTTTGCCCTATGTATACTCCATTGCAGTTGGAGCATGGGATTTCGTATACAACATGAGTTTTTTTTTATCTTTTTTAGTCTTTGTCTTTAGTTTTGTGAACAGTGACTTCAAACAATTGTATCCCCTGTGAGCAACTGGAATATAGTGTTTTGAGAACATACTCTTTAATTGTTCGGATAACAAGTTTACTAACGACAATATTAAGTAAGTTTGTTTTTGGACTACATTGATTTTTTCCCTTTCATGTTGAATTTTTTTATAAAATGTCTGTATTCGCTTTTAAAAAACAGAGTTGACTAAAGCTTGAGGATAGTTGTTTTTTACTAGTGCGTCTTTGGCCTTTGTTATTGATTCCTCCCTAAATTCAGGATCCGATAACTGTACTATACGCTCTTCTAATCCTATAATAACAGATTTTTTTTTGGGAAAGTGTGTGATTGGAGACATAATGGTATATCTAGATGACCAGGTTTCTTTCATATACCATTGCGTGTTTATACAATTTTTTATTTTGTTTAAAGTTATATCTAAAAAATTTATTTTGTTGTTGTGTTTAATTTCGATAGTGCATTTTAATATTTTATGGTAACTCGTAAATAAAAATAGTGTTTGATTGATCTGGTCACTAAGGACAGCTATTATACAGTCATCGACATACCGAAAAAAGAAGGGCAGAATAAAATTTAATTTAGGAATGATTTCTTCTTCTAAGTCCTCTAGTACGAGTTGCACAATCATATTTGAGGTACTAGCACCCATTACATAGCCTTCAGTTTGTTTATATATTTTGTCTTTATATAAAAAGTAGGTAGGGTTTAAAGTTAATTCAACCGCATCTTGGAAGTGATTTAAGGGAATATCTATATATTTTTTTATTTTGTCCCACTTTTTTTCGATTATATTTTTAGCCAAAGTTACAGCTATCTTGTGTGACTTCTGGTTATACCGGAAGTTGTCCGAAACTTACTTATATGTGCGTTATACTTATATATTTATATAATTAATTGCAATTGACGATGGCATACCCCACCATAGAAACATAGTTTTAGTTTGCAGGGACGGATCCAGTCTCTCTCTTTGGGGAGGGGGCAGCAGTATGCCATTTGACCTCTGGCATGGGGAAGGGTGTCAGGCACATTCACGTTCGTAATGTTACAGGGAGAGGCCAATTTATTTTTCCGAATTCTAAGCTCTTGGGGGAAGGGGCGATCGCACAATATAGTAAGTGAAGGCGAGTTGTCTACAAGGGCGGTGCGTCTACTTTTTGAACTCGAAGCTCTTGGGAGGAGCGATTACCCCTACTGCTTTCCTTGCTCTGCAGCAACGCCTGTTAGTTTGTTTATTATGCCCTTCTTGCCAAAAATCACTAAAACTGCTTGATATTTGGAGGATCTTCTACAAAATAAGTTGAAAGCTGTTCTAGCTAAGTATGGGAACACACTATTTGGACAGATAGGGAATGTTATTGACTATCTACTGAATGAAACAATAACGTAGCATTATGTTGGAAAAAATTTAGTTTTTTTATACTTTTTAATAGAGTTTTCTGAACTTGTACTTCCAGTCGCGCATGGCGCTACCAGTATCAAGTAAAAGTTTCTTCAAACAGCAGTTAAACTATTTCTTTAGTTCAGGTTAGAATACTACCGTGGTGTCTACTGTGCCGGTATTTCTATGCGTGATGTATACTTTTTAAAGAGATTAAAAATGTTTGGCGAGAAAAAAACATCCAAAATTAAGTGCTCTGTCCCAAACTGTGCATACAATACAGGGGCCGATTTCGATTTCCGAATTCAAAGGATTCCGAATTACGACGAAATTTATAAAAACCATCATGTATGTGACATTTTTAAGAATCTCTTCTAATAGATTCTAGAAAAGCAGTTAAATCTAATGCAGTTCCTGCTCTCTATCTTCCTATATGTATAAGTAACACCAAGTGAGCGCATTTTTATTTTCTAGAAAATATGTGCGGTTCTTCGAATGGGGTGCAAGCAATTATAAAGAAAACCTATGAGCATGCGCATTGTTATTCACCTCAATTAACTTTGGTAATGTTAAACGCTGAATTTGCCAATAAAATATTTGCATATTTTTTTCCAATTTGCAAGGGATTTGTTTTTTTTTCCAAAACGCTTATCTCGTTCGACTTGAAGAAGATGGAATTTTGATTCTAGAGTTGTTTGTATCGTATTCATATACAAAGACATCATTCTAGAAACAATAGAAAAAAATCATAGATAACAGTAGAAACGTTAGTACCACAAACCAATCATCAGGATATATCAAAATTTCCAAAAGAAAGATTTTCTTTTCATAGTTAAATTTTTTACAAAATAATGCGTCAAGTTGCTTTGTTATTTGGGAAGTTTCAAACAAGACAAATTGACGCTGTTATCGCAAATAAAAGTATATTCATTCATTTGACTCAAAATTAACAGAAATTAGAAATAATATTACCTCAAACGACGTTAAGCCATCTGCTTCTACTTCAAAACGACGTATGCTCGAAGATCACTCCTTGCAAAATGAAAATAAATGCTTCTGAATAAAGAAAATATCGTGGCATTAATGCTTAATATTATGTAATTGCTACAATGTGGCACCAAGGCGCTAAAATTAAAAAATAATAATACTAAGTACAGGGTGAGTAAACGATAGGATGAAGTAAGTTTGTGCCTTTTCGGTGAAATTTACAAAGAAACTATATTTATTGTTTGATACAGTTTATTTTTACGCAGATTTCAAAAATATTTAGGACTCTACAGGGTGAGCCAAAAAACTAGGACAGCATAAAGTTGTATTTTTTTAAATAGAACACCCTATATACGAATCGTATTTTCGATTTAGCTTATAATTTTAAATCTTTTTTATTAAGAGTTTACTATAACAAAACTTTATAGTTTCTGAGATAATTAAGTTTAAAGAAAAAAAGTCACATTTTCAAGCATCAATTCAATCCTAAATAACGTTTTCAATTTTGTGACAAATATATTCAAATTTGGAATTTAGCAAGGTCAAGGACAAGTTAACATAATTTTTACCTAATATTTGCAATAAAAGCTACAGGGTGTTGAACACATCGGCTCAAATTTGAACAAATTTAAATGAATAAATATCTTTTTTTTTAAATGGTACACCTTGTATATTTTCATGTTATTTAATAGAGTAATAAAAACCCTAAAAGTTTTGTTCAATATATCCTATACCTATTTATAATAGTTTTTGAGATATTTCAGTTTTTCTTATTTTCCATAGTTTTTTACATAAATAGTCTTCATTATCATAGTAGCCATGTAAAATAATAAAAAGAAACTACAGAAACAAACAGAATGTGGTTAAATATGATGAAATACATTATTCGTTATATTACAACGGCAATAGTTTAATTAAACATAATGTGAAAAAATTAACACAACAATAACGACAAGGCAAATACATATTTACTTTTATACTAAATTTAAACAAAAAAATTACCTATTAAATACTGAGATTAATTATTTCTTTTTAATAAGTGTTCGAATAAACGACCCTCTTGTGCAATGCACAAATTTAGTCTTTTTTGCAGATTTTCTCGGACCCTGGACAAAATTAGTGGCGTTATTGTTCTACATGTATCCCTAATCCTGCTTCGCATATCTTCCACTGTTGTTGGTGGATTAACATACACCTTATTTTTAATATAACCCCATAGGAAGAAATCTAATGGGGTGATGTCGCAAGACCTTGGTGGCCACTCAATGAAACCCCCACGTCCAATCCATTTTTGCGGATATCGTTGGTCCAAAAACGCACGAACTTCACGATGGTAATGCGGAGGCGCACCATCGTGCTGGAACCACATACTGTCGAGCTCATCCCTATCGAGACCTTGAAGCAGTTGGGGTAGTTCTTCTTGTAGAAAGTTCAGGTAACTATGGCCATTAAGTGGTTCATTAAAAAAGTGGGGTTCAATAATTCGATTATGATGAATACCACACCAAACATTTAATGACCAATGGTTTTGATGTTGCACCTCTCTAATCCAAAATGGGTTTTCTGTGACATAATAATGCATGTTGCGTCTATTTACGGCACCGTAACTTTTAAAAGTAGCTTCATCACTATACATTACCTTGCAAAATAAATTTGGATTTAATTGAATCTCCGCATTTATTGTACGACAAAAGTTTACACGATTTTCAAAATCCTGTCCATGCAATTCTTGGTGTAATTCCATGTGATATGGATGATACCTATATTTCTTGGTAGTACGATTAGCGGTGGATTGTGATGTTTCACATAATGCTGCTAACTGACGGCTACCAATATAAGGATTTTCCTGAATATTTAACAATACTTGTAGTTCTTTTTCTTCATTAGTTACTGGTTTGTTGACCACTTTACGTTTTGGATAATCAACAGTACCAGAAGAATCAAATCTTTGCATTAAGTTTTGAAAAGTATGGGTATTAGGCTGGCGTCGATCAGGATACTTCATTTTGTAAATTCTTTGAGCAAAAAGGCAATTTTTTTGAGCCTCTCCTATTGTATAAATCATATCTATTAACTCATTCTTTGGAAAATTCATTTTACAATATAAGATGAATGCAAAAAAAAACCAAACTACACTACATAAAAACCAAAAGAAGCGATTGCGGTTATAAATTTGACACACAGAAAAATGTTCTAATGTTCTTTTACATTGTTTTTGCCATGGCTACTATGATAATGAAGACTATTTCTGTAAAAAAGTATGGAAAATTATAAAAACTGAAATATCTCAAAAACTATTATAAATAGGTATAGGATATATTGAACAAAACTTTTAGGGTTTTTATTACTCTATTAAATAACATGAAAATATACAGGGTGTACCATTAAAAAAAAGATATTTATTCATTTAAACTTGTTCAAATTTGAGCCGATGTGTTCAACACCCTGTAGCTTTTATTGCAAATATTAGGTAAAAATTATGTTAACTTGTCCTTGGCCTTGCTAAATTCCAAATTTGAATATATTTGTCACAAAATTGAAAACGTTATTTAGGATTAAATTGATGCTTGAAAATGTGACTTTTTTTCTTTAAACTTAATTATCTCAGAAACTATAAAGTTTTGTTATAGTAAACCCTTAATAAAAAAGATTTAAAATTATAAGTAAGCTAAATCGAAAATACGATTCGTATATAGGGTGTTCTATTTAAAAAAATACAACTTTATGCTGTCCTAGTTTTTTGGCTCACCCTGTAGAGTCCTAAATATTTTTGAAATCTGCGTAAAAATAAACGGTATCAAACAATAAATATAGTTTCTTTGTTAATTTCACCGAAAAGGCACAAACCCACTTCATCCAATCGTTGACTCACCCTGTACAGATATTTGAAATAATTATTCGCTAACATATTTTGAATTTTTTTGTTCATTAATCTTACAATTGAATTAAAACCAAAACCAATTACGAAAACTTCAGCAACACAGAACTAAAGATCGTTACTTAACGACCAATATAAAATGAATTTTGTCGCAATTTAAACCTATTTTCTCCGGTTATACATCGAAAAACTCCTGTTTGGAACGCATTTAAAACAGGCCAATTAAAAGAGTGGCCTCAGTCGATAAAGTAGACCTTATAAATCCCGCATTGTTTTCGTATCTAATCTCGGATCGAAATCGCGATCGGCCGAGTAAAAACACTGGACACCAGATCAATTTTAAATACCACCCTAACAAGAAAGTGAGTTTCAGGCTTTTTTTGCTCGACTGTGTTCCTGCTTTACGTCTTCTTGAGGAATGAAATCAAATAAATGGTTCATTCTAATACCCATGTTATTATATAGATTATCTGGAAACATTTTCAGGAAAGGTAGTAAGTTGTTTATACAAATTTCAAAATCTCAATGGTGTTTTAGTTATAAATAAATAAAGATAATTTTTTTAAATGGTTTTTAAGTCATATTTAAATAATTTCTTCATGGATCAAGTTATTAATTAGCATTAAAGCTAAATCTGATAAACGGTCTCATCTATAAATAAAACTGAATCATTAACTAGCCATCAGAGAGCACTTTACTTGAATATCAAAGTTTTTTTCTCTTACAACTACTTTATTAACTAACTTCTAAAAGAAGGAGGTTCTCAATTCGTCGACTATATATTTTTTTTATGTATGTACACCGATCACTCCGGAACGGCGGCACCGATCAGAATGAAATTTTTTACGTTATGTTCAGGAAGTTGCTGGGATGGTCCCATATTTTTTTGGATGAAATTGGTGCAGTAAAATCCAAGATGGCACTGACAATATAGCGGCTAAAAAAATTAATTTTGTCCAATTTTCTCCAACATTGGTATGGGGGAATTTTCGGGGTCACACACAACCAATCTGAAATTATTATTAAAAAATTCAGTATGGCGGATCCAATATGGTGGACAACAAATTTTAATTTTGTTCAATTTTCTCCCATGTGGTGGAGTTTTCGGGGTCGCACATAACGAATATATAATTATTTTAAAAAAATTCAATTCGGCCGATCCGATATGGCGGACGAAAAAATCAATTTTATCCGATTTTCTCCACAATTAGTATGGGGGAATTTTCGGAGTCGCATAATAGAATCTGTAATTACTTTAAAAAAATTCCATATGGCGTATCCAATATGGTAGATAAGATATTAATTTTGTCCGATTTTTTTCAAAATTCATATGAGGGAGTCTTCAGGATCTCACATTCCGAATCTGAAATTATTTAAAAAAAAAATTAAATATGGTGGATTCAAGATGGCGAATTAAAGATTCTACATCTCTTGATTTTATCTAAAATCACTACTGGGGGATTTTTGTTAGTGGTAATCACGAATTTAAAACTCAATCTGGCGTCCTAAAAATTTTACATATTTCGATTTTGCTTAAAGGTGGGATCGTTTTTGAGCACGTAAATAGAGAATATAAAATTATTTTAAGAAAATCTAAAACTATGTCAGATGCAATATGACGGTCTGGAAATTTTTAATTTCCGGATTTCATCCAAAATTGGTACTACAAGACTTTGAAGGGTTTAAATTTAGACTACATTAAGAGGATTGAAATTCAATATGGCGAATCCAATATGGTGGGTTGAAAATTTTACCTTATTCGCATTTTTTCAGATTTGGTATTAGGGGGTTGTCGGGGCCGTATATTACGAATATGAAGTTAATTTTTTACAACTATTAGGTTGATAAGATATAATATGAGGGACTGAAAATTTTACTTTTTCCAATTTTGTCAGAAATTGATACTGCGAGGTTCTTGGGGAATATACAAACTCAATATGTAGTGTAAAATATATCGGGCCAAGAAATTTACATCTCAAGTTCTTTAGATATCAATACTGGAAGGCTTTGGGGCCGATATTACCAACTTAAAATTAATTTAAAATTTAAAATAGTGTATTTACTACGACAGACTAAATATTTGTTTGACACAGTTTCATTGGTATTTGGGGAACTCTAAGAATCAAAGAATTTTTAGTGGTTCATTTTAGGGTGATTTACAACTATTGATAAAATGGGTACTTTTCTGCCACCTTGGAGTCATTGTGAGATACACTAATTTCGATTAGTACTTAGTTCAAATAATTTATGGATATAATAATGAATTCAAAACCAAAAATCGAAAAATAAAACTTTTGTAAAAAAAATTAAACCGATTTCTAAAGGTGCTCTAAAAAGTGAATAATAGCTATACATTTTATAGGAAATTAACATTGTTGAAGTCGGAAATAAATAACTACTAATATATACAAATTATGGTAAGAAAGCGATTACAAATAAAATATTTTTAATGTGTCTATGCGAATCACATTTTGTCAGGTAATAGTTTGGCGCTGACTTCAAAAATATTGATAGTAGACAGTAGAACTCGGTGGTAGACTTCGAGTCCGTAAATACAGCTGTTAAAAAAATATATCTACTTATCGAAATCGGTAATTTTGAATTGGGGTACCTTCCTTGTTAGTAACATCATTAACTATGCTATTATTTGTAATATTAAAAAGATTTAAATCTAAAGTACATATTCTTTGTTTTCATTTATAATTTACTAGCGACCCGCCCCGGCTTCGCACGGGTGCAATGCTGATACTAAATACACTACAGAAAAACTGTGACTATTTATTTTATTTTTACAACAATTATTACATCGGCCTCCGACGCGCTATTTATAGGCACGCTGCCGCCGCCCCGGTCGGCCAGTACCGCCGCAAGTGCCACTTCCCGCAATTTTAAATCTGTAATATCTTCGAAAATATTCATTTAAATCTTGTGCTGTAAAGGACCATATAGATCTATATTAAATCAACAATGTATTTAAGCTATTTAATTGGATAAGGATTAATGCTGTATTGGTTAAAATCGCTTCAAAATTTGCCATTATTTGTCGTAAAAAGAAAATGACAAAAAAATGTTATTGTGGGATATCCATGAGAGATAGACATATACCATTGCGGAGTTTTCTGTAGACCTTTTCAATGTGTACAAATAATTAGTACATTATTTTGATAAATCTCGTAGGGTTCAGCCTGCGTTTGCAATGTAAGCGGAAAAAAATATGATAATTAACGACATCACATTAGAAACCTCAAAAATAACAGTATTTCTCCACTATTTAATGGATGTTATTATACATATAAACCTTCCTCTTGAATCACTCTATCTATTGAAAAAAACCGCATCAAAATCCGGTGCGTAGTTTTAAAGATTTAAGCATACAAAGGGACATAGGGACAGAGAAAGCGACTTTGTTTTATACTATGTAGTGATAACTATTTTTTTCAGAAAAATTTTATAAAAATTTTCAATGCTCGACAATTCTGTCATTTAGCGTAATAAATAAGACTTGCTAAAGTATTCTGGAAACCGTACTTTTACGAAAATAGCTTTAAACACCGATCGAATAGTGAAAAAAATTTTTTTGGTTGATATTTTCACCATATTCTAATGGACTAAAAACAGCATGGCAGTTTCTTCAGGTATGGGAACCACCTTAATGAGAATACGTATATAACTTTTCTTACTTAAGAATATATAAGATCTTGGTAACTAATTTGGTAACATAGTTACAATGACGCTCCACGAAATACTAAAACAATGATTTTACTCTTAAAAAACAGGTTCAGAACTTTTTTGAACATCCGATCGTGTTGTTCTATGTTAACATCTTATGAATTTTAGATGGACACAGTTTATTGCTTGTTTTTCTCACAAACGATGAAAGGTACAAGAAAAAGTTTTGTTTGTCGATTGTTGGGTTGGGTTGTGGGAATATTGGCAAGTCAAAATTATTTTCGATTTTAAGATATACATGTCAGTGATTATTACCAAAAATTTGCGAGGGGGCGCATTTGCTATACTAAAGGGTGTTTTTTATAGAGGTATAGAACTTTTAAATGGAATAAAACAAAGATGAATTTTTTAAATTGACATGAAATTTACTTTATTCGAAAGATAACCTTCTGGCATTATAATTTAAATATGAATTCTGGCATATGACCGCCACGGCTGGCTCGGACGTAGTCTAATCTGGAGGTCCAATTTTCGATAACTTTTTCCAACATTTGTGGCCGTATATCGGCAATAACGCGGCGAATGTTGTCCTCTAAGTGATCAATCGTTTCGGGCTTATCGGCGTAGACTAGCGCTTCACATATCCCCACACAAAATAGTCTAGCGGCGTTAAGTCGCACGATCTTGGAGGCCAATTCACGGGTCCGAAACGTTAAACTATGCGGTTACCAAACTTTTCCTTCAATAAATTAATTGTGGCACGAGCTGTGTGACATGTTGCGCCGTCTTGTTGAAACCACAGCTCCTGCACATCATGGTTGTTCAATTGATGAACGAAAAAGTCAGTAATCATGGCTCTATAGCGGTCACTATTGACTGTAACGTTCTGACCAGCATCGTTTTTAAAGAAATACGGATCAATGATTCCACCAGCCCATAAAGCACACCAAACAGTCAGTTTTTTCTGGATGTAACGGTGTCTCAACATACACTTGAGGATTATCATCACTCCAAATATGGCAGTTTTGTTTATTGACGTATCCATTCAAACAAAAGTGAGCTTCATCGCTAAACAAAATTCGCTTATGAAAATCGGGATCAACGGCAATCTTGTTTTGGGCCCATTCACCGAATCTAAGCCTTGCTAGGTGATCGTGTGGCTTCAATTCTTGCACGAGTTGGATTTTGTAAGCATGCAAACCAGTGAATGGACACATATCCAATTCCTGTGCACGATGGCGGATAGACTGATTCGGGTCTTCTTCTACGCTACGCTCTACAGCAGCAATGACTTCTTCTGTACGCACTGTACGACGTCTCTGTGGATGCGTATTATCATTTAGAGTAAACGTGGTGCGAAAACGTTCCACAGTTAATCGAATTAATTGCTCTGATGGACGATTATGTTGACCGTAAAATGAACGTAGTGCGCGATACGTATTTCGAACAGAACCATGATTTTCAAAATAAATTTGCACAATTTGGAAGCGTTGTTCAGGCGTCAGTCTATTCATGTTGAAATGCCAAACCAAACTAAACATAAATCACTTGACAGCTGACAAAATGGCCGCCAGTTAAAAAAGTGTTGCCAACTTAAAGTTCTATACCTCTATAAAAAACACCCTTTATTTCCAAAAATAGGTAATTTTTTGAAATAAATATTGTTAATTTCTTGATGATGATTTTAGCGAAATAACTGTTACTTTTTTTAATAAAAATGGGCTCGAAATAAGCTTTCGTCAATTACACTTTGAGTGTTTAACTTCTAACTCAAAATAATTTAAAATAACTTATTTATTATTATTTGTATGACATTAACCTAATACCCAACATTAGCATTGGTAAATTTTTTACAACAGTCATTAAAAACGGTTGCCAAATATTACCCCTCTAATCCAGAAAACAAACAAATCTGTCTTCATATTTTAATATAAAAAACTCCATTTATTAATACAAAGTAATTGGCCTGGGATTTCTCAAATAACAATTTATGTCCACCTACAACCTTGTAAAAGAATAATATTTTTTCCATCCAACAGCCATCCCACTTTCTTCGCCATTTAAAACCGCTATCAAAAGTTTCCCTAATGAAAAAGGATGGTCAAAGTTTGTATTTCCGTTATGGTTATTAACTTCCAAACTCGGAAAAGTTGGAAACTATAACTCCCAGCGCCGCGAGGATGCTTTATCAAAATAATTCTTCTTAAGTTATTAATTGGAAAAAGGAATTCTCCCTATTTTATTCTGATATTATATGCTTACGTCCGGTCAAGCATCAATCGTTACATTTTGTACTTAAAGCATAGTAAAACTAAAATAAGTAGTAGGTTACGCTGTTTACTGAAAGATCTAGTTCCAAATATAGCTCAAAACCAGTTATTTATTTAGTCATCTCAGAAGCATTATAAACGTTGATCCATGGAAATTAGCGTCAAAAAGAGCCGTTTTGGGAAAAAAAATGTAACTAGCGATTTTATTGTTAAAAAGGGTATATTTCGACATCACTAAAAACATACTTCGACGGAAATTCATACGGTCCATGGCTTACAAAATGCCGTTCAAAAAATGATCACTTTTTTCAGTTGTTCCAGTTTATCTTGAAAAATAAGAGTTGTATGAAAAAATGTTTCAAACAAAAGTTATGGAAAATTGAAAAACCTATTATTAATGTAATTAAAGTTAGTTATCCAAATATAATTTTCTTTCTCGGAAAATTCCATTTTTTTTATTTATAATTAAATGATATTTATTAATTAACTATCGCTTCAGAATTCTAGTAAAAGATAGATATTTTTTACCCAAAAAAGTGTGTTTAAGCCGATATTTATGAGTTGAATAGTTTCCGAAAAAATAGAGCTCAAAGTTGAAAATTCAATGTCGATGACCTTCCTAATAAAGATACAGCAACCAGGTTGACAGCAATTTGTTTGAAATGACGTGTATTTGCAAGATATATTTTGAATTTTTTTTTTTGATTTTCCGTCGAGAAAATTGCGAAAAACAGTTTTTTGCACTCGAAAAATTGCAATAACTTTTTTGTCAGTGTACTTACGATTATTTTAATACGTCTATTAGATTTAAATATATCATTTTTGATCTCTGGAAAAAAAAATTATTTTACGATAAAATTTACATTTTTTAAAAAAAATTCACAACGTCCCGATTTATAAATATTAAGGACTGAAATTTACAGAAGACATTATTGAATACTTGTAGTTTATCGATAAATTTTTCGGTTTCATGAAAAACATCCCTATAAGATCTATGGACCTCTAAAAACTATCCACAGAATCTATCCGACGGTAGTCAAATCGCGCGGATACAGCTAATCAGTGGGTTGCTATGCTGCAGGCGTGCCGCTCAGCTACGAACTACACACACATATCGCTTTATGCGACTGATAACATTTTGGAGTAAAGTATATGGTAAAATTGTAATTTTTAGATTGTATTATGAATAAAAAGTTATTTCTGACTTTATTAGCAATCCATCATTTTATTAAAAAAATACAGTTTGAACAAAACGTATACATAAAATCATATAATAATACCAAAGTTATATCTTATTTTATTAGCAATACATCATTTTATTACCTTTGTATAGAAATATACACTGTTTCGTAATGATTTATATGTCACATTCAATGGTCCACCAAGTGTTCAAATATTTTTTAAAGTTAAAATCAGCGTGAACTTTCCTAAAACGCTTTTAAATGCAAAAAATGTTTGCAATAGTGCGTTTACAAATGTATAAACACTATAATATTTTTTCTTTCTAGTATGTCAAAACGTTATATCAAATTAACTCCAAAGCATACTACTCCGAAATGACAGGTGTTACCAGAAAGCCGGCTCCGAACCGGATACTGCCAAGAGCGGAAGACATCTGCACCTTGCAACATAGCAACCGGCTAACTAGCTGTACCCGCACTATTTGAATACTGTCGGATAGATTCTGTGGGTAGTTTTCAGAGGTCCATAGAACTTACAGGGATGTTTTCCGTGAAACCGAAAAATTTCTCGATAAACTACAAGTATTCAATAATGTCTTCTGTAAATTTCAGCCCTTAATATTTATAAACCGCGACGTTGCGATTTTTTTTTTTAAAAAAGGTAAATTTGATCGTAAAATAATTTTTTTTTTTCAGAGATCGAAAATGATATATCTAAATCTAATGGACGTATTAAAATAATCGTAAATACACTGACAAAAAAGTTATTGCAATTTTTCGAGTAGAAAAAACTGTTTTTCGCAATTTTTTCGACGGAAAATCAAAAAAATTTTTTTTTGAAAAGATATCTTAAAAAATACGTCATTTCAAACAAATTGCTGTCAACCTGGTTGCTGTATCTTTATTAGGAAGGATAATAATCGACATCGAATTTTCAACTTTAAAATCGATTTTATCGGAAACTATTCAACTCACAAATTTCAGATTAAACAAACTTTTTTGACTCAAAAATATCTATCATTTCCTAGAATTCTGAAGCGATAGTTAATTAATAAATATCATTTAATTATAAATAAAAAAAAATTTAATTTTCAGAGAAAAAAGATTATATTTCGATAACTAGTGGCGCCACCTATAATTTTAATAACTAATTTTTTGGCCGCCATTTTGTAAGCCATGGACCTTATGAATTTCCATCGACGTATGTTTTTAGTGATGCCAAAATATACCCTTTTCAGCAATAAAATTGCTAGTTACATTTTTTCCCTACAATAGTTTAATTTCCATGGACTAATACCCATAAAGACATATAGCATTACACACTTGTTCTTTATAATTTGGCTACGTCTAGCGCATTAGGCGTGGTCAGACATAGAGCACAGTCCAAGAAATGCATTGTGATCGGTTCTTCCTAACAGTTTACCGGGCCGACTTACAGAAGAAGCCTCATTTTGTCTGGTTGGTTCTAGATCTTGGTACTCCCGCACGGAGCCACTGAGTACTCTCCATGTGTTCTATTCTTCCTTGTATTCTGGTGAAAGATCTTCGGACGGTATTATCTATTCACTGTTATAGTTCTAAGCTTTTCAGTCTACTCTCCTGGACTGGCTTAGTAAGATTTTCGGTAGTCTGTAAGAAGCTTTTCCTAGATTTGAGGCGTCGAAAGTAGGTTGGCATCCATACAGAGGGTGTGCTTTAGAGATTGATGCTTTTGCTTTTCTCTACTTGCTGCTATTTTACGTCAAATGTTAGGTGGGGCTATGTTGGCCCAGTAGTGTACCTTATGGAATAGTGTTAGGCATCCTGTGGTGATCGGGAGGTTTTATTTAATGCTATATCAACTTGGTTAGCGTGCCATGATTTGTACCATACCGGGCTAACATATTCCACTGCAGAGTAAAAATCTCGGTGATAGGTTCGAGATTTGAATTTTAGACAACAAAATAGATGCAATTTCAGCATTTGTCTAAAAAATTGTTTTGAAATAATTTTCTATCTATAATACATATAGTTTTTGATATATCCCTTCTTATAATTTATTTAGTATGGTGATTAGTTTGTAGATATTTTTTACTTGTGATTTTCCCTCATTAATCCATTTTTCTCTATAAAAAATCACTTGCGAGACATTAAATATTTTAATTTCTCCGCAATTGTTATCTTGTATCTAAAGCCAGAAACTGAAAATGTTGAATCTCCGCCATGGCATAAAATATTGAAGACTAAATCGTAACTTAATGTAAGATAAAACTTAACTTTTTAGTTATTATTACATTGTTTAGTTCATCGAACATTTGACACTACCACCTGTAAGTAAACCGATACACGATATTTTACATGTAGGGCATTCCAGGTGAAGCCTTCCGTTTAAAACGTTATTCCCACGAGCTGTTTAGAAATAAACACTTTTAATGCTTCTTTATTTATGCTAAAAGGATGTAGAGTATTTTGTAAACCCTGATAGGCCTTTATAATACTGATGAAAAGACATCTTTACGTGTTTGTGCGTTAAGATTTTGATTTGTATATTTGAACTAAAATGACTGCAGCACTGTTCCGTGTCTTGAATTGCAAACCTATTAATTTATATATATATATATATATATATATATATATATATATATATATATATATATATATATATATATAATATCTTTATTTTCCTTTTTTTGACAAAATTACAATTTTTATAGTAATCGTCAACTTGTCAAGATTTAAAACTAATTAACTAATTAACGTCAGAAAGACAAGCATCTTCAATTACTACTACTGGTTAAAAAAGATTCTATACACTATATACATTTTTCTAGCAAATATTCTTTTTTTTTAATTTTTACGAGGGGCTTTTGTTATTAACTTATTAGAAAGTCCTAAACAATTAGGAGACTTATAACACAAATTATATTTATTATAGGGAACACATAACTTATTTTTGTGACGCCTGTTTACTTGATGTTTATCTTTCACAATAGTGAAAGAGGACTTATTTAAGTAAACATAGATACACATTTCAAAAGCAAAAAAACCCGGAAGAGTTAAAATTCCAAACTTCTTAAAAATATTTTTACGTGAAAAAGTACTGCATACGTTGGCAATACATCGAATGATCCTTTTCTGTGATAAAAATACCTTATGGGCGAAAGGTGACCAACTACAGAAAGTGACCCCATACCGTTAACGCGATTCAACCTTGGCGTGGTAAACAGTAAGAAGCTGTACTTCATCCAGAACGGTGCGTAAATTCCTTCACATATAAACTAAGCTATTCAGCATATCCGAAACATATTCACAGTTATTTTTAAAATGCAAACATTCGTCCATATAGATGCCCAAAAATGTCACCTTTTCACACTGTTCAATAGAGTTGCTTTGAATTAAAATATCTAGTTTCGAATTTTTTTTCTGATAATTATGAAATCTAATAAATTGAGTTTAATACCATTGAGAAATAAAAAGTTTTTATTAAACCATCTGCTCACATCGTGCCATTCCATTTTACTTCCAATCTTTCAGAAATTAAAAATGATGTATCATATGCATATTCAGATATTGCGTCCACAAAGTTGCATCTAATTAATTATATGTTTAGAACTAATACTCTATTGTGCTCCATTGTCAGTATAAAAATTTCTTACATACTCTTTCCTGTTTTCCAAAAATGTTTTTAACCTTTTCCATGCAGAGTTGCGAATTCTGTATTTAAATAATTTAATTAATAAAGCTCTATGATCAACGCTATCAAATGCCCTGCTGATGTCACAAAAGATCACAACATGACACTCACCCGCCCCTATACATTTTATAATATTATGATAAAATGAATTTAGCGTAGTAATGGTAGATTTTTCATTCATAAACTCATGCTGATCTAAATTTAAAATATTATTATTTTGCAAGAAATTTATCATTCTGTTTAAAAAAGCATATTCGAAAATTTTAGACTCACAGGGACCGTAACTGGTCTATAATTAGCTCTTTCTTTGATGTTATTGTTTTTATAAGTGTCACTTTACCGATTGTCAATGTAAATGGAAAAATTCCCAAACAAAATGAAAGGTTAACCAAGAAAGTAATGGGCTTTATGATAAACTCCAACACTTTCCCCACTAAAAAACTGGATACATCGTCAGCGCCAGCTAAGTGCTCATTTTTACGCTTAATTTTTAGTGAATCATAAAGCTCCATCTCTGAATATGGACATAATGAAAAACCTTATTTCGCAGGAGATTTCCGCTGACCACATTGTGAATACATGTTATTTTCTCCAAAATTTCATATGGAGCACTTTCAGCAAATCTATTAACAGCATAAGCTATTAAATAAGAATCCGTTACGCAATTATTGCTAACATTAATTTACAGATTTCTTTTATCCTTATGTTTATTTGTTAATTGAGAAACTACATTAAACATAGTTCTGTTAATATCCTTACTATATTTTATTTTATCCTGATAAAAAGTCTTTTTTGTTCGGTTAATTAATTTTCTGTGATCATTCTTTGCTTTAAGGTAAGTTTGTTTTAATTCAGGATAATTGTATTTTAAAGAATGAAAGTTTTTTAGCTTTGCGCTGGAGTCCGTAACTTGCTTATAAACCCATTCTTTCTTATTTTTATCACTGTAGTAGTTATTTAAAGGAAATTTTATGTTAAAATAATGCACTAAAATGTTGTAAAAAATATCAAAACTCTTATTCAAGCCGCACTGAACATACAACTCATTCCAGCTTTCACCTGCAAGATCACTCTCAAAGCCTATAAAATTCTAATTCGAAAAAAATTGCTTGTGACAAGTACTCTTCCAGTTTACATTACCAGAAATGTTCATTTCGTAAACTGTGCGATGATCTGAAATATTATTATCAAGAACACAGACAATACCCTTGTCGTCAAAGTTAACAAATAAGTGATCCAAAGTCGAGAAACTGGTGTCACTCACCCGAATTGGCTATATATATGTATATATATATATATATATATATATATATATATATATGGGGTTTCAATCCGTTCGTTTCAAAAATCGTTTTCACGACGTTTCGTCAAAATCTGGCATTTTTAAGTATGGCTTGTACTTATTACTTTTGTATTAGTGCTATTTCTTTTGCTTTTTTGAAATCGTTGGTATGTCCAGTTGTTTGATGGTATTGAAATAAAGCTGAGGTTTTATGTTTATTTTTGGGGCTATTTTTATGTTTTTGCTGATATGCGCCTGTTTATTTGTCCTATATATGTTTGATGACAATCTGCACATAAGATGTTGGAAATACCATGATTTTCAAGATTAGTGTCATCTCTTGGATTTCTCAGGATCTTGCCTAGTATTTTTGTGGTTTAAATGTAGGTTGTATATTGTGGTTCACTTTAGATTTTTCCAATTCTGTCCGTAATTTCTTTTGTTTGGGATGATGGCCTTTTTCTTTGTTTTATCTTGGTTTTTCGTTTTCGTTGTGATTTTCTCTTATTTTTTATGGTTTTTTCGTAATGTCTGATGGCGAGAAGACATTTCGTTCTAGAACTGTTGAGTGTTTTATTTCTCCTTGTTTTGTGTCCGGCTCTCTTACACGGAGAGATCTAAATATTAATGTATTGACTACTACCTATTTTTGTGAAGGAAGTTGGTGTTATTCTGCATTAAGATATCGGTCATTGTGTGTGGGTTTCCGATAAGCGCAGAAACCTAGGGTATCGTTGAGTCTTCTAGTTAGTAGCAGATCCAAAAAAGAGAGTTTTTTTTTTATCTTACTTGATTTAGAGCGATAATTAGATTTTATAGTGAAAGTTGTTTAGGAATGCTAAGAAATCGTCTAGATGTTATTTTCCGTGTCGCAATTATTATAAAAATATCATCCACTAGTGTTTTCAAAATTTCAGTTTCAAAGGTGTCTTTAGCAATGCCTCCTGTTCCAAAAATATCATGAAATGATTGGCTGTAAATTGTGAGAGTGGGGACCCTCTAGGTGCGCCATCTGTTTGTTTGAATATTTAATTATTGAACATAAAGTATGCTTTTTTTAGATAGTCTTCTGTGAATTCAGTTATGTAGGCTGGAAAATTTTTGTTGTGTTGCGATATTATCCAAAATCTTAACCACCATACTTAGATATAGTCTCGACATAAAATCACTTCCATTTCCCTTAACACACGGCGGCCCTTACTCTAAAACTAATGAAAAGCTATTTATTAATAGCGTTAGAAAGAATTGAAACATTACACATTTGAAAATATTTATTTAATCAAATTGAAAAAGGGAAAAAATGTCAAATCATAAGAAATACTTTTTTATTTTACAAAAAAAAATAATTTTTTCAACTATTAACAATTTTTTTTAAAACAAATTACCTGATCATTTTTAGAGAATCTCCACTCAATATTCGTAATTAGAGGAATCAATGTTCATTTAAAGCTTTGGCGGAGCCATGTCTTTTCTTCAGTTATGAAAACTCACTGAGCTAACGGATTATATAATTTAGAGTCACATTCAAACACTCCATAGATTTTATTTTTACCTTTAGGGTTATGAATCGTTGAAAATAATTTTTTAATAATTTTAATACGGAGCATGATAATTACATTACCAACGAATTTTATTTGTAACACATCCCATCCATTAAGATTATACCACGATAATTAGGCACCCATTACCCATTCCATCTTTTCATATCAATTTCGGAACTTTCTTTTGTTTCCGAAATCCGAAACGCTAATTGCCAGCGGTCTTTTTGTTTTATATTTTTTTACTGTGTTGCCAAAGACAATACAAAAATATTTTATACATTTTGTTTTCTTATCTTTAAATTCGTATCTTTTGGCTTTAATGTACCGGCGTTGTTATATGGTAATTATTAATTTAAATTACGGAAATATTAAATTACCGTTTTACCGGTAGTCGTTTTTTTTTTACTTCTCTTGTTCTTTAATTAAATTATATGGCTAGTCTGAAAAATAAGAAAAGGAAAGAAAGATCATAATGTGTTGGTAATAATGTTTTTCTGCTAAATGGTGTTTAAGACCTTTTACATTAAAATTTTTGTTTTATTTTATTTTATTTTATTAAAGGTGGTAGACGACAATGACTAAAATGTGATTATCGGACTTTCAATGCGTTTATTTTTCTTTATTTTTACAGCGTTCTGATTAGGTTTTATCTGTATGTAACAAAACGGGAAATTATATGCAATCTCTATAATCGGGCTATCTCTAAATGCAATAATGTTGAATTTTCGGAAAAAGATGTAACAAACATTAAATCCAATTTACAACAGAATGGTTCTCCTTTAAAATTAATTGACGATGTTATAAATAACTTTAGAACAACGATCACTGGACAGCAAGGAACACATTCCTTCTTCACAATTCCGTACATTAAGGGAACCTCGGAGAAAACAAGACGAATTGCCAGCAGTTATAATATAAAAACGTCCTTTAAATCAGGAAATACACTTAGAGCTCATTTCACAAAAACAAAACTAAAGGATACCGATAAGAAAGAACGTGTTTACAAAGTTTCATGTGAGTGTAGTGAAACGTATATTGAAGCAACCAAGCGACCACTAAAAGTTTGAACTAAGGAACATATATATATATATATATATATATATATATATATATATATATATATATATATATATATATATATATATATATGATTCAGTATTAATCTGGGAATACATCCGTTCGTTCGTTTGGTTTAATGTAAAAGTTTGCAGACGTTTCGTCAAAATCTTTGGCATCTTCTGTGCTTGGTGGTTGTTTTTAGAGTTTATCTCGAAAAATAAAGGATGTATCGAAAAATATTTCAAACAAGGGTTGTAGAGAATCAAAACACCTATCGATTCATGTAATATAAGTTATAGATGGCGCTACTAGTTATCGAGATATTTTTTTTTGACAAAATTTACGGTTTTTGTTTTCTAAAAAAAAAGACATTTGTTAACAAATTACCGATTTAAAATTTGACATAAATATAGGTATTATCATTCTAAAAAAGTATGTTAAACCCGGAATCTGTGAGTTTTTTTATTTTCCGAGATATTCGATGTCAAAGTTGAAAATTCAACCTCAATTTTCCGCTTTCCTGATTAAGATGCAATGCTCAATTTTAATGGAAATTGTTTATATTGTTTTATATTTTGAAGATCTATTAAAAAATTTTTTTTTTCAATTATGGGTCGAGAAATTTTGCAAAAATCAATTTTTGCACCAAAAAAATTGCTATAACTTTTCACCGGATGGAGATAAAAATTTTTATTGCGTGCATTGGATTTGGATGTATCATTTTCGATCTTAAAAACAAAGTTTTTAATTTTGGATGAAAAATACGTTTTTTTTTTTTCAAAAATTCATAATGGCATGGCAAATGAATATTATAGGCTCAAATTTGAAGAAGATGTTTTTAAATACTTGTACTTTACCTGCGAATTTTTTGGATCCAAGAAATACACTTCGATACGATCTGTTAACCTTCGAAAATTGGGCCGAATCTAATCGAAAATAGCTGCTGCAGGCCGCTGTCGGCAGGTTGCCATAGTTCAAGCGCATTATTCATATGAGGAGTTACCTCCTGTTCAGGTGAAAAGTAAATTTTTTGTGTTAACATGTTCCCCAATATTGATGAGCCAACAAAAAAATAAAAGAAAAAAGTAAAGTTAAAGTAAAGATAAAAGATAAGTGTTTGAAGTCTTCGAGAATAAAACTTACAACGAAAATTCAGATACTGATGGAAAAGAAAATACAGATGAAGATGTGGCTTGGATTAACTGTAAGAACCTTTTTACCAATTCTTGTTCGAGGGAACAATGGATCAAGTGCAAATGAACACATTATGATTGAGCTGATGTATCTTTAGCAGGTCAAGATGTTTATCTGCAATATACAAGTAATATTTATAATATTGATGTTGTTTTATTAATTTATATGATAGTAATAATTTGTTTAGTCATATTAATTATTAATTTGTTTATTAACAAAATTTTTACAAAAAATTATAAAGAAAATTATACTAATATTGGCACCAATGAATAATGCGCCTGAACTAAGGCAACCCGCCGACAGCGGCCTAGAGTAGTTATTTTCTACTAGATTCGGCCCAATTTTCGAAGGTTCACAGATCATTTGGAAGTGTATTTCTTGGATCTAAAAAATTCACAGGTAAAGCAAAAGTATTAACAAGCATCTTCTGCAAATTTGAGCCCTTAATATTCATTTGCCACGCCATTATAAATTTTTGAAAAAAAAAAACGTTTTTTTTCATCCAAAATTAAATTTTCTTTTTTTGAGATCTGAAATGATACATCTATCTAAATCCAATGTATGCATTAAAAAATTTTATCTCCATTCGGTGAAAAGTTATAGCAATTTTTTTGGTGCAAAAATTGGTTTTTACAAAATTTCTCGGCCCATAATTGAAAAAAAATTCTTTTAATAGATTTTTAAAATATAAAACAATACAATTTCCATTAAAATTGAACATTGTACTTTAATTAGGAAAGCGTAAAATTGAGATTGAATTTTCAACTTTGACATCGAATTTCTCGGAAAATAAAAAACTCACAGCTTCTGAGTTTGATATATTTTTTTAGAATGCCTATATTTATGTTAAATTTTAATTCGGTCATATGTTAATAAATGTCTTTAAAAAAAAAAGAAAACCGTAAATTTTGTTGAAAAAAATATATATCTCGATAACTAGTGGCGCTACCTATATTTTATATTATTTGTGTAGAAGGTTTTTTAATTCTCTATAACTTTTGTTTGAAATATTTTTCGATACAACTTTTACTTCTCGAGATAAATTAAAAAAAACCCAAAATCGTGACCATTTTTGGTCCGCCATTTTTTTTGCACAGGTCTTTCAGAGTTACCATCGAGATATGTTTTATAGAATACCGAAATGAACACATTCCAGCAAAAAAAGCAATATTATATTTTTGTTACTGACGAAAGTTTATTTTCCATGGAGTAGTATTCCTTTCACGTGTTTTTTTCATATCCTGGACACCCTGTACAATGCTATATTTGTATTCAAGCAACTTTGCCAACTTACTGTTTGGAAAATAGGTATTCCTAAAACACTTATAAGAAGTAGATGCACAGAAAATGGTCTTTAAATATATAAATATTTATAGTTTTATATATATATATATATATATATATATATATATATATATATATATATATATATATATATATATATATATATATATATTTATATATTTAAACAAAAATTAGTATTTTCAATATATTCTTTCCTTTTTTCTCTGCTTGAAAGGAGAATAAGATTAGAGACAATTACCTAAAAATAAATTTAAATGTTTTTATCAATACAGGCTTAATATCAAGTCGCTACCTCATAGTTTCAATAAAAAAAAGTCCCATTAACAACTAATCTTATTCATTACTTTACGTCTGCTTCTATCCCGATAGCTTCTCAATATAAACAATACACAAAAACTAAAAGAACGCGGTATCTTTCTTCTCTACATGGTCCATTCTTCTACCGGTTTTCGTCAATAGTATCTCTAATGACATCTCATACATCATAATAGCTATAAAAAGCAACCCACAAATCACAATTTGTATAATTTATTTTTCGAGATGACAGATAACCTCACTATTTTCCATCTAAATTAATTTGGTACGCATCAATCATGTCAACGCACCCGATTTTTATATTATTTTTTTATAGTGATGCATTAACGATAAGTACTGGTTTTGTTTGGTTTCTTAATATGATTCTACAAGTGGCGTTATCGGGGAAAATGATCTGTTCATTCATGAGAATTACTACCTACTTTTTTCTCTAACTTCTTCTATTTATCCATTCTCTATTAAGATTTTTTAAACTCAATTCGTGTCTATAAATATATAGAGGAATGAGACACACTTTTTTCTTTATTTCCTATTATTAATAACCAAAAAAAATGCCCATTTACAATAAAAAAAACTATATATATATATATATATATATATATATATATATATATATATATATATATATATATATATATATATATATGCATTAGCAGTGGTTATATCCACATTATGCTGTTGTAGTGCTAAAATCACATTCAGCAAACGTACAACTACATGCAACTCCGTATGTAAGTGAAGTAAAATGCGAAACAGTAAATGCAAACTTCTCTCCATCATATCCTTTCTGTGTTAGAGGTTGCACAGTTTGAATAAATTGTTACAGAACACAATTCATCCTATTCCACCACCATCGAGATGGTGGCCTACCTGTACCACCATACCGAGAAAAAAGTCAACACTTACCCTCCTCGCCACAGTGATACGGCAGAGGTACATTTTCGTCTCTACTCTCTCTCTCTCTCTCTCTCTCTCTCTCTCTCTCTCTCTCTCTCTCTCTCTATATATATATATATATATATATATATATATATATATATATATATATATATATGTCAAACTCTCAGTAATGTACAGAAAGTGTCAAAATAATCTTTTGTGAGGTAGCTTCTAAGCAGACTTATATACAGGGTGTCCCATGATCGATATCTTGGAAAATGGACTACTAAAGTCGACAGGGGAACTCGGCTAAAATAATTTAATATGGTAGCACTTCCGGTTATACCGGAAGTTGATTCTTTCTTGCTTATTTTAAATAGTACACCGTATATGTTATTTCAGTCTTAGATTTTATGTAAAATTATATACAGTCCTATAACTAAATTTTACTGTTTCTGAAATATTTAAATTTTTATGTCAATAGTGGCTTTTGCAGGCCTAAAGAGAATTATCAATTTCTCCTCTATGAAATCCTTTTTTATACCATTGAGATCGCTTGGGTATACTTTAGTGTACTGTGTTGATATTTTGATAAATAAATACAGGGTAATCAAAAACTTGTGTTAAATATTAACTTGGAAAAATCGTTAAAGTCAATTTTTTAACCCACCTCTAAAAGGAGGTTCTCAATTCGTCGACTATGTGGTTTTTTCTATGTATGTACATCGATTACTTCGGAACGACGTTACCGATTTGAATGAAATTTTTTACGTTATGTTCAGGAAGTTGCTGCGTTGGTTCCATATTTTTTTGGATGAAATTGGTGCATTGGAATCCAAGATGGCCCTAACAATATGGCATTCAAAAAGATTAATTTTGTTCGATTTTCTCCAAAATTGGCATAGGGGAATTTGGGGGTCGTACATAACGAATCTTAAATTCCAAAAAAATTTCATTTTGTCCAGTTTTCTCCAAAATTGGTGTGGGGAAGTTTTTGGGGTCGCACATAAAGAATTCAAAATATTTTTAAAAAATTCAATATGACAAACCAATATGGTGGACAAAAAAATCAATTTTATCTGATTTTCTCCCATGGGAGTTTTCGGGGTCGCACATAACGAATCTAAGATTGTTTTTAAAATATCCAACATGGCGGATCCAATATGGCGAACGAAAAAATCAATTTTGGTCGATTTTCTTCAAAATTGATATGGGGGAGTTTTCGGAGTCGTACATAACGAATCTGAAATTATTTTTAAAAAATTAAATACGGCATATTCAATATGGCGGATAAAAAATTAATTTTGTAGGATTTTGTCAAAATTAATAAAGGCGAGTTTTTGCGATCGCACATTTCAAATCAGATGTTATTTAAAAAAAATTAAATGGCGAATTAAAGATTCTACATCTTTCGATTTTGTCTAAAATTAGTAATGGGGGACTTTTGCTAGTGTTAATTACGAATTTGAAATATTTTTTGAAAAACTCATTATGGCGTCTTAAAAATTTTACATTTTTCGATTTTCTCCAAAACTAATCTAGGGGGTTCTTGAGGGTGTAAATTATGAATTTAAAAGTATTTTTTCAGGATTCAATATGGTGAATCCAGTATAGCAGACTAAACATTTTATATTTTTCGATTTTGTTCAAATGTAGGACTGAATCGTTTTTGAGGGTATAAATAGCGAATATAAAATTATTTTAAGAACATCACACGTCAGAACCAGTATGACGATCTAGAAATTTTAAATTTACGGATTTCATCCAAAATTGGTATTAGGAGCCTTTGAAGGGTTTAGATTTAGATTAGATTAAGACGTTAAAATTATTTTTTTGAAATTCAATATGGAGGATCCAATATGGTGAGTTGAAAATTTTCCCTTATTCGAATTTTTTCACATTTGTATTAGAGAGTTTTCGGGGTCACGTATTACGATGATAGGATACACTATGAGGGATTGAAAATTTTACATTTTCTGATGTTGCCTTAAATTGATATTGAGGGGCTTTTGGGGCGTATACAAACTCAATATGCAGTAAAATACATCGGACTAAGAAATTTACGTCTCAAGTTCCTGAAATATCGAAATAGGAATAATTTGGGGCCTATATTACCAATCTAAAATTAGTTTGTAATTGAAGATAGTGGTTCATTTTAGGGTGATTTAACAACTTTAGATAAAATGAGTACTTTCTTGCTGGTTTTTGGTTTGGTACCTGGTTCAAATAATTTTTGAGTATCATAATGAATTCAAAACTAAAAATCCAAAAATAGAATAATTATAAAAAAAATTATACCGACTTCTAAAAATGCGCTGAAAAGTGAAAAATAACTATAAATTTTTCTATGAAATTGAACTTTTTGAAGTCGACGACAAATTATTTCCAAATGAAATAAATAACTACTGATACATACAAATTATGGTAAGAAAGCAATTACAAATAAAGTATTGTTAATCTGTTTATGCGAATCACATTTTATCAGAAATGAGTTTGGCACCGACTTTAAAAATTTCAATTTCATATAAAAAGTTCATTTTTTAGCACACTTTTAGAAGTCGGTTCAATATTTTTTATAAAAATTTTATTGTATTCTAAAAATGTTTTTGGCTTTTAAGTTTTGTTATTAGTTGGCCATGATGGCGAAACGCGACGAAAGAAAACAATAGAGCATTACAGAAATGTCACTATTTCTTGCCATTTGACAGTTATTAAAAGAAACCATGCCATGTCGATTAAATTATATGTAGGAAGATTATTTAAATTTGTTTATTTATGGGAAATGTAACAAGGTTTTATTAAGAACTTGTCAGATATTTGCTGATAGATATTCAGATAAACAAAACCGTCACGGAACAGTGTTAAACGAATATTAGAAAATTTCAAAAATTTTGGGACCGTTAAGGCAAAAATGCATAAAAGGAATTCTATTCTCAATGATGAAGATTTCGAAATTACAATTCTGGGATATTTTGCTGTATATTCCATAACATCGTTAAGATAAGTGTGTAAGTAGAGTTAAAAAGTATTTTTTTCCGGTATTTCCTGATAATTTTTTACACAAAAGGTATTAAAGTGTCTTCTTTATGTTTCAGATTACATCTATTCTAAGAACGACTAAGATTGTTTTAATAAAAATATATCTAGTAAGGTTTTAGACATTTATCACGTACACCCTATGTTTAATATTGAAAATATTCTTAGATATATTAGTCACTTGATGATTTCATAGAAATCACTCTAAAGAAAACAAGATCAAAATTAGTTTTGTCATAAACAAATCTCATCGGATACAGTTATCGATGAGTTGAAATTTTTAAGTCAGGTAGATTCCAATTCATTTTCGGTGATCTTAAAAGCAAATGTGGTAAATATAAATGAAGGAATTTGTTAAAACCTGATTAGCTATTTTGTTACCAGTCAATGATTATCTATTTTTACATATTTTATCAATGAATCATCTCTGCGAGAAAATATTAAACACATTAATCTGCGAACCGAAAGGGAAAAAGGAAGCAATAATGGATATGTATTTCGGATTTCTAACACGCCCTATTGTAAATACATTTTGGTTTTCTTTCATTAACTTTTAATAGAATGAATGAATATTGATAACAAAATATGGTAATATTAGAATTGTTGTAATATTAGCCTACCGGTTGATATATGCAAAAAAAAATTACCCCAAATTATAATAATACTTGATGATTTTAAATTCGGAAAAATATTCAATTTCGTTTGTTGAAGTTTTAATATTTAATCCTTGCATATAGCACAAAATATGTTAAATTTCCGTGTTTCTTGAAAATTCCGCAATCTTATTGCACGATAATTTAAATTTCTCCAAAAATGGAAATAGTTCCTGTTAAAAAGGTTATTTTTCGTAATTTTTACTTTATCACTCCAAATTATGTTCTTCGAGATATCTGTCAGTAAGAATTATGTTATGTATATCTTCTACAATTATATTTTGAATTAACTCTACTTACACGTTTTTAAGGAAAATCAATATTTTGAAACTGCTGTCAGTAAGATTTATGTTATATATATCTTCTACAATTATATTTTAAATTAACTCTACTTACACATTTTTAAGGAAAATCAATATTTTGACACTGCTGTCAGTAAGAATTATGTTATGTATATCTTCTATAATTATATTTTAAATTAACGATACAGAGAAGTCTAAATATACTAAAAACCAGGTTTTTAATGATATACAGTGTGTCCGGTAAGTACAGAAATAACAGGCGACACTGTAAGTCTTAAGTCTGCAGTTCAAGGGCTCTTCAATCCTGACCTGATATGTCAAGTAATCAATCGATCAATCAATCAAGTCTAGTATACAAGGTGATTCTCGGTAATTTTATCGATCGATTGTAGGAAAACTATCATTAGGAAGAATCTGAAAATCTGACAGTGTACTAAAGTACATAGAGGACAGCAGGCTAAAATATTTTCAAGATGGCGGAACTTCCAGTTATACCGGAAATATATGTCAACTTGTTATTTTAAATAGAACACCCAATATATTATTGCATTTTTTATGTCTACGTAAGAAGCTAGACATATTTTATGTATAATATTCTATACTTAAGTATCACCGTTTTGGACATATTTAAATTTTTATGTCAAAAATGACGTTTGTGGACCAAAATTTAACTTATATTATATTAATATTTAATTTGGTTAGTTTTCTTGTAGACGAAGATAGACTTTAGTAATCTTTTAATGATATCTTAAAATTATTAATACAGAGTGGTCAAAAAAGGAGAATACAAATTATATTTAAAAAATCGTCAAAAGTCAATTTCTTTAAATGGAAAGAACTCTTCATGGGTGGCTCTTCTTAACACTTCTGACTAAGGATTAAGTTCTTCAAATGCTATTCTGACACCCAGCATGCAATCTTTCTTATTGGTTATTGCGGTGTTGTATACTTTATTTTTGATTGCCCCCCAATTAAAAAAATCAAGTACTGTTAGATCGGGGAAGCGAGGTGGCCAAAGATGTGGCCCATTCTTGGCTATCCATTGATCATAAAACAAGTTTTGCAGATGATTATTAACTAAATGGAGGCGCCTCATCATGTTGATAAAATAGATTTCTATGTTCAGCCAGCGGCAAATTATCTAAATAGTTCACTTCCAAATTTCTTAAAATGTCGAGGTAACGCTCACCTATAAGTTAAAAAACATATTTTTATCTGGAAATTTTCAAAAATGGCTAACTTACCATTCATATTTTCTTGATAGAATTCTAGGGCGACGACGCCTTAATTTTTTATAGTACAAATACATGTTAAACTGGCAAAATTCTTGAAAATTTAATTTTCTAAATGGATGTACGTTTGAGTCGCTCCGACAGTGAGAATTGCTTTGAATAAACAATCCATTTTTTGTGAATTTGGCTTCGCCTGACCAAATTATATTATCCTAAAAACTAATATATTATGTATTCGGTATTCATAAATTATTGCGAATTTTCAAAAAAAAACTTTCAGTTTTATTAGTGACACTAAATATCAACTATTACCTATTCAAGAGAAGTTTGAGAAAATTGAAATCAAGCTGTCAAATAATATACAGAGTGTGCTTTTAAAAAAACTTAAGTTTGGTCTATAGCTTAAAATTTAATGCCTTTAAAAAAACTGTGCACGCTAGTGGATTTAACGTAAAATACTTTACAATTCCCCTTTCTTACTTTTTCATTAACTTACATATTAACGAAGAAACGAGGGTGGCTTGTAAATGGAAATTTTCAATTTCTCTCTGTATCTTAGAAACAGAGAGGACTGGAAAAATTTTGTTTATTGCATCTTTTGTTTAAAGGGTCTTTTAGGTTATAATTACAATTTTTCTTAATAAAAAGGAAAGAGATATCATTTTTCACATATATTTATTCGGGCTTTAAGTATACAAAAATATTTTTTTTTTGATTTTTTTATGGTTTTTTTACCCATAACAATTTTTTTTAAAAAACATAAAAAAATGGCGGTGGTCGTGATTCCAGGTGACTGAATCGTTTGAAAAAAAAAACAAAAATATCAAATTAATCCCTGTTCAAGTGTCCATGGACGCAACCGGAATCATTTTGATCGGTAACAAATTTTCAGATTTTTACCCGATTTTTCACCCTCAAAAATGGATTTTTTTAAAAAAATTACTGCCTTTTTTTTAGTTTTTGATGAAAAAAAATTATTTCAGTACCGACCATGGGCACTTGAACAAGGATTCATTTGGTATATATATATATATATATATATATATATATATATACCAATATAAAGGGTGTTTTCTATAGAGGTATAGAACTTTTAAATGGAATAAAACAAAGATGAATTTTTTAAATTGACATGAAATTTACTTTATTCGAAAGATAACCTTCTGGCATTATAATTTAAATATGACTTCTGACATATGAGCGTCAAGGCTGGCTCGGACGAAGTCTAATCTGGAGGTCCAATTTTCGATGACTTTTTCCAACATTTGTGGCCGTATATCGGCAATAACGTGGCGAATGTTGTCCTCCAAGTGATCAATCGTTTCGGGCTTATCGGCGTAGACTAGCGACTTCACATATCCCCACAGAAAATAGTCTAGCGGCGTTAAGTCGCACGATCTTGGAGGCCAATTCACGGGTCCGAAACGTGAAACTATGCGGTTACCAAACGTTTCCTTCAATAAATCAATTGTGGCACGAGCTGTGTGACATGTTGCGCCGTCTTGTTGAAACCACAGCTCCTGCACATCGTGGTTGTTCAATTGATGAACGAAAAAGTCAGTAATCATGGCTCTATAGCGGTCACCATTGACTGTAACGTTCTGACCAGCATCGTTTTTAAAGAAGTACGGACCAATGATTCCACCAGTTCATAAAGCACACTAAACAGTCAGTTTTTCTGGATGTAACGGTGTCTCAACATATACTTGAGGATTATCATCACTCCAATTACGGCAGTTTTGTTTATTGACGTATCCATTCAAACAAAAGTGAGCTTCATCGCTAAACAAAATTCGCTTATGAAAATCGGGATCAACGGCAATCTTGTTTTGGGCCCATTCACCGAATCTACGCCTTGCTAAGTGATCATGTGGCTTCAATTCTTGCACGAGTTGGATTTTGTAAGCACGCAAACCAAGATCTTTCCGCAAAATCTTCCATAAAATGAATGGACACATATCCAATTCCTGTGCACGATGGCGGATAGACTGATTCGGGTCTTTCTCTATTCTACGCTCTACAGCAGTAATAACTTCTTCTGTACGCACTGTACGACATCTCTGTGGATGCGTATTATCATTTAGAGTAAACGTGGTGCGAAAACGTTCCATAGTTAATCGGATTAATTACTCTGATGGACGGTTATGTTGACCGTAAAATGGACGTAGTGCGCGATACGTATTTCGAATAGAACCATGATTTTCAAAATAAATTTGCACAATTTGGAAGCATTGTTCAGGCGTCAGTCTATTCATGTTGAAATGCCAAACCAAACTAAACATAAATCACTTGACAGCTGACAAAATGGTCCCCAGTTAAAAAAGTGTTGCCAACTTAAAATTTTATACCTCTATAAAAAGCACCCTTTATATATATATATATCCGGCAAGATGGCCGACTTTGACAGTGGTGTTTTGATTGCTGAGTTTAATAAATTAAAGAAAAGCGAGCTGATTGAAATTCTTGTTCATCATACGTTACCTGAGAATGCTACTAGTGAAGTGCTTGTAAGATTTGTAAAATTCTTGGACGATAAATGGAGCAACCACCGTGAAAATTGTTCTGATTTGATTGACATGCCCAATGATGGTTCGAAGACAGTGGTTAAAAATGTAAACAACCAGGAAATTGAAATTAAGTACCTGAAGGAGCTGTGCTTGCAGAAGGATCTAACGATTAGATATCAACAGGAGGTAATTGATTCCATAAATGAACAAAAATCTCTTTTAAATAACCTTTTAAATAACCTATTAAATAACGGTCATAACTTTAACAACAATAATTTTAAGTTGACATTGACCTCGCCCAATCAACAGGAAATGATAAATATTGCTTCAGCAGATAAACAGATTCCCTTACGACCAATCAACGGTAAACAGAATCAACAGAAAACTGCAAATATTGTTTCAGCAGATAAACAGGTTCCTTTACGAGTAACTCCATCTAGCTCCGATCGCCCTGATATTGCCAAGCAGAACAGCGGCGGCGGCACGGCCGGGGTTAGAGGCGAGCGGCCAGTGACTGATCGGTTGGCTGCCCAGAGTAGTCGAACTGATCATGGTGAAACACACGCTGCCGATCCACGTGTACAGAAAAATGGAGAATCTGGTAATGTAGTATCGTTTACGGCCTCGGACGTGTCGAGTGCTGTATTGCATGCACAGACTCGACAAACTATGAGCGGTTTGATTTATATGGATGAAGAGAAGGATAAATCGAATTGGACTGTCGTCAATCGTCGAGGTAATACAAGAAGGAAATTTGCAGTGGTTGGGACTGGAGTTAACACAGTGCGTGACTCAAATTTGAAAGCTGTTCCTTGCTTTTCATTTTTCCATTTATGCCGTCTGGATCCTCAAACGTCAGAAGGAGATTTAACCTCATATATACGATCTATTTTTCCGGAGGCAACATGCCAGAGGCTCGAATCTAGATACCCTGAACTGTACGCATCTTTTAAGGTTGGCGTTTTGGAGTCTTGTTCAGAAAGATTCCTTGATCCAAGCATCTGGCCCAATGGTGTAAAAATCAAAAAGTTTTTTCATGCTAGAAAGAAGTAACCCTCAAATATCATCGAGCTTTTCTGTCAAGAATAAAAATGACTCTATCTTGCTTTTTCACTTAAATGTTCAAGGCTTGCCTAACAAGATTGACACGCTCTCTTTATTTTTAGATAAATTGTTGTATAATTTTATTTGTATTAGTGAACACTGGTGCACTGCCAGTAATTTGAAATGTATTAAAATTAATAATTATAAATTAATTTCCTCTTTTTGTAGGTCTGATCATGTTCGTGGAGGAGTCTGCATGTACTCAAGAACTGACATGGAGTGCAAAATGGTTAATGTTAATGATTTTTGTAGTGAGATCAATGCTGAGTTCTGTGCTATTGAGGTCCCGCATCTGAAATTGGTTATTTTAACAGTGTACAGATCAGGTTTGGGTAACAGTAACGTGTTTTTGGATGCTTTCGAGGCGGTGTTAAACAAATTATCACAGTCGTATAATAATATCATTGTAATGGGCGATTTTAATATTGACTTTAGAACAGAGTCCACCATTTTGTCAGAGCTAACTTGTATTATTAATTCCTATGGTATTTTTGCCACAATATGTGACTACACTAGGGTGACCAGTGATTCCTCAACTTGTATCGACAACATTTTGACTAATATTGCTGACGAGCTCTACAGTTCTGGAGTGCTGGATCCATGTCTTTCCGACCACCGTGGTCAGTTCATTGAGCTAAGTATGGGGATGGGAATTGGTGTTCCCGAACGACTTAGAGTAAGGCCTATGACAACAAAGGGAATTGATTCTATTTTGGGCGACTTCAGTGTGATTGACTGGGGCATTTTCTATCAAAATGTCGACTCTGAATGGCTTGCTTGGCATCTGGTTTCGGTTTGTCAGCAGCTGATCTGCAAGCATCTTCCTATGAGAAATGTCTTCACCGATAGGCCTCCTGTTCGGTGGTTTAATGAGACATTAAGGAAAATGAGGGATGAGCTCTCTGTGGTGAGGCTTTTGGGCGATGGGAGCACGGAATTCCGGGATTTGTATAAACTTATGAATAAAAAGTACAGACAGAAAGTTGCTTCTACAAAGAAGGATGCATTTGGGAGTTTTCTGGAAAATTCGCAAAACAAAGCAAGGGATGTTTGGAGAGTTATTAACTATGAGAGAAATCGATCTTCACATAATATTTCTAGTTCATCGCTCAGCGCTGGGAACTTTGGTGAGTTCTTTAGTAAAATAGTATCCGACACTATAAAGGATCTACAGATTGACACTGAAATACAAAATGCTATGGTTTCGTCGATCCCAAATTCGGTGCGTTCTTTTGCCCTTTTACCAGTTACGGAGTGTGATGTTTGGAGTGCTATACAGGCTCTCAAAAGGTCGAACTCTTTTGACATATATGATATGAGTAGCGCTATTCTGAAGGAGATTAGTGTGTATTTGGTCAAACCTTTGAAGCATTTATTTAATTGTAGTCTGGCTCAGGGTAATTTTCCGGATTGTCTAAAGATAGTAAGGACTGTTCCTTTGTTTAAAAAAGGAAATGTCGATTCCATGGAAAATTATAGACCTATATCTTTGATTCCGTTATTGGGGAAAGTATTTGAGGTAATACTGAAAAACAGCTTGAGTCGTTATTTTGAACATAATAATTTTTTGCATCCTTCACAGTTTGGTTTTCGCCGGAATTTTTCGACAATTCAGGCAGTTGCTGCGGTTGTGGAGGGCGCGGTTGAGGGAATAGAAGGTGGGGAAAGCGTGGGGCTCTCACTGTGTGACCTCAGTCGTGCCTTTGATTGTGTTTCTCATGAACTTTTGATTAGAAAGCTTCATAGATACGGTGTAAGAGGCGTTCCCCTCGATTTGTTTTCATCTTTCCTGTCAAATAGAAGGCAGGCAGTCGCATATGGTGGAGAGCTTTCTGAGCCTACGGCGGTACGATGTGGAGTGCCGCAGGGTTCGGTATTGGGACCTCTTCTTTTCATTATATATGTCAATGATCTCTTTAGGTATTTGTCACCAGGTCTGTGTATTTGTTACGCTGACGACACGGCGCTAATTTGTAAGAGTAGAGACCCAGAATGTTTAATGAATGAAATGTCTGTTATGGGAGAGCGTGCGAGATGTTGGTTTGCTAATAATTCCCTTAAATTGAATGAGGAAAAAACACGGAATTTGTTTTTCATGAATGGACGTGGAGTGGTTGATGGTTCTTCGGTGACATTGTTGGGTGTCAGTTTGGACGATGGTTTGAACTGGAATTCTCACATTGCATTATTGAGGAATAAGTTGGCATCCTCTATTTTTGTTCTCAGGCAACTTCGTGGGTCTCTTCACTGTGACACCCTTCTCTCTGTTTATTATTCCTTGTTGCATTCTCATATTTCGTACGGTGTTCACCTTTGGGGTTGCTGTGTTGGAGCGATTCAAATCTTTAGAATGCAGAAGAAGGCTATTCGACTTGTCTCTGGTATCGGCTATAGGGACCACTGTAGGCCACACTTTATAAAATTGCGGGTACTAACGTTGCCTAGTTTATTTATCTTATACCAACTACTGGAGATTCATAAAAACCGTGGAAAATTCTACCAAAATTCCCACTTTCACTCTTATAGCACTAGATCAGCTAATTTAATTAGGCCTTCGAGGTATAGATTGGAGAGATCTAAGAAAAATACACTGAATGTGTCATTGTACAACACGTTGCCTGAAACATTTAAAAATTTAGATTTTATGAGATTTAAAATTAAATTAAAGGAATTTTTGTTAGAGCATGCATTCTATTCGGTGGATGAGTACATGGAGACTTCTTCTAGAGCTTATTGTTAGGACTTTTTTAATGTAATTTACAGATAGTTTTAACTTTGTTTTTATTTTGTTTTGTGACATATTACAATTGTATTTTTCTGTACAAAATGTAATGAAATAAATTTATCTATCTATCTATCTATCTATATATATATATATATATATATATATATATATATATATATATATATATATATATATTTTCAGACGATTCAGTCACCTAGAATCACGTCCGCCGTCCTTTTTTGATTATGGGTAAAAAAATTCATAAAAAAATCCAAAAAAAAATTTTTGTATACTTACAGTATTCTCTTAAAAAAAAAATTAATAAAAAATTTTCTTTTTTGAAAAATTGTAACCTGAAATACCCCTTAACAAAAAAATGATACAGGTTGGAAAAAATCGCAAGTCCCTATTTCAGTAATAACAGAGAGACCCTTCAAAAGAATCGAAAATTGAACATTTTTTGTTGCATCATGTTATTTATCGATGACCACATCTATAACAATTGCAAATATCAATGAAATAGTCCTGTTGGAATTTATTTGGGAAAAAAAAAGTAGTTTTTTTTTCTCTAAAAACCTTGACTTATTATCAAACTATTCATACTTTTTGTATACACTCACATTCATTAAATAATAAACATAAGCATTTAATTAAATCAATAATTGATATAAATATTCATCTTCAAGCGCGGTGGTCTTTGAAGTTTAAAATTAAAAACAAGCTTTCGCAGAACGACTCCAATTTTGAGGTAACAAATAAGGTGAAATATTAGTATGCATTAATTAATTTCAAAACAATCTTTAGTCACTTAGGTGGCTTCGTAGAAAATTGCTTAAGAAACGACAACATCAGTGAGTTAATTTTGTCATAAACAAATTGAATCGGAAACAGTTATGTATGGGTTTGGATTTTAAATCTACCAGGTAGATTTTTTCTGGGGTTCAAGGTAATGGAAATTAATTTTGTTAATGTCTGAAACCATCATATGTGATTATAGTAAATGGAATCTAATTTGTCAAAAGTTTTTTAGCTTTTTAATCTTGAAGATGTGTTCTTATACGACGTGACTGATTTGCGAAGAAGATCAAAATGAGCTTAGGTTTTTTTGGAATATTTGGTTACGTTGTCGTTGGTAATATTTTATATTTCCTATAACAGAATCCATTGATATAGAAATATGTATTGATTCCATCTCGTCTGTTATTTTAGTTTGTTCATTAATAACGTAAAGAGTATAACTAACACTGTAATGAAATGATATAGTACGAACAGTTTGCATAATAATTTATTTAAAATTCAAATTCTTGTAGAAATATCAAACTAATGCCTGATAAAATATAATTCGCATAAACACATTAAAAATACTTTATTTGTAATCGCTCTCTTACCCAAATTTGTATGTATTAGTAGTTATTTGTTTCATTTAGAAATAATTTGGGACCGACTTCAAAAAATTCAATTTCATATAAAAATTAATAGTTATTTTTAATTTTTTAGTGCATATTTAAAAGTCGGTCCAATTTTTTTTTATAAAAATTTTATTTGCGATTTTCAGTTTTAAATTCATTATGATATCCATAAATTATTTGAATTAAGTGCAAATCGAGATTGATGTACCTCGAAATGACTCCAAGGTGATAAAAAGTCCATATCCAAAATTGTAAATCACCCTAAAATGAAAATCTTTCATTCAGCTCTCCGATATCAGTGAAATTGTGTAAAACAAATATTTAATCTGTCATAGTAAATCCACTATCTTAAATTTCAAATTAATGTTTGATTGGTAATATAGGCCCCAAAACGTTTCAATATAAATATTTAGAGAACTTGAGACGTAAATTTCTTAGCCCGATATATTTTATACTGCATATTGAGTTTGTATACGCCCAAGAACACCGCATTGTCAATTTTAAACAAAATCGGAAAATGTAAAATTTTCAGTCTCTATTATTGTATCTTATCAACCTAATAGTTGTAAAAAATTAACTTCATATTCGTAATACACGACCCCGAAAATCCCCTAATACCAAATCTAAAAAAATGTGAATAAGGTAAAATTTTGAACCGACTATATTGGATCCGCCATATTGAATTTTAGGAAAATAATTTTAATGTCTTAATCTAATCTAAATCTAAACCCTTTAAAGCCTCCTAGTATCAATTTTAAATGAAATCCGGAAATTTAAGTCCTCTATATTGGATGTGCCATACTGAATCCTCAAAAAATACTTTTAAATTCATCATTTACATCCTCAAGAACCCCTTATATCAGTTTTGGAGAAAATCGAAAAATATAAAATTTTTAGGACGCCATATTGAATCCGTAATTAACACTAACAAAATTCCCCCAATACTGATTTTAGACAAAATCGGGATAAGCAGAATCTTTAATCCGCCATCTCGGATCCGCCATTTTTAGTTTTTTAAAAAATAACTTCAGATTCGCAATGTGCGATCCCAAAAATTTTCTTATCTCAATTTTCATGAAAATTGGACAAAATTAATTTTTTATCCGCCATATTGAATACGCCATATTCAATTTTTGAATACTTCTTGGATGTGGATAGACAGACAACGAGACTATATGACCTTTGGAAGTTACCATTCATTCATATGTCGACAAAGTTCATGGACAAAATTTTTGCATATTCTTTATTTTTTAATTTTTATCCGCCATATTGGATGCGCCATATTGAATTTTTCAGAAATAATTTCAGATCTGTTATGGGCGACCCCGAAAATTCTCCCATACCAATTTTGGAGAATATCGGAAAAAATTGATTTTTTCGTCCGCCATATTGGATCCACCATATTTCATTAAAAAAAATTAGTTTCGTTATGTGCGGCCCCGAAAACTCCCCAGTAACAATTTTGGAGAAAATCGGACAAAATTGTTTTTTTTTGTCCGCCATATTGGATCTGCCATATTGAATTTTTTTAAAATACTATTGATTTGTTATTTACGACCCTGAAAACTCCTTCACATTAATTTTGGAGAAAATCGGATGAAATTAAATTTTGTTATCCGCCATATTTGATCAGCGATATTGGATCCGCCATATTGAATTTTTAAAAAATAATTTCATATCCGTTGTGTAAGTTGTGTAAATTCCCCCGTACCAATTTTGGAGAAAATCGAACAAAGTTAATTTTTTTGGCCGCCATAATGTCAGTGTTATCTTAGATTTTAATGCACTAATTTCATCCAAAAAAATATGGGACCACCGAAGTAACTTCACTACATAGTATAAAACAAAGTCGCTTTCTCTGTCCCTATGTCCCTTTGTATGCTTAAATCTTTAAAACTACGCACCGGATTTTGATGCGGTTTTTTTTCAATAGATAGAGTGATTCAAGAGGAAGGTTTATATGTATAATAACATCCATTAAATAGTGGAGAAATACTGTTATTTTTGAGGTTTCTAATGTGATGTCGTTAATTATCATATTTTTTTCCGCTTACATTGCAAACGCAGGCTGAACCCTACGAGATTTATCAAAATAATGTACTAATTATTTGTACACATTGAAAAGGTCTACAGAAAACTCCGCGATGGTATATGTCTATCTCTCATGGATATCCCACAATAACATTTTTTTGTCATTTACTTTTTACGACAAATAATGGCAAATTTTGAAGCGATTTTAACCAATACAGCATTAATCCTTATCCAATTAAATATCTTAAATACATTGTTGATTTAATATAGATTTATATGGTCCTTTACAGCACAAGATTTAAATGAATATTTTCGAAGATATTACAGATTTAAAATTGCGGGAAGTAGCGCTTGCGGCGGTACTGGCCGACCGGGGCGGCGGCAGCGTGCCTATAAATAGCGCGTCGAAGGCCGATGTAATAATTGTTGTAAAAATAAAATAAATAGTCACAGTTTTTCTATAGTGTATTTAGTATCAGCATTGCACCCGTGCGAAGCCGGGGCGGGTCGCTAGTTCTGAATATAACGTAAGAAATTTCATTCGAATCGGAGCAGCCGTTCCGGGGTAATCGGTGTACATACGTAAAAAAAATACATATTCGACGAATTAAGCACCTCCTTCTTTTAGAAGTCGGTTAAAAATATCTAAATTACAAAATTTAATTATTAAAATATTGTTGATAAAAGTTTGATTTTTTATCAAATCTAAAAAGTGCTTATAAATGTTGCACTAATCAAAAGTCAGAAGATTTTTTTTCGGAAAAAAAAAGATATATTAATAATAGTACACCTAGCCAGATTTTCGACTAACAATTTTTCAGCATTTTATTGTGTTGTAAATTTAATCGTAAAAAGATTTTACTTAAATCATTCTCCGTACCAGCGCACCAATATCTTCTGAATTATATTAACCTTTCTTCTTTTTAGCGTTTTCCATTGTCGTACCTCTACTTCCATATTCATTTGATATTTTTTCCAATCCTTTTTCAGTTTTTCTCATTGTATTTCTTCGATTCCACAATTCTTTCGAATCGAACCCGAGATACACATCAGTACACAAAGTGAATGCATAAATACCATTCCGGCGATAATCTAGACAAATTCAGCAACAATTTGCATTGTGCGGTCGCCTGCGCTTGATTTGTTTACGTACTTACTCTTTACCAGATTAGGACTTAATGTATGCAACAGACAATGCTATAATTTTATCAACTCGAAAACCAGATCCTCAATTAAATGCCTTCTATGGCGAACGCAAATTTATTTGGTTTGTAATTGAAGTACGTGCCTTTAGACGATCGGGTGTTTTAAATTATTGCAGGCCGAAAACTAGATTTATTTTCGTGAAATGGAACACGAACATTATAAAATACTTCTTGGGTGTGGATGGGCAGACAACGAGACTCAATGACCTTTGGAAGTTACCATTCATTCATATGTCGGCAAAGTTCATGATCAAAATTAATGCATATTTATTTATTTATTTATTTATTTATTTACAATAACTGCCCTACAGGTCTTGAGACCCAACTACAAGGCAGTGATTACACAAATAATACGTAAACGAAAAATTTTAAATTAGAACCAAATGACAAAAATATATATCAATTTAAATACAAATTAAAAAAAATTCAACTAAAATAATTAATTCTAACACTAAATGTATAATATAATGCTATGATATCCAGGATGAGAAAAAGAGAAAAAAAAAAAGAAAAAAAAAAGAAATGCCAAGGTCAATGTGCCAAAATCCGGCAGACAGTTCCTAGAGATGAGCTGAATATGTCAAAGCTATTACTCTTGTTATAAATGTCGCACATGGAATATAGAGGCGAAAATTTGAGCACGTTAGTTCTAGGAGTTCTGAGATAAAATACGTTAAAATTTCGGCAATTTATACGAGGGATACTTAAGTTTATCCTAGCTAAAATATTAGGACAGTCAATAAAATTGTTAAGTATCTTATAAAAAATTGTTTGAAAGAAAAAATCTCGCCGTACCTTTAAAGATGAAAAGTTGAATTTCTGAAGCAATAGTTCATGTGAAAAACCCTGCGTAGGATAAACCCCAAAGCTCTTAAGATTGAGGTATTTCAAAAACCTTCTTTGTACCCTCTCCAGAGTATTGATGTGAGTATTGTAGCCTGGGGACCACACAACTGATGCGTATTCTAGTTTAGACCGCACATACGAGAAATACAGTAATTTGATGACGTCAGTGTTATTAAAATCGCGAGTACAACGCAAGATAAACCCAAAAACCCTTGAGGCCTCAGAAACAATATTATTCATATGAGAGGAAAATGAAAGCTTGGGATCATAAGTGACTCCGAGATCTTTAAAAAGATCTGCCCGCGAGAGTAGCACGGTATTCAACGTATATTCATGCCGAAATGAAGAAAATTTCGAAGTAAAAGTCATAACACTACACTTCTCTACGTTGAGCTGCAGATAATTTTCGGAACACCAATTGCTAACATGTTCCAGGTTCGATTGAAGCTCTATACAGTCCTGTAAGCAATTTATTCTCTTATATAGCTTAATATCATCGGCATATAATAAAATATCTGTATCAACAACAGAAACAATGTCATTAATAAAAATATTAAAAAATAAAGGTCCCAGTACTGATCCCTGCGGCACACCAGAACTTGAAATATATTTCACTGAGCGAGAACCGCGAATTTCAACATACTGAATACGATTATGAAGATATGATTTAAATAACTTTATTAGTGAATTTGAAAATCCAAATGACGACAATTTCTTAAGTAAGATGGAATGGTCCAAACGATCAAATGCCTTTGTGAAGTCCAAATAAACAACATCCATCTGACAACCATGATCAATAGCCTCAGCTATATCCTGAGTCATAATCATGAGATTAGTTGTCGTCGACCTACCCTTAAAGAAGCCATGTTGAGATGGAGTAATTAAATTTTTAGTTAAAGAAAAAATAGAATCATGAAGTAAAAATTCAAATATTTTAGAAAAATTGCATATAATAGACACCGGTCTGTAATTACAAACTTCAGATCTATCCCCCTTCTTAAAAACAGGACAAACCTTCGAAGATTTCCATATGGAAGGAAAACTGTTTAATTTTAAACACCTATTATACAGTATTTTAAGTGGTTTGGCTAGGACGAATCTGCAGTCTCGTATTAGAAAAGCTGGGATTAAATCCGGACCAGTAGTAAATTTAGGTTTAAGCTTCTTTATAGCATTAACTATTTCACATTCAGTGAAATCAGATACATGAATAATTGGAAAGATAGAATCTACGGAACATGGATCATCCACGGATACCGGACTGGCCGAAGAAAAGGATTGCTTAAAGAATTCCGCAAAAGCATTTAAAATATCAGATAAAGTATTAATTTCTTTATTATTAAAAGACATGCTATTTGGAATACCCTGTAGCTCCTTTTTCGATTTAATAAAATTCCAAAACTGTTTAGGATCCCTTTTAATATTATCCTCCACCCCCCGAATATATGTTTTGTATGAGACAGATATGTCTTTTTTTTATTTTACTTCTTAGTGATTTAAAATTTTCCAAATGAAGCAAACTTCCAGAAGTTTTATATTTTTTATGAGATTCATTCTTTTGTTTAATGCAATGTATAATATGACGAGAAAACCAAGGTGGATAATTTCGTTTCGGAATCTTTTTATATTTAGCCACGTAAACATCCAACGTATCATATAATTTTTTGTAAAAAATATCACATAGTTTCTCAATAGAGTTTTCTTGGTCTAAAAAATTCCAATCTATATTCAATAAAGCATTATATAAATCAGGGAAATTAGCTTTTTTAAAATTATAATTATTCATAAGGTTAGGCAGAGAGCTTCGTTTAAAATTTGCAGACGAACAATATTTTAAGGTTATCAGTATCGGATGGTGGTTGTCTTCATTAATAAGTATATTCAAAGCTCTTTCGATGCTACACTGCTCATTATTATGCATAACCAAATCCAAAATTCGGTTGTTATGGTTTCTAATCCTATTACTTTGACATAAATTAACACAATTCAAAAAGTTATTTAATAAATTAACCGAGGCATCCTCCATGTCCCCATCCAGAAACTCCGCGTAACCAGGCATGTTAAAATCACCCAAAATACAGATATTGGAGCCAAACAAGTTTTCAAAAGAAATGAAAGATTCAAATAAATTTTCTAACAGAGTTAATGTTGTAGGCGGTGGTACATAAACAATAAAGATAAACATAGATGAAAAATCGAAAGAAATTTTTACACATACCAAGTCAATCTCCGGACAGAGATTGTTCTTAGGGATATTGACTAGAGTTGAGCGAAAACGCTGATTGATTGCCAATAAAACACCTCCACCCCGTTTCTTATTTGTTTCTGTAGCATTTCGGTCTGCCCGATACACATTGTAGTTACTAGAAAATAATTCATTATCATATACTGAAGAATCCAACCAAGTTTCTGTAAACGCTATCACATCGAGAACAGAACACGATACATTATTAAACAATTCAACAGTTTTAGTTCTGAGTCCCCGAGTATTTTGATAATAAAGTGAAAAATTGTGATTTGACACTACCTGCATCTTATCGGCCGACGGTGTACATTGGAGGAAGGGATTTGAAATAGAGGGAGATGAGATGGGCGGCGACAAGAAAGTTAATGGCTATTGGGTTAAAATATTGGCCCGAAGTTTCTCACATGCGGTTTTATAAACCAAGCATTGGTTTATATCCCACGCAGCATGACTAGTATTAACAGGGTTGCCACGATTATTACTATTATATTTAACACAGTTGGAACAATTTAAATCATTAGATTGACAATCTTTAACATGATGATCCAGTCCACACCTAGGGCAGCAGGGGTTCCTGGAACAGTTTTTAGAAGAGTGATAAAATTCATTACAATTATAGCAACGACTAACCTCAACCCCGTCAAACACCGTACACGCATCATATCCCACAAAAATATTCCCCACTTTCAATGCCCTATCGTAAGTCACTCTATCCATCTGTAACACGGCCTGGAAAACCTTGGCATTCCTCTTAGTTTTACATATTTTAATTATTTCGCATAAAGAATTATCTGAAAAGACCTCGGGATTAAGCTTTTTTATAATTGTCAACAAAGTTTCTTCATCATATAGTTCAGAGAATCCAACCATTCGTACTCTTGGGTTAATTCCGCGAAGCTCTCGTACTTCATAAGATTCAGCCAGTCTTTGCTCAGCTAACTTTCTAAACTTCCTGTTATCTTCAGCATTTTTACATCCAACCAGAATTGAACCTTTGTTTGCAGGTTTTATTCTTGCTAGCTGTAGATTGGATTCAGCGGGATCAATTTGTTCGGAAATATCTTGTTTTGTCTGTTCAAAAGTCTGTAACTGATTTTTAGGAACAACCAATATGGCAGGCTGGGTATTATTCTTTGTAACTGAGGCATAGTTGATAGGTGACTTAGGTATTTCAGAGCAAGAAGCTATTAAAGATAGTTTATTAGAGACAACAGCAATTAAGTCGTGCTTAAGACCATCAAAAGCAGCTGTAAGCGATTCAAGAGCCGATTGAACATGATCACTCACCAGTTGTTTAAGGTTATCCCGATCAATCGTTACACATCTTTCAACACAAGTATTGCACTTCCAGGATAAACCAGGATAATTTCAGAAATCAAACCGGCAACATCGACGGTTTTGTGGATACAGCTCGTATGGCATGCATTTTTACATTCACAGCAATAAAGTTTTTTGCGAGATGTTATTGTCTCCTTACAAAAAACACAAACTACAGTCATTTTAGGTTATTATTTTTAGCAACGTCACTTAAATTGTTTCTGATGCCATCATTGAAATAGAGAAACACCAATCACGAGGGAGTACCGAAAACTCACAACTGTGCAATTTTCAACAAAAACAGCCCACTTTTACTCGTTAAAAACTCGATACTTATCGGAGCCGACACATCCGACACATTCGAGTTGAAAATAGAATATTTAATCTTTGTTTTTACTGAGTCAAGGTTAATTTAGATTTAGGTTATTAATCGAAGAAAAATATTTTTTCTCTTGTCGACGTTTTGGTTAATTCCAAAGAAATTTCAATACTATAATAAAGGGTGTTTTTTATAGAGGTATAGAATTTTAAGTTGGCAACACTTTTTTAACTGGCGGCCATTTTGTCAGCTGTCAAGTGATTTATGTTTAGTTTGGTTTGGCATTTCAAGATGAATAGACTGACGCCTGGACAACGTTTCCGAATTGTGCAAATTTATTTTGAAAATCATGGTTCTGTTCGAAATACGTATCGCGCACTACGTTCATTTTACGGTCAACATAATCGTCCATCAGAGCAATTAATTCGATTAACTATGGAACGTTTTCGCACCACGTTTACTCTAAATGATAATATGCATCCACAGAGATGTCGTACAGTGCGTACAGAAGAAGTCATTGCTGCTGTAGAGCGTAGCGTAGAGGAAGACCCGAATCAGTCTATCTGCCATCGTGCACAGGAAATAGATATGTGTCCATTCACTTTATGGAAGATTTTTCGGAAAGATCTTGGTTTGCGTGCTTACAAAATCCAACTCGTGCAAGAATTGAAGCCACACGATCACCTAGCAAGGCGTAGATTCGGTGAATGGGCCCAAAACAAGATTGCCGTTGATCCCGATTTTCATAAGCGAATTTTGTTTAGCGATGAAGCTCACTTTTGTTTGAATGGATACGTCAATAAACAAAACTGCCGTATTTGGAGTGATGATAATCCTCAAGTGTATGTTGAGACACCGTTACATCCAGAAAAACTGACTGTTTGGTGTGCTTTATGAGCTGGTGGAATCATTGGTCCGTACTTCTTTAAAAACGATGCTGGTCAGAACGTTACAGTCAATGGTGACCGCTATAGAGCCATGATTACTCATTTTTTCGTTCATCAATTGAACAACCATGATGTGCAGGAGCTGTGGTTTCAACAAGACGGCGCAACATGTCACACAGCTCGTGCCATAATTGATTTATTGAAGGAAACGTTTGGTAACCGCAAAGTTTCACGTTTCGGACCCGTGAATTGGCCTCCAAGATCGTGCGATTTAACGCCGCTAGACTATTTTCTGTGGGGATATGTGAAGTCGCTAGTCTACGCCGATAAACCCGAAACGATTGATCACTTGGAGGACAACATTCGCCACATTATTGCCGATAAACGGCCACAAATGTTGGAAAAAGTCATCGAAAATTGGACCTCCAGATTAGACTACGTCCAAGCCAGCCGTGGCGGTCATATGCCAGAAGTCATATTTAAATTATAATGCCAGAAGGTTATCTTTCGAATAAAGTAAATTTCATGTCAATTTAAAATATTCATCTTTGTTTTATTCCAATTAAAAGTTCTATACCTCTATAAAAAACACCCTTTATAATGAGTAGGAATAGTGAGTGACTGCTAAAACCTAAGTTTAATTTAGTTTACAAGATTGATTCGCAAAGTGGTCAATATGGACCCCCAGGGGTTGACTGCGGCCTTCAATGGAAAAAAACAATTGGGGATGCATGAGATATAAATGGAGGACTACACAAAATGGACCCTTGTTCAGCAAATCATCACCAAAATTTCGGAGTTCCATAAATATTATAATGAACCTAATAAAGATTATATCTACTTACATAATACTTATTAGGGGAGCAATGGGATACAAGGAACAATTGATTGTTGACTGTGTCATATGTAACCAAGCCTGTACTAGCCGAAGAAACCTCTTTGCTTCCTACGTAGATTATAAGAAGGCCTTCGACTCAGTGTCACATGAGTGACTCAAAACTATATTGAGAATGTATAGGGTCAAGGTGGAGAACTTGAATCCAATTGTAAGTGTTATCCTGCGATACTATCGAAACTAATACAATCCCAATACGAAGAGGAATATTTTAAAGCGATTCACTAAGCCTATTTTGGTTCTGCCTTGCAATGAATCCACTGTCACGCCGTTTGAACTCCACCAGATACGGCTTTAGAATTAGAAATTGTAACGAAGAGATGGTAAGATTGAATTATCTATACATGGATGATGTTAAACTGATGGCTGTTACCAGAAACCAGCTGGAGTAAATGCTTAAAATTGTGAAGGAGTTCTCCGGGGATATCGAAATGCAGTTTGAATTTGACAAGTGCCGTATTTTCAACATCTTGAAAACGCCGACTGGCTGCGTTGTGTTTTCGATCACTAAGCTAAAGCTTTAGCTATCAAAAGCATATTTAAGTTGGCTTGTGGTAAAAAAAGTTTTGGAACCTCTGGTTTGCAAGGTATATTACCAATCTATTCCGTGTTTTTAACACATATATTTCCAAATTGTCTCCCATTGTTATCCCAAAGATTTAAACTCTCACATGCAAAAAAGTACTTAATTTTTTTAACCACCTCGTCGACAGTTACGATTTCTTTGACCATACAATTCTCGGTACCATTATGTGGCACCATAATATATGCCCTGTAACAAAGTTAATCGACAAAGAACCGCATTCACATAAACGTAATTTTGTGATTCTTGACACCTCGGATCTATTTCTGAAACTGCGTGAAGTTTTTGCTTTTGTGGCCGGACTCGAGGTTGAATTTAATTTGAAATATTTATTACGGTCGTAATAATAAGTTTATTTGTCGGCAGGGGAAATATAAAGAGGTCAGATGTAGAAAAAAGCACAACATATTTTTGAATTTACTTATTCCACTGTTAATAATTTGGAATGTAATTTTAATATTTAATGGTGTTTATGAGTAAGTTACAATTTAAAATATTTTTGTAATTAAATAAACCTGACTTAAAATTTCAACAAAAATCCGAACAGGGCACTGCCATAGAATGACAAATATTGAGGTGCTGAGATTGGTAAAAAAAAAGGAAAATAGTAAATACAATTAAAATAAGGAAATTGCACTATCTCGGTCATAAGATAATGGAAGATAGATATTTTTTGCTACAAATTTTAATACAGGGTAAGATATAAAACCAGAGAAATATCGGAAGAAGGCGCATTTCCACAATTTAAGGAAGTGGCATAAATGTAGCTACCCTGATACGTTTAGACTTGCACAAGCAAAAATAAGAATAGCCATGATGATTAGCAATCTCCTGAGAGAATATGGCACCACAAATTAAATAATTAACCAGCAAATAGGCACCTTTACGATCCAAAAGACCTATAGACCAGAGCTTGTCTGTTTTTAGGTGGATATGAAATGGAACATGGAGATTTTTGTATCAGAGCTTTCTGAATAATCTGAATAACGATAATTTGATTGGAACAGGGAGATTTTTGTATGAGAGTCTTCTGAATAACCTGAATAACGATAATTTGGATATGCGTCATTTCAAAAAGTTGGGCAACATTGTTTTTATTAATACCAATATAAAATTAACGAAAAAAAAGTTTTTTTTTCAAGTTTTCTCTCGTGTAACTTTGAAAATATTCATTTTAGAAGAAAGTTGAAAATGAAAAAAAGTTTCGTAGTTAAATTTGTTATAAGATAAGTTTGGTCGGAAATCTCAAAATATATTTCCCTTATTGCAAAATAGCAATAATTAAAAAAAGGTAAAAAAAAAGTTTTTTAATCAATTTTTTCGACCATTTAAATTTCTCTGAGGACCTTCATATTAGAGGAAAGAAAACTTTATGCCATGATAAAATAACACGCTAAAATTCGTTAGGATTGAATCGATAGTTTTTGCATAATAATTTTGCAATCCGATTTCGTTTACAAAAATTGACCATTTTTCAAGTTTGTCTGAGTCCAAAATATCACGTTAACGTATTTAAATTTATTTTCGACATATAGTAGGGAACTTAAGGTTGACAACGCTTTTTTCAGAATCAAAATCGGATGATTTGGACGCCCTCAGGAATTGTTTAAAGACATTGTTGATATTTTCGCTTATAAACAAATAGATTATCTCGGCGGATTTTCGTTGGATTTTTTTTTGCAATACATGGTTTCAAAGTACTTGAAAAGACACTTTTTTTTGTAAAACAAAAATTCAAATCCGTCATTTGGTTTCCGAGATACAAACTGTCAAAATTGACAGCCTGTTACGGTGAATCTACAGCCCTGATTCTTGAACTAAAACTTTGTCTTGCCGACTTCTCTTTTGATACAAATATTTGCGTTTTATAACCAAGGAAAAAAATATGCAAACTTTTATTAAATGATGAAGACTTAACGAAAGAAGCTTTAATATTCAACCAAACTAATTCTTGCCAATACAAAATAAAAAATGCGGGCTTAAAATTATAGCTGTTACGTATGGTGGGAAAAGAAGCATTAATATAAATTTAAATGAGTTGCGATGCTTGTGTTGTAAGAAGGAAAGTAGAAGGAAAAACTTTAATTTGATTCAGCTCCCGTCGACAGAATCTGCAGCTGCACAGCATTGCTACAGAGCTTACTATCAGATGCAGCAATAGCTTGGTAATAATGAGTTGGGAAGTGCAGAAATCATGTTTGGAATCAGTTGAAACCACAGATATACTGTTGCCAGATAGTTTATTGGAAAAAATAAGCTGTAAATGAAAAAAAGAGAGTTCCAAATTATGTGGCTGTATTAAGCATGGATTAAAATGTGCTGATTACTGCTTAAAATGCAACGGACAAACTTGCAAAAATGCACAAAACCAATATATTGACATAGAAGAAATTTCTGAAAATGTAATTTATTTTTAAGAAGTTGGCAGAGAAATAGAAAATTAGTATTTCTATATCGATATACGATTAGATGACAAAGATTTCAATGAAATGATGATCTCGACATTCCACAGCCTAAGAGAGCCCGATTCGAATGAAAAAAAATTCAATGTAAAAGAAACATTTTTCTGCACTCTGTAAAGTTTGTAATATAGTATTGCTATATTAATTTTAATTATAGTGTTAAGAGAGCTTTATTGAGCTTTTTGAACATAATTTATAAAGAATAACTATTTTATTTTTATCTATATTTTACGAATAAAATAATTTAAAGCCAAATTATTTTTTCAACTTGTTTAAAGAATGACTGTTTAAACAATTTTGGTAATTAAAGTATATATATATATATATATATATATATATATATATATATATATATATATATATATATATATATATATATATATATATATAATTTATAATTTTCACTATTTTAACCTGTTTGTATTGTTTTAAATTTTGAATTTTAAACTTTAAGACTATTTTAAAATCTGTTTTGTTTTTATTAATTTTAATTAAATTAAAAATATGACAATGTAAATACTGTGATATATGTTTATTATATAAAAAATTCTGTAATTTTTGTAGATGTAAAATAAATATACCAAGCTCTTTTGAAGAAGCTCGCTATGTAGAGCGAAACGTCAGAAAGAAAATTATTGTCCTTTGTTTCTCTAATGAAAAACCTATACCCAAGAAAATATTAGAAAAAAAAATATATATATATATATATATATATATATATATATATATATATATATATATATATATATATATATACAGGGTGATTCAAAAATCGATCACGAAACTTAAGGGGGTGATTCTACTTGACAAAATAAGGGTAGAGCTTCATATAATTTTTTTTCAAAATGTCATTCATTTTCGAGTTACAAGCCGTCCAAGTTCAAGTTTTTATTTTTTTTTTTTGGATTACTCGCTTACAGGAAAACCGATTTGACTAATATTTGAAAGATAGGCTAAGTCTTCTGCGCTTCATCATTTTAGTAACAATTCACATTGATTGTTTGCCGCTAGAGGGCACTTTACCTACATTGAAAATTGTTTTTTTGTCATAATTTTTTAGTGTTGACAGCTACAGTAGTTTTTGGCATAATTTCTGAAAGACTGATGCCAGGCCTTTAAAAAAGATGCTCTTTATTTACATCGCTAAACCCAACGGTTTAGACGTAAATCACCCTTAAAAATTAAGTGGTAAATTTACTTTTCTCATTTCATTACCACCAGCTACCAGGTAAATAGCTATCAAAGTATACTAGAGCTGTCAGTTTAACATCAAATAAATTCGCTTTTTAAACTATTTAATTTATAATCTTAAAATAACTAATAATGGCTAATCAGTAAATATTCATATTATGGATTATTGCGATATACATTTAATTGATAAAAATTAATGAAACAGTACTAAACAAACTAAAAAAGATTCTCAAAATGTCCCCCATTTTCTTCCATACATTTCCTAACACTCTTCAAAAAATGTCGCCTAACTCGATGAAAAATTCCTGGTGTTTCTTTAATAATTTGGCACTTTTCGATTATCCTGAAGCGAAGATCCTCGACGTTGATTACTGGAATATCGTACACCAATTGTTTCAAATGACCCCAAAAGAAAAAATCCATAGGATTAAGGTCTGGTGACCTCGCTGCCCATGCTAATGGTCCACTTCGTCCTATCCATCGCTCAGGATACGTTGCATTCAAATGCTGTCGGACACGTATACTAAAGTGGGGCGGAGCTCCGTCTTGGAGGATCCACATGTTGGCCCTTACTTCAAATGGCACATCTTCCAGATACAATGGGAGACGATTTTGGATAAAATCTAAGTATACGTCACCAGTTAATGGGCCATCAAAGAAATGAGGACCAATAAGGTAATCTCCTATTATCCCTGCCCACACATTTAGTGAAAATCTACGCTGATGTTTCGTTTCTACCACATTGTTTGGGTTCTCGTAAGCATATGTGTGGATGTTGTGTAGATTTGTTATGCAATCACGAGTGAAACCAGCTTCGTCAGTGAATAATATGACGCCAATTAATCGATTATCGTGTTCATACTTAGCTAGGATCTGATTGCACATTTCCAACCGTCTCGGCCGATCATCGTCATAAAGAGCCTGCACCTTTTTTGAATGAAACGGGTAGAGTTGTTCTTCTCTTAGTATCCTCCATGAACTAGCCTGACAGAGCCGCACTTCATTCCCAATTTTTCTAGTACTAATACCTGGATTATCTTCAATAATTTCAAGCACTCTTTCTTCTTGTTGCACGTTTCTAGCAGTTCTAGGTCTTCCCCTATTTCCATTATAACTTTTAAAGGAACCACATTCCGCAAGCCTCCTGTGCACACTGGAAAATGTTTGAGCATGAGGGATATTTCTTTCCGGATAACTCTCCATATAATATCTTCTTGCCAACTCTGCATTACCATTTGCTTTTCCATAACAAAAATGGATATCGCAATATTCGATATTTGAATATTGGTGATTAGCCATTATTAGTTATTTTAAGATTATAAATTAAATAGTTTAAAAAGCGAATTTATTTGATGTTAAACTGACAGCTCTAGTATACTTTGATAGCTATTTACCTGGTAGCTGGTGGTAATGAAATGAGAAAAGTAAATTTACCACTTAATTTTTAAGGGTGATTTACGTCTAAACCGTTGGGTTTAGCGATGTAAATAAAGAGCATCTTTTTTAAAGGCCTGGCACCAGTCTTTCAGAAATTATGCCAAAAACTACTGTAGCTGTCAACACTAAAAAATTATGACAAAAAAACAATTTTCAATGTAGGTAAAGTGCCCTCTAGCGGCAAACAATCAATGTGAATTGTTACTAAAATGATGAAGCGCAGAAGACTTAGCCTATCTTTCAAATATTAGTCAAATCGGTTTTCCTGTAAGCGAGTAATTCAAAAAACAAAAAATAAAAACTTGAACTTGGACGGCTTGTAACTCGAAAACGAATGACATTTTGAAAAAAAATTATATGAAGCTCTACCCTTATTTTGTCAAGTAGAATCACCCCCTTAAGTTTCCTGATCGATTTTTGAATCACCCTATATATATCGTTATAATATGCTTAATTATATTAATAAACAAAGATTCGCTTGGAAATTTCAATAATATAAGGTGCAGTATGCTGTAAGTATGCTGCATAAATAACGTCATTTGTTTATAACAAAATGAAAGCATGATGGGCACATGACATTATGATATTTGAGCTCCATTATTTGCGGTACATTGGTTTAAAAAAATGTGATCAAAATCGCTCCATGAGAAGCCGAAAAAATGAATTTTTTTTTCAGATACGTATTTTGAATCTTCGAATTTAATCTTAAAACGAGAGCTCCCCATCCACTTTTTTTCATTTTTCATGCACGTGTGCGATATTCTTTTCATTTTTTATTAAATTTTCCGATAATATAAACATTTAAATATTTGTATCAAAATAGAGCTCGGCAAGACAAAGTTTTTGGTTCAAGAATCGGGTCTGTATTGTTTATAGTTCACCGTAACAACTTTGACAGTTTGTATCTCGGACACCAATTGACGGATTTAAAAGTTTTTCTTCACGAAAAGAAGCGTCTTTCCAAGTACTTTCAAACCGTGTATTGCAAAAAAAAATCCAATGAAAATCCGCCAAGATAATTTATTTGTTTACAAGCAAAAATATCAACAATGTCTTTAAACAATTCCTGAGGGCGTCAAAATCATCCGATTTTGAATCTGAAAAAAGCGTTGGAAAACTTGAATTCCCTACTATATGTCGAAAATAAATTTAAATACCTCAATGTGATATTTTGGATTCAGACAAACTTGTAAAATGGCCAATTTTTGTAAACGAAATTGAATTGCAAAATTATTGTGCAAAAAATATCGATTCGATCCTAACGAATTTTAGCGTGTTATTTTATCATGGCTTAAAGTTTTCTTTGCTCTAATATGAAGGTCCTCAGAGAAATTTAAATGGTCGAAAAAAACTGATTAAAAAACGACATTTTTACCTTTTTTTATAATTATTGCTATTTGCGCAATAAGAGAAATATATTTTTAGATTTCCGACCAACCCTATCTTATGGCAAATTTAATTACTCACCTTTTTTTTCCTTTTCAACTTTCCTCTAAAATGAATACCTTCAAAGTTACATTGGAGAAAATTTGAAAAAAAGACTTTTTTTTCGTTAATTTTATATTATTATCAATAAAAAAAATGTTACCCAACTTTTTGAAATGACGCATATCAAAATTATTGTTATTCAGGTTATTCTGAAGACTCTCATGCAAAAATCTCCATGTACCATTTCACATCCACGAAACCCCCATAATTTACAGATAAGCCCTGATCTATTAACATAACCCGACAGAACAGACACATTACTCAAGTTTATATATATATATATATATATATATATATATATATATATATATATATATATATATATATATATATATATTGGTTTTACCGCTTATACAATCCCAACTCGTTACATACTTATTACGAACACAAGCCAAATGAACGTTCTCAAGCCCGGGCTTGGGGCTTGAAAACGTTCCTTTTGCCAGCGTAATCAGGAGAGTCATAAGATGCTAGGGACAAAATATTAGCTGGGCCTAAGATTGTGGTAGAATATCGAATTATATATTGATTTAATTCCGAAATCTATCGTGTATAGGACGCTAGCGTCTGATCCGTATATAGTATGTAATTCGATTCGTTAGATCAACGTTCACAAGCCCCTAAAATTGGCAACCACGCAGTTTGTATAACAATCAATATATCTGTTGATTTTACTGACTTTGTTAGACCAATTGTACTTTAGCGACGGCCATAGACTAACTAGAATGATAATATAATATCATTCATACAAATTATTTCTCCATTTTAATGTTCTGCGAAAGAATGGAAAGTAACATTTTTACTTTCGAAAATAATTCTTAAAATTATTTTTATTTGCAAAGTACAAAGAATATTATTATTACATGATTAGTCTAAAACTTCCATGAAACGTTTTTAAAAAATACGATTTTTGTCAATTTACAAAAAATAGAGGAAGAGGTGGCCATTTTTTCTATATAATATTATTGATATTAAAGAAAAAAGTTATTATGTTTAAAGATTACTGTTATCCAATTTTGGAAATTGGTATACCATAATTAGTCTTTTATAAAATTTATAGACGATGTATCTTTATATTTACTACTGGAGCTAGCGAGTTTTTTGTGTCCCATTTGCATCAATGTAAAAGTGTATTGTTTTGGTTATTATGATCACTCTTAACCTGAAAAGTTAGTGCTACTAATGTACATTCAGTCTAATTAATGACAAAAAACCGCTGCCAATCTGTTGACAGTTCAAATTATTGCTGCCAGATACATGTAAAAAGAGTTGAACACCGAGCTCATTTCCTTAAATTTAAAATTTATACCGGGCGAAGTTTCAGCATGATGCAGATAAATATTTTGGTATTTTTTTTTATATACTCTCGACCCCACTTTTCACCGTTGAACTAGGTGTGCAGTACAGATTTTTCGTAATAAAATAGATAACTAAATATACTTTCACGCTAATGCAAATTGAAAAAAACTGTCGATAACTCCCGGGCTGCGATTCTATAAAAGTATAGGGCAAGAGAATGTCATAATAAGGATCTTCCATCTTTGTTCAGTATGTAGTAACACATAAGTATGTCACTGTCCTTAAAGGAAAGGGAATGTCAAAATATATACTTACAGAATCTGGCCTCCGGTCTAATTGAATTTTTAAAAAACAGGTTTCAAGCGACCATATGGAGATTTGTTAATGCAAAATAATTTCTTTAAAATTTTTGTCTATTTGATTCTACTACTGTCACATGACATTAAACCCACTTAGATGAGACTTTCGTAGTTTAAAAGCCTATAATAAGACTCTAAATCGTGATCCTATGAAGGCTAAAGGGGAGCATTAAAAGAAAATGCTTTTTTAACCGACTTCTAAGAGAAGGAGGTTCTCAATTCGTCGCGTATGTATGTTTTTTTTATGTATGTACACCGATTTCTCCGGAACGGCTGCACCGATTTGAATGAAATTTTTTGCGTTATGTTCAGGAAGTTGCTGCGGTGGTCCCATATTTTTTTAGATGAAATTGGTGCAGTAAAATCCAGGATGGGGCTTACAATATGGCGGCCAAAAAAATTAATTTTGTTCGATATTCTCCAAAATTGGTATGGAGAAATTTACGGGGTTATACCCAACGAATCTGAAATTATTTTTAAAAAATTCAGAATAGCGGATCCAATATGGCGGACAAAAAAATTTAATTTTGTGCGATTTTCTCCAAAATTAGAATGGGGGAGTTTTCGAGGTCGTATATAACGAATTCAAAATATTTTTAGAAAATTCAATATGGCGGACAAAAAATCAATTTTGTCCAATTTTCTCCAAAATTGATAAGGGGGAGTTTTCGGGGTCGCACATGACGAATCTAAAATTATTTTAAAAAAATTCAAAATGGCGGATCCAATATGGCCGACGAAAAAATAAATTTTGTCCGATTTTCTCCAAAATTGGTATGGGGGAGTTTTCGGGGTCTCACATAACGAATCTGAGATTATTTTAAAAAAATTCAATATAGCGGATTCAATATGGCGGACCAAAAAATTTTATTTTGTCCGATTTTTTCCAAAATTTGTACGGGGGAGTTTTCGGTGTCGCACATAACGAATTTAAAATATTTTTTAAAAATTCTATATGGCGGATCCAATATGGCGGACAAAAAATCAATTTTGTCCGATATTCTCCAAAGTTGGTACGTGAGAGTTTTCGGAGTCGTACATGACGAATCCAAAATTATTTTTAAAAAATGCGATATGGCGTATCCAATATTGTAGATAAAAAATTAATTTTGTCCGATTTTTCTCAAAATTGATATGAGGGAGTTTTAGGGAAAGCACATTACGAATCTGATATTATTTTAAAAAAATAAATATGGCGGACCTAAGATGGCGGATTAAAGATTCTACATCTCTCGATTTGGTCTAAAGTCAGTATTGGTGGATTTTTGGTAGTGTTAATTACGAATTTAAAATATTTTTTGAACAACTCAATCTGACGGATTCAATATAGTGTCCTAAAAATTTTACATTTTTCGACTTTCTCCAAAACTAATATACAAGGTTCTTGAGGGTATAAATTAAGAATTTAATAGTATTTTTTCAGAATTCAATAAGGCGAACTAAAAATTTTACATTTTTCGATTTTGTTCAAATGTGGAACTAAATCATTTTTGAGGATATAAATAGCGAATATAAAATTATTTTAAGAAAATCTAATATGTTAGATGCAATATGACTGTTTAGAAATTTTAAATTTCTGGATTTCATCTAAAATTGATACTAAGGGGTTTTGAAGGATTTAGATTTAGATTAGATTAAAACGTTAAAATTATTTTTTTGAAATTCAATATGGCGGATCTAATTTGGTGGGTTGAAAATTTTACCTTATTCACATTTTTTCAGATTTGATATTAGGGCGTTGGAGGGTGGTGTATTACTAATATGAAGTTAATTTTTTACAACCATTAGGTTGATAAGATACAATATGAAGGACTAAAAATTTTATAATTTCCGGTTTTATCAAGAACCGATATTGCTTTGTTCTTGGGGCGTGTACAAACTCAATATGCAATATAAAATATATCGGGCTAAGAAATTTACGTCTCAAATTCTTTAAATATCGATATTGGAAGGTTTTAGGGCCTATATTACCAATCTATAATTAATTTGAAATTTAAGATAGTGGATTTACTACGACAGACTAAATATTTGTTTGATACAATTTCATTGGTATTTGGAGAACTCTAAGAATCAAAGAATTTATAGTGGTTCATTTTAGGGTGATTTACAATTCTGGATAAAATGGATACTTTTTTGCCACCTTGGAGTCATTGCGAGGTACACTAATCTCGATTAGCACTTAGTTCAAGTAATTTATGAATATCATAATGAATTCAACACTAAAAATCTAAAAATAAAATTTTTATAAAAAAATTGAGCCGACTTCTAAAAGTGCGCTAAAAAGGGAAAAATAACTATACATTTTTACATGACGCCAAATTATTTCTAAATGAAATAAATAACTAATATATACAAATTATGGAAGAGAGCAATTGCAAATAAAGTATTTTTAATCTGTTTATGCGAATCACTTTTGGTCAGGTATTAGTTTGGCGCCAACTTCAAAAATTTCAATTTCATATAAAAATTTCTAGGTATTTTTCCCTTTTTAGCGTACTTTTAGAAGTCGGTTCAATTTTTTTTATAAAAATTTTATTTAGCATTGAAATGTCACGTCGATGATTCGAATTCAATTTCCTGCTGGTTTTTTTGGCTGTTATTATTATTCTTTTTATATGAGGTTGAAATATTGAATTTATTTTTTTAATTAAAAAAGATTTAAAATTAATATTAAATAAAACACGTCAAAATATTTTTTATCTTTTAACAGTTTTTCGGAAAATGCTTCCTAGCCAAGAGATTTACAATTTTATGCAAAAAAATTACGAAATTCGTTATTTTTGGAAATTTGAACCTTCAACATCAACAGAGATTTTTTTGATGTGAGCAAGTGGAGTTTGTGACGTTGAAAGTGGGACTCAAAAGTAACCCGTTTCAGACGTGTTGCGTGAGCGTACACACAAGATGGTGGTTGCGGCCGCACAGACGCGCGCTATGAGGGCATATTTCACTTTCTTATCTTTTGAATTATTTTATTTCAAGTCGACGATTTTTATTTACTATGATATTACTTTATTGAAACTAATATATAATCTGTTATTTTATTTATTGTCTAAAGATAGCGCTCTATTTTATATTATTCATTGTTTTCACCTCCAATAATATGATTATTTTCATCAATAACCCGATTTGTCGGGTAAAAATCATCGTCTTCCATAAAATGTTGTTTAACATTCATACAATTCTGTTATAAACGTGCGTATACTGCGCAGTATTCTAAATTCGAGGATACACAGATACCATTTTGTGTACATTTTCCAGTGTATGAACAGACATATCTTTGTAGCATGTCCAAAGCTTCAAAATAATTAAACTCTAAACAGTTATTTCCAAGTTTCCAACTATGAGTTAATGGATCAAGAGATACAATATTACTTTTTTTGCTTGATCCCATTCATTTGTTTGCCATATCGCTCTTGAATAATGTTAAACTAAGGCCGATTTAGAAGGTGGCAAATTTTCATCAGATATATTTTTTTTCAACGCGATATTGTATCTTAATTTTTTTATACATTCACAACAGTCTTTAAAGTTATTCTGAGAGTCATATTTTTGATAAATACATTGTCAAAGTATTAAGTCCATCACCTGCAGGTTTATTTAAAGCTTTGTACGCCTTCTTTTTTCGAACGTCATATATGAAACTTAATCTATCACAGCATTGATTATTAAAATACTGTCACACTGAATTTTTCCAATATCGTTTGCAATGTACGGGAATAAATCGAGAAAACATTTCCAGTATTAAACCATAAAAGAAGTTCCTTTAAGAATCCATGATAAGATAAACACATCTGTGTCTGGGGATTTAAAAATAATTTTAAACTTTTTATCGGAATCCAGCTCTTGTAACTGACAGGCATAAAATACAATCTTGGTATCTGCTTCTGTATGATCACACAAGAAATATGCATCGAAATATTGATCATTTTCTATCATAACGTATGCTCAACGGCTCCAGAAATGATCAACTTATTCTGTATTGGTAACCGAATAGTTCTTTTATATAATTTTCAATAAATTCCACTAAATTTGATTTACTTGTTTCATTACTGCAGAATTTTTTAAAGTTTCATGTAGATTGACTGCCAATAATTATATATTCTTTGTTTTCGCTATCATTTCCATACCTCCGAATTCGTTCCAACTGTTCTGGATTAACCGTTGTGCTATCGTATCGATCATAAATCAAGTGAATTTTATCTACTCGATCAAATCTGTGTAATAATCCATTCATAATTTTATTGGTTAAATTACCATTCAATTATCAAAATGGTGTAATTCATCGTTTCCATTCAGTATCAAAATAACTACCTAAGACATTTGTAGTCATAGTTCATCTTGAAGTAGCAAGTTCTTTTTGAGTCATTTCTGTGATTCTAGTCTCTAATTTTGTACTTTTGATTACTGTCATTTCAGTTGTTACATCTGGGAATAATCCCGAAATGCTTCATTAGTCAAATTAACATTAAAGTATCCCTTTAAAAACTGTTCTTTGGCATCGGTTGGTAGCAAAAGGAGAATTTCAAAGCACAAAAAGTCTCACATCGTAATTCGGTTTATCGCGAATAAAGAAAAAAGAAAGCATAGATAAGTGAGTGGAAACGTATCGGCTCTATCGGCTCGAATAACTCTAAATTTGAATTTAAGATTCAAATCAAAATTGAAAATTTTCAGATTCTTCACTTCCTTCTTTTCTATATTTGTCAAATAATGTCATAAATGTATTACTTCTATCTAAAGAAAGTTTTTCTAAACCATATTTCTTATATGTACCCGTTGAATAACTATTGTAAACGTTTCGATATTTTTTATCAGAACCGCTAGAGTTTCTATTTTATTATTTTTTTAGTTGATCAAAAAAATGTTCTATCAATAACTGCATTAGCCTATCATATATTAAAATTAATTCTCGAACGACCCCTCCAAAATTCTGTCTACGGTATTTCCAGCAAAAACTTTAGATTCGGCTAGCATATCTCTTATGCCACAATTTCCCCATATTTTGCTGAGGCATTAAATTGCACAGCAAACAGTATGAAAAGCGCCTAAACGAGTAACAACATTTTTTAATTTATTACTAATCAAATTTGACCAGCTGAATTAATGTATACAACTGTTGCTCAAACGTTTGAATACAGTATTTTTGACCGCAAGCTTCCGTTCAATTATAGTATATATTGTATTAAAATCAATTGTTTTTTTATTAAGAGATAGTAAATACTGAGCAATAGTGACTGCATTTTTTATTTCTTCAAAGTGAGTGTTAGTTTCAATTTAAAAATTTAGATAAAATGCTCAAATGTAAAAAAATACCAATCAAAATGACCAGATTTAAAGAGAAAGGAATATTTCTACACAAAGATTTTATATCATTATTATTTGCTGTTTAATATTTTACATGGCGTAAAAACGGCAACACTGGCGGGTCTGAATCACTGGTAAAATGATACAAATTTGATATACTGGGCTTTAGTTCGAGATAAGTTGCAATTGGCTCATGAACGTGGCTAATATAATATGAAAAAAAAATTTTTTTAATTTGCTTACCCCTCTCAATAGTAATTGATTTCATGAATAAAAATAATCATACAACGCATATTTATTTGCTTCTAATATAATTGTTTCTGGGTGGTCTAAGGTGGTCTGTAAAGTGAAATTGGTCTGGCAACGACGTAAAAACCTGTATATATATATATATATATATATATACATATATATATATATATATATATATATATATATATATATATATGTGTATAATATAGTTGCAGAAACCCCGATAATTTACAGATAAGCCCTGATCTATTAACAAAACCCGACAGAACAGACACATTACACAAGTTTATATATATATATATATATATATATATATATATATATATATATATATATATATATAAATATATATATATATATATATATATATATATATATATATATATATATATATATATATATATGTAATATATAGTTGCAGGCAGCTTTCTTGTTAACTCAATTTTTTCTATTTTATTCAGGCAATAACTTTAAAAATACCAATTATCGATAACAATCTATAGATTTATTTTGAGAGATGTTCATTTTTTTTGTTCTAGATTCAAACATACTGTAGCATGGTGTGTAAAATAATTAACAACTCTGAAAAACCAAATATCACCTGATAATACGTTCTATACTGGCATCTGGACCTATTAAAAGTTCAATAGCAAAATTTACCACAATTTACATTCACAAGCTATCGCGTCAGTACCTACTTAAAATAAAAATCTTAATGTTCTTCGACAAATTGTATTGTGCCATTACTTTTCAAAATAGCATTGGTATCTCACCTCGTCCCATATAAAAAGATGTTCCCATGTTCGAAGAAACAATAACTATTGTGGATTGTGGTTAAGGAAAGATATTGGATTTGTCACATGTTTGTCGAAGATACTTTTTATTAGTCACACCTAATGTTTATTCTTAGAAGAGGATTATTGCTTTTCGTAGAATTAACAAAAGTTTACTTAATTGTGGAAAAGATTTAGTTTAATGCGATAATAAAGTGTAGAAAATTAGATGAATCGGAGACAGTTATATTATTCCGAATTCTTTTTTATTGAAAAAGATTTTGATTATTAATATGATTGTGGTTTTTGTATTTACAATTTTACACAGATGCCATTTTTTATGCGCGTCTGAGGACAATACAATTTTGTCGTTTCCTAAAAGAGAGCAGAGTAATTTTAGAAGATTCTAATCTCGCTTAAAATTTCAAAATTAAGTACGAAACTTTTTCAATAAAAACGTTTATTTTATCTTTATTGTTTAAATTATTTACACTCATAAATATGAATATTTCATTTTTAGAATGTATTTTTGGAAATATAAATTTTAAAGAATTAAGTCTTTGTACTGATAGAGTTTGTGTTACAATTTTTAAGTAAATAATATTAAGTTTCTGTCTGAAAAAAAAAAACCGGGACAAAAATGAATGCTAAATATTATGAAAATTAAGAATAAACCTAAAAGTTTATAGGCAAATAGTAGTCTTTTGAATAAAAAAGAGCCACAGTTAGTAACGAGTATTCCCTCCTCGGGATATAATTACTTTTTTCTCGATATATTATTAACAGGGAAGGTACCCGAAGAGTCTGGTTCCGATATCGATGAAACTTTATATGTTTTAGAGGATAAGAAAATAAAAAACACCTTTTTTTATCAGCGAAAATTTATTTTAAGGTAGTGAAAACCGGCTCTAAATGTCAATAATAGCTTTTACAAAACAAAGTAGAAAGTGATTATTATTCAAAACGAAGTTAAACTATGATGGTTTCATTTTCACGCATATTATCCTTTATTTGTTAATAGGGTTAACCTGCACTTCATTCACGTATTTTAATTCTAAAAATTTTAAAAATATATGAAATTCTTTGAAAATATTTCTTATAAACTACTAGAGTTGACATTTTTAAGACTTCTTTTTTAAAGTAATATCAAATTACATTCACAACTAAATATTCATGATATAATCAAAAAACTAAATAATTTCTCCTTGGTGGTAAAAATAATTCTTGTTAAAAATTATTAACACAAAAAGGAGTATACTGGAAACATTTAGTGCATGAAAATTTTAAAATAAGGAGTATTTATGGTATTGTTATAATTTATATTCCATGCGTTAACAAATAAATGCTTATGTAGGGTTATCAAGGATACAAATAGAGAGACAAAGCTTTAAAATCCATAATAACTATAGTTGTTAGTTGAAAACTAACAGAATTTTTTAGTTTTGTCGGTTTAGAAATAAAATGAAATTATTATTTATCCTTGTATTTTTAAGGTTCAAAATTGTTGCTGTCGCACTTATCAATTTTAATCCTTCACTGTCAACTTAGACCAGTTTTAAATTAGACTATGTTAGTGAATTGGGGGGTAAAGTTTTAATCTGTGGAAATTTTTTTAACTAACGTTCAAATTAAAATCAAAATCAAAAAATAATAAAGAACCAACTGACTAAAGCGATTTACAAACTAGTTTTAATTGAAAATGGATATATATATATATATATATATATATGTATATATATATATATATATATATATATATATATATATATATATATATATATAAATTCTTCAAAAAGTAATCATTACATTTCCATATCGTTAAAATTAACAATATAATCTATGCGAGACCCCGACAGACCTAACAGCAGTACCCTATAGTGTCGAAACCCATTAAAAACTTTCCGAACGAGAATAGATTTTAAAGGCATGCAATGTTGCCGAACATAGAACGTCCGGAAACTGGAGAATAAAACACTAGTAGTGTATTAGAAGGACGCCCGGAAATCAACATGATGTACAGCAAATATATTATTTGAATATTTAAAAGCGAGCGCTCCGCTATCTGGCGGCCAATTAACTCAACTAAAAATGTTCAAAAATACACATAATTTAAAATTCTAACGGAAGATTGCAATTTGATACTGTGGATGCTCGGAGTATAATAAGATGATTATATCTATCAATCTATGTGTGTATATATATATATATATATATATATATATATATATATATATATATATATGTTTTTTCTTATTTTTCTTTTCTTGGATTTTTCTATTTGTATATTTTTTAAAGTTTTTTGATTTTCTTGGGTGTAAAATCCGTTTTATTAATAAAACTGCTATTGTTTTATTTGTTATGCATATCTATTGACGTTTCGGTCACACTTGACCTTCTTCAGAATGATTTTTTATAACTATATTAAAAAATCATTCTGAAGAAGGTCAAGTGTGACCGAAACGTCAATAGATATGCATAACAAATAAAACATATGCAGTTTTATTAATAAAACGGATTTTACACCCAAGAAAATCAAAAAACTTTAAAATATATATATATTTGTTGGGTTTAGGTTCTTTATTTAATAAAATATCCAACAATTGGCGTTTCACCTTTTATTCAAGGTATTTTCAAAATTGTTTTTTTTTTTTATTTATTTACCTTCCTTGACATTTCATTTATTTATTAATAATGAAATGCAACTTTTACATCATCTATTTAGGCATATATATATATATATATATATATATATATATATATATATATATATATATACCGATATTTCAATGTTAAAATTTCAAGAATAATGACTTGATTGAAATATAAAAATAGGATTATTTCTTTCTGCGTGTGTAAGGAGTGTGACGTCGATTAACTTTGAATACGTTAGTTCCTTCTGATTTAAAATTTCTCTACTGATTGTTGACGTAATGCTTTAAGTAAAAAAAAATTAGCTGGAAAAACCCGTCAGCTGGTGTATTTAAATAGGCGATCGACAATCACGCCTAGCTCCCGCATTACAACCTTTATTGTATCAGCTGGCAATCTTTCCACCGAAATACAGCCAGATAATGTTTTTATTTATTCAAAATAGCATATAAACTATCAACTGACAAATTTTAACTGAGGAAATCACGAAACATATATTTATTTTCACGTCGTATGACCAGCTGACGTAGAATCCACGACCGTACAGCCAACTGACTTTTTTTTTTCTTCAAACTGATATATCAACTATCATTTGACAAAATTTCAATCGGAAGAAAATGATTAAAAATATTTTTCTTCTATGTGAGTGGGGGGTCGCCATTGCTCAACCATACACGGAGCTGCAGCTGATGCCCACGAGGATTCATTACACAACTCCCTGAAACTTTCCACCAGTTATTGCTCGAGAGAAATTTGGTCAAGGAAACCTGTCGCTGGCTTAAGGTCTATAATAATCATTTGTCTTAAATATAGTCGCTCATTGTTGAGATATGCGGATGTCAACATGAGATTGCGTCTCAAAAACTATCATTAATAGTTATTGTCCACATTTTGAGCCCTTTACTGGCTTATAACATGTCATATATTGTTATATAGACCTACTATTTGTACCTGATTAGTTTATTCATTCGATATAATTATGCAGTGCGAATTTAAATTCGGAATAGTGAATATTAGGTTGGAGTTTATGAAAAATTTGATGATAGTTTTCAGGTGTCAGTTCTTAGCTTCAACTATCGGTTTTGTTCAAGTCACTTATCATGCGTTACTTGCTTTGCAAAGAGTTCATACTGATTATGTTCCATAGAACTGGAATTTTATTGTTCCAATTATCTGAAGTGGACGAATAGCATTTCTATATTCATGATTAATAAATTTGAACTGTAGCATCTATTTGTATAGATCAGCATATAAAAGATACTGGATAATGCAACATACTGTATAATACGATATGTTAGAGTAGTAGTAATATGATTTTCGAGTATTAAGGTGTACTCGATGAACGATCAAAATGGTGAAATCAATATAACTGATCCTTCCTTAACAGAATTCTGTAACTTAATATATTTGGTTAATTTCTACAAATTTTTTTTCGCGATTCTCTTGATATGACTTGACGATTCATGCAGGCCAATCTTTCTCAAGAAACCCTCTGATTAAAAATGAAAATTACAATAAAATGAATGCAGTGTTTCTTGAATTATAAATAAATAAATGGAAATACAACCGTGGTGCTTCGTAAATATGGAACTACGAACAACTTATTTGATGAATCATAATATGAATTTATCTCACAATATTTATGCGCAACCTAGAAGACAATTAAGTTTATAATAGCAAGCTATCATTATTTTTGGCATGTGGGTCGTATCGTCAACAATTAACCATTAAGAAATTGGTTAAGGTATCTGCTGAAACCGCAATCCACCGTAATTTTTTAAAAGCCTCGGAATTTGGCATCACATAACCGTCTCCGATTTAGATTAGTTCCTGCATTTTACGACTCCATTAAAATTTATTTTAATTCTTTTTATACAGTTAGTTTTTTTATTATTAGAGGATATTTGTGTGTGATTTTCCGGAATTCTTAGAACATCGATTTCCGAGTAAGAACTAAAAGAAGTCATGTTTCATTTTTGTACATTTAAAAACGTATGTTACTAAAAAAAATTAGCCTTATTGGATATTTAATTTTCTTTTCAAGGTAAGTAATTCGAAATACTTTTGTTCTATGGTTACTCTAACATATTTTAAAGGTGCTCTGGAGAAGACTGTGATTTGCACTAGTCCAAAGTTGTTATTAACCGACTTCTAAAAGAAGAAATTTCTCAATTCGTCGACTATATATTTTTTTTATGTATGTACACCGATTACTCCGGAACGGAGGCACCGATTTGAATGAATTATTTTACGTTATGTTCAGGAAGTTACTGCGGTGGTTCCATATTATTTTGGATGGAATTGGGGTAGTAAAATCCAAGATGGTGGGCAAAAAAATTAATTTTGTCCTATTTCTCCAAAATTGGTATGCAGGAATTTTTGAGGTCGTACACAACGAATCTGAAATTATTTAACAAAATTCAATATGGCGAATCCAATATGGCTGCCAAAAATATTTCATTTTGTACGATTTTCTCCAAAATTGGTATGAGAGAATTTTCGGAGTCATACATAACGAATACAAAAATATTTTTTAAAAATTCAACATGACGGATCTAATTTGGCGGACAAAATAATCAATTTTGTCTGATTTTTTTTCAAAATCGTAATGGGGTAGTTTTTGGGATCGTATATTACGAATTTGAAATTATTTATAAAAAATTAAATATGGCGGATCCAAGATGGCGGTTTAAAGATTCTACATCTCTCGATTTTGTCTAAAATCAATATTGGGATACTTTTTTTAGTATTAATAACGAATTTAAAATATTTTTTGAAAAACTCAATATGGCGGATTCAATATGGCATTCTAAAAATTTTACATTTTTCGATTTTCTCCAAAACTGATAAAGGGGGTTCTTGAGGTTGTAAATTATGAATTTAAAAGTATTTTTTCAGAATTCAATATTACGAATACAGTATAGCGGACAAAAAATTTTACATTTTGCGATTTTGTTCAAAAGTGGGACAGAATCTTTTTTTAAGAATGTAAATGACAAATATATCAGATGCAATATGACGGTCTAGAAATTTTAAATTTTTGAACATCATCCAAGATTGGTAGGGGGCTTTGAAGGGTTTAGATTTGGATTAAATTAAGACGTTAAAATTATTTTTTTGAAATTCAATGTGGCGGTTCCAATATAGTGGGTTGAAAATTTTACCTTATATGCATTTTTTCAGATTTGGTATTAGGAGGTTTTCGGAGTCGTGTATTACGAATATGAAGTTAATTTTTTGTAGTTATTAGGTTGATAAGATACAATATGAGAGATTGCAAATTTTACATTTTCCGATTTTGACTAAAATTGATATTGCAGGTTTTGGGGCCTATATTATCAATCTAAAATTAATTGGAATTTTAAGATAGTGGATTTACTATGACACTAAATTTTTGTTTGATACAATTTCACTGGTATTTGGAGAACTCTAAGAATCAAAGAGTTTTTAGTGGCCCATTTTAGGATGATTTACAACTTTGGCTGAAATGGGTAGTTTTTTTCCACCTTGGAGTCATTGCGAGGTACATTGATCTCGATTAGTACTTAGTTCAAATAATTTATGGATATTATAATGGAGTCAAAACTAAAAATCGAAAAATAAAATTTTTATAAAAAGAAATTGAACCGACTTCTGAAAGTCCGCTAGAAAGTGAAAAAAAGCTATAAATTTTTATGTGAAATTAAAATTTTTGAATTCGGTGCCAAATTATTTCTTAATGAAATAAATAACTACTAATATATACAAATTATGGTAAGAAAGCAATTACAACTAAAGTATTTTTAATCTGTTTATGCGAATCACTTTTTGTCAGGTATTGGTTTGGTGCCGACTTCAAAAATTTCAATTTCATATAAAAATTTCTAGTTATTTTTCACTTTTTAGCGTCTTTTAGAAATCGATTCAATATTCTTTATAAAAATTTACTTTCATTTTTGCCATTTTGATGTTCCCAGTATTCCAAAATTTTTCGCAAATCTTTAGTAAACTAAATTCTGTTAAAAAAATATAATATTTTTCATATGATCTTTTTTAGAAAACGAGTCTTTAGGAAGCGAACAAAAAATTTTTTAAAAAATATGCATTTGCTTAACCTTTTTCTTTTTCAAATTGTTTGAGTGCCATGAAGTTTATATAAATAAAGTTTTAAATATATTTTAGTTTAATTTGATAAGTGTAATAAGAGAATAAAAAAAACATTTTTTTGATTAAGAAAACAGAGAAAAATGGGAAATTTTATTTTTCTGAAGACAATTATTCCATTTCGAGGTTCTTATTCCTAATTGTCCCATATAAAACTTTATTTATTGGGATATATAATATTATATAATACAAATTATCCAAATATAAAAAAAACTGATTAAGATCGAGTCTAAAAGTCAAAAATTTTTAGGTCCTTATTATAATTCAAGCTTTTTCTTCTTCTTCTTCCTTCACAACTCATCTTTGTCTACATCTGAATATAGGTATCTCCCATTCTTTATTAAGTATTCCAGTACTGTGCTACATTTATCCATTGTTTGCCTCCTACCGGTCCGACACCATACACCTACTACTTTTGTGGTCGTCACATAGTTGTCGAGGAAGCATCACTTGAAAATGCCAGCTGAGATGTTGGCGAAAGGTCGTAAAGATTTTTCTTCTGACGAACGAATTGAAAATCGGAAAAACACCACATATATACCTGTGTGTGCAATGTACCAAGTTTTAAGTTATTATGTACCTATATTTTAATTGTTAATAGTTTTTTATAATATATATTTGTTATGACAGACTAAACATAGCTGATGAAACTATATAATAGTCGAAATGTCTTATTTATGTATTTTATGTCTATTAAATAAATCCATAATATCCTGGAGTATCAATGAACCTCGTTCCTAAGAAAAATAAAAATTAAATATATATATATATATATATATATATATATATATATATATATATATATATTGTTGTTATTGTTATGTCGGATATTCTCACGGGTGTGATGTGTAATCGAAGGTTTTCGGGCATCCCGTGTATGTGCTGAGTCCCTCTCCGGACTGTAAGGCAGCTGACGTTTCGGTGAAATCTCATTCACCATATTCAAAGCTCACTGTATGGTGTCTTCGCTCGTAGTATACAGTGAGCTTTGAAAATGGTGAATGAGATTTCACCGAAACGTCAGCTGCCTTACAGTCCTAAGAGGGATGCCCGAAAACCTTCGATTACATATATATATATATATATATATATATATATATATATATATATATATATATATATATATATAGTTATTGTTTATATTTTGCTATCATTTGTTTCAAACTTATCCCTTTGGAAGCTTGATGTATAACTATAATTGCTTAAAACTCTATAAGGAATGCATAACCAAAACAGACGGAGTGAAACGCCTCAGCTAAATATATTTATAAACATTAGCCAGTACTAATTTTAAAATTTTGTATTAAAACCATCATAAAGTGCACCAGTTTCAGCGGATTTGTCTTTTATTGCGGTAATATAAAGTTGTTTTCCAAAAGATTTATGAGGACAATCACACTCACTCTAAACTATATTATTGATTTTTATTATTCTGCTACTACTGATTTATTCATTTAGAACACTCCAAGAGTTAGTAACGCACTACAAAAATTGTACATCAAAATACCTGACATTTTATGTATATGAAGCAATACAGGATGCCATTGTTATTGAAATCCATTATGTAATAGGTTATTGTTCACTATAGATTACATTTTGTCCTAGTTAATACTTTTTTCGTTTATTATAAGCCCCACTGTGAAGTAATTGTTTATCAAATGTCAGATGATTTTTGTCAAATGCTTTCGAAGACTGAGTCGGTATTTTTCTTAATAAAGTACGTAAGTTTATAAAAGAAGAATATACAGGGCATTTGTTAAACATACGGCAAAAGTTCAAGGGGTTATTCCATGAACTATTCTAAGGATGTTTTGTCTTTTGATAATTAGGGAAAAGGGGCTTTGTTTCGCTCCAGCTCTGATGCATGATTTCAATCTCCTTCTAAATGACTGTCGAATTCTTTCAAAGACACCAGGGTCATTTCTTATCAAGTTACATGCAGCAATTATTCGATTTTTTAAATATTCCACATCTTCCACTAACGACTTTAGATGACCTCATACGAAATAATCAAGGAAGTTTAAGTTCGTAAGTAAGCCTTTTCACAAATCATCAAAGGACAAAATATCCTTCGAATAGTCTAGGGTAACCCCTTTAATTTTTGCCGTGTGTTTAATAAACACCTTGTATAAATTACGATAATCGGTCTTAAATAAAAATGATTTCCATTTCAAAGCAAAGTATTGTCTAAAGCATTCATTATAAAAATCTTGCACAAAGTTTTTTCAGTTTATAAAGGATGTTTTTTTATAGAGGTATAAAACTTTAAGTTGGCGGCCATTTTGTCAGCTGTCAAGTGATTTATGTTTAGTTTGGTTTAGCATTTCAACATGAATAGACTGACGCCTGAACAACGCTTCCAAATTGTTCAAATTTATTTTGAAAATCATGGTTCTGTTCGAAATACGTATCGCGCACTACGTCCATTTTACGGTCAACATAATCGTCCATCAGAGCAATTAATTCGATTAACTATGGAACGTTTTCGCACCACGTTTACTCTAAATGATAATACGCATCCACAGAGACGTCGTACAGTGCGTACAGAAGAAGTCATTGCTGCTGTAGAGCGTAGCGTAGAGGAAGACCCGAATCAGTCTATCCGCCATCGTGCACAGGAATTGGATATGTGTCCATTCACTTTATGGAAGATTTTTCGGAAAGATCTTGGTTTGCGTGCTTACAAAATCCAACTCGTGTAAGAATTGAAGCCACACGATCACCTAGCAAGGTATAGATTCGGTGAATGGGCCTAAAACAAGATTGCCGTTGATCCCGATTTTCATAAGCGAATTTTGTTTAGCGATGAAGCTCACTTTTGTTTGAATGGATGATAATCCTCAAGTGTATGCTGAGACACCGTTACATCCAGAAAAACTGACTGTTTGGTGTGCTTTATGGGCTGGTGGAATCAATGGTCCGTACTTCTTTAAAAACGATGCTGGTCAGAACGTTACAGTCAATGATGACCGCTATAGAGCCATAATTACTGACTTTTTCGTTTATCAATTGAACAACCATGATGTGCAGGAGCTGTGGTTTCAACAAGACGGCGCAACATGTCACACAGCTCGTGCCACAATTGATTTATTGAAGGAAACGTTTGGTAACCGCATAGACTATTTTCTGGGGGGATATGTGAAGTCGCTAGTCTACGCCGATATGCCCGAAACGATTGATCACTTGGAGGACAACATTCGCCGCGTTATTGCCGATATGCGGCCACAAATGTTGGATAAAGTCATCGAAAATTGGACCTCCAGATTAGACTACGTCCGAGCCAGCCGTGGCGGTCATATGCCAGAAGTCATATTTAAATTATAATGCCAGAAGGTTATCTTTCGAATAAAGTAAATTTCTTGTCAATTTAAAAAAATCATCTTTGTTTTATGCCATTTAAAGTTCTATACCTCTATAAAAAAACACCCTTTATAAATTATTACCTAAATTTTATTTTGTTACCTAATCGTACTGATTTGGGTCAGCCAACCGGGTAATATTTACGTTTTGGTCAATCGAATGGTAAAATTTACTCTTCTAAGGTTTCTAATTAAAAGCTTCTATTTATTAACTTAATTTTTAAAACACTTTTCGCCCGTTATTGATAAATTTAACAACATTTACTGTAGCGAATGGACTAAATGACAAATTTCTGTTGCTTCACTAGATCTGTCCAATAAACTTTTTAATTTGACTCCGTATATTAAGTTTATTAATAAAAAATGTTAAAGTCCTCAGGAAACAATTCTAAACATAATTCTTTAAGATGGAATCGCAAAAGTCATTTTCAACAGATTTAGCCAATTAAGCTTTAAATCGTAAAAGTTAGAATGAAACTTTTAAGTCAAATAAAGTTGAAAATGTTTCAGTTTCGTTCCTGCGAGGCGAAGGAGTTTGATTAAAAATGTGGGGAGATTCACACGAAATCTCGTGTTTTAAAACTTTACTGTAACTAGAGCAATCCTTTCCGTGACTTTAAATTTTAATTTGAAAAAGTTAATAATAGATAATAAAGTCTAGACTACAAAAATATTAGATAATTGAATAATTAGTTAACTAATTTTTAAGTACAGATAATGCATGAAAACGCGATGGAGTAATAAAGCAACATGTTTTGGCACTTAAATAATTTGTAGAAAAGAAGGAGGATAGCTATTTTTTCCTGTCTACTAACGATAACTAATCGATTTTATCCCTAATGGTAATCGCCACGCAGCCTTCCCCCTTTCACTCTCAAAAAGACAAGCCGTTTTTCGATCATGATTTTATTGGGACTATATTTAGCTTCAAGAATATATAAGCCCTACGTTTTGGAGCCAGATGTTCTTTTGGGAAAGCGGTCAACGTCAGCCTCATCCCTGTTAGTCCCTAGTCTCTTCCCTAACCCTCAAGTGCAAACCCATTAAAATAAATATATTCATTTTTTGGTAAGCTAAAATCACACAGATTTTTTGTTATAAGCGTTCACATGATGTGTTTATGTAGTTGGTGATATGGATAATTTACTCTCTCTCTCTCTCTCTGTCTCTCTTTTCTTTCCTCATACTATTCAATACCCATGATCTAAAGAAAATGCTTTTTAAATGATTTTTCAGTTTGAGAACGTAAGCCGAAGTTTGTTCGAAATACTCGTCACTATTTACCCACCCCTCCCCTTCTACACCGTCATCTTACCCCTCTCTCCCGCATTAAGAACGCCGATTTTCTTTTAGAATTTAATACATCTATACAGTCCGATTTACAACATTCATTTTTATGTTTTAGTTAAATAGGTATACAAATAGGAGCATGCTCCCACTTCTTTCCCTCCTCAATGTCATTAAGGCTACTTTCCACTTTTGAAAAGTTAACTAATCTTTGCATTACCTATTCAATTCGATTTATCGCCTGATGTTAGCTTGCCAAAAATAAATATCTTTGTTTAGTGGGTCTGCATTTGGAGGAGGTGGTTGGGGGGAGAAGGGAGACTACTAGAGGTGAAGCTGACATTGATGCCTTCCTGAAGGAACATCTGGCCTTAAAATGCAGGATATACACTCTTGAATTGTGTCCAAAGCCTTGGTCAGATCAAGAAATACAAGCAAGCACATGGAATCAATATTTGAAACTGTCTATTTAAAATCGTATTGAATAATAATTATTTTTTATATATATCCCAGATTATTTATAGGACATTCAGTAATTGATATGGTTGTAGTATGTTGACATGTTGCAGGAGGACCATTGGCTTTCTTCTTTAACAAATTGATTTAAGTCATTAATATCTGGCTACTGGGCTTTTAATTAATGCTAATTTGAAAGCTATTTGATTCGGGATCGTAACGCTTAAGTCTGCGATTATTAGTGAGTCTTCTACGAACTTGAGTTATTAATATATTGAGAATGGCACCCAATCCTTTTAAAAAGTTCAAGCTATAGTTTTTTATTTTTTCTTTTATATTTATTAGAGTTAGGTGGCAGCTGACAACATTGTTAGGATCGAAATATAGAGCTTACCCGATTACTTGCAGCGTTTTGGATTGAAATCGCTCGAAAGTCACTATATTACAGTTGGAAGCTTCTCATGGAGCTATATTTCATAAGTTTAGATGAGTTTTAATACAGTTTTGTAAATTAGTACCTTACTGTTCAGTATTGGCTGTGATTTTCTACCTGTGAGCCAATATTATATACTTGGTTTTAGTACTAATTTTTTTGCTCTCCATGAAGATGTGTTTTCGTTTGATAAGTCTACAATGCAGATGTATTCCTAGATACTTGGCTTGTTTTTTTGAGTTATGAAGGGGCAGTTTCATTTTCTAAGTGTAAAGGTTACATGCACTGATTTTCTTTTCATTAGCTTTTATGCTCCACTTTTTCAACAATATTTTGTTCAAATGTTTTTGTAAAGTTTTTCGTGCCACAGTCGGTATTTTGAAGTACTGTTCGCGAATGGTGGCTATAGTGATGTTTGGACTAATAGGTAGGTCAGCTGTCTAAATCAAATACAGTACTCCAGAATACTTCCCTGTGGGACACCAGATTTGATCGGTAAGACTGTTGAATGTTCATCTTGAATTTTGGCTAGAAAATGTCTAATCAAGATTTTTTTAAAATTTTTTCCCGTAATCTTGTATGTCAGACTCTATCAAAAGCTTGCCTAATGTCAGGAAGTACTGTTGAGCAGTTTAATTTTACACACAATTCTATTCACTAGTTGAATGGTTGATTGTTGAAACTCGTCGAGTTCTCAGCGAGTAACGAGACGAACCGCACTTGAAAATGCCAAATGAGATTTTGGCGAAACGTCGTGAAAACGATTTTTTGAACCAACGGATTTAAACCCGGAATAACCAAACTATTCATATATATATATATATATATATATATATATATATATATATATATATATATATATATATATATATATATATATATGTATATATATATATATATATATATATATATATATATATTTAGATATAACCCAAGGTTCATTACATAATTTTAGAACATATTGTCTTTATAATTATAATATTTGCTATTTTGTGTTACCTGCACCGATGCAATTATTTTTAAACCTTTTAATGTTTCTTCTATTTTTTCTTCTGTAACTGGAGAAAATAATATTGATTCTATAAGAGTAAATTTTCCTTTTATTTTATTATTATTATCTAATTATAGTCTACTTTTTTCCAATACTAATGAAACAAAATTTGAAAGTATCACCCTTTTCTCTTTGATTATTAGCTACAATAACTTGTGCATTTTTAATGTGTTTTTTCTAATAATTAGTTACAACCAAATTTGTGGATTAATTTATGATTTGCCACGTTATGAGGGGTTTTGTTGGCCTTCAATTGTTTTCTGTTTATAACAATTATTTTTTCTGGTTTTATTAATTTAGTAACCCTATTTCGATAAGTCTTATAATAAGTTTCTAAGTTTGTACCTTTGGAATTTTTTAGCAGTACATTCAAGATTGTCACACAGTGAAATTTTAAGAGGTTTTTTTATTCGAAATCCAAAAGGACTTGGAATAATATTTTTATAATATAAAAAAATTGAGAGGGCTAAATACGATTTTTTTTTTAATATTTGATGTGGGCGTCAAAATACCTCACAAAATGTGATTCACATAAAAAATTGGGAAATTACTTTATGTGAACTAGTTTTCACTTCCTAAAGAAAAAATTTAGAGCACCTTTTAATAGCAAAATTTTTTTGAACCGGAAGTTTATTAATTAATATTTTACATTATACTACACTGTACCCTCTTTGATTTGCTAGCTTCGGTGCCATTAAAATCGCTCGAACACCAACTTGCATTTGACCAATCATTCTCGTATCTTACCCCATCCTTTTCGATTCCCAACCAGCATTAATAAGAACTGCTCTTTCACTAATTCCATTAGCCTAATGAAAAATCGAGGCGCACTCTTAATCTCTTTTAAAGAAAAGGCATATCTCTGCTTTTTAAAAACTTAAAAGTACATCGCAATCAAGAAAGTCATTGAGGGCGAGCTTTAATAGGATGACCACCTTGAGCAACCTGTTTTAAAAAATTCCGCTAATACTTTTAGCAAGTTGACGATAATCCTTTTAAAAGATAACACTTGCAGCATAAACAATCAATGTACGATAAGTAAAAACCATTTTTAAGCTAATTGAGATTTAGTGTTATCTTGGTATGGTTACTTATAAAATATGCAGATATCAAAAGTCATATATGTAAGCGCTACATGGTCTTTTTTCAGGTACTGATACACGTGCGCGCACATACACACAAAATGACGGTATGAGTCATTTTTTAAAGTATTATCATTCCTCTATCTTATAAAATCCTGATTCCTTGGTAGCAAAAATACACTGGACAAAATAATGGGACTAAAACCATATATTTTACAATGGTTATACAGAGTATTGGTAACACCCATTACAAACTATGTATTGATCCGGCTCGAAGGACCAATGTTAGTTTTACTAACTAATGTTGGCAGTAACCCTCTATATTTATTTATAGTAGAGTGGTTGTACTAACCAACTGTTTTTTGTGGTAGTTGTTAATTATGGTAGTTATCCGTTATTCTTGTTACTCCATAGATTGAAATAGATAATATGGTGAGTAAAACCCTTTTGGTTTAATACTGGTTTATTATCAAAACTTACGGTGTATATATACAAATTAAACCTCTAACCTATTTTCCTAACCTAATTATATTTACAATAAATTGTCGAATAGGTAAAACAATTAGTTTTATTATTTTAGTTTGTTTGTTAACGTGCTGACTTAGCGACATGTGTTGTAATCCTGGGCTGGACATTACAGGAACTATGAGAAGCACCTAGACATCAGCTAAGGAAAACTCCCTAAATCTTTCCCTTCATTGATATAATAATCATGGCCGAGGCGAAGATAGGGTATACAGGTTGAAACAACCAAATTTGGTGGAATGCACTTACTCAAAGAGACACCATTAAAGGCACAATCACAAACTTCAAGAGACTCTGTACCATTCAAAATGACTATAAGGATTTGATTTAACACTATCTCTACCCAGAAACTTTATCTAGTTTACACACGGAGTCAAAACTGGGTACTGAAACTCAATTTAAGGCACATGAGCTTACCATTGTATTCTAGGCATAAGCACATATAATTGATCCCAGTCTCTGAGAGAATCTGACGAGAAGTTATAGGGGTAAAATTTTCCTTATCTTCTTCACTCAGCCACCACTACAGACGCTTGTATGTCATCACTTTACAACTTAGCAGGTCTGGAACTGTCTTTAAAATCTTAATGTTCCAGAAAAACATAACGAAGTTACACTCGCGTAGGTATATCATTTATTGGACCAGAATAAGTATTGGTCTGGGGATACCCTCATTGATACATTATCAACACCAGAACTACTGAAACTAGTTTGCAAGACGCAATCACAGCTCTAAGGTGCTAAAATGTATATTATATATTCTATTACAATTTCTGTCGATCTGGGTTTCAGCAGATGATTTTGATTACTGGTTTGAAATTTCTCATTTTAGCAACGAATTGGAGTTAACATCGGAATTATTTCGATGGAAGAAAATACAAGAGACCTAGACACCAACTCTAGGTACTAGGATCCAGATGGAACTCTAAAGAAAGAAGAGAGAAGAGAGAAGAAAGATCCAAGATAGAAACTAGGCAAGATCGAGACTCAGAATCCAAAGGAGGAAACCTTAAAGGCAGTATCGCAGAATATTAGGGAGCATCAAATACCCAGGTCAGTATAGCATATTCCACGGAAACGTGTGGAACGTATAAAAACGAGGCAAGAGGCCAACTTAGATTGTATGCAAAATGTAAGAGAATGCACCGGCAACTGGAGCGAAAACACTAATATGTGAGGAGGAGGTTTAAAAAAGCTACTGCCCGGAAACCAATGGACACTCACAGCTTGCTTCGATATACTGTAGCTTCACTACAGTCAACCGAAGTTGAATCATGTGGACATTCAATCCAGGGAGGGGGTTCGTTTGTCAATTTGTTTATAATGATTGATCTATAATTGCATTATTGTGTTTTATCTCCCTTTTTATTTTATTTTTTATTAGAACAATAACTGTGTTGTTAAGATAATCTCATTTCTTTGGGGCTTTTATTAATCAATATTTTCAGTTCTGCACCGTGTTCTTTTAATTCAGGAATATTTAATTTTTGATATCCCTTTCTTGATTTTGCATTTAATATTTTTTTTATTATCATAGCTGGTGGTGTCTCAGTTTTTGATGTATGTGTTTATCGTTCTTTATCAAATTGTTCCGTTTTGTTGATAGATTCTTCTCTATTGTTGATTGGTGTACCATCTTTTCTCTTTAATTGATTAACTTGTTTGCTGCTACTCATTTTTTTAGCCTTTATAGTAGTGGTCAATTGTTTGTTTTATTAAATTTTCATTATACTTGTTGATATTATTCATTCGCATGTGTGGTCGAATCTTTTTATTAGATGTTATATACTATAGGGTCCCTAATTTTCCTTATTTTACTTATTCTGAATATTTTCTGGCTTTTTTATTTATTTATTTTTTTTCGATTGTTAAAGGTTTCTAATGAATCTTAATTTGCTTTTCGCTTTACACCACACAAACCTACCGATCAAAAAAATAAAGCAACTGGGTTGCTATTCTTAGGTTCAATCACTAGTATAATATATAATTTTTCCATATATTGCATTTCATAAAGTGTATCTAAGCATGAGGAATTTATCTTCGAAATTTTTATATTACTATATCGCGAGGGGTCGCATATTATCTAAATTTCAATATAATTTTTTTTTAGCTTTTTATACAATTTGCTTGTCTTTTTTTAAATTTATTTCCTAAATTATTATTTTAAAAACAAGCAAAAAGATTAATTTCATTATTTACTTTCTTTATTAAAACATTAAGTTGTTATTGTTATTTTTTTTTCAAAATGACAAAAAATCCTTAAGAATAAATTTATGAAAATAATGACTTTGAAAGTGATTTTAAGAAGGTTTTCATAAAGCCACTACGTAACAATTTCGCACAGCCATTGTTCGCTTGAGCCTTCTTAACCGGAGTGAATGAAGCAGCAGTATGTGGGTTCCTGAAAACCTGCATGATTTATTATAGTGTTATTGGTTATGACGTAATATCGTTATTAATTGAATTAAGATGGGCTCTTGTTCGATATGAAGTGTTTAAATAGATTATTAAAGTAGTCGGTTTTAGGAGTGAAACAATAGAGCAGGCCTATTAACACCAACGTTCCATAAATCATTTTGTTTTTGCATAGAATGGGGTAAGAATACAGGTTTGATATTTTATAAAGGATTCTTGATGACTGGGAATAATTAATACTGCTAAAAAGATGAAAACAACGATCCAATAGTTTTAAAGGAGTATATTTTTAAAACTTATACGTAAGTAGTGTTCAGTTCTGAGGCGAATTTTTTAGTTTTTTATTATTTCTGTAATTTAATATTCTCCAAAAGTTTCTTTTTTTTTGAAAGACGAAAGTTTCTAAATTCCCAATTTTATATTTCAGGCCGTTCAAGCAAATAGATAGATAGTTTATTTTCTTCAAATCTAACTCTTGTTCTCTCTCTGTAGGCGTTTAGAGTACCCTATAGTCTTGCCAGTGAGGCTGTAACGAGCCAAGAGCAAAATTCACAGAAGACAAGTGTTTATATAAAATCTAAATTCCTAGACATGTCAACAGGATGTTAAACCTGCGGATTGTCCGCCTGTAAAATATCAATAGTCAATCGACATCTATACATATACCGAAGTAGTTATCACCTCCATTGATATGACCGTTAGATGATCGCAACACGTATGAAGGACAAACCAAAGTTTGTAGGAATTAAATTGTTTTTTTCAATAGCATATTAAACTTATTCTATCTGAAAGTCTGTGGCTATCATAACTTTCCTGTCTCTTTACTTTTGAAGAAGTTTCGATGGCAATATCTGACATCAAAACAAGCAAAACACCGAGCGTGGACGGCATATATTCGGAGTTTCTTTTACATTTGGATAAACATGCATATCTGTGGTTGGCTCGTCTCTTTCCTAACATTTTACAAAGCCGGAACATATCAAGGGGATATAAATAAATTAAAACTATAACCACTTTGAAACCGAGAAAATTAAACGACAAAATCGAAAGTTATCGCCCAATAACACTACTAAATATATTTTATAAGCTCTTAGTGAAAGTTTTGTACAACAGAATCGGTCCCAAAAGCTTGGAACACATATTTGCAGAGCAGGCAGGTTTTAAACCTGGCAGCAGCTGTTTTGATCGGGCACGTTTTCTCACAAATTATCTAGAGGCAGGCTTTGAGAGAAAGCTCAAAATCTCTGTCACATTCATTGATTTAACCGCCTCTTGTGACACAGTATGAAAAAAAAAATCAATTTTTTGATAGTTCTATTGTTTCGAGTACCTCGACCGATACTCGCAGCGATCCATTTTCTGTCGGTTTTTGGAGCAAACTCAAAGACCTTTTTTATCTAGTGGGACGCACTTTGAAAAAAATTTACTTTGCAACGAGACTGAAGACACGAGATTTTCTTATTTTTTTCTTAATGAAATGAAATTTATTTAGCACTTAACATTGATTAAAAATTGTTTATAAGTAAATATGTAGTGGTCTGAAGAAAATATGTTAAATTTAGAGGAGACCTGCAAATAATTCCAAAATTTGACAGTTATGGACAAAAATATGAGAAAAGAAAAAAAGTAGATATGTGAAATGAAATTGCGTCAGAAAATTTGTTCAGACAGCGAGAAGAACATTTTGAGTGCGTCTGCCATATATAGATGGGCTGATGAAAATATATTTTTCTTTTGGAAACGACTGCTTCTGTTTTGTTTAATATATATTCAAAATGTAACAAAGAAATTTTGATGAAATTTCTGTATTATCCGCTAATATGTTGGAGCTATAAATTTGCTTGAAGTTTGAATTCTGACTACTTTTTTATACAAGGTAGTGTCCATATTTTCGTTTTTTGCTTAATATACTTTTTTACAGTAAAACCTCACTACATAAAACTAATAAAGCTGTCATTTGTTCTTCATTTTCGGACAAAATATGCCAATTATATTCATAAGAGATTTATGTACCTGTAAAGAACCATAAACCAAAGGCATAGCAATTCTCGGAACATATTTCGTAAATAATTTGGCTTTCCGAACTCGGATAAAGTAAGAGGTAGATATTGTATGTGTCTGAAGTATGTATTTGAGGAGAGAGTAGTATACTTAAAAGATAATTAGGTTTAAAAGTATACATCTTATTGGAAAATTAACAGTAATGACATTTTTAAGTATAATTCAGATGTATATAAGTATAAGGCCTTGCTATGTTAATGTCTTACAACTTTAAGTGCTAGCTAATAAAAGTCTCTACTCCAAAACTTGGTATAGGTGTTTGGATTTAAATAACAAGACAGTACTTTCAAATGTGCATAGTTCACTTGTTCAATCAAAAACTCTGACGAGGGTACGTAGTTTGTTTTCGAAATGTGTTGACATAATGGAACTGTATGCGAGCCTAAACCATCTCCGAGAAGAAAAAAATTATTCGAATGCTTCAAAAACATACTAAGAAGACACGTTCACGAATTATATCTTAGAAGATAAAAAGCAAGTCTTGATAAAGTTTTGAAAGTTGTGAAACAAGACGGGAATGGGAAAAATCAATCTATAAAAAGTGCTGACAAAGATGAATTTCTCTTAGGGAAAGTCAAATTGGAAGTGATATAGAGGAAATACTATTTTAGAGAAGACAGTATTTGCGGGACAATAGAAAATACCACAGAGACGGCAAAATATTTTTTATCTGGATGTAATCTACCTCAGTGAGGGACACATTCTACAAAAAATGTAAGAAGATAAGAATATGACAATTTTTCGTGAAGGATTCTTAGAAGGGTTGTCGCCCTTACTCGGCAAGGGCCGCAAATTCATTATAACTCATATTGGAGGTGTTAATAGATTTATAGGAGTTTTGGTGCAGTTGGAATTGAAATCTGCCAAAGATTACCATGAATAAATGACGGCGGATAGCTTTCAAAAATATTTTTTTCAAATGATACAGTTGATTCCAGAGAGGTCTGTTATAGTTTTTGACAACGCCAGTTATCATTCTAGATCTGTGGAAAAATCGTCAATAACATGAAAAAAGTGATATTACAGATTGCTTATCGAAAAAACATATTCCATTTACGAACGATTTACTAAAGTAGAAACTTTAAAAATTGCGAACGAGAAAGAAAGACAATTTAAGAAAGATGTGATAGACAAATGGGCTAAAGAACGTGAAATCCATTGAACTTATGCTGGATATAACTGGTCTTATTTTGTTTAATAAGTATTCAAAATCGGTAGGAGACATTCTGGTAAAATTTTTGTATTGTCTGCTAATATTTTGAAAATTTAAATCGGCCAAAAGTTCCAATCCTGACCGTTTTTTATACAAAGCAGTATGCCAACATCGTCTAAATTTTCGTTTTTTATTTAACAAACTTGATGATAATAAAACCCCACTGCATAAAATTAATAGAGCTGCCATTTGTTTTTCCTCATCAGATATGATAGGGCAGGTCTACTTTCTTCACTCACTTGCGTGGTGTGCTGGATTTCAACTGCCGCCCAGACGCTACAAATCTCTTTTGGTGCCGGGCGCCGAAGCTAAGGGTCCGAACCGGTAAACTTCAAAGAGATTCGTTGCAAGCTCGTCGCATAATCGTTACGGGCGCGTCACACGCTCATCTTGTCATATTTATACGCACCTAAGGTCGTCTTAAGTTAATTCATGTTTACCATGTAATTGACTAACATGGTCTATTTTTAGAACTGATCTGAGTTAACAATAGAGACTTTACATTGGCAAATTTAATAATATTTCAATGAAGTTTTGAATATAGAAAATACAAAATTAACTAAGTATATTTCTATTATCTCCATTCTTACAAATTTTTAAGAGTTTAAACAACAAATCCAATTTAATGAACTTTTCGTTCATCCAAACACCACATCGTATTTTTTAACTCCATTAGCATAGAACAGCACCGCCTTTTCAAACTCCGAACTCATCTATTTTCTCAATAAGCCGCGGTTATCGAATTGCAGCAAATTCTATAGACTTTGGCACATATTTTGGGAAGTTGCTCAAGTGGAAACCATGTTTGCATTTCGGCGAGGCAGCACATTTCAGGGCAAATTTGCAGCCCATTCGAGTAGCACTTTCTATACATTTCCAAATGGTTTTAGATAAATAATGTGCTTGTGGATGGAGAACGCTCTAATTAATCAATTTTATCAAGTTTTACGCTATTAGCTTTGCTTAAGTGCTTAATCAGAGGGTTGATGATTAACATATTGTGCTTCTGTCTTATACAATGGGTCTAAAGAGCGCGCAGCATATCGTTGGTTTATTAAAAGATTAAATAATGAACAGCAGCCAAAAATTATATTTTATACAGGGTATCCCTGAAAAGTCTGTACAAGAGTGTCAATGAGCATTTTTTTAAGAGACGAACGATGCCACTGGCAGTTCAAATTTCAAACACTTAGCGTTACCACGTGTTGAGTAATCGTTAAAAGTGTTGGTTGTGTTTGTGCATTTTCGGCTTTGAAAATGAAACTACATCGCTACCATTTTGGTGTTATGATTTTTTATGACTTTAAATGGTGCCAAAAAATGATCGAAGATTATCAAAATGGATCATCCAAGCGAATTATTGATATTATTACTGGTGATGAATCCTGGATTTATCAGGTCTACCCAGAATTAAAGACACAATCGACAGTTTGGGTGTTTCCGAACGAAGACCCACCAACGAAAACTAAACGAGCACGAAATGTACGGGAAAAATGGTCGCTTCTTTTTTTTCTGCAAGTAGTTATGCGGCCACAATCACTTTAGAAGATCAAGAGGCAGTTACTAGTGAGTAGTACATTACCCAATGTTTACCTAGAGTAAAAAATTCGACCGAAAGCCCGTTTGCGTGGAATATGTTTACACCACAACATTGCCACAGCCCATTCTACTGCTTGAAACCGTGAATTTTTGGATCAAAATTACTAGAATATTCACCTACAGTCCAGATTTAGCCCCCTGTGACTTTTTCTTGTTTCCAGAGGTAAAAAGGAAACTTCGAGAACACACATTTTCTACTCCAGAAGAAGCAGTAACAGAATTTCGTAAGGAAATGGAAACAATTTCGAAAAATGTATTGAGCATAACGGAGAATATTTTGAAAAATTATAAATAAATTTTTATTCTTTCCATAGTACTTTTTTTATCCAAGAATTTTCAGCTTTGCTCTTGTATATGGTCTGATGAGGCTTATTCTACCAGCACCAGTATACTGAATTGACAGATTTCTAGGTTTTGGTAATGTTGATAATGATGATGGCATACCCATACCAAAACGTTGTTTTCCTTTCATAATGTTTGTAACTAACCAAGCTGCTGTTTTTTCACCTAAACTGGAATATTTCGATTTTACTCTATTCCAAGCACTTTGTTCGAGCTCGTAATCAGCTTGATGTCTCCCACTTATGTTGTCTTTGTTATGTAAATAGGCTAAATCATGTTTTTTGCATGCGGCATCCAAAGGATTAATGCCTGGATCACCTCTTGTTACACGTTTTATTACTTTTGTTCCGGGTCCACAATATTGATAACCGGGAATATGTACCTAGAATGGTAATTTATTTATTAACGAATTCACAATACCGTGTCCAGTTTTTTTGGAAACGTGAGACCGTCCACTTCTTTTGACGTTCAGCATTTGAATGACAGTTTTTGTGGAAATTTGCCTATAAAATATCAAATTTTTCTACGATGCGCGTTATCGATCTTAAACAAAAACTTCCTATTGACAATCTCGATGAAAAAGTCGGACTTCCATTTGAAAAAAAGATAATGAAGAGACACGGTCCTCTACTTCCTTCCTCTATTCGTGGCCTGTTAATTGGTCTATCCAATTGTGGAAAAACTAATGTCATGATTTCGCTGCTTACACACCCCCTTGGGCTACGTTTCGAAAATGTCTATATTTACTCGAAATCTCTGTATCAGGAAAATCAACATGTAATATTTCCTTTGGAACTGCAAGAAAGGTTTGGCTTCAGCGTTTTATGATTGTTAAATTCTATTCTAGAATTTAATAAATTGTTGGTTAAATATCTCAAGAAGGTTTTTCTTAGGTATATGAAACATAACAGTAACTTACTCTTATATGGCCCGCGCTATCAAAATAATATACAGGGCATTTTATTTAAATTTTGAGAACGTTGGTGTGAAACTTTATTTTGAGTCACTCTGCATACTTCACAATAATTTTAAAATGTGATTCAAATGGACCTACACATTCCTTAGTAAAAATATTTTTAACCGACTTCTAAAAGAAGAAGATTATCAATTCGTCGGCTATATATTGTTTTCTTATGTATGTACGCCGATTACGCAGGATGTTCAGGAAGTTGCTGCGCTGGTCTCATATTATTTTGGATGAAATTGATGTAGTAAAATCTAAGATGACGACCAAAAAAATTTATTTTGTCCGATTTTTTCGAAAATTGATTTGAGGGAATGTTTAGGATCGCACATTACGAATTTAAAATTATTTAAAAAAATTAAATATGGCGGATCCACGATGGCGGATTAAAAATTTTCTCGATCTCTCGATTTTGTCTAACATGTATATTGAGGGATTTTTGTTATTGCGAATTACGGATTTAAGATATTTTTTGAAAATTCAATGCGGCGGATCCAATATGGCGTTTTAAAAATTTTACATCTTTCGATTTTTTCCAAAACGAACTAAAAATTTTACATGTTTCGATTTTGTTCAAAGGTGGATTGTTTTTGAGGATGTAAATAGCAAATATAAAATTATTTTAAGAAAATCTAATATATCAGACCCGATGTGACAGTTTAGAAGTTTTAAATTTCCGGATTTCATCCAAAATTGGCGCTAGGGGGACTTTGAAGGATTTTGAGTTAGATAGATATGAAAATTATTTTTCTTAAAAATTTTGTAAATAGACTATTGGGTAATAATAATATAAAGGAAAAAACAGTATAATATGTAATATATAATTGAATATTTGTATGATTTTCTTTATAATTTTTTGTAAAAATTTTGTTAATAAACTGTTAGATAATAATAATTTAAAGGAAAAAAAACAGTAGAATATATAATATATAATTGAATATTTGTATGATTTTCTCTATAATTTTTTGTAAAACATTTTGTTAATAAACAAATTAATAATTCTTCTTCTTCTTGTTCTTCTTTCCTGGTGTTACCACTCTGGATGAGTCTTAGCCGCATCCACTATCGCCCTCCATCTCCTACGGTCTTGTGCTTCTATTTCCCACTGCTGGACTCCAATCCTATACAAATCAGCTTCGATGGCATCCTTCCATCTTTTTCTGGGACGGCCTATTGATCTTCTACCATCTGGTCTCTCAAAGAATACTGTTTTCAATAATCTGTGGTCCCCTGATCTTACCACATGTCCTGCCCATCTTATTCTATTGGCTTTTGTACAAAGAACTATGTTTTCACTGCCATACAGTGTCGCCAATTCAGCATTGTGGCGTCTTCTCCAATTTCCTGTTGTTTCATCTCTTTGGGGACCAAATATCATTCTAAGGACCTTTCGTTCAAATATGAGTAATTTATTTATTTTCCGTTGACTGAGGGTCCAAGTTTCACTGCCATAAGTAACTACCGGGCGAATAATTGACCTGTACAGAGTTAGTTTGGATTGTCTTTTTAACAGTTTAGATCTCAATAATGTTGTGTGGGAGTATAACGCCCTATTTGCTGCCGCTATTCTCGCTGAGACGTCTTTTTTAACTCGATTGTCGTCTGTGATTATCGCTCCTAGGTACTTGAATTCCTTAACCACTTCGAAGTTGTGTTCATTCAATGATATATTCTGCCCGATTCGAGATCTTGGATTCTTGGTTACTAAACAAATTGCTACTATCATATAAATTAATGAAACAAAATCAATATTATAAATATTACTTGTGATGCATAAGTTTCTTTGAAGCACCAGTGAATAAAGCCCCTGAACTATGGCAACCCGTCGACAGTGGCCTGCAGCAGCTATGTTCGACTAGATTCGGCCCAATTTTCGAAGGTTCACAGATCGTAAGGAAGTGCATTTTTTGGATCCAAAAAATTTACAGGTAAAGTACAAGTATTAGAAAGTATCTTCTGCAAATTTGAGCCCTTAATATTCATTTGCCACGCCATTATGAATTTTTGAAAAAAAAACGTTTTTTTCATCCAAAATTTTTTTTTTTTTGAGATCGGAAATAATACATCTAAATTCAATGCACGCATTGAAAAAATTTTATCTCCATCCAGTGAAAAGTTATCGCAATTTTTTTGGTGTAAAAATTGGTTTTTGCAAAATATCTCGGCCCATGATTGAAAAAAATTTTTTTAATAGATCTTCAAGATATAATACAATACAAGCAATTCCATTAAAATTGACCATTAGGAAAGCAGAAAATTGAGGTTTGATAGTGATTTTCTCGGAAAATAAAAAACTCAAAGATTCTGGTTTCGACATATTTTTTTACGTTCACAATAACTATATTTACATTAAATTTTAAAACGATTATTTGTAAATAAATGCATTTAAAAAAAAAAAAAACCAAAACCGTAAATTTTGTCGAGAAAAAAATATATCTCGATAACTAGTGGCGCCACCGATAACTTATATTATATGAGCCGATAGGTTTTTCAATTCTCTATAACTTTTGTTTGAAATATTTTTCGATACAACTTTTACTTTTCAAGATAAACTCAAAAAACCGAAAATCGTGGCCATTTTTGATCCGCCATTTTTTTTGTACAGGTTTTTCAGAGTTACCATCGAGATATGTTTGATAGGATGCCAAAATGAACAAATTCCAGTAAAAAAAAACAATGATACATTTTTGTTAACAAAACAGCTCCTTTTTGATCTAATTTACATGGAGTAATACAGTGTTGTACAAAAAGAAAAATTAATGTTGGAAAACAAAGGAACACATTGAATCCAAATGAAAAAAAATCTTTTACAATTTTCATCCTTTTTTGAACAGAATTTCTTTATTATTTACCCACTGCGCTCGAATATTTCCTTTTCGAAATAAAACTAAAAATTCTTTGAAAGTTCGCCAAACTCATTACAGTTTTAACTGTTTTTCGCGTGCGCGATCAAAAGCTTTGATACGGTCAAAGTAATGACTTTATTTAACCAAATCCGTCATTGCTCTCTCACTTTATGTGACGGAATTGATTAGTGAAACTAGGACAGCTCGTTTATCATGAAAAATGTACGTTTAAACGGCGATACTACAAAAACCATTTTAATAAATAAAAATCTAACATTTTTTTTTATATTTTAGTATATTTTTTATTCGTGTTTTACTGTTGATAAGCTGAAAGCGAAAATAAACATAAACTCTTTGGATTTTATAAGTTACTAGCGACCCGCCCCGGCTTCGCACGGGTGCAATGCTGATACTAAATACACTACAGAAAAACTGTGATTATTTATTTTATTTTTACAATTATTTCATCGGCCTCCGACGCGCTATTTATAGGCACGCTGCCGCCGCCCCGGTCGGCCAGTACCGCCGCAAGCGCTACTTCCCGCAATTTTAAATCTGTAATATCTTCGAAAATATTCATTTAAATCTTGTGCTGTAAAGGACCATATAGATCTATATTAAATCAACAATGTATTTAAGCTATTTAATTGGATAAGGATTAATGCTGTATTGGTTAAAATCGCTTCAAAATTTGCCATTATTTGTCGTAAAAAGTAAATGACAAAAAAATGTTATTGTGGGATATCCATGAGAGATAGACATATACCATCGCGGAGTTTTCTGTAGACCTTTTCAATGTGTACAAATAATTAGTACATTATTTTGATAAATCTCGTAGGGTTCAGCCTGCGTTTGCAATGTAAGCGGAAAAAAATATGATAATTAACGACATCACATTAGAAACCTCAAAAATAACAGTATTTCTCCACTATTTAATGGATGTTATTATACATATAAACCTTCCTCTTGAATCACTCTATCTATTGAAAAAAACCGCATCAAAATCCGGTGCGTAGTTTTAAAGATTTAAGCATACAAAGGGACATAGGGACAGAGAAAGCGACTTTGTTTTATACTATGTAGTGATAGTGATATTGTTTTAATAAATTTTAATAATTATCAAAATTAGATTCCAAATAAAACTGATAAGGAAAAAAGCAAAAATTATATAAATCGACACTACTAAACTAAGGCCATTGCTAGTAATATAGGTCATTGAACGATTTCTTAACATTTTTCAGTGCTTTTTTCAAAAAAGTTTATAGTGAAAAGAAAAAAGGTTATTATTTTTGGTAATCTTTGAGGAAGGTAGAAACACAGAACTTTTCCGAGTTTTTCATTAATTTTTAGATAGCTACTATTTTTGGGTCGTAGAATACAAATATGTTGTCAACTTTCGCCGATCTCGCGTGATCTTTCCGAAGAAATAAAATTCATTTTCACTCATATAATTTGTATCTTCCGATCAGTACTTTTAAATTTTGGGCATTTCTAGTAAAATTCACAAACACTACATAATATTTAATCATTTTTTTTAGCAAAATTTACATAAATAACCTTGTAAAAATACGGATTTTCCATAAAACGTAAGAAACCCGTTTCTAGGCATGCATGGTTGGTTGCATACGATTTAAATCCAAACAAGTGATGCGATGTTGCCACTTTGACGTGGATTTTAAACTCCATTGGGATGAAAAACTTGATAATTTAAATGCAATTAATTGTAATTATTCCAGTATTGTTGCGTAAAGTATGGGTAAATTTGTAGAATTGGGATGCCAAACATAAACAGATCGTAACCAGAGTTAACTTGAACTAACCTGAACTTATTTTTTTATAACTTATTTGGTTTAAAACAATTTCTTATTATTTTTATTAGTTCATTAGTTTATTATTGGACCCCGCACCAACCAAATAGAAATTGGATCCCGGTCAAATTCGTTGAAAATTCAGTATACTGTAGGTCTAGATGTCCTGATCAAAAGTTCCTATTCTATATTTATATATATATATATATATATATATATATATATATATATATATATATATATATAATATATTGTATCATTACATTCACTTACGTTGGCCAAACAAGTTCACAAGATAGGGAGAGAGAGAGAGAGAGAAAAAGAGATAGATAGGGAAAATTGATCCTTACGCATTGCCAATGTAAAGGGTCGTTCTGGCGTAATACATCCCTCTGTATCTCGAGAATTATTAACTTTAAAACTTTGTGCCCATAGGAATTTTTGATCAGGACATCTAGACCTATAACATACTCAATTTTCAACGAATTTGACCGGGATACAATTTCCATTTGGTTGGTGCGGGAAATTATCGAAAGTGGAGACTATTCGCCTAAACAAATTTTTAACGTGGACGAAACTGGTTTATTTTGGAAAAAAATCCCATTTCGCACTTTTATATCGCAGGAAGACAAGTCTATGCCTGGGTTTAAAGCGGCTAAAGATCGTTTGACGTTGTTATTGGATTCGAATGTTGAAAGTGAGCTCAAATTGAAACCCCTTTTGGTTTATAGGTCGGAAAATCCCCGAGCTCTTAAAAATTACGTCAAGAATACTCTTCCAGTCATATGGAAGGCTAATCCAAAGGCATGGGTTACAGCAGTACTTTTTGAAGAATGGTTTACTAAGCATTTCATATCTGAAGTGAAACAGTACTGTTTAAACAATAATTTGGCTTATGAAGCTTTACTTATTTTTGGACAATACTCCCGGCCATCCTGTGCGTATTGCCGATATCGATCCTCAAATCAAAATTTTGTTCCTGCCTCCAAACACGACTTCGTTGTTGCAGCCCATGGATCAAGGAGTTATTGCTTCTTTTGAGGCCTATTATCCCAGGAGAACTTTTTCACAGGCTGTAAAGGCTAATGAAAAAGATGACATAGAGCTGAGAGATTTTTGGAAAAGTTATAATATCTTGCAATGCGTAAAAAATATTGCTGCTTCATGGGATGAGGTAAAACTCAACAATTTAAAAGGAGTTTGGAAAAAGTTATGTCCACATTTTTTTAAGCCATCTGAAAGTTCTTCATCTACAGATCAACCAAATGTCGATGAGGTCACAACTGACATTGTTCATTTGGCTAACCGTTTGCCTGACATTGCAGTTACTGCTGATGATATTAATGATCTGTTATGCTCACATTTGCAAGAACTGTCTAATGAAGATCTTATTGAATTAGAGGCACAAGTACAAGAGGAAGCAATCGAGTCACAAGAAATAGTATTGGTAACACTGAAAAAGAACTTGTACTAAAAAACTTTCCGCAGCCTTCGCAAATTTGGAGAATGCCGTGAAAATTTTTGAAGAAAATGATGCTTATTTTGAGAGAAGTTTTAATGTTAATAACAAAATTTGTGCGGCCTATCAGTGTTACCCAGATCTGTATGATAACAAGAAGATAGAAGCGAAGCAATCTAGAATAGATATTTTGATTATTTAAGTTTTATTATAATTATTAAAGTTAATAGCACACATATACCCAAAATAACTACCAATTTCATAAGTACAGGGTGATTCAACGATTGCATGAAGTAGGTTTGTGCCTTTTCGGTGAAATTAACAAAGAAACTATATTTATTGTTTGATACAGTTTATTTTTACGCAGATTTTAAAAATATTTAGGACTCTACAGGGTGAGCCAAAAAACTAGGACAGCATAAAGTTGTATTTTTTTAAATAGAACACCCTATATACGAATCGTATTTTCGATTTAGCTTATAATTTTAAATCTTTTTTATTAAGGGTTTACTATAATAAAACTTTATAGTTTCTGAGATAATTAAGTTTAAAGAAAAAAAGTCACATTTTCAAGCATTCAATTCTAAATAACGTTTTCAATTTTGTGACAAATATATTCAAATTTGGAATTTAGCAAGGCCAAGGACAAGTTAACATAATTTTTACCTAATATTTGCAATAAAAGCTACAGGGTGTTGAACACATCGGCTCAAATTTGAACAAGTTTAAATGAATAAATATCTTTTTTTTTTTTAAATAGTACACCCTGTATATTTTCATGTTATTTAATAGAGTAATAAAAACTCTAAAAGTTTTGTTCAATATATCCTATACCTATTTATAATACTTTTTGAGATATTTCAGTTTTTCTTATTTTCCATACTTTTTTACAGAAATAGTCTTCATTATCATTGTAGCCATGTAAAATAATAAAAAGAAACTACAGAAACAAACAGAATGTGGTTAAATATGATGAAATACATTATTCGTTGTATTACAACGGCAATAGTTTAATTAAACATAATGTGAAAAAATTAACACAACAATAACGACAAGCAAATACATATTTACTTTTATACTAAATTGAAACAAAAAAATTACCTATTAAATACTGAGATTAATTATTTCTTTTTAATAAGTGTTCGAATAAACGACCCTCTTGTGCAATGCACAAATTTAGTCTTTTTTGCAGATTTTCTCGGACCCTGGACAAAATTAGTGGCGTTATTGTTCTACAGGTATCCCTAATCCTGTTTCGCATATCTTCCACTGTTGTTGGTGGATTAACATACACCTTATTTTTAATATAACCCCATAGGAAGAAATCAAATGGGGTGATGTCGCAAGACCTTGGTGGCCACTCAATGAAACCCCCACGTCCAATCCATTTTTGCGGATATCGTTTATCCAAAAACGCACGAACTTCACGATGGTAATGCGGAGGCGCACCATCGTGCTGGAACCACATATTGTCGAACTCATCCCTATCGAGACCTTGAAGCAGTTGGGGTAGTTCTTCTTGTAGAAAGTTCAGGTAACTATGGCCATTTAGTGGTTCATTAAAAAAGTGGGGTCCAATAATTCGATTATGATGAATACCACACCAAACATTTAATGACCAGTGGTTTTGATGTTGCACCTCTCTAATCCAAAATGGGTTTTCTGTGGCATAATAATGCATGTTGCGTCTATTTACGGCACCGTTACTTCTAAAAGTAGCTTCATCACTTGCTAAATTACCTTGCATAATAAATTTGGATTTAATTGAATCTCCGCATTTATTGCACGACAAAAGTTTACACGACTTTCAAAATCCTGTCCATGCAATTCTTGATGTAATTTGGATGATACCTATATTTCTTGGTAGTACGATTAGCGGTGGATTGTGATGTTTCACATAATGCTGCTAACTGACGGCTATCAATATTAGGATTTTCCTGAACATTTAACAATACTTGTAGTTCTTTTTCTTCATTAGTTACTGGTTTGTTGACCACTTTACGTTTTGGATAATCAACAGTACCAGAAGAATCAAATCTTTGCATTAAGTTTTGAAAAGTATGGGTATTAGGCTGGTGTCGATCAGGATACTTCATTTTGTAAATTCTTTGAGCAAGAAGGCAATTTTTTTGAGCCTCTCCTACTGTATAAATTATATCTATTAACTCATTCTTTGGAAAATTCATTTTACAATATAAGATGAATGCAAAAAAAACCAAACTACACTACATAAAAACCAAAAGAAGCGATTGCGGTTATAAATTTGACACACAGAAAAATGTTCTTTTACATTGTTTTTGCCATGGCTACTATGATAATGAAGACTATTTCTGTAAAAAAGTATGGAAAATAAGAAAAACTGAAATATCTCAAAAACTATTATAAATAGGTATAGGATATATTGAACAAAACTTTTAGGGTTTTTATTACTCTATTAAATAACATGAAAATATACAGGGTGTACCATTTATAAAAAAAGATATTTATTCATTTAAACTTGTTCAAATTTGAGCCGATGTGTTCAACGCCCTGTAGCTTTTATTGCAAATATTAGGTAAAAATTATGTTAACTTGTCCTTGGCCTTGCCAAATTCCAAATTTGAATATATTTGTCACAAAATTGAAAACGTTATTTGGGATTGAATTGATGCTTGAAAATGTGACTTTTTTTTTAAACTTTATCTCAGAAAATATAAAGTTTTGTTATAGTAAACCATTAATAAAAAATATTTAAAATTATAAGCTAAATCGAAAATATGATTCGTATATAGGTTGTTCTATTTAAAAAAATACAACTTTATGCTGTCCTAGTTTTTTGGCTCACCCTGTAGAGTCCTAAATATTTTTAAAATCTGCGTAAAAATAAACTGTATCAAACAATAAATATAGTTTCTTTGTTAATTTCACCGAAAAGGCACAAACCTACTTCATCCAATCGTTGACTCACCCTGTACATAATTATTTTAAGAACTTACTTTTGATAATAAAGCGTATATAAATGAAGTTTTTTTTTTAAATTTTGAGTTCTTGTGGAACCTAACCCTTGAATTTTACATGTAAACATATGAAAAAATATATCTTGACTTACGTCGTTTTGATTTACGTCGCGTATTTCGAGTACCTAACATTCCGTAAGTAGTAGGACTGCCTATACTTGATTTGTACTGTGTAAAGATTACGCTGGCGTTGGAAATTATTCTTCAAATAGGAAGGCTGAGGTGTGTGCCCTTTGACGAGTGACTGTGGCTGGTAAGTACTGAGAAAGCTTATTTAATGACCATATTTTTTTGTTTCTAGGGCCTGAGCCTTGAGGATGGTCTAAGTCAGATCGAAAGCACTTGGCCGATGATTCAAAAGTATACGCTGAAATACACAATATCTCTCCTTTTCTCCATTAATGTAAATATCAACTTTTAAGCCACATTAAAGTAAATTTAGGTGTTCATTATACGTGATATATCAAAGATTTCAAGAAGTTATAACATCCATCGTAAAACTTGACTTTACTTAAGCCATAATTGAATTAGAGTTTCTAAATATTATCATATTTCTTAGACAGTTTCCGTTTTATTATGATATGAAACAAAAAAAAACATAAAGCTAATATATTTCACCTAGAGAACCTTTTAGGTCTTTATATTGTAATGGAATGTCAGCTTGTGAAATAATTCTATTATCCGAAAAGGTCCGGACGTTGACAATTTTGCGAGACGTAAAAGCCATAGCACGCGAATGTCTCTTTATTAAAACATAATGAGAATTTATCGGTCAATTTTGGGTTTTTATAGCAGGCCTAATTGCGTGATTCTTGAAAGTCGTAGCTCTCATTCCTGCTGTTTTTGGACATTTCGGTTACCAGAAAAGGGCGTGTAGTAGGTTAGAAATTCTGTAAGTTTTTAGAAAAGATAAGATATTGTTTAGTAGCATTTTTTTAATTAAAGCAGAAAATTAGATAACCAAGTCAGAAATAAAATAAAAACTGCTCCTGTATTCTTTTCTTTTTAATAAATAAGTAAATTAGTATAAAACATTTTACTTAATTCTTCAGTTGACTAAATGTCGACCTGAATATATATGATCACATAAGGATATCCTTTCTTCATATTAATCATATAAGAAGCGTGTATTTTATCTAACCCTTTATACACACAATAATTATTTAAGTACTTGAAAGCCGAGACCACCGACCAAGAAAATTTGCCTTAAAGACTTTGCAAAATAAATTACTTTTAGATAAAATGAATGGAAAGGCAGAGAAGTAGAGAATCAGGTGGAAAATGGAAATATATGGATACACACACTATTCGCACTAAGAGAATAAGAATTGTTTCTGTAAACAAAGTTAAAAGAGCTAAACTCTCTATTTTGACATGGGCGTAGAATCATTAGTCCATTTTTTGAATGATCTTCCAATATTTCATTTTTATTTGGTCTCTACTGTATCCGTCTGTCTTTACCTAATCCGTCTATTTTATATATGGTTATAAAAAGTAACTCTTAACATAAGTCGTTTAATTGCCATTTCCGTAGTTCCGTAGTGCCTTTTGTTTGTAATTAGAAGAATTTCTTAGTCTTCCGTTTACCTCGAACTTGGTCATTTAATTTCTTCCAGTCTTATTTGGTGTTCCAAATATACATACTTTCCAACTTTTTGTACTTCTGAATATTACCTGGTGTTACATTTGGAGAAAATTTTAATTTTAGGTTGCTTTAGAATTTGTCCAACCATTTTATGGTTTTTTTTTTGATTCAGAGAGCATATTTTCTCTAGATTATTGTTAATTAGTAACACCTCGTCCGCAGAGTAGTGGCAGTAGCAGTAGCAGTGGCAGTGGCAGAGGCAGTAGCAATGGCAGTGGCAGTAACAGTAGCAGTGACAGTGGCAGTAGCAGTGGCAGTAGCAGTGGCAGTAGCAGTGGCAGTGGCAGTAGCAGTGGCAGTAGCAGTGGCAGTGGCAGTAGCAGTGGCATTAGCAGTAGAAGTAGCAGTAGCAGTAGCAGTGGCAATAGCAGTGGCAGTAGCATTGGCAGATTTATTTATTAGTATAAATTCTTGTGCATCTTTTCCTGTGTTTCTTCGTTCATTGGTATGTTGTTACTACTGGCTTTTATTTTGCGTTTTCTATCTGGTAAAACAAATTGAAATTGTTACTATCTTAATATTGTTCTGGATTTTATTCTCTAACTTTTACATAGTTTGGTCTTGCCTACTACGTCGAGTGCTATATCGTCCAACAGATTTTGAAAAGGGCAATTAAGTATGTCATAGTGGAACTCGTAATGGGTATCCGGCTGAATTAAAAATTTTAATTTGGTTCGCATCAAAAGTAAATTTTTGACACTTATTCTATGTAGGACGGCGCTCCTGAACCAAAGGATTACATAATTTCTCGTTCGTTAACTACAAGGAAACAATAAGTACGTCGTAACTTCGTTTATAAGCAATAACGAACTTCCTAATAAACTGTCGGAAGCGCATTTATTTTGCATTAGTCAAGAGTTGAGAAAACGAGCCTTAAAAATAATCTGGTTTGCAAGCTCTGCCTCGCTTGCCCTGATAAATTTACATCTATCAATCACTTGACTGTTTATTTGTTGCAATCACGGAGCTTTGAGATTAGATAGTGTGGAAGATTTTGCATTTTCACTGATTTGGTGTAAGCCAAAGCTAATTATTTTATATATTGTGTTATGTCTTTCATAGATACATCATTGTGTCTGAATAATAAAAATAAAATATAATAAAAGTGAAAATTTTCGGGAAAAATATATTAAAGGTTTTTTATTAGAAATCAAATGCCAAATAGTTCAGTTGTTACAATCAATACCATTGTTTGTAAAAAGAAGAGAGTTTTTGATTGTTTTAGATAACGGAAAAACTTACCTAACTAATCGAAGCCTAATTTTAAACCATCTTTCTTAACTAGGAGGATTTAAAACGATACACTGTCGCGAAAAAAAATTCATTTTGAATAAAAATAACGATAAGGATGATAATAAATTTACTCTCCGATCTATACCCATGATTGTAGATCGGGAAGATTTTTTAGCTATATTTCTCGTTCACACACGTTTAAAAAAACTCATAGAGGGTAGTATAGTTGGAGTAATTAAGTAGATAGTAGACAATTTCTTATTCTTTATGTGCTGAAACCTATGCGTCTGTATGGATCCTAAAGCTCCATAGGACAAAGGATTTCCTAGGAAGGCATTAGATAGATACCCGGAGCTTATTGAGTTATCAAGCGAAATGACTGAAGATGACCAAATTGAATACCTCATCAGTACTAAGATAAGGAGAACAGGTGAGAAGAAAACTTTCACGTACTACATTCCTATTCACGTCTCGGATGCTAGCGAAAGAAACATGGAAAATCTTTATGATAAAATATAGATGTTGAAAGAGATGATGCATAGATTTCAGAGACACAATATCTTACTAGCTATTGACGACGGCGTAAACAGAACTAAACTTAGGAAAATGCTAAAATATATATTCCATGAGACGGAAAACAGAATTAGGTTCTACACTCCTCGGAAGAAAGGAAAAATAAACGAGTTAAGACCGACAACAGCGACTACATTTGTCAAATCAGAGGGCAAGACGTATGTGGATCTTCTCCGAGAAGTAAAAGAGAACATGAATCCAGATGATATAGGGGTGAAAATCAAGAAAGTAGGGCAAACAAGCAAGGAAGACTTAAGGCTCACAATTGATGGAGGAAGGTAAATGGCGGGCACACTTAAATCAGAGATTCAAAAGAAAATTAATAACACCGAAGTTGCAATTAAAAGAGACACCAGGACACTACATGTGTATGGGATATATACCTCTATTTCAGAGGAAGAAATTTTAAATATCATACGTCAAGCTGGAGAAGACTTAACAACGACATAAGTTTAACCTCTCTTAGACCAGGTCAAGAAGGTAATAAAGTTGTCAAGTACTGGAAAGGAAAATTATAACAAGATCTTTCAGATGTCTAGAATTTGGACATGTAAACAAAAACGGTACAGAGGAAGATCGCAGTAAGAGGTGTCTCAACTGTAATAAGGAAGGTCACAAAGCCAAAGAATGTTTTAACGCACCATACTGCAGCAGTTGTGGAGTCTTGAAACATAGAGCAGACTCAATCAGGTGCCCGAACTACAGAAAGATTCTTGATGATGCTGCTGAACAGAAAAGAAATAGGTAAAAATGGCTACCAAAAAAACAACAAACAAGACAAACAAAAGGCATGCAACAAGACAAGCTAATAGGGTAGTATACGCCACTGAAAAAGCGAAAGAGGATATGGAACAACAAGAGTGCTGCAAGGTAACATTGACAGGGGAACAAGTGTCATGAATCTCATGTATAAAATGGCGGAGGAACAACAGAAGGTGGATCTAATTATAGTAGCAAAACCAAACCGGAAAAATTAATAAACGGTCAGTGGTTTATCGACAGAATGGGAGACGCTGCTTTGAAACCAATCGGCACCCCCGCCCCCCCGCCCCCCCCCCCTTGGATCCGCGTCTGTATAAGGGTGAAAAATTATTTACATGGAACGCGTAAATAGGCAAATAAAAATAAACTCCAGCTATGCACTTTACATTCGGATAGTTTTCTTGCAATTTTGGAACAAAACAGTATTTATGATATTGAAAATTATAAGAGATAGAAAATTTGTTGAAAAGGGAAAAGTTCCCACAAATTTTCTCGGTAATTTAATGTTCCTTCCAGAGAAGCTCTAGCTGATATAAAAAGAAAACTTGAGAAAATTGAAAATAGGAAGAGAAATTGAACTTGTGCAAAAATGTACAATAGTTTAAAAAAAACTGGAAAACAGAATCACTCAATAGAATGGATTCGCTCTGTGGTCCACAAAAAATATAAAGTGGGAACACATATCTTTCAAATTACCGATATGAATAACGGAATATGAATCTAAATTCGAGATACTGAATCATTGAGAATCTTTAAACATGATTTATAAATTTCTAATTTTAAGATAACATTTCAGATTTATGGCGAGTAAAAATATATTCTATCGAAACGTGGGGTATGCTAAAACCCATTCAAACAATACAGATCAGGACAATAACTCTTAACATTGTCTATAATCTTAAAACAGATCCATAATCGGATTTTCTCTACATTAATCATAACAATAAATTCATTTTTGAAAGCGGTAGTTTTGGTTTAATTAGTGTTAGTTTAAGGCTACAAAGGCCAATCAAAATAAATGGAAATTTAGGCAAGATCTAAATCTTGAAAAATTATTGATTAATTCTAAGTATTATTACTTGAAAGTAAAGCTAATAATACCTAAATTAAACAACAACAGTTGCAAAATTGATTGAAAAATTATTCTACGTAAACAAATAATACAATATTGTTCTTTAAACTAAACTAATTCTAGAAACTACACTAAAAAGTAGCCGACACTTTCTTGAACACTTTAATATTCCCAATATTTTCTCTTCATCCGACAAGCATAGGTAAAAAGGCTCGTTGATGTTCCCAAAGATTATAAAAATCCACAACATCCTGCACTGAATCAGTTTGGTTTTTCTAATACACTTCTTAGAATATTGAAATGCACTTTTTAGAATATTAAAATTTTACCGTCGCCAGTTTGTAGAGTTTGAGGATTTTAGGTCAGAACAGTTTGTGCCAACAACAAATATTTCACTGTATCGATACAGTCGCGGACTGTGCGTCCCTTCAGGCCAGTATCGGAATAGTTAGTCAATGGTGTCTGTCTAATAAACTTGATTTGAATATCTCTAAATGCAATGTGGTATCTTTCAGTCGCAAAAAAGTGCTATACTATTTAATTATTCAATTAATGCTTCTACCTGGAGCAGGTTCGTTTGTGTGAGAGATCTGGGAGTTGTTTTTGATGATAAATTCTCCTTTATTTCACATATTGATCAGATGGTTAGCAGTGCATCTCAATCATTGCGATTCATATTAAGGAGCTGTAAACACTTTTTTCATCTATCTACATTTCAGTTATTGTATTACTCCTACGTCAGATCTAAATTAGATTATGGTTCAACTATATGATATCCTATATATAACTGCCACAAGCACTCTGCGAAATCTATTCATAGGAAATTTCTAAAATAAGTAATGTTTAGAAAGGACGGAATTTATTCTGTGTGGAGTATTGATCAAAAATTGATTCTGACCAGGTTTGGAGAGCTCCCTTTAACTCTTCGTCGGGATATTTCTATACAAACTCTTACATGCAAAAATTGATTATCTATTTTTGCTGTAGCAAATATCTATCAGGTGCCCAGTATAGGTATCAAGCGTCAGCTTACCTTTTTTCTTAAGCGCCCAAGATCAAATGTATTTTGTCTGAAACCAATTGAAGAAATGTATCAAACTTTTAATAAAATTTCTGTACCTTAATCTCTCAACAATTAAAAGCATCTGCGCGAGGCATTTATTAATCCGTAATGTTGATTTAATTTTTTGTGTCTTATTAAGATAGTGTTCTATTTTTTTGGATGTATTAGGGTTAGTTAAGGTTTACAAGACAAAATCAAATGTATTTACAATTTATCTATTTGGATTTTTTGTAATTGGGTTTTGACTGTTGCAGGGACTTTTGTTATTTTGTATATTTTGAAAACTTGTTTCTCAGTTATTACTACAATATTTTTTATAATCTATTAAGCATAATTATAATTTCTGTTTAAATGAAATTATTTAGTGTATTTTACACCGAAAAATATAAAATATTCGAACATAAAGAATTCAAAAAAGTTATTTTTTCATTTATACTACACCAAAGTATGACATATTATGTCAATTAAATTGTTCGAGATTTATTTAAAACTAGCGACCCGCACCGGCTTCGCACGGGTGCAATGCTGATACTAAATACACTACAGAAAAACTGTGACTATTTATTTTATTTTTACAACAATTATTACATCGGCCTCCGACGCGCTATTTATAGGCACGCTGCCGCCGCCCCGGTCGGCCAGTACCGCCGCAAGCGCTACTTCCCGCAATTTTAAATCTGTAATATCTTCGAAAATATTCATTTAAATCTTGTGCTGTAAAGGACCATATAGATCTATATTAAATCAACAATGTATTTAAGCTATTTAATTGGATAAGGATTAATGCTGTATTGGTTAAAATCGCTTCAAAATTTGCCATTATTTGTCGTAAAAAGTAAATGACAAAAAAATGTTATTGTGGGATATCCATGAGAGATAGACATATACCATCGCGGAGTTTTCTGTAGACCTTTTCAATGTGTACAAATAATTAGTACATTATTTTGATAAATCTCGTAGGGTTCAGCCTGCGTTTGCAATGTAAGCGGAAAAAAATATGATAATTAACGACATCACATTAGAAACCTCAAAAATAACAGTATTTCTCCACTATTTAATGGATGTTATTATACATATAAACCTTCCTCTTGAATCACTCTATCTATTGAAAAAAACCGCATCAAAATCCGGTGCGTAGTTTTAAAGATTTAAGCATACAAAGGGACATAGGGACAGAGAAAGCGACTTTGTTTTAAACTATGTAGTGATAATGATCTGTTCAAACTCACGTTTATGAATGTTAACAAATGTTCAGCAATATTTAAATCAATAAAATCCAAATTTATAATAGTTTTAGTGTTTATAAGAATGAATCGATAAGTAAATAGAAAGTCTACATATATGAGTAGGCACTTTAATAATTGGGACATATTGAAATGAGATAAGACAGATTCTAGCTGCATGCAGGGATTAGTATTCATATTTAATATATTAAGGTTAAAGTATCATAAATAGATAATTTGTCGTATCTTGAATTAAGATTTGAGAATGTGTATATCATTTATATAAATTAAAATTTTTCTTTTTGGCTAAAACACTAGTTTTTGTATAACAACAACGTTATCCTCAAAGTTAAGTTTTATCCATAAACATTTAATATAATTCAAAGAATAACAAATTATTACTTTACTGACAGTCATATTTATTAAATTTGTACAAACTAACACGTCCCCCCGCGAGTGACCCCGATTTTTAACTTTAAAATTTATATGGTGCAGTTCTTACAGCATCATTTCCAGTACCTTGCTACAACCATGTTTCACCCTTAGAGTTTCGTAATTTTGAGAATTTATATGATTTTACAACAAAAAAAAATTACTAATAATGATCTTATACTTACATGGGTTGCGCCAAGATATAAAAAGCAGAAGTATACTACTTATCTGATGAACAGACTACCACAAGAGAATAATCCAGAACCAGTTCTAGGAAAAAGTACACTACAGAAGAGACAGAAGAGCAGGAAAGCAAATCGTTACTCAGCAGTGGACGAGAGAGGAGATGATGATAACTATATCCCACGAATTTATAATCTTAATTTGCCACAAATTTGTCTCAATCTATACTCATCTTTTTGATATAAGTTGTATTGTTTCAAATCATCCTCATAAAAAAAGTATATAATGACTAGGTATATGAAAATTCACTTTTACAAATTAATGGGCGTGAGAATAATAATTAAAAATTATTTTAAACCAAATAGGATATCTGGCTTTTGTTGAGGAGAATCCATATTCAACGATGAATAAAAGACAAATATCTGTCAAATGTCCACTATATTTAACTAAATAGTTTTTTAGTTAAATATAGTGGAAATTTAATAAATATTTGTCTTTTATTTTTCATTAAAAATTCTCTATATTCACGGAGGCATAAAAAACGCCACGTATTAAAAGGTGTTAATTAAAACAAATCAATAGTCCTTAAAATGTGAGGTGTCGCATTTCGTCGCTAAAATTATTCATTCATTTACGAAAGTGATTTAGCACTGCTCGTACCTACTCTGGCATTTCAGGTTACACGAAATCTTTAATTTGTGGCCTAAACGTGGCGATCCATCACGTTAAACAGGGATACTTTTACGTTGACCTTTGGTATTTGTTTTTTTGTTGTGGTGGTTTTTTTCTTTATCGAAAATGAGAGTTTACGATAAGGTCGATAAAATACGAAATTCTCACGACTTCATTTTCGTTTTAATTGAAAATAAAAAAATCTATTTGATGACTAAATCAAAAGTTTTCTGTTTTTAACCAGCTCGAAAAAAAGTATATAGTTTGTTAGTGTTTGTTCATATCTAACTTTTAACAGGTGTGAGATTTTTTGATGGAATTTTGTATCTTTTTCAAGGTGTTTTTCAGAGTATTTTCGCAACAGGGGAGGGCTCGAAATAAACCCGGATAATGCTGAGGTGGCATTCTTTACAAAAAAAGGGGAAAATGGAGAGACTTCCTACAATTACATTGGCAGGAAGAACTCTTTAATACAGGGGGACAGTTAAATACCTGGGAGTAATTCTGAATTCACGACTGATCAGGAATGATCATATTGAGGCTCGAAACAAGAAGGCAATATGTGCTTCCTGGGCTTATAAACGAGCCTTTGGGTGCATATGGGGGTTGACATCTCAAGTGCTATTTTAGATATACATTACTGTGATCCACTCCATGATAACGTACGCCGCTATTATATCGTGGCGTAGTACAACAGTGCGCAAACACCTGCTTCAGCTTTGCAAAGTTCAGAGAATGATTTGTGTAGGAATATTGAGTGCGATAAGGACTGCTTACTCTAGGGCTCTTGAAGTCCTGGTAAATCTGCCTTCTCTTCACTTATACATAGAGAACGAAGCTCTGAAGACTGCTTATCATTTCACTTGTCTAGGACATCTTGGAAATGATGTCTGAGAAAGCGCGGTGGAGAGGTGTCCATCATTCCCCATGTAGATAAATTACATGACGCCGTTTTTAGAACCTAACCTCTCTCTGAATATATTTCTGCTTAGAAGAGAGGATTGGGCAGGAGAGCAAAATCTTCCGGTAATGGATCTTGGTGGTATTCTGATGAATCTCGACATGATGAATGAGCTGAAGCCAGAACGTTCGGCGGGAGTACAGAAGTCAGAGAGTACTAACCTCTCGGACATTGTGTGACGATCTTCACAGCGGAAATTTATGCTATTTCACAGTGTGTTCATCTCTGTGAGAGGTATATAAACAGGTATAGAATAATGTATATATGCTCAGACAGTAAGGCTGCGATATTGGTACTGAAGTCCAGTGTCGTAACTTTGCGACTGGTGTCTCAGTGCAAGGACGTACTGAATGGTATGACAAGAAACGGTTCCACAGTCAGACTCGAGAATGCGGAAGCAGACCGTCTGGCAAAGTTGGGTTCGGCAACGACCCAAACCAATTCTACCTGTCCCAATTGCCGTTGGCAAAAGAGAATTGAAATCGTTGCTGGACAGTAAATGTATTAAATCAGGGAAGGGAGCTCCTGGAGTGAGGTGTGCTAAGGAATATAAAAGTGGACCTAGCGCACGGCGTACTAAGGAGCTTCTCTCCTTAGGAAAGAAAGAGCTGCGAATTGTAGTGGGATTATTGACGGGACATTATCACCTGAGGGGCCATCTTCATAAGATTGGTGTCAAAGATAACCAAACGTGCAGATAGTGTTTGAATGAGGATGAAACTGTTGACCATGACCTCAGAGAGTTCCCAGCATTCAACGGACTGAGACAGAGATATTTCGGAAAAACAATTTTGTTATCCAAAGTAGTTAGGCAAATTCAATTAACAAGGCTGCTTGGAATCGCAAAGGCGATCGGCCTCGAATGACCTGCAGCTGTGGTGGCATGTGAAAGGCCCAATAGAGGCATCGATGATCTAGTATCGCCACCCTCTGTTTCATTCATTCATTCGGAGTAGTCCTATCAAAATATTTTCAAAATAAGTTTATTGCAGGACTAGATAAAACTGGACCTTTATTAACCAGTAGAGCAGGCAGAGCGGTATAGTGGAAAATAAACTCCAAACATATTAGCGGACTATTGTTGGACTCTCAAATATGAAACCGATCCTGGTGAATACAAGCGAAAAAAATGACAAAACAATTTATTACAATCAAATAAATTGTTACCCTTTTTTCAATACAAAATAAAGTAAATCTTGTAAGAAAATTGATTTTGTTTTTTTTTTAATCCTTTAAATCTAGTTTGGGTATTTCATATTTTATGTTATTCTTTCCTTCTCTAAAAACTTTTGGGTTATAGGTAAAAATCGTGCTAATATTTGAATTCACCACATTACAGTGTAATTGGTAAATAAAGGGTGGCCATCTGTTGTTGTTATTTTCAAGTTAAAATTAGACATATATTTTACTTTCTAAATTCGTGAACCTTTATTAAAAATGTAAGGTGTATCTGTGGTAATTATGTATGAAAAGCAATATCGTTCATATGACCACCAGTGCTCCTTTGGCAGGTACACCCAATCATCAAAATCTTCGACGACTTTTTCCAGTAATAGATGTTCAGTGGCCTCTATTTCATGTTAAATGTTGCAATTGAGGTCTTCAATTGTTTATTTGGCATTGGCATAAAGTTTCTTTTTCAAAAAAATCCAAAGGTGTCAAATCATAAGATCTTGCAGGCCAATTTACATCAGAATTACGAGAAATTAAACTTTCGCCGAATTTCGATCCCAATAACCCCATTGTTTCGAGTGTTACGTGTGGTGTTGCGCCATCTTGTTAAAACCAAAGATAATTCACATTCAATTTTAGCAAAAAATAGTCCAACAGCATGCCCGATAACGCTCAGAATTCACTCTAACTGCCTCTACACGTTCATTTTTTAAGGAAAATAGTCCAATGACTCCGCCAGCCCATAATCTCACCCAACCAGTAACTTTTTCGGCATGGAATGGTTCTTTAGGAATCCTGTGAAGATTCCCAAATTTTTTTATGAACATATCTATTCAAATAAAAATATGCTTCATCGGAGAAAATGATTTTTGAAGATAAACCTCCTTCTTTCTCAAGCATCCAGTGGATGAAAGTACGGCGTTGATGATGATCTTGTGGTTTCAATTCTTAAGTCAATTGAATTTTGTACGGATAAAAATGAATATCAATATGTAAAACGCGACGTAAAGTGGTTCGGGAAATGTTTAATTCTTGTCAACGATGCCTGGTTGATGTCGCTGGCATTTCACAAACACTTTTAGTTACAGCGGCTATGTTTTGACGAGTACAAATTGGTCGAGAATATTGGTATACTCTACAACCTTCTACCGAGCCAGTTTCCTTGAAATGTTGAACAATTTTGCGAATTCCGGGTTCCGTAGGACCTCTATTGACCAAAATGTTCACTAAGTTTACAAAACGTAATTATTAAAATGCGCTCTTGTGTTGTTAAGAAGTCCATGATGAAATTTGCCACACTTTTCACTTGACATATGTTAAAACATAACATCATGAACTTTGTTACTTGACATCGAAATTAATAGTTAGAAAAGAAACCAACAGATGCTCCCCCCACCCTTTACAAATATAACAATAATGTTTAAAGTTTATTTACAATGCATTATTTATAAATAAACACAAACAATTTTCTCTTTTCAGTACCAGGAATCTGCTGTATTTTGATTTACCCTGCAACAGAGTTAGCGTGTGGGAACGACAAGCGCTCTAGATTGAATTCTCATTTACAACTCATAATATAAAAAAAAAATTCAGTGTAAAGTTGCCTAATATGTAGGTAATATATAAATATATGAATTTGAGCGAACTGAGATCGGGATGTAATCAAACCTTGAGCAGCTCTTAGTGTAAATCAAACTTCAAATTCCTATTGGAAATTAGCACTGGGTAGGTCCACTTTAAGAAGTGTATCATTTCAATGGTCTCTGCATTTAGGCATCTTTTCATTTGAGACGAGTTTGGAGATTCTACATAGTAAGAATATATAGCATCTTATAAAAAATGGGTATATTGGTATATCCCAATAATTAATTGGTAAGTAGAATGCAAAGCAGTTTGTCACCTCTTTTAAATCAACAAACCATGCATATCGCCAATTACCGGCGTTTGCCTATACGAAGTGTTTAGAGCGACAAGTTAACTAATGACCCAGTAACACGCTCGATTTGTGGTAAATCACTTTCACTATGACGATTTTAACGAGTCTTAAAAGGTACAATATCGAGTGGTCAACTGAGCATATAATTTCAAAAAATATGAAAATAAAATTAATGTATGGTGCAATTTACCATATTTAAATTCCTCTAGATGACGTTACATTTACTAGTTCTAATGTGAGGCATCTGATAGATTACTAACTTTTGCTATTAATAAATGAAACTCATACTCATTACGTTTTCCATATATTAGTTTTTTTTTAAATTCATTGCAAAAATTTTTATTTGATCCTTTTCACTTTTAGGTGTATTAACTAACTTCATTAAGCAGAGAAGGTTTTCAGTACTCCCTTCGGCATTCCGGTGTCAGCATGACACCCACCTTGCTGACAATTTTCTTATCCCCGAGATATTTCATGATCCTTCCATTCGTCAACTTCAGTCGTCAGACATTCATATTGCTGTGGTGGATTTTTGGGGCCATTTTTTAGTTATGGAATTTTCTGGTCTTCCAGAATAGTCAGCATTTTGTGTGCTTGTATGACCACGTTTAAAGTCCGTTACAATAATAAATGAAAAAGAAGACTTTTCCAATGTAACTGTTAATTCCGTATTATTTTCAGTAGGAAAAAAACGTTTTGCTAAAAAATATATTTCATCATGGTTCGCACTTAAAAAGCAACATTGTACTATTAATGACGTATTTGAATATTAAATTGATTATAATGAGAGAAAAAATAGAGGTTATTAATTATCAATCTCATTTAGTCAGCTGACGATAGGATCTTTATTCTTTAGGACATTAATCTGGTTAGCTGAAAAAGGAGTCGGCGGGTAGTCGGTGTAAAAGTGCCACCTGTTTTGGACCCTAATAGTCAGGATAGAGTCAATTTTTCTCCAGAAAACAGGAAACTAACTCTAAGAGAAGAAATATCTAAACATGCAGAGAAATACTGATATTTTAGTGCAAAGGTAAAATAACTTGTTAAATAAAGAAAGGATTTACAAATTAACTTTACCTATTATATCATTAAATTTCAACCAATCTGTAGTGACTAGAGACTGCGAATAATGCACCATGTCCTTATAAGAATGTGCCTGATTAGCTGTCAAGTTATTTAGGTTTATTTTAGCTATGTAAGTAAAAATTCTCTTTAAAATAATACGAGTATGTTTAAAAACAAACTTTACTTTTTGTAAAGTTAGAAAACAGCTGTAAATGATCACTGTAAATGTGTGTACGTTTTACTTGCAAGCGCAAATAAAGCTATTTACCGAGGTTTATAAGTGTCGCTATTATTTAACAAACAAAATAACTCAATATGGTTTGTGTGATATAGCACCACATAAAGAAAAAGAAAAAGAAGTACTTGCCATGCGACTATACTTGTGTAAAAATTATCAGAACCAAAAAAAATTCTAAGCATAAGATTTTAAATATCTCCAACATAGTGCGATAAATTAAAAGTTCCTCTACATATAATACAGTACAAAAGAGATAAAACCTGAAGTCCTCGAACGTGATGCTTAACAATATGTCAAGTAAAGTAACTTAGATACATAGCAACATGACCAGAAAGAGAAAAGCAAATCAAGGGCAGATAAAAATAGAAAAAGGAAAAAGAGAAAGGCCAAGGATAATGTATGGCGTTTTACGATGAGAAAAGAAACTAAAAATCGGTTATATTTTCAGCGGTAACCAAAACCAAAATTTGCTGAAAGCTAACAAGGCACAAACTAAATATTTCATCTAAATTTAGTTTGAGATTCGACTTCTAAAAGTGCGCTAAAAAGTGAAAAATAACTATAAATCTTTATATGAAATTGAAATTTTTGAAGTCGACGCCAAACTACCTGATAAAATGTGATTCACATAAACAGATTAAAAATCCTTCATTTGTAATTGCTTTCTTACCATAATTTGTACATATTAGGACTTATTTATTTCATTTAGAAATAATTTGGCGCCGACTTAAAAAATTTCAATTTTATATAAACATTTATTTTTCACTTTTTAACGCACTTTTAGAAGTCGGTTAAATTTTTTATAAAAATTTAATTTTTCGATTTTTAAGTTTGAATTCATTTTGATATTCATAAATTATTTGAACTAAGTGCTAATCGAGATTAATGTACCTCGCAATGACTCCAAAGTGGAAAAAAGTACTCATTTTATCCAAAATTGTCAATCACCGTAAAATAAACCACTAAAAATTCTTTGATTTTTCGAATTCTTCAAATACCAATGAAATTGTATCAAACAAATATTTAGTCTGTCATAGTAAATCTACTACTTCAAATGTCAAATTAATTTTAGATTGGTAATATAGACCCCAAAACCTTCCAATATTGATATTTAAAGAATCTGAGAGGATAGACCGATATGTTTTATACTGTATTTTATTGGCCCCAAGAACCCGGCAATATCAATTTTATATAAAACCGGAAGATGTAAAATTTTTAGTCCCTTATATTGTGTCTTATTAACCTAATAGTTGTAAAAAATTAACTTCGTATTCGTAATACACCACCCTCCAACCTCCTAATACCAAATTTGAAAAAATGCGAATAAGGTAAAATTTTCTTCCTACCATATTGGATCCGCCGATATTGAATTTCAAAAAAATAGTTTTAACGTCTTAATCTAATCTAAATCTAAACCCTTCAAATTCCCCTAGTACCAATTTCAGATAAAATCCAGAAATTTAAAATTTCTAAACGGTCATATTGCATCTGACGTATTAGATTTTCTACAAATAATTTTATATTCGCTATTTACATCCTTAAAAATCGATTCAATTCCACATTTGAACAAAATCAAAAAATTTAAAATCTTTAGTTAGCTATATTGCATTCGCCATATTGAATCCCGAAAAATACTATTAAATTCATAATTTACATCCTCAAAAACCCTCTTTATCAGTTTGGAGAAAGTCGAAAAATCTAAAATTTTTAGGATACCATATTGATTCCGCCAGATTGAGTTTTTCAAAAATGATTTTAATTTCGTAATTAACACTAACAAAAATCCCCCAATACTGACTTTAGACAAAATCGAGAGATGTAGAATATTTAATCCGCCATATTTAATTTTTTTAAATAATATCAGATTCGTAATGTGCTATCTCAAAAACTCCCCCATATCAATTTTGAAAATCGGACAAAATTAATTTTTTATCCACCATATTGGATACGCCATATTGAATTTTTTAAAAATAATTTTAGATTAGTCATATGCGACCCCAAAAACTCCCCCGTACCAATTTTGGAGAAAATGGATTTTTTTATCCCCTATATTGGATCCGCCATATTAAATTTTTTCAATATATTTTAAATTCGTTATATGTGACCTCAAAAACTTCCTCATACCAATTTTGGAGAAAATCGAATCAAATTAAATTTTTTTGTTCGCCATATTGAATTTTAAAAAAATAATTTCAGATTCGTTGGGTACAACCCTGAAAATTTCTCCATACCAATTTTGGAGAAAATCAGACAAAATTAATTTTTTTGGGCGCCATATTGTAAGCGCCATCTTGGATCTTACTGCACCAATTTCATCTAAAAAAATATGGGACCACCGCAGCAACTTCCTGAACATTACGTAAAAAATTTCATTTAAATCGGTGCAGTCGTTCCGGAATAATCGGTGTATATACATAAAAAAAATACATAATCGACGAATTGAGAACCTCCTTCTTTTAGAAGTCTGTTAAAACAGTAAAAATAACCAGATAACTTCTTTCTGTGAAGATATCTGTTTCTTATCAATATTTTTTTTTCTCTTTCTCAAAAATGACCTCCAGCTAACTGGCGGGAAAATTCTTGGGATCTTTACTTGACATTGACATTTGACAAGCCAAGAGATAAAAATACTAATATTTTTAAATTATTTAAACAATTACCCAAATCATTAGTTAAACTGAGAAATATATATGGATTTACATGATTTAAAATGGTTTGTATTAAGGTAACTTTCTTATAAGTTGGGTTTTACAGTTAACTTGCTTGTTTTTCGGTTGATAGATGTCTTTGCGCTTTTGTAATAATAACATAGGCACAGAGAGAAAACGAAAATGTGTAGAAAGTTTACTGAAGATCCAAAAGGTTTCAGGGATCATATGCTCAAAACTGTCAAGATTTAAAGCCAATTGTTTTTCTTCCCACTCCAGGAATCTATAGGTTCATTCCAACCCGCGTGAGAAACAGTTTCTGACCTTCAAGATTCTGCGGATTAATTTATTACGCAGTATATTTAACTTAATGCGGAGAATCCTGATGGTCAGAAACTGTTTCTGACGCGGATTGGAACGAACCTAATAAGAAGTAAGGTTACAATGTTTAATATTAACAGCAGAGAAAGGGGTAAAGAAACATTTTCTTTAAATCAAACCTACAATAAAATTTAAATTATGGCTCTTTGCCTCAATAACATGCATAGCACTATTTTAAATAAACTGCTAATTTCTTATATTTTAGGTACCGAAGAAGACTTACGGGACCATTAAAAAAAATTGGATTCATAAAGAAATATCCAGCATAAACTTAATTAAAAATGTGTTAATGATCTTAATAAAGAACAAAACCTTGGAAATATTTGCTTTAATTACACTAGTTTACAAAATTTAACTTTTTGTCTATTGCCGTGAATTTTATGGTTAATAATATTCACTTATAACCTGTTTTTATCACATCCAACCTTAAAAATTTATTTATCGATAACGTGAGTATTTCATTGTGTTAAGATTAGTATCTGAAGTTTTTGCGTCATGAGTAGATCAAGGCGACGTTGTTTAAACAATCCAAATCATTTTTGCTATATATGCGGAAAATATGTGTTTAACAATTGTAGAAAAGTTATATCAGAGTTGGTGAAAAATACCTATTTTGAGTATTTTGGATGCTCTTAGATAAAAATGAAAAGTCTTGGGATCCTAATTGTGTTTGTAAATCGTGTATGGAATATTTAAGATTATGGAAAAGTGGTAAAAGAAGTGCCTTTAAATTTGGAACACCGTCTATTTGGCGAGAACCACAAAATCATCTCGAAGACTGTTACTTTTGAAGCGTGAACGTAAACTGTCTAAACACTAAAAATCGAGCTAAATGGCAGTATCCAAATACTAGTTGTGTTCAGCGTTCAGTGCACCATTCACCTGACTTTTCAGTGCCTAAAAATATATCTGAACTCTTAGAACAAGACAAGGAAGGATCAAGCTCATCACAAAATGATGCTGATTTTGAAGGTATATCAAATGAGCCAAAATGTTTTTCCCAAAATGAGTTAGATGATCTTGTAAGAGATTTAAATCTTTCTAAACAAGCTTCAGAATTGTTGGCATCAAGACTGGAAGAAAAAAATTTAATTTTCTCAAATACTAAAATAACTTTTTATCGTGAAAGACATAAAGAATTACGGCGTCATTTTTCCAAAGAAAACGGTATTACCTTTTGTTCAGACACTAAAATCTTGTTGATAAAAATGGGCTTGAAACAATACGAAACAAACGACTGCCGTTTATTCATTGACGGCTCAAAACGTAGCCTAAAATGTATTCTATTACATAATGGAAATAAATACGCTGGGGTACCTATTGCCCACAGTATAAAGTTAAAGGAAGAATATTGTAACATCTCGCTAGTCTTAAATAAAATACAGTACAATGACCATATGTGGCAAATTTGTGTTGATTTAAAAATGGTGAACATTCTTCTCGGGCAACAAAGTGGTTACACTAAGTTTCCCTGTTTTATATGTCTTTGGGACATTATAGCTAAACAAGAGCATTGGGTAAGAAGAAACTGGCCCTTAAGAAAAAATATGAATCCTGGAAAGCAAAATATAGTCTAGAATTCACTAGTAGCTCGTGACAAAATTATCCTTCCACCATTACATATAAAACTGGGCATCATGAAACAGTTTGTTAAATCATTAGATAAAGACGGGGACTGCTTTTCTCACATTTGCCAAAAATTTCCTCAGCTCACAATGGAAAAGATTAAAACCGGTATTTTTGATGGCCCCCAAATTAGACAACTTACGAAATATACTCAATTTAGGAATTCTATGACTGAGTTAGAACTAAGGGCTTGGACAGCTTTCATCTTTGCGATGCAGAATTTTCTCGGAAATAAAAAATCAGAAAATTATATTGAACTTGTAGAAGACCTTCTGTTACAATTAAAAAATTTGTGGTGCAATATAAGCATAAAACTCCACTTCCTCCATAGTCACCTAGACAGGTTTCCGGAAAATTTAGGAGATATGAGCGAAGAACATGGAGAGCGTATGCATCAGGACTTACGCGTCATGGAAGAGCGCTATAAGGGTTTCTGGGATACGAATATGATATCTGACTATTGTTGGTCTCTGACACGTCATTTTCCTAAGTCTACACATCAGAGAAGAGCTTTAAAACGAAGTTTTTTAGAACTCAATGATTAACTTAATTTTTAAAAAAAATTTTCTTAGTAAATATACATGTTTTTTTTCTGTTTTATATCTATATAGCTGAAACTCAGAAACTAGAGCTGATAAAAAAATTCTACTGATATATTTGAAACTAGCATATCATATGTAGTCAATAACAGCTAAAATTTCTTCGGCAACAGATGTACTGTAAACTAATGTTAACTATCTCAAAAATAATATAAAAAGGATGGAAAGCTAATACAAACACAGAAGAAAGATGACATTTCAAGAGGGCATATTAAGAATGGAGCTTCAAATCTAATCTACAGGGAGAATCGATAACATTTTATCCCCACCTCGTAAAATTCATCAAGTAATCTACTATTTATGTAAGCATTATACCATAATAAACAAATTCACCCTTAAAGGGACCCGCTGTCCTAAATAAAATTAATATATCGGGAGAGTTACGTTGGAGATATGGGAACGAAATTAAGGAAAATTTTAAACCTGACAAATAAATAATAAATTGTTTCTCCCTTGACCCACAACCCCAATAATCCACATCATTAAGCCCTCCACGTAAGTCTGGACTTCCCCAAAATCCACAAAGATTTATATTGGCTTATTAAGTCAACTCAATGACTGGAAAATGAAACAGATCGGCAACCTTAGGGGACCGTAAACATTTCGGACCTAATTTAGCGGCTAACCTTCTATTTCTACTCTCTCGACATAATTCATTAGTTAGTTTTCGCACTAGAAGTTTAATTGGACATTAGTTTTAATGACAAAAAGTTTAATTAAGTACTGTCTCGAAATAAGTTAAATGGGATGTCTAAAAAATAATGTATATGCGAAAATTTTGCGATAAACTATTTTTCATGATTATGTACATGACTTCTGGGAGGATAATTTTAATAGAATTATTAAAACTTTGTTGAACATTCTTGCTTATGATAACTTGATGAATTTTTCCCATCAAAACATTGCACGATGGAGATCTGCCTGTACTAATCTTGGACATGCATTGAAATAATGCTCTGGTCAATGGGAATTTTAGTATATATATATATATATATATATATATATATATATATATATATATATATATATATATATATATATATATATATATACAGTGCCTTCATTTCAAAACGAACCATCCTTAATAACTTTGTTAAATAGAAAAATTAAAAAAAAAAGAAAAAACACGTCAATTTAGATATACAGGGGGAAGTTTAATTTTGCATTTGTTAAAAGTCTGTCAATCACCTCCTCACCTCCAGCTAACCTCACTTTGATATGTCAAATGGGAACCCCCACCTTGTGACACATCATTGTAAGCAGCATAAAATTGTCTATCCAACCGTATAAAAAAAATTAAATCGGTTGACGTACAAGCGAATAGTGTGCAAAAATGTCTTGTAATAATGCATAATATATCGGCCTCGAACTTTGGTGTGTCAAATGATTACCCTATAGTGTGATACATCATTTTAAAGGACGTACGATCTGCTATCCAACGATGTCAAAAAAAATTAAGTTAATAGACGTTATAGGCAATTAGGATGCAAAAATGTGTGTTAAATATAAGCAGTTTATTCAGTTTTATTCAGTTGAAGAAAATTATTTTATTAAATGTTCAAAATGTGCGCCGTTATTAGCGAGACAATAAAAAAGCCTATTTTGAAATTCCCCACGAACATTGGCAAGGGTTTCTCTGCTAATTCCTCTACATTCCCGAACAATTCGATCTTTTAAATCGTCAATATTTTCAGGTGGGGTTTTATAAACCTTGCTTTTTAAATACCCCCAAAGAAAAAAGTCTAGAGGGGTTAGGTCTGGAGACCGTGCTGGCCATTCAATTGCACCACGTCTGCCAATCCACGTCCCTGGAAAATGTTCATCAAGCCACTCTCGAATTGCCAAAGCGTAGTGCGGGGGAGCTCCATCTTGCTGGAAATGCAAATTATTTTCATTTAGTACCATAACAGCATTTTCATCCACTTGATTTTCTAAAGATTGCACAATGGCAGGGTATATTGTGTTTTCTAAAAGGTTTAAATAAATTTGCCCAGTTAAATTATCTTCCAAAAAAAATGGCCCGATGATTTCATTGCCATAAATTCCTGCCCACACGTTAATTTTTTCGGGATATTGAGTATGCCCTTCTCGGAAAAGGTGCGGATTTTCATTATACCAGTATCTGCAGTTATGTCTGTTAACCAGTCCATTTAGAAAAAAAGTTGATTCATCACTAAAGCAGATATTCTTAGGTAAATGGGGGTCCTCGTCAATTCGTTGGCACATTAATTCGCAAAATTGAATTCACCTATCAAAATCGTCTTCTCCGAGTTCTTGAAGAATTTGAATTTTGTAGGGAAAAAACTTATTTTGTTTTAAAGCTTTATGCACAAAGCCAGCAGAAATGTTGGTTAAATCTGCGACCTTTGAGATGGATAAAGTTGGATCTATTGCAAACTGTCCTAGTACCTCGATTTGGCATGCTTCATCTACAACCCTTTTCTCAATATATTTTTTATTACAAACGGATCCCGTTTCTTCAAACTTTCGTACCAATTCGAGTACATATTTATGGCCCACGTTTTTGTCTTGATGCCTCTCGTTAAATGCTCTGGCGGTTCTACGAGCGCACCGATCTTCAGCTCCATAGAGAAAAATTATTTCTATTCTTTCGGCTAGCGTATACACCATTTATATTCACGTTTCAACTAGGCGTCACAATGACAATTTTAACAATAATAAACAACTGGTGTTTAAAGATCTTAAAAATTTTATTTATTGCAGTGATTTCTTGTACCTATCAGGTACCGCAAAAAATATCATTGAAATAAATACACTAGATTGATTAGACTGCAATGAATTTTGCGATGAATTTTAAAACAGGCTTAGTTTTTTTCTCGCAAATATTTTAACTGTTTATTATTTTAAAAAAATATTTATTTTAAATTTAAAATAATATTTTACTCTATGAAGTAGCCATTTGACATAATAAAGTTTAATGTGATAAGGTGTCTATTATTACCACACATCTTTTCTTACTATTCGCTTGTACATCAACAGATTTTGTTTTTTTTTATTGGCTAAATAGCAGATCGTACGTCCTTTAAAATGATGTATCACACTATAGGGTAATCATTTGACATACCAAAGTTCGAGGCCGATATATTATGCATTATTACAAGACATTTTTGCACACTATTCGCTTGTACGTCAACCGATTTAATTTTTTTTATACGGTTGGATAGACAATTTTATGCTGCTTACAATGATGTATCACAAGGTGGGGGTTCCCATTTGACATATCAAAGTGAGGTTAGCTGGAGGTGAGGAGGTGATTGACAGTCTTTTAACAAATGCAAAATTAAACTTCCCCCTGTATATCTAAATTAACGTGTTTTTTCTTTTTTTTAAATTTTTCTATTTAACAAAGTTATTAAGGATGGTTCGTTTTGAAATGAAGGCACTGTATATATATATATATATATATATATATATATATATATATATATATATATATATATATATATATATATATATATATGTATTTATTTTCTTGAACCGTTAATATTTATTTTTATTTTTGATTTTTTCTTGGGATTAGGTTCATATTTAAAATACAGTTTTCATTGCTCTGAGGTTTCGTTTTTTTTTAGAACATTTTCAAAAATAATCGTCTAAAATTTAAAACGAATTGTAAATATAATATAAATACACCTATAATACAGACTTAAAATTCAACATTCAAAACAATAACATTTAAAGCAATATCAGAAATTAAAATGATGATTATTTAAAAGGATTATTTTTAGTAAAATTTTACGTACCTTGAGATTTCGTCAAAACTATCGCCAACACCAACAAACCACCAAGGACTTGTATTTTATATTCGGGGACATGATAAATAAAAAATTAAAAGAATTTGCTTTTGCTTTTAAGGTGATATAGACATTTTTGATGTTATAAAGGGAATATCTGTGTCTAAATTGTATTATTGTAAATTTGACTTAGACTGTTTATGTCAGTTCTGTCATTTACTGTATGTGTTTCCTTTTTGACGGATATCATTTCTTTTATTATTAATTTATGACAATTTTTGTCCCTATCGACTATTTAGGTATTTTCAAAGTTAAAAGAGTGTTTTTCATTCTTTCATGTTTTGTCAATGCTGTAGTAGCATTTTTGGTATATTTATGTCCTTTTAGTTGATTTTTTAGTAATTGGCTTGTCATTCCTATATATTGTTTTGGGCAGTTTGCACACGGAACTGAATATACAATATTGGAAGTTTTCATAGTTGGTGTTTTGCTTCTCAATTTTGTAAAGATTGAGTTTAGTTGGTTGTAACTCTTGTGGCATACTACAATATTGTGTTTTTTTAAAATGTATTTTAATTTCCCTGAAAGGTCTGTTGTATAAGGTAATGCTATATATTGTTTTTGTATTTCCTGTGGTGAATCATCCTTGTTTTTGGTTCTTAGGTTGTTGTAGTGTTTGTATGTTTTTTTTTTTAATAATTTCATCAATATCTTTAATATTAAAATTGTTCTGTATAAGTGTGTCTTTAACTTTTCTTAGAATCGAGGGTCTGAAGGTAGGGGACGTTAATAAAATGGCTCTGTCAACCAAGTTCACATATTTGGAGGAAAGAGTCATTCAAAATCTAAATTTTGACTTAATTTTCTTTAAACGGTTCCCTGACGATTGTTTAATGGCAATTCCTCAGGACAAAGTGGGTTACGTTGTACAACAATTTAATAATTTCCATAACCAATTAAAATTTACATCAGAATCTGAAGTAAACGGAAAAATAAATTTCCTGGATATGACTCTAATACGCCATAATGATAAAATTCAAACGCAGTGGTATACAAAAGCAACCTGGTCCGGAAGATATTTGAACAACTTTTCAAACCATTCAAAAAAACTAAAAAAATAGTGTAATCGTGCTCCACATAGTGAGCTTCTTCAAAGAGCTGTTATATTTAATTTAAATCTACAAAATTAGATTTTTTTTTATAATAAACATATATCGCAGTAATTACACATTATATTTATATTTTTAATTTAATTAAAATTAATAAATTTTCACTTCGATGCAAACACTCGGGCCTTTTTTCCAAAATATACGTTTTTCCTCAGGTATATACTTTTAAAGTAAATTTAATAATATAATAAATAACACCAAATCTAAAATTTTAAATTTAACAATCACCGATAATGTAAAAAATTTAAAATTTAGAGATTAAATTAAAAGAATCAATAGAAGTTACAAAAACTATGTTACCTGAAACTATCCTTAATAATTTTATGCAATTTGAAGGCAAAAAATATGAAAAAATGTTTCAATGTATAAAGCAAAAAAATCATAGGAAATTTTTAAAACTGGTCAACCACAAAGAAAAAAACGAAATACCAATAAACACACAAACATGGTTTAATAACATCACTGACACAGATATACCACAAGAAGTACTCGCACTTGACGGAAATTTTTCAATACCTATCAATAATGGAAAAGAGCTACCTCTAAATGAATATATTTCAAGTATAGAGTCTGCCATATATAACAAATCAGAAGAAATAAAAGATAGCATCAGATCTAAAATAGTAAATGTCATTACAAATCACAAAATAAAGACCAGACATAATAAAGCTAAAACTAATAATTTCCAAGTTAAATACAAAAGCAGATTAATAAAAGAAAACAATTTGTTAAACATAACCCTCAAATTACTATTCTAAAACCTGAAAAAAGTAATAAAACCGTAATTATAAATACATCTGATTATGATAGAAAAATGAACGAACTACTTGATAATACTAACACTTATAAGAAACTTAAAAGTGACCCTACAAAATTGTTCCAAACTAAAAATAACACACTAATTAAAAAACTATTAAAAAATCAACATATAACTGAGGATGAAAGTAAAAAATTAACAATACCTAACGCTATAGCACTAGAAATTGCTAGAAATACCAAAATTGCTTAAAATAAATTTAAATCTACTTTATAAACTTTAAAAATTAAATCTATCTTTAATTCTACAGTTTTGCATAAATTATGGTTTTAATTTTTACATAATTTGTTTAATAATTCTTAAAACTAAAACATTCTTCTGCGTTTCTCAAGCTACTTGTTTCTAAAGCACCAGTCATATGCAACAGTCCAATCAGGGTTAGAATTTTCTTATTATAAGTAGAACCTAAAAAATTTTGATTATGACTGTTCTTGGTAAACTGGCTACCGTGCTGAAACTTCCTCGAACCTCGTTAAGGCTTCGATTTCTCTATAAATCTCCTCACCTTCACTGTTCGACTTCATTTTTCTTCATTTCCTTGATATCACATTTGAGTCCTTTACTTTCAATTCCAAGAACATGAGGTATTAAATTGTCCGAATTAGCTTTCACACATTCATTCGAATGAATAAGAGCTACCGATTCTGCTTCAGTTAAAACCTTTCTTGTATAATTTCAACAAATTTTCATCGGTGGTGTGGATCGTCTCATGTGGTACTGCCACTAATTACAAATATTAAAGAATCGCAATTGTACCTACAAAAATATCTAATTCAGTCAACGCAGAACTAACTCAACTATGGGTCCAAAAGAATTAGTTATCTGCAACACAATCATTTGAAATAGAAAATATATTCAAAATTAACTATATTCCCTACTACACCACAGTATTACTCTAGGTTTAATTACTAGTTCGTAGATTTACTATTGTTTGAAGAAAAATATACTTAAAATAAAACGTTAATTTCCCAATATCCTCAAAAATAAATACAGACAAGTTTTTAATCTACTCACAAAATAACCATTCTATAATATTTAATCGTAAAATACAATCTATCCAGAACACGTTTCCTACGACCTTCATTTGCAGTATCTTTTATCTGGCAGCACACGCCAATATTTTGCGTTGAACTTTTTAAATGCAATCAAGAAGCCCTTGTTTTATCGAGGAAAAAAGCTGTCAAAGACATTAACCCAAATCCAGAGATATATCGGGGACCTAATGTGCTGGAAAATGTTATCCAGGAAGAATTACTTTGGAACGACAAAGTTCATTCCGATAATTTTTCCTGTTGGGGAAAGATCGTTTGGCGGATTGTGTTTTTAGGATGAATTCCGTTATATAAAATAATAAAATAGTGACAGTGCACAAAAAAGGGAACTTGTTGCTTTGCGAGTTTTTCGTAGCAACGCAGAATGTCTCTACAAGGTCGATACAAAATGCTTGCGCAAATTTGCAAACACAGGGTGTCGAAGTTATAATTTGTTCCATATTTTTTTGTAAATTCTTATCTTAATAATATCTAGATTTGCATTAAATTGGGTACTTTGGTAGATTACTCTCATTACTTTCCCTACATCTAAAGTTTCATAACTTTTTGTGGCTTGGTAAATCATATTGCTTATTAAAAATTCTTTTTCCCTAATATCTTGTATCCAAAAAAGTTATACCCAGTAGGTGTCGCTTCAAGCAGATCAGTGATTAGTAATAGTGTTACAAAACATTTTTAGCACCGACAAAAAATTGTTATGAAGATGACACAAACGCTGCTCCAAAGGCGTTAACCTTAACGGATGAATCTAACTAATTCTAGATATAACTCCACGAGCTGTAGAACAAGAAGCATCAACTTCAATAGTCCACGTGGATATTCAAGTATTTGAAAATGTGAGTGATCTCGATTCAATTTCAAAAGACAATTCCACCGAAAGCAATGTAAATCTTGAGAATAAATCCAGGATTTGGTTGTTATGCAAAGGAAAAATTACCATTCAAGGACCCAATCTCTCCAAGCGTCTAGTACAGAATCTTTGAAATAGGAACCGTCTACGAGTTCCTGTTATCTTTGGTGCCTATAATATCTTCATAAAATAGAGCAATAAAAACTTTAGGTGCACTGATCCGAGTATGAACCCATTTTTCTGGACTGTGATGTGATTCTTACCTTTTTTCTGAAGCTTAACTACAATACAGGTTCTTGTCCACCAGGATGAATGTCTTACGTTCGCAAAGTTTTAGATCGCTTCTCCTGTACATAATTTCTAACCTGAACAATAATAATAAGTCGTATCATCCTGATGTCAAACCAAACGGTTTCGCACTACCTTCAGGGAATATTAACTCATACCAGGTACACAAAGATACAAACAGTATGAAGCTCTGTGGGAACCCTTTCCATGTTATCGGGTCCTAGGTGACGTGGTCTGCTGTATTTCCTACGAACTTTCTGACGGTTCGCGCGGTTACAAGCGGAACTGTTTTTTAATCGGGTTATATAGATGCTCACTAAGACCCAGTCCCTTTTTTTCTCCAGTTGTTGATAAAATTGTGGGAATCATTTGGACGCTGTTCATTGCCCATCGTCTTCGAATTTGCACCTTCAAATCCCTATATTTGGCGATCTTCTCGTTGTATTTTGTCCATAGGCTGTTGTTAGGAACAGCAGTGTCGATTAGTGTAGTTCGCCTAGAAAATTTATCTGTTAGTATAATGTCTGGTTTATTATGAGCAACTGTCTGATCCATTATATAACTTGAACTCGTTGTTCTCAAAAATAGGTTCCGGATTGAATATGTAATATGGCACTTTTCCTACCTGCGATAAATTTAACTTACCTGCTAACTCTTGGTAGAGTATCTTAGCGGCTGAGCCATGCCTCTCCTTGTTCTCCGTTGCGGCAAACGCTTGGCATCCTCCAGTTATGTACTGGATTGTCTTTGATGTTTGACAGCCGTATCTGCCTTAGTCATTTTCTATTGAGGGATCTCTGATGATAAATTTCCGACAGTTTTTCGTAGGAACAGCCTTTGGATAGGTAACAAAAAGCCCTCCGTTTCTGGAGACATCTGTCTTGAAATCAACCAGTAGTTCGACGCTGAGTTGTCGACATTGTCTTGATTGACCTCAATTGGATTCTGTCCATGAAGTGGATTCCATAGCCTGGTCTGTAACTTCTCTTGGTCTGTTTGGTGGTGAGAAGCAATATCCTGTTCCCTCAGCTGTAGCGGCGTTGAATTGTCTGCCTCGCATATTGCTTGGTGCAGAATGAAAGAGTCCGCTAACCCGTGGAAATAAGAAAATACATTTATTATTTGTTGGTCGAGCTGCTTACCAATATCCACCAATCCTCTTGCTCTTTGATGTCTTGGAAGCATTGTACGTTCAATAGCACTCCGAGGGTGGCGTTTGTGTACTTTTGATAAGAGTGTTCTTATTTTCCTTTGCAGGTTTTGGATGTCTCTCCTGCTCCATTTTGCAATTCTAAAAGAGTAGCTAAGCATAGAGCATGCGTACGTGTTGAGCACCTTAAACAAATTTCTATTGTTTTCGTAATACCCGCCTTAACCCCCCGACAAAGGTGGTCAGTTCGACCTTCATAGTGGAATAGTCGATTCAGTCGTATCATTATTATTATTATAATCGCAAGACTCAGGGCGTACGGTAAGAATTCCTCCAAAACCTGCGAACTAGACTAGAAACTCTAGCCGCCTCACCTTTCTTATCACTCACCGAGTTTTGGAAATGATGTTGAGTTTTTACTCCTAAATTTTGAATACAAAATTATTTGCTTCCAAATATTTAAAATGGGGTTGTTTTCGCACGTATGCGTATGGGGAGAGAGCTGTGCTCATGAGTGAAATATACGTATGTATCAGAATTGGCCAATTATTATGGTGGAGAATCATGAGTATTAACTAATACTCTTTTGCTTATACTCATGCATATGGGCAACATTTTCTCGATGTTAAAATTTATAACCCCAGAGTGTTCTTACCTATAGTAGTGAAAAAAAAACAATATATTTTGACGTACATATGTCTGGCAGATGCTCGTTTTTAGTTTATTAGTAAAGCATTAAAATCGCATTATTAATGTAATATTTTATTTTACACAGTTATAATCATATCAAATGAAATAGTACGTCTATGTCTTAGTATGAAAAAACAAGTGATATATATTTGACGTTAAGCGAAATTAATGCATTAAGTTGCCATTGGATCAGATTATGTCACCAGAAAATATGACAAATATTTTTTTCTTTCGTCTTTTTTAAATCTCTAAAGACATTTTATCTCCAGCTATTCAAACCAACAATAATGGTCTCCGCATCTACTAATTTCCATATTTTTTCTTTCATAACACACAAATACCCATTAAAAAAGCAGTAGTTGTTTTAAATCAGATTGAAGCCAAAACAATCCATACAATTTAGATGTTAAAACAAACCGATTTGATATACAGACATTGACAACCCACGCTTCTATCTTAGTATAATGGCTGAGTGTTACCTATTTTCTATGCATGTCTGTCCATTAAAAATAGTCATTTTCATAAATACACGATTTGTTTTGTTATGTTTTGATTGTTTTGAATCGTCTATATGAGTATTTAAAGGATACTTTATCTATGTTCAAGCAAATATTTACTTTTAGAATATTTGGGAAGTGTTTTATGATATCTCCGTTATGGAAATTTAATCTTTTACTTATCATTTTTTAATGTAAATACTTATTTAACTTGGAGTTAAGGTGGGTATAAAATGCATTTATTTTTTAGCGGTATTTTGAACATATAAATGTACCGGTTTCCTGGTTAGGAGAAATAGGAAGTCTGCAATTAAAATAAATTTGTTTTTCATTTTATGAGATAGATAGTGTAAAAAACTCGATTTTTTATTAGAGATATTATTTTAATAAAAATGCTACTCGATAGCGCAGTAATGCCGTATTTGCCTACGAATTGAAAGGTTAAAGGTAGGATACATTTCGTGGTCTAACATTAGTTGTAGTTTTCAGTGATAAAAATGAGCCACTAGGTCGATTCAGCTTACAAGTGGGTACTTATGTGAAGACTGGTGTAATAATAGAGAGTTAAAGCGTAATACTGGCCATGTTATCTTCTTTGTAGCCCGATTAGACCTAATATACAGCAGCTGGACCTGTTATACCCCAAGACGAATTAACGATAGGGGAATTATGATTATTATTTATAATTAATTGACACATAGCTTGTTTTATTTGAGGATATTAGATTCCTGCTTCCAAGAGAAATTGTGTTTAGAAACTGACATCATTCAGTGGCGTAGACCAATAAAATTAAAAATGAAAAATATTACTTCAAAAATAACCTGGCTACCAGAATCTCACCTGACAAGAAATGTATAATCAAATATATTACGCCCTTATTGGAAAAAGATAGAGAACGTTAGTCACAGAGAACACTCTGGGAAACACAAAAGACTGCGATTAAGTTACATTCTGCAAAAAATATTATGAAATCTCATAAAAAACAACGTTCAACAAAATCGAAGCTAGTTGACTAATGGAACAATACCTACAGGTACTGAAATTGTAGCAGGAACTTGAGACAAAGCAAGGAATGCTATAAAAGGACATAAACACAACAAATTAAGAAATAAAAACATTTGAAGAGCGAGAAAACCATACAAATAGTTGAAGAAAAAAGAAAAATTAGATGTGCTATGGTACCAGATGAAAAATCTCAGATCAAAGAAATAAAAATTTAGCCATCTATCTAGAAGGTTCAGAAATAACCATATCCGTGAAGTTAACAAAGGAGCCTTAATCGATAGACATCGACATGGATCTAGGAAATTATTAGTTTTTTATTTATTTTATTTTATTTATTTACACTGCCTTACAGGACCAGACTCCCTGTTGTTAGGCAGGAAAAAGGAAAGAGTTACATAAATCCTAAAGTTATATACGTAATACAGTAATACAAAGCTATAAATCAATCACAGATAATTGTAAGTAAACGATTTGACAACAGAATGAATAATTGTAATAAAATATATCAAATTTGTCTTTCAAACGATCATAAAAGGAACACATCGAGTATAATGAGAAGAATTTTTATACATTAGTTCTTGGTTTCGATAAATAGAAAAATAATGGAGATCTAGTTATCCCTGGAACATGAAAATAAACTCTTGCGAGTTTTTCATTTGTCATAATCTTGTTAATCAGTTTGTACAAAGAAAATGTACGAGCCTCATTACTGCGCTTCTCCAGAGTAGTGAAATTAAGAAACGATATATATATATGTATCATTAATTTGATTGATAAATGTCAGTCTGCAGTCTAACGTGATTCCCTATTCGTGATTCGTTAAGAGAATTCTTTATTTTTTTAGTGTTGAAAAACATCGCTTTAAATTTTTTAGATGCTGAGGAGTAACATCAACTGGGTTTTTCTTTTCAAATGAATTACTAAAATTATTTTTACTCCTAAAATATGTCTTTTATATACTATACCAAAAAAAAATATTTCATTAAAACTGCTAAATTATTTTATACCCGGCAAGGAAGTAAAAGGCATTTTACAAAATATGAAATATTTCTATTCCCGGAGAAAAGGTCAAGCGAGATGCTGACGAATAAATTTTCGAAGCAATTTCAAGTATTTTATTTAAGAGGATAAGTGCTCCAGCATTGTATATTACTTCAATGAGTTTAAATATTTTAGACGACACCAAAGCTTATAAATTTAATTTGCGAAAGGGTTACAAATCTCGGTTATTTGAAGTCTTTTACATTAATAAAAAACTAAATAAAACAAATATTATTTTTAAAGAAATATAGTGGTGGTTATAAGACAAAAATAGTTAATTTTGGTTTAAAGCTTCTTAAGAATAAAATCTTTTTATGGAAACAAACATGCATATCTCCATGGGGCTACATTTAAGCTAGGAAACGAAGCGATTTTTGGGAGGTAAAAATGACTCAAATACTGCCTGCAATCCGATTGCAGAAATGGATAGGGGAAGGTAGTAGAAATGCCGTCTCATCTCGTGTCTCAACAAGTTTTGGTTGGAACATTGTTTTTTTTTTAACAAATAGGTCGAAATATGATTTTTCCCCGTTTTTTTTTGGATTTTACGGAAAATCTAAGGGATTTAGAGAAAAATGTTCCAGAGACGAATTATACGTCTTGAAAATATCTTCAAAGTGAGATTTTGTTTGTCTAAATCGGTCTGTAAACAAAAAAGTTATTGCAAATTAAACATTACAAATGGCTTATTTTTCAATTGTTAATAACTTTCTTAATATTTGTTGAATTATTTTCAACTTTTACCACAATGTGAGTTTAAAGTGCTTAAAAAGTGCGCGAAAGCTGGGCGCTATCGATTCAATAATTTTTGCAAAATTGCAATTGTTTATTAGAAAAATGAAAAAAAGTGACTATTTTTGATTGGCTGTACCGTCGTCTAGGAAACTGCTACAGAGTTCTGTCTTTGCTCATTCTCTTCGTAAAGACTTAAGCTATCATATAGTAAAAAAAGTAGATTTTTCATGTTTTATTTATACAAAATCGTCATGAAAATACGGGTAGTTTTTCGCTTATAAATAAATTAATTCACAACCGCATTTTTTGTCCGATTTGTTAATAAAGCATATCATTGGAAAGCTGGTAAAAAAACACAAATTTTGAAAAAGAAGTCTCTACGACGAATAGGAGCCGAGTTAGCAATTTTTTTTTCAAAAAGTCACAGAGCAATTGTTTATTTAAATTAAGAGCTGACTTTTTTACAGTTCATCAATAAGAGCCTAAAGTATATGAAATCATTCAATTGAGGTTAATTTATACACAATCAACCCTTCCGCTTCTAAATAACGTAGAACTTTCATTCTTTATTTTTTTTTTGGGGTAGCTCATCAAAAAAAATAATATTGGGAACATGTTCAACCTTCTCGGAACACCCCCCTCCCATCTCAAAAATTGCATTTTTTACATTTAATTTTTTTTTTACTCGTTTTACATGTTTTTCATTGAAAACTATCACATATCTTATTATATATATATATATATATATATATATATATATAAATATATATATATATATATATACATATATATATATATATATATATGTGTGTAATCGAAGGTTTTCGGGCATCCCGTGTGTGTGCTGAGTCCCTCTCAGGACTGTAAGGCAGCTGACGTTTCGGTGGAATCTCATTCACCATTTTCAAAGCTCACTGTATGGCGTCTATGAGCGAACTGACGCCTGCGACTCCGGTGTTGTCGGTACCGTATGCGCGTCGGACGTGTTCGGAGTCGCAGGCGTCAGTTCGCTCGTAGACGCCATACAGTGAGCTTTGAAAATGGTGAATGAGATTTCACCGAAAAGTCAGCTGCCTTACAGTCCTGAGAGGGACTCAGCATACACACGGGATGCCCTAAAACCTTCGATTATACATCACACCCGTGAGAATATCCGACATAACATATATATATATATATATATATATATATATATATATATATATATATATATATATATATATATATATATATATATATATATATATTTACTTTTATAATCAATTATATTCGGCCCCCTCCTACCCCCCAAAAATTATATTTTTCAAGATTTGGCATTTTTTGCTTTTATTACAATATGTATGAACTAGAGATAATAATATCGTGTGAAAATTAAATTTTCTTATTATTGTATTGAAATAATATTTCTTGAATAATGTTATTGTTATTATATAAGGTTGTTTTTAAAGGTATACAATTATCGGTAAATAATGTATATTTTTTTACTACATGATAGCTTAAGTCTTTACGATGAGAATGAGTACTGACAGAACTCTGTAGCAGTTCCCTAGACGACGGTACAGCCAATCAAAAATAGTCACTTTTTTCGTTTTTTTAATAAACAATTGCAATTTTACAAAAACTATTGGACCGACAGCGCCCAACTTCCGCACACTTTTGAAGCACTTTAAAACTCACATTTTGGTACAAGTTGAAAACAATTCAATAAATATTAAGAAAGTTATTAACAATTGAAAAATAATCAATTTTTAATGTTGAATTTGCAATAATCTTTTTGTTTATAGACCGATTTGGAGAAACAAAAACTCATTTTGAAGATATTTTCAAGACGTATAAATTCCTTTGTGTAACATTTTTCTTTAAATCTCTTAGATTTTCCGTAAATTCCAAAAAACCAGGGAAAAATCATTTTTCGACCTATTTGTTAAAAAAAAACAATGTTTCAACCAAAATTTGTTGAGACACGAGATGAGACGTCACTTCTACTACCTTTTCCTACCCATTTCTGCAATCAGATTGCAGGCAGTATATGAATTTTTTTTAACACTCCGTTTCCTGTCCTACATTTTCTTATCTCCAGTTTTAAAGCGCTGCAGAAATAAATTTTAAACAGGGTTGAAGAGAGGCAGGAGCCCTGTGTATGAGAAAGCCTCAGAAATATGATTTCCGACGTTAACAATCGCTTAGTTTTCTCTATACTCATTGAGATCCATAATTTCTGCAAACGGACGGAGTCAAATGCCTTACGAGGATCTATAAAAGTAGCGTGAAGCTCCATTCCTCTTGCTAGTCTCTTTTCTGTCATAAGTTATTAACAGGTTGTACACCGAAGAAATCAAGAAATTGACAGACTTTGTATTTCAGTGTATATTTGAATTATTACAATCGGCCAAGCGCTTTCGGTCTCTATCGGACCATCCTCAGGGCTCAGACCCTAAAAACGAGAGAATATGGTCAGCAAATAAGTTCACTCAGTACTCACCAACCACACTCACTCGTCAAAGGGCACACCTCAACCCTGCCAGTTTGAGAAAAGTCGCGAGCTTAGCCTCCACACAGGACAAGATGTATACAATTAAAAAATTTTTAGAAACATTTAAAATTAAAATTAAAACCAGAACATTCAATACACAGTGCACGTTGACATGATTAAAACAATAAACATTTTCAATAACAACCCAAAAGGGTGAGGTTATGCCACACACAGTCATAGTATAACACGGCAATAAAACTTTCCAAAAATCAAAACTACATACAAGTGTGTGAAAGCCTGAGTAGGGATTTTCTGTATGAGTTTCCATTCTTGAATTCCCTGTCAGTTGTATTTAAAATCAGTAAATTATTGGCAATGAGCAAAAAAGGGGGAAAAAGGCAGAAAGAAAGGGCATTAAAGTTTATTAATCTATAGCGTTACTGATATCGGCCATTCTGTGATCTATTTCGAACCCAAGTGTTTCCTTTTTATAAATGGAATTTATGTAAGAGCTCCTCCAATCTCCCCTTCCAGACACTAATTTCAAAATTACACAAAACTGCTCATACGTTCTTGTGGTGGCATGCTGGATTAACTCGGTAGATAAATCCTCTGGCCCTGGTGCTTTATTATTCTTTATTTTTTATAATGCTGTTTTTTTTATTCTAATTTAAAAGTATCTACTCCGTTAACTAAGAGAGATACAGAGGATTTTAAACAACTGAATAAAAATGTCCAGAAAGAAGTAAAGAAAGACATTAGAACGTTCAAAACAAAATAAATACACGGAACAATAGAAAGAAAAGCAAATATGAAAGTTTTGAGGTCAAGTCTCTCAAGAGGACGAACCAAAATAACAAAATTAAAAAACAGAGCAGCGGTGACAGTAACACATGTAGATGACATCATAACGGCTGTGGAAGAATTCTATTCGGACTTATACTCCTCGATTAATACGGATCCAGATAAAAAAATAAATAAAAAATGTAGGATCAGAAGATTTGCTGGAGATATCGTTAGATGAAATAAACAGAGCACTAAAATAGATGAAGGATGGAAAATGCGCGGGCGAGGATCAAATTACAACTCAGACGTTAAAGATGGGTGGAGACAGTCTTGAAAAAGCGATACAAACACTGATGAATAAATGTTTATACGAAGGTAGAGTACCAGAACAATGGTATAACGCACAAGTCGTACTTCTCTTCAAAAAAGGAGACACAACAAATATAGAAAACTACCGTCCTATCAGTTTATTAAACCACCTATATAAACTATTCACCCGCATATTGACAAATCGCCTGACTGAAAAGCTTAACTATTACCAGCCTGTGGAGCAAGCCGGCTTTCGACGTGGATTTAGTACGATATATCATATCCAAGCCCTACGCACAGTCCTAAAAAAAACCGAGGAATATAACATTCCTATACACCTGGCATTTGTAGATTTTCACAAGGCCTTTGACTCTATAGAAACATGGGTGATCTTAAAATTACTTAATAATGCTAGAATTGACTCCAGGTATACCACTATCATACAGAACATATATAAAAACGCAACAATACAGGTTAAAATCGACGAAGACACAAAAACCGAAAAAATAAACGTTATGAGAGGTGTGCGTCAGGGAGACGTCATCTCTCCGAAACTATTTACGCTAGCTTTGGAAGATGTCTTTAAAAAACTAAATTGGGACGAGAAAGGTTTGAGAGTCCGATAGGTGGACGAGTAAATTACTGCAATGGCGACCGCGAGAAACGAACCGAAATCGTGGCAAGCCACAACGCAGATGGGTGAATGATATAAGACAGTTTGTTTGAAAAGACTGGCTCCGGAAGGCGAGTGACAGATCCCTGTGGAGGGAGGACGATCGGAGAGGCTTATGTCCAGGAGTGGACATCAATGGGCTGAGAAAGAAGATATTTGTGTATGTCTTTGTTTTGGAAAAATCCATTTAAGATTCTCAGCGAGTGTTATTCACAGAGCTCGTTCCATTTTCAGTGACTACATCCTCTCCGGGTTATCCAATTATTTTACTTGCGAACTAACTTCAATTTAAAACAAAAACAGTTTGTAGTGAAAATTTACGCGGCAATATAAAAATCTTTATCCGTTATTAAATCTTACCTTGGACAATATCAAGACTATTATAAACTAACCGATAGCTGATCAAGTTCAATAAATATCGAACACACCATTTTTGCCAACACGGTTTAGAAATAACAAAAAAGTGTCAAGAAGCGATAAGAATCGGCTTTCAGTGGCCATTGTATGCTAAAGCTACCAGAATACATATTTTCTGTCAGATGTCTGGACGCCATAACTTAGGACTGGTCGCTTCCCGCGGACGGGAGCTTTTTCCTTTTTTATTTTACTTCACTGTGTGGGTAGACACTCCTATTGTTGGCGTGATGACTAGAAACTATTGTTTTATACAATTTTGGCGAGGTCCCTTTGGTTTTTAATATGTTATATTTATAAATACGATTCAGCTACTATTATCAATAGTTGGCAAAGCTCGAGTCTGTTTTTTGTAGTCTATATGATCGGTAGTGTTCTGAAAAGCAAGTTTTAAAGCTTCTACCACTTTGTCCAATATACAAGCTATCACACTCTGAACATTTTAACGTATAAACTCCTGATTTAGCAAATTTATTAATTTTATCTTTAGCATTGTAAAGTATAGGGGACAGATTGTGTTGAGATTTAAAGGCTACTTTTATGTTATGTTTGGAAAAAGTATTAGCTATGTTTTCTGATAGGGTACCACAGTATCACAAAGCTATATATTAGATGAACTATCTTTATCATTTTTTATTTTATATTATATTGAATTAAAAACTATTTGTTTTTGTTTTTTAGTTATTAATTTCTTTATGGTTTGTTGGGAGAAATTGTTTGATATTGCAATCCTTTCAATGATATTTAGTTCCTCTTGAAGATCTTCTTCAGACAGAGGCAAAAAGAATGCTCTATGTATCATTGAATTGTACAGGGTGAGTCAACGATTGGATGAAGTAGGTTTGTGCCTTTTCGGTGAAATTAACAAAGAAACTATATTTATTGTTTGATACAGTTTTGTTATAATAAACCCTTAATAAAAAAGATTTAAAATTATAAGCTAAATCGAAAATACGATTCGTATATAGGGTGTTCTATTTAAAAAAAATACAACTTTATGCTGTCCTAGTTTTTTGGCTCACCCTGTAGAGTCCTAAATATTTTTAAAATCTGCGTAAAAATAAACTGTATCAAACAATAAATATAGTTTCTTTGTAAATTTCACCGAAAATGCACAAACCTGCTTCATCCAATCGTTGACTCACCCTGTATGCAGCCATTTTGTGTGTCAAGGGTGAAAAGAATCATTAGATATAGTATTACCTGTAGACGTTGGTTTTCAAAAAATTTTAGAATTACACTGATTATTGAAGTGAGATATGGTGAGATCTAGAAAATTTATTTTATGATTATTTTCAGTTTCCAGAGTAAATTGAATTTTTGGATTGCAATTATTAATGTATCGTAAAAATTTTTGAAGCTGTCTAAGAGTGGCTTTAAAACATGTTAGAACATCATCCACATATCTGTACCAAAATTGAACATGGTTTTTGCTTAAAGGGGAATTAAGAATGTTTGACATGAAAAAGGTCTGCTAGGAGAGGGCTAAGAGGAGAACCCATTGGTAGACCTGAATTTTGTAAATAAAATTTGTTATTAAACTGGAAATAGGTTTGTGATAGGCAAAGTTCAAAAGAGGACAAAATTTCACTAGTAACTATTGGATTTATATTTCGTTCCTGTAAGATTTCTTGGATAAGTATAAAACATTCATCTGTTGGAATATTAGAAAACATGCTTTTTATTTCAAAAGAAACTAGTATGGAGTTATCTGGAGTTTTTATGTTTTTTAGTTTTTGGACGAGATCTACTGAATTATTTAAACTGTGACTTGGTTTAAAGTTGGTTATTTGTCTGAAGAATGGATTTAGTTTCATACTTAGTTCTTTCGTGGGGCTATTTATGTATGAAACGACTGAGCGATTGGGTTTTCCTGGTATGTGATTTTTTATAAGGCCATAGAGTTTTGGTGTTTGTGGGTTCATATTGATTATTCTTTTTTTATCGAATTCTGGAAAAATGGCTGTTATGTTTGACAGGGTTTGTTTCAATTTTGTTTGAAAAACTTTTGTAGGATCGCTTTTAATTTCTGTAATATTTTCGGATTGAATAAATGCTTATATTTTATTGACATATTCAACTTTTGGTAAAATAACTGATTCATTTGATTTATCTGCTTTTGGTATTATTAGATCATTATCTTTTACTTTCTCTCTTATACTTTTTACTGTGTCTAAAGCTGTATTATTGGATTTTAAATTAGTGGATTTTATAGGTTTTTTAATTGTTCCGTTGGTTAAGTCACCTGCACCTTGAAATGGGGCAAGTTATAAGAGGAGAAAAATATCAAATACTACAGATTATTATGCAGGAAAAAATCTAAGGAAAGAGATTAATAGGAAGGAGAAAAGTGTCATGGCTGAAGAACCTGAGGGAGTGGTTTGGTTGCAGTAACAATGAACTATTTAGAGCTGCAGTCTCAAAAGTGAGAATCGCCCTGATGATTGCTAGCCTTCGAAACGGAGATGGCACCTAGAAAAGAAGAGAAACACATTTTATTCTTTCTGTTATGGAAGAATGGTTACTTTTTAGTTTGTTATGCAATTTTCAAAAAATGTGTTTTTAACAAAAATGTTTTTAAATACTTAGTACAGATACTTATTTAAATAAGAATTGATATAACTCATTTCCATTTATTTGGTAGTTAAAATACATATAAGTTTCAAACTTTAAATCTGATTTTTCTCGTAATTAATATTTTGTGACATTCTCTGTGGCCTTCAGTTCCAAAGAAAAAATTATGCTAGGATTTTGGGTAATTTTCTGCGAAACCGAAAGTCTAGAATCCAAAATTTCAGTTATCTCAAACTGTAATTTTTGATAGATTCATACTCATACTTAATTTGATTTTTATCGATTGAAAAACAAAAACTGCTTCCACTATACATATTTTAGTCATAATGTTTAACATTTCAGTCACTTTATGATATTTATTAATTCGTTAACCTTAACAATAACCAAAGTGGGGGAAAAAAAGCATTTAAAAGTTCAGGCAAATTCAAAACTCCTCCCCAACTATAAGAAAGTTGTGGGCTTAACTTCACAACACGTCGAGACTTCTGGCATATGGATTAAGTTTCCTAATTTAGCTAATCTGAATGAAATGAAATTGTTAAACCTGGACCGGAGGGCAAAGTTTTGGCCAAAGGGTTTCACTTAATTAAAGGACCTGAGTAATATGTTAATATTGTGCTCTATGCTGGAATGACTTTCTTAAACAGAACTAACAGTTGAAATAGTTTATATTATAACAAGGTTAGTTTTAAAGTTTGCAAATGTAGTTTGTGACTTTAATAGGGTAATTTGGAAATTATAACCGCAAATTATATAAGTGGAAACTTAATTATAAATTATAGTTGATAACTAGTCAGGGGAAAGATTTGCGAAAGTTTTGGTACTTTTTGTTTAAAAGTTGTAGGTAATGATGAAGATTGACTAAAAGTACTTGTTGGACTTGCATTATCTCTACTTTTTTAGATATATATAACTATTCTATTGAAATGTGCCTGCAATCGTAATGTATACTTATTGGCGCCGTTGTCTTGACTCAATAACTGACTGTTTCAACGCACAGTCCAAACTATTAAAGACAAAATTATGATATTATAGAAATGGTTTAAAACTGATGCTGTAGAAATGGCTACAGTGCAATCTAGAGTCAATATATCGATAATATCTCAACTTTGTGGATGGGCTTTCACGAATGCCTCCGTGTGAGATGCAATAGCAGTGAATATATCCACATTATGCCGTTGTAGTGCTGAAATCACATTCAGCAAAACGTACAACTATATGCAGCTCCGTCTATGAATGAAGTAGAATGCGAACAGTAAATGCAAACTTCGTTCCAACCATATCCTTTCTATGTTAGAGGTTGCACAGTTTGACAAATTGCTAAGGAACACAATTTATCCTATTCCACCACCATCGAGATGATGGCCTACCTGTACCAACATACCGAGAAGAAAGTCAAAACTTACCCTCCCCGCCACAGTCAAACTGTGCAACCTCTAACAAGGAAAGGATATGGTTGGAACGAAGTTTGCATTTACTGTTCGCATTCTACTTCATTCATAGACGGAGCTGCATATAGTTGTACGTTTTGCTGAATGTGATTTCAGCACTACAACGGCATAATGTGGATATATCCATTGCTATTGCATCTCACACGAAGGTATCCGTGAAAGCCGCATAAACATATATACGCCATCCGGCGGGAAGTCGGCGAAGCCGCATTCAGTATTTGCGTGCTTCCTTCTGATCTGATGAAAGAAAACATTGGCAATATATCTTGTTTATTACAATTTGGTTCACAATTATGCTATTATAATCCATAGTAACTGTTCGATAGTCCTTGTTGTTATGTTGAGTTCCTAAGGCTTCTCTCCTTTGTACCTAAAACATAGAAAGGTATTAGTGTTGTACAGAGTGGTTCGGTATAGAATATTTAGTTAGAAATTCTTAATTTAAATTGTATTTTGCGGTTATTGTTACCTTCATCGAGAGATCTCGAGTGAGCAGATAATCAGTTGGCTGCAGGATCGACAGATTTCTGAGTGGAAGCTCACTGGATACTGTTGGATCTTTTATGTCTTCTAGGCACTTTAATTTTCCCATTGTATTAGTTATCGTGCGACTATGAGAGATTCTATTAAGTTAAAAACGGAAAAACTACCTTAGTGTCAAATATAAATAAACTTTAAGGTTAGAATCTATTCGATTTTTCTTGCGAGACACTTTTACTTCAACAAAGCCTTTTTACTGGTATAAATTTTTGAACGTACCACAATTGTCTTAGTTAATTGCTAATAAAAGTACTTGTAATAATTTTAAAATTTCGTATTTTTGTTTTTCATTATTTTGGAGGCTTGTCAGTTGTCATTGACGTCGATATACAGATTCCTGCATCTTTTCCTGCCGTTTCCTTGGACGTTTTTCTAGAGAAAAGAAAAAAATCATAGAGTGATAAGGACACTTTTCTTGCAGAATTGCACCTGGAAAGGTCACTTAGCAATTTTGCCAGATATTAGTGTAAAAGATTCGGGTCCTTGACCAAATTTATAGTAACAGGTTACTTTGTGTACTGTTAAAAGCTGTGTGCTGATTTGGTTTGGTCAGTTCGGGAGACAAATCCGATATCAAATTTTTCTATTTTTTCTTTTCCACCACAAAAAGTGCACCTAACATCACTGGTAAGTCTTTGTTTTAATTTTTGTTTTAATTCTTAAGTATTAATAATTGTGGATATGTTCAGAAAAGGAATGAGTAACCTACCTCACTCGTAACCTAAAAAATTGAGCTCTTTCTAAGTCCATCTTTTGTTTTAGGCCTTTTTTCCCCCTTTTTTCCCCCTTTTTCTTTTTTCTTTCTCTTTTCCTTTCGTTGCCCTCTTGCTGACTTCTCTACGGTACCTGCCTTGGCTACTGTACATACCAGACCACTCGGGCCTTCTTGCGGATATATCTACGGCACCTGCCTTGCATGCTGCACATACCACCACACCGAGTGATCCAGAGCCTCAACATCAGGACATCAAGAAGCCGCCGTTAATCAGGTTTTATGTGTCTGTGTCGTTTTCAGGGGATCATAGACTTTAATGCCTTCGGCATCGCCTGTAAAATTTAAAGCCGTGGTATGTTTCTTTTCTTTTTGGATATAAAATTAATGAATAATCAGTCTACTTACCTTGGTAAGATCTATTGTGTTTCCTCATATGGTACAATTAATCAAATCATGCAACCGTATGCAGTTGATATCTTTCACATATGTAAAAGGGCACATTTGTTAACTCAGGTAAACAGGCCTATTTACGCGAGTAGAGTGCACTTAATACTATCATTATATATATATATATATATATATATATATATATATATATATATATATATATATATATATATATATATATATATATATATAGTTGCCAGTTATATTAAATCGCTTTTGTATAGTTAGTACTATAGCCAAAACACTAATTAAATTAAAATTACTCATTTTATCAGACTAATTATTTAGTTTTGAATTGTCAAAAACCAGCTGACTGTCCCAGGTTTATTCCTTCGAACAGAGAAGCGCTGGGCCACTCTCGGTGGTTACATTTACACCGTAACACGTAAAAATATAGATACTTGTTTTTTTAAATGTTTTGAGTGTTTTCTTGGAGTTCTTAGATTTCCTGTTTTGTTTTTAGATCGGCCTCTGCCTTAACCTTTAGGGCACCAAAACAGGTGGCGCATTTTACCTAGACCACTCTCATTTCCCTTGGGAGCTAGCCGGATGAGCCCTAAAAGGTAGAGACTATTACAGAGCCACCTGATTAAAGAAAAAAAAATAAAGTAGACTCAAATCAAACATCAAAAAGTCTTTATTTATCTAACAAGACTTAAACTTATTGATTCACAACTATCCCTCATTCCCTCATCTTTTAAATTTTTTTTTCCTTACAAATTTGACACCTCTTCTTCTCCTAACGATTATTTTTTCTCTAACACACCTAATTAAAAGTTAAATTAAAGTTACTTTAACAATATAACCATCTTCTTTTTAAAATAATGCTCTCCATTTCCCTCAAAGTTATTTTTGTTTGTGTGGAAAATCTTTAATAGTTATTTTTCTAAGTTTACACTAAACGCGTCTTAAAATGTACAATGAACTTGTGCGTGATAAATGCAATAAATGACAAAATTATCCGCGGCACTGATGTTTTAATGTTATTTTTATTAACGGTGCCATTTAATTTAACATGCCGAACGAAAAGTTGCATCTTAAAAACGATTTTGTACCAACGATTTAAATTGGTAATTACGGATGGGTTATACAATGTTGCAGAATTTATTAAAATGAAGTTTACTTAACCGTTTACCAAAAAAAAAGTCAGTTTAAACGTATCCCATGAAATAATTATCTTATCATCCTGACATTTACAAAATAATTTTCTTAATTAATTCAAGATTAAATTTAGTTACGGGCTGAATGGGAAGTAAGGATTTTTAAAGGCATTGGTATTAATTTAATACCGTGGCAGATTTTCGGTACATAATTGTTTTAATTTTGTCGATACATACAAAGTATATTATAAATGAAGCTGTGGTTTTGATTTACAGATGCGTAATATGATAAGAAATAAAAAATGTTTTATAAAAATATAATAGCGAAAAAATGTTTCCTTATTTATCTATCAAAACAATTAAAATATAAGGGAGTTTTAAAACAATATTATATGATATATAAATAAATAGATAAGTTTTTGTCCGTTTAATTTAAAAAAAAATAGAATCAAATATTGGCGAAGCGGACGTGAAAATTTGTCAATCTACATGATTCTCGTGTTATAAAGTGCGGAGCACTCCAAAATATGGAAAAACTCCGGGTCCGACAGATGGCGACAGCGCCTTGTCGTCTTGTTTGCTGTTTTTTGATTTTAAACTCAACTTTATAGGATGCAAAGGCGAGATGATGGTTTGTACCGATTGCGGTGGCCTGACAAGTCCCATATTAAGACGAAACAGCGCTGTCGCCATCTGTCGGACCCGGAGTTTTTCCATATTTTGGAGTGCTCCGCACTTTTTAACACGAGAATCATGTAGATTGACAAATTTTCACGTCCGCTTCGCCAATATTTGATTCTATTTTATTTTAAATTACACGGACAAAAACTTATCTATTTATTTATTTAGTTGTTTGGCTTTGAAACACGCTAAACGTTGCTCTCATGGTGGGATCGTTTGGTGCGACACGTGGTTTTGGCTGCTGAAATAAGCGGTAGGCTTGGTTGCCAGTACCGAAAAAATGTGACCCCTATCCTTTGGGCAGCGCGTTTCGTGTACTCGATTTTACATATTTCTGTTTTAATTCACCGTCGCGCCACCATATGGCGGATTTTTACAACCTTTGTTAATCTGTGTGGTTCTTGTGTTATCAAGTGGACCATCGAGATGTCGCCTTTGTCGTCTTGTTTACTGTTTTTTGATTTTAAACCAGCTTTATAGGATGCAAAGGCGAGATGATGGTTTATACCGAATGCAGTGGCCTGACGAGTCCCATATTAGGACGAAACAGTGCTGTCGCCATCTGTCGGACCCGGAGTATTTCCATATTTTGGAATGCTCCGCACTTTTTAACACGAGAATCATTAAGATTGACAAATTTTCACGTCCGCTTCGCCAATATTTGATTATATTTTATTTTAAATTACACGGACAAAAACTTATCTATATATATATATATATATATATATATATATATATATATATATATATATATATATATATATATATGTAATCGAAGGTTTTCGGGCATCCCGTGTATGTGCTGAGTCCCTCTCAGGACTGTAAGGCAACTGACGTTTTGATGAAATCTCATTCACCATTTTCAAAGCTCACTGTATGGCGTCTACGAGCGAACTTGTATATCCGACATAACATATATATATATATATATATATATATATATACAGGGTGTCCAAGATAAGGATCCTAAGCATGGGGATCTCGGAAACAGTTGGAGATACGAGGTCGGTTAAATTAGAGAAAAGTTGGGCAATTTAGTGCTAAATTAAACGCAGTTAAAAAAATTTTAAAATTTCAAACACTTCCGGAGATTTCCGGAAAAAAACGAAATTTGGCAAAATCGTTTTTAATTTTTGCAGGCTTTATTTAAAGAGATATCAGAAAATAAAAGGTAGATTCTCATTGCCACTTTTTATTTTTTATAATATGGTCTAAACAAAATTTAAATCCGACGTTTCGTTTCTGAGATACCATCATGAACTTTCATTTTTTATATGGAACAAAAAAAAGTATCCCATGTATTTGATAGCATTTTTTATTACAAATTCAACGATGCAACCCTTGCATATCGAATACGTAGTTCAAGTACTTTCCATAAGAGCTCCATGAGAGCGAGAGAGAAAGGTATATCAGTTTTATAAAAGCCAATGAACTACACACTTGATATGCAAGTGTGATACACCGTTGAATTTGTAATAAAAAATGCTATCAAATACATGGGATACTTTTTTTTGTTCCATATAAAAAATGAAAGTTCATGATAGTATCTCAGAAACGAAACGTCGGATTTAAATTTTGTTTAGACCAAATTATAAAAAATAAAAAGTGGCAAGAAGAATCTACCTTTTATTTTTTGATATCTCTTTAAATAAAGCCTACAAAAATTAAAAACGATTTAGCCAAAATTCGGTTTTTTCCGGAAATCTCCGGAAGTATTTTGAATTTTTAAAATTTTTAAATTGTGTTTAATTTAGCACTAAATTGCGCAACTTTTCTCTAATTTAACCGACCTCGTATCTCCAACTGTTTCCGAGATCCCCATGGTTAGGATCCTTATCTTGGACACCCTGTATATATATATATATATATATATATATATATATATATATATATATATATATATATAGTATATAGTATATAATTATCTTTTAAAATTATTTTATGCGATTTTTTGGTTGCTCAGTGATTTTTCCCAATTTATGTAGTTCAAAAAGAAGTTTAAAATATGTAGTCTTGCAAATTTTGCAAATTGTTAGAAATATATAGTGTGATTAGAAAAATCCCCATCATATGAGATTTTTTTTTAATAATAGTTATATTTGAAATTTGATTTTGGCATCAATTTTTGCTTCGATTGAGATGAAAAGAAAAATAGTAGTCACGTACCAATTGGATGTCAAATTTTCATTTTTTTCCAGAGAAAATTCAAAAGTGGGGTTATGTTTCAAAATATCGAAAAAAATTATTAAAAAAAAATTTTCTAAATGCAGTCAACACCAAACTAATACCTGACAAAATGTCATTCGCATAAACAGATTAAAAATACTTTATTTCTAATTGCTTTCTTACCATAATTTGTATCTATAAGCGCCGATTTCAAAAATATCAATTTTATATAAAAATTTTTAGTTATTTTTTCACTTTTTAGTGCACAACGTTCCAATTTTTTTTTACAAAAATTTTTCAATTTTTAGTTTTGAATTCATTATGATGTCCATAAATGATTTGAACTAAGTACTAATCTAGATTAGTGTACCTCGCAATCACTCCGACGTGGCAAAAAAATACCCATTTTAGCCAAAGTTGTAAATCATCCTAAAATGAACCACTAAAAATTCTTTGATTCCCTCCAAACAGCGGTGAAATGATCTCAAAAAAATATTTAGTCTGTCATAGTAAATCCATTATCTTAAATTTCAAATTAGTTGTAGATTGGTAATATAGGCCCCAAAACATTCCAATATTGACATTTAAGGAACTTAAGACGTAAATTTCTTAGCCCGATATATTCTATACTGCATATTGAGTTTGTATACGCCCTAAGAACCCGACAATATCAATTTTAGACAAAATTCGAAAATGTAGAATTTTAAGTCTCTCATATTATATTTTATCAACCTAATAATTGTAAAAAATTAACTTTATGTTTCTAATGCACGACCCCGAAAACCCCCTAATACCAATCTGAAAAATTGCGAACAAGGTAAAATTTTCAACTCACCATATTGGGTCCACCATATTGAATTTCAAAAAAAATAATTTTATCGTCTTAATCTAATCTAAATCTAAACCCTTCAAAGCCCCAAAGTACCAATTTTGGATAAAATCCGGAAATTTAAAATTTCTAGACCGCCATATTATATTTTCTTAAAATAATTTTATATTCGCCATTTACATCGTCAAAAACGATTTAGTCCCACCTTTGAACAAAACCAAAATATGTAAAATTTTTAGTCCGCGATATTGGATGCACCATAATGAATCCTAAAAAATATTTTTAAATTCATAATTTACACCCTCAAGAACCCCTTATATCAGTTTTGGAGAAAATCAAAGAATAGACGCCATATTGAATTTAGTGTTTCCAAGAATATTTAAATTCGCAATTAACACTAACAAAAAACCCCAATACTGATTTTATATAAAACCGAGAGATCTTTAATCCGTCATCTTGGCTTTTTTATCCGCCATATTGGATACGCCAAATTTTTTTTGTTAAATAATTTCAGATTCGTAATGTGTGATCCCAAAAACTCCTCCATATCAATTTTGAAAAAAATCGGACAAAATTACTTTTTATCTACCATATTGAATACGCCATATTGAATTTTTAAAAAATAAATTGAGATTCGTTATGTGCACCCCCGAAAACCCCCCCATATCAATTTTGGAGAAAATCGGACAAAAGTGATTTTTTCGTCCACCATATTGGATCCGCCATATTGAATGTTTTAAGAATAATTTCAGATTCGTTGTGTGCGACCCCGAAAGTTCTCATCAACCAATTTTGGACTAAATTAATTTTTTTCGCCACCATATTGTCAGCGCCATCTTGGATTTTACTTCACCAATTCCGTCCTAAAAAATATGGGACCACCGCAGCAACTTCCTGAATATAACGTAAAAAATTTCACTCAAATCAGTGCCTCCGTTCCGGAGTAATCGGGAAACGTACATAAAAAAATACATAGTCGACGAATTGAGAACCTCCTTCTTTTAGAAGTCGGTTAAAAATATTTATACCTGGAAGCAACATCAAATAATTGGAAAGAGACATAGATAATATCCACACACAAAATAGGATTTGAGTCTGACTGTCACAAGTACGGAGGTATATCTGTAACCAGTACTCTTTAAGTGGGACTCCTATGGAACGATCTTAAGAAATATCATTAAAAACGGTTCTGCTTCCGAAAGAAGAGATTGAGCAGAAAAATAAATATTCTGATAAATATGATCTAAAATACCTAAAGGAACTATTCCACGTCCTATTCTTTATTTGTTATATACCAAGGAATTACCAGTTTTGGAAGATACAACATATAAGTAAAGACTTACTCAAATAACTCTGGCGAGAATAATATAGTTACACTTTAAAATAGTTGTGATATCGTACAATAAAAATCCAATCATATAACTCCGTCGTCTTAAAACTAACCACTCCCATTCCACCATCCCCCTAATGCCACTGCTCGCAGTGCAGTTTTTATATAAAAACCCAGCGGAAATATTAAAGTTAACAGTCGAAGTGGATTTAAAATCCCAAAATTTAATTTTGTTTACGAACTTTCGGGAGGGCAATTTGATATTAAAAGTTTTTGTTTATGTTTCGGGTCCCGCTAAATTAAATTTCTTAAATGAGGGCAAAAGTTTTATTAATTTTTTTCTTATGAGTATTTATTCGTAAGTGTTCATTTAGTTACTTCGGGATTGTTGCTTGCGGTTTTAAGGGATTAACTTTGAGGAAATAGTTTTTTGCTTATTACTCTTAAGGTGTTATTTTTGGTTTTAGTACATTAAACCTAAATAATAAAATTAACCATTATTGAATACTTTGAGTAAAAAATTGCAGTAAACAATAAACAAAATCAAACTGCTTTATTTCGCAACTATTCGTTTCTTCGCAGGAATTCCAATAAAATGTTGATAAAACAAATTGATCCGACTTCTAAAAGTGCACTAAAAGGTGAAAAATAACTATAAATTTTTATATGAAATTGAAATTTTTGAAGTCGGCGCCAAACGAATACTTGACAAAATGAGATTCGCATAAACAGATTAAAAATACTTTATTTGTAATTGCTTTCTTACCACAATTTGTATATATCAGTAGTTATTTATCTCATTTAGAAATAATTTGGCTGTATACGACCCCGAAAATTCTCCCAGACCAATTTTGGGGAAAATAAGACAAAATTCATTTTTTGTTTGGCTGCCATATTGTCAGCGTCATCTTGGATTTCACTAAACCAATTTCGTCCAAAAAAATATAAGACCAACGCGGCAATTTCCTGAACATAACGTAAAAAATTTCATTCAAATCGGTACCGCCGTTCTGGAGTAATCGGTGTACATACTTAAAAAAAAATACTTAATTGACGAATTGAGAACTTCCTTCTTTTAGAAGTCGGTTAATTAAAAGTCGGTTAAAGGGCATAATGAATATAATAAGCCACTCTAACTGATATTTTGTTTTATGTTCTAACCCTTCTTAGTCATTCTCTCAAAAATTATAGCACTTTTTAGTTTATAAAATTAGAAAAACCGAACAAGTGTGGGTGGGACACGCATGATTTTCGAGTTCTGTAGCAATTATTTTTCTCTTCATTTATTATATTTCCCATATTATATTACTATTTTGGCAAGGTTTTTTTCATTATTTTTTATCGGTAAACAACCTAAGGATATTTTTATTAAAAGTAATTTAAAATATTGTAAACAATTTTTTGGGCTTATAATAAGCTTATGATTTTTTTTTATTTCGTTTCGTGGCCGTTTTGTTTAGTTGAGTTAATTGAGAGCATTTTCCTGCAAAATGTTGTAGCAATAGAATTAAAAAGAGCAAACAGACAGGGCCTACAAATAGACGAACGGAAACTCAAAACGAGGTTATAAAGGTTCCTAGTAGTTTTTAATTAAACTGCAGGTACCAAATATTACGAGGAAGTTCAAACATTCTACGAAGATGTGTACAAATTTATTATACAAAATTTTGTATGTGAAAAATGCTCATACAATAAAATAACCAAAAATTTGCCGTGTGTTTTTCTTGTACAACCAATAATTTGGCAGCAAATGACAGTCGCAGCTTTGTTTCACGCCATATCTCGACAAATATTAATGGTACATTAAAAATCAATCTGATTTTTAATATTTCTAATAAATAACATATTGTTGAGAACCGTAGCAATTTTTTCGCAATTTGAAAATGTAAGTACGGTAAAATTATAATTATGCATAGAAAGTATAAAAGTGCAACAATTTGTTTAAAGCTATGTTTAATAGTAAGTTGATTACAAAAACATATCACTCATTGTTCATATCTCGTCGAGAAACCAAAAATTAAAAAAAAAAATGGAACGATTTTGAAGCATGGGAGTCACGTTTTTTTTCGCGCGCCGCAGGCTGAAAAGAACGCCCCCCCCCTCCACTGGTCACTTTCTGACTCTTGAAGTAGATGCAACTTTAAACTATTGCAACATCAACAATTTTGAAATAATTAAGTTGAAAGCTATTGCGTACAATAGTTTAACCATCTCCCTATGAGTTTCTACTTAAATAATCCCTTAATGTTAATAAACAACGCCGAAGCTATTTTTGGAAAAAAAAACTATATCTCAGCTTCTAGTAGTCGTACAGAATTTGTTTCCTTTTCAAAATATGCACCTAAATCTTAGCTATCATGTCCACTTATCGGCATTTCGATAACAACAATTATTGAATAGTTATTCTATTTGTTTATTACGAAAAAACGAACCCAAACTTGTTTATCTGTTCCAATAAATTAAATCTACAATTCACTTACTTCTTCTTTTTTGTTATTGTTAGTACAAGTCTCGAACTTTTTTTTGCCTGCCTGCAGACCGCTGTACGACTCACTAACGAGCATTTGGCCTCAAAACTGGACAAAAAGGAGAAATGCAAACTATAAAAGTAATCATCGAAATTATTTTTTTGTATGCCTGAGTAACCGTACTATTATAAAATTATGATAAAGTGGCCCCTCCCCACCGCTACGCTCCGCACAGTTAATTGCAATCTAAGCTTCGTTCAATACTCACGCATTCGTCCTTGATAGATTTTTTTAGACTTGTGTTTGGTGTTTGGTATTTTGTAAAGTGACTATTAAAAAAAATATAATGGAATCTGAAAAACAAGGTATGTATTTAATTTTAATATATATTATTTATAAATATAATGACTGTTTAGTATTCTTATAGACCTAAAACAATATGTAAGAAAATTTTTTTGTTTTTCTTTTTAACTAATTAGTGTTTTTGAAAATGTTCCGAGCTAGGTCGGGCTACAATTCTTTTTTTTATAATAAACTATAGATATTAGCCATATCATAACAGTCCAAACATTTTCCACATGTTTCCACCTCTTAAAAAGACCGCTTCGAGTTCCACGGTTTTTTTTTTGCAATAATTTTGATTATTTTTTGCTAACATACATATTTTTTTTCCTATAGGTAGAGATTTGACATCAAATGTTATTGAGGTATATCGGAAAACGCTATACATGCTTTTTAAACAAAGCACATCCGGAACACTTGAAGATAAGGTATCATTTATGGAACATAAGCTCCGCGAAATGATGAAATGTCCCCAAAACGAGTACCATACCTTAAGTCACGATTTGAAATATTTTAATAGTAATTTGAAGAAGAGATGGATATCATCTAACTACATAGCAAAAGCCAACCCTTCCTGAGTGAAACTTTAGAATTGTTAGAACCCGAAGAACTGAATATATCAACAGTTGAAGAGAAAACTGCTGGAATCAATCAATCTGATGAATCGGATTGACCCAATTTGTATTATTTACTGATACTATGTGTTTTTTAATGATTTTTTTTCTGTATTCTTATCAAATAACATGTTAACTAAATTCATTTTTATTAATTTTCCGTAAAAAAATAGATTAAAATAATTTGGTCCCGTCTTTGAGACAAAATGCTCAAATCGCGGCCCGCGAAAAGAGACCCTAATCGAAAGCTCTGATTTCATTTTGTCACCCTTTAAACAAACAACAACAAAAATCTTTTTGGGATTTCCAATTCTTGCATTTAAAATCCATACAGTTTTTACAGTTTTTATCGCTGTAGTTCGATGTCCATTTTATTGGTATCCTTTTAAATAAAAGAAAGATTTTTCAAAGCATACAATAATCGATTTGCTATCTGCTGTCAACACAACTATGATCCTATTTATTTTTTTATTGCTAATGGAAGCGTGTGAATAAACATACATATGTAAAAGCAGAATAAGAAAACCTTATATATTTTAATTCATATATACAAATGTGTATATGCTTTTATAAAAAATGTTATAACTTTAAAGGACGAATAAACAATCAGGTAGCAAATCGTGCATAAATTCACACACTTCTATTAGCACTAAAAAATTAAATAGGATTAACAGCAAATCGTATGATGTTAATTATTTTTCTTAGAATTTTGCACAGTTAAATAAAATATGATTGTTTGCGGCCTTGTTTAGACATTATTAAAAATTAAACAGAATTCATTTAAGCCAATTTTGATTGCAATCGGTTTTTGTCAAAATATGTTGAAATTTTTTATTTGACAACCATTAATAAAGTCGGTAGAAAACTCTAAAATGTCAAACTTTGTAAAAGATATACTTTTTATGGGAAAACGTACGATTACCATAAGTCAACATATAAAACAATACCCATTACGTTTTTTTAATATTACTCCCCTCCCCACCCTAAGTCAGCGCCCCTTCACCCTATTGATAACATAATCCAGAAATAAAATCGGAGCACCTAAAGACATATAAAACGATACCCATTATGTTTTTTAAATATTACTCTTTTCCCCCTCCCCACCCTAAGTCAGCGCCCCTTCACCCGATTGGTAAAATAATGCCAGAAATGAAATCGGAGGACCTAAAACGTATAAAACGATAACATTACGTTTTTTTGATATTACTTCCCTCTCCTTATATATATATATATATATATATATATATATATATATATATATATATATATATATATATATATACAGTGCCTTCATTTCAAAACGAACCATCCTTAATAATTTTGTTAATTAGAAAAATTTAAAAAAAAAGAAAAAACACGTCAATTTAGATATACAGGGGGAAGTTTAATTTTACATTTGTTAAAAGTCTGTCAATCACCTCCTCACCTCCAGCTAACCTCACTTTGATATGTCAAATGGGAACCCCCACCTTGTGACACATCATTGTAAGCAGCATAAAATTGTCTATCCAACCGTATAAAAAAAATTAAATCGGTTGACGTACAAGCGAATAGTGTGCAAAAATGTCTTGTAATAATGCATAATATATCGGCCTCGAACTTTGGTATGACAAATGATTACCCTATAGTGTGATACATCATTTTAAAGGACGTACGATCTGCTATCCAACGATGTCAAAAAAAATTAAGTTAATAGACGTTATAGGCAATTAGGATGCAAAAATGTGTGTTAAATATAAGCAGTTTATTCAGTTTTATTCAGTTGAAGAAAATTATTTTATTAAATGTTCAAAATGTGCGCCGTTATTAGCGAGACAATAAAAAAGCCTATTTTGAAATTCCCCACGAACATTGGCAAGGGTTTCTCTGCTAATTTCTCTACATTCCCGAACAATTCGATCTTTTAAATCGTCAATATTTTCAGGTGGGGTTTTATAAACCTTGCTTTTTAAATACCCCCAAAGAAAAAAGTCTAGAGGGGTTAGGTCTGGAGACCGTGCTGGCCATTCAATTGCACCACGTCTGCCAATCCACGTCCCTGGAAAATGTTCATCAAGCCACTCTCGAATTGCCAAAGCGTAGTGCGGGGGAGCTCCATCTTGCTGGAAATGCAAATTATTTTCATTTAGTACCATAACAGCATTTTCATCCACTTGATTTTCTAAAGATTGCACAATGGCAGGGTATATTGTGTTTTCTAAAAGGTTTAAATAAATTTGCCCAGTTAAATTATCTTCCAAAAAAAATGGCCCGATGATTTCATTGCCATAAATTCCTGCCCACACGTTAATTTTTTCGGGATATTGAGTATGCCCTTCTCGGAAAAGGTGCGGATTTTCATTATCCCAGTATCTGCAGTTATGTCTGTTAACCAGTCCATTTAGAAAAAAAGTTGATTCATCACTAAATCAGATATTCTTAGGTAAATGGGGGTCCTCGTCAATTCGTTGGCACATTAATTCGCAAAATTGAATTCTCCTATCAAAATCGTCTTCTCCGAGTTCTTGAAGAATTTGAATTTTGTAGGGAAAAAACTTATTTTGTTTTAAAACTTTATGCACAGAGCCAGCAGAAATGTTGGTTAAATCTGCGACCTTTGAGATGGATAAAGTTGGATCTATTGCAAACTGTCCTAGTACCTCGATTTGGCATGCTTCATCTACAACCCTTTTCTCAATAGATTTTTTATTACAAACGGATCCCGTTTCTTCAAACTTTCGTACCAATTCGAGTACATATTTATGGCCCACGTTTTTGTCTTGATGCCTCTCGTTAAATGCTCTGGCGGTTCTACGAGCGCACCGATCTTCAGCTCCATAGAGAAAAATTATTTCTATTCTTTCGGCTAGCGTATACACCATTTATATTCACGTTTCAACTGGGCGTCACAATGACAATTTTAACAATAATAAACAACTGGTGTTTAAAGATCTTAAAAATTTTATTTAGTGCAGTGATTTCTTGTACCTATCAGGTACCGCAAAAAATATCATTGAAATAAATACACTAGATTGATTAGACTGCAATGAATTTTGCGATGAATTTTAAAACAGGCTTAGTTTTTTTCTCGCAAATATTTTAACTGTTTATTATTTTAAAAAAATATTTATTTTAAATTTAAAATAATATTTTACTCTATGAAGTAGCCATTTGACATAATAAAGTTTAATGTGATAAGGTGTCTATTATTACCACACATCTTTTCTTACTATTCGCTTGTACATCAACAGATTTTGTTTTTTTTTATTGGCTAAATAGGAGATAGTATGCCCTTTAAAATGATGTATCACACTATAGGGTAATCATTTGACATACTAAAGTTCGAGGCCGATATATTATGCATTATTACAAGACATTTTTGCACACTGCTCGCTTGTACGTCAACCGATTTAATTTTTTTTATACGGTTGGATAGACAATTTTATGCTGCTTACAATGATGTGTCACAAGGTGGGGGTTCCCATTTGACATATCAAAGTGAGGTTAGCTGGAGGTGAGGAGGTGATTGACAGACTTTTAACAAATGCAAAATTAAACTTCCCCCTGTATATCTAAATTGACGTGTTTTTTCTTTTTTTTAAATTTTTCTATTTAACAAAGTTATTAAGGATGGTTCGTTTTGAAATGAAGGCACTGTATATATATATATATATATATATATATATATATATATATATATATATATATATATATAAACAATCAAATAAAACATAAAAAGTTATAAACAAATTCACTGGGTAAAAAATTATTGAATACTTTACTTGAAATTTTGCACACTTGTTGTATGCAACAAGAGGCTCCTTTGATTGCAGTATAAGGTTAATGCCATATATTTTTCTATTGTTTATTAACAATTAAAAAACAGCCATTTTAGTACGTTTTTTTTTTTTGGAATAATTAACGAACAAATTATCCTATTCATATGGGCGTTAGCTCAGTTTGTAAGTATTTTTAATGGGCACCACTTTTGTGTGAAACTTGTCTCCTGAAAAATAATAGCTTTTCTTAGAACTCGAAATATTCCACAAAAAATTCAAAATAATGGACAGAAAATTAGGTATTTCATGGGGATTATATTATCTGTGTATTGTGTGTGAGCAATTGTTACCATGTTTTTTTACTATAAAGTTTTAGAAATATGTTTTGACATAAATCACTGATTTGTTTATATAATCGTTATGAAAATGTAAAAGAAGCCAGGTGGAATTTTTTGGTCATTTTCATCAAAGCCGTACATAGAGTTTATCTATGTATATGTGTGATGATCAATATGTGTACATTGCTACCTGAAAGATCTATTCTGTCCCTATTCTGCTGCTTAGAATATAGAACAATTTCAGATTGAGTAGACCTTTCTCTTCCATTTCATGCGCTCCCAGGTATCCTGGGGTTATATAATGTATTAAATGCCATATATTCATTTAAAATACAAAATACTAGCTAAAACGAATCCTTTAGTGTTCGATAATTAATTTTAATAAAATGATCCGACCCATTCCTATCTTGAAATTTTCTAATTAAGAAATGATAAAATAATTTGTCATGTAAGCAATAAAACTTTTGACGCAATCTCCTCTTGAATCCATCAATCAAATTCACTTGACCCCTTGATTACTGTCACCCCTAGACAATTGCTCACAGTCCCCCAATCTCTCCAGTTATGCCATTGAAGTATAGCAATTTGGATCTAAAATTTTATTACCCGGATAAACTGTCCCAAGTGAGTCACCAAGTTAGAATAATCATCTTTTATTGTACAACTAAAGGGTGGGCTGGGCGCCCTTTTTCGAAACTCAACCCCTTGATGGCTTGTCGTTGTTGTATGTGTATTTTTATAAATGAAGTACGTGGCAAAGTTCGTCGTCGGTTTTAAAACAGAAATGAAATACGGGGTCTGTCTAAAGTTTCCCCTAGTTGAAATAAAAAATGTCCTATCTGTGTGGCCAATTGTCGTTTTAAAGATACAAATTTATAAAGGTATTATAGGCTGGATTTAAAAGTAAATTGGCGTTAAGACAAACAAAGAAATAATAATCGAAAATCAGGAGGTCGTAACTAGTAACAAATATTTCTGTACTTCTAGGATAGTTTTTGAGTTAAAAACCGTTTAGCATTTGGAAAATGGCATTTTTCCGGTTTTGGTTCCAGTTCGGCATTTTCAAATTATGTTTCCTCGATAGCTGCTCGGCTTGGAATGAACGTGTTCGTCCTCTGCCGGTCTTTCTATAGTTTGACACGGGTTATACCTTGGTTCTGCCTGGTTGGTTTTCTCGCTTCCCGGTGCCTTCTCTCGGTTTGCTGTCTTGGTTCTCTGATATGTTGTTTTTGGTTTGGTTTTAAGTATGGGTTTCCCTGTAATTGAGGTATTTTGTGCATCATCTCTCCTGTTAAAGTTTTTAGAGCTTTCTATTTCGAGATAATGCACGTTCTATAGTGCTTTATAGGTACGATATGTTTAGTTTCTAGGAAATTTATAATGTGTCCTGTCTCGTGATGATGTTGGAATAAAGCTGATAAATTGTGCATATGAATTCTTCCAATTATGCCTGTTACACCTTTTATATTTGACATTGTGGGTTTTGGTTTGAATTTGAAATCTTCTTTTTTCGCTGCTATGGCTTTTGTGTTCTGTTTTATGACCTTTTTAATATTATGTTCTTTGTAGTGGTTTAATTTTGTAATATTATTAAGTCCTTCTTGTTGGTTCGTAGGTTTGGTTAGTCGCAAGGATCAGTGTGTTGGCAACCGATTGTAATTGTGATAGACGGTGGTGCGATTCGGAGTTCAGGTATATGTTTGTGTGTGTGAGTTTTCTGAAGACCCTATAATCGATGCTTAGATCGTCGTTTCTGGTAATTAAAACATCAAGAAAATCTAGCTGCTTATTAACTTCAACCTCCAATGTGAACTATATATATATATATATATATATATATATATATATATATAGTATAATATAGCGCATCGTTGATAATTGTATTGATATTGATTCTTGACTAAGCTTAACTTTTTTACCTTTCTTAATATTATCTTTACTTAGATCAGTATTTTTTCTTTTAGGATCTTCATTCTTAACTTTTAAACTATCTATTTAAGATTATTTAACAATAAATAAAATATTTGAGAGGAATCAACAATATTTTAACAAAATATTGATTGAAGCAGGACAAATAATTGCAAAAATACAAGGCACAAGCGAATGGTATTGAGTTTTGAAACATAAAAACTTGAAGAAATAAGGAAATTATTGAGAGGAAACAAATAAGGTACCTTTTAATATATAAATAAACCAACAACTTATAAAAAAATAACTATTAATAGTAAACTAGAAAGCTTAATGAATAAGTAAATCATAGTTTTCCAACTCCCATCCTCCTCCTCCTCCCCCGTTGGTCTCCAAATTCTTTCGAAGGGCGGTATCCGGTCCAAGGGTAACTTGGGGACGTTAAAATGATCGAGGATTCTATCATGGATTTTAATGATGGTCTAGAAAAGGTTGGAACCTAAGAAATATAGCAACCACCAAATAATCCTAAAAATCAATATGGAAAAACAGTAAATGTTAAGTCAGAAAATGTGTCTGATTTAACGGAAAAATCAATACTGACGGGGATCAAATATAACAGAGCTTCAGGATCAAATGGAGTGCTGGTAAAATAAGGAAAGTATGAAAAAAGGTGAACAAATACTGAAACGACAGACTGTGTAGCGGTTGTCGCGCAATATCCCTGGGGGCAGCGCAGGTTTTGTCGGAAATACCATCGATAAAACTTATGGATCTGGAGTGTAAGGAGAGATACCAGGGTAAAGAGAAACAAGAAACTAGGAATTCTCCGAGCTAGAAAAGCTTTTCTTAGTGCTAAGATGTAGCAATTTTGGAGTTCGTGAAACCACTTTTAGCATATGGGAGCAATAGTGGAGAAACTATGCATGGACCTATAGCCTCATTCCCAACATCCAAACCTGGCTAGAAAGGCCCTTGGGGAGATTAAATATTTTCTCTGCCAGGCACTTTCAGGGCATGGGTGCGTTAGAAAATACCTGTATGACAGACAGAAAGCAGAGTCGGACAAATGTACATACTGTCAACAAATTGATAATGCAAACCATACATTGTTCTTTTGCCAAAGATAGACACAAACCAGAGAAGTATTCGCCAGAAATACGGGTAATCGCTTTCATACTGTAAACATGATAGAATGCTTAACACTATTAGAAGACACCTGGAATAAGACATACAAGGCAGTTAGAAACATCATCGAAAGGAAAAAAGTAGAAGCTCGATAATGGACATCTGTAACTTAATACGTGCTGAAGTAATGCGGAAGCAACGCACACTCACTTCACGGACACAGGGGAAACATTTTTTTTAATCGGTAGGCAGCAAAGGGCCTGAATCCGGCATTCCCAGTTGCCAGAACAACAAACTGGGATGTTTCTAGGAGATTTTTTTACCCTCCTAAAAAAAAAGAATTGAAACTACACTTGAGTAAATTCTTAGAAGAAGGAAAGATCATTATGTCACAAAAAATTGTTCCTATTATATCTTCAGCCAACAACACACACGGTTACTTGCACGTGTGAAGATCTTTCTTTAAACACTAGAAAGTTTTCACGTTCTTAGATCTACCGGTTTTGCTTGTTAACATAACTTTCACAGATAGAAATGAGCTTTTCTTAAAAGATAATTTTATTGCAAAATTCTAAATTAACTCTATCTGGCTCCGAAATAAAATTAGTTAACGCACGGCAACGCCGATCTGTGGTCTGTGGGGCCTTAGTTCTTGAGTTGGATTAATTTTATATGGATGCTGGAATAGATCTTGGGTCAAAATTCGATGCAAAGGGCTTCTCGTAAAGTTCAGTTGTTGAAATCGGCGACGAATTAATGTTTTAGGATTTTCAGCAACATGTCTATTTACTCTACCGATGTTTTCATTAGATCGAATACCACGAAGATGTGCTGGTATCTTTGAATCAAGACCCCAACAAGATACTTCAGATATCATTTTTTACATGTTGCCCAAAAATTTTATCTATATAATATTTGACACAAGATGGAGCACAATTCATTAATTTTCCGGTCCCTAGGTGGCACGTGAAAAACATAGATAATCTAAGTTATAAGGTTCAATAAACGCCCTAAATTTAAATTTCAAACCATCTATTGGAACAGCCTTTAGAAGTTGGGATGTTTCGACAAAACCATTCAATTTAGTAACGAAAATTTTTAAATGAATACCGATATATCTAAATTAACTTCCGAAACTTGGGAAGTCGTTTAAATAATTAAATAGTAATTTATTGGAATTAAGCAGGTGTGGTTACGAAACTAGTTCTTGTTAAAACTTAGTTTCTGAAAGTTCAAGGACATATTAAGAATTGCCAAGAATTTGTTTTTTCTTTTGAGAAAACTTAGCAGAATGTGAATTTTTCCGATATTTGAAGGCAAATTGATCTACTTTATATATGTACATATACAGGGTGTTTATCAAACATACGATAAAAATTGAAGGAGATATTCCAAGGATATTTGTTCTTTGATGATTTGTGATAAAAACGCGCTTTGTTTCGAAGATACAGGGTGAAACAAATTCTCGACAAATCAAATTTTAGTATTTTTCAAATTATGAATGTAGCAGAAATAAAAGTATGGCATACTACACTGGACGTACCAAGTAATTAAAATTTATAAAAATTCGTTGTTACCTTTTAACAAAATTCCAATTACTGCGAACGGCTGCAGACATTGAATTTAAATACGAACGTCGAGATGACTGACGAGCATTTCATTTATGGACTTATTAATACTTGTGCTGCAATTTTGAAAACTTTTAAATGTCGTTCGTCTTCAAGAAGGTTATAAACCTCTTGAAAGTTTTTCTCTTTAACGCTGGTAAGACAAGACATTAACGATCATATATCTCATTTTCAGCCCGTTCGCGTCCTGCTTTGAACTCCTTATGCCAAGCAAACACGCAGACCCTTGAGAATGTTTGATTCCCGAACTGTACTTTGAAGGATTTGAGTTAGTTTGATGTTTTGATGAGCAAGAAATTTTCTTAAAATGAGTTCGCACAGTGGAAGAGTGGACTTCTTGCCTTGACTGCTGATGTCGTCCAGGCATCCCTTTCAATGTACTCTAGTAGCACCTGCCAATTTATATCAAATTTACGCGGTCTGGAACAAAAGTCTCGTTTGTATTTGACTCACCCTCGTAGTTATAATGTAATGTATTTGAAACTAGAAATAAATAAAATAAACATAACTTCGAGTACCCGCAACCATACCAGAAACAAACTGCATTCAACTAATTCGACAAAATTTCTGTGACCTGAATTTACTACAAAGTTCCAATTCACATAAATCACAACATTTCCGTAATATTAAACCTTATTTACAAAACAACTGAAAAGTCATAATAAATACCCCAACCCTATCTTTTCAAATGGACCATCAATACATTATTCATGACGACTACATATTACCGTAACCAACTTAATTTGTAACATTCCCCCAAAGGAAAAGAGCCAATTAAATTATTTTCACTGTGAAAAATAGCTCTTTATGAACGCTAAGCCCTTATCCCCCATGAAAATTTAGTTACCATTTGCCTGGGGGAAGATGTGCTTTTTCGAATTTCTTGGTTTTAATCCCTTGTGGTTGCGTCTACTGCAATGGTAAAGTGAATTTAAACCTTCGGTTGCTTAAAGTCCGGCAAATAAATAATTTTCAAGAAAATTTTTATAAGATAAATCTGATCGACAAAATGTTCTATTAAATTTTCATTTAGTTATATTTAAAAATTATCAGAAGAATTTGTGGAAGTGGTCTTTAATTTGTAATTAAGGAAACTTTGAATTGTAGAAATCTTTTCTTGGTGGAAGTCTATGGAAATTAAACTTTGGTAGGGAGAAAATGTAACTAGCGATTTTATTGCTGAAAAGGGTGTATTTTGACATCACTAAAAACATACTTCGATGGAAATTCATACGGTCCATGGCTTACAAAATGGCGGCCAAAAAATGGTCACTTTTTCAATTTTTCCAGTTTATCTTGAAAAATAAAGGTTGTATGAAAAAATTTTTCAAACAAAAGTTGTAGATAATTGAAAAATCTATCGATTTTTATAGGTGGCTCCACTAGTTATTGAAATATAATTTTTTTTCTCGGAAAATTCAATTTTTTAAATTAATAATTAAATGATATTTCTTAATTAACTATCGCTTCAGAAGTCTAGGAAATGATAGGTATTTTTGACCCAAAAAGTGTATTTAATCCGAAATTTGTGAGTTGAATAGTTTCCGAGAAAATCGAGCTCAAAATTGAAAATTCGACGTCGATTATTATCCTTCCTAATAAAGAAACAGCAACCAGATTGACAGCAATTTGTTTGAAATGATGTATATTTTTAAGACGTTTTTAAATTTTTTTTGATCTTCCATCGAGAAAATTACGAAAAACAGTTTTTTGCACTCGAAAAATTGCAATAACTTTTTGTCAGTTTATTTACTATTATTTTAATACGTCTATTAGATTTAGATATATCATTTCCGATCGCCGGAAAAAAAATTGTTTTACGATAAAATTTACCTTTTTTAAAAAAAAAAATGGGCAACGTCGCGGTGTTTTTAGTGATGCCAAAATATACCCTTTTCAGCAATAAAATCGCTAGTTACATTTTTTTCCCAAAACGGCTCTCTTTGAGTCACACATTTTCTGGAAAATTCTCTCTTCATTTTCTAAGATCTTTACTTCATTCTTCTTGAAAGTCTTCTGATAATTGCCCAAGATGACGATGATCTGGAAAATATGTCGCAAAATCTAATACAATAGTTTAAAAATGGAACTTGCAAATAAAATATTGCACAATTGATCTTTGAAAACGTTGAAATAATTAAATTTTGTAAAGAATGAATGACTTAGACACAAGAGACGCAGTATTTAATTTAAATCCAACGAAGTCGTATAAATTGCAACGTATCTGCATGCTTTATTAATTTTGAAAAAGCTTTCGACCGAGTAAAGCAACAAAAACTAATAGAAACACTACAAGAGCATCAATTGGATGATAAAGATTTACAATTTATTTCTAACCTTTATTGGAAACAAGAATCATTTGTTCAGGTGGAGGAAAAGGAATCACAAAAATTCCAAAGTCGTCAGGGTGTTCGTCAGGATTGTGTGTTATCCCCCCCTACTCTTTAACATCTATTCAGAAAAACTATTTCGGGAAGCTCTTGACGAGGTAAAAGAGGATGTCTCTCTAAATGGGGTTTTGATCAATAATCTGAGATATTCAGATGATACTGTCCTTCTTGCAGACACAGCTGAAGGACTTCAAAGACTGATAGAAAGGGTAGATGAGATTTGTGAAAAATACAACATGCGATTGAATATAGGCAAAACAAAGATTGTGATAATAAGCAAAAACATATCCCAAAATGTACAATTTCGCGTCAGAGGTTCTCTTATTGAAACAGTATCATGGCTACATAATTTGCGACATGGACCGGAAAGACATCTTCTGAATTATTTAGAGCCGCTGCCAATAAAGTAATATGAATGAATGATCGCCAACGTCCACTGAAGATAGAGCATAGGAAGAAGAAGAAGAAAGTGTAACAATATTTGGGATTGATTGTATCATAAAATGGGATACTGGAACAACCAATAAAAAAGAGAAATAGTCCAAGGTGATTTTGCCTTTTGTAGTACCGTGGGAACAAAGTAATTTGAAACAAAATAAAAAAAAAAAATAACTGACATCAGTCAATAGCTATAAAATCTGGCAGATACAAAATAGGGCCGAGAAAATGTTAATCGTCGCAGAGATGGATTACTGATGGATAGTAGCAGGAAAATCAAGAACAGAAAGAATAAACAGTGAAAGAACAAGAAATATGGCAGTGGTCATTAACAGTAGAGTTAACGACATTAGAATAAAATTACCATTGTGGTATTAATCCAGCAAAACCCAAAGTAAATTTTGACGTAGACATCATATGAGAGATAGCTGAGATGACTACCGAGAAAATGTTAGAGATGAGTTCTTAGTGAAAAAATGAGAGACAAAGACCAAAATGACCTAAAGACAAAATCTTAAAATTATACAAAAACTGTTAACTAAAGCAAAAAAATGGAACAAAATTAAAATCTTTGTCAGCAATATAATCTTGATATGGAAAAAATCAATACATGTAGCATTAGTTTAAATATATTGCCATTTAGAGCAAATAATTAACACATATATATTTTTCATATTTAAAATACCGGTTAAACTTGTAAAGTCCTGCGGTAAAGCTAGTAGCTTATTCCCCAGCTCAGTTAAATGAGTTCGATAAGTGGAATGTGTCCAGTGGGTATCAAAAATAACTCGGCTAGCACTAAAACATTCATGTTACGGTAAAGTTTAAATGTCGCAATAATATCGAGAAAGCTAAATTTTAATATAGTAATAATTTTGGCAAAACCACCCTTTTCAAATATTTATAAAACTTTCAGCCATCATTTACCTTAAATTAGCCACTAAAATTGGTCTAAATAAGGTCAAATTAGCACACATTTTACCAGAAATTAATACGGGACGACCGAAGCGCAGCCCCCTAAATGACAGTTCGCTATAAATCACAATTATCAACCCGCAGTAGAAAAGCGATGCCGCTATTTTGCCCTCTTGCACGTAATTTATGTATTGTGTCGTTGCCGAATGCTGCTGTTGCTGTTTGAATTATTGGCAACAGGGAGTTGATTATTGTAATGCTACTAAGGTGGACTGTTGGTAATTGGTAGTTTTTATGCCACAATTAGAAAAAGTAGAAAATTGCAAAAAATATATATTTAGTCTTTTAACAAACATGCTCTTCTTAAACAATTCCTTAAAAAGAGCTTTGAGTACAGGAAAATAGAAACGATTCAGCCTCTTATATTAGAACTGTGTATGCTGCTGGCACTCCTTCCCGTTGACAACTTGTTTTTCTTGCGATCGCAACTCTCCTTCACAAGAGCTTTGAGTACAGGGAAATAGAACCGATTATGCCTTTTATATTAGAGATGTGTATGCTGCTGGCACTTCCTCCCGTTGACAACTTGTTTTTTTTGCGATCGCAACTTTCCTTCCCAAGAGCTTTGAGTACAGGAAAATAGAACCGATTATGCCTTTTATATTAGAAATGTGTATGCTGCTGGCACTCCCTCCCGTTGACAACTTGTTTTTCTTGCGATCGCAACTCTCCTTCCCAAGAGCTTTGAGTACAGGAAAATAGAACCGATTATGCCTTTTATATTAGAAATGTGTATGCTGCTGGCACTCCCTCCCGTTGACAACTCGTTTTTCTTGCGATGGCAACTCTCCTTCCCAAGAGCTTTGAGTACAGGAAAATAGAGCCGATTATGCCTTTTATATTAGAAATGTGTATGCTGCTGGCACTCCCTCCCGTTGAAAACTTGTTTTTCTTGCGATCGCAACTCTCCTTCCCAAGAGCTTTGAGTACAGGAAAATAGAACCGATTATGCCTTTTATATTAGAAATGTGTATGCTGCTGGCACCCCCTCCCGTTGACAACTTGTTTTTCTTGCGATCGCAACTCTCCTTCCCAAGAGCTTTGAGTACAGGAAAATAGAACCGATTATGCCTTTTATATTAAAAATGTGTATGCTGCAGGCACTCCCTCCCGTTGAAAACTTGTTTTTCTTGCGATCGCAACTCTCCATCCCAAGAGCTTTAAGTACAGGAAAATAGAACCGATTATGCCTTTTATATTAGAGATGTGTATGCTGCTGGCACTTCCTCCCGTTGACAACTTGTTTTTTTTGCGATCGCAACTCTCCTTCCCAAGAGCTTTGAGTACAGGAAAATAGAACCGATTATGCCTTTTATATTAGAAATGTGTATGCTGCTGGCACTCCCTCCCGTTGACAACTTGTTTTTCTTGCGATCGCAACTCTCCTTCCCAAGAGCTTTGAGTACAGGAAAATAGAACCGATTATGCCTTTTATATTAGAAATGTGTATGCTGCTGGCACTCCCTCCCGTTGACAACTTGTTTTTCTTGCGATAGCAACTCTCCTTCCCAAGAGATTTGAGTACAGGAAAATAGAACCGATTATGCCTTTTATATAAAAAATGTGTATGCTGCAGGCACTCCCTCCCGTTGAAAACTTGTTTTTCTTGCGATCGCAACTCTCCTTCCCAAGAGCTTTGAGTACAGGAAAATAGAACCGATTATGCCTTTTATATTAGAAATGTGTATGCTGCTGGCACTCCCTCCCGTTGACAACTTGTTTTTCTTGCGATCGCAACTCTCCTTCCCAAGAGTTTTAGTACAGGAAAATACAACCGATTATGACTTTTATATTAAAAATGTGTATGCTGCAGGCACTCCCTCCTGTTGAAAACTTGTTTTTCTTGCGATCGCAACTCTCCTTCCCAAGAGCTTTGAGTACAGGAAAATAGAACCGATTATGACTTTTATATTAAAAATGTGTATGCTGCAGGCACTCCCTCCCATTGAAAACTTGTTTTTCTTGCGATCGCAACTCTCCTTCCCAAGAGCTTTGAGTACAGGAAAATAGAACCGATTATGCCTTTTATATTAAAAATGTGTATGCTGCAGGCACTCCCTCCCGTTGACAACTTGTTTTTCTTGCGATCGCAACTCTCCTTCCCAAGAGCTTTGAGTACAGGAAAATAGAACCGATTATGACTTTTATATTAAAAATGTGTATGCTGCAGGCACTCCCTCCCGTTGAAAACTTGTTTTTCTTGCGATCGCAACTCTCCTTCCCAAGAGCTTTGAGTACAGGAAAATAGAACCGATTATGCCTTTTATATTAAAAATGTGTATGCTGCAGGCACTCCCTCCCGTTGACAACTTGTTTTTCTTGCGATCGCAACTCTCCTTCCCAAGAGCTTTGAGTACAGGAAAATAGAACCGATTATGCCTTTTATATTAGAGATGTGTATGCTGCTGGCACTTCCTCCCGTTGACAACTTGTTTTTTTTGCGATCGCAACTCTCCTTCCCAAGAGCTTTGAGTACAGGAAAATAGAACCGATTATGCCTTTTATATTAGAAATGTGTATGCTGCTGGCACTCCCTCCCGTTGACAACTTGTTTTTCTTGCGATCGCAACTCTCTTTCCCAAGAGCTTTGAGTACAGGAAAATAGAACCGATTATGCCTTTTATATTAGAAATGTGTATGCTGCTGGCACTCCCTCCCGTTGACAACTTGTTTTTCTTGCGATCGCAACTCTCCTTCCCAAGAGCTTTGAGTACAGGAAAATAGAACCGATTATGCCTTTTATATTAAAAATGTGTATGCTGCAGGCACTCCCTCCCGTTGAAAACTTGTTTTTCTTGCGATCACAACTCTCCTTCCCAAGAGCTTTGAGTACAGGAAAATAGAACCGATTATGCCTTTTATATTAAAAATGTGTATGCTGCAGGCACTCCCTCCCGTTGACAACTTGTTTTTCTTGCGATCGCAACTCTCCTTCTCAAGAGCTTTGAGTACAGGAAAATAGAACCGATTATGCCTTTTATATTAGAGATGTGTATGCTGCTGGCACTTCCTCCCGTTGACAACTTGTTTTTTTTGCGATCGCAACTCTCCTTCCCAAGAGCTTTGAGTACAGGAAAATAGAACCGATTATGCTTTTTATATTAGAGATGTGTATGCTGCTGGCACTTCCTCCCGTTGACAACTTGTTTTTCTTGCGATCGCAACTCTCCTTCCCAAGAGCTTTGAGTACAGGAAAATAGAACCGATTATGCCTTTTATATTAAAAATGTGTATGCTGCTGGCACTCCCTCCCGTTGACAACTTGTTTTTCTTGCGATCGCAACTCTCCTTCCCAAGAGCTTTGAGTACAGGAAAATAGAACCGATTATGCCTTTTATATTAGAAATGTGTATGCTGCTGGCACTCCCTCCCGTTGACAACTTGTTTTTCTTGCGATCGCAACTCTCCTTCCCAAGAGCTTTGAGTACAGGAAAATAGAACCGATTATGCCTTTTATATTAAAAATGTGTATGCTGCTGGCACTCCCTCCCGTTGAAAACTTGTTTTTCTTGCGATCGCAACTCTCCTTCCCAAGAGCTTTGAGTACAGGAAAATAGAACCGATTATGCCTTTTATATTAGAAATGTGTATGCTGCAGGCACTCCCTCCCGTTGAAAACTTGTTTATCTTGCGATCGCAACTCTCCTTCCCAAGAGCTTTGAGTACAGGAAAATAGAACCGATTATGCCTTTTATATTAGAACTGTGTATGCTGCTGGCACTCCCTCCCGTTGACAACTTGTTTTTTTTGCGATCGCAACTCTCCTTCCCAAGAGCTTTGATTACAGGAAAATAGAACCGATTATGCCTTTTATATTAGAAATGTGTATGCTGCTGGCACTCCCTCCCGTTGACAACTTGTTTTTCTTGCGATCGCAACTCTCCTTCCCAAGAGCTTTGAGTACAGGAAAATAGAACCGATTATGCCTTTTATATTAGAAATGTGTATGCTGCAGGCACTCCCTCCCGTTGAAAACTTGTTTATCTTGCGATCGCAACTCTCCTTCCCAAGAGCTTTGAGTACAGGAAAATAGAACCGATTATGCCTTTTATATTAGAAATGTGTATGCTGCTGGCACTCCTTCCCGTTGACAACTTGTTTTTCTTGCGATCGCAACTCTCCTTCCCAAGAGCTTTGAGTACAGGAAAATAGAACCGATTATGCCTTTTATATTAGAAATGTGTATGCTGCTGGCACTCCCTCCCGTTGACAACTTGTTTTTCTTGCGATCGCAACTCTCCTTCCCAAGAGCTTTGAGTACAGGAAAATAGAACCGATTATGCCTTTTATATTAGAAATGTGTATACTGCTGCCACTCCCTCCCGTTGAAAACTTGTTTTTCTTGCGATCGCAACTCTCCTTCCCAAGAGCTTTGAGTACAGGAAAATAGAACCGATTATGCCTTTTATATTAAAAATGTGTATGCTGCAGGCACTCCCTCCCGTTGAAAACTTGTTTATCTTGCGATCGCAACTCTCCTTCCCAAGAGCTTTGAGTACAGGAAAATAGAACCGATTATGCCTTTTATATTAAAAATGTGTATGCTGCAGGCACTCCCTCCCGTTGAAAACTTGTTTATATTGCGATCGCAACTCTCCTTCCCAAGAGCTTTGAGTACAGGAAAATAGAACCGATTATGCCTTTTATATTAAAAATGTGTATGCTGCAGGCACTCCCTCCCGTTGAAAACTTGTTTATCTTGCGATCGCAACTCTCCTTCCCAAGAGCTTTGAGTACAGGAAAATAGAACCGATTATGCCTTTTATATTAAAAATGTGTATGCTGCAGTCACTCCCTCCCGTTGAAAACTTGTTTATCTTGCGATCGCAACTCTCCTTCCCAAGAGCTTTGAGTACAGGAAAATAGAACCGATTATGCCTTTTATATTAAAAATGTGTATGCTGCTGGCACTCCCTCCCGTTGAAAACTTGTTTATCTTGCGATCGCAACTCTCCTTCCCAAGAGTTTTGAGTACAGGAAAATAGAACCGATTATGCCTTTTATATTAGAAATGTGTATGCTGCTGACACTCCCTCCCGTTGACAACTTGTTTTTCTTGCGATCGCAACTCTCCTTCCCAAGAGCTTTGAGTACAGGAAAATAGAACCGATTATGCCTTTTATATTAAAAATGTGTATGCTGCAGGCACTCCCTCCCGTTGAAAACTTGTTTATCTTGCAATCGCAACTCTCCTTCCCAAGAGCTTGGAGTACAGGAAAATAGAACCGATTATGCCTTTTATATTAGAAATGTGTATGCTGCTGGCACTCCCTCCCGTTGACAACTTGTTTTTTTTTGCGATCGCAACTCTCCTTCCCAAGAGTTTTGAGTACAGGAAAATAGAACCGATTATGACTTTTATATTAGAAATGTGTATGCTGCTGCACTCCCTCCCGTTGACAACTTGTTTTTTTTTGCGATCGCAACTCTCCTTCCCAAGAGCTTTGAGTACAGGAAAATAGAACCGATTATGCCTTTTATATTAGAAATGTGTATGCTGCTGGCACTCCCTCCCGTTGACAACTTGTTTTTTTTGCGATCGCAACTCTCCTTCCCAAGAGCTTTGAGTACAGGAAAATAGAACCGATTATGCCTTTTATATTGGAAATGTGTATGCTGCTGGCACTCCCTCCCGTTGACAACTTGTTTTTCTTGCGATCGCAACTCTCCTTCCCAAGAGCTTTGAGTACAGGAAAATAGAACCGATTATGCCTTTTATATTAGAAATGTGTATGCTGCTGGCACTCCCTCCCGTTGACAACTTGTTTTTCTTGCGATCGCAACTCTCCTTCCCAAGAGCTTTGAGTACAGGAAAATATAACCGATTATGCCTTTTATATTAAAAATGTGTATGCTGCAGGCACTCCCTCCCGTTGAAAACTTGTTTATCTTGCGATCGCAACTCTCCTTCCCAAGAGCTTTGAGTACAGGAAAATAGAACCGATTATGCCTTTTATATTAGAAATATGTATGCTGCTGGCACTCCCTCCCGTTGACAACTTGTTTTTCTTGCGATCGCAACTCTCTTTCCCAAGAGCTTTGAGTACAGGAAAATAGAACCGATTATGCATTTTATATTAGAAATGTGTATGCTGCTGGCACTCCCTCCCGTTGACAACTTGTTTTTCTTGCGATCGCAACTCTCCTTCCCAAGAGCTTTGAGTACAGGAAAATAGAACCGATTATGCCTTTTATATTAGAAATGTGTATGCTGCTGGCACTCCCTCCCGTTGACAACTTGTTTTTCTTGCGATCTCAACTCTCCTTCCCAAGAGCTTTGAGTACAGGAAAATAGAACCGATTATGTCTTTTATATTAGAAATGTGTATGCTGCTGGCACTCCCTCCCGTTGACAACTTGTTTTTCTTGCGATCGCAACTCTCCTTCCCAAGAGCTTTGAGTACAGGAAAATATAACCGATTATGCCTTTTATATTAAAAATGTGTATGCTGCTGGCACTCCCTCCCGTTGACAACTTGTTTTTCTTGCGATCTCAACTCTCCTTCCCAAGAGCTTTGAGTACAGGAAAATAGAACCGATTATGCCTTTTATATTAGAAATGTGTATGCTGCTGGCACTCCCTCCCGTTGACAACTTGTTTTTCTTGCGATCGCAACTCTCCTTCCCAAGAGCTTTGAGTACAGGAAAATAGAACCGATTATGCCTTTTATATTAAAAATGTGTATGCTGCAGGCACTTCCTCCCGTTGAAAACTTGTTTTTCTTGCGATCACAACTCTGCTTCCCAAGAGCTTTGAGTACAGGAAAATAGAAACGATTATGCCTTTTATATTAAAAATGTGTATGCTGCAGGCACTCCCTCCCGTTGACAACTTGTTTTTCTTGCGATCGCAACTCTCCTTCTCAAGAGCTTTGAGTACAGGAAAATAGAACCGATTATGCTTTTTATATTAGAGATGTGTATGCTGCTGGCACTTCCTCCCGTTGACAACTTGTTTTTTTTGCGATCGCAACTCTCCTTCCCAAGAGCTTTGAGTACAGGAAAATAGAACCGATTATGCCTTTTATATTAGAGATGTGTATGCTGCTGGCACTTCCTCCCGTTGACAACTTGTTTTTCTTGCGATCGCAACTCTCCTTCCCAAGAGCTTTGAGTACAGGAAAATATAACCGATTATGCCTTTTATATTAAAAATGTGTATGCTGCAGGCACTCCCTCCCGTTGACAACTTGTTTTTCTTGCGATCGCAACTCTCCTTCCCAAGAGCTTTGAGTACAGGAAAATAGAACCGATTATGCCTTTTATATTAGAAATGTGTATGCTGCTGGCACTCCCTCCCGTTGACAACTTGTTTTTCTTGCGATCGCAACTCTCCTTCCCAAGAGCTTTGAGTACAGGAAAATAGAACCGATTATGCCTTTTATATTAAAAATGTGTATGCTGCTGGCACTCCCTCCCGTTGAAAACTTGTTTTTCTTGCGATCGCAACTCTCCTTCCCAAGAGCTTTGAGTACAGGAAAATAGAACCGATTATGCCTTTTATATTAGAAATGTGTATGCTGCTGGCACTCCCTCCCGTTGAAAACTTGTTTATCTTGCGATCGCAACTCTCCTTCCCAAGAGCCTTGAGTACAGGAAAATAGAACCGATTATGCCTTTTATATTAGAACTGTGTATGCTGCTGGCACTCCCTCCCGTTGACAACTTGTTTTTCTCGCGATCGCAACTCTCCTTCACAAGAGCTTTGAGTACAGGGAAATAGAACCGATTATGCCTTTTATATTAGAGATGTGTATGCTGCTGGCACTTCCTCCCGTTGACAACTTGTTTTTTTTTGCGATCGCAACTCTCCTTCCCAAGAGCTTTGAGTACAGGAAAATAGAACCGATTATGCCTTTTATATTGGAAATGTGTATGCTGCTGGCACTCCCTCCCGTTGACAACTTGTTTTTTTTGCGATCGCAACTCTCCTTCCCAAGAGCTTTGAGTACAGGAAAATAGAACCGATTATGCCTTTTATATTGGAAATGTGTATGCTGCTGGCACTCCCTCCCGTTGACAACTTGTTTTTCTTGCGATCGCAACTCTCCTTCCCAAGAGCTTTGAGTACAGGAAAATAGAACCGATTATGCCTTTTATATTAGAAATGTGTATGCTGCTGGCACTCCCTCCCGTTGACAACTTGTTTTTCTTGCGATCGCAACTCTCTTTCCCAAGAGCTTTGAGTACAGGAAAATAGAACCGATTATGCATTTTATATTAGAAATGTGTATGCTGCTGGCACTCCCTCCCGTTGACAACTTGTTTTTCTTGCGATCGCAACTCTCCTTCCCAAGAGCTTTGAGTACAGGAAAATATAACCGATTATGCCTTTTATATTAAAAATGTGTATGCTGCTGGCACTCCCTCCCGTTGACAACTTGTTTTTCTTGCGATCTCAACTCTCCTTCCCAAGAGCTTTGAGTACAGGAAAATAGAACCGATTATGCCTTTTATATTAAAAATGTGTATGCTGCAGGCACTTCCTCCCGTTGAAAACTTGTTTTTCTTGCGATCACAACTCTGCTTCCCAAGAGCTTTGAGTACAGGAAAATAGAAACGATTATGCCTTTTATATTAAAAATGTGTATGCTGCAGGCACTCCCTCCCGTTGACAACTTGTTTTTCTTGCGATCGCAACTCTCCCTTCTCAAGAGCTTTGAGTACAGGAAAATAGAACCGATTATGCTTTTTATATTAGAGATGTGTATGCTGCTGGCACTTCCTCCCGTTGACAACTTGTTTTTTTTGCGATCGCAACTCTCCTTCCCAAGAGCTTTGAGTACAGGAAAATAGAACCGATTATGCCTTTTATATTAGAGATGTGTATGCTGCTGGCACTTCCTCCCGTTGACAACTTGTTTTTCTTGCGATCGCAACTCTCCTTCCCAAGAGCTTTGAGTACAGGAAAATATAACCGATTATGCCTTTTATATTAAAAATGTGTATGCTGCAGGCACTCCCTCCCGTTGACAACTTGTTTTTCTTGCGATCGCAACTCTCCTTCCCAAGAGCTTTGAGTACAGGAAAATAGAACCGATTATGCCTTTTATATTAGAAATGTGTATGCTGCTGGCACTCCCTCCCGTTGACAACTTGTTTTTCTTGCGATCGCAACTCTCCTTCCCAAGAGCTTTGAGTACAGGAAAATAGAACCGATTATGCCTTTTATATTAAAAATGTGTATGCTGCTGGCACTCCCTCCCGTTGAAAACTTGTTTTTCTTGCGATCGCAACTCTCCTTCCCAAGAGCTTTGAGTACAGGAAAATAGAACCGATTATGCCTTTTATATTAGAAATGTGTATGCTGCTGGCACTCCCTCCCGTTGAAAACTTGTTTATCTTGCGATCGCAACTCTCCTTCCCAAGAGCCTTGAGTACAGGAAAATAGAACCGATTATGCCTTTTATATTAGAACTGTGTATGCTGCTGGCACTCCCTCCCGTTGACAACTTGTTTTTCTCGCGATCGCAACTCTCCTTCACAAGAGCTTTGAGTACAGGGAAATAGAACCGATTATGCCTTTTATATTAGAGATGTGTATGCTGCTGGCACTTCCTCCCGTTGACAACTTGTTTTTTTTTGCGATCGCAACTCTCCTTCCCAAGAGCTTTGAGTACAGGAAAATAGAACCGATTATGCCTTTTATATTGGAAATGTGTATGCTGCTGGCACTCCCTCCCGTTGACAACTTGTTTTTTTTGCGATCGCAACTCTCCTTCCCAAGAGCTTTGAGTACAGGAAAATAGAACCGATTATGCCTTTTATATTGGAAATGTGTATGCTGCTGGCACTCCCTCCCGTTGACAACTTGTTTTTCTTGCGATCGCAACTCTCCTTCCCAAGAGCTTTGAGTACAGGAAAATAGAACCGATTATGCCTTTTATATTAGAAATGTGTATGCTGCTGGCACTCCCTCCCGTTGACAACTTGTTTTTCTTGCGATCGCAACTCTCCTTCCCAAGAGCTTTGAGTACAGGAAAATATAACCGATTATGCCTTTTATATTAAAAATGTGTATGCTGCAGGCACTCCCTCCCGTTGAAAACTTGTTTATCTTGCGATCGCAACTCTCCTTCCCAAGAGCTTTGAGTACAGGAAAATAGAACCGATTATGCCTTTTATATTAGAAATGTGTATGCTGCTGGCACTCCCTCCCGTTGACAACTTGTTTTTCTTGCGATCGCAACTCTCTTTCCCAAGAGCTTTGAGTACAGGAAAATAGAACCGATTATGCCTTTTATATTAGAAATGTGTATGCTGCTGGCACTCCCTCCCGTTGACAACTTGTTTTTCTTGCGATCGCAACTCTCCTTCCCAAGAGCTTTGAGTACAGGAAAATAGAACCGATTATGCCTTTTATATTAGAAATGTGTATGCTGCTGGCACTCCCTCCCGTTGACAACTTGTTTTTCTTGCGATCTCAACTCTCCTTCCCAAGAGCTTTGAGTACAGGAAAATAGAACCGATTATGTCTTTTATATTAGAAATGTGTATGCTGCTGGCACTCCCTCCCGTTGACAACTTGTTTTTCTTGCGATCGCAACTCTCCTTCCCAAGAGCTTTGAGTACAGGAAAATAGAACCGATTATGCCTTTTATATTAGAAATGTGTATGCTGCTGGCACTCCCTCCCGTTGACAACTTGTTTTTCTTGCGATCGCAACTCTCCTTCCCAAGAGCTTTGAGTACAGGAAAATAGAACCGATTATGCCTTTTATATTAAAAATGTGTATGCTGCAGGCACTCCCTCCCGTTGAAAACTTGTTTTTCTTGCGATCACAACTCTCCTTCCCAAGAGCTTTGAGTACAGGAAAATAGAACCGATTATGCCTTTTATATTAAAAATGTGTATGCTGCAGGCACTCCCTCCCGTTGACAACTTGTTTTTCTTGCGATCGCAACTCTCCTTCTCAAGAGCTTTGAGTACAGGAAAATAGAACCGATTATGCCTTTTATATTAGAGATGTGTATGCTGCTGGCACTTCCTCCCGTTGACAACTTGTTTTTTTTGCGATCGCAACTCTCCTTCCCAAGAGCTTTGAGTACAGGAAAATAGAACCGATTATGCCTTTTATATTAGAGATGTGTATGCTGCTGGCACTTCCTCCCGTTGACAACTTGTTTTTCTTGCGATCGCAACTCTCCTTCCCAAGAGCTTTGAGTACAGGAAAATATAACCAATTATGCCTTTTATATTAAAAATGTGTATGCTGCAGGCACTCCCTCCCGTTGACAACTTGTTTTTCTTGCGATCGCAACTCTCCTTCCCAAGAGCTTTGAGTACAGGAAAATAGAACCGATTATGCCTTTTATATTAGAAATGTGTATGCTGCTGGCACTCCCTCCCGTTGACAACTTGTTTTTCTTGCGATCGCAACACTCCTTCCCAAGAGCTTTGAGTACAGGAAAATAGAGCCGATTATGCCTTTTATATTAAAAATGTGTATGCTGCTGGCACTCCCTCCCGTTGAAAACTTGTTTTTCTTGCGATCGCAACTCTCCTTCCCAAGAGCTTTGAGTACAGGAAAATAGAACCGATTATGCCTTTTATATTAGAAATGTGTATGCTGCAGGCACTCCCTCCCGTTGAAAACTTGTTTATCTTGCGATCGCAACTCTCCTTCCCAAGAGCTTTGAGTACAGGAAAATAGAACCGATTATGCCTTTTATATTAGAACTGTGTATGCTGCTGGCACTCCCTCCCGTTGACAACTTGTTTTTCTCGCGATCGCAACTCTCCTTCACAAGAGCTTTGAGTACAGGGAAATAGAACCGATTATGCCTTTTATATTAGAGATGTGTATGCTGCTGGCACTTCCTCCCGTTGACAACTTGTTTTTTTTGCGATCGCAACTCTCCTTCCCAAGAGCTTTGAGTACAGGAAAATAGAACCGATTATGCCTTTTATATTAGAAATGTGTATGCTGCTGGCACTTCCTCCCGTTGACAACTTGTTTTTCTTGCGATCGCAACTCTCCTTCCCAAGAGCTTTGAGTACAGGAAAATAGAACCGATTATGCCTTTTATATTAGAAATGTGTATGCTGCTGGCACTCCCTCCCGTTGACAACTTGTTTTTCTTGCGATCGCAACTCTCCTTCCCAAGAGCTTTGAGTACAGGAAAATAGAACCGAATATGCCTTTTATATTAGAAATGTGTATGCTGCTGGCACTCCCTCCCGTTGAAAACTTGTTTTTCTTGCGATCGCAACTCTCCTTCCCAAGAGCTTTGAGTACAGGAAAATAGAACCGATTATGCCTTTTATATTAAAAATGTGTATGCTGCAGGCACTCCCTCCCGTTGAAAACTTGTTTATCTTGCGATCGCAACTCTCCTTTCCAAGAGCCTTAAGTACAGGAAAATAGAACCGATTATGCCTTTTATATTAAAAATGTGTATGCTGCAGGCACTCCCTCCCGTTGAAAACTTGTTTATATTGCGATCGCAACTCTCCTTCCCAAGAGCTTTGAGTACAGGAAAATAGAACCGATTATGCCTTTTATATTAAAAATGTGTATGCTGCAGGCACTCCCTCCCGTTGAAAACTTGTTTATCTTGCGATCGCAACTCTCCTTCCCAAGAGTTTTGAGTACAGGAAAATAGAACCGATTATGCCTTTTATATTAAAAATGTGTATGCTGCAGGCACTCCCTCCCGTTGAAAACTTGTTTGTATTGCGATCGCAACTCTCCTTCCCAAGAGCTTTGAGTACAGGAAAATAGAACCGATTATGCCTTTTATATTAAAAATGTGTATGCTGCAGGCACTCCCTCCCGTTGAAAACTTGTTTATCTTGCGATCGCAACTCTCCTTCCCAAGAGCTTTGAGTACAGGAAAATAGAACAGATTATGCCTTTTATATTAGAAATGTGTATGCTGCTGGCACTCCCTCCCGTTGACAACTTGTTTTTCTTGCGATCGCAACTCTCCTTCCCAAGAGCTTTGAGTACAGGAAAATAGAACCGATTATGCCTTTTATATTAGAAATGTGTATGCTGCTGGCACTCCCTCCCGTTGACAACTTGTTTTTCTTGCGATCGCAACTCTCTTTCCCAAGAGCTTTGAGTACAGGAAAATAGATCCGATTATGCCTTTTATATTAGAAATGTGTATGCTGCTGGCACTCCCTCCCGTTGACAACTTGTTTTTCTTGCGATCGCAACTCTCCTTCCCAAGAGCTTTGAGTACAGGAAAATAGAACCGATTATGCCTTTATATTAGAAATCTGTATGCTGCTGGCACTTCCCTCCCGTTGACAACTTGTTTTTCTTGCGATCGCATCTCTCCTTCCAAGAGCTTTGAGTACAGGAAAATAGAACCGATTATGCCTTTTATATTAGAAATGTGTATGCTGCTGGCACTCCTACCGTTGACAACTTGTTTTTCTTGCGATCGCAACTCTCCTTCCCAAGAGCTTTGAGTACAGGAAAATAGAACCGATTATGCCTTTTATATTAGAAATGTGTATGCTGCTGGCACTCCCTACCGTTGACAACTTGTTTTTCTTGCGATCGCAACTCTCCTTCCCAAGAGCTTTGAGTACAGAAAATAGAACCGATTATGCCTTTTATATTAGAAATGTGTATGCTGCTGGCACTCCCTCCCGTTGACAACTTGTTTTTCTTGCGATCGCAACTCTCCTTCCCAAGAGCTTTGAGTACAGGAAAATAGAACCGATTATGCCTTTTATATTAGAAATCTGTATGCTGCTGGCACTTCCTCCCGTTGACAACTTGTTTTTCTTGCGATCGCAACTCTCCTTCCCAAGAGCTTTGAGTACAGGAAAATAGAACCGATTATGCCTTTTATATTAGAAATGTGTATGCTGCTGGCACTCACTCCCGTTGACAACTTGTTTTTCTTGCGATCGCAACTCTCCTTCCCAAGAGCTTTGAGTACAGGAAAATAGAATCGATTATGCGTTTTATATTAAAAATGTGTAAGCTGCTGGCACTCCCTCCCGTTGACAACTTGTTTTTCTTGCTATCGCAACTCTCCATCCCAAGAGCTTTGAGTACAGGAAAATAGAACCGATTATGCCTTTTATATTAGAAATGTGTATGCTGCTGGCACTCCCTCCCGTTGACAACTTGTTTTTTTTGCGATCGCAACTCTCCTTCCCAAGAGCTTTGAGTACAGGAAAATAGAACCGATTATGCCTTTTATATTGGAAATGTGTATGCTGCTGGCACTCCCTCCCGTTGACAACTTGTTTTTCTTGCGATCGCAACTCTCCTTCCCAAGAGCTTTGAGTACAGGAAAATAGAACCGATTATGCCTTTTATATTAGAAATGTGTATGCTGCTGGCACTCCCTTCCGTTGACAACTTGTTTTTCTTGCGATCGCAACTCTCCTTCCCAAGAGCTTTGATTACAGGAAAATAGAACCGATTGTGCCTTTTATATTAAAAATGTGTATGCTGCAGGCACTCTCTCCCGTTGAAAACTTGTTTATCTTGCGATCGCAACTCTCCTTCCCAAGAGCTTTGAGTACAGGAAAATAGAACCGATTATGCCTTTTATATTAGAAATGTGTATGCTGCTGCACTCCCTCCCGTTGACAACTTGTTTTTCTTGCGATCGCAACTCTCCTTCCCAAGAGCTTTGAGTCCAGGAAAATAGAACCGATTATGCCTTTTATGTTAAAAATGTGTATGCTGCTGGCACTCCCTCCCGTTAACAACTTGTTTTTTTTGCGATCGCAACTCTCCTTCCCAAGAGCTTTGAGTACAGGAAAATAGAACCGATTATGCCTTTTATATTAAAAATGTGTATGCTGCAGGCACTCCCTCCCGTTGAAAACTTGTTTATCTTGCGATCGCAACTCTCCTTCCCAAGAGCTTTGAGTACAGGAAAATAGAACCGATTATGCCTTTTATATTAGAAATGTGTATGCTGCTGGCACTCCCTCCCGTTGACAACTTGTTTTTCTTGCGATCGCAACTCTCCTTCCCAAGAGCTTTGAGTACAGGAAAATAGAACCGATTATGCCTTTTATATTAAAAATGTGTATGCTGCTGGCACTCCCTCCCGTTGACAACTTGTTTTTCTTGCGATCGCAACTCTCCTTCCCAAGAGCTTTGAGTACAGGAAAATAGAACCGATTATGCCTTTTATATTAGAAATGTGTATGCTGCTGGCACTCCCTCCCGTTGACAACTTGTTTTTCTTGCGATCGCAACTCTCCTTCCCAAGAGCTTTGAGTACAGGAAAATAGAACCGATTATGCCTTTTATATTAAAAATGTGTATGCTGCTGGCACTCCCTCCCGTTGAAAACTTGTTTTTCTTGCGATCGCAACTCTCCTTCCCAAGAGCTTTGAGTACAGGAAAATAGAACCGATTATGCCTTTTATATTAGAAATGTGTATGCTGCAGGCACTCCCTCCCGTTGAAAACTTGTTTATCTTGCGATCGCAACTCTCCTTCCCAAGAGCTTTGAGTACAGGAAAATAGAACCGATTATGCCTTTTATATTAGAACTGTGTATGCTGCTGGCACTCCCTCCCGTTGACAACTTGTTTTTTTTGCGATCGCAACTCTCCTTCCCAAGAGCTTTGATTACAGGAAAATAGAACCGATTATGCCTTTTATATTAGAAATGTGTATGCTGCTGGCACTCCCTCCCGTTGACAACTTGTTTTTCTTGCGATCGCAACTCTCCTTCCCAAGAGCTTTGAGTACAGGAAAATAGAACCGATTATGCCTTTTATATTAGAAATGTGTATGCTGCAGGCACTCCCTCCCGTTGAAAACTTGTTTATCTTGCGATCGCAACTCTCCTTCCCAAGAGCTTTGAGTACAGGAAAATAGAACCGATTATGCCTTTTATATTAGAAATGTGTATGCTGCTGGCACTCCCTCCCGTTGACAACTTGTTTTTCTTGCGATCGCAACTCTCCTTCCCAAGAGCTTTGAGTACAGGAAAATAGAACCGATTATGCCTTTTATATTAGAAATGTGTATGCTGCTGGCACTCCCTCCCGTTGACAACTTGTTTTTCTTGCGATCGCAACTCTCCTTCCCAAGAGCTTTGAGTACAGGAAAATAGAACCGATTATGCCTTTTATATTAGAAATGTGTATACTGCTGCCACTCCCTCCCGTTGAAAACTTGTTTTTCTTGCGATCGCAACTCTCCTTCCCAAGAGCTTTGAGTACAGGAAAATAGAACCGATTATGCCTTTTATATTAAAAATGTGTATGCTGCAGGCACTCCCTCCCGTTGAAAACTTGTTTATCTTGCGATCGCAACTCTCCTTCCCAAGAGCCTTAAGTACAGGAAAATAGAACCGATTATGCCTTTTATATTAAAAATGTGTATGCTGCAGGCACTCCCTCCCGTTGAAAACTTGTTTATATTGCGATCGCAACTCTCCTTCCCAAGAGCTTTGAGTACAGGAAAATAGAACCGATTATGCCTTTTATATTAAAAATGTGTATGCTGCAGGCACTCCCTCCCGTTGAAAACTTGTTTATCTTGCGATCGCAACTCTCCTTCCCAAGAGCTTTGAGTACAGGAAAATAGAACCGATTATGCCTTTTATATTAAAAATGTGTATGCTGCAGGCACTCCCTCCCGTTGAAAACTTGTTTATATTGCGATCGCAACTCTCCTTCCCAAGAGCTTTGAGTACAGGAAAATAGAACCGATTATGCCTTTTATATTAAAAATGTGTATGCTGCAGGCACTCCCTCCCGTTGAAAACTTGTTTATCTTGCGATCGCAACTCTCCTTCCCAAGAGCTTTGAGTACAGGAAAATAGAACCGATTATGCCTTTTATATTAAAAATGTGTATGCTGCAGGCACTCCCTCCCGTTGAAAACTTGTTTATCTTGCGATCGCAACTCTCCTTCCCAAGAGCTTTGAGTACAGGAAAATAGAACCGATTATGCCTTTTATATTAAAAATGTGTATGCTGCTGGCACTCCCTCCCGTTGAAAACTTGTTTATCTTGCGATCGCAACTCTCCTTCCCAAGAGTTTTGAGTACAGGAAAATAGAACCGATTATGCCTTTTATATTAGAAATGTGTATGCTGCTGACACTCCCTCCCGTTGACAACTTGTTTTTCTTGCGATCGCAACTCTCCTTCCCAAGAGCTTTGAGTACAGGAAAATAGAACCGATTATGCCTTTTATATTAAAAATGTGTATGCTGCAGGCACTCCCTCCCGTTGAAAACTTGTTTATCTTGCAATCGCAACTCTCCTTCCCAAGAGCTTGGAGTACAGGAAAATAGAACCGATTATGCCTTTTATATTAGAAATGTGTATGCTGCTGGCACTCCCTCCCGTTGACAACTTGTTTTTTTTGCGATCGCAACTCTCCTTCCCAAGAGCTTTGAGTACAGGAAAATAGAACCGATTATGCCTTTTATATTAGAAATGTGTATGCTGCTGGCACTCCCTCCCGTTGACAACTTGTTTTTTTTGCGATCGCAACTCTCCTTCCCAAGAGCTTTGAGTACAGGAAAATAGAACCGATTATGCCTTTTATATTGGAAATGTGTATGCTGCTGGCACTCCCTCCCGTTGACAACTTGTTTTTCTTGCGATCGCAACTCTCCTTCCCAAGAGCTTTGAGTACAGGAAAATAGAACCGATTATGCCTTTTATATTAGAAATGTGTATGCTGCTGGCACTCCCTCCCGTTGACAACTTGTTTTTCTTGCGATCGCAACTCTCCTTCCCAAGAGCTTTGAGTACAGGAAAATATAACCGATTATGCCTTTTATATTAAAAATGTGTATGCTGCAGGCACTCCCTCCCGTTGAAAACTTGTTTATCTTGCGATCGCAACTCTCCTTCCCAAGAGCTTTGAGTACAGGAAAATAGAACCGATTATGCCTTTTATATTAGAAATGTGTATGCTGCTGGCACTCCCTCCCGTTGACAACTTGTTTTTCTTGCGATCGCAACTCTCTTTCCCAAGAGCTTTGAGTACAGGAAAATAGAACCGATTATGCATTTTATATTAGAAATGTGTATGCTGCTGGCACTCCCTCCCGTTGACAACTTGTTTTTCTTGCGATCGCAACTCTCCTTCCCAAGAGCTTTGAGTACAGGAAAATAGAACCGATTATGCCTTTTATATTAGAAATGTGTATGCTGCTGGCACTCCCTCCCGTTGACAACTTGTTTTTCTTGCGATCTCAACTCTCCTTCCCAAGAGCTCTGAGTACAGGAAAATATAACCGATTATGCCTTTTATATTAAAAATGTGTATGCTGCTGGCACTCCCTCCCGTTGACAACTTGTTTTTCTTGCGATCTCAACTCTCCTTCCCAAGAGCTTTGAGTACAGGAAAATAGAACCGATTATGCCTTTTATATTAGAAATGTGTATGCTGCTGGCACTCCCTCCCGTTGACAACTTGTTTTTCTTGCGATCGCAACTCTCCTTCCCAAGAGCTTTGAGTACAGGAAAATAGAACCGATTATGCCTTTTATATTAAAAATGTGTATGCTGCAGGCACTTCCTCCCGTTGAAAACTTGTTTTTCTTGCGATCACAACTCTGCTTCCCAAGAGCTTTGAGTACAGGAAAATAGAACCGATTATGCCTTTTATATTAAAAATGTGTATGCTGCAGGCACTCCCTCCCGTTGACAACTTGTTTTTCTTGCGATCGCAACTCTCCTTCTCAAGAGCTTTGAGTACAGGAAAATAGAACCGATTATGCCTTTTATATTAGAGATGTGTATGCTGCTGGCACTTCCTCCCGTTGACAACTTGTTTTTTTTGCGATCGCAACTCTCCTTCCCAAGAGCTTTGAGTACAGGAAAATAGAACCGATTATGCCTTTTATATTAGAGATGTGTATGCTGCTGGCACTTCCTCCCGTTGACAACTTGTTTTTCTTGCGATCGCAACTCTCCTTCCCAAGAGCTTTGAGTACAGGAAAATATAACCGATTATGCCTTTTATATTAAAAATGTGTATGCTGCAGGCACTCCCTCCCGTTGACAACTTGTTTTTCTTGCGATCGCAACTCTCCTTCCCAAGAGCTTTGAGTACAGGAAAATAGAACCGATTATGCCTTTTATATTAGAAATGTGTATGCTGCTGGCACTCCCTCCCGTTGACAACTTGTTTTTCGTGCGATCGCAACTCTCCTTCCCAAGAGCTTTGAGTACAGGAAAATAGAACCGATTATGCCTTTTATATTAAAAATGTGTATGCTGCTGGCACTCCCTCCCGTTGAAAACTTGTTTTTCTTGCGATCGCAACTCTCCTTCCCAAGAGCTTTGAGTACAGGAAAATAGAACCGATTATGCCTTTTATATTAGAAATGTGTATGCTGCAGGCACTCCCTCCCGTTGAAAACTTGTTTATCTTGCGATCGCAACTCTCCTTCCCAAGAGCCTTGAGTACAGGAAAATAGAACCGATTATGCCTTTTATATTAGAACTGTGTATGCTGCTGGCACTCCCTCCCGTTGACAACTTGTTTTTCTCGCGATCGCAACTCTCCTTCACAAGAGCTTTGAGTACAGGGAAATAGAACCGATTATGCCTTTTATATTAGAGATGTGTATGCTGCTGGCACTTCCTCCCGTTGACAACTTGTTTTTTTTTGCGATCGCAACTCTCCTTCCCAAGAGCTTTGAGTACAGGAAAATAGAACCGATTATGCCTTTTATATTGGAAATGTGTATGCTGCTGGCACTCCCTCCCGTTGACAACTTGTTTTTTTTGCGATCGCAACTCTCCTTCCAAGAGCTTTGAGTACAGGAAAATAGAACCGATTATGCCTTTTATATTGGAAATGTGTATGCTGCTGGCACTCCCTCCCGTTGACAACTTGTTTTTCTTGCGATCGCAACTCTCCTTCCCAAGAGCTTTGAGTACAGGAAAATAGAACCGATTATGCCTTTTATATTAGAAATGTGTATGCTGCTGGCACTCCCTCCCGTTGACAACTTGTTTTTCTTGCGATCGCAACTCTCCTTCCCAAGAGCTTTGAGTACAGGAAAATATAACCGATTATGCCTTTTATATTAAAAATGTGTATGCTGCAGGCACTCCCTCCCGTTGAAAATTTGTTTATCTTGCGATCGCAACTCTCCTTCCCAAGAGCTTTGAGTACAGGAAAATAGAACCGATTATGCCTTTTATATTAGAAATGTGTATGCTGCTGGCACTCCCTCCCGTTGACAACTTGTTTTTCTTGCGATCGCAACTCTCTTTCCCAAGAGCTTTGAGTACAGGAAAATAGAACCGATTATGCCTTTTATATTAGAAATGTGTATGCTGCTGGCACTCCCTCCCGTTGACAACTTGTTTTTCTTGCGATCGCAACTCTCCTTCCCAAGAGCTTTGAGTACAGGAAAATAGAACCGATTATGCCTTTTATATTAGAAATGTGTATGCTGCTGGCACTCCCTCCCGTTGACAACTTGTTTTTCTTGCGATCTCAACTCTCCTTCCCAAGAGCTTTGAGTACAGGAAAATAGAACCGATTATGTCTTTTATATTAGAAATGTGTATGCTGCTGGCACTCCCTCCCGTTGACAACTTGTTTTTCTTGCGATCGCAACTCTCCTTCCCAAGAGCTTTGAGTACAGGAAAATAGAACAGATTATGCCTTTTATATTAGAAATGTGTATGCTGCTGGCACTCCCTCCCGTTGACAACTTGTTTTTCTTGCGATCGCAACTCTCCTTCCCAAGAGCTTTGAGTACAGGAAAATAGAACCGATTATGCCTTTTATATTAAAAATGTGTATGCTGCAGGCACTCCCTCCCGTTGAAAACTTGTTTTTCTTGCGATCACAACTCTCCTTCCCAAGAGCTTTGAGTACAGGAAAATAGAACCGATTATGCCTTTTATATTAAAAATGTGTATGCTGCAGGCACTCCCTCCCGTTGACAACTTGTTTTTCTTGCGATCGCAACTCTCCTTCTCAAGAGCTTTGAGTACAGGAAAATAGAACCGATTATGCCTTTTATATTAGAGATGTGTATGCTGCTGGCACTTCCTCCCGTTGACAACTTGTTTTTTTTGCGATCGCAACTCTCCTTCCCAAGAGCTTTGAGTACAGGAAAATAGAACCGATTATGCCTTTTATATTAGAGATGTGTATGCTGCTGGCACTTCCTCCCGTTGACAACTTGTTTTTCTTGCGATCGCAACTCTCCTTCCCAAGAGCTTTGAGTACAGGAAAATATAACCAATTATGCCTTTTATATTAAAAATGTGTATGCTGCAGGCACTCCCTCCCGTTGACAACTCGTTTTTCTTGCGATCGCAACTCTCCTTCCCAAGAGCTTTGAGTACAGGAAAATAGAACCGATTATGCCTTTTATATTAGAAATGTGTATGCTGCTGGCACTCCCTCCCGTTGACAACTTGTTTTTCTTGCGATCGCAACACTCCTTCCCAAGAGCTTTGAGTACAGGAAAATAGAACCGATTATGCCTTTTATATTAAAAATGTGTATGCTGCTGGCACTCCCTCCCGTTGAAAACTTGTTTTTCTTGCGATCGCAACTCTCCTTCCCAAGAGCTTTGAGTACAGGAAAATAGAACCGATTATGCCTTTTATATTAGAAATGTGTATGCTGCAGGCACTCCCTCCCGTTGAAAACTTGTTTATCTTGCGATCGCAACTCTCCTTCCCAAGAGCTTTGAGTACAGGAAAATAGAACCGATTATGCCTTTTATATTAGAAATGTGTATGCTGCTGGCACTCCCTCCCGTTGACAACTTGTTTTTTTTGCGATCGCAACTCTCCTTCCCAAGAGCTTTGAGTACAGGAAAATAGAACCGATTATGCCTTTTATATTGGAAATGTGTATGCTGCTGGCACTCCCTCCCGTTGACAACTTGTTTTTCTTGCGATCGCAACTCTCCTTCCCAAGAGCTTTGAGTACAGGAAAATAGAACCGATTATGCCTTTTATATTAGAAATGTGTATGCTGCTGGCACTCCCTTCCGTTGACAACTTGTTTTTCTTGCGATCGCAACTCTCCTTCCCAAGAGCTTTGATTACAGGAAAATAGAACCGATTGTGCCTTTTATATTAAAAATGTGTATGCTGCAGGCACTCTCTCCCGTTGAAAACTTGTTTATCTTGCGATCGCAACTCTCCTTCCCAAGAGCTTTGAGTACAGGAAAATAGAACCGATTATGCCTTTTATATTAGAAATGTGTATGCTGCTGGCACTCCCTACCGTTGACAACTTGTTTTTCTTGCGATCGCAACTCTCCTTCCCAAGAGCTTTGAGTCCAGGAAAATAGAACCGATTATGCCTTTTATGTTAAAAATGTGTATGCTGCTGGCACTCCCTCCCGTTAACAACTTGTTTTTTTTGCGATCGCAACTCTCCTTCCCAAGAGCTTTGAGTACAGGAAAATAGAACCGATTATGCCTTTTATATTAAAAATGTGTATGCTGCAGGCACTCCCTCCCGTTGAAAACTTGTTTATCTTGCGATCGCAACTCTCCTTCCCAAGAGCTTTGAGTACAGGAAAATAGAACCGATTATGCCTTTTATATTAGAAATGTGTATGCTGCTGGCACTCCCTCCCGTTGACAACTTGTTTTTCTTGCGATCGCAACTCTCCTTCCCAAGAGCTTTGAGTACAGGAAAATAGAACCGATTATGCCTTTTATATTAAAAATGTGTATGCTGCTGGCACTCCCTCCCGTTGACAACTTGTTTTTCTTGCGATCGCAACTCTCCTTCCCAAGAGCTTTGAGTACAGGAAAATAGAACCGATTATGCCTTTTATATTAGAAATGTGTATGCTGCTGGCACTCCCTCCCGTTGACAACTTGTTTTTCTTGCGATCGCAACTCTCCTTCCCAAGAGCTTTGAGTACAGGAAAATAGAACCGATTATGCCTTTTATATTAAAAATGTGTATGCTGCTGGCACTCCCTCCCGTTGAAAACTTGTTTTTTCTTGCGATCGCAACTCTCCTTCCCAAGAGCTTTGAGTACAGGAAAATAGAACCGATTATGCCTTTTATATTAGAAATGTGTATGCTGCAGGCACTCCCTCCCGTTGAAAACTTGTTTATCTTGCGATCGCAACTCTCCTTCCCAAGAGCTTTGAGTACAGGAAAATAGAACCGATTATGCCTTTTATATTAGAACTGTGTATGCTGCTGGCACTCCCTCCCGTTGACAACTTGTTTTTTTTGCGATCGCAACTCTCCTTCCCAAGAGCTTTGATTACAGGAAAATAGAACCGATTATGCCTTTTATATTAGAAATGTGTATGCTGCTGGCACTCCCTCCCGTTGACAACTTGTTTTTCTTGCGATCGCAACTCTCCTTCCCAAGAGCTTTGAGTACAGGAAAATAGAACCGATTATGCCTTTTATATTAGAAATGTGTATGCTGCAGGCACTCCCTCCCGTTGAAAACTTGTTTATCTTGCGATCGCAACTCTCCTTCCCAAGAGCTTTGAGTACAGGAAAATAGAACCGATTATGCCTTTTATATTAGAAATGTGTATGCTGCTGGCACTCCCTCCCGTTGACAACTTGTTTTTCTTGCGATCGCAACTCTCCTTCCCAAGAGCTTTGAGTACAGGAAAATAGAACCGATTATGCCTTTTATATTAGAAATGTGTATGCTGCTGGCACTCCCTCCCGTTGACAACTTGTTTTTCTTGCGATCGCAACTCTCCTTCCCAAGAGCTTTGAGTACAGGAAAATAGAACCGATTATGCCTTTTATATTAGAAATGTGTATACTGCTGCCACTCCCTCCCGTTGAAAACTTGTTTTTCTTGCGATCGCAACTCTCCTTCCCAAGAGCTTTGAGTACAGGAAAATAGAACCGATTATGCCTTTTATATTAAAAATGTGTATGCTGCAGGCACTCCCTCCCGTTGAAAACTTGTTTATCTTGCGATCGCAACTCTCCTTCCCAAGAGCCTTAAGTACAGGAAAATAGAACCGATTATGCCTTTTATATTAAAAATGTGTATGCTGCAGGCACTCCCTCCCGTTGAAAACTTGTTTATATTGCGATCGCAACTCTCCTTCCCAAGAGCTTTGAGTACAGGAAAATAGAACCGATTATGCCTTTTATATTAAAAATGTGTATGCTGCAGGCACTCCCTCCCGTTGAAAACTTGTTTATCTTGCGATCGCAACTCTCCTTCCCAAGAGCTTTGAGTACAGGAAAATAGAACCGATTATGCCTTTTATATTAAAAATGTGTATGCTGCAGGCACTCCCTCCCGTTGAAAACTTGTTTATATTGCGATCGCAACTCTCCTTCCCAAGAGCTTTGAGTACAGGAAAATAGAACCGATTATGCCTTTTATATTAAAAATGTGTATGCTGCAGGCACTCCCTCCCGTTGAAAACTTGTTTATCTTGCGATCGCAACTCTCCTTCCCAAGAGCTTTGAGTACAGGAAAATAGAACCGATTATGCCTTTTATATTAAAAATGTGTATGCTGCAGGCACTCCCTCCCGTTGAAAACTTGTTTATCTTGCGATCGCAACTCTCCTTCCCAAGAGCTTTGAGTACAGGAAAATAGAACCGATTATGCCTTTTATATTAAAAATGTGTATGCTGCTGGCACTCCCTCCCGTTGAAAACTTGTTTATCTTGCGATCGCAACTCTCCTTCCCAAGAGTTTTGAGTACAGGAAAATAGAACCGATTATGCCTTTTATATTAGAAATGTGTATGCTGCTGACACTCCCTCCCGTTGACAACTTGTTTTTCTTGCGATCGCAACTCTCCTTCCCAAGAGCTTTGAGTACAGGAAAATAGAACCGATTATGCCTTTTATATTAAAAATGAGTATGCTGCAGGCACTCCCTCCCGTTGAAAACTTGTTTATCTTGCAATCGCAACTCTCCTTCCCAAGAGCTTGGAGTACAGGAAAATAGAACCGATTATGCCTTTTATATTAGAAATGTGTATGCTGCTGGCACTCCCTCCCGTTGACAACTTGTTTTTTTTGCGATCGCAACTCTCCTTCCCAAGAGCTTTGAGTACAGGAAAATAGAACCGATTATGCCTTTTATATTAGAAATGTGTATGCTGCTGGCACTCCCTCCCGTTGACAACTTGTTTTTTTTGCGATCGCAACTCTCCTTCCCAAGAGCTTTGAGTACAGGAAAATAGAACCGATTATGCCTTTTATATTGGAAATGTGTATGCTGCTGGCACTCCCTCCCGTTGACAACTTGTTTTTCTTGCGATCGCAACTCTCCTTCCCAAGAGCTTTGAGTACAGGAAAATAGAACCGATTATGCCTTTTATATTAGAAATGTGTATGCTGCTGGCACTCCCTCCCGTTGACAACTTGTTTTTCTTGCGATCGCAACTCTCCTTCCCAAGAGCTTTGAGTACAGGAAAATATAACCGATTATGCCTTTTATATTAAAAATGTGTATGCTGCAGGCACTCCCTCCCGTTGAAAACTTGTTTATCTTGCGATCGCAACTCTCCTTCCCAAGAGCTTTGAGTACAGGAAAATAGAACAGATTATGCCTTTTATATTAGAAATGTGTATGCTGCTGGCACTCCCTCCCGTTGACAACTTGTTTTTCTTGCGATCGCAACTCTCTTTCCCAAGAGCTTTGAGTACAGGAAAATAGAACCGATTATGCATTTTATATTAGAAATGTGTATGCTGCTGGCACTCCCTCCCGTTGACAACTTGTTTTTCTTGCGATCGCAACTCTCCTTCCCAAGAGCTTTGAGTACAGGAAAATAGAACCGATTATGCCTTTTATATTAGAAATGTGTATGCTGCTGGCACTCCCTCCCGTTGACAACTTGTTTTTCTTGCGATCTCAACTCTCCTTCCCAAGAGCTTTGAGTACAGGAAAATAGAACCGATTATGTCTTTTATATTAGAAATGTGTATGCTGCTGGCACTCCCTCCCGTTGACAACTTGTTTTTCTTGCGATCGCAACTCTCCTTCCCAAGAGCTTTGAGTACAGGAAAATATAACCGATTATGCCTTTTATATTAAAAATGTGTATGCTGCTGGCACTCCCTCCCGTTGACAACTTGTTTTTCTTGCGATCTCAACTCTCCTTCCCAAGAGCTTTGAGTACAGGAAAATAGAACCGATTATGCCTTTTATATTAGAAATGTGTATGCTGCTGGCACTCCCTCCCGTTGACAACTTGTTTTTCTTGCGATCGCAACTCTCCTTCCCAAGAGCTTTGAGTACAGGAAAATAGAACCGATTATGCCTTTTATATTAAAAATGTGTATGCTGCAGGCACTTCCTCCCGTTGAAAACTTGTTTTTCTTGCGATCACAACTCTGCTTCCCAAGAGCTTTGAGTACAGGAAAATAGAACCGATTATGCCTTTTATATTAAAAATGTGTATGCTGCAGGCACTCCCTCCCGTTGACAACTTGTTTTTCTTGCGATCGCAACTCTCCTTCTCAAGAGCTTTGAGTACAGGAAAATAGAACCGATTATGCCTTTTATATTAGAGATGTGTATGCTGCTGGCACTTCCTCCCGTTGACAACTTGTTTTTTTTGCGATCGCAACTCTCCTTCCCAAGAGCTTTGAGTACAGGAAAATAGAACCGATTATGCCTTTTATATTAGAGATGTGTATGCTGCTGGCACTTCCTCCCGTTGACAACTTGTTTTTCTTGCGATCGCAACTCTCCTTCCCAAGAGCTTTGAGTACAGGAAAATATAACCGATTATGCCTTTTATATTAAAAATGTGTATGCTGCAGGCACTCCCTCCCGTTGACAACTTGTTTTTCTTGCGATCGCAACTCTCCTTCCCAAGAGCTTTGAGTACAGGAAAATAGAACCGATTATGCCTTTTATATTAGAAATGTGTATGCTGCTGGCACTCCCTCCCGTTGACAACTTGTTTTTCTTGCGATCGCAACTCTCCTTCCCAAGAGCTTTGAGTACAGGAAAATAGAACCGATTATGCCTTTTATATTAAAAATGTGTATGCTGCTGGCACTCCCTCCCGTTGAAAACTTGTTTTTCTTGCGATCGCAACTCTCCTTCCCAAGAGCTTTGAGTACAGGAAAATAGAACCGATTATGCCTTTTATATTAGAAATGTGTATGCTGCAGGCACTCCCTCCCGTTGAAAACTTGTTTATCTTGCGATCGCAACTCTCCTTCCCAAGAGCCTTGAGTACAGGAAAATAGAACCGATTATGCCTTTTATATTAGAACTGTGTATGCTGCTGGCACTCCCTCCCGTTGACAACTTGTTTTTCTTGCGATCGCAACTCTCCTTCCCAAGAGCTTTGAGTACAGGAAAATATAACCGATTATGCCTTTTATATTAAAAATGTGTATGCTGCAGGCACTCCCTCCCGTTGAAAACTTGTTTTTCTTGCGATCGCAACTCTCCTTCGCAAGAGCTTTGAGTACAGGAAAATAGAACCGATTATGCCTTTTATATTAGAAATGTGTATGCTGCTGGCACTCCCTCCCGTTGACAACTTGTTTTTCTTGCGATCGCAACTCTCTTTCCCAAGAGCTTTGAGTACAGGAAAATAGAACCGATTATGCCTTTTATATTAGAAATGTGTATGCTGCTGGCACTCCCTCCCGTTGACAACTTGTTTTTCTTGCGATCGCAACTCTCCTTCCCAAGAGCTTTGAGTACAGGAAAATAGAACCGATTATGCCTTTTATATTAGAAATGTGTATGCTGCTGGCACTCCCTCCCGTTGACAACTTGTTTTTCTTGCGATCTCAACTCTCCTTCCCAAGAGCTTTGAGTACAGGAAAATAGAACCGATTATGTCTTTTATATTAGAAATGTGTATGCTGCTGGCACTCCCTCCCGTTGACAACTTGTTTTTCTTGCGATCGCAACTCTCCTTCCCAAGAGCTTTGAGTACAGGAAAATAGAACCGATTATGCCTTTTATATTAGAAATGTGTATGCTGCTGGCACTCCCTCCCGTTGACAACTTGTTTTTCTTGCGATCGCAACTCTCCTTCCCAAGAGCTTTGAGTACAGGAAAATAGAACCGATTATGCCTTTTATATTAAAAATGTGTATGCTGCAGGCACTCCCTCCCGTTGAAAACTTGTTTTTCTTGCGATCACAACTCTCCTTCCCAAGAGCTTTGAGTACAGGAAAATAGAACCGATTATGCCTTTTATATTAAAAATGTGTATTCTGCAGGCACTCCCTCCCGTTGACAACTTGTTTTTCTTGCGATCGCAACTCTCCTTCTCAAGAGCTTTGAGTACAGGAAAATAGAACCGATTATGCCTTTTATATTAGAGATGTGTATGCTGCTGGCACTTCCTCCCGTTGACAACTTGTTTTTTTTGCGATCGCAACTCTCCTTCCCAAGAGCTTTGAGTACAGGAAAATAGAACCGATTATGCCTTTTATATTAGAGATGTGTATGCTGCTGGCACTTCCTCCCGTTGACAACTTGTTTTTCTTGCGATCGCAACTCTCCTTCCCAAGAGCTTTGAGTACAGGAAAATATAACCAATTATGCCTTTTATATTAAAAATGTGTATGCTGCAGGCACTCCCTCCCGTTGACAACTTGTTTTTCTTGCGATCGCAACTCTCCTTCCCAAGAGCTTTGAGTACAGGAAAATAGAACCGATTATGCCTTTTATATTAGAAATGTGTATGCTGCTGGCACTCCCTCCCGTTGACAACTTGTTTTTCTTGCGATCGCAACACTCCTTCCCAAGAGCTTTGAGTACAGGAAAATAGAACCGATTATGCCTTTTATATTAAAAATGTGTATGCTGCTGGCACTCCCTCCCGTTGAAAACTTGTTTTTCTTGCGATCGCAACTCTCCTTCCCAAGAGCTTTGAGTACAGGAAAATAGAACCGATTATGCCTTTTATATTAGAAATGTGTATGCTGCAGGCACTCCCTCCCGTTGAAAACTTGTTTATCTTGCGATCGCAACTCTCCTTCCCAAGAGCTTTGAGTACAGGAAAATAGAACCGATTATGCCTTTTATATTAGAACTGTGTATGCTGCTGGCACTCCCTCCCGTTGACAACTTGTTTTTCTCGCGATCGCAACTCTCCTTCACAAGAGCTTTGAGTACAGGGAAATAGAACCGATTATGCCTTTTATATTAGAGATGTGTATGCTGCTGGCACTTCCTCCCGTTGACAACTTGTTTTTTTTGCGATCGCAACTCTCCTTCCCAAGAGCTTTGAGTACAGGAAAATAGAACCGATTATGCCTTTTATATTAGAAATGTGTATGCTGCTGGCACTTCCTCCCGTTGACAACTTGTTTTTCTTGCGATCGCAACTCTCCTTCCCAAGAGCTTTGAGTACAGGAAAATAGAACCGATTATGCCTTTTATATTAGAAATGTGTATGCTGCTGGCACTCCCTCCCGTTGACAACTTGTTTTTCTTGCGATCGCAACTCTCCTTCCCAAGAGCTTTGAGTACAGGAAAATAGAACCGAATATGCCTTTTATATTAGAAATGTGTATGCTGCTGGCACTCCCTCCCGTTGAAAACTTGTTTTTCTTGCGATCGCAACTCTCCTTCCCAAGAGCTTTGAGTACAGGAAAATAGAACCGATTATGCCTTTTATATTAAAAATGTGTATGCTGCAGGCACTCCCTCCCGTTGAAAACTTGTTTATCTTGCGATCGCAACTCTCCTTTCCAAGAGCCTTAAGTACAGGAAAATAGAACCGATTATGCCTTTTATATTAAAAATGTGTATGCTGCAGGCACTCCCTCCGTTGAAAACTTGTTTATATTGCGATCGCAACTCTCCTTCCCAAGAGCTTTGAGTACAGGAAAATAGAACCGATTATGCCTTTTATATTAAAAATGTGTATGCTGCAGGCACTCCCTCCCGTTGAAAACTTGTTTATCTTGCGATCGCAACTCTCCTTCCCAAGAGCTTTGAGTACAGGAAAATAGAACCGATTATGCCTTTTATATTAAAAATGTGTATGCTGCAGGCACTCCCTCCCGTTGAAAACTTGTTTGTATTGCGATCGCAACTCTCCTTCCCAAGAGCTTTGAGTACAGGAAAATAGAACCGATTATGCCTTTTATATTAAAAATGTGTATGCTGCAGGCACTCCCTCCCGTTGAAAACTTGTTTATCTTGCGATCGCAACTCTCCTTCCCAAGAGCTTTGAGTACAGGAAAATAGAACCGATTATGCCTTTTATATTAAAAATGTGTATGCTGCTGGCACTCCCTCCCGTTGAAAACTTGTTTATCTTGCGATCGCAACTCTCCTTCCCAAGAGCTTTGAGTACAGGAAAATAGAACCGATTATGCCTTTTATATTAGAAATGTGTATGCTGCTGACACTCCCTCCCGTTGACAACTTGTTTTTCTTGCGATCGCAACTCTCCTTCCCAAGAGCTTTGAGTACAGGAAAATAGAACCGATTATGCCTTTTATATTAAAAATGTGTATGCTGCAGGCACTCCCTCCCGTTGAAAACTTGTTTATCTTGCGATCGCAACTCTCCTTCCCAAGAGCTTTGAGTACAGGAAAATAGAACCGATTATGCCTTTTATATTAGAAATGTGTATGCTGCTGGCACTCCCTCCCGTTGACAACTTGTTTTTTTTGCGATCGCAACTCTCCTTCCCAAGAGCTTTGAGTACAGGGAAATAGAACCGATTATGCCTTTTATATTAGAAATGTGTATGCTGCTGGCACTCCCTCCCGTTGACAACTTGTTTTTTTTGCGATCGCAACTCTCCTTCCCAAGAGCTTTGAGTACAGGAAAATAGAACCGATTATGCCTTTTATATTGGAAATGTGTATGCTGCTGGCACTCCCTCCCGTTGAAAACTTGTTTTTCTTGCGATCGCAACTCTCCTTCGCAAGAGCTTTGAGTACAGGAAAATAGAACCGATTATGCCTTTTATATTAGAAATGTGTATGCTGCTGGCACTCCCTCCCGTTGACAACTTGTTTTTCTTGCGATCGCAACTCTCTTTCCCAAGAGCTTTGAGTACAGGAAAATAGAACCGATTATGCCTTTTATATTAGAAATGTGTATGCTGCTGGCACTCCCTCCCGTTGACAACTTGTTTTTCTTGCGATCGCAACTCTCCTTCCCAAGAGCTTTGAGTACAGGAAAATAGAACCGATTATGCCTTTTATATTAGAAATGTGTATGCTGCTGGCACTCCCTCCCGTTGACAACTTGTTTTTCTTGCGATCTCAACTCTCCTTCCCAAGAGCTTTGAGTACAGGAAAATAGAACCGATTATGTCTTTTATATTAGAAATGTGTATGCTGCTGGCACTCCCTCCCGTTGACAACTTGTTTTTCTTGCGATCGCAACTCTCCTTCCCAAGAGCTTTGAGTACAGGAAAATAGAACCGATTATGCCTTTTATATTAGAAATGTGTATGCTGCTGGCACTCCCTCCCGTTGACAACTTGTTTTTCTTGCGATCGCAACTCTCCTTCCCAAGAGCTTTGAGTACAGGAAAATAGAACCGATTATGCCTTTTATATTAAAAATGTGTATGCTGCAGGCACTCCCTCCCGTTGAAAACTTGTTTTTCTTGCGATCACAACTCTCCTTCCCAAGAGCTTTGAGTACAGGAAAATAGAACCGATTATGCCTTTTATATTAAAAATGTGTATTCTGCAGGCACTCCCTCCCGTTGACAACTTGTTTTTCTTGCGATCGCAACTCTCCTTCTCAAGAGCTTTGAGTACAGGAAAATAGAACCGATTATGCCTTTTATATTAGAGATGTGTATGCTGCTGGCACTTCCTCCCGTTGACAACTTGTTTTTTTTGCGATCGCAACTCTCCTTCCCAAGAGCTTTGAGTACAGGAAAATAGAACCGATTATGCCTTTTATATTAGAGATGTGTATGCTGCTGGCACTTCCTCCCGTTGACAACTTGTTTTTCTTGCGATCGCAACTCTCCTTCCCAAGAGCTTTGAGTACAGGAAAATATAACCAATTATGCCTTTTATATTAAAAATGTGTATGCTGCAGGCACTCCCTCCCGTTGACAACTTGTTTTTCTTGCGATCGCAACTCTCCTTCCCAAGAGCTTTGAGTACAGGAAAATAGAACCGATTATGCCTTTTATATTAGAAATGTGTATGCTGCTGGCACTCCCTCCCGTTGACAACTTGTTTTTCTTGCGATCGCAACACTCCTTCCCAAGAGCTTTGAGTACAGGAAAATAGAACCGATTATGCCTTTTATATTAAAAATGTGTATGCTGCTGGCACTCCCTCCCGTTGAAAACTTGTTTTTCTTGCGATCGCAACTCTCCTTCCCAAGAGCTTTGAGTACAGGAAAATAGAACCGATTATGCCTTTTATATTAGAAATGTGTATGCTGCAGGCACTCCCTCCCGTTGAAAACTTGTTTATCTTGCGATCGCAACTCTCCTTCCCAAGAGCTTTGAGTACAGGAAAATAGAACCGATTATGCCTTTTATATTAGAACTGTGTATGCTGCTGGCACTCCCTCCCGTTGACAACTTGTTTTTCTCGCGATCGCAACTCTCCTTCACAAGAGCTTTGAGTACAGGGAAATAGAACCGATTATGCCTTTTATATTAGAGATGTGTATGCTGCTGGCACTTCCTCCCGTTGACAACTTGTTTTTTTTGCGATCGCAACTCTCCTTCCCAAGAGCTTTGAGTACAGGAAAATAGAACCGATTATGCCTTTTATATTAGAAATGTGTATGCTGCTGGCACTTCCTCCCGTTGACAACTTGTTTTTCTTGCGATCGCAACTCTCCTTCCCAAGAGCTTTGAGTACAGGAAAATAGAACCGATTATGCCTTTTATATTAGAAATGTGTATGCTGCTGGCACTCCCTCCCGTTGACAACTTGTTTTTCTTGCGATCGCAACTCTCCTTCCCAAGAGCTTTGAGTACAGGAAAATAGAACCGAATATGCCTTTTATATTAGAAATGTGTATGCTGCTGGCACTCCCTCCCGTTGAAAACTTGTTTTTCTTGCGATCGCAACTCTCCTTCCCAAGAGCTTTGAGTACAGGAAAATAGAACCGATTATGCCTTTTATATTAAAAATGTGTATGCTGCAGGCACTCCCTCCCGTTGAAAACTTGTTTATCTTGCGATCGCAACTCTCCTTTCCAAGAGCCTTAAGTACAGGAAAATAGAACCGATTATGCCTTTTATATTAAAAATGTGTATGCTGCAGGCACTCCCTCCCGTTGAAAACTTGTTTATATTGCGATCGCAACTCTCCTTCCCAAGAGCTTTGAGTACAGGAAAATAGAACCGATTATGCCTTTTATATTAAAAATGTGTATGCTGCAGGCACTCCCTCCCGTTGAAAACTTGTTTATCTTGCGATCGCAACTCTCCTTCCCAAGAGCTTTGAGTACAGGAAAATAGAACCGATTATGCCTTTTATATTAAAAATGTGTATGCTGCAGGCACTCCCTCCCGTTGAAAACTTGTTTGTATTGCGATCGCAACTCTCCTTCCCAAGAGCTTTGAGTACAGGAAAATAGAACCGATTATGCCTTTTATATTAAAAATGTGTATGCTGCAGGCACTCCCTCCCGTTGAAAACTTGTTTATCTTGCGATCGCAACTCTCCTTCCCAAGAGCTTTGAGTACAGGAAAATAGAACCGATTATGCCTTTTATATTAAAAATGTGTATGCTGCTGGCACTCCCTCCCGTTGAAAACTTGTTTATCTTGCGATCGCAACTCTCCTTCCCAAGAGCTTTGAGTACAGGAAAATAGAACCGATTATGCCTTTTATATTAGAAATGTGTATGCTGCTGACACTCCCTCCCGTTGACAACTTGTTTTTCTTGCGATCGCAACTCTCCTTCCCAAGAGCTTTGAGTACAGGAAAATAGAACCGATTATGCCTTTTATATTAAAAATGTGTATGCTGCAGGCACTCCCTCCCGTTGAAAACTTGTTTATCTTGCGATCGCAACTCTCCTTCCCAAGAGCTTTGAGTACAGGAAAATAGAACCGATTATGCCTTTTATATTAGAAATGTGTATGCTGCTGGCACTCCCTCCCGTTGACAACTTGTTTTTTTTGCGATCGCAACTCTCCTTCCCAAGAGCTTTGAGTACAGGGAAATAGAACCGATTATGCCTTTTATATTAGAAATGTGTATGCTGCTGGCACTCCCTCCCGTTGACAACTTGTTTTTTTTGCGATCGCAACTCTCCTTCCCAAGAGCTTTGAGTACAGGAAAATAGAACCGATTATGCCTTTTATATTGGAAATGTGTATGCTGCTGGCACTCCCTCCCGTTGACAACTTGTTTTTCTTGCGATCGCAACTCTCTTTCCCAAGAGTTTTGGGTACAGGAAAATAGAACCGATTATGCCTTTTATATTAGAAATGTGTATGCTGCTGGCACTCCCTCCCGTTGACAACTTGTTTTTTTTGCGATCGCAACTCTCCTTCCCAAGAGCTTTGAGTACAGGAAAATAGAACCGATTATGCCTTTTATATTGGAAATGTTTATGCTGCTGGCACTCCCTCCCGTTGACAACTTGTTTTTCTTGCGATCGCAACTCTCCTTCCCAAGAGTTTTGGGTACAGGAAAATAGAACCGATTATGCCTTTTATATTAGAAATGTGTATGCTGCTGGCACTCCCTCCCGTTGACAACTTGTTTTTCTTGCTATCGCAACTCTCTTTCCCAAGAGCTTTGAGTACAGGAAAATAGAACCGATTATGCCTTTTATATTAGAAATGTGTATGCTGCTGGCACTCCCTCCCGTTGACAACTTGTTTTTCTTGCGATCGCAAATCTCCTTCCCAAGAGCTTTGAGTACAGGAAAATAGAACCGATTATGCCTTTTATATTAGAAATGTGTATGCTGCTGGCACTCCCTCCCGTTGACAACTTGTTTTTCTTGCGATCGCAACTCTCCTTCCCAAGAGCTTTGAGTACAGGAAAATAGAACCGATTATGCCTTTTATATTAGAAATGTGTATGCTGCTGGCACACTCTAACGTTGACAACTTGTTTTTCTTGCGATCGCAACTCTCCTTCCCTAGAGCTTTGAGTACAGGAAAATAGAACCGATTATGCTTTTTATATTAAAAATGTGTATGCTGCAGGCACTCCCTCCCGTTGAAAACTTGTTTATCTTGCGATCGCAACTCTCCTTCCCAAGAGCTTTGAGTACAGGAAAATAGAACCGATTATGCCTTTTATATTAGAAATGTGTATGCTGCTGGCACTCCTTCCCGTTGACAACTTGTTTTTCTTGCGATCGCAACTCTCCTTCCCAAGAGCTTTGAGTACAGGAAAATAGAACCGATTATGCCTTTTATAATAAAAATGTGTATGCTGCAGGCACTCCCTCCCGTTGAAAACTTGTTTATCTTGCGATCGCAACTCTCCTTCCCAAGAGCTTTGAGTACAGGAAAATAGAACCGATTATGCCTTTTATATTAAAAATGTGTATGCTGCAGGCACTCCCTCCCGTTGAAAACTTGTTTATCTTGCGATCGCAACTCTCCTTCCCAAGAACTTTGAGTACAGGAAAATAGAACCGATTATGCCTTTTATATTTAAAATGTGTATGCTGCAGGCACTCCCTCCCGTTGAAAACTTGTTTATCTTGCGATCGCAACTTTCCTTCCCAAGAGCTTTGAGTACAGGAAAATAGAACCGATTATGCCTTTTATATCAAATATGTGTATGCTGCAGGCACTCCCTCCTGTTGAAAACTTGTTTATCTTGCGATCGCAACTCTTCTTCCCAAGAGCTTTGAGTACAGGAAAATAGAACCGATTATGCCTTTTATATTAGAAATGTGTATGCTGCTGGCACTCCCTCCCGTTGACAACTTGTTTTTTTTGCGATCGCAACTCTCCTCCCAAGAGCTTTGAGTTCAGGAAAATAGAACCGATTATGATTTTTATATTAGAAATGTGTATGCTGCTGGCACTCCCTCCCGTTGACAACTTGTTTTTTTTGCGATCGCAACTCTCCTTCCCAAGAGCTTTGAGTACAGGAAAATAGAACCGATTATGCCTTTTATATTAGAAATGTGTATGCTGCTGGCACTCACTTCCGTTAAAAACTTGTTTATCTTGCGATCGCAACTCTCCTTCCCAAGAGCTTTGAGTACAGGAAAATAGAACCGATTATGCCTTTTATATTAAAAATGTGTATGCTGCTGGCACTCCCTCCCGTTGACAACTTGTTTTTTTTGCGATCGCAACTCTCCTTCCCAAGAGCTTTGAGTACAGGAAAATAGAACCGATTATGAATTTTATATTGGAAATGTGTATGCTGCTGGCACTCCCTCCCGTTGATAACTTGTTTTTCTTGCGATCGCAACTCTCCTTCCCAAGAGCTTTGAGTACAGGAAAATAGAACCGATTATGCCTTTTATATTAGAAATGTGTATGCTGCTGGCACTCCCTCCCGTTGACAACTTGTTTTTCTTGCGATCGCAACTCTCCTTCCCAAGAGCTTTGAGTACAGGAAAATATAACCGATTATGCCTTTTATATTAAAAATGTGTATGCTGCAGGCACTCCCTCCCGTTGAAAACTTGTTTATCTTGCGATCGCAACTCTCCTTCCCAAGAGCTTTGAGTACAGGAAAATAGAACCGATTATGCCTTTTATATTAGAAATGTGTATGCTGCTGGCACTCCCTCCCGTTGACAACTTGTTTTTCTTGCGATCGCAACTCTCTTTCCCAAGAGCTTTGAGTACAGGAAAATAGATCCGATTATGCCTTTTATATTAGAAATGTGTATGCTGCTGGCACTCCCTCCCGTTGACAACTTGTTTTTCTTGCGATCGCAACTCTCCTTCCCAAGAGCTTTGAGTACAGGAAAATAGAACCGATTATGCCTTTTATATTAGAAATCTGTATGCTGCTGGCACTTCCTCCCGTTGACAACTTGTTTTTCTTGCGATCGCATCTCTCCTTCCCAAGAGCTTTGAGTACAGGAAAATAGAACCGATTATGCCTTTTATATTAGAAATGTGTATGCTGCTGGCACTCCCTCCCGTTGACAACTTGTTTTTCTTGCGATCGCAACTCTCCTTCCCAAGAGCTTTGAGTACAGGAAAATAGAACCGATTATGCCTTTTATATTAGAAATGTGTATGCTGCTGGCACTCCCTCCCGTTGACAACTTGTTTTTCTTGCGATCGCAACTCTCCTTCCCAAGAGCTTTGAGTACAGGAAAATAGAACCGATTATGCCTTTTATATTAGAAATGTGTATGCTGCCGGCAGTCCATCCCGTTGACAACTTGTTTTTCTTGCGATCGCAACTCTCCTTCCCAAGAGCTTTGAGTACAGGAAAATAGAACCGATTATGCCTTTTATATTAGAAATCTGTATGCTGCTGGCACTTCCTCCCGTTGACAACTTGTTTTTCTTGCGATCGCAACTCTCCTTCCCAAGAGCTTTGAGTACAGGAAAATAGAACCGATTATGCCTTTTATATTAGAAATGTGTATGCTGCTGGCACTCCCTCCCGTTGACAACTTGTTTTTCTTGCGATCGCAACTCTCCTTCCCAAGAGCTTTGAGTACAGGAAAATAGAATCGATTATGCGTTTTATATTAAAAATGTGTAAGCTGCTGGCACTCCCTCCCGTTGACAACTTGTTTTTCTTGCGATCGCAACTCTCCATCCCAAGAGCTTTGAGTACAGGAAAATAGAACCGATTATGCCTTTTATATTAGAAATGTGTATGCTGCTGGCACTCCCTCCCGTTGACAACTTGTTTTTTTTGCGATCGCAACTCTCCTTCCCAAGAGCTTTGAGTACAGGAAAATAGAACCGATTATGCCTTTTATATTGGAAATGTGTATGCTGCTGGCACTCCCTCCCGTTGACAACTTGTTTTTCTTGCGATCGCAACTCTCCTTCCCAAGAGCTTTGACTACAGGAAAATAGAACCGATTATGCCTTTTATATTAGAAATGTGTATGCTGCTGGCACACTCTAACGTTGACAACTTGTTTTTCTTGCGATCGCAACTCTCCTTCCCAAGAGCTTTGATTACAGGAAAATAGAACCGATTGTGCCTTTTATATTAAAAATGTGTATGCTGCAGGCACTCTCTCCCGTTGAAAACTTGTTTATCTTGCGATCGCAACTCTCCTTCCCAAGAGCTTTGAGTACAGGAAAATAGAACCGATTATGCCTTTTATATTAGAAATGTGTATGCTGCTGGCACTCCCTCCCGTTGACAACTTGTTTTTCTTGCGATCGCAACTCTCCTTCCCAAGAGCTTTGAGTCCAGGAAAATAGAACCGATTATGCCTTTTATGTTAAAAATGTGTATGCTGCTGGCACTCCCTCCCGTTAACAACTTGTTTTTTTTGCGATCGCAACTCTCCTTCCCAAGAGCTTTGAGTACAGGAAAATAGAACCGATTATGCCTTTTATATTAAAAATGTGTATGCTGCAGGCACTCCCTCCCGTTGAAAACTTGTTTATCTTGCGATCGCAACTCTCCTTCCCAAGAGCTTTGAGTACAGGAAAATAGAACCGATTATGCCTTTTATATAAGAAATGTGTATGCTGCTGGCACTCCCTCCCGTTGACAACTTGTTTTTTTTGCGATCGCAACTCTCCTTCCCAAGAGCTTTGAGTACAGGAAAATAGAACCGATTATGCCTTTTATATTGGAAATGTGTATGCTGCTGGCACTCCCACCCGTTGACAACTTGTTTTTCGTGCGATCGCAACTCTCCTTCCCAAGAGCTTTGAGTACAGGAAAATAGAACCGATTATGCCTTTTATATTAGAAATGTGTATGCTGCTGGCACTCCCTCCCGTTGACAACTTGTTTTTCTTGCGATCGCAACTCTCCATCCCAAGAGCTTTGAGTACAGGAAAATAGAACCGATTATGCCTTTTATATTAAAAATGTGTATGCTGCAGGCACTCCCTCCCGTTGAAAACTTGTTTATCTTGCGATCGCAACTCTCCTTCCCAAGAGCTTTGAGTACAGGAAAATAGAACCGATTATGCCTTTTATATTAGAAATGTGTATGCTGCTGGCACTCCCTCCCGTTGACAACTTGTTTTTCTTGCGATCGCAACTCTAATTCCCAAGAGCTTTGAGTACAGGAAAATAGAACCGATTATGCCTTTTATATTAAAAATGTGTATGCTGCAGGCACTCCCTCCCGTTGAAAACTTGTTTATCTTGCGATCGCAACTCTCCTTCCCAAGAGCTTTGAGTTCAGGAAAATAGAACCGATTATGCCTTTTATATTGGAAATGTGTATGCTGCTGGCACTCCCTCCCGTTGACAACTTGTTTTTCTTGCGATCGCAACTCTCCTTCCCAAGAGCTTTGAGTACAGGAAAATAGAACCGATTATGCCTTTTATATTAGAAATGTGTATGCTGCTGGCACTCCCTTCCGTTGACAACTTGTTTTTCTTGCGATCGCAACTCTCCTTCCCAAGAGCTTTGATTACAGGAAAATAGAACCGATTGTGCCTTTTATATTAAAAATGTGTATGCTGCAGGCACTCTCTCCCGTTGAAAACTTGTTTATCTTGCGATCGCAACTCTCCTTCCCAAGAGATTTGAGTACAGGAAAATAGAACCGATTATGCCTTTTATATTAGAAATGTGTATGCTGCTGGCACTCCCTCCCGTTGACAACTTGTTTTTCTTGCGATCGCAACTCTCCTTCCCAAGAGCTTTGAGTACAGGAAAATAGAACCGATTATGCCTTTTATGTTAAAAATGTGTATGCTGCTGGCACTCCCTCCCGTTGATAACTTGTTTTTTTTGCGATCGCAACTCTCCTTCCCAAGAGCTTTGAGTACAGGAAAATAGAACCGATTATGCCTTTTATATTAAAAATGTGTATGCTGCAGGCACTCCCTCCCGTTGACAACTTGTTTTTCTTGCGATCGCAACTCTCCTTCCCAAGAGCTTTGAGTACAGGAAAATAGAACCGATTATGCCTTTTATATTAGAAATGTGTATGCTGCTGGCACTCCCTCCCGTTGACAACTTGTTTTTCTTGCGATCGCAACACTCCTTCCCAAGAGCTTTGAGTACAGGAAAATAGAACCGATTATGCCTTTTATATTAAAAATGTGTATGCTGCTGGCACTCCCTCCCGTTGAAAACTTGTTTTTCTTGCGATCGCAACTCTCCTTCCCAAGAGCTTTGAGTACAGGAAAATAGAACCGATTATGCCTTTTATATTAGAAATGTGTATGCTGCAGGCACTCCCTCCCGTTGAAAACTTGTTTATCTTGCGATCGCAACTCTCCTTCCCAAGAGCTTTGAGTACAGGAAAATAGAACCGATTATGCCTTTTATATTAGAACTGTGTATGCTGCTGGCACTCCCTCCCGTTGACAACTTGTTTTTCTCGCGATCGCAACTCTCCTTCACAAGAGCTTTGAGTACAGGGAAATAGAACCGATTATGCCTTTTATATTAGAGATGTGTATGCTGCTGGCACTTCCTCCCGTTGACAACTTGTTTTTTTTGCGATCGCAACTCTCCTTCCCAAGAGCTTTGAGTACAGGAAAATAGAACCGATTATGCCTTTTATATTAGAAATGTGTATGCTGCTGGCACTTCCTCCCGTTGACAACTTGTTTTTCTTGCGATCGCAACTCTCCTTCCCAAGAGCTTTGAGTACAGGAAAATAGAACCGATTATGCCTTTTATATTAGAAATGTGTATGCTGCTGGCACTCCCTCCCGTTGACAACTTGTTTTTCTTGCGATCGCAACTCTCCTTCCCAAGAGCTTTGAGTACAGGAAAATAGAACCGAATATGCCTTTTATATTAGAAATGTGTATGCTGCTGGCACTCCCTCCCGTTGAAAACTTGTTTTTCTTGCGATCGCAACTCTCCTTCCCAAGAGCTTTGAGTACAGGAAAATAGAACCGATTATGACTTTTATATTAAAAATGTGTATGCTGCAGGCACTCCCTCCCGTTGAAAACTTGTTTATCTTGCGATCGCAACTCTCCTTTCCAAGAGCCTTAAGTACAGGAAAATAGAACCGATTATGCCTTTTATATTAAAAATGTGTATGCTGCAGGCACTCCCTCCCGTTGAAAACTTGTTTATATTGCGATCGCAACTCTCCTTCCCAAGAGCTTTGAGTACAGGAAAATAGAACCGATTATGCCTTTTATATTAAAAATGTGTATGCTGCAGGCACTCCCTCCCGTTGAAAACTTGTTTATCTTGCGATCGCAACTCTCCTTCCCAAGAGCTTTGAGTACAGGAAAATAGAACCGATTATGCCTTTTATATTAAAAATGTGTATGCTGCAGGCACTCCCTCCCGTTGAAAACTTGTTTGTATTGCGATCGCAACTCTCCTTCCCAAGAGCTTTGAGTACAGGAAAATAGAACCGATTATGCCTTTTATATTAAAAATGTGTATGCTGCAGGCACTCCCTCCCGTTGAAAACTTGTTTATCTTGCGATCGCAACTCTCCTTCCCAAGAGCTTTGAGTACAGGAAAATAGAACCGATTATGCCTTTTATATTGGAAATGTGTATGCTGCTGGCACTCCCTCCCGTTGACAACTTGTTTTTCGTGCGATCGCAACTCTCCTTCCCAAGAGCTTTGAGTACAGGAAAATAGAACCGATTATGCCTTTTATATTAGAAATGTGTATGCTGCTGGCACTCCCTCCCGTTGACAACTTGTTTTTCTTGCGATCGCAACTCTCCATCCCAAGAGCTTTGAGTACAGGAAAATAGAACCGATTATGCCTTTTATATTAAAAATGTGTATGCTGCAGGTACTCCCTCCCGTTGAAAACTTGTTTATCTTGCGATCGCAACTCTCCTTCCCAAGAGCTTTGAGTACAGGAAAATAGAACCGATTATGCCTTTTATATTAGAAATGTGTATGCTGCTGGCACTCCCTCCCGTTGACAACTTGTTTTTTTTGCGATCGCAACTCTCCTTCCCAAGAGCTTTGAGTACAGGAAAATAGAACCGATTATGCCTTTTATATTGGAAATGTGTATGCTGCTGACACTCACTCCCGTTGACAACTTGTTTTTCTTGCGATCGCAACTCTCCTTCCCAAGAGCTTTGAGTACAGGAAAATAGAACCGATTATGCCTTTTATATTAGAAATGTGTATGCTGCTGGCACTCCCTCCCGTTGACTACTTGTTTTTCTTGCGATCGCAACTCTCCTTCCCAAGAGCTTTGAGTACAGGAAAATATAACCGATTATGCCTTTTATATTAAAAATGTGTATGCTGCAGGCACTCCCTCCCATTGAAAACTTGTTTATCTTGCGATCGCAACTCTCCTTCCCAAGAGCTTTGAGTACAGGAAAATAGAACCGATTATGCCTTTTATATTAGAAATGTGTATGCTGCTGGCACTCCCTCCCGTTGACAACTTGTTTATCTTGCGATCGCAACTCTCCTTCCCAAGAGCTTTGAGTACAGGAAAATAGAACCGATTATGCCTTTTATATTAGAAATGTGTATGCTGCTGGCACTCCCTCCCGTTGACAACTTGTTTTTTTTGCGATCGCAACTCTCCTTCCCAAGAGCTTTGAGTACAGGAAAATAGAACCGATTATGCCTTTTATATTGGAAATGTGTATGCTGCAGGCACTCCCTCCCGTTGAAAACTTGTTTATCTTGCGATCGCAACTTTCCTTCCCAAGAGCTTTGAGTACAGGAAAATAGAACCGATTATGCCTTTTATATCAAAAATGTGTATGCTGCAGGCACTCCCTCCTGTTGAAAACTTGTTTATCTTGCGATCGCAACTCTTCTTCCCAAGAGCTTTGAGTACAGGAAAATAGAACCGATTATGCCTTTTATATTAGAAATGTGTATGCTGCTGGCACTCCCTCCCGTTGACAACTTGTTTTTTTTGCGATCGCAACTCTCCTTCCCAAGAGCTTTGAGTACAGGAAAATAGAACCGATTATGATTTTTATATTAGAAATGTGTATGCTGCTGGCACTCCCTCCCGTTGACAACTTGTTTTTTTTGCGATCGCAACTCTCCTTCCCAAGAGCTTTGAGTACAGGAAAATAGAACCGATTATGCCTTTTATATTAGAAATGTGTATGCTGCTGGCACTCCCTTCCGTTAAAAACTTGTTTATCTTGCGATCGCAACTCTCCTTCCCAAGAGCTTTGAGTACAGGAAAATAGAACCGATTATGCCTTTTATATTAAAAATGTGTATGCTGCTGGCACTCCCTCCCGTTGACAACTTGTTTTTTTTGCGATCGCAACTCTCCTTCCCAAGAGCTTTGAGTACAGGAAAATAGAACCGATTATGCCTTTTATATTGGAAATGTGTATGCTGCTGGCACTCCCTCCCGTTGATAACTTGTTTTTCTTGCGATCGCAACTCTCCTTCCCAAGAGCTTTGAGTACAGGAAAATAGAACCGATTATGCCTTTTATATTAGAAATGTGTATGCTGCTGGCACTCCCTCCCGTTGACAACTTGTTTTTCTTGCGATCGCAACTCTCCTTCCCAAGAGCTTTGAGTACAGGAAAATATAACCGATTATGCCTTTTATATTAAAAATGTGTATGCTGCAGGCACTCCCTCCCGTTGAAAACTTGTTTATCTTGCGATCGCAACTCTCCTTCCCAAGAGCTTTGAGTACAGGAAAATAGAACCGATTATGCCTTTTATATTAGAAATGTGTATGCTGCTGGCACTCCCTCCCGTTGACAACTTGTTTTTCTTGCGATCGCAACTCTCTTTCCCAAGAGCTTTGAGTACAGGAAAATAGATCCGATTATGCCTTTTATATTAGAAATGTGTATGCTGCTGGCACTCCCTCCCGTTGACAACTTGTTTTTCTTGCGATCGCAACTCTCCTTCCCAAGAGCTTTGAGTACAGGAAAATAGAACCGATTATGCCTTTTATATTAGAAATCTGTATGCTGCTGGCACTTCCTCCCGTTGACAACTTGTTTTTCTTGCGATCGCATCTCTCCTTCCCAAGAGCTTTGAGTACAGGAAAATAGAACCGATTATGCCTTTTATATTAGAAATGTGTATGCTGCTGGCACTCCCTCCCGTTGACAACTTGTTTTTCTTGCGATCGCAACTCTCCTTCCCAAGAGCTTTGAGTACAGGAAAATAGAACCGATTATGCCTTTTATATTAGAAATGTGTATGCTGCTGGCACTCCCTCCCGTTGACAACTTGTTTTTCTTGCGATCGCAACTCTCCTTCCCAAGAGCTTTGAGTACAGGAAAATAGAACCGATTATGCCTTTTATATTAGAAATGTGTATGCTGCCGGCAGTCCATCCCGTTGACAACTTGTTTTTCTTGCGATCGCAACTCTCCTTCCCAAGAGCTTTGAGTACAGGAAAATAGAACCGATTATGCCTTTTATATTAGAAATCTGTATGCTGCTGGCACTTCCTCCCGTTGACAACTTGTTTTTCTTGCGATCGCAACTCTCCTTCCCAAGAGCTTTGAGTACAGGAAAATAGAACCGATTATGCCTTTTATATTAGAAATGTGTATGCTGCTGGCACTCCCTCCCGTTGACAACTTGTTTTTCTTGCGATCGCAACTCTCCTTCCCAAGAGCTTTGAGTACAGGAAAATAGAATCGATTATGCGTTTTATATTAAAAATGTGTAAGCTGCTGGCACTCCCTCCCGTTGACAACTTGTTTTTCTTGCGATCGCAACTCTCCATCCCAAGAGCTTTGATTACAGGAAAATAGAACCGATTATGCCTTTTATATTAGAAATGTGTATGCTGCTGGCACTCCCTCCCGTTGACAACTTGTTTTTTTTGCGATCGCAACTCTCCTTCCCAAGAGCTTTGAGTACAGGAAAATAGAACCGATTATGCCTTTTATATTGGAAATGTGTATGCTGCTGGCACTCCCTCCCGTTGACAACTTGTTTTTCTTGCGATCGCAACTCTCCTTCCCAAGAGCTTTGAGTACAGGAAAATAGAACCGATTATGCCTTTTATATTAGAAATGTGTATGCTGCTGGCACTCCCTTCCGTTGACAACTTGTTTTTCTTGCGATCGCAACTCTCCTTCCCAAGAGCTTTGATTACAGGAAAATAGAACCGATTGTGCCTTTTATATTAAAAATGTGTATGCTGCAGGCACTCTCTCCCGTTGAAAACTTGTTTATCTTGCGATCGCAACTCTCCTTCCCAAGAGCTTTGAGTACAGGAAAATAGAACCGATTATGCCTTTTATATTAGAAATGTGTATGCTGCTGGCACTCCCTCCCGTTGACAACTTGTTTTTCTTGCGATCGCAACTCTCCTTCCCAAGAGCTTTGAGTCCAGGAAAATAGAACCGATTATGCCTTTTATGTTAAAAATGTGTATGCTGCTGGCACTCCCTCCCGTTGACAACTTGTTTTTTTTGCGATCGCAACTCTCCTTCCCAAGAGCTTTGAGTACAGGAAAATAGAACCGATTATGCCTTTTATATTAAAAATGTGTATGCTGCAGGCACTCCCTCCCGTTGAAAACTTGTTTATCTTGCGATCGCAACTCTCCTTCCCAAGAGCTTTGAATACAGGAAAATAGAACCGATTATGCCTTTTATATAAGAAATGTGTATGCTGCTGGCACTCCCTCCCGTTGACAACTTGTTTTTTTTGCGATCTCAACTCTCCTTCCCAAGAGCTTTGAGTACAGGAAAATAGAACCGATTATGCCTTTTATATTGGAAATGTGTATGCTGCTGGCACTCCCTCCCGTTGACAACTTGTTTTTCGTGCGATCGCAACTCTCCTTCCCAAGAGCTTTGAGTACAGGAAAATAGAACCGATTATGCCTTTTATATTAGAAATGTGTATGCTGCTGGCACTCCCTCCCGTTGACAACTTGTTTTTCTTGCGATCGCAACTCTCCATCCCAAGAGCTTTGAGTACAGGAAAATAGAACCGATTATGCCTTTTATATTAAAAATGTGTATGCTGCAGGCACTCCCTCCCGTTGAAAACTTGTTTATCTTGCGATCGCAACTCTCCTTCCCAAGAGCTTTGAGTACAGGAAAATAGAACCGATTATGCCTTTTATATTAGAAATGTGTATGCTGCTGGCACTCCCTCCCGTTGACAACTTGTTTTTCTTGCGATCGCAACTCTCCTTCCCAAGAGCTTTGAGTACAGGAAAATAGAACCGATTATGCCTTTTATATTAAAAATGTGTATGCTGCAGGCACTCCCTCCCGTTGAAAACTTGTTTATCTTGCGATCGCAACTCTCCTTCCCAAGAGCTTTGAGTTCAGGAAAATAGAACCGATTATGCCTTTTATATTGGAAATGTGTATGCTGCTGGCACTCCCTCCCGTTGACAACTTGTTTTTCTTGCGATCGCAACTCTCCTTCCCAAGAGCTTTGAGTACAGGAAAATAGAACCGATTATGCCTTTTATATTAGAAATGTGTATTCTGCTGGCACTCCCTTCCGTTGACAACTTGTTTTTCTTGCGATCGCAACTCTCCTTCCCAAGAGCTTTGATTACAGGAAAATAGAACCGATTGTGCCTTTTATATTAAAAATGTGTATGCTGCAGGCACTCTCTCCCGTTGAAAACTTGTTTATCTTGCGATCGCAACTCTCCTTCCCAAGAGCTTTGAGTACAGGAAAATAGAACCGATTATGCCTTTTATATTAGAAATGTGTATGCTGCTGGCACTCCCTCCCGTTGACAACTTGTTTTTCTTGCGATCGCAACTCTCCTTCCCAAGAGCTTTGAGTACAGGAAAATAGAACCGATTATGCCTTTTATGTTAAAAATGTGTATGCTGCTGGCACTCCCTCCCGTTGACAACTTGTTTTTCTTGCGATCGCAACTCTCCTTCCCAAGAGCTTTGAGTCCAGGAAAATAGAACCGATTATGCCTTTTATGTTAAAAATGTGTATGCTGCTGGCACTCCCTCCCGTTAACAACTTGTTTTTTTTGCGATCGCAACTCTCCTTCCCAAGAGCTTTGAGTACAGGAAAATAGAACCGATTATGCCTTTTATATTAAAAATGTGTATGCTGCAGGCACTCCCTCCCGTTGAAAACTTGTTTATCTTGCGATCGCAACTCTCCTTCCCAAGAGCTTTGAATACAGGAAAATAGAACCGATTATGCCTTTTATATAAGAAATGTGTATGCTGCTGGCACTCCCTCCCGTTGACAACTTGTTTTTTTTGCGATCTCAACTCTCCTTCCCAAGAGCTTTGAGTACAGGAAAATAGAACCGATTATGCCTTTTATATTGGAAATGTGTATGCTGCTGGCACTCCCTCCCGTTGACAACTTGTTTTTCGTGCGATCGCAACTCTCCTTCCCAAGAGCTTTGAGTACAGGAAAATAGAACCGATTATGCCTTTTATATTAGAAATGTGTATGCTGCTGGCACTCCCTCCCGTTGACAACTTGTTTTTCTTGCGATCGCAACTCTCCATCCCAAGAGCTTTGAGTACAGGAAAATAGAACCGATTATGCCTTTTATATTAAAAATGTGTATGCTGCAGGCACTCCCTCCCGTTGAAAACTTGTTTATCTTGCGATCGCAACTCTCCTTCCCAAGAGCTTTGAGTACAGGAAAATAGAACCGATTATGCCTTTTATATTAGAAATGTGTATGCTGCTGGCACTCCCTCCCGTTGACAACTTGTTTTTCTTGCGATCGCAACTCTCCTTCCCAAGAGCTTTGAGTACAGGAAAATAGAACCGATTATGCCTTTTATATTAAAAATGTGTATGCTGCAGGCACTCCCTCCCGTTGAAAACTTGTTTATCTTGCGATCGCAACTCTCCTTCCCAAGAGCTTTGAGTTCAGGAAAATAGAACCGATTATGCCTTTTATATTGGAAATGTGTATGCTGCTGGCACTCCCTCCCGTTGACAACTTGTTTTTCTTGCGATCGCAACTCTCCTTCCCAAGAGCTTTGAGTACAGGAAAATAGAACCGATTATGCCTTTTATATTAGAAATGTGTATTCTGCTGGCACTCCCTTCCGTTGACAACTTGTTTTTCTTGCGATCGCAACTCTCCTTCCCAAGAGCTTTGATTACAGGAAAATAGAACCGATTGTGCCTTTTATATTAAAAATGTGTATGCTGCAGGCACTCTCTCCCGTTGAAAACTTGTTTATCTTGCGATCGCAACTCTCCTTCCCAAGAGCTTTGAGTACAGGAAAATAGAACCGATTATGCCTTTTATATTAGAAATGTGTATGCTGCTGGCACTCCCTCCCGTTGACAACTTGTTTTTCTTGCGATCGCAACTCTCCTTCCCAAGAGCTTTGAGTACAGGAAAATAGAACCGATTATGCCTTTTATGTTAAAAATGTGTATGCTGCTGGCACTCCCTCCCGTTGACAACTTGTTTTTTTTGCGATCGCAACTCTCCTTCCCAAGAGCTTTGAGTACAGGAAAATAGAACCGATTATGCCTTTTATATTAAAAATGTGTATGCTGCAGGCACTCCCTCCCGTTGAAAACTTGTTTATCTTGCGATCGCAACTCTCCTTCCCAAGAGCTTTGAGTACAGGAAAATAGAACCGATTATGCCTTTTATATAAGAAATGTGTATGCTGCTGGCACTCCCTCCCGTTGACAACTTGTTTTTTTTGCGATCGCAACTCTCCTTCCCAAGAGCTTTGAGTACAGGAAAATAGAACCGATTATGCCTTTTATATTGGAAATGTGTATGCTGCTGGCACTCCCTCCCGTTGACAACTTGTTTTTCGTGCGATCGCAACTCTCCTTCCCAAGAGCTTTGAGTACAGGAAAATAGAACCGATTATGCCTTTTATATTAGAAATGTGTATGCTGCTGGCACTCCCTCCCGTTGACAACTTGTTTTTCTTGCGATCGCAACTCTCCATCCCAAGAGCTTTGAGTACAGGAAAATAGAACCGATTATGCCTTTTATATTAAAAATGTGTATGCTGCAGGCACTCCCTCCCGTTGAAAACTTGTTTATCTTGCGATCGCAACTCTCCTTCCCAAGAGCTTTGAGTACAGGAAAATAGAACCGATTATGCCTTTTATATTAGAAATGTGTATGCTGCTGGCACTCCCTCCCGTTGACAACTTGTTTTTCTTGCGATCGCAACTCTCCTTCCCAAGAGCTTTGAGTACAGGAAAATAGAACCGATTATGCCTTTTATATTAAAAATGTGTATGCTGCAGGCACTCCCTCCCGTTGAAAACTTGTTTATCTTGCGATCGCAACTCTCCTTCCCAAGAGCTTTGAGTTCAGGAAAATAGAACCGATTATGCCTTTTATATTGGAAATGTGTATGCTGCTGGCACTCCCTCCCGTTGACAACTTGTTTTTCTTGCGATCGCAACTCTCCTTCCCAAGAGCTTTGAGTACAGGAAAATAGAACCGATTATGCCTTTTATATTAGAAATGTGTATGCTGCTGGCACTCCCTTCCGTTGACAACTTGTTTTTCTTGCGATCGCAACTCTCCTTCCCAAGAGCTTTGATTACAGGAAAATAGAACCGATTGTGCCTTTTATATTAAAAATGTGTATGCTGCAGGCACTCTCTCCCGTTGAAAACTTGTTTATCTTGCGATCGCAACTCTCCTTCCCAAGAGCTTTGAGTACAGGAAAATAGAACCGATTATGCCTTTTATATTAGAAATGTGTATGCTGCTGGCACTTCTTCCCGTTGACAACTTGTTTTTCTTGCGATCGCAACTCTCCTTCCCAAGAGCTTTGAGTACAGGAAAATAGAACCGATTATGCCTTTTATGTTAAAAATGTGTATGCTGCTGGCACTCCCTCCCGTTGACAACTTGTTTTTTTTTGCGATCGCAACTCTCCTTCCCAAGAGCTTTGAGTACAGGAAAATAGAACCGATTATGCCTTTTATATTAAAAATGTGTATGCTGCAGGCACTCCCTCCCGTTGAAAACTTGTTTATCTTGCGATCGCAACTCTCCTTCCCAAGAGCTTTGAGTACAGGAAAATAGAACCGATTATGCCTTTTATATAAGAAATGTGTATGCTGCTGGCACTCCCTCCCGTTGACAACTTGTTTTTTTTTCGATCGCAACTCTCCTTCCCAAGAGCTTTGAGTACAGGAAAATAGAACCGATTATGCCTTTTATATTGGAAATGTGTATGCTGCTGGCACTCCCTCCCGTTGACAACTTGTTTTTCGTGCGATCGCAACTCTCCTTCCCAAGAGCTTTGAGTACAGGAAAATAGAACCGATTATGCCTTTTATATTAGAAATGTGTATGCTGCTGGCACTCCCTCCCGTTGACAACTTGTTTTTCTTGCGATCGCAACTCTCCATCCCAAGAGCTTTGAGTACAGGAAAATAGAACCGATTATGCCTTTTATATTAAAAATGTGTATGCTGCAGGTACTCCCTCCCGTTGAAAACTTGTTTATCTTGCGATCGCAACTCTCCTTCCCAAGAGCTTTGAGTACAGGAAAATAGAACCGATTATGCCTTTTATATTAGAAATGTGTATGCTGCTGGCACTCCCTCCCGTTGACAACTTGTTTTTTTTGCGATCGCAACTCTCCTTCCCAAGAGCTTTGAGTACAGGAAAATAGAACCGATTATGCCTTTTATATTGGAAATGTGTATGCTGCTGACACTCACTCCCGTTGACAACTTGTTTTTCTTGCGATCGCAACTCTCCTTCCCAAGAGCTTTGAGTACAGGAAAATAGAACCGATTATGCCTTTTATATTAGAAATGTGTATGCTGCTGGCACTCCCTCCCGTTGACTACTTGTTTTTCTTGCGATCGCAACTCTCCTTCCCAAGAGCTTTGAGTACAGGAAAATATAACCGATTATGCCTTTTATATTAAAAATGTGTATGCTGCAGGCACTCCCTCCCGTTGAAAACTTGTTTATCTTGCGATCGCAACTCTCCTTCCCAAGAGCTTTGAGTACAGGGAAATAGAACCGATTATGCCTTTTATATTAGAAATGTGTATGCTGCTGGCACTCCCTCCCGTTGACAACTTGTTTATCTTGCGATCGCAACTCTCCTTCCCAAGAGCTTTGAGTACAGGAAAATAGAACCGATTATGCCTTTTATATTAGAAATGTGTATGCTGCTGGCACTCCCTCCCGTTGACAACTTGTTTTTTTTGCGATCGCAACTCTCCTTCCCAAGAGCTTTGAGTACAGGAAAATAGAACCGATTATGCCTTTTATATTGGAAATGTGTATGCTGCTGGCACTCCCTCCCGTTGACAACTTGTTTTTCTTGCGATCGCAACTCTCCTTCCCAAGAGCTTTGAGTACAGGAAAATAGAACCGATTATGCCTTTTATATTAAAAATGTGTATGCTGCAGGCACTCCCTCCCGTTGACAACTTGTTTTTCTTGCGATCGCAACTCTCCTTCCCAAGAGCTTTGAGTACAGGAAAATAGAACCGATTATGCCTTTTATATTGGAAATGTGTATGCTGCTGGCACTCCCTCCCGTTGACAACTTGTTTTTCTTGCGATCGCAACTCTCCTTCCCAAGAGCTTTGAGTACAGGAAAATAGAACCGATTATGCCCTTTATATTGGAAATGTGTATGCTGCTGGCACTCCCTCCCGTTGACAACTTGTTTTTCTTGCGATCGCAACTCTCCTTCCCAAGAGCTTTGAGTACAGGAAAATAGAACCGATTATGCCTTTTATATTAAAAATGTGTTTGCTGCAGGCACTCCCTCCCGTTGACAACTTGTTTTTCTTGCGATCGCAACTCTCCTTCCCAAGAGCTTTGAGTACAGGAAAATAGAACCGATTATGCCTTTTATATTGGAAATGTGTATGCTGCTGGCACTCCCTCCCGTTGACAACTTGTTTTTCTTGCGATCGCAACTCTCCTTCCCAAGAGCTTTGAGTACAGGAAAATAGAACCGATTATGCCTTTTATATTGGAAATGTGTATGCTGCTGGCACTCCCTCCCGTTGACAACTTGTTTTTCTTGCGATCGCAACTCTCCTTCCCAAGAGCTTTGAGTACAGGAAAATAGAACCGATTATGCCTTTTATATTAGAAATGTGTATGCTGCTGGCACTCCCTCCCGTTGACAACTTGTTTTTCTTGCGATCGCAACTCTCCTTCCCAAGAGCTTTGAGTACAGGAAAATAGAACCGATTATGCCTTTTATATTAAAAATGTGTAGGCTGCTGGCACTCCCTCCCGTTGACAACTTGTTTTTCTTGCGATCGCAACTCTCCTTCCCAAGAGCTTTGAGTACAGGAAAATAGAACCGATTATGCCTTTCATATTAAAAATGTGTATGCTGCAGGCACTCCTTCCCGTTGAAAACTTGTTTATCTTACGATCGCAACTCTCCTTCCCAAGAGCTTTGAGTACAGGAAAATAGAACCGATTATGCCTTTTATATTAGAAATGTGTATGCTGCTGGCACTCCCTCCCGTTGACAACTTGTTTTTCTTGCGATCGCAACTCTCCTTCCCAAGAGCTTTGAGTACAGGAAAATAGAACCGATTATGCCTTTTATATTAGAAATGTGTATGCTGCTGGCACTCCCTCCCGTTGACAACTTGTTTTTCTTGCGATCGCAACTCTCTTTCCCAAGAGCTTTGAGTACAGGAAAATAGAACCGATTATGCCTTTTATATTAGAAATGTGTATGCTGCTGGCACTCCCTCCCGTTGACAACTGGTTTTTCTTGCGATCGCAACTCTCCTTCCCAAGAGCTTTGAGTACAGGAAAATAGAACCGATTATGCCTTTTATATTAGAAATGTGTATGCTGCTGGCACTCCCTCCCGTTGACAACTTGTTTTTCTTGCGATCGCAACTCTCCTTCCCAAGAGCTTTGAGTACAGGAAAATAGAACCGATTATGCCTTTTATATTAGAAATGTGTATGCTGCAGGCACTCCCTCCCGTTGAAAACTTGTTTATCTTGCGATCGCAACTCTCCTTCCCAAGAGCTTTGAGTACAGGAAAATAGAACCGATTATGCCTTTTATATTAGAAATGTGTATGCTGCTGGCACTACCTCCCGTTAACAACTTGTTTTTTTGCGATCGCAACTCTCCTTCCCAAGAGCTTTGAGTACAGGAAAATAGAACCGATTCTGCCTCTTATTTTAGAACTGTGTATGCTGCTGGCACTCCCTCCCGTTGACAACTTGTTTTTCTTGCGATGGCAACTCTCCTTCACAAGAGCTTTGGGTCCAGGAAAATAGAACCGATTATGCCTTTTATATTAGAAATGTGTATGCTGCTGGCACTCCTTCCCGTTGTCAACGTGTTTTTCTTGCGATCACAACTCTCCTTCCCAAGAGCCTTGAGTACAGGGAAATAGAACCGATTATGCCTTTTATATTAGAAAGTGTATGCTGCTGGCACTCCCTCCCGTTGACCTATGCTCTATGGATTACAGAAAATATTAAACTATTGAAAAAATTAAGAAACCAGGCTCTTAAAAAGTACAAAATAACTACAAATCATGCACATTATGGTTACTATACACAACTTAGGAATTAAAATACTGTAGCTACAAGATCTGAAAAAAAAACATATCTGAGCAAAGGTTTCAAAATTCTGGTTACAGGAAAAGTGGTGAGAATTGAAAAAACTAAATCTTTTAAAGCACAAATTTGCTTCAAAATTTGAGTGTATTTTTACAAACGACTGAACTTTCTGTTAAAGTCTGTCTCGAAGTTGAACTTCTTGTTCATATCATCTTGGGGTGTGTCTCAGATTTACTTTTTCAGATGAGAGATAGGGCCTTCTGCCTAACTGCTCCCTTCTTTATCACATTTTCCACTAATATATGTAAAGGGGTAAGTTTTAAAATAACTTCTATAGCAGCTGTTGAATACGTTTTCCTTACTCTAATTGTGCATGTATAGGCTTGTGTTTGATCTTTCGAGAAAATGGCTCTCTTGTTGGCTAGACTCGTTCTTTACGCCATATTACAACATACATACAACCACTGTAGACTGTTTAACTAAGTGTTCTAATTTTACCTTACGAAGTTCCTACGGACCATGAGAGTTCTTTTTTGTATTGTTAATTACATCCATGTCATGTTTGTCCCAAAGAAGTTTATTTTCCCAGGGAAGTCCGAGATATTTAACCTCCCCAGTTCTCCTCTAACCAGTTCCTCATTTAGGAGAGTAGAAATAAATTACCAGCAAATTAACAAAATTAACTTAAATATTTCGCAAAGCAAATTTTTTTTATACTATTGTATTAGATTGAAATATATGGTTGGCTGTCTTATTAACGAAAAAACTAGAGAATCACCAAATTATTCAGAAGAAGCCATTTTGAAACTACATATTTTATACGTATGAATGAATGAAAAAGGGGTGGTGATACTAGATCATCGATGCCTAGGCCTCCATTTGCCCAGTGCAGGTTATTCGAGGCCGATCGCCTTTGCGAATCCAAGAAGCCCCGTTAGTTGAACTTGCCTAACTGCCTCCGGTAACAAAACTGTATTTTCGAAATTTCTCTATCTCAGTCTGTTGAGTGCTGAACACTCTCTGAGAATATGGTCAACAGTTTCATCCTCTTCCAAACACCATCTGCACGTTGGGTCGTCTTCGATACCGATTCTATGTAGATCGCCCCTGAGGTGACAATGTTCTGTCAACAATACCACCACAACTCGCAGCTCTTTCCTTTCCAAGGAGAGAAGCTCCTTTGTGCGCCGTGCACTAGACCCAGTTATATGTTCCTCGACTCAATAAATTTGCTTTCCAGCAACGATTTTAATTCCCTTTGGCCAATTGCAATTGGTAATATGGTTGGGGTTCATACGATTCAGTTGCCGAACCCAACTTGGCCAGACGATCTGCTTCCTCATTCCCGCGTATGCCCGAGTGATCCGGGACCCACATGAGTCTGACTGTGCAGCCTTTCCTTATCATACCATTTAGTACATCCTTGCACTCAGACACCAGTCATGAAGTTACGACACTGGACTTCAGTGCCAATATCGTAGCCTTACTCTCTGAACATATATTTATACCTTATTCCTGTCTATATCCCTCTCACAGAGATGAACATACTGCAGAATAGCATAAATTTCCGCTGTAAAAATTGTCGCACATTGTCCGAGAGACTAGTACTCTCTGACTCCTATGGTCCTGCCGAATACTCTTGCTCCAGCTCTTTCATCTTGTCGAGATCCATCAGGATCCATTTTTCGGAAGATTTTGTTCTCCCTCCAAATCCTCTTTACTTGGCAGAAATATTTCCAGGGAGAGGTTGGGTATTAAAAGCGGTGTCATATAATCTGTCCGCATGGGGAGTGATGGACATCTCTCCACCGCGCTTTTTCAGATACCTGAGTAGCCGCCCGTTGCAGTTTCAAGATGTCCCACAGTCTTCAGGGCCTCGTTTTCTATATATAAATGAAGAGGAGGCAGGTTCACCAGAACTTCCAGAGCCCTGGTGGGAGCAGTCCTTATCGCACTCAATATTCCCGCCCAAGCCATTCTCTGAACTTTGTCAAGTTAAAGAATGTGTTTACGCTTTGTTGTACTACGCCACCATACAATAGCGGTGTACGTTATCATGAGGCGGACCACCATAGTGTATATCCAAAACACTACTTTAGGTGTTAGTCCCCATGTACACTCAAAGGTCGTTTACAAGTCCAAAAAGCACATATATAGCTCAGTCGTGAGTCCAGAATTACTCCCAGGTATTTAACTGTCCCCTTAAGTTGAAGAGTCCTTCCCACCAATGTAATTCCTCTTTTTTGTAAAGAGTACCATCTCGGCCTTGTCCGGATTTATTCCGAGCCCCTCTCTGCAGCATCATCTTTCCGTGATCTAGAGGGAACGCATCATTGGTCACTCCAGGTTCCAGCCATGGCGACCGGGGCACAATTTTATACGTATAATTCCAAAATAATTAAAAAGAGATGTATTTCTCCTTTATGTAAATTTGGAAAAGAAAATTTGTTTCTTCCAATATTGATTTGAGTTAACCACTTACAATAGAAATAATTCACAATAAACATTAATTTGATATCGCTAGAGCTGGACTAGGAGCCTTAATTTTTGCAGGGGTTTTTAACAGTAACAAAAGATTCCATTTCTGGATACTCTACTGTATTATGTAAAGTGATATTGTATGTTTCTATAGCATGTGAGCATGCAAACATTTAAAAAGTAAATACGCCCCACTTCTGCTGCATTTTTGTAACATTTTCTATTTGCTGTGGTGTAATATTAGTTATAAAAAATTATTATTACTTTTAATCACGTTATATACAGGATATTTTTCTAACATAACAGAAAGTTTTAAATAAAAATATATAAAATCATGAATTTTACTATTTTACCACGTTTTTATTAATTCGGTTTCTTGTCTGTCTGTTTGTTCGATACAAATTTTGCAATTGATTCTAAACTAACTTCCAGGTGACCTAAAGCAGGGCTTTCCAACCTTTTTTTTCTCGCGAACGGCTTCTAAAAACCGAAATAAATTGTTGAACCGCCTGTGTGGTCATTAAGAATAGTAAATAAAATAGTAAAATTTAGTTATCACTACATAGTATAAAACAAAGTCGCTTTCTCTGTCCCTATGTCCCTTTGTATGCTTAAATCTTTAAAACTACGCACCGGATTTTGATGCGGTGTTTTTCAATAGATAGAGTGATTCAAGAGGAAGGTTTATATGTATAATAACATCCATTAAATAGTGGAGAAATACTGTTATTTTTGAGGTTTCTAATGTGATGTCGTTAATTATCATATTTTTTTCCGCTTACATTGCAAACGCAGGCTGAACCCTACGAGATTTATCAAAATAATGTACTAATTATTTGTACACATTGAAAAGGTCTACAGAAAACTCCGCGATGGTATATGTCTATCTCTCATGGATATCCCACAATAACATTTTTTTGTCATTTACTTTTTACGACAAATAATGGCAAATTTTGAAGCGATTTTAACCAATACAGCATTAATTCTTATCCAATTAAATAGCTTAAATACATTGTTGATTTAATATAGATCTATATGGTCCTTTACAGCACAAGATTTAAATGAATATTTTCGAAAATATTACAGATTTAAAATTGCGGGAAGTAGCGCTTGCGGCGGTACTGGCCGACCGGGGCGGCGGCAGCGTGCCTATAAATAGCGCGTCGGAGGCCGATGTAATAATTGTTGTAAAAATAAAATAAATAGTCACAGTTTTTCTGTAGTGTATTTAGTATCAGCATTGCACCCGTGCGAAGCCGGGGCGGGTCGCTAGTTAAGATATATTTTCCATATTGAATAACAGTTCATAATGAAAAACTAAAATATGATCATAAAACATTTACAGATTAATATTACTAAAACTGATAGCTTAACAGTTCAATAATTCAGACCTTGAAGACCTGTGTATTTCACACTTTTCTTTATTAATTCATATGTGACCTAAGCAAAAACTTTTCTATAATTTATATTTACATTTTCTTCATTACATTAAATTTTTTAATGAGATTTTTGCTCCATAAAAGCAACTAAGTGGCGCAAAATCAATACTGAAGTTCATATTCATCGGTCTACACAATACTTGTTGAAAAGTTTATAACAAGTACTTAATTTTGCGTGTTAAGCAAAAGTTTTAAGAGCAATTTCAGACAGTAATTAGCGTTTTGCTTTGTTTTTTTTTTCTGGGCTTAAAACTTGTAATTTATTGCTCGGCCAGTTAAATTTGAGACTCGGGATAATGAGCATGTTTTGCACTACAAAGAAAATTTTTTTAATTAGTTTTATTATTGTTACAAATAAGACAATGTCGATACATGATAAAAAAAATATTCTGTTGAGTATCAGGTCCAAATGAGTTAAGGTTCCATAATAAATGTGTCTTTCTGCTATATCAAAATATTTATTTCCATATAATTCTTCATTATTTTTTTTATAGAAACCATTATTATACACTGAGTCCCCTATCCCAGTCTTGAGGAGTTTTGGTTCATAGAAAGAAACTTAAAAAAAACAAAAAAATATAAGATGAAAATACATATTCCTAACACCAGGAAATCAATTGAACTTGGAAATATAAGGAATAGCAGGAAATGTGAATGTGGATGTATACCAATGTTTTTTAAACTACCGAAAGGCGTTCGACTGCGTTAACCATCATAAGAGGATGGAAATTCTGAGAACAACCGGGGTGCACGAACAAAATCTACACAGAACTCTATTGGCACTAAACAGCAACAGTCGAGATGAACCAAACAACATAGGAAGATATCTTATCTCCGCTCGTGTTTAAACTTATTCGGAGTTTGTGTTTAGAGAAGCATTAGACAGTACCCAAGGTGGAATCAAGAACTGTGATAAACAATATTAGGTACGCTGATGATACCATCTTAATAGCAAACAACGTACAAAAGCTACAAAATATAATAAATCCCGTGGTTCGTCAAAGCGAAATGTTCGGCTTATATCTAAATGCCACCAAGACCAAAACACTAGTCTTCTCGAAGACGTCAATAAACGTAAATCTACATGTCAAAGGGCAAACAATAGAACAGGTAACATCAATAAAATATCTAGGAGCTAATATCAATAGCCAGTGTAACCCCAAAAAAGAAATATTGTCAAGGGTTGAACAAGTTAAGAGAGCATTTATGGGTATGAAAACATTTTTTACAAGATCAGACCTTAGTCTAGAGCTCAGAACCCGGATGATCAAATGTTACGTTTTCCCTGTCTTACCATATGGGTGGGTGCGAAAGTTGGACAATGGAACTTTAAACAGAAAAAAGGGCAGAGACCTTAGACATGGATATATATTGATGGATGCTGTGTTGAAGTTCTTCAGCGCATGGGTAAACAAAAAGAAATGCTGAACACCGTCAAAAAGATAAAGATACGATATCTGGGTCATATGCTGAGAGGTGACAGGAGTTAGTTCGACTCATAATAGAGGATAAAGTACAGGATAAAAGATCAGTAGGAAGACGCCAAAACTCATGACTAAAGGATCTGAGGAGATGGTTCGACCGCTTATCTACAGAAATATTTCGTGCTGTAGTTTCCAAAACTACAATTGTCATTTGGATCGTCAAACTTCGGAAAAAGGAGAGGCCGCAATAAGAAGATGAAGTGAAGGAAAAAATGATGATGATAAAAATGAAGGAAAAGATTGAGAAAAAATAAATAACGAAAGTTACAGAATGTTTTTAATAGGTAGCAACAAATCCCCAAAAACCAATGATATAATCCTGACCGTAAGATATTCAGCTAATGACGAAGTTATACCAAACTAGCAAGTATAACATTTTTTGAGATAATTCACATTAATTTCTCACCATTTCAATAATCTTCAGTTATTTTCTGCATTGATTTTCAAAATAACTTTTAGGAACTTAAAAGCACATTACTACAATAGTTTATTATTGCTTGTACCATTTTATTAACTAATTAGTTGGCAATTTATTAACTTTTCAGAGAATGACTAAGTATGGAATATTTTTTAATATTTTAATCTTCTGGTATAGAATTTGTACCTGAAAGTACGTTAAAATTAGCAAGGCAGTACCCAAACCAAACATGGGTTTTTGTTTTGAAATTACGTTTCCCCTAATAAAAATCGGATGGCAGTGCATCTAAGGGTTCAGTTCATGACTGTCAACCATTGTTTAAACAAGAAGCACTTAATTAAATAACAAAAAGAAAAGTTATTTGGTATTTTCTTTGTATGTTTACGCGGTAAAAACGAATGGCCCAAATGTGATGATGTCTTATGTAAGCACTCAAACCTTGCATTTAACATGTTGATTCAACACTGTCGCAAATCTACTTTCATAACAATAAAGAGGTTATAGAGCCAAAGACAAAATTTCATTAAAATTGGAATTTTCGTTCATACTGCCATTTTATTTTCCAAATAGTGCCGTTTTATAATCAAAATTCATTTAAAAATCTATACTTTTAGATGTATTTGTTACAATAATACTGAAATTAAGATTTATTTCTAAAAACTTTTATCTTATCTTCATTTAGAAATGAATTCTATAGTAAATCAAGTATTTCCAGACCATTTTCTATGTTAAGATTCAAATATGGAGCTACAGAAAAATATATCAAATAAAATTTTTATAAATAAAATTTTTATAAAAAAATTGAACCGACTTCTAAAAGTGCGCTAAAAAGTGAAAAATAACCATAAATTTTTATATGAAATTGAACTTTTTGAAGTCGGCGCCAAACTAATACTTGACAAAATGTGATTTGCATAAACAGATTTAAAATACTTTTTTTGTAATTGCTTTCTTACCATAATTTGTATATATTAGTAGTTGTTTATTTCATTTACAAATAATTTGGCGCCGACTTCAAAAAGTTCAATTTCATATAAAAATTTATGGTTATTTTTCACTTTTTAGCGCACTTTTAGAAGTCGGTTCAATTTTTTTATAAAAATTTTATTTTTCTATTTTTAGTTTTAGAATTCATTATGATATTCATAAATTATTTGAACTAAATACTAATCGAAAATACTTTACTTCGCATTATTTTAGATTTGTCAAATGCGACTCCGAAAACTCCCCCGTACCAATTTTGGAGAAAATCGGCCAAAAAAATTTTTTTTTGGCGGCCATATTGGATCCGCCAAATTGAATTTTTTAAAAATTATTTTAGATTCGTCATATGCGACCCCCAAAAATCCCTCATACCAATTTTGGAGATAATCGGACAAAATTAATTTTTTTGTCGGCCATATTGGATCCGCCATATTGAATTTTTTAAAAATTATTTTAGATTCGTCATATGCGACCCCGAAAACTCCCCTGTACCAATTTTGGGGAAAATCGGACAAAATTGATTTTTTTCGTCCGCCATATTGGATCCGCCATATTGAATTTTTTAAAAATAATATTACATTCGTTATATGACACCTCGAAAACTCCCCCATACCAATTTTGGAGAAAATCGGACTAAATTAAATTTTTTTGTCCGCCATATTGGATCCGCCATTTTGAATTTTTGAAAAATAATTTCAGATTCGTTGGGTACAACCTCGAAGATTCCTCCATACCAATTTTGAAGAAAATCGGACAAAATTAATTTTTTTGGCCGCCATATTGTAAGCGCCATCTTGAATTTTACTGCACCAATTTCATTTAAAAAAATATGGGACCACCGCAGCAATTTCCTTTACATAACGTAAAAAATTTCATTCAAATCGGTGCAGCCGTTCCGGAGTAATCGGTGTACATACATAAAAAAAAAAAAAAATACATAGTCGACGAATTGAGAACCTCCTTCTTTTAGAAGTCGGTTAAAAAGTTGAACTGACTTTTAAAAGTGGGTTAAAAAGTAAAAAATAACTATAAATTTTTATTAGACATTGAAATTTTTGAAATCGGCGCCAAAATAATACCTGACAAAATGTGATTCGCATAAACAGTATAAAAATGCTTTATTTGTAATTGCTTTGTTACCATAATTCGTATATATTAGTAGTTATTTATTTCATTTAGATATAATTTGGGGCCGACTTCAAAAATTTCAATTTCATATACAAATTTATGGTTATTTTTTACTTTTTAGCGCACTTTTAGAAGTCGGTTCATTATTTTTTATAAAAATTTTATTTTTCGATTTTTAGTTTTGAATTCATTATGATATCCATAAATTATTAGAACCAAGTACTAATCGAGATTAGTATACCTCGCAATGACTCCAAGGTGGCAAAAATGTACTAATTTTATCCCAAGTTGTAAATCACCCAAAAATGAACCACCAAAAATTCTTTGATTCTTAGAGTTCTCCAAATAGCAGTGAAATTGTGTCAAACAAATATTTAATCTGTCATAGTAAATCCACTATTTTCAAATTAATTTTAGATTGGTAATATAGGCCCCCAAACCTTCCAATATCGATATTTACTTGACACCTAAATTTCTTAGCCCGATATATTTTATACTGCATATTGAGTTTGTATACGTCCTAAAACCCCGTAGTATCAATTTTAAACAAAAACAAAAAAATAATTTCAACATCTTAGCCTAGTCTAAATCTAAACCCTTCAAAGACCTCTAGTACTAATTTTGGATAAAATCTAGGAATATAAAATTTCTAGACCGTCATATTGCATCTGACATATTATATTTTCTTGAAATAATTTTATATTTTCTGAACAAAACGCCATATTGAATCCGCCAGATTGATATTTTAAATTCATAATTAATAAAAATCCCCCAATACTGATTTTAGAGAAAATCGAGAGATGTAGAATCTTTAATCCGCTATCTTGGATTCGAAATATTTAATTTTTTTTAAATAATTTTAGATTCATAATGTTCGATTCCAAAAACTCTCCCATATCAATTTTGAAAAAATCGGATAAAATAAATTTTTTATCCACCATAATGGATACGCCATATTGGATTTTTTAAAAATAATTTCAGATTCGTTATGTGCGACCCCGAAAACTCCGCCGTACCAATTTTGAAGAAAATCGGACAAAATTAAATTTTCTCGTCCGCCATATTGAATCCCTCATATTAAATTTTTTTAAAATAATTTCAGATTCCTTATGTACGACTCCGAAAATTCCCCCGTACCAATAAAGAACTGGAGGATCTATATGGAGACACTAATATTGTACGAGAAATAAAATCTAAGCTACTGCAGTGGTCGGGACACGTAAGAAGACTACCAGATAGTAACACAGTCAAACTCGCGTGGGAGGAATCACCGATATGGAAAAGACCACTGGGACGCCCTCGCCTCCGATGGAATGACAATATTGCCAAAGATCTAACGGCAATGAATATTGATAATCCGCTAGATGCCATGGCAGACAGGCAGCAATGGAGGAGTATTGTGAAGTCAGCAAAGACCCACCCAGGGTTGTAAGCCATGGAGGAAGTAAGTAAGTAATTTTGGAGAAAATCGGATAAAATTAATTTTTATGGCCGCCATATTGTCAGCGCCGTCTTGGATTTTACTGCACCATTTTCGCCCAAAAAAATATGGGACTACCGCAGCAACTTCTTGAACATAACGTAGAAAATTTCATTCAAATCGGTGGCGCCGTTCTGGAATAACCAGTGTACACAAAAAAAAGAATACATTGTCGACGAATTGAGAACCTCCTTCTTTTAGAAGTCGGTTAAAAAAAGGAAAAGACTACAAATCACTGAGCATGGCGATGAGCGACTGTTGTTGACAAAATTGGAGTTCGTTATTAACAAATTCTTCCACCTTCACCAGCCTTAATCATATCATTAACTTTTTCTCTTTTTATTGGGAACCTATAATCTAAACAATATGCAATAAAGTCGAATTTTTTGAAATCGGCTTACTTATTAAAAAAAAACATTTTTATCATTTAACGCTGAAGTAAATTTATTTCGCCATTTACAGAAAATCTTCATTAAAATTTTCCAAAGAACAGCAAAGTAAAACGAACTTGAGCCATTAATAAATTTCAATAGTTCGATAGTTTTAATGGAACATTAGCTCATACTTCATGGCAAATTTAATTTTAATGCAAAACTTTTTAACCTCCGGCAGAAAATCCGGCGCTATAATTTATAATTTTGGTTAAATTAAAATGCTACGTGGGCAAATTGTATCACAGACCATTAGCTTTTATTGCGATTTATGAATATTAAAAATTCAGGCGATGCTAAGCCAGGGCATAGTCTTAAAACTGCATTAATTTATTTTCCAATATCTCGGATTAGAATAATGCGGTCTGTAAAATTGTAGAATATGAGTATGCAGCATCGTACTGGAATTACAAATAGTTTTAAAGTTTTACTATTTGTATTTTTGAGTTAAAAAATAAAATTGTAAACTTATTTTACCAAAATACTCACAATTTTAGCAATATTTCAAAACATTTTGGTAAATCAGCGATTTTCAACTTGTAGATCGCATCACTTTAGGAAAATACCCTGTAACAAAAGATACGCGTGTAATTTTACTATTTGTGGGGACATGTTCAACTTTTAATGATATATCAAGACCAAAGAAAATGTGAATTAAATAAATTTACGAACTTTAGAACTTCAAAGAACTGTTAAAATGGGGTGCGAATAAATCTAATATTAAAACGTTGAGAATCACTGTAATAAACTCAAAAATAAATTTAGATTGATAAACAATTATCATTAAAAAATGGACAAAAACTAATGCGACAAATAAAAGTCAGTTCAATCTTTTTTCATATTTGTCCGGATTCTGTGTTCAGAAAAGTATTGTGGTGATAAAATTTTTATAAAAAAAAATTGAACCGACTTCTAAAAGTGAGCTAAAAAGTGAAAAATAAATTTTTATATGAAATTGAAATTTTTGAAGTCGGCGCCAAACTAATAACTGACAAAATGTGATTCGCATAAACGAATTAAAACACTTTATTTGTAATTGCTTTCTTATCATGATTCGTATATATTACAGTTATTTATTTCATTTAGACATACTTTAGCGCCGAGTTCAAAAAGTTCAATTTCACATAAAAATTTATAGTTATTTTTCACTTTTTAGCGCATTCTTAGAAGTCGGTTAATTTTTTTTAATAAAAATTTTATTTTTCGATTTTTAATTTTGAATTCATTATTATATTCAAGATTAATATTTCTCGCAATAACTCCAAGGTGGCAAAAAAGTACTCAATTTATCTGGAGTTGTAAATCATCCTAAAATAAACCACTAAAAACTCTTAGAGTTCTCCAAATGCCAGTGAAATTATATCAAGCATATATTAAGTCTGTCATAGTAAATCCACTATCTTAAATTTTAAATTAATTTTAGATTGGTAATATAGGCCCCAAAACCTTCTAATATCGATATTTAAAGAACTTGAGACGTAAATTTTTTAGCTCGATATATTTTATAGTGCATATTGAGTTTGTATACTGTCCAATAATCCCGCAATATCATTTTAGACAAAATCGAAAAATGTAACATTTTCAGTCCCTAATATTGTATCTTATCAACCTAATAGTTGTAAAAAATTAACTTCATTTTCGTAATGAACGACCCCGAAAACACACTATTACATAATCTAAAAAAATGTGAAAAAGGTAAAATTTTCAACTCACCATATTGGATCCGCCATATTGATATAAAAAAAAAAATAATTTTGACGTCTTAATCTAATCCAAATCTAAACCTTTCAAAGCCTCTTAGTACCAAATTTGAATGAAATCCAGAAATTTCATATTTCTAGATCATCATATTGCATCTGACATCTTAGATTTTCTTAAAATAATTTTATTTTCGCTGTTTACGTCCTTAAAAACCATTTACTCCCGCATTTGAACAAAATTGACAAATGTAAAATTTTTAGAACCAAATTGAGTTTTTCACAAAATATTTTAAATTCATAATTAACATTAATAAAAATCCCCCAGTACTAATTTTCGACAAAATCGAGAGATGTAGAATCTTTAAGCCGCCATCTTGGATCCGCCATATTACCTTTTTTTAAATAATGTTAAATTCGTAATGTGCGATCTCAAAAACTCCCCTATATCAATTTTGAAAAAAATCGGACAAGATTAATTTTTTATCCGTCATATTGGATACGTCATCTTGAATTTTTTAAAAATAATTTCAGATTGGTTATGTGTGACTCCGAAAACTCCTCCATACCAATTTTCGAAAAAATCGTACTAAACTGATGCCTTCGTCCATCATATTGGATCCGCCATATTGAATTTTTTTAAAATAATTTTAGATTTACCAGTTTTGGAGGCAATCGAACAAAATTAATTTCTTTGTCCGCCATATTGGATCCGCTGTATTGAATTTTTTAAAAATATTTTGGATTCGTTATGTGCGATCCCAAAAACTTCTCCACACCAATTTTGGAAAAAGTCGGACAAATTTTCTTGTCCACCATATTGTCAGCACTATCTTGGGTTTTACTGCACCAATTTCGTCCAAAAAATATGGGACCACCGCAGCAACTTCTTGAACATAACGTAAAAAATGTCATTCAAATCGGTGTCGCTGTTCCTGAGTAATAAAAAATATATATGTAGTCGACGAATTGTGAGCCCCATCTTTTGGAAGTCGGTTGAAAAGGCTTATCTTTTCTAAACGTATTTTTTTGTAGATAGTATTTTGTTATAACATACATATTCATACCATATCGAAGTAAATCTTTACAATAGCATATTATGGCAGGGCTTTCTGAAACTACGTCTATGTCTTGCATTACAGACAATCTCTAAATTTTTTTTTTCTTCAGGTGGTTTTAGGAATTATTTTTTGCCATTTGCAATGAGTATATTTATTACGTTTATCAAAAATGTTCAAAAAAACTGAGCATGCATGTTTTTTTTTTATATATATACACCGATTACTCCGGAACGGTGGCATCGATTTGAATTAAAGTTTTTACGTTATGTTCAGGAAGTTGCTACGATGGTCCCATATTTTTTTGGATGAAATTGGTGCAGTAAAATCCAAGATGGCGCTGACAATAGGGCTTCCAAAAAAATTAATTTTGTTCGATTTTCTCCAAAATTGGTATGGGGGAATTTTCGGGGTCGTATACAACGAATCTGAAATTATTTTTTAAAAATTCAATATGGCGGATCCAATATGGCGAATAAAAGAAATTAATTTTATTCGATTTTCTCCAAAATTGATGTGGGGAGTTTTAGAGGTCGCACATAATGAATTCAAAATATTTTTAAAAAATTCAATATGGCGAACAAAAAAATCGATTTTGTTCTATTTTCTCCAAAATTGGTACAAGGGAGTTTTCAGCGTCGCATATAATCGATTTTCTCAAAATTAATACGGGGAAGTGTTTGGAATCGCACATTACGAATCTGAAATTATTTTAAAAAAAATTAAATATGGCGGATCCAAGATGGCGGTTGAAAGGTTCTAAATCTCTCGATTTTGTCTAAAATCAGTATTGGGGGATTTTTGTTGGTGTTAATTAGGAATTTAAAATATTTTTTGAAAAACAATCTGGTAAATTCTATATAGCGTCCTAAAAATTTTATATTTTTTAATTTTCTTCAAAACTGATATAAGGGATTCTTGAGGGTGTAAATTATGAATTTAAGAGTATTCTTTCAGTATTCAATATGGCGAATCCAATATAGCGGACTAAAAATTTTACATTTTTCGATTTTGTTCAAAGATGGGACTGAATCGTTTATAAGGATGTAAATAGCGAATATAAAATTATTTTAAGAAAATTTAATATGTCGACAGTCTAGAAATTTTAGATTTCCGGATTTCATCCAAAATTGGTACCAGGGGGCTGTGAAGGGTTTAGATTTAGATTAGATAAAGACGTTAAAATTATTCTTTTGAAATTCAATATAGCAGAACCAATATGGTGGGTTGAAAATTTTCGCATGTTTTCGGATTGGGTATTAGGGGGTTATCGGGATCGTGTACTGCGAATATAAAGTTAATTTTTTAAAACTATTAGATTGATAAGATATAATATGAGGGACTGAAAATTTAACATTTTCCGATTTTGTCTAAAATTGATATTGCGGGATTCTTGGGGCGTATCCAAACTCAATATGCAGTATAGCATATATATCGGACTAGGTAATTTACGTCTCAAGTTCTTTAAGTATCAATATTGGAAGATTTTAGGGCCAAAATTAAAAATCTAAAATTAATATGAAATTTTGATATAGTGGATTTACTGTGACAGACTAAATATTTGCGTGACATAATTTCACTGGTATTTGTAGAACTCTAAGAATCAAAGAATTTTTAGTGGTTCATTTTAGGGTGATTTACAACTTTGGATAAAATGGGTACTTTTTTGCCACCTTGAAGTCATTGCGAGGTACACTAATCTCGATTAGTACTTAGTTCAAATAGTTTATTGATATCATAATGAATTTAAAACTGAGAATCGAAAAATAAAATTTTTATAAAACAAATTGAACCGACTTCTAAAAGTGCGCTAAAAAATGAAAAATAACAATAAATTTTAATATGAAATTGAAATTTTTGAAGTCGACGCCAAATTATTTCTAAATGAAATAAATAATTACTAATATATACAAATTATGGTAAGAGAGTAATTAGAAATATAGTATTTTTAATTTGTTCATGCGAATTACATTTTGTTAGATATTGGTTTGGCGCCGACGAAATTTATAGTTATTTGTCACTTTTTAGTGCACTTTTAGAAGTCGGTTCAATTTTTTTTTATAGAAATTGTATGTTTGATTATTTAAAAGAGGTAGTTTAGATACATGTATATCATGGTATCTTATTGATATTGCATATCGTTCATTTTAATCGCTTCTTCGAGAGTCAACGAAAGAAAGCCATTCACATAAAAATGTCATCAATATCGACCACCGAATTTAGTGCACACCCTTAAACCACCACATGCATTAAGGGTCGGCGCGTAACTTTTTTTATAGCCCGTAACGGGTCTGGCTGTACGGCCAGGACCGCGCCGTTTGATTTAACGGGCCTATAAAGTTCACGGCGGCATGTTCGTTCCCTTGAAACACTACGTAACCACAATTTATGTTCAATGCCACCAGACATGGCTTAAATGCAACGCCGTTGTTTAATCAATTCGGTCTTATAAATTTGAATTTGGGAATATTGGGAATAGCAGCCGGGAATAAACGCCAGGTGTGAGATCATTGGGACTTATTGGTCTGGATTATTAAAAAATATGTAAATCGGTGAAGGAATTTGGCTTTTCGAATCAACGATACGGAATGGAATTCGGGATATAAACTGATTTGACCTAATTTTAAATAAATATTACTGATTTGCCTTTATAATGTAAAGTAGATACAGGGTATTAAAATGTCGTGTAATATATTTTTAATGTCCTTTTCCAGGCCTCAACACAAATGGTTGTTTTTTTATTAGTCAACAAGAAACTGATATTTCCATTACAGTCAAAACCATTCTGATATTTTTGACGGTATTACTGATATCTTTTTTATGAAATAAGTAGTAGTTACCTGATGGACTTCCATTGTCTTTATTTTTGTTGAATATCACGACGTTTCGGCTAGTAGTTACCTCTAGCCGTTTTCAAGTGAAACTAAATAAATCCCTTAGCTACATGACTATTTATACTAAAAGTAAATGCAGTAGAGTGTGACTGAGATGGGTGCAGTCATGCCTGCTACGGCAAAACCCCATTTTTTTATGCTGCATTTAGTTTTAGTTTGCAATTATTAAGAAGTGGTTTCCACACTTCTCTTATATCTAAAGATGGCTTACTGAAACAACTCGGGTTCTGATATATAACCGCGGCTTCTTTGAATTTTCGTTTTCTCCAATGTTTTTCTCGGTGTAGTATTTTAGCTTCAGACCATTTTATATGGTGTCCATGAGTCCAGGCATGGTTGGCGGTACCAGATTTTTCTGTTTCTCCTCGAGATGTGCATTTTTGGTGTTCTTTGATCCTTACGTCAAAAGATCTCTTTGTTTCGCCAACGTAGGAATTGCCACATTCACATGATATCTGATATACATAGTTCTTCATGTCCCTTTTAGTTGTTGGTTTGACCCTAGTGAGCCGAGTTCTCAGAGAGTTATTAGAATTGAAAACAACGTTGATTTTATATCGTTTTCCTATCCTTCTAACTTTTTCTGAAATGCCTCTAACATAGGGGAGGTTCAGTACTGGTTTTCATTCTTCATTCGTTATCGATATTGTCCCATTTCTGCGTTGTTCAAGAAATTTATCCACTAGATATACTGAAGTTCTTCGTCGTTTCCACTCCAAATAATAAAAGTATCGTCTTCGTATCTGAGCCATAACTTTGGTTTCTTAGTTGTGGATTTAATTGCAAACGTCTCGAACCATTCCATGAAAATATTTGTGACCACCGGTGAGACTGAAGATCCTATCGGTATCCCAGCATTCTGGATGTAGAATTTTTCCTTTTTCTGGAAATAGGAATTAGTCCAACAGCTTTCCAACAAGTCCATAATGGCGTACGGTGGTAAAGATGTTCTTTCTGCTAAGGTCTGGTCTTCTTCAAGTTTCTTTCTCAAGATTTTTAGTGAGTCCTTAACTGGAACGTTGGTGTATAGGCATTCCACGTCAAAACTAATAAAATGGTGTTCCGGTTGTACTTCTATTTCACGTATAATTTCTACGAAATGTTGCGAGTTCTTAACCCAGGACGATGTATTTCCTTGTAATGGTCTCAGGATTGGAAGAAGAAATTTGGCAAGTTCAGAAGTCGGAGAGTTCCGGGAACTCATGATAGGTCGTAAAGGGCATGTCTTGCTTATATAATATATATAATAATAACATACGACACATTCGCGAAACATTCACGATCCGATATCCGCAGAAACAGAAACCAACACCACCAACTGGTAAAATGATTAAAGAAAACTTTAAGAACTTTGGATCCATAAAAGCAAAAAGAAATAGAAATAAATCAGTTGTTAATAATAAATTTTGAAACTACAATTTTAGGATATTTCGTCCCATATCCGACAATATCTACAAGGCAAGTAACATTAGAGTCGGGATTATCTCAATCATCAGTTTTAAGGATTTTATGGAAACACAATTTTCATCCCTATATACATTCCATAATACAACATTTAAAAGGCACTGATTTTCCGCAAAGAGTAGACTTCTGTCAATTTATTTTACTACGGTCACAACAAAATGCTGGTTTTTTTGAATAATATTATTTGGTAGGACGAAGCCAAATTCACAAAAAATTTATTGTTTTATCGACGCGATTCCCACTATTGGAGCGACTCAAACGTACATCCATTTAGAGAATTAAATTTTCAAGAGTTTTGGCAATTTTACGTGTATTTGTGTTATAAGAAATGATGGTGTCTTCGCCAGATAATGTGAATAGTAAGTTAGCAATTTTTGAAGACTCCTAGATATAAAATATGTCTAGAAATATAAAACGAATTCTAGTATAACTAAAAGTGCCACCATCTTGAAAATATTGTAATCGGCTGTCCTCCATGCATATTAGTACACTGTCAAATTTTCAGATTTTTCCTAATTATAGTTTTCTCACAATCGATAGATAAATTTCCCGGAAAATCACCCTGTATACAACGAAATTATAGCAATTAGAATGTGAACTCACACATCTATTCATGAATCAATAATAAGTCAGCAAAGTATTCAAACAATGCAAAAACCCAGTCTGGACGCTTATTTCCAAGTCTATTCAAGTTTATTCAAGATGGACCTTTCATATATGTGTTGCCACATTCATTATCTTCGGGTTAAGAAACCAAGGAAATATTGGTCTCATTACTGTGCTATTTTAAATGCGACCAGCTCATGCTATTTAAGGTTAGCGAAATATGACAACAATGCATTTTAAAGTTTTTATCCTTTCCCTGTTAATAGAGCGACAAAGTTTTAAGTCATATATAGTTACATGAGATGTCTATTCTGCTGCTTCGTCGCTGTGGTGAGTGGTATTAAATGAGTCACTGACAGAAATTATGGAGTTTAGATATATATTAAAAAAACAGGCATAAAAATAAAAACTATTTTTAGAAGATTACCGTTACAAAGTCATTATCATTTGTACAAAAATATTTGGCATTATATATTAAGCGTTAAATTTGTTAGTTTTAATTTTAAAGGCGAAAGAAAATTCACACATAAAAAAGCACAAAATATTTCAGCTGTCCAAAATAGACTTTGTGTAATTTTTCTCTATTTAAAATAATCAAGGTTTAGATAGCAGTGGCAACGTTAATAAATATCTAAACATTATGGAGATTTTTATTCAAGGCAGCGAGAAAGACGCGTGGGGGTTAGAAAAAGAAGTCAGAAGATTTGCGTGACCGCCAACAATAACACTCACGAAAACGGTGAGATTTATACCGCGGTCACAGGCATAACTTTTGCATTATCACCGAGTCTGGAAAAAGAGCGGATCGCATGCGACGCGTTGAGAAAGTGTACGCTTTTCGGTATTTTAGCGACAATGTTTTAAAAGTGGGGTAGTTATACTATATGTTGTCGAGTTTAGAGATAAATTTTAAAGAGAATAACTTTAGCTGATTAATGTAAAGACTTCAATTACTCGTAAATATGCTAGTCTAGGTATTGGGATAAAGCCCGTACATTTCTAATGTAGTTTGGTCCGCAGCAGGAAACTATAACTGGAATTTCTAAATCTGAGAGATTTACATTGAATCTAATGCCTAGTTCGCACAATGCTAGTATTTTAGTCTAGTAGCGAGTAATTTAGTAGCTAAAATACTCACTATTGTGTGCTCGAGTACAGTTCACAAGTGAGTTGTGCAAGATGAACAACCTACAACGCAATAAAGTAAATAAACTGATTAAGCTAATCGTAACGGCTATTTTAGAAGAGCTGGATGATGAAATTTGTGTAATTAATAAAAATAAGCTATGGATACTAAAATGGATCGATAGAAGAGATAAACTAGGAGCTACTTACTAATTGTCTTCTGAAGGAATTAGCATTGGAAGATCCCAAAGAATACTTCGATAGTTTTAAAATACCCGAAAGTTGTGTAAATTTTCTGTTAATGAAAATACACTCTCAAATTCAGCGGAAAGATACCCTTTTAAGAAGTGCGACTCCTGCAATTACAAAATTGCAAGCAGTTCTATACTGTCTTGGTACAGTTTAAGGACACTCACACATATATTTAGACTCGGAAAATCAATAATTTCCGAATTGGTCTTGATATTTCATCTATATATATTAGTTAATATATTTATACACGATGTCCAAAAACAACATTAGAAAATAAAAGAAAAATAATTTATTTAATATTTAATATTTAATTTAACTAGTCCTGATTGATATCTACCACAGGTAAGCTAGTATACTCAATAATAGGGTTTTCATGTATTTTAACCGACTTGTAAAAGAAGGAGGTTCTCAATTCGTCGATTATGTATTTTTTTTTGTTTTATGTATGTACACCAATTACTCCGGAACGGCGGCACCGATTTCAATGAAATTTTTTACGTTATGTTCAGGAGGTTGCTGCGGTAGTCCCATATTTTTTTGAACGAAATTGGTGCAGTAAGATTCAAGATGGCGTTGACAATATGGCGACAAAAAAAATTAATTTTGTCGGATGTTCTCTAAAATTGTTATGGAAGAAGTTTCGAGACCGTTCACAACTAATCTGAAATTATTTTTATAAAATTCAAAATTTAATTTTGTCCGATTTTCTCCAAAATTGGTATCAGGGAGATTTCGGGGTCGCACATAACGAATCTTAAATTAATTATTAAAAATTCAGTATGGCGAATCCAATATGGCGGACGAAAAAATCAATTTTGTCCGATTTTCTCCAAAATTGGTATGAAGAAGTTTTCTGGGTCACACATAACGAATATGAAACCATTTTTATTAAATTCAATATGGTGTATCTAATATGGCGGATAAAAATTAATTTTGTCCGATTATTTCAAAATTGACATAGGAGAGTTGTGGGGATCGTACATTACGAATCTGAAATTATTTTAAAAATGTTAAATATGGCAGATCCAAGATGGCGGATTAAATATTCTACATATTTAGGTTTCGTCTAAAATCAGTATTGCGGCATTTTTCTTAGTGGTAATTATGAATTTAAAATAATTTTTGAAATCCAGCAGATTCAATATAACGTCCTAAAAATTTTGCATTTTTTTGATTTTGTTGAAAGGTGATACTGAATCGTTTCTGAAGATGTATACAGCGAATATAAAATTATTTTAAGAAAATTTATTATGTCAGATGCAATATGACGGTCTAGAAATTAAAAATTTCCGGATTTCATCCAAAATTGGTACTAGGGGGCTTTGAAAGGTTTAGATTTAGATTGAGACGTTAAATTTCTATTTTTGAAATTCAATATGGCGGATCCAATATGATGGGTTGAAAATTTTACCTTATTCGTGTTTTTTCAGATTTGGTATGAGGGAGTGTTCGGGGTAGTGTATAACGAATATGAAGTTAATTTTTTACAACTATTAGATTGATAAGATACAATATGAGAAATATTTTCTGATTTTGTCTAAAATTAATATTGCGGGGTTCTTGGGGCGTATACAAACTAAGAAATTTACTTCTGAAGATTTTTATTTAAATATCGATATTGGAAGGTTTTGAGGCCTATGTTAGCAATCTAAAATTAATATGAAATTTAAGATAGTGGATTTACGTATTTGGAGAACTCTAAGAATCAAAGAATTTTTATTGGTTCATTTTAGAGTGATTTACAACTCTGGATAAACTGGGTAGTTTTTTGCCACCTTGGAATCATTACAATGTACACTAATCTGGATTAGTACTTAGTTTAAATAATTTATGGATGTCATAATGAATTCAAAACTAAAAATAGAAAAATAAAATTTTTATGAAAAAAATTGAACCGACTTCTAAAAGTGCTCTAAAAAGTAGAAAATAACTATAAATTTTTATATGAAACTGAAATTTCGGGGCCAAATTATTTCTAAATGAAATAAATAACTACTAATATATACAAATTATGGTAAGAAAGCATTTACAAATAAAGTATTTTAATCTGTTTATGCGAATTACATTTTGTTAGGTATGACTTTGGCGCTGACTTCAAAAATTTCTACTCCATATAAAAATTTATAGTTATTTTTCACTTTTTAGAGCACTTTTAGAAGTCAGTTCAATTTTTGTTATAAAAATTTTATTTAAGATAAATTAGGTACTTTTATTTGTAACTTTTAATTTTTTCAAAATGTCTGTTGGGGTACATTGATACAATAAAACTCGGGAATGTTGGCACATATCAATGTGCCCCATTATTGTATTAAAGTACCCCGCTAAAGTACAATTATGTCTTAATAAAAAAATTTCTCTGTTGTAATTAATCTAACTATTAAAATTCCTAGAAAATAGTGGGAACCTATAAATGAAAGAAACAACATAAATGAGAACGTAAAGACCTCCATATCCGAAATTTTATCGAAAAAATTATTCGTACGAGACCAGCTGACATGTACAATAACAAACCTGTAACTTCTTCTTCTCTTCTTGCGGTGCCTATTCGTTCCGAATGTTGGCGACTAGCATGGCTATTCTTACTTTGTTGGCAGCTGCGCGGAACAGTCCAGTCGTGCTCATGTTGAACCATTTTCTTAAGTTTTGGAGCCAAGAGATTCGTCTTCGTCCTGGCCCCCTCTTGCCGTACACCTTCCCTTGCAGAATTAATTGGAGGAGGTTATATCGCTGTTCATTTCTCATAATATGTCCTAAGTATCTTCACAACATCGTATTCAAAAGGTCCGAAAATAATCAAGCGTCATCTTCTAATTTTTACATTGTTGCTCAGGTATTGTCAACAAAAGAAAGTATTTACAGAATATTTATTAAGCTGCAGCAAAATACACTATGGGCTGTCCTCGCTGCAACTTTTGACCTTGACTTATGAGTTAACTAAATACTTGAGCTACAAATATTCAGAATCATGGAAGAAAAATAAATGTACTGGGATAGACTAAGCAGCAATATTTAGAAAGAAGAACCTGGAACTGAGCCTCAAAAAACTTGAAAATACAAGCGCAATTAGAAGTTTTGCTTTTAATAAAACCGCCATAACTTAAACACTTATAGCCAGATTCACTAAGAAGGTTTAAGACTTAAGCTCGATTTTGTTGCCTTGGAAATTAGATTTTCTTGATGATCAGTTTTGTTTCTCTTATGATACTGTTTTAATTGTATTTTAAAGGTTCAAAATTTGATGAACTTATTGTTACTTGTCAATTTAAATTCTCTACTGTCAATCTAGACCGGTTTTAAAATTAAGCCATGTTAGTAAATCAGGGGTTAAAGTTTAGGCTGGAAAAAAACAGAGAGAAATAGGACCAATAGTATTAACTGAACGAGAAGAGCTAGTTATGTTTGCGGCATAGTGACTGCACTAAGCCATCTTGTACGATTTTCGGTTATACTGAAAGTTATCAGAAACTTATTTACGAGGGTCATTTGGAAAGTCTGTGCAAAAATTGAATATACTTAATTCTTTTGGATAAACTTTTTATTTTTCAATATAGTCTCCTTTTAGGCTTATACACTTCATTCAACGCTGCTCTAGTTTGTTAATCCCTTCCGAATAATACGATTTGTCCAAGTCAAAATAGCCATTCTTTTTTGCAATCACCTCCTCGTTTGAATGAAATCTTTTCCCGCCAGCCATTTCTTCATATTGAGGAACAAATAATAGTCCGAGGGAACCAAGTCTGGAGAATAGCAGGAATGTGAAACGATGTCCCTATTTCCATTAATTTTGTGGCCACAACTGTGAGCTGGTGCGTTGTCGCGATGGAAAAGGGTCTTTTTTGTGGGCCAATTGTGGACGTTTTTCTTGCAGCTCGGTTTTCAAACGGTTCAGTAACGATGAATAATATTCACTTTTAATAGTTTTACTCTTTTCTAGATAATCGATGAAGATTATTTCTTGCGAATCTCCAAAGACAGTCGCCATAACCTTCCCGGCCGAAGGAATGGTCTTTGCCTTTATTGGTGCAGATTCCCCCTTGGCAAATCATTGTTTAGATTATTCTTTGATGTCAGGAGTAGAGTGATGTATCCATGTTTTATCAACGACGCTTAAAGTCCCGAACATTTCGCTGGAACATCTGTAAACCGTTCTTCTTCTTCACACGATTTCGTTTTTGGTCAATCGTGAGCAATCACGGTACCCATCTTGATGATAGCTTTTTCCTGTCCAAATGTTGGTGCAAAATATTATATATCCATTCATTCGAGATACCCACAGCACTAGCAATCTCACGCATCTTCACTCCTCTATCATCCATCAACATATCATGGATTTTGTCAATGATTTTTGGAGTAGTAACCTCAACAGGGCATCCAGAACTCTTCTAATCGAAGGTGTACAGTCACCATAATGTTTATCGAGCTTTCGTTTAGTCTTCTGAGGCGTTTTGCCTTTCATAAAGTGATGTTTAATCAACACACGAAATTCTTTTTCATGCATTTTTGGGGAGTCACCTGACTTCCTCGATTCAGACGAATGTCAAATACAAAGAAATAAACTGAGACGGCTAAAACTTGGTGTGAGTTCTTCCAAGAGATGCTACTAATTGAAAATAACCTTCATACGTACCAGTAGTGCCATATCACTGACTATGCATGGACTTTTCAAACCAGCCTCGTATTTTCGATGAATTACCCTATATGTTATGTTTTTTTTTTTTTGAATTTTTTCTTCATTTTCCATAAAATGTAAAATCAAAAAACCCCTTAAACTTATTTTGTTGTAACTAAATTTACTTCTTTATCTTTCTGACATTTTGACTCTTAAATATTAAGCGAAAAAAGGTCCATTTAATTATATTGACATTTCTATATCCTATAAACCCACATTTCCTCACATTTTCATAATTCCTGCCCTATATTACGGAGCATATTCAGCTAATTTAATAAAATAATACACCTTTCTACCTTTATCACGACCTTTATAAAATTCAGAGGGAAATAAAAGGCGATGAGTTAGCGCGAAATGGAAAAGGCCAGATATATAACTGTTATGAAGATTGATGACCAAAATATGAAATCCAAAAGTTAATGTGCGGTATCTTATTCGGTTTTTAATTTTCTCGTATTCCTTTTGATTTACGTTTTTAAAACGGCTACAGTTTCGGAATGGTAAATTTTGCAGTTTACTGCGTTTAAGACGTATATAATAAGTCTTTATTATTTTATACATTTCCTTCTTTATTTCTTATTCTTTTTACTCTGTTTTATTAATTCATTTATTATGAAATCATTAATAAGTTATCTATCCAAAAAAATTTAATCGACTTAAAAAAATTGCACTGAAAAATTATCAATTATTTTATATTTTAGTAAATTAAAATTGTGTTCCATTACTTTTTACTTGAGTTAATAGTTAATAGTGTATACAATAGCCCGCAATTGGTATTCTTCGTAAAGGGGATGCAGTGTTCAACCTAACATATTATAAATTGCTTCCAGTGAATTTCCAGAAGCAAGAACAGCGCCCCAGTCGTCTCCATTAGCAAGCTGACGAAATTTATCTAGGCTTTCTGCAGTTGAAGTTTATTTACAATAATATCAATATCACATAAAACAGCCTCATACTCATAGGGACCCGCATTCATAACAGTACAATCCTCACGATCCGTACCTATATTAAGTACATAAAGAACACTACGCAACAAATTTTAGCTTATTTGTTGTATCTTGAATGAAAAGTGCAGTTTTTTTGTGAATTTTGGGGCGCTACACACAAAAATGACACTGAAATTAAAAACTTAGTTGTAATTTTCAAGAACAAGTTTTTTTTTATTTTATTTTTAACAAAATAATAAAAAATACATAATTTTACACTTGTAGATACACTAATATCCTGTTTTTTGCTTTTATTTTGTGAATTGCTTCCGCAGCATCTCTGACAAGGGTCCAACAGTCGCCGGCAAGCATGGAAGCATTCTATTTTCTCTGATACCTTTTCTTCATCGTTGATATATCCTGCTCATCCCTTACGTACTTGTCAGGAAATAAGTCCAGATGTGAGTGTAGGAAATGAATCTTTAAAGGCTATCACCTTTATTTTAAGCCCTGAGGGGTTGTGACTTCGTACATGCGGTGTTGCAAAGTTGTGTAACATCTCTTTAACTTGATAAAAGAGTATATTTGGCAACATAGCATCTCTCTATTGTTATAACAACAAATATACCACGTACATTTTTAAGGTTACATTGTTAATATATAGGGAGACATGACATTACGTATCTCTAAAACTTTAATTAAGATAAGTTTAGTTCCGGTTTTAGCACAGTAAAAATGGTAAGATTTAGTCGATTTTATTTTAGATATATTTTCGCTGTTTTTCAGCATAATCAATAGCGGCTTGACAACTCTCACTTATATGAGTAGACCCACTCAGCGAGTAACGAGACGAACCGCACTTGAAAATGCCTAATGAGATTTTGGCGAAACGTCGTGAAAACGATTTTTTGAACGAACGGATTGAAACCCGGAATAACCAAACTATTTCTGTATATATATATATATATATATATATATATATATATATATATATATATATATATATATATAATATTAATTAATTTATTTTTTTTTTGATAGGAAAGTCTATTAGAAACAATTTATTTAGAAAATTTTTTTTTGTTACTCCTTGCCCATTCTTCATTACTATGTAGGAGAGTAAAATTTTTCTGAATATCTTTTTAGTCACCTTCGAGGGAAAGTAATGTGTGACTTGAGTGGCAGTTATAGAACTAATGTAGTCATGAATCAATTTACTGTTAATGTTTAAAAGAGTACCGTTCTGGATTCCTAATTTTCTCTACTAAATTTAGATTTCTTTCTTCTCATAATGTGCCACCTTTGCATATTACATTTTTTTGCGATTTTTTAGGTTTACGAAGGTACAAAAAAAAGGTTCAATATTTAATTTTCGACGTGTATTCCCATCTTTTACGATAAACCTTCACAAGCACATCATCATTACCATCATTTAGCTTACCCTGTCCATTGTTGAACGAAAGCCTCCCTTAATTCCAGCCATCGTTTTCTACTTTATGCCATTTGTATCCAATTTCCAGCCACTTTTTTATGTCGCCTGTCCACCGACTAGGAGGTGGTCTTCTACTTCTACAGACTTCATGTCTTGGCCTCCATTCCCCAAGTCTCTTTGTCCATCATCCATCAGTCATCCTAGCCACATGTCTTGCCCAGTTCCATTGAAGATGTAAGATACATTTCACCGCGTCTCTTACTCCTGTTCGGTTTTTTATGATGCGATTGGGTATTCTATCCCTAAGAGTGACTCCCAACATTGACCGTTCCATTTTTCGTTGCATGACATATATTCTGTTAATCTCCTTTTTGTCAAAGTAAGCGTCTCGGCTCTATACGTGAGAACAGGCAAGACAGACCGGTAAAAAACCTTTCTTTTCAAGCATATAGGAAGCATACATCTCAATACAAATCTGAGTCTATCGAATGCCGCCCACGATAAACCAATTCTTTGCTGAATTTCGTGCATTTGATTATCTCACTTAATACCGATATTATGTCTCAAGTATTTGTATATATACACTCGTTCATGATCTATGTTATTGATGTTTAAGGGACTACTCATTACTAGGTTTAACACAATATCGTCCGCAAAACAGAGATGATTTATCAATTCGCCATCGATGCTGATTCCTGTTGAATCCCAGTTTATCTTTTTCAACAAACTTTCTAGCAATGCAACAAACAATTTTGGGGAGAGTGTCACCTTGCCTTACCCTTGAAGCGATATTAAATATATTTGTGCATTGATTTGTCGTTATTTTGATATTTGCCGTGGCATTCTCATATATGTTTTTGATAATTACAGAGTATCGATGGTCGACGTCATGTCTAGCAACCCAGAAGAGCTAAAACAAATGCTTCAAGATTTCAATGAAGAGGCGAGAAAAGTGGGACTTAAGATGAACTTGGGGAAAACTAAGTTAATGGGCCCTGACGCAAATGTACAAATAGAGATTCAAAATGAAATCATAGAGAATGTCCAAGAGTACATCTATTTAGGCCACGTCATGAAACTGGGCAAAGAAAATTAAACGGCGGAAATAATAAGGAGAATAGGGCTGACATGAGCTGCCTTTGGAAAGTTGCAGTACGTATTAAGAAATAGAAACCCACCAATCAACCTTAAACGGAAAGTATATAATATGTGTGTCTTGCCTGTTGCTACTTACAGCATGGAAACGATAACACTAACCAAACGAAACGCAAATAGGCTCCGAGTCACTCAACGCTCCATGGAGAGACAAATGTTAGGAATCCTCGTTACGGGATAAAATACGAAATCAAGTAATAAGATCAAGAACCAAAGTAGTTGACGTCATTGAACGCATATCACGGCTAAAGTGGCAATGGGCGGGGCACATAGCTAGACAAGAGCCCGATAGGTGGACGAGTAAATTACTGCAATGGCGACCACGAGAAACGAACCGAAATCGTGGCAGGCCACAATGCAGATGGGTAGATGATATAAGACAGTTTGCTGGAAAAGACTGGCTCTAGAAGGCGAGAGACAGATCCCAGTGGAGGACCATCGGACAGGCTTATGTCCAGGAGTGGACTTCAATGGACTGAGAAAGAAGAAGAATCGGTGGTCGACACGACATTCGCTTAATGCCTCTAGAAATTTCCGCTGATTCATTAATTCAAAGGCCTTCTGGAAATCAACGAAGACAAACATCACTGATCTATTATACTTACTACATTTCTCGATAAGAACTCTGACGGTCAGAAGATGGTCATTTCTCCCAGAGCCTGATCGGAATCCCGCTTGCTCTCTCAAAAGAAAAGAGTCTATTTTATTTGTCAAACAGTTTGCGAGTATTTGAGTAAATAGTTTCTATATGAGGCAAAGGAGGCTGATCGGCCTATACTTTTTAAGGTCTGTAACATCACCAACAATAACAATGGTTGCTTTTGTCCACTGCGATGGGGTTATAATTTTTTCGATGCATTTATTAAATAGAACTTTTAAAGCTTTGATGATTTATGGTCTTCCTTCTTTGATTGACTCTATTACCAGTACATCATCTTCGGGAGCTCTATTGTTTTCCATATCTCTTAGGGTACTCATGATTTCTTCCTCGGTTATTTCTGCAACTTCTTCCGATCCCTGATTTAGAACGTTTGGAATGTCGGTTGTGACCAGTCGCTGGTTTGATGTATAAAGTTCTTGGTAGAAAAGTTTGACAGAGTGTAAAATTTCCTCTTCGTCTGTTACACAAGCACATTCCAAAAATTAATCCAAACAGAAATATGAAATTAAATTGTGAAAAAAAACCAACAGGCTCAATACAACTCTTGGATAATGCCAGCTCGGTATACATTTGCCCGTTAAAAATAAGGTTTTACTAGTTTTGGTCTTGTATAGATATTTAATTTCGAATTTTTAGAAGATGTCGATATCCTTTTAACAATATCAATATTAAAAGCATAAAATTTTGCTGAAAAACAAATTAATAAAATTAATAATTCCATTTTGCAAACAACCAATAAAACTCCCGAAAATTCTCTGAGAAAATAAAACAAATTCCACTCGTCATTTACCTTAAACAGAGTGAGCGCTATCTCTCGCAGATAATCATATAATAAATACTTCGCACCCCTCACAGAAGTAAAATGACAATTATAATTAATAATAATTTGAAATATGGTATCATTACCACCCTTGTGCCATGTGCCTTGTGTCATTTCTCCCTTAAGGTTTAAACGTGCTGCTTTTTACTTTTAGTGAAAATAATTAGATTAAGAGCATTTCGCAGAATTGTCTGTTTTTTATAGGATTTTATTTAACAGTCGCTTATGCGTCTGTCTGTGTGCAATAAAATTTTGTAACATGTATTTCACGTAGTTCCACACCTCCGTTTGGACTGAAAATTTTCATGTGTCTTTAGTGCCAAAGAGAATTAAAATATTAAGTTATTTTACATGTGTATCTGTCTGTATGTAATGGTACATTTTAACTTATGTTTCTGAGCCTTTAAAATGATCTACTGAGCAATTATGTATGTGTATATAGTGCTGATATCAAAATAAAATTTTTAAATTTCATATGTGTCTCTATCTGTTTCTATCTCTGAATTATAAATGCATTATGCTATCATGTTACCATCGAACTGTTCTGATGATAGAGTCCGAAGATAGTTATAAAAAAAGTGTCAATAGATGGCACTCGATCCGCCAGACGGGTTTATTTGACCGACCTCAAAGAGCTGCAATAAAAAACGTGCTAGTGTGCTAGGGGCCCTATAATTGTATTAGATGTCTCACCCTTTTTGTTATTTCAATCAATTTCTTTAACTTTGACTAGTATGTTTATGTTATAATGTAATTATAGATCAGGCACACTAAGAATTGTATAAAACTCCAGAAAAAAATTATTTCAGTTTATACTTGATAACGATTAGAGATACAACCTAATCGAAACGTCGTAAAAATCAGAATAAATAAAAATAAAGACAATGCAAGTCCGACCCCATTTTAGTCAAAAAATTATTTATCGGAATTAATATACAGAGTGTTTCAAAAACATGAACCACCGCTTTCATGGAGATGTTTTTTCTAAAAATTGAAACAAACACTTACATGAATATAGGTCTGCTGAGGCTTCTATACTAAAGTAGAGGATGTTAAAGATTTAAAATTTTTTATTCCAAATAGGCGATGTAGAAGAAAAATATTTCGGATGTAAATATTAAATGATAACTGCACCAGGGACGTACTCGTAAAACTTAACGAATTTTTATTTATTTAGTAAAAATATGAACGCCACTGACTTTTCCGCCTTTTGATATAATTTTTAACCGACTTCTAAAAGAAGGAGGTGCTCAATTCGTCGACAATGTATCTTTTTTATGTATACCGATTACTCAGGAACGGTGACATCGACTTGAATGAAATTTTTTACGTTATGTTCAGAAAGTTGCTGCGGTAGACTCATATTTTTTTGGGCGAAATTGGTGTAGTAATATCCAAGATGGCGCTGACAATATGGCCTCCAAAAAAATTAATTTTGTACGATTTTTTCCAAAATTGGAATATGGGAATTTTCAGCAGCGTAGACAACGATTTTGAAATTATTTTTAAAGGTTCAATATTGCGGAGCCAATATAGCGGACAAAAAAATTTAATTTTGTCCGATTTTCTCCAAAATTGGTGTAAGGGAATTTTCGGGGTCGCACATAACGAATCCAAAATATTCTTAAAATATTTAATATGGCGGATCCAATATGGCAGATGAAAATATCAATTTTGTCAGATTTTCTCTAAAATTCGTGCGGGGAATGTTTTCGGGGTCACACATAACGAATCCAGAATTATTTAAAAAAAATTAAATATGGTGGATCCAATATGACAAACGAAAAAAATCATCCGATTTTCATCAAAATTGATATGAAGAAGTTTTCGGGATCGCACATAACGAATCTGAAATTATTTTTAAAAAATTTAATATGGCGCATTCAATATGGCGGATTAAAAATTAACTTTGTCCGATTTTTTTGCAAAATTGATATGGGGAAGTTTTTGAAATCGCACGAATCTGAAATTATTTAAAAAAAATAAATATGACGGATCCAAGATGACGGATTAAAGATTCTACATCTCTCGATTTTGTCTAAAATCAGTATTGGGAGATTTTTGTTAGTGTTAATTACGAATTTAAAATATTTTTGGGAAAACTTAATCTGGCAGATTCAATATGGCGTCCTCAAAATTTTACATTTTTCGATTTTCTCCAAAAATGATATAAGCGATTCTTGAGGGTGTAAATTATGAATTTAAAAGTATTTTTTCATAATTTAGTATGGCGAACCAATATAGTGGACTAAATTAAATTTTTCCACTTTGTTCAAAGGTGGGACTGAATTGTTTTTGAGGATGTAAATAGCGAATATAAAATTATTTTAAGAAAATCTAATGACAGATGCAATATGACGGTCTGGAAATTTTAACTTTCAGGATTTCATTTAAAATTGGAACTAGAGAACTTTGAAGGGTTTGGATTTATATTAGATTAAGATGTTAAAATATTTTTTTTTTGAGATTTGATATGGCGGATCCAATAGGGTGGGTTGAAAATTTAACCTTATTCCCATTTTTGCAGATTTGGTATTAGGGGGTTTGCGGGGTCACGTATTATGAATATGAAGTCAATTTTTTACAATTATTAGGTTGATAAGATACACTATGAGGGACTGAAAATTTTATATTTGCCAATTTTGTCTAAAATTAATATTGTGGTGTTTTTAGGGCATATATAAACTCAATATGCAGTATAAAATATATCGGGCTAAGAAATCTATATCTCAAATTCTTTAGATATCGATATTGGAAGATTTTGGGGCCTATATTACCAATCTAAAATTAATTTGAAATTTAAGATAGTGGATTTACTATGACCGACAATTTCACTGATATTTGGAGAACTGTGGGAATCAAAGAATTTTTAGTGGTTCATTTTAGGATGACTTACAACTTTGGATAAAATTGGTACTTTTAATAAAGTAATTGTAAATAATTTTAGATACTCCGATTCTTGGTAGTTCTAATGACGATCTACAAATACTAAAAAACATTACTAATTCAGGGGCCGTATTCCCGAACTGGGGAACGTGAAGTGAACGGTGAAAAGTGGTGAATGTGTATTCTTGACGCGTTCATCATTCATATCCTTGTTCTGCCGGTGGAAGTCAAGCGAACGGTGAAACATGAGTAAATAAAATGTCAGCCGCTAAATGACGTATTTAGCGATTACTATTTTTTTGACACTTGATGTTTACAAATACAAGTTTCGTTTTAGATATTTTTTGTTTATAATCATGGATTTAGAAGATGTATTTTTAGCAAACCAAATTATTAATGATTTACAAGTTGTAGAGGTAATGAATGAACATGCACGAACTTTTTATAATAGGATGCATGCCAATGATTACTTACTTTTTGCCATTGTTCTCAATTTTTATTGGCTTTTCCGTGCACAGAATTTAATAAATAATAAAGTAACCTCTTCCCATAATGTCCAAGTTTGAACATTTTCGTGCTTTTTTACGAACTCAATCAATATTTCTTTTTGTTTTTAGGAAACGGGAGGAGTTAATTAATATGGATCATTCCCAGAACAAGAAAGCCGGAGCAACAAAGTTTGTTGGACTGATATAATACAGCGCACTTTCTTACATACAACTATAAAAATAAGGTTTTTAGCACGTTCATATCATAACATTGTATTTTTTAGCAACATCTTATTTAAGAAAACGGTTTTTACCGTCAAAAGTATGAAGTGAGAGTTTACATTAGTTTTTACATCACGCTTTCGAGAATACAGGCTCAGGTGAACAATTTCGATTAAAACTTACCATTAAAAAAGTATATGCAATATGTAAAATAATAATCTATACCAGAAATTGCCCTTATTTGATAATTATTATCTCCTAAGGGTTTTAAAAATATTCTTGATTTTATTTTTATTATAATGTTTTAATAATTTTTTACGCATTTCTATCTGCAACAATTGTAGTAGTGGAAATTTAATAAAAGTATATGGGTATTTTACAGAATATATCTAATTACAATTTAGTCGAAAGAAACGTGCTTAATCATGACCTAGTAAATAATATATATAAAGAAAAATAAAAGCCCACACTAATTTAATTTGTGTGTTTCTGTTTAAAAAGATAAAAGATAAAATTTACGACCCCGACTAACCAGGTGTATAACTGCGTGACTAAAGCCAATCCTTTAGCGAAAAATAAAAAGCAGGAAAAAGCGGCTTATCTTGTGGAAATAAGATAACGGGCGAAAAAATCCGGGACCGAAATTTAGTAATTTTGAATAACGATACTTTAATTCCCGATCGAAATCTGGCACTGTTAAAGTCCCTCAGATAAAAGAAAAATTATTTTAAATGCGACTCATTCGCGACTATTTGACCGTCGTAAATCAACCGCTGGTTCAAGTTATTGCCGTTAGACATGCGAATCGGGGCCTGCACATGCGAGGAAAAATACACAGGAATGTCGCTAAGATATTAAGCGTTTTTATTTATATGTCATAAACCAAATGGAGTAATGCTTTATTGAGAAATAGGCATGAAAGGAGTGGTGGAAATTTCCTAACAAAATGGGTACCAATTTAATTTATAAGGTTAACCATATAAGTGTCTGTCGGTTTGTATTAAAAATACAACACAGGATATGTGGTTTTTTAACAGACTAGAAAATTTTTATGGCTTAAATTTTTACGGAAAATGCAGAAACTTACAATATTTTCCACTTTTAACACAGCACGAGAGCACAACAAGACCGCAAGGTGCGTACCACCCTTTTTTCCACTGGACTCAACCTAACACATCCCTCTGGGGGACTTTCACCTTGTCGACGGTGGAGCGCTCAGCAACCTTCAATGTCTAGAAAGAGATGCTGGTGGTAGTGTAGCTACTGGTAGGGTCATCCATGTTCCATGTGACGAAGGTGAAGTTAAGAAAATCCACACTAGGAGCGTTTAACCCAGAGTGGACGGCTGCAAAGAGCGTCTGCATCCAAAATGGGTGGAATACACACTCCCGGGGGCCATTGGCCAAAACCTTTCGACGACAGCACTTTCCCCTTGTCATCCCGAGCTGAGGAAGCATGGTAAGGTACACCTCACAACCCCGAGAGAAACGCATATAGGACAATCTTAGCTACAGCTTTCATTCTCCGTAAGCCCAACTGGTTCCAGGACGGGTAGTTCTCGGAAACTAGCCAAAAGGACTGAGGGTACTGAGAATCTGAGTAGTCTAAACAACCCATAACTGTAGGTCGTAATCAATCATTGAGTTAGAGAAAGAAGCAGTTAACATAAAATGGAATATTACTGAAATCAGCCAAGTAAGGCGGAAGGAGAAGAGTCGATAGAACTTAAATTAAGCCATTACAAAGGAACGACAAATGGACGAACAAGTGGTGTGAGATTTTTAATTAACAAAAGATTGAAAGACTGAAAAATCGATTTAGTAAGAATTTCAGACATAGTAGTCAGCTTAACTCTTCAACTAGCAAAAATATACACCATTCAAATCGTACGAATATAGGCACTAACCATCTTTCACTCAAAGGACGACATAGAAAAATTCTACAATGAACTAAGGAAGGTGCTAAACAATAAAAAAAGTTAATTTAAGTATCTTATTAGGGACTTCAATGACAAGTAGGGAAAAGATTCAATCAGGATCAATATATCGGATATTTCCGAATTAGGGAAAGAAACAAAACGGGAAAAGGACTGGTTGAATATGTATATTATGAGAACTTCAACTTCAAGAAAAATGGACATGTATAGCTCCCAATGCAACAATCAAAAATGAAATACATTTCATCCTAACAAAAAAAATAAAAACTGTTAAAAATGTAAGCGTTCTTAACAAATTTCAAATAAGTAGTGATTATAAATTAATTAGGGGTGGAGTAGTAGTTCTGAACACAAAACTAGAACGAATAAAATTACTCCATAAACCAGCATCAGGAATAAACATCACTAACGTAGATAACAACTCGGACGCTATCAAGAGCTTATTGAAGAAAGGCTACAACAAAAGAAAAGGCTCAACAAATAGCACACACTCAATGAAGACAATCTTAAATTGCACGAAAGGAATTTTAGGACCACAATACGCAACCACAATCAAAACTTTCGCGTGAAACAAAAGTCTTTATGAAATTGAACTTCAATATACACAGAATAGAATATACCAAACTGTGTAACACAATAAGAAAAAAGATTGCAAAAGATATAAAAATTTATCAGGAAAGGGTTGTAGAAAATGTGATCATAAATTGTAAGAGTTACAAAAAGACCAAAAGTACGTTGACTGTCGACTGAAAACATTGATGACTACTAAAACAACTACGTGGTATCCCAGAAATGCCAAGAATCTTAAATGGATTTTTCACACCAGAAAAGTAGCAGGAACAACTTGGTCCCCGACAAGATAGAAGAAGATGGGCACAAATGAGCATAAATTATAAGAATGCCAAATGAAATACATCGCCAAATAGAAGAAGGAACTACATAAATATATATATATATATATATATATATATATATATATATATATATATATATATATATATATATATATATATATATGAAGTAAAATGCGAACAGTAAATGCAAATTTCTCTCCGTCATATCCTTTCTGCGTTAAAGGTTGCACAGTTAGAATAAATTGTTACAGAACACAATTTATCTTATTCCACCACCATCGAGATGATGGCCTACCTGTACCACCATACCGAGAAGTACCCTCCCCGCCACAGTGATACAGCACAGGCACCTGTTTCGTCTCTACTAGATTCATCAGGGTACCGACATTCACCTGGCTGTGCAAAGGACAGATCGGAAGGAAGCATGCAAATACTGAACGCGGCTTCGCCGACCTACCGCCGGATGTGGCGGGGAGGGTAAATTTTGACATTCTTCTCGGTATGGTGGTACAGGTAGGCCATCATCTCGATGGTGGTGGAATAGGATAAATTGTGTTCTATAACAATTTATTCTAACTGTGCAACCTCTAACACAGAAAGGATATGATGGAGAGAAGTTTGCATTTACTGTTCACATTTAACTTCATTCATATATGGAGCTGCATATAGTTGTACGTTTGCTGAATGTGATTTCAGCACTACAACGGCACAATGTGGATATATCCACTGCTATTGCATCTCACACGGAGGAATCCGTGAAAGCCGCATAAAGATATATATATATATATATATATATATATATATATATATATATATATATATATATATATATATATATACATATATATATATATATATATATATATATATATATATATTGATTATTCCGTGTTTCAATCCTTGCCTTCAAAAAACGGTTTTCACGATGTTTCACCAATATCTCAATTGGCATTCTCAAGTGCGGTTCGTCTCATTACTCGCTGAGAACTGACGAGTAATGAGATGAACCGGACTTGAAAATACCAAATGAGATTTTGGCGAAATGTCGTGAAAACGATTTTTTGAACGAACGGATTGAAGCCCGGAATAACCAAACCATTCATTCCACCATTCGTGAAAACCTACGATATAACATATATATATATATATATATATATTCCACACAAACCAGCGAATTGCAGTACGCTTTATCTAATATATACATATATATATATATATATATATATATATATATATATATATATATATATATATATATATATATATATATATATATATGTATATATATATATATATATATATATATATATATATATATATATATATATATATATATATATATATATGCCTTAATCTACACTACCACTTTAGTAAGCCAGAAGATACTTAAGATTTTGGATGTTTAAGGAAACCTCACTGTAATCAAAATGTTGTCAATTTGTTCTAAAGTGCTTTATTTAGCAAAAGCCAAAGGGAGATTAGGTAACAAAAACAATTTTAAAAGTGCCATAAAAATTATCCAAAGCAAGTAGTTTAATATATTTTTCTATAAATTATATTGATCGTATTATCTATTTCCATGCCTAGCATGAAATAACTGAAATTGAAAGGAAATACGATATATTTTTGTGCAATTTTCATCACCCTGTTTTCAATAGCAGCGAAGCCTCGTTTAATAGAACTTTTTCTAGTCTTTTGGGATGGTTCATCTTCAGAAGAATGTTAATGCATGATTTTTGGAGGCAGGTTATTTTCAAATTATTGGAACTATCCCAACGCACTTTTGGATGCCTTAAATCTTTGCATGAGAGATGAAGAGAACTTGGAAAAGTGAAATCAACCTCCAATTTTAATATTTTTATCTTTTCCATTTCCTTGTGTGTTTTATAAAGTATTTTGAAATAAAAATTGAGTGCTATGATATTGAAAAATCAGAGTGGCACTGAGAATCAACAATAAACTTAAAGTTCATCATTTTATTACTAGAGTATAACTTTAGTTTGTTTAAGTCCCAATAATGCTTTTCACATATGTATCTTTTACTAACTGACTCCAATTATGTACACTTTAATTTGTTTAACTAACAATAATGCTTCCATATATTTAATTAAAACCCGTAAAATGGCAGTAACGTGATGAACAAAATATAAAAATCGATATGCATATCAAGACAACATAAAGTGATTGTAAATGAAAACTACCTTTCCTCAATTTCTATTAAAAAGATAGTGATCTTTCTGTATAATGTCCAGAAATAATGGTAAAAAATTCTTTCTATCACGTACCTATTAACTACTGTTTATTTTTCATTAGAGTATATAGCTTGGTGTTATCTTTATTCTTTCTTCAGCCAAGTAAACGTTCATTTTTTTTTCAATATATCAGTACAATTTTATAAAAGTTTATTGTTTTACTTTCAATAATAATAATGTTAAATAAATTGCGATGTAAATATAAAACGTTTACTCAATATTACAACTCACTGAGGTCAGGATAAAAATCAAATACGTTTAAGTAACGAATATAGATTCCATATAGATGGACTGTTTTTGGTTAGCGTCGTCAGTCGTGGGTACCAATGTTTACAAAGATAAGTTCTGGTACCCACAAAGCAAATGGTGCAGACATGTTTTTTCAAGTCCCCCTCTCCCAGATGAGCTAATGTGAGAAATGAACGATATATATTTATTAATTAAATTACATTACACAGCATCAAAATAATTATACAATTATCCTTAATACTTATAGATTTTAACAATTATTTTCCCCAAAAAAATTTTGTCATATTTTTAATAATGTACAAGAAAATGATATTAGCAAAACTCAAAAAAGAAAGTTTCAGTAGAAAAGCGTAGCGATTTTGTTACAAAACCATTACATTGTAAAAATATCAAACGGTATATAAGGTACACCATTTTTAATTTAGAGTAAACCGCCAGGAAATAAAACATACACATTTGAAACATTTTTCAACACAAGTACTCGTTGCGGCAATTTTTTTAACAAATTCGTATAAATATGTACTACTTATCTGAAGATAGAATTCTCTTAAAACATAAAGGATAGATAGCTTATTATTTTAAAATTGACCAAAAAAGACGCCTTTTTTTGGTCAAAAAAAGGCGTCAACTTTCTTGATCATAAATTATTACCACCAAAAAAAAATATTTCAATTTATCTGCTATCAAAGTTGAATTATTTCAGTAGTTTATTCAGGAGACATAGCTTTAAATTAGACCAAACTTGGGCTTGGTAACCATGAAAAACGGACTCAGCGCACTGAAAAATATAAAATAACACAAAGCTACCAAGGGGAACTCTCAATATATACTCAAATTTTAAACAAAAAGAAATGGTTGTTTTAAAAATATTCACCATTGAATGATTACACATTATAAAATATTAGTCGGTAGTTTTCGCGAATAGCCCGGATCTGTCGAAAGGCGCGGTCGTGAAACTTTCTTTGCTACAATGTATTGAAATAAAAGAAGTAATAAAAAACAATATCTTTAACTTTATATGCCAAGAACATCACAAATACTCTAGCTTATAATTACACTAAAGTAATTATGGCTGGTCAGGGTAAGCACGCAACATTCTTTTTCTTTACATTGTAATTGCTTTTCGAGATAAAAGTTTAAACAACAAATTATCTTTTCGTGTGCTTTCTCTAGTATTTACCTGCGGATCCTAAATTGCGATTAGTAAAACTACTGATAATTCAAAAAAATAATAATAATAATTACTAATATATTTTTTAATTATCTTTAAAAGTGTTTATATAGTCTATAAAAATATTTAATTAAAAAAAAAAATGATAATAACTAGGTCAAACAAAGCACAGGAATTAAACTGCAAATTACCGCAAAAAGTTTACAACTCGGAACCAAAAAAAAAATTTAATATACACTACCTAGCTTAATTTACTATTAAACTAAAAATTACTACACCTTGTTAATTTTAAATTTTCTTCTTCTTCAAGTGCCTTCTCCATTGCGCAGGTTGGCAATCATAATAGCTATTTTAATTTTTGAGGCAGTTGCTCTAAATAGCTGTTTTGAACTGCATCCAAATCATTCCCTTAGGTTTTTTAGCCATGAAATTCGTCGTCGTCCCATGCCTCTTCTGCCACTAATTTTGCTCTGGATTATGAGCCGTAAGATGCTGTACTTTTCTCCTCGCATAATGTGTCCGAAATATTTCTCTGTTTTACTGTTATCTCGACTTCCTTTTCTTTCCCCATTCTTCTCAACACTTCGGCGTTCGTAACTCGATCCACCCACGAAATCCTCTGAATTCTTCTATAGGTCCACATTTCAAAAGAGTTAAGTCTTCTCATTGCCTCTCGATTCAATGTCCATGCTTCCATTCCATAATATAGAATACTATATACGTAACATTTAGTTAGTCGTATTTTCAGGGCTAACGTTACATCTTTGCTGCAGATAACCTTTTTCATTCTAATAAAGTTGGCACGTTATTAGGGTTCCCAAGAAAGTGTACTTCTTAACTCTTTCTATGTGCTGGCCTCCTACAATTAGGGTTTCATTATTATTGGTGTTGTTTTTACTAATTATCATGAACTTGGTCTTTTTCGTGTTAAGAGAGAGTCCATATTCTCCACTAACTTTTAATATTTTATTCATTATCTTTTCTAGGTCTTTCAAACTATCAGCTATTATTACGGTGTCATTTGCATACCTAATATTGTTGATTAAAACTCCGTTTACTTTTATCCCTGCTGTTTCAGATTCAAGACTTTCCAATATGACCTCTTCAGAATAAGCGTTAAATAGTAAAGGTGATAATATACACCCTTGTCTGACTCCCCTTTGTAATTCCACATCTCCGGATATTTCCTGTCCAATTCTTACTGCCGCTCGCTGATTGTAATACAGATTTGATATCAACCTTAAATCCCTTTCATCCAAATTTTTGCTTCTGAGAATCTCTATCAGTTTGTCATATTTGACCCTATCAAAAGCTTTATTGTAATCTATGAAGCAGACATAGAGGTCCTGATTGATATCTAAGCATCTTTGAGTAAGCACATTAAAAGCAAATAATGCTTCTCTTGTACCCACCCCGTTCCGGAAGCCAAACTGTGTGTCACTAATATTCAGCTCCAATTTGGAATGTATTCTAGCGTGTACAATTTTTAAAAGGGTTTTCAAAGTATGTGACATGAGACTGATTGTTCGATAGTCACTGCATTCTTTTGAATATGCTTTCTTTGGTAAACATATGAATGTTGATGTTAACATTTCTCGGGGGATAGTTAGTAGTTAATTTTCTATAATTTATTTTTTGATTATTCAGGGAAATATCGAAAATGTTTTTGTTTTCTAGGATTGCTTTTATTCCTTATAACTGCCAACTTCAAAATCTTGTAGACGGTATAAAAATAAGAGACAACTGTTTTCTTTATCAGCGGAAATTCATTAAAACAGGGTGAAAACCCTGCCTAAACTTCAACGCTAAAAACAATATTTTTGAAACATTTCAAGCTCTAAGTAGGATATTTTTAAAAAACAAAATGAAAATTACTTGCTATTAGAAATGATGTTAAACTATGGTATTTTCACCCCCAAAGATATCATCCCTTATTTTTTATTAGACTAAACTATATATTTGTGCTAGTAATTTAATTCTAATAATTACGAAATTTAATGAAATTGTTTGAAAATATTTTTTCACGAATACCATACGTAACTTAAGTTGACGTGTTTGGGGTTTCTAAAAACACACTAGTAAAAGAGGGTGAACCATCCCCAAATAATTTTTTTTAAAATCTCGTGTTTTAATTGCGATAACTCTATAAAATAAAATGGAAAGTACGTGTTATTTAAAATGATGTTGAACTGTGGTATTTTCACCCACATATAAAGGGTCTTTTTTATAGAGGTATAAAACTTTAAGTTTGCAACCCTTTTTTAACTGGCGGCCATTTTGTCAGCTGTCAAGTGATTTATATTTAGTTTGGTTTGGCATTTCAACATGAATAGACTGACGCCTGAACAATGCATCCAAATTGTGTAAATTTATTTTGAAAATCATGGTTCTGTTCGAAATACGTATCGCGCACTACGTCCATTTTACGGTCAACATAATCGTCCATCAGAGCAATTAATTCGATTAACTATAGAAGGTTTTCACACCACGTTTACTCTAAATGATAATACGCATCCACAGAGACGTCGTACAGTGCATACAGAAGAAGTCATTGCTGCTGTAGAGCGTAGCGTAGAGGAAGACCCGAATTAGTCTATCCGCCATCGTGCACAGGAATTGGATATGTGTCCATTCACTTTATGGAAGATTTTGCGGAAAGATCTTGGTTTGCGTGCTTACAAAATCCAACTCGTGCAAGAATTGAAGCCACATGATCACCTAGCAACGCGTAGATTCGGTGAATGGGCCCAAAACAAGATTGCCGTTGATCGCGATTTTCATAAGCGAATTTTGTTTAGCGATGAAGCTCACTTTTGTTTGAATGGATACGTCAATAAACAAAACGGCCGTATTTAGAGTGATGATAATCCTCAAGTGTATGTTGAGACACCGTTACATCCAGAAAAACTGACTGTTTGGTGTGCTTTATGAGCTGGTGGAATCATTGGTCCGTACTTCTTTAAAAACGATGCTGATCAGAACGTTACAGTCAATGGTGACCGCTATAGAGCCATGATTACTGACTTTTTCGTTCATCAATTGAACAACCATGATGTGCAGGCGCTATGGTTTCAACAAGACGGCGCAACATGTCACACAGCTCGTGCCACAATTGATTTATTGAAGGAAACGTTTGGTAACCGCATAGTTTCACGTTTCGGACCCGGGACTTGGCCTCAAAGAACGTGCGATTTAACGCCGCTAGACTATTTTCTGTGGGGATATGTGAAGTCGCTAGTCTACGCCGATAAGCCCGAAACGATTGATCACTTGGAGGACAACATTCGCCGCGTTATTGCCGATATACGGCCACAAACGTTGCAAAAAGTCATCGAAAATTGGATCTCCAGATTAGACTACGTCCAAGCTAGCCGTGGCGGTCATGTGCCAGAAGTCATATTTAAATTATAATGCCAGAAGGTTATCTTTCGAATAAAGTAAATTTCATGACAATTTAAAAAATTCATCTTTGTTTTATTCTATTTAAAAGTTCTATACCTCTATAAAAAACACCCTTTATATATATATATATATATATATATATATATATATATATATATATATATAGTCATTTAAAAATATAGAAAAACTAGAACAGAAACATGAAAGTTCCAATTTTCATAAGAGGATTAAAGGAGTTATCAACACATACAAAAAAAATCATTTAGAAAGGTTAGTATAAGAAAACAATAAACTTATCGTAAACAACTACTCACCAAAAAAAATTCAATAAAAAAATCTAAAACTCGAGAAAGTCATATATGTGAATCCAGTATTATGGTGTGTTACGCAAATAGATTTTTACGAGTCCATGTCACGTATCCCAAAAAAAAAATTCAATATAAATTTTATGATATCTTTCATCTACAGCATTTGAGAACCACGCCCTAACGTGGGCTAAATTTATTAATCAAACAACAAAATTAAATTTTAACTACAGGTACACATATTACCTAAATCCCTTTCGCCCAAAGTCAAACACAAAATAAATTATTTGTCTCTTTTTAAAATATAGAATTCGCTATAGAAAAACGAAGATAGCAAACGATATTTACATACCGGCTGAATAACCAAGTAGTGGTCGCTTTTTCGAGATAAAATCAAAGCAATTTTAAATTAACAACTCAACCGTCGAAAGTTTTTTTTTATGTTTTTGAGGTATCTTCGATAGGCGTGAACTAAAAGATCAAAAATAATGACCTGTGGTTAAATAACATTGTATACCGAGCGGTTAAAAAGGTTAAAGGTAGATTTTGGATCATCTCTGCATTTGCAATGTGATTGCTTCAAAAAAATTTTTATAAAAAAAAATTAAAGCTACCTCTTAAACTCCGTTAAAACGTGAACAATAAATATACATTTTTATATGAAATTGAAACTTTTGAAGTCGGCTTCTTACAGTTCTCCAAATACCAGTGAAATTGTGTCAAACAAAAATTTAGTCGGTCATATATAGAGAACTTGAGAAGTAAATTTCTTAGCCCAATATTTTTATACTGTATATAGAGTTTGTATACGCCCCAAGAATCCCGCAATATCAATTTTAGACAAAATCGGAAAATGTAAAATTTTCAGTCCCTCATATTGCATCTTATCAACCAAATAGTTGTAAAGAATTAACTTTATATTCGTAATACACAATCCCGAAAACTCATTAATAATATCAAGCCTGAAAAAATGCGAATAAGGTAAAATTTTCAACCCACCATATTGGATCTGCCATATTGAATTTCAAAAAGTAATTTTATCGTCTTAATCTAGTTTTAACCTAAACTCTTCAAAGCCCCATAGTACCAATTTTGAATGAAATCGGGAAATTTAAAATTTCTGGACCGTCATATTGCATCTGAGATATTAGATTTTCTGGAAATAATGTTATATTTGCTAATTGCATCCTCAAAAACGATTCAGTCCCACCTTTGAACAAAATCGAAAAATATAAAACTTTTAGTCTGCTATATTGGATTCGTCATATTGAATCATGAAAAAATACTTTTGAATTCATAATTTATACCTTCAGTTTTTCAAAAAATATTTTGAATTGGTAATTAATACTAACAAAATTCCCCCAATACTGATTTTAGACAAAATCGAAGGATGCAGAATCTTTAATCCGCCATCTTGGATTTTTTATCCGCCATATTGGAGACGCCATGTTTATTAATTTTTTAAATAATTTCAGATTCGCAATGTGCGATCCAAAATACTCTCCCATATCAATTTAAAAAAAATCGGACAATATTAATTTTATCCGCCATATTGGATACGCCACATTAAATTTTTTGAAAATATTTTGAATTCGTTATATGCGACCCCGGAAACTCCCCCACACCAAGTTTGGAGAAAATCGAACAAAATCAATTTTTTTGGCCGCTATATTGTCAGCTCCATCTTGGATTTTACTGCACGAATTTCGTTCATAAAAATATGGGATCACCGCAGCAACTTCCTGAACATAACGCAAAAAATATTATTTGAATTGGTGTCGCTGTTCTGGAGTAATCGGTGTACGTGCATAAAAAAAAATATATAGTTAACGAATTGAGAACCTCCTTCTTTTGGAAGTCTGTTAATAAAGGCCTTTTTTATATAAAAGTATAGGGTTATAAAACGAAAACATTTTAATTTTGAAGTGTTTAGGCGCCATATATTTTTTTTTTCTATCGGATGAAACTGCAACTGTTTCCAGTATTTGCAGCCCTCCATAATCAGCTAATTTCTACGCGGATGAATATCGATCGCAAGCAACAGTCAATTCATTGAACCATTTGTTCATATCTGTAGGATTTAATGCACAAAAGAATGCTCTAGTGAAAAGAAAAAAGTAATTATTTTTTTAAAACATATAGTTTAAAAAGGTTTTCGATTATTTTGGTGACAAACTACACCTTTTCTATTAGGTTGGTTTATTGCGTCAAATTTAAGAATCTATCCAACATCTTTTGTGCGAAGGTTTTTCTGTAGTGGGTGATTGAAATCATGAACTAAGTTCGTTCGCCGTATGCGAAAGATCGAGGTACATTTCTTTCTTCTGTTTTGATTTTTTTTTTAATTTCGCAGATTATCCTCAGAGATACAAATTCCCTTTTTTTTGCTTAAGCTTGTTTAAATGTATCTGCAGAGAATACATTTATTTGGCTTTTAACTATAATATTCATTTTATAACAATTTTTTCCAATTCATGGTAGGCCATCTTGGTACGTAGGCATAAAGATGACATGTTGTTTCTAAGAGATAATGCCCAAATCCATGAAAACTATCTCAAAGACTTATTGCTAGTCTAAATTACCTATAATCTTAATCTAAACTCCCCATTACGAACCCAACTTGGCAACTTTATACTGCATTAAAAATTGTACTGCCTAGTTTTATCTCTTTTAGCACTATCGATACAGTAAAATGTATCTAAAAGATACTTGCCATTGTGTAATATACAAATTCCTGACGCTCTACGAAGTACATTGGAGCCAAAGTCATACAAAAAAAAAGATATTTGAGTTCCAACTTACCGTCAACAGGACTACAATTTTTATCTTTTGCTTATTTGATGCGTACTTGTAGAATTTTTACTCCACCTGCTAGTCTGTTTCAAGTTTAAAGAGCTCGACTATTCTTTTAATTATATCTTATTTTAAAATACCTTTATCAACATATTATCTTAAGGCAACAGTATTTATCCTAATTATCTCAACATATATTTAATCTCTTTACGTCTTCAAGTATATTTTTGATATAACCAGCAAAAGGGCAGATTCAGCTTTATCTGCTAACACAAAGAATTTTCTTTGTATTCAGCTAACTTCTGACCAACTTTCTTATCTCATTTTATTACTGTTTTAACTTAAAGTATCTGAATGTTTTTGTTAATTTAAAAAGGTCACAGCCTTTTAATTTAAAGAACTGTTGTTTATTGATAGCATTTAAAAGAATTTAAAGCTAGAATTTTTTTATAAAATTTGTGATATAAATTTTACACGATTTGGATATTATCAGACTTCTTATATTTTATCATATGTCTACAATTAGGAAATCTAGAATGTGATTTTTTTATGACTTTCCCTTTCTGTTATTAAATTGTAGCCTCGTAGCACAAAATAATACATTCCATCCTTTTTTTTCTTTCGAACTGAAAACGAAATAAGATTAATTTTAGCGAAGCCATAAATTGATGTGCCATTAAAGAAACGCAATAATTGTTTTGTATTTGTTTTGTGATGTTTATCGCAATATAAGAGCGAACCACGTAGAGCTACAATTTGTTTGAGTAGCCATACGGAGAATTAATTGAAATATTATTAATTTAGCACTTCTTCTGGTCTCAGTTATTGCACCAGATAGCCATCGAAATTATAATGTTTTGAGAAGCAATTTTTTTGTTTAAGTTTTGGGTTCGTTCAACTTGGACGAGCAGAAGATATCAGTTATTAAACTAAGAATAAAGCAAAAAATATGCTATGTTATCTGCTTTTATTGTAACTTTTTTCCATATTATTTAGAAATAGATTTCTGGTTAGCATGAACAAATCTTACTTTGCTGATAGGTTTTAATAGAAATAAGATATCCTAATGAGTAATATGTAGATTGATTGATTTTAAAACTCTCTCTCTCTCTCTCTCTCTATGTATATATATATATACATATATATATATATATATATATATATATATATATATATATATATATATATATATATATATATATATATATATATAATATTCTCCAGATTCTTGAACTATAGATTATATCCCTTTTTATTTTGTGTTTTCTTGGGTTTAGGTTCTTTAGTCAACAAAAATTCAAAACAATTTGACGTTTCCACCTTTATTTAAGGCATTTTAAAAATTTTTAGTTTTTTATTTATTTATTTTCCTACAAATATTTTTTATATAATTAAAAACATTCATACAACAACATATCTACAATTTTAAAAAACAAACAAACAATTTAAAACACTGCAAATTTTTAAAAAAGTATCTACTTTTACCGGTACATACCTTGACATCTTGTTTATTTAATAATAATAAAATACTGCAACTTTTACATCATCTATTTGGGTACTGAGGATACATGGAATGCGAGTGTGTTTTATTTTTTATATTTTACAATGTACCAAAAAATCCAAAAGAACTCATACAATTTATCTTATATTTAATAGGATAATCAATTTTTGATATTTATTAACAGGATCAAATACTTATTATTTTTATTTAAATTTCCTATATCCGTTCTGTTGTTAACAATGTTTTTATTATCTTTTTATTTCTATTATTTCCTTTATCTGCAATTTTTGGTAATTCATATTTTTGTTTTTAATTATGGTACTATTATAATCGAAGGTACGTTTTTCATCCAGTGTGTGTTTGTTTAACGCTGTTGAGGCGTTTTTCGTATATTTATGGCCATTCAATCTGTTCTTTAGGAATTGGCTTGTCATCCCTATATATTTTTTGGGCAATTTGTTCAAGGGATGGAATATAGAACTTTGATTTATTCATGAGACGAGTTTTACTTTTTAATGTTTTTAATTTGCTATGAGACTTGTAGCATACGATAATATCAAGCCTCATACACAGAACTAAAAACATATCTTCGATTATAACAGTCCCATAATTAAAAAGAAGGATATGAATTACCAAAAATTGCAGATAAAGGAAATAATAGAAATTAAAAAAGTAAAAACACTATTAACGACAGAACTGATATAGAAAATTAGAGTCACGTTTACCCCAGCCTAATTTAAATAAAAATAATAAGTATTCGATCGTGTTAATAAACATCAAAAATTGAATATCCTCTTAAACATAAAATTAAATGTTTGCGTTCCTTCGGTTCTTTTGGTACGTTGTAAAATATAAAAAATAAAACACACTCGCATTCTATGTATTTTCAGTACCTAAACAGATGATGTAAAAGTAACATTTCATTGTTAATATATAAACAAAATGTCAAGGTGTGTACTGGTAAAATTAAATACATTTTTAAAAATTTCAATAGGGTTTTAAAGTGTTTGCTTGTTTTCTAAAATTGTAGATATGTTCTTGTATGAATGTTTTTAATTATATAAAAAATATAATAAAGAACCTAAACCCAAGACAAGACAAAATAAAAAATAATATATATATATATATATATATATATATATATATATATATATATATATATATATATATATATATATATATATATATATATATATATATATTACCTTGTTTCCCTGGGATTTTTGAGTCCGATCCCGGGAAAGGAAGAATGAAGAGGTCACGCTGGAAGACCTCTTCTGCGCGAAATAGTGGGAATCAAGGAAGAAATGTTAGAAATTGTCGAAAACCACCCAACAACGATCACAAGGTCCATAGCAGGGCAAGTAAAAGTTGCTCATAGTAAAGCGTGGAAAATTTTACAAGGAAAACTTTACCTGTACCATTATGAACGGATACAAGTGTTGCAACCAGAAAATTTTCCTAGAAAAGTTGAATTTTGTAACTTGCTCTTACATCAGTACAACGTAAATGATAATTTTACCAAATTTGTTTTGGCTACCGATGAGGGCCACGTTTACAAGAAATGGTGTAAATAATTTCTACAACCATCTTTGGGCAGTAGAAAATCCACATGCTGTGAAAAGAAATTGTTTTTAGCACAGATTTTCAGTAAATCTTTGGACTGGTGTAGTAAATGACAAGCTTATAGGGCCTTACTTTTTTCCAAATCGACTGACGGGTGAAAATTATTTAGAGTCCCTTCAAAAGAATCTGCCACAATTATTAGCAGATGTTCTTTTAAATGTAAAGCACTACAACAGGGCATAGAAAATGCTTGTGATTTCATCCGTGGAGACCGGAATTTTATTGTTGACGCTTGTAGTCACTCACAGATACGTCAAGAAAAGCACTGCGTTAACCGAAGAAATGGTAACAATTTTGAGCATTATTTATAGACCAAGAAGTAGTTTGTTCAGTATAGTAGACAAAGTTTTTACAGTGCAGTGATTGAAAATATCATGAAATAAGGTTTGTATTATAGTTTTTAAATTTTATAAATAATTGTTAATAATTCCTTTATTTGCCAACTTAAACTGGGATATGGGATTTTTGGAAAATCAATTTCTCTTTGCGAGTTCTACAAGCTGTTAAAAGAAATGACTCAATTTTAAGAACACCCTGTATATTCAAAAAATAATAAATAGTTAAGTCTACAAATGGTAAATTAATTGCAGTGTAAACAAGTTGCTGATTTATCTTATACTTTTTATAGCCGGGTTGATTAAAAAGAAATTATCAATTGAGCACGAACTAAGTCAAATTACACTTCTTTTTCTGATACTACATTAAAAATGTACGCAATATTAAAGTCAGGCACGTTACAGCACGTTTTAATGTAAATGGGGCCAAATTAGCGTCTTAGATGTTATATCACATCCCCACACTCGCTCTTTACGGCACATCAAATAACCTCCCTAATTAAAGTTTGTAAACGTGTCTAATGATACTTTTCGGAATCTAGACTATTTAGAATAATTAGGCATTAGTGCCATTTTGCTTTACACTCATTTTATAGCTGTTTATAAGGATTTATACTAATTTTTGGTGTGAGTATGCAGCAAACATAATTAGTTTAAAATAATTAAACAACAATTAAAAATCAGTTTATTAATGTTTTTTTTTTCTTTTTAGAAAATGTTTAAAATTCGACAAGAAAAAGTATTTGTACTTATTTTATTTCAAATTTCATCCAGTTAATATTTACACCCTGTTTACGGGCAACATATTTGTCCCTTATCCCCAAAATTGGATATTTTTATTCAGTAATGGGAAATTTTCATTTCTATATAGTGTCGCTATCGCCTTCAAAAGTCCATACTTTAAAAACCATTCAGGTATGATTCATATTCCACTTACTTGAACATCTTCTAAAGCAGCGGTTCTCAACCATTTTTTTCTTGCAAACCTCTTCTAAAAACCTAAATAAATTAGCGAACTGCCTGTATGGTCATTAAAAACAGCAAATGAAACAGTAAAATTGGGTTATCAAAATTTATTTTTTGTGTTGAATAACAGTTAATAATGGAAAACTAAAACATAATCGTAAAACATTTACAAGCATGATTAAAATTAAAGGTATAACTTAACCTACAAGGGATTTTCTATCAGTTTTAAGCACATTTTAACCAGGAATCAGTCAAGGCCCCAGGAAATCAGGTAAGAAATATTAAATTAACATTTCTTAAAACAATCCTGTATGGATGACTAAAATGTGGTTGTCGGACTTACATTTTCTTTCTTTTTATTTATTTTTACGACGTTTCGATTAGGTTGTATCTCTAATCGTTATCAAGTATAAACTGTTTAATCGAAAGGTCGTAAAAATAAATAAAAATAAAGACAATGCAAGTCCGACAACCACATTTTAGTCAATCTTCAACATTTTATACAACCTTCAAACAAATGCTGTATGGATTTCTAAATTTTAAAAGATTTTAGCTCAAAATTGATTTTTACTGAGTAAACCGGGAAGAGTCCTTGTTCGCATAAGTAGAAGTTGCCGGCTTGTTCGAGAATGTACTCGCATCGCCAATCGTCGCGTTACAGGTTGTTGCCTTTTGCATTATTTAATTTAAAACTCCGCCATTCCGAAATTTTTTCCACGAACTAGCAAATCCTTGGGAGTTCGCGAACTATCGCTTGGGGAACGATGCTCTAAAGTCTCTGTTAAATTTAACTAATTTTAAATGCTTTCTACTATTTTTTTCTAAGTGAACTTTAGATATAAGACGAAGTTTTTCCATCTTTCTCTTTTCTTTTTTATGAAGAGTACCACCTCAGCCTTACCCGGATTCATTGCAAGTTTTTTCTCTCGGCACTATCGTTCCGCAAACCACAGAGCCTGTTTTATCGGGTCCTCCAGGGTTCTTAACGTGACAACCAAAGCACAAATTGACCAAGCTATCGGCATAAATCAGCTTAATTTAGCTACTATTACACCTTCCGTAGGTTAGGAGCGATGTTTTATTTTTCATCACAAAAAATTATATATAATGATTTTTTGTACTCAATTGATACGACTTTTCCATTCAATATATATCTCAACAATCTATTGCAAAAAAAAAACTACTCAAATAACCTTAATAAGCAGCCAAACAAAATATAACAGGACTGTCACTTTTGTTATACATTAATAAATTAGTAAGATTTTATGACTATACCAACTTCTGCACTTATTCCATTTAACTGACATATTATATTTAAGATTTTATTATCTTGGTGGGTACTAAACCAAGTAAAATTATGATATTTTAATATCGCCATTTACTTTTCTTCATACATATATTATAATAATAAACTTTAGTGCTAGTTTTATTACTAAGCACGTGTTAAAATGTGTGTGATTTCTATTTAATTTCGTACTTTATTTGAGTTAGATATTATTTTTACACTCAGAAGAAAAAAATAGCGCCTACGGATTTGCTGTAAAAAAAACATTTATAAAACTACGGCGAAAATCATCACTTCTTCCTATATATTGTAGCATTTAAATTTACCAGTTAGCGTCAATGCTACATGTTTTTAGTAATATGATATAATTTGTATATTTTTACCTGAGTAAATTTAATTATTTATCCTGTAATTTAAAATAGTAAACATGGAATTTATTTTTTTTGGTTCATAACTCTTTTGGTCTTGTAACTTATCAATTTTTTTAACACAGTTCATAAATTGCTGTAGTTTATATATCACATTATTTGGTTTGAATTTAAAAGTCGTAAATATTTTATTTTTAATAAACTCTCATTTGTTTACATTCGATTTCAGTATTAAAAGTATAAGGTTATAGTCGGTGACATAGTTCAGTTAGCATTTGCTGTGAATGTATACCCATTCGTTGACACGAACACGGCATGTCGAGATCGATCATTTAAGGTTGAGTATGCAGTATGGATTTGTGGCAATTTTTTTGAACTTTGTTTTATCGTGATTAGTGACTTTGAACTGTTTGATCATAATTTTCTTTTTGATAATTTTCCATGGCATGCCCATACTTGACGTATTAACTGATGGTCAGTGTAAGTTCGGAACTAGGTTAAAGTGCTCCAGGTTGAGAATAAGGTTGGCAAGACTAAGTATAAATATCACTAAGATTTGTCACGTCTGGTTGCAAGAGAGATTTGTATTTTCGTTCCCTTTACTGTTGAACCGCCGAAGGCAGCAGACCAATCCTGCCACCAGCTCTGAAAGGGCGGACGGTCAAGTTTTTTTGTTAAAGTCCACTAATTAATGAGGGCTCTTGGGCTATTCGGCTATTCGGCTACTTGGCTATTTGACTATTTGGCTATGTGAATATTTGAAGCCAGTTCTTCTTTATCTTTGGGCTTTTCATCTTGATATTGCTGTCATGACTTCTTGATGGTTCGGGTCCTAGTTTTCCTGTACAGGCGACCACGACTGTATCAACCTTACCCTGCGTTTGATTGGTGAGTTGGAAGTGGCCCTGTGAAGCCTCAATCCATCCACAACACAACAGGAATCCTAGCAACAGCGCTGAAGTGAGAGGTACCATTGCATATACCAGGTAGGAGAAAAACTTTAAGTTAGAGATTCGAGTTGTGAATTAATTTTTTATAACACAAACAATGCAACATAATTATATTTGGTGATGTAGTAACATGTGAGAACTTTTGATAACTCAACAAAACGTACGTTATTGGCGACTAAGGTTCTAGAACGTTTGCGGCCAAATCTTATATAACCTTTTAAAACCGAGGTGATAGTTATCAAGAGAGTAAAAATAAAACATTGTAAGCACAATTCAAATTTATGTAAATAATAATTTTTTAATGGGAATAAAATGGAATTGCTATTTTGTTTTAATTAGGTCGTTTTATTGTGGAGCTATACACCTACCGTCAATAATTTAAAATCATTCCTCATACCTAAGTGTTTTCCTGTTTAATCACTAGGTAAGTAACACAGATAATGTAAAACAGGTGGCGCCTATTGGGTAATCAAAGCAGAGCACAACTATCTCTAAAAGAGATACGAACCTAGCCTCCGACATATTGAGCTGCCGTACGCATCCGTTGCCGTACCCTGTAAAAAGGGGACGCCGCAATATAACTAGAATGCCAAACGACGTAATCGTAGAAAAAATTACATCTTTAATAAATGCGGCGAAAAAAATTACATCAATAATAAATACGGTGAAAAAAATTACATCTTTAAAATGTGCGACGAAGAAAATTATATCTTTAAAATGTGCGGCAAAAATTATTACAATTTTAAAATTACGACGAAAAAAATATGCGCCGAAAAAAATCTCTTATTGAAAAGTACGGTGAAAACTATTAAAACTACTAAAGTTCGGTGAAAAAAATCATATTTCAGAACATTACGACGAAGAGAATAACGTTCCAAAAATTGCGACGAAAACTGTTACAACAATAAAAGTGCGGTGAAAAAATTAGAGTAAAAATATTATGACGAAGAGAATGATACTTTAAAAATGCAATGAAACTATTACAGACAGGTAAAAGATAGGTGAAAAAATTTCCCAATTTTTCACAATTTTTACCATTTTTAACCATTGCGTGCGTTGAAAAAATGGAATTTTTAAAAAATAATATGTTTTATACATCAAAAAATACAACATTTTTTTAACACTACGTCGATGATGCCCAGGATGCTGAAATATGCGGCAAAAAAATTAGCTCCTAAAGATCGGCGATGAATAAAAATACATTAATGAAACCACGGCAAAAATGTTCACTTTTTCATATATGCGGCGAAAACTAGAATAGCAAAAGGCATAACGGCAATAAAAATACATCTTTAATAAATGCGGCGAAAAAAATTACATTATTAATAATGAAAAAAATTCTAACCGTGCGACGAAGCAAAATGCATCATTAAAATCTGCAGAAATTATTGTCATCGTATTTTAAGAACTATAATAGTTTTCGATGCACTTTAAAAAGTGTAATTTTGTCGCAGCATTTTCAAAATTATAATAGTTTTCGTCGGACTTTTGGATGCGTAATTTTTTCGCCGCGTTTTTGAAATCGTAGCAATTTTCAGCGCATTTTTGAAGGCGTAAATATTTTCTTCCGAATTACAAAAATGAAATTTTTTACCACGAAAATTTTATTAAATCGTAGTTTACGCCGCACATTTTGGGACGTATTTTTTTTCACCTCATATTGCTTGGCTCTCACACCATCGATATTATCTAATATATCAAAGGAAGTTTCAAAAGTGAGTATTAAGTTATATATCCAGTACATACAGAAAATGCATCAAAACAACAACCTTAAAATAAAAAGATGTAAAGGACAATGCATAAACTTTGGGGGAACTGGATCCAGGTCAAATTAATTGAGACTTTGGTATGTATATTACAATTATTAAGTTCATGGCGACATGTCTCCATAGCGCTATTACCTAAAAGTCTATTTTTTTAAAATACAGTGTGTTAAATACACATAAATAACAATAAACGAGATGCATGGCGTTAAACTTAAAATCTTGTTTTCGAATTTTTTAAACAATTTTGAAATAACTTAAATATTTGAACAAAATTTAATGAACAGAGGTCTGGTGGGGCAACGAATTCAATTCTATCCATTATTTCGCTGTTAATCGTAAAGGGCGCTGACTGCGCTTGTTTCTAAAATATCATAACTTGTTAGGAACTTGCTGAATCTTTTAACTATGGAAACCTATTTTCCCATCTATTCTACATAAAAAGAATGTGCTCTATAAATCTCACTATAAATAATTGTTTCGGAGACATTTGCTTTTAAAATTACTAATGCAACTATTTTAATCCGAATTCATAGCACCGTCCCTTGTGAACCCAGCTTCATTCGTAAACAAGAGGTCAGGTAAAATGTGAATTTTTTTTTTAAAAGTAGAATTGCTTCATTACGTTAAGTTTCGAAGATATTCTAGTCTAAAGTGCGAAAATAACGTTTAAGGACATTTTTAGAAACAACTAGTGCTGGCAGATAAATTAGCAATCCAAAAGCAATAATAAGTTCTTCACCTTCAATTCCATTTTAGAATCGAAATATTATAGATTATAGAACGAGAATTTCCAGTTTTTTACGTAGCACAATCTACAACATCTCTCTAAAAATCATATCCTTATGTCCCAAAATAAAAATTCAATGGAATGAGTTGTAGTTTACGATTCCATAATGGATTTTGGATAGCCAGTTTACCTGTTAGCACCACTGACCTTTGAAAATGCCTCAAGATGTTTATTTTCGCACTTTTAGGTGAGAATATCTCGAAATTCTGACGTGATGAAGCATTTTTGTGGCCAAATTTGGATACAGCACATCAAATGGCTTTGGAAATATATATTGGAGTCCGTGCTAGGTCTACCTCACTCGAGAAAACTTTCAACTTTCTCCACAATTCAATAAATTAACTTTCCAGCAATACTTTTAATTACCAACGATAATTGGGACATTTAGAATTGGTTGGAATCCATATGGTTCAATCGTGCACCCCATCTTTGCAAGATGGTCCACCTCTTTATTCCCGTGTATACCCGAGTGACCCGAGACCCATAAGAGTCTGATTGTGTAGCCGTTCCTTGTCAGACCATTCAGTACATCCTTGCACTGAGATACCAATCGCAATAATTCTATAATAGACGACACAGTACGCGTCCAATATGCATTTGATCAGTTTTTTCATTCCATTCCATTTATTAAAAATATATTTGATTTTTAGATTTAAAACGCAGATTTTCTGAAAGACGAAACGTTATTTGGCAATATAACGAGAGTATTATTCTAAACCTTTTATCTGCCACTTTCGTTTATCGATATTTCCATATCGTTATTTGGATCCGCCAATTCAAATACGTAGGAAAAGCAAACCAAAGCAAAATTTTTAAATATTTTCGTCATTTCGGAAAATTCAAATTATTTTATACAAAAAGGAATTGCTACTTTTATAAGCGTCTCCTTACAAACGATTATGTGGTATAAAACAGCCGCGAAGGGCAGATTTGGGCTCAGTCATATGCGAAAGGATATGTGGAGGATTCAGCCGATCGATTTTAGACCATAGGCGGACCTACAGTTGGTCACAGTGAAGCTCGTACTCAAATACTGTTTTATTTATTTTACTTTCCATGAATGAAATCTAAACACGCATTAATATATCTTATTTATTTAATTATTAATAGTCAAAAATAAATTTTACCATGCAAAATATCTTCATAAGATGATCTTTAACATTAAAGTGAAACTTCGCAAGCGGCCATGGGATCTCCGCTATCACCTGTGGTAGCTAACATCTTCATTTCAGTTTTCGAAGAACACGCCTTGTCTTCTGTTCCTCTAAAACCGAAATTTTGGTGCAGATATGTAGATGATACATTCGTAGTTTAGCCGCATGGCGTAGATAACCTCAATAATTTCCTGGATCATCGCGTTGAACAAATCGAAAAATAGAATGACACAGGGGCTAAACAGTGTTCCTTGTTTTTTTGTTAAGGACTGTACCTACGCACTGCTTAAACCTTTGTCATATTTGTTCAATTTGGCGATTAAAACAAATACCTTTCCAGAGATTTGGAAGGAAGCGAGAATCACCCCTGTATTCAAAAAAGGAAATATAAACGAGATCCCCAATTATAGACCTGTTTCAATACTATCCCCATTTGCAAAGGTTTTTGAGATGTCGATATATGAGTGTATTTTGAGTCAAGTATAACAGTTAATATTGGCAGAACAGCACGGATTTTTTAACCGCCGTAGTACTATTAGCAATCTAGCTTCCTTTGCCCAATTTACTGGTGGGGCATTGGATAAACGCAATCAAGTTGACGTGGTCTATACCGACTTCTCAAAGGCATTTGATCGAGTCGATCACTATATTTTATTTAACAAACTTGCTGTTATGGGTTTTAGCGGGAGCCTATTGTTATTTCTTAAATCTTACCTACAAAACAGAATGCAATATGTTGAAATCCGGTGTTATCAATCCTATAAATTTGAAGCTACAAGCGGGGCTCCGCAGGGGAGCAATCTGGCTCCACTAATATTTTTACTTTTCATTTCCGATATTACGGTTGGAGTCTCGAGCAGTGTTTTACTCTTTGCAGATGATGTAAAGCTATTTCGCATGATTTATAATGTAAATGACGCCCTAGAGCTGCAGGGGGATACTGATATTATTCGGAATTGGTGTAACGCGAATAATTTGCCCTTGAATGTTGGTAATTGTACCGTAATGACTTTCACCAATAAAACCAACCCTTTATATTTTCAATATACTCTAAATAGTCAAATACTTCAAAGAAGTTATTCTTTTAAGGACCTTGGAGTCACTTTTGACCCAAAACTTTTATTCACGAAACATATCAGTTTGATTTGTGGGAGTGCGGTCAAAATGTTGGGGTTCATATTGCGCAATTCTAATGATTTTAGCAATTTGCAGACCTTAAAAACTTTGTATGTGAGTCATGTTCGGTCGAAGCTGGAATATGGTACGGTCATATGGCATCCTATCTATGATAAGTACATTAGTCAATTAGAGGAAGTGCAAAGAAAATTTTTAAAATATCTATTACTAGCGACCCGCCCCGGCTTCGCACGGGTGCAATGCTGATACTAAATACACTACAGAAAAACTGTGACTATTTATTTTATTTTTACAACAATTATTACATCGGCCTCCGACGCGCTATTTATAGGCACGCTGCCGCCGCCCCGGTCGGCCAGTACCGCCGCAAGCGCTACTTCCCGCAATTTTAAATCTGTAATATCTTCGAAAATATTCATTTAAATCTTGTGCTGTAAAGGACCATATAGATCTATATTAAATCAACAATGTATTTAAGCTATTTAATTGGATAAGGATTAATGCTGTATTGGTTAAAATCGCTTCAAAATTTGCCATTATTTGTCGTAAAAAGTAAATGACAAAAAAATGTTATTGTGGGATATCCATGAGAGATAGACATATACCATCGCGGAGTTTTCTGTAGACCTTTTCAATGTGTACAAATAATTAGTACATTATTTTGATAAATCTCGTAGGGTTCAGCCTGCGTTTGCAATGTAAGCGGAAAAAAATATGATAACTAACGACATCGCATTAGAAACCTCAAAAATAACAGTATTTCTCCACTATTTAATGGATGTTATTATACATATAAACCTTCCTCTTGAATCACTCTATCTATTGAAGAAAACCGCATCAAAATCCGGTGCGTAGTTTTAAAGATTTAAGCATACAAAGGGACATAGGGACAGAGAAAGCGACTTTGTTTTATACTATGTAGTGATGTAGTGATTTAAGAGTGACGGAGTATTCCCTCAAAGGGGTATAGATGAAGAGCAATTACTGAGGCGATTTGGCGTTCCATCTTTAATAAATCGCAGACATTACATGTTAGCCCATTTTCTGAGCCAGCTATCCAGATCTTATGTCGACTGTTCTGATTTATTGTATCAAGTTAACTTTCATGCACCTCCGAGACCTGTCAGATTCTGTCTCATTTTTTCATTACCTAGCCCTGAAACAAATTTTCTTATAAAAACTCCTCTATTTCAAGCCATGAGTATCTTCAACAACACTTGCAGTGACATCGAGGTTTACAGTCTACGCCCTAAGAGATTAACACAGGCTTTAAAGTTAAAGTTTCTAATAAAAATGTACTAGTACAAAGGAAAGAGAATGGCAAATTAGGACATTCAGTGTATAGAAAACCAACACATACAAATCGATATTTCAATGTCACGTCACACCATCATCCTTCTCAAAAACAATCTATCATAAACTCTTTGGTACATAGAGCACTTTCAATATGTGACATACAATCACTGAAATCAGAGACAGAAAAACTGACTAATGCTTTGAGAGGCAACAGATATTGCGTTGAAGATATAAGACGTTCTATTAATAAATATAAAAACCCAACTCCTCAACAGAATGTCATAAATGTACCTCCTATGGACAGTGTTGTCTTACCTTACATATACGGAACCACCGACAAGATTGTCAGATTGCTCCGAAAATCAAACATTTGGACAATTTTCAATACATGTAAGAAAGTTGGACAATGATAGAAGTTTACGAAAGACGCAATTCCATTTCAAACAGAAGGCGTTTATAAGGTACCTTGTTCTTGTGGTAAAGTGTATGTAGGTGAAACAGGACGGTATATAGCCACTAGGCTTAAGGAACATGAAAGATGTATGACAAAGAAACAAATCTGCAGTAGCTGAACACCAGCATTGCTCAGGTCACACTTTTAATGTAAAAAAAACTGAGGTGCTAGCATTAGTGTCTGGTTTCTTTAAACGTAAAATTAGAGAATCAATCGAAGTTTATAAATATTCAAATAATATTAATAGAGATGCAGGTTACAGTCTATATCAGACGTGGAAATCGATTGTAACGCTGGATTACGGTTCGTTGAGTACCTACCAGTCAGGTATCAATATCGGGCTGTTGCTCCTCGATAGTCATTCAGTGTTCTAATCTCGTAGAGTATGGATCCCTGAAAATAACTCGTGCAATTTTAGGCGAAACATCAGATAATAATTCCAATTTGACACTGTCTAAACCCAAGAACAATGACTTTCAAAGTGAAACTTGTTCGTAAAATTTTCTAAAACGTTTGCATTTTATTAAAAAGATCTTGCGTTTATCAGGAAGCAATTTTTAAAAATGGAATCATTTTTGTCGTTTTCGGTCCAGATGGACAACATTGAATATAGAGAAGAACCAACGAATCTTTAAAGGAAAATAATTTGGAAGCTACTGTGAAGCCCAAAGGAAGTGTCATGATAGTTTGATAATGTTTGGTCCACAAAAAATCAAGAAATATACCAATATGGATCAGAACATACGTTTGACTAAATCTCAAGTAATACCTTAAAGATTTTCGAAATATGGAAAACATATATTTAAAAATATATTTACCTTAGAACTTTTTAAAGAACCCCAAGTTAATGGTCCTGATACAGATCTGCCAGTTATGAGATTTTAGGTAGAATAATCCATCTTATCTCTGAAAATAATAAATCAATAAAGTCTGATGATATTTAGGAGGAAATACTAAAACCCATGCTTACTTTGGCTTGTGCTCAAAATTTTTTCCACCCTTTTTCACTTCTTTTCTGGGATTTTTCAGTTAAAGCGATAAATATAATTTTTTTACCACTTTGATTTCTATTGAAGAGGCCAAAGCATGTCATTGTGGACAGTCATTATATTTTTAATTATTTATTATTTGTTTTAGTCTAAACTAGCGACCCGCCCCGGCTTCGCACGGGTGCAATGCTGATACTAAATACACTACAGAAAAACTGTGACTATTTATTTTATTTTTACAACAATTATTACATCGGCCTCCGACGCGCTATTTATAGGCACGCTGCCGCCGCCCCGGTCGGCCAGTACCGTCGCAAGCGCTACTTCCCGCAATTTTAAATCTGTAATATCTTCGAAAATATTCATTTAAATCTTGTGCTGGACCATATAGATCTATATTAAATCAACAATGTATTTAAGCTATTTAATTGGATAAGGATTAATGCTGTATTGGTTAAAATCGCTTCAAAATTTGCCATTATTTGTCGTAAAAAGTAAATGACAAAAAAATGTTATTGTGGGATATCCATGAGAGATAGACATATACCATCGCGGAGTTTTCTGTAGACCTTTTCAATGTGTACAAATAATTAGTACATTATTTTGATAAATCTCGTAGGGTTCAGCCTGCGTTTGCAATGTAAGCAGAAAAAAATATGATAATTAACGACATCACATTAGAAACCTCAAAAATAACAGTATTTCTCCACTATTTAATGGATGTTATTATACATATAAACTTTCCTCTTGAATCACTCTATCTATTGAAAAAAACCGCATCAAAATCCGGTGCGTAGTTTTAAAGATTTAAGCATACAAAGGGACATAGGGACAGAGAAAGCGACTTTGTTTTATACTATGTAGTGATAAAAAAATGTTTCAGTGATGTGAAATAAGTTTTAGTTAAAATTTTTTCCATATAATTAAATGTATTTGATTCCTACTAGCAATTTTCTATATGTTTACCTGTAAGATGGGGTATTCATATACTTTCACAGTCAACCATTTTTTTATTATAAAAAATTTAAGGAGTAATAAAAACATTTTGGATATATTTCAGAATTTATTGTTCTTGCAAATGACAAATTAAGAACTTCAATATTTTGGAAAATTAAATTATTAACTGTTCTTGAAAAATGAAATGAATAATTTTATTTCTAAAATTAATAATTACTTCGTCAATTAATTACATATTTCGAAAAGGACATTATTAATTACTTTACTTAATTAATTGATAATTTTAGGGGTCAAGTTACCACTTAATTTATTAATTGATAATTTTATTTTCAAAGTAATCGATAATTCTGTTTTGTGAATTAATGAAAACTCAACAATTTATATTCCGATTTTTTAAATTATCCGTTACAAAATTAATTTATAACTTTACCCGATAATAATATTAAAAACAAACACTATTGCCGATAGAAAATGACAAATGTAGATATGGCTGCCGAACATCAGAGACAATCCAGCACATAACTGGAGGATGCCAAGCGTTTGCCGCAACTGAGTATGAAGAGAGACACGACTCTGCCGCTAAGATACTCTACCAAGAGTTAGCAGATAAGTTAAACCTATTGCAGGTAGGAAAAGTGCCTTATTACTAATACAATCCGGAGCCTATTCTTGAGAACAACCAGTTCAAGTTATATTGGGACCGAGCGGTTCTAACGGATCAGACAGTTGCTTATAACAGACCAGACATTATACTAATAGATAAAATTTCTAGGCGAATTACACTGATCGACATTGCTGTACCTAACAACAACCTAAAGCCAAAATACAACGAGAAAATCACCAAATACAGATATTTGGAGGTGCAAATCCGAAAACAATGGGCAATGAATAACGTCCAAACGATACCCATAATTTTATCAACAACTGAAGTGATACCAAAGAATCTGCAGAATATCAAGGGACTGGGCCTTAGCCGGCATCTATACAAGCCGATTCAGAAAGCAATTCTCCTTACAACCACGCGAACCGTCCGAAAGTTCGTAGGAAATATAGCAGACTACGTCACCTAGGATCCGATAACATGGAAAGGGTTCCCACAGAGCTTCATATTTTGGTATCCTTGTGTACCTGGTATGAATCAAAGTTCCCTGGAGGGAGTGCAAAGCCGTTTGGCTTAAAATAATATTTATTGCCGATTTCTTATCCATACATATTTAATTTTGTTATTTCCCAGATTTAACCCTTTGTGATTCTTTGTTTTTTCCAGAATTAAACAATATTCTGGGAAGCTTCAAAGTAAAATTGCATCTACAGTATATCAATCATGGCCCCGATTTTTTCTCTCTTTATTGACCCGCCACTGTTTAACCTATACCATATAACAGCTGAGTGAATTTCTGTGTCGCTTTCCTGACGACCTTATGATGTCATAATAAAACAAATACGGCAATGGTATATCTTTTTAATAGAAGCTTTTTGGAAATAAGTAGCAAAAATACGTGGATATAAAATAGCGATTTGCACGCTCTTATATAAAAACTCCGAGAAAAAATGGCGCGGAGAGTGCTAGGATAAATGGATTAAAATGTTTTATTGTTGACATCGGGAGATATACGAAGTGTAATAACTCGCATAAAAGTAAAAAAAGAACTACCTTTAGAATGAGCTGCAACTAATATATTATTTGTTTTTCTATTTGTTTATGTTGTTCATTAACCAAAATATTTGTTATGTTTCTAGATAATCATTAAAACTCTAAACCACAACACTTGAATGTTATTATCAAAAAAACCATGAAAATTCCGCAACTTTATGCATATGATTTCAGACTTAAACATTTTGATATATTTACCTTGAATTTCTACTTTTAGTTTCCTTAAAATTATAATTTTTCTGTTTAAAGCAACTCCAATAAAGCTAATTTTTTTAGCTTCTTTGGAACATCCTAAAAATATGTAACAATTTTATGATTTTTAGATAACAAGCATAAAATGTCAGTTCTTATAAATAAATGAAAATGCTTTATCTATGACTGTTTAGATATTTTATTTTTTACAATAAAACTGTTATTTAGCAAAATAGCTAAAATGTGCAATATGCGCCAAAAACAAATCCAGACTAATTTTTTTTTAAATATCTGTTTCAATTAGGTCTTTTTTAGAATTATTTTCTCCTCGATGCTTTTAGGGAACTGATATGTTAGGTATTTATATAGGGTTAATAACATTCATGATAATGTTGACATTTCCTTCATAATAACCGAGCTTTAATTTAAAGGAAATAAAGTAACATTATATACTAAACCATTTTTATAAAAAAAAATTAAACATTAAAGGATATAGTGTTAAAGCAGTTTATATTTAATTGTAAACAAAGCAATATTTATTAAGACACTTTAAATATAAAAAAGCTTGTAAATACAAGAGAATTCTTACGTCAATATAAGCATTTTTAATCTAAATATATACATAAAGATTTACTAGCAACTTTTAATTTTTACACTAGGTCAAACCTTCCATTTACTTAACTGTTTGAGAATCTGGAATTAATCTTTCCTAGAGTTGAAATTTTGAAATGGTATTCAATCGTAGCTTCTCACTACTTTGACAAAGGATTTTCATGACACAAATTTCCTATCTGAGCTAAAATCAAGAATTTTTGTTTTATTAATTAATAACATATTCAAACAAAAGGTTATTATTATATTTTTAGACAAAACAAATACATAAAAGTAAAATTTATGTAATTTCCAAACATGCTTAATAATATTGACAAATTTCATATTATATGCAATCATTTATTTCTATTTTAATATGGCATATTGGTTTTTAAATGTATGATCATTTTAAATTTTAATACTATACTAGTTTCGATGTTCAGCTTTATATGTCAGTGGAACATTAACTTTATGGTAAAACGATATTGTTGTTGGTTAATGCACACCTAATTCAGGACTTTTTTTTTTGTAGAGCCAGTGAATGTTATTAAGTCCAAGTTTAGTTGCTTCAAAATGTTTACATCAAACAGTGCTTCATAGTTTTTTTCAGGCAATTTATTTGTAAGAAGCGCAGCATAAACTTTTTGCTAATTTTCTCGTATAAAACTATTTCCAGAAAAATGCTCTGAATAAAGGTACTTATCTGGTGTATAAAAGAATTATGATCATGACCAATTTGCTTCAGCCCTTGAATTTGAAGATTCTTTTCTCTTAGAAAACTAAAATATTGATAGAATTTGAAAAATATCATACATCATATCCATAAGATTAAACTTGTTACCCTTAGATTAACAATTTGATTGTAAGGTAAAAAAATATATATATTATGATTGAATGCTTTATAAGTTACCAATTAAATAAATTCCAATTTACCAGATGAGGTATTTACACGTCTTACGCTAAAGAATCACATTTTTTAAAATACAAAAAAAAAAAACGTTAAAGTTCACGTTCCTGTTTGAAATTTTCAGTAAAACGTTACATAAAATGTGATAAAATGCATAAAACAGCAAAATCAAAAATAAATTATTATCCAAATGAAAAGTATTTAATCAATGTCAAAAGTACACTTTCACCAATATAATAAAAACTTAGGGAATTCATTGTTGCCAAAGCAATTATTTACACGTAATGGCACGGAGCATGATGGCGTCATTTTTATTATAGGGGAGGTATTATGCATGATCAGTCCAGTTTTATATGTTAAGTTCGTGATTTTGGTGTACAACCTGTCAATAACTTATTCAATTTCATTTTAACTGACTGTAGATTGAAACTTGGTCGGGTATTTTTCGCAGTTTTTGTTTCAATTGCAATTTTCTTTCAGGTAAATATAATTAAAACGTGGTAGTCTAAGGAGAACTCGTTCTACTTTCCACATTAATGTTTCTAATGATATATAGAACCATACAAATACCATAATATTCTCATTAATGTGATTTTTTTACATTCACAAATCCTTCATTAAAGTACTGATATAACTCTGTAATTATTTTTAAATCTATGTTACTTTTCTTGACATGGTGAAGAGCACGTCTAATTTGATCCTGTCAGATTTCATAAGAGCGAGAATTTACATTTTTATAACGTTTAGCGCTACGTCAAAAAATGTCAGTTCAAAAGAAGATTTTCACGTTTCTTAGGCTTATATTTTGACTGGGACGTTAGATTTAAGAATGGGCCTTTGTAAGGGCTCACTGAAAATAACATTTTTAAATTGAAATAATTTTTTTTGTACGCTAAGAAAGTCTGTATATTTTTTTCCTGAAGGCTGAAGTGACGTATTAAAAAACTTTTTTGATGAGCTGTTTAAAGAAATCTTTTTCAAACTGTCTTACTAAGGGATTTTTTTTGATTTGAGCTTAATATCGTGTTTTCAAGACGTTGGTGTACTGCGAAATATTTCGAATATTAAAAATGTCATTTTGCCTTTTTACAAATACAAAAATTTGCTATATATGCGTATTTTGATTATAAGTATGGCTTATACGATGCAAAGGCGAGATGATGGTTTGTACCGACTGCGGTGGCCTGACGAGTCCCATATTAGGACGAAACAGCGCTGTCGCCATCTGTTGGACCCGGAGTTATTCCATACTTTGGAGTGCTCCGCACTTTTCAATACGAGAATCATGTAGATTGACAAATTTTCACGTCCACTTCGCCAATATTTTATTCTATTTTATTTTAAATTACACGGACAAAAACTTATCTACATATTTATTTACTTGTTTGGCTTTGAAACACGCTAAACGATGCTCTCATGGTGGGATCGTTTGGTGCGGCACGTGGTTTTGGCTGCTTAAATAGCGGTATGCTTGCTTGCCAGTACCGAAAAATGCGACCCCTATCTTTTGGGCAGCGCGTTTCGTGTACTCGATTTTACATATTTCTGTTTTAATTCACCGTCGCGCCACCATATGACGGTTCTCTTACAAACTTTGTTAATCTGTATGGTTCTTGTATTATCAAGTGGACCATCGAGATGTCGCCTTTGTCGTCTTATTTGCCGTATTTTGATTATAAGTATGGCTTATACGATGCAAAGGCGAGATGATGGTTTGTACCGACTGCGGTGGCCTGACGTGTCCCATATTAGGACGAAACAGCGCTGTCGCCATCTGTTGGACCCGGAGTTATTCCATACTTTGGAGTGCTCCGCACTTTTCAATACGAGAATCATGTAGATTGACAAATTTTCACGTCCGCTTCGCCAATATTTTATTCTATTTTATTTTAAATTACACGGACAAAAACTTATCTACATATTTATATATATATATATATATATATATATATATATATATATATATATATATATATATATGTTATATCGTAGATTTTTACGGATGATAGAATGAATAGTTTGGTTATTCCGGGTTTCAACAAGAGGCACTGCAAAAGGCACCTTTAAAACCGAAATTTTGGAAACGCTATGTTGATGATATTTTTATAATATGGCCACATGGAAAAGAACACCTGGACGATTTCCTCACATACCTGAACAATATCCACCACAGAATCCAATTCACGCTAGTAATCGAACAAGAAAAGAAACTTCCTTTTTTGGACCTGCTATTAACTAGGAAACTCAACAAGACCCTAGGCTTCAGCGTATATCGGAAACCCACACATACTGACCGATATCTCAATGCAGCGTCACATCATCATCCCTCTCAAAAGCAGGCAGTAGTCAACACATTAGTACCAAGATCTCTCCGCCTAACAGAACTTGACACAAAACAAGACGAAATAAGACACATTTCAACAGCTCTAGAAAGGAATGGTTTCTCACAAGCATATATAAAGAAAGCCATAAAAAGACAAGAAAATACTACAACAAAGACCAAAGACCAAGATCAAACAAGGAACAAAGCCATAATACCATACATAAAAGGAATAACAGACAGAATCGGAAGAATCTTAAGAAAACACAACATACAGCCCATATATAAACCACAAAAAACCATAGCCAATATCCTGGGAAATCCCAAAGACAAGACCAACCTTGAAAATTATGGCGTTTACAGCATTTCATGTGCAGATTGCCATCAAACGTATAGGACAAACAAACAGGCGCATATCAGCAAGAATCCAAGAACATACAAATAGCTTCAAAAACAAACAGACAACCTCAGCCCTATTTCAACATCACCAAACAACCGGACGTACCATCGACTTCGAAAAAACAAAAGAAATAGCACCAGTACAGAACTATAAGGTACGCGTCATAAGAGAGGCCCTAGAAATCGAAAAAGCGGGACAGCTAAATAAACGAGACGATGCTATAAATTTTTCATCTACATGGAAAACATTAATAAAAAATCAAGAAAGAAAACAACAAAAATCAACTAGTACACGAGAGACCTGCATACAAGAATAAAATATATGGCACTCGGGAGAGAGGAGGAGCCTGCGAAGCCGCTCATCCAATCAGGAAGCGAGCCAGCTAAACAAAACTCGAAATTCATCAGAGGCCACCATCCGTTCTCAGCGAGTAACGAGACGAACCGCACTTGAAAATGCCAAATGAAATTTTGGCAAAACGTCGTGAAAACGATTTTGTTTTAACACTCACAATTTTAATTAATTAAAACCTCAAATTCATTTGTTGTAAATTTCAGAGATTCAAGTACATTTACTTAACTTATTTTGCCTTAGCCGAAATTTATTGTAGATTCTATGAAATAATCGTTTACCTTATCAATATCTTTAAGCATTTCAAATATCTCTTCAAACATTCTTCCCAGATGTCAGCGGTTATTCTAGCTACCATTACTTTATTTATTACAGCATTAAAGAATACAATTTTAGTTATTAAGAAATTTGTACTTAAGTATTTTAGCCATAACATTTTTCTAGTTCCAGGTTTACTTTTCCTGCGGTTTTCCATTGTAGTATACATTGCAAAAAGTCATATCTTCTTTTTATCTTCATTATGTGAACCAGATATTCGAACTTCCTTTTTTCCACTGCAGGTATTATTTCTGTAAGTATTTTTCTTTATTTTCACCGGATTTCTTCAATGAATACGTGGTGTGTTGAAAGGATTATGGAAATTCGATGATACAGCGACATCAAACGAATTTAAACACTACCAGTCTATTATTAGGCATTAGGGAATTTCATTAGTCACTTTTTGGGTTCATTATCAGATTCATTGCATGGTTTCAGAGTATTGTACTTTATTAAAACTATATCCTCAAGCAAAATTTCAGGATGTGTGGAGGTAAGAAAAGTATATTGTATAAAATTTCTTAACAATCACAGATACATAAATGGAGTTACATGTTTTTAAAAAATACTGAAGTTTGGAAGGCGATACCAAAATTATTTAATTGTCAAGTAGCTAAGAACAAAAAGGAAGTCTTTGAAATGAGTTTCAGCAAACCAGTGGTTAGTATGACATCATATCAAAATGAGCCTATTTGATTGATAATTTTGCCGGGTTGTTATAACATAAATATGTACAATTAAGGAATTAACCTATTAATTAACATTTTTTACTCAGAAATTCGAAAATACTGCTAACATTGAAAAAAACGTGATGACATTTTTACAATGGTGAATTTTAGTCAACTTCATTCATTCATAAAATATTTTAAAGCGCATCTTTAAAAATTAATTTCAACTTATATGCCAGTGCAATGTAATATTACCAGCTCTGTACAGGAAGTAGAATAAAATTATGATTTACGCTCGATCGGGCGGCTTTAAGATAGCGGCAGAAAGCTGACAAGCCGTCAACTTGTCAGTGATAGCGTTTGAACACGAGAGCTTGGTTAAGCAGCAACCCATGTTGTGTTTATCCATAAATTATTTGATGATGCTGCAAATTATTTATGCGGTTGTGCTTACGCGGTTCTTCTTTGAAATTGAAAGATAGGATGCAATGTAAGCGAATTTATTTAGTTATTGATATTCAGTTTTTGCTTTTCACTTTTAATATATATATATATATATATATATATATATATATATATATATAATTTTTCTTTATTTTGTCTCTTCTTGGGTTTAGGTTCTATATTTAATAGAAACACAAAACGATTGACGTTTCGCCCTTTATTCAAGGAATTTTCAAAATTATTTCCTCCTAAAAATATACAATCAAAATACACCACATAAAAAACATATTTACAATTTCGAAAATCAAACAAGACCCTTAAAAACAGTATTCAAAATTTAAAAATTTTTTAAAAATATTTAATTTTACCGGTACACACCTTGACATTTTGCTGCTCTGTTACTAAATAAAATTCAAATTTTACATCGTTTATTGAGGATACGTGGAATGCGAATGTGTTTTATTTTTTTAATATTTTATAATGCATTAAAAAACAAATAAGGTATATGTTTGGTTTTATGTTTAAGAGGATATTCAATTTTTGATTCTTATTTGACCGGATCGAATACTTAATATTTTTGTTTAAATTAGGCTTGTGTAAATGTGGCTCAAATTTCCCATATCTGTTCTGTCGTTAACAGTGTTTTTATCTTTTTTAATTTCAATCATTTCCTTTATCTGTAATTTTTGGTAATTCATATCTTTGTTTTTTATACTGGTACTGTTATAATCAAAAGTGTGTTTTTCATCCTGTGTGTGTTTGTTTTTTTTGGCTAATTAATTTGTTCTTCGGTAACTGGCTCGTCATGCGTATATATTTTTTGGGACAATTTGTGCAAGGGATCGAATATATTATATTTGATTTATTCATGAGAGGAGTTTTACTTTTTAAATTTGTGAAAAATGTATTTAATTTATTATGTGACCTGTATGTATTTTATTTTTTCTGACAGCTCACTAGTGTACGGTAATGCCACATATTTTTGCTGTTTATGTTCTATGTTTTTTGTTTTTACGTTATTATAAAACTTATATGTTCGTTTATCAATTATTTTGGTGATAGTCTTTTCGTTAAAATTATTATTTATTAGTGTCTCTTTTACTTTTTGCAGTATTTTTGGTCGGAATTCTGGAGACGTTAGGGAGATAGCACGAGACAGCTATTTTTTTGAGTTTTTGAATGATTAGAGAAATAGTTTAGATATCTACCTGACCAAGTTGGGTAGCGTTATCATCGGTCTATCTGATCGTGCTATCTCCCTAACGTCTCCAGAATTCCGACCAAAAATACTGCAAAAAGTAAAAGAGACACTAATAAATAATAATTTCAACGAAAAGACTATCACCAAAATAAATGATAAACGAACATATAAGTTTTATAATAACGTAAAAACAAAAAACATAGAACATAAACAACAATGATTATATATATATATATATATATATATATATATATATATATATATATATATATATATATATAATCATGGTCAATAAAGGCCAGTGTTAGGTAATTAATACTAATTATTCCTAATAAGCCCAAAATGAAAAATATGAATTCATATCTATGACTAAATATAATTAGAAAAACAATATAAATCCATACTGGCATACAAGAAATATACACGGACATTTGGTCTTCTGCATCTCCCATAAACTTCCAGACAATTCGAGCAATCCCAACTAGCACTGCCTTATGCAGTACCTCACTAGTCTTATGATCTTGTTGGTTAACTTGATTTTCACCCCTACGTCATTCATATAAATTTAAAAAATGGTGGGTTTTAGAACCGGTCTGTTGGAAATACCACACCTAAAAACTTTAGTAATATACCTGTTACATACTGTGACCTGTCATGCAAGTAGGAAGTATTAGTTATTTACATTTTCTTTGATATTTAGAAGATTTCAACTTTCGTAATAAAATTTCGAACAATATGCTTTCGAAGGCCTTTGGCAAGTCACAAAAAATAGATCCATCAACTTACCCACACACATGCTCCTCATAAATAATTTTATTTACAATAAAGATTAATGTATCAGTAATAGATTAAAATTAAATAGGTTATTATTTTCAACAGTTTGTGTAACCAGACCAAAAGCTCCAAGTTATAGAGCTCACATAGGATCTTATAATCTTGATGAGGGAAAGAAATAGTGCTTTGACAATTTCCAAAACCACTCAATATTTTTGCTGATAGCTTTTGCACTCTTTCTGTAAAGAAATATTGTTGACTGATTGAGGAATAGATATGTCATCTGCATACCTATATTATACTAGAAATCGATATGTAATTACAAAATTTCCTCCTCCTTTCCAAATAAAAAAAAACCTTATGCTTTAAATTATTTCCTTTCAATCATGGAAATATGAAGCCATAATTAATATTTCCTTTTTATGACTTTTGATGCCCAGGAAGTAATTATGTTCTAAAGTTAAGCAAACCTCCAATATTAATTTTTGTTTGCTTTTGTTAATACTAATTTCTAACGCTTTGATGATATTTCTCCAAGTTGTTTAATCAAATTTGGGAAATCTTTAATCAAATCCCCTTTTCAAGCAGATCCCAAAGGTTAATTAATTATTTTTCGACTTTAATCTTTTAGTGGAAGCTTTGGAAGCCCAGTAATTACAAGAAGTGTAAACAGTGGGACAAAAAACGTTTCACCTTCGGATTTTCATCAATTTAGAGCTTTTCAGTCAAGTTTGTCAATTTACTTTTAAATCAAATTAAAATGTTTGACTCTTGAACAAATAAATTAACTCCTTAATTATAATTTTGACAAGTTTAAGGGTTAATATTCAGTGCTTTATTGTATATTTTAATTCCAATTTATGAAAAATTTAACGATTTTTTATAACTATATTAATTAACTCTTAAAGACTGACAAAGCAAAATTATTAAAATTTTATGTTTCCTCTAAAAACAATTAACACACCTTTGACTCTTTGCTAAATACTTTTTGTTTCAATTTTAGCTTGTAAAATTAATTGATTACTATATATATATATATATATATATATATATATATATATATATGATTAAGGTGATGTGGTCGCGCTCGAATACTAGCCGCACGAGCCCTTTCTAGCACTGCACTCACCAGCCCAAAATTTACCCCGTTTAATTTAATTTCAGAGTTCAAGAATTTTTCTAAGAAACATTGTAAGAAATTAAAATTATTTCTTACCAATTTTGAAAATATTCTTATATATATATATATATATATATATATATATATATATATATATATATATATATATATATATATATATATATATATATATATATATATATATATATGTTTATGCGGCTTTCACGGATTCCCCCGTGTGAGATGCAATAGCAGTGGATATATCCACATTATGCCGTTGTAATGCTGAAATCACATTCAGCAAACATACAACTATATGCAGCTCCGTATTTGAATGAAGTAAAAAGCGAACAGTAAATGCAAACTTCTCTCCATCATATCCTTTCTGTGTTAGAGGTTGCACAGTTAGAATAAATTGTAATAAAACGCAATTTATCCCATTCCACCACCATTGAGATGATGACCCACCTGTACCACCATACCGAGAAGAAAGTCAAAACTTACCCTCCCCGCCCCAGTGATATGGTAGAGGTACATGTTTCGTCTCTACTAGACTCATCAGGGTACCGACATGCACCTGGCTGTGCAAAGGACAGATCGGAAGGAAGCATGCAAATACTGAACGCGGCTTCGCCGACTTCCCGCCGGATGGCGTATATGTGTTTATGCGGCTTTCACGGATTCCCCCGTGTGAGATGCAATAGCAGTGGATATATCCACATTATGCCGTTGTAGTTTCAGTATTTGCATGCTTCCTTCCGGTCTGTCCTTTGCACAGCCAGGTGCATGTCGGTACCCTGATGAGTCTAGTAGAGACGAAACATGTACCTCTACCATATCACTGTGGCGGGGAGGGTAAGTTTTGACTTTCTTCTCGGTATGGTGGTACAGGTGGGTCATCATCTCAATGGTGGTGGAATGGGATAAATTGCGTTTTATTACAATTTATTCTAACTGTGCAACCTCTAACACAGAAAGGATATGATGGAGAGAAGTTTGCATTTATTGTTCGCTTTTTACTTCATATATATATATATATATATATATATATATATATATATATATATATATATATATATATATATATATATATATATATATATGTTTCTACCAGTTAATTTGATCCTCTTCTCAGATGAGTTCAGATTTTTTTAAAGATCACACTCAGATAATGAATACACAAACAGATTACAACACAATATAAATATTTTGTTCAGTCACTACATAGTATAAAACAAAGTCGCTTTCTCTGTCCCTATGTCCCTTTGTATGCTTAAATCTTTAAAACTACGCACCGGATTTTGATGCGGTTTTTTTCAATAGATAGAGTGATTCAAGAGGAAGGTTTATATGTATAATAACATCCATTAAATAGAGGAGAAATACTGTTATTTTTGAGGTTTCTAATGTGATGTCGTTAATTATCATATTTTTTTCCGCTTACATTGCAAACGCAGGCTGAACCCTACGAGATTTATCAAAATAATGTACTAATTATTTGTACACATTGAAAAGGTCTACAGAAAACTCCGCGATGGTATATGTCTATCTCTCATGGATATCCCACAATAACATTTTTTTGTCATTTACTTTTTACGACAAATAATGGCAAATTTTGAAGCGATTTTAACCAATACAGCATTAATCCTTATCCAATTAAATAGCTTAAATACATTGTTGATTTAATATAGATCTATATGGTCCTTTACAGCACAAGATTTAAATGAATATTTTCGAAGATATTACAGATTTAAAATTGCGGGAAATAGCGCTTGCGGCGGTACTGGCCGACCGGGGCGGCGGCAGCGTGCCTATAAATAGCGCGTCGGAGGCCGATGTAATAATTGTTGTAAAAATAAAATAAATAGTCACAGTTTTTCTGTAGTGTATTTAGTATCAGCATTGCACCCGTGCGAAGCCGGGGCGGGTCGCTAGTAATTAATAAATGTGGCACAATTTTTAAGAATCTTGTATGAAATTATAAGAACAATACTATAAAATTTCATGCATTATCCCTATTTAACAACCTGTATCACTCCTTGGCAACGTTTAGTTATTTTAATTTTGCAACCTTCCACTAGATGGCATTACTGCAATTTAATGTGTAAAACGTAGTTAATTACTCAAATTTTGGTTTATTTTTAAAAATTTTCGTTTGCTCTGAGTGGATAATTATTATTATAGCGATACCAACTATTGACGATTAATTTTATTTATTTATTATCAGGTTAGTATAACAAGCTATCATTCATTAGTCTAATTTTTTTTTAATCTTGTGAAAACTTAAACTATTATTGATGATAGATTTTTTTTATTTTACACAACAACTAAAAGTATTCTCCTGCTTAGACTATTATAAATACCTTGGTGTTGTTTTCTGTACCTTAGTTTTATTTTCTATACCTTGGTTTTGTTTTCTGTACCTTCGTCCAATTTCATAAACACAATTCCAGTATATTTTGATTTACTCGTTTTCTTCACGTAAAGAAACTTACAAATATTTTTTCCATAAAAAAAAATAGAACAAATATTTTCTTCTTTAAGAATATATCACTTAATTTTCTTGTATTTTCCAAAACACTATTTCCCGTACTTGTTGTTATTTAAGAGTTGATTATTTTATTCGTAGGACAAACTTTGATACTTTTATTTAATTTTATTAAATACTGAATTTGTTTTACTTATCAAAACAAATATATAACCTCAATTAAAAACAAAACAAAACAAAATATTTCACTTTTGTTTTAATGACGTAGGTAAACAAATGAACATTTGAGGTTATGGTAAAATTTTGGGAGCTCTCAAAACGCGATACTTTTTGCAACAGAATTATTTCAACTCTTAACATTTCGCTGTGTCAGTATTTGTCAATTCTTGAAATTTTTTTTTATGTCAATCATATTATATTCCTCCTTCTTCCCATATCTGGGACTTGAACTTTTTTTGGAATCAACAACGGCGCAAAACAGGAAGAACTAAAAGGAGAGGAAACGAATAGAAGATCCAATTATTGGGCTAATCTGCAAAAAGTAAGATAAACGAAGATATTTCTGCATAACTATTAGGAGAAGAAATTCAAGCAACATTTTGTCCAAGGTGAAAATCAACTTACAATTTTAACAGGAATTCGAACATGGCACTGCTACCTAAGGGGTTATCTTAGGAAACTTGATATAACAAAGAGAGAAGAAAACAGATTATGCGAGGAAGAGGACTAGACCTCTATCCACACTCTTTTAAAATGAGTCGCCTTGTAAAACCCTGGGATTCGATACCTGGTTTCTTGAAAGGAGTAAGATTGAAATACCTACATTATTCAGTAAGGTGTCCTCAACGACTTAGCAGAAGAAGAGGGTACAATAGGTCCTTCAGATCTCAGTGTATACACCCCGGCCTCGACATACATTGATATAACTTACATATTCTTATGTTCTTCATGATTCTCTTGTATTGGACAAGATAATCAGCAATAAAACATTTGTTTCTCCTCGTTAATTAACTCTTTCATTTCTATATTGATCTAATTTTTTAATTCTTATTCCTGATTGGATATCAGATATATCGCTCGTATAATACCTACTGTAATATGTTAATATTATAGATCAAAAATGGTCTGATTGGCGTCACAATAATGTTCTCCTTCCTCACGACCAAGCATTTAAAGTTCATTTCATCTTCAAAAATAAATTCTTTATTTCATTACCAAAGAGAGAACTTTTCTAATGTCCCCCGTAATTAGTCTATATCGTTTCATAGATTTCAATTAATTTTGTTCACAGAGTTGACAATGAGAAGAAAATTACAGCTACTGGAATGTATTTTTGGTCAAATTCCTGGAATAAGGAATAAGAGCTATTTAGTTGCGATTGCGATAAAATTCGGTTGGTTATTCATAAAATTCTATCAAACCTACTAAAGCACATTTACTCTTTAATTAGAGAGAAATTCTATCAACATAAGTTTCTATTAAAATAAATATGGCAACTCTGTTCTAAAGCTTGACAGCGTAAAGGCCAATTAATTTAGTGGTTCAGGTGTTTCACCGTGAAATTTTAATAAACTTTGGTTTTGAGGTTAAAATAAATAAATGAAGATGTTAAGAGCATGCGACAGACTGTGTCACCTTTAGATTTAGTGCTTTTCATTTTGAAATTTGTGGTTGGTAGGTAAACTTTTTTATCTAAGTGTTTAAAAGCCAAGCAATCGTAAATTTATTGAATAAAATTGAGTCGGTATTTATTTTAAATTTATAATGAGTTTGCATTTTGTAAATTTTTTACAATCTAGAATAACTAAACTTCTGAAAGGTTACTGATCAGCTTTGTCGTTAAATGTTATTTTAGGTTCAGCATTTTATGCACTAACTCTATTATGCTAATAAAGAGAAGACAGGAAATGAAACTAAAAATAACAAATTATAAACTAAAATCAATTGAATTTCGAGAGAAATACCAGGATATATTAAATAAAAACTATAAGGAACTTGACGAAAGCGTAATAAATTCAAAAACAGCTGATTAGATCCAGCGAGATAGTGCTGTGGTGACACAAAATTAATAAATAAGTATATAGAAAAATGGAATGGTGAACCAGAAAAAGATAGCAAATCTTAAGAGAAAAGAAAGAGGGCTGGAAACTGTATATAGAAGCAGAAAGATCAGACTATTATAAAAAAATACAGGAAAAAACGGGAAAAGAACTTGAAGAAAACTGCAAATACACATTAGAATTCGTGGATGTAATTTGGAAAGAAAATAATTGAAAACTTCCAATAAAACTACATTCAAAAAATTGAGACAAAAAAGAAATATAATATTATTGATAAAAAGACAGAAAGAGGAAAAAAGTAATAAAAAAGGGAATTATAGAAGATAGGACAAAAACAGAAAGAAAAAATACCAGAGGAGAGGTAACATTTCACTCCTGAAATGAATAAGTATATGCTAGAAAAATGTATAAAACAATTGAACAAATTAATAAATTAAATTATGCAAGAAATAAAAATTCCGAAAGAATGGAATTTGGAAATAAAACTGCCTACAAAAAATTTTTTTTAATATAAATATAAACAAAAACTGATTATATATGTATATATATATATATATATATATATATATATATATATATGTTTGGCTCTTGGCAGTATACTACTAAAGAGTTTCTGGACCATCTGCAATTTTATTGCCCAATTAGGTTGTTATACACAAAACTGAAATTCATTGTACAGGGTGTTCTTTTGATATGGATCATTTCTTTAATTGTTCTTTCTTTATAATTAATTTCTGTGTCTAAAATCTCAACGTTAATAATATCGATGTTATGTATGTTGTCTATTGCATTTTTGGCTAAGGCGGTTTTATTATTTATGATTTACAAGCCAAACGGCTTCGCACTCCCTCCAGGGATTATTCACTCAAATCAGGCATACAAAGACACCAAAAGTGTGAGGCTCTGTGGAAACCCTTTCCATGTTATCGGGTCCTAGGTGACGTGGTCTTCTGTGTTTCCTACGAACTTTCGGACGGTTCGCGCGGTTGCTAGGAGAATTGTTTTCTGCATCGGCTTATACAGATACTCACTAAGGCCCAGTCCCTTGATGTTCTGCAGGAGGTTCTTTGGTAACACTCCAGTTGTTGAGAGTATTATGGGAATCGTTTGGACACTGTTCATTGCCCATTGTCTTCGGATTTGAACCTCCAGATCTCTGTATTTGGCGATCTTCTCGTTGTATTTTGACCATAGGTTGTTGTTATTAGGTACAGCGATGTCGATTAGTGTAGTTCGTCTAGAAATTTTATCTATTAGTATAATATCTGGTCTATTGTGAGCAACTGTCTAATCTATCAGAACCGTTCGGTCTCAATATAACTTGAACTGGTTGTTCTCAAAAATAGGCTCGGGGTTGTATTGGTAATAAGGCACTTTTCCCACCTGAAATAGGTTCAACTTTTCTGCTAACTCTTAGTGGGGTGTCTTAGCGGCTGAGTCGTGTCTTTCCTTATACTCGGTTGCGGCAAACGCCTGGCATCCTCCAGTTATGTGCTGGATGGTCTCTGATGTTCGACAGCCATATCTGCATTGGTCTTTTTCTATTGAGGGATCTCTAATGATGAACTTCGATAGTTCTTCGTCGGAATAACCTGGTCTTGGATAGCTAACAAGAAGCCCTCCGTTTCCGGAAACATCTGTCCTGAAATCAACCAATAGGCGGTTTTATTATTATTATTATTATTGTGATGTCTAATATTGTATTTGTGATTTTGTATTCTATTTTCTAAATACTGTTTGGTTTGACCGACATATGTTTGGTTTCAATCTAATCAGTTGATCTTGTAAATGATATTTGTTTGTTCGTCTTTAGGGATATCGGGTTTAAGTTTTGTGTAAAGGCTTTTGAAATCATTCGAAGGTTTTTCAGCTATTTGGATATCATATGGTTTTAGTACTTTTTTAATGGGATTGGTAATTTCTGGTATATACGGCAAAGATGCGTATTTTAGGTATGGTGAAATATTGCTTTTTATTGGCTTTTTGTTGTTATAAATTTTTCTTACTCAGCTTTTCATTATGAGTTCAATAAATTATTTTGGAAATTGTTTTTTGTTAAACTGTCTTTACCTTTTTTTAAACTTTAAGGTCTAAATTGTGGATGAGAAAATTTGATAGCTTTATCGGTTAGTGCTGTGACAACACTCTTTTTGTATTTTTTAGGTGCAGAATTGTAATTTAGGTCTCTCCCTGAGGATACCGGTTTTGTATACCAGTTTGTTTCTATTTTACCATTGCGATCATAATGAATACTAATGTCAAGGAAATTAATGGAATTATTATTTTCTTTTTCTAATGTATTGAACTTTGTCTTCAGGTATGCATATATATATATATATATATATATATATATATATATATATATGTGTATATATATATATATATATATATATATATATGTGTATATATATATATATATATATATATATATATATATATATATATATATATATATATATATATAGATACAGTCGTCGATGTATCTTTTAAAGAACAAAGATTTGTAATTTAGTTGTTTATTTACATTTTCTACTGGAAGTACTACAGTCATTCTCTAAAGATAGTTTAGTTAATAAAATAAACCGAAACGTAAGAAAAAACATGTTTTAATTTCTTATAAAGTAATATTATGACCGAAGCCCAAAAAAGTAAAATCTAATATTTTCTTAATTTACAACAGTATTAAAAAAAACCATGTTATTTTCTTGACATATTTTTTCATGTTTACCCGCAGCTAATGAAAAACTCTATTTCTTTTGTTTACAAATTATTTTATTTCTCATAGGAATATTTGGAAAATATCAAGGAACGGTTTTCTAATAAAATTGGTTAATATTGTTTCGAAATGCGTACTAGCCTTCCGAAAAAAAATAATCATAAACGTAATATACCCTATATTTTATTGTGCGTGACGTGCGAGAAAGGTCACGTCCGGAGAACATCTCCATATCATGATGGATGGCTGAAGGTACAAGGGCCTTTGCTTAGTGTCCTGTACGAAATTAGTAACTCGTAAACGCGATTACTGATAGACTGAGCGGAAATGTAGGTCAGGTATATATTTACGGAAAATCAATACTTTTATTTAATATAAAAATACGTTGGTATATAAGGTATAAAATGAATATTATATAAACTTCGTCATTTTAGAAAACTTAGACATTTTCCTTTTAGTTCCTTAAATATTTAACTTAGAGGTTAGGTATAATTATGAATTTTCAAAGATATATTAGGTGTAAGTGAAAATAGCACGCATTTTTAATACCACTCCGTTTAAAATATGTTTGTTTGTCCTTTCTGTTTAATGCGCTTTTGGAGGAAGGCTGTAGGTATAAAATGTAAATCACAATTAAAATTCGTAATAAGACATACCTACAATATTTGTGTAAATATATAGATTTTGCGAAAGAAATATGTGCAAGTAGTAATAGAAAATAAATAGATGATATATAAAATAAGAACTGAAAAAAGTATTTAATTAACAGAACAACGGAAAATTATCTATTATAGCTAGTAAAGTAAATAGTTACTCTGGCAAAACAAAAGGAATGAATAGAATCTGGAAAAAAATGGAATAAGGTAGCAAAGAAAATCAAATATTATTTCGTAAAATACGGAAATCATTAAGCAAAGGTAAGATCCTAGATACAGCATTGATTAAGGATAAAAATGGAGAGTTGCGGAGAGAAGAGAGTGAAATAAAGAATGTATTGATTTTCTTGAACCGTTGATATATATTTTTCATTATTTTCTTGGGATTAGGTTTACATTTAAAATATGTTTTTCATGGTTTTGACGTTTCGTTCTTTATTTAGAACATCTTCAAAAACAATTGTCTAAAATTTAAAATGAATTATGAATATAATATAATTACAACTATTACACACACTTAAATTTCAACATTTAAAATAATAATGAAAAACTGAAATAATGATTATTTAAAAGATTCATGTTGCTAGATTTTACGCATCTTAAAATTTGGTCAAAACTGTTACTAATATGAAACAAACTACCAAAGACTTGCATTTTATATTCGCGAACATGATGAATAAAAAATTAAAGGAATTTGTTTTTGATTTTAAGGTGATATATATATATATATATATATATATATATATATATATATATATATATATATATACAGGGTGTCCAAGATAAGGATCCTAAGCATGGGGATCTCGGAAACAGTTGGAGATACGAGGTCGGTTAAATTAGAGAAAAGTTGCGCAATTTAGTGCTAAATTAAACGCAGTTAAAAAAATTTAAAAATTTTAAACACTTCCGGAAAAAAACGAAATTTGGCAAAATCGTTTTTAATTTTTGCAGGCTCTATTTAAAGAGATATCAGAAAATAAAAGGTAGTTTCTCATTGCTACTTTTTATTTTTTATAATTTGGTCTAAGCAAAATTTAAATCTGACGTTTCGTATCAGTTTTATAAAAGCCAATGAACTACACACTTGATATGCAAGTGTGATACACCGTTGAATTTGTAATAAAAAATGCTATCAAATACATGGGATACTTTTTTTTGTTCCATATAAAAAATGAAAGTTCATGATGGTATCTCAGAAACGAAACGTCGGATTTAAATTTTGTTTAGACCAAATTATAAAAAATAAAAAGTGGCAATGAGAATCTACCTTTTATTTTCTGATATCTCTTTAAATAAAGCCTGCAAAAATAAAAACGATTTTGCCAAATTTCGTTTTTTCCGGAAATCTCCGGAAGTGTTTGAAATTTTTAAATTTTTTCAACTGCGTTTAATTTAGCACTAAATTGCGCAACTTTTCTCTAATTTAACCGACCTCGTATCTCCAACTGTTTCCGAGATCCCCATGCTTAGGATCCTTATCTTGGACACCCTGTATATATTTGATGTTATTAAGGAAAAATATCGCGTCTAAATTATATTTTTGTAGATCTGACTAAGATTGTTTACATCAGTTCTGTCATTTACTGTATGTGTTTTCTTTACTTTTTTCATGTTTTGTTAATGCTGTAGTAGCATTTTTGGTATATTTATATTCATTTAGTCGATTTATAATAAATGGCTTTACATTCTTATATATTTTTCTTGGGTAGTTTGCACACGGAATTGAATATATTGAGTTTAGTTAGTTATAACTTTTATGATATGCAAGAATATTGTGTTTTTAAAATGTATTTTAAATTTAACTGAAAGATCTGTTGTATAAGATAATGTGCTATGTATTGTTTTTGTGTTTGCTGTGAATCATCCTTGTTTTAAGTTCTTAGGATGTTGTAGTGTTTGTATGTTCTTTTTTTAATAATTTCTTCGATATCTTTGATATTAAAATTGTTCTGCATAAGTGTTTCTTTAACTTTTCTCAGAATCGAGAGTCTGTAGGTAGGGACGTTAATAAAATGGCTCTGTCAACCAAGCTCACGATTACACTTCTTCTTTAGTTTTCTGAGTGATTTGAGAAGTTGTTCAGATATCTTCCCGACCAAGTTGGTTTGGTATATTACTCTGAATTTTATCATTTTTGCGAATTAGTGTCATATCTAGGAAGTTTATTGGTCCATTTACTTCAGATTCTGATGTAAATTTTAATTTGCTATGGAAATTATAAAATTGCTGTACAACGTAATTTATTTTGTTATGAGGAATTGCCATTAAACAATCGTCAACGAAACGTATAAAGAAAATCAAGTTTAAATTTAGATTTTGAATGACTATTTTCTCCAAATATTCCAAGACTAGCTGGTCCATCGAGGATGAAATAGGTGAACCCATTGCACAATCATCAACTTGTCTGTAAAATTTTTTATCATATTGAAAGTAGTTTGTTGAAAATGTCAAACTTCCAGTTTCTATAAAACTATTCTTGGACAAAGTTGTGTAGTTTTTTAGCACTTCACGTTTTTCAGATAATATAATTTTAATCAGATCGTTTGGAATATTTGTGTATAGTGATACTATATCCAGGGAAACAAGTTTGTAATTTTGGGGGACACTTACGGTATCTATGAATTTTTTGAAACAAAAAGTTATTTTTTCCTGTAATGTTTGAGATTTATGCAGGAAACAATAAGTTTTAATGGAATGTTTGGTTTGTGTAATTTAGGTAGTCCGTATATTTCTGGAGAAATAGAATTATGGACTGAGAGATTTTTCGTTTCAGCGTCACTAATTTCTTTTTTTGTTAGTAATTTCTTGACGACATTATTTTTCTTTTAGTTTATGTTTGTTAGATCGCCATTTATTTTCTAGTATATTTTTTAGTCATTCAACAGTTCATTAATTTTGTTTTCATAATCACATTTATTCATCAGTACTGTTTTATTGGTCTTGTATAGATTTAAAACAATTATTTGGAGGTTTTGTTTTAAAAATTTACGTGTACGAGCTATTTTTATTTTGATTTTGTTTTTGTAAGACGTTGGCATTAATTTTTGTCTGATTTTTATTTTATGGTTGGTGGTAACATGAAAACATATTTTAAATGTGAACCTAATCCCAAGAAAATAATATATATATATATATATATATATATATATATATATATATATATATATATATATATATATATATATCGATGTCAAAAAAGACAAGCATTTAGAAACAAATTTGAAATACAGTATTTAAAGAACACGATGTGAAACTAAACAAAAATAGGACCAAAATAATGGTACTTACAGATGAACAAAAAAGGATAAATATAGGACTTGATGGAATAAAAATGGGTTGAAAGTGGATAACTTTAAATATTTAGGGATAGAAATGAAGAACACGGGATAGCAAAAAAAGGAAATTAACAGCAGAATCAAAAAAAATTTGAAGACGTACCATGCAAAAAACAAAAAAATTATAAGAAATAAAACTACAAAAGAAAAAGAAAATTAATGCATTTAAAACAATTTATTGATTAATCTTGACATTTGGGTGTATTAATGATGAGACAGAAAAGTAAAATACGGTATCTTAGAAGAGAGTGTAACAATTAAAGAATAAGAAAAACAAAAATAAAAGAGGACCAATAAATACAAGGCTCATTAGACTCTATAGAAAGGAGAGAGTTGATGGGGTTACACAACACGAGACTTGTGAAATAAGTTGGGGGTAAAAAAAAAAATAATAAAAAAAAATATCGAGACAAATATGATAAGAAGTTTCGGGAGATATACCGAAAAAGAGGAAAAAAACCTGGGTCGAGAATAGCAAAAACCAAAAACTTTATATATATATATATATATATATATATATATATATATATATATATATATATATATATAGGTATTTAATATACAGATAACAGATAGCGCTAGTTGTAAATTTAATACAAAATTATTCCTGGAATTTTTTAATGAACTGTGTATATGAAGTTGGATATACCTACACTTTAAATAATTATTAGCAGCACTACGGTTAACCTTTAACAATACCTTTGTTTTTTAAAACCTTGAAAATGCAGAAATTACTGTATGGTTGGCAACCCTGTACCGTCTATTATTTAAAATAAGTACAGCGTACCTAATCACCTCTACTAATTTTGAGTTGATAAACCAGTAATTCCTTTATGTACATTTCATCGCAGCAGCTAAAAACATTTAAAAATTCGAATAAATTTCGCCGTTTAAATAAGAAAATCGCAATTCATCTTGGAGTTTCAGAAGTTTTTAAGAACCGAGATTCCAACTCGGGGCATTAAACTTCCACCATTTATTAAAATTAGACGACATCAATTTTTCTATTAGAAAATTATATTATTCTACTATGCATTTAAAAGTCAATTAGTTTTTCAATTCCAATTTTTATTCGGTATAAATATTATAGCGACTTGAGGATGTAAGAAAAAACTAAATTTGCTACTATTAGGGCATTCGTAGTTATAATTTAAATATTCTGTATATAAACATTAATGGAATTATTTTTTTTTCATCTTTATTCATAATAACTACGATAAAAATTCAGAAAACTTTGAGGAAAATCGGATTATTAGTTCGTCATTATATTCAAAATTTAGTGGTTTAACTAATTTGTCCCAATAAAATACAATAAGAAGCAAACAGTTCATTACTATATGATCTCAGGCACTTATCTAGTGTACACAGAGATCAAAGACTAAATAAGATATCGGAGCTACAATATTTGGATTACAACCAAGAAGAAACTTTACGCCATCCTTGGAAAATGCAAAGAAAACGGCACTTCGCACGGTTTGTGCAAGAAATTATGTCTACAGGAATCCCAGATATTATGAATTATTCTTAACACAAGACTGTTTCTTTCCAGACGTGTTTTTTATATCATACGGCTATACATTACAATAGCTTTCCTGATAAATTTAAATCTTTGAGTCTAAAACTCTTTAAATGAAAACATAAAGAAATGCTCCTAAAAGAAAATTTTGGTTAATGTCAATTTGTTTGAATATATTTTCCAAATATAGCCTTAGTAACTGGGATAAACTTCCACCATTCTTTTGTGTTATGTCTTTAATTTTATGTACCAATGTATTTTTGATTTTGTTTTAACTACTTCGGATGGTCTAACACCACAATGTGACATTTTCTATTGGTGTAGTGACCGGTTATAAAGAAGTGTTATAAAAGGGGAAATGTTTAAAAAAGGAACTACTACGTTTTATACCACTAAATTTATTAAGAAAACAGTAACTGCAGTTTCAACTCACAAAGTCATTTTCAAACTGAATTACAAAGGTAGACTAAGTATTCAATAGAGAAACATGAGAAAATTTAACAATAAATAAATAAAAACTACCTGAGAAATTACATTATTACAAAGGGGAGGTACTAAATTTTGGGAACTAATTATTATTTGGCGACAACAAATAAAGGGGAAAACCCAAGTTCTGTCTGGTCATTAAGCAAATTAACATTTTTGTTTTTACTATTTTTATATATTTCTAAAGATTCAAGAATATTTAACTTTTGGCCCTTTGTTGAATAATGTAATATGTCAGTGTTGCTTAAATCAGGAAAACTGTGGCTGTGTTCTAAGCAAATGGTTGGCAAAGCTCGAGTCTGTTTTTTGTTGTGTATATAATCGGTGGTGTTCTGAAAAGCGAGTTTTAAAGCTTCTACCACTTTGTCCAATATACAAGCTATCACACTCTGAACATTTTAACTTATAAACTCCTGATTTATCAAATTTATTAATTTTATCTTTAGCATAGTAAAGGATAGTGGACAGATTGTGTTGAGATTTAAAGGCTACTTTTATGTTGTGTTTGGAAAGAGTATTAGCTATGTTTTCTGATAGGGTACCACAGTATGACAAAGATATATAAGATGAACTATCTTTATCATTTTTTATTTTGGGATAAATTGAATTAAAAGCTAGTTGTTTTTGTTTTTTAGTTATTAATTTATTTATGGTTTGTTAGGAGAAATTGTTTGATATTGCAATCCTTTCAATGATATTTAGTTCCTCTTGAAGATCTTCTTCAGAGAGAGGCAAAGAGAATGCTCTATGTATCATTGAATTGTATGCAGCCATTTTGTGTTGTAAGGGGTGAAAAGAGTCATTAGATATAATATGACCTGTAAACGTTGGTTTTCAAAAAATTTTAAAATTACAGTGATTATTGAGGTGAGATATGGTGAGATGTAGAAAAATTATTTTATAGTTATTTTCAGTTTCCAAAGTAAATTGAATTTTTGGATGGCAATTATTAATGTATTGTAAGAATTTTTGAAGCTGTCTAGTAGTGCCTTTAAAACATGCTAGAACATCATCAACATATCTGTACCAAAACTGAACACGGTTTTTGCTTAAAGGGGAATTAAGAATTTTGTTTTCTATGTTTGACATGAAAATGTCTGCTAGGAGAGAGCTAAGAGGAGAACCCATTGGTAGGCCTGAATTTTGTAAATAAAATTTGTTATTAAACTGGAAATAGGTTTGTGATAGGCAAAGTTCAAAAGAGGACAAGATTTCTGTAGTAACTATTGGATTTATATTTCGTTCCTGTAAGATTTCTTGGATGGAACACCACCGATCATATAGACTACAAAAAACAGACTCGGGCTTTGCCAACCATTGCTTAGAACACAGCCACAGTTTTCCTGATTTAAGCAACACTGACATATTACATTATTCAACAAAGGGCCAAAAGTTAAATATTCTTGAATCTTTAGAAATATATAAACATTGTAAAGCTAAAAATGTAAATTTGCTTAATGACCAGACAGAACTTGGGTTTTCCCCGTTATTTGTTGTCGCCAAATAATAATTAGTTCCCAAAATGTAGTACCTCCCCTTTGTAATAATGTAATTTCTCAGGCAGTTTTTATTTATTGTTTTATTGTTAAATTTTGTCATGTTTCTGTATTGAATACTTAGTCTACCTTTGTAATTCAGTTTGAAAATGACTCTGTGAGTTGAAACTGCAGTAACTGTTTTCTTAATAAATTTAGTGGTATAAAACATAGTAGTTCCTTTTTTAAACATTTCCCAAAGATGATTAACTACCACATAGTAACGGCTACCAGCATCAACTTTTTAAGTGTTATAAAAGTGACGTCACTTGTAAACATCTCTTCCGACTTTTTATGGCATCAAAGTTATAACAACATAAATATTTCTATGAGATAATTTTATACATTTGACACCTTATCTCTCTCTTGAAAAATTTCCGTTGGATGAGCGATTTCGTCAGGAAAAGATAGTTTCAATTTTATCAATTTCAAAATAAAAAGATTTTAAAATGTCAAGTCAACAAACTAAACTTGAATTTTATTAAACTTTTTTTAAAATTTAATTAAAATTGTTCTCTTTTACCTGTATCTGCTATTTGCATTATAGCTGTATATATTATTTTATTATTCTGTACTTGCTGTGGTTATATTTCGTTATCGTATATCTGTTATATGTTATTTCCCGGTTAAATATTCACTAAATCCAGAAGTAAAATTCACCTCTTAATGATACATTTAAAAGAATAATTTATAAAAGTCGGAGTTGTAAAAATGTAATATTATCCTGGAATAAAAGTTATTATTTTTATGCAAAAAAAAACAATAATTTTTACAACCCCTTGTAAATTAAATTCAATAACACCACAGCACCATTAAAAGTATACCGGTTTAAATTTAACAATCCCAATAATCGAATACTAAAATTCCTTAACAAGGAGCTTTATCAAACATCACACAACAGAATAAATACTACGTTTTTTTTAGGGAAAAAAACTGCTTTGTTAAAAAATAATCTAATTGTTGCATTCGCTTTAAAAAACAATATGTTCTGCATTATATATATATATATATATATATATATATATATATATATATATATATATATATATATATATAGGAGAACATTTCGAAATTGATATTCCCACTTTGAACACAGATTATAATTTTATTACTGTCGGTGTCCTTTCAATTTCAACCGGATTCTGGAATTTTAATGACAATAATTGCCATAACAATTTGCTTATATTAATGACGGAGTCATTATTTTAACGATCGATTTCTCTAGTTTTACGAAGTAGAAATTTAAGTTGGCATTATTTGGAAAACCAGTTAATTTACCATTTTATCGAAGAATCCAAAAATGTGTCAGTTTAGGTATTTCTCGGTGAATTTTTGTTATTTTTACACTTCTCTAAAAAGAACTTTATTTCTTTTCTTCATGTGGAACACTATGTTTCATTTAAAAGGCGACTAAAAGCGAAATATAACTATCCTTAAGTTTTAGGATTTTATTGTTCAAATATAAAGTTTTTAGACATTACAGCTATATACGTATTAATCTGTGAGGGATCACAGTCAATATCACAACCAAAAAATCTTCAGATCAACTGTTGACCTACCACCAGCAAGCATAGAAGATACCAAATGAGTTTTTGGTGAAATGTCTGCAAATTTCTACAAGAAATTATATTAACGGACATAAAGACAAAACTGACATAAAAAACCGTAGTCAAATTTATAATAATATAATTAAACAGAGTATATCCTCCCAGAAACACAAACACATTCAAATTTTTTTTGTCATCATGTCCCCGAATACAAAAACAAGTCCTTAATGGCTTGTTGATATTAGTAATGGTTTTGATGAAATCTTAAGATACGTAAAATTTTGTTAAATATCACCTTTTAAAATAATTAGTTATTCAGGATATGGTGTTATTGTTTAATGTGTTTGCTTTATTTATTTCTGAAAATAATATTTTTAATTTATTTGTTATTGTTCCATATTTATAACTATAATTTCGTTCTGAATATTGTTTCTTAATTAGTCAGTCGCGACTACGATTACTTCCCCCTTTATATATATATATATATATATATATATATATATATATATATATATATATATATATGCAAATTTAGTTCAAAAAAATCTAGGAGTAAAGGGCTTTTTATCAGCTTTCTCAATGAAGTTAGTAGCTGTTGACACCTTCGTTACCCTAAGTTTATCAAAATATTCTAACATATTATAACCTATTTATAAATTTACATTTCTAGTCACCCAAGCTATATTAAAAGGTGTAACTATCTTTTATAAAAATTTGAAGAAAAAAAAAAAGCAGATAAAGAGAGCCAGAAAAAGAGAGACGAAGAGAGGTAAAAATGTCAATAAGATAAGAAAAGAGCATCAAGAGCGGCAAAAATCAAAACTCCCACGGATATAAATAACTATAAATGTTCGTTGATTGACTTTATTACCAAATATCGCTTGATATCTGGGGTAAGTTTCGACCTTTTTTTTTGTTATGCTTTTTGTTTTATCTGTCAACTTGTTTTTGATTTTGTTTTAATTACTTCGATTTTTTTTAAAGTTTTATTTTTAAAATTTTATTTAACTTTTTTTTTAATTGTTCTCGTATCTCTATATCTATAATTGCATGATGACTACATATTATTCATTTTTTTTATTATTTTGTATTGGTTGTATTATATTTCGTTATCGTTTATCTGTTATATATCATCTTTAGTTAAATGCTAAATCTAAAGCTAAAATTTGCTTGTTGGTGAACACATTTAAAAGAATAATTTATTAAAGTTAGAATGGAAAAAATGTAATATTATACTGGAGTAAAAGTTATTCCTATTTATAGATATATATTTCTAACTCAACCAACCTATATTGAGAGGTGTAACTATTTTTTATAAAAATCTATCTTGTCGATTGATGACACTAAAAGAAACGATGGGAGATACGCAGTAAAAGTATTGATTTAATTCCTTGTATTTTTATTATAATATAAAGTTTAATCTTTTTTACCGACTTCTAAAAGAAGGAGGTTATCAATTCGTCAAGTTGTATGTTTTTTTTATGTGTGTATACCGATTACTCCGAAACGGCGGCACCGATTTGAATGACACTTTTTACGTTATGTTTAAGAAGTTGCTGCGCTAGTCCCATATTTTTTTGGACGAAATTGGTGCAGTAATACCCAAGATGGCGGACAATATAGCGGCCAAAAAAATTAATTTTGCATGATTTTCTCCAAAATTAGTATGGGGGAATTATTGGGGTCGTACACAACGAATCTGAAATTATTTTAAAAAAATTTAATATGGCGGATCCAATATGGCGGAAGAAAAAAATCACTTTTGTCCGATTTTCTTCAAAATCGGTACGGGGGAATTTTCGGGGTCTCACAAAACGAATATGAAATTATTTTTAAAAGATTCAATATCGCGGATCCAAGATGGTAAATTAAAGATTCTACATCTCCCAACTTTGTCTACAATCAGTAATGGGTATTTTTGTTGGTGTTAATTAATAAAATATTTTTTAAAAACTCAATCTGGCAGATTCAAAATGGTGGCGTAAAAATTATACATTTTTCGATTTTCTCCCAAACTGATATAGGGGGTTCTTGAGGGTGTATGTTATGAATTTAAAAGTATTTTTGCAGGATTCAATATGGCAAATCCAGGACAGCGCACTAAAAATTTTACAGTTTTCGATTTTATTCAAAGGTGGGACTAAATCATTTTTGAGAATGTAAATTGCGAATATAAGTCTAGAAATTTTAAATTTCCGGATTTCATCCAAAATTGGTACTAGGGGGCTTTGAAGGGTTTAGATTTAGATTAGATTAAGACTTAAAATAATTTTTTTGAAATTAAAATGCAATGTGGTGGGTTGAAAATTTTACCTCATTCGCATTTTTTCAGTTTTGGTATTAGAGGGTTTTCGGAGTCATGTATTACGAATATGAAGTTAATTTTTTACAACTCTAAGGCTGATAAGATACAATGTGAGGGACAGAAAATTTTACATATTCCGATTTTGTCTAAAATTGATATTGTGGGGTTCTTGAGGCGTATACAAACTCAATATACAGTATAAAATATATCGAGCTAAGAAATTTACATCTCAGGTTCTTTAAACATCGATATTGGAAGGTTTTGGAGCCTATATTACTAATCTAAAATTAAATTTAAATTTAAGACAGTGGATATACTATGACAGACTAAATATTTGTTTGACACAATTTTACTAGTATTTGGAAAAACCAAAAAATTTTTAGTGGTTCATTTCAAGGTGATTTACAACTTTGGATAAAATGGGTACTTTTTTGACACCTTGGAGTCATTACGAGGTACACTAATCTCGATTAGTACTTAGTTCAAATAATTTATGGATATCATAATGAATTCTAAAACTAAAAATAGAAAAATAAAATTTTTATACAAAAATTGGACCGACTTCTAAAAGTGCGCTAAAAAGTGAAAAATAACTATAAATTTTTATACGGCATTGAAACTTTTAAAATTGGCGCCAAATTATTCCTAAATGAAATAAATAATTATAAATTATGGTAAGAAAGCAATTACAAATAAAATATTTTTAATCTGTCTATGCAAATCACATTTTGTCAGGTATTAGTTTGCCGCCGACTTCAAAAAATTCACTTTCATATAAAAATTCATAGTTATTTTTCACTTTTTAGCGCACTTTCAGAAGTCGGTTCATTTTTTTTATAAAAGTTTTATGTGTGGATGTAGTTGTTTTGTAAGCGCTAAATGCATTACACAAATAAGTGATAATATTAATAAAGGTTGTTTTTTTATAGAGGTATAGAACTTTAAGTTGGCAACACTTTTTTAACTGGCAGCCATTTTGTCAGCTGTCAAGTGATTTATGTTTAGTTTGGTTTGGCATTTCAACATGAATAGACTGACGCCTGAACAACGCTTCCAAATTGTGCAAATTTATTTTGAAAATCATGGTTCTGTTCGAAATACGTATCGCGCACTACGTCCATTTTACGGTCAACATAATCGTCCATCAGAGCAATTAATTCGATTAACTATGGAACGTTTTCGCACCACGTTTACTCTAAATGATAATACGCATCCACAGAGACGTCGTACAGTGCATACAGAAGAAGTCTTTGCTGCTGTAGAGCGTAGCGTAGAGGAAGACCTGAATCAGTCTATCCGCCATCGTGCACAGGAATTGGATATGTGTCCATTCACTCTATGGAAGATTTTGCGGGATCTTGGTTTGCGTGCTTACAAAATCCAAATCACCTAGCAAGGCGTAGATGCGGTGAATGGGCCCAAAACAAGATTGCCGTTGATTCCGATTTTCATAAGCGAATTTTGTTTAGCGATGAAGCTCACTTTTGTTTGAATGGATACGTCAATAAACAAAACTGCCGTATTTGGAGTGATGATAATCCTTAAGTGTATGTTGAGACACCGTTACATCCAGAAAAACTGACTGTTTGGTGTGCTTTATGGGCTGGTGGAATCATTGGTCCGTACTTCTTACGATGCTGGTTAGAACGTTACAGTCAATGGTGACCGCTATAGAGCCATGATTACTGACTTTTTCGTTCATCAATTGAACAACCATGATGTGCAGGAGCTGTGGTTTCAACAAGACAGCGCAACATGTCACCCAGCTCGTGCCACAATTGATTTATTGAAGGAAACGTTTGGTAACCGCATAGTTTCACGTTTCGGACCCGTGAATTGGCCTCCAAGATCGTGCGACTTAACGCCGCTAGACTATTTTCTGTGGGGATATGTGAAGTCGCTATTCTACGCCGATAAGCCCGAAACGATTGATCACTTGGAGGACAACATTCGCCACGTTATTGCCAATATACGGCCACAAATGTTGGAAAAAGTCATCGAAAATTGGACCTCCAAATTAGACTACGTCCGAGCCAGCCGTGGCGGTCATATGCCAGAAGTCATATTTAAATTCTAATGCCAGAAGATTATCTTTCGAATAAAGTAAATTTCATGTCAATTTAAAAAATTCATTTTTGTTTTATTCCATTTAAAAGTTCTATACCTCTATAAAAAAAAAAACACCCTTTATATACCGTTTTATTTAAGAAAGTACAGCAATTATCCGACACTTACTCTATTGATATCAATTTCCAGCATTCGTTGATCGTTGCCTATGACATGACAGATCTAATCTTCTCTCCACCGAACAACGTTTTCAGTTCATCTACAGATTCCCATCATCGAGTAAATAAAACAAAAATCACGATCGTACATTGTCCGAAGCCAGTACCTACTGAGTACCATGACCAAGCAACTTGATTCGAAAACGGCATTAGACTACATGAGTAATTAAAATAATAAGTAATTACTTAATGAGTATGTAAATGCTAAACGATGCCGCGGTATGTTTTATTAAATTGAATACTTTAGTTTTTTGTGCGCTGCTTTAAGATGACTCGGCTTTTAAGACTCCTAATGCTTTCATAGGATGAGTTCATTAATTAATTTTAGAGGATTAAGAGTTATTGTTAAGATTGATGTTTGACTATTTTTTTTAATGGATTTGGAATTCGGTAAGGCCCTTTAAAATTATGGTAGGAGGAACACTATTGGAACTTGATCCTCAGAATTTACTAAAAATATTAGATTCATGCAAATAAAATAAAAACGATCGGGATTCAAGTAATCTCATTTCCACTAAAGCTAAAACTTTTTGAAAACACACTTCTACTTTATAAACCTATGATTCCCTTTAAATACCACAGCTGGCACACAGCAAAGCTCAGTAATCTCCCCTCTCTTTTTTTATAATTTCAAGTTTTCCTCCAATTTTTTATTCTGTACACAACACTAGTATATATATATATATATATATATATATATATATATATATATATATATATATATATATATATATATATATATAAATATATATAAACGAGACCGCACCACTGTCGAAGTGATCGGTTCGTCATAATCTAATTTTAGACCCTAAAAGAGGTGTTTCGTCCTAGCTACCGACGGTGGAGTCATCAGTGGGTCCGTCGGAGCTGTGCCCAGAAACCTTTGGCACACTTTCTACATCTGCATACTCATATTTAAACCTTTCTGCGTCGGAACCTATAAACCCGATTCTGAGTGTGCCACTATCTGTGACAGTACCAAAAGCTCTGAAAGTATGAAAGTTGTGTTTTTTTAAATGGAATCCCACGTATATTATTGCGTATAAACCCGATCTAGTTGCGATGAAATTTAAATCTTATAGTAGACCAATTTTGTTTTGTTTACGATCTTCTCATAATTTATATTACGTATGTCAACAAATAAATGATTATATAGGGATATTAAACATTAGAATCTGGCAATAGAGAATTGAAATATGTAAGAGAAATAGTTGTATCCCGAAAATAAATAAAGTTCTTCATTTTTCCCTATTAGATTATGGCCTTATGAATTTTTTGTAGGTACTTATAACTCTTGTCAGTATTTAATTAGAATTCCTGAGTGCTAGGTCTTCTCAAAAGTGATACTCAAATTTGATATGAAGATGTTCATGTCTGTAAAACAAATTTTTCCCTATTAGATTATGACCGTATGCATTTTTTCTAGGTAGCTACGATTCTTTTCAGTATTTTACTACAATGCCTAAGCTCTAGGTCTTCTTAAAAGTGTTTGGTGAATTTTCTAAATTAAAATATGAAACTTTGATTTGATATAAAGTTGTTCATGTCTGCAAAACGAATTTTTCCCTATTATATTATTGCCTTATGAATTTTTTGTAGGTACTTACAACTCTTATTAGTATTTTATTAGAATTTTTGAGTGCTAGGTCTTTTCAAAAGTGTTTGGTGAATTGTTAAATTGATAATATGATACACAGATTTGATATGAAAGTATTCATGTCTGTAAAACAAATTTTTCCCTATTAGATTATGACCTTATGAATTTTTTCTAGGTAGCTACGATTCTTTTCAGTATTTTACTACAATGCCTAAGCTCTAGGTTTTCTTAAAAGTGTTTGGTGAATTTTCTAAATTAAAATATGAAACTTTGATTTAATATAAAGTTGTTCATGTCTGCAAAACGAATTTTTTCCTATTATATTATGGCCTTATGAATTTTTTGTAGGTACTTACAACTCTTGTCAGTATTTTATTAGAATTCTTGAGTGCTAGGTCTTTTCAAAAGTGTTTGGTGAATTGTTAAATTGATAATATGATACACAGATTTGATATGAAAGTATTCATGTCTGTAAAACAAATTTTTCCCTATTAGATTATGACCTTATGAATTTTTTCTAGGTAGCTACGATTCTTTTCAGTATTTTACTACAATGCCTAAGCTCTAGGTTTTCTTAAAAGTGTTTGGTGAATTTTCTAAATTAAAATATGAAACTTTGATTTGATATAAAGTTGTTCATGTCTGCAAAACGAATTTTTTCCTATTATATTATGGCCTTATGAATTTTTTGTAGGTACTTACAACTCTTGTCAGTATTTTATTAGAATTTTTGAGTGCTAGGTCTTTTCAAAAGTGTTTGGTGAATTGCTAAATTGATAATATGATACACAGATTTGATATGAAGGTGTTCATGTCTGTAAAACAAATTTTTCCCTATTAGATTATGACCTTATGAATTTTTTCTAGGTAGCTACGATTCTTTTCAGTATTTTACTACAATGCCTAAGCTCTAGGTCTTCTTAAAAGTGTTTGGTGAATTTTCTAAATTAAAATATGAAACTTTGATTTGATATAAAGTTGTTCATGTCTGCAAAATGAATTTTTCCCTATTATATTATGGCCTTATGAATTTTTTGTAGGTACTTACAACTCTTGTCAGTATTTTATTAGAATTCTTGAGTGCTAGATCTTCTCAAAAGCATTTGGTGAATTGTTAAATTGATAATATGATACACAGATTTGATATAAAGGTGTTCATGTCTGTAAAACAAATTTTTCCCTATTAGATTATGGCCTTATGAATTTTTTCTAGGTAGCTAGGTCCCTTTTCAGTATTTTACTTAAATTCCTAAGCGTTAGGTTTTCTTAAAAGTGTTTGGTGAATTTTCTAATTTATGATATGAAACTTTGATTTGATATAAAGGTGTTCATGTCTGTAAAACGAATTTTCCTTTATTATATTATGGCCTTATGAATTTTTTGTAGGTAGTTTTACCTCTTGTCATTATTTTGTTAGAATTCCTGAGTGCTAGGTCTTCTCAAAAGTGTTTGGTGAATTGTTAAATTGATAATATGATACACAGATTTGATAAGAAGGTACTCATGTCTGTAAAATAAATTTTTTCCTATTAGATTAAGGCCTTATGAATTTTTTTTTAGGAAGCTAGGACTTTTTTCATTATTTTATTAAAATTCCTAAGTGCTAGGTCTTCTTGAAAGTGTTTAGTGAATTCTCTAATAGTAAATGAAGTTTCACAGTTACAAAAAATAATACAGCTATTATAACAACAGGCTTTGCAGACTAAACCGACAGATTAAATGAATTATCTGACGTTTCTAAATGCCATAGGCAACTAGATACAATAGAACATCTATTCAAAAAACACAAAATGGTGCAGAAAACGATTATTTGCATATTCTGTAAAAATGCGAAGACTTAACTATAGAACACCTATACCATTTGATAGGTATTTAAAAGGTACATTTTCTAGTAAGGTAAAAAGTATAGCGTTCTATTTAAATTAATCAATTTATAGCCACTTAAATTTCTTATTTCATTAGTTTTAATTTTTGGACATTCTGTATAATATAGCAAATTTATTATAATTGGGATACATAACTGGAGTACTTCTTAAGTATTCAAAACATGAAATTTCATTCACCATTTTCAAAGCTCACTGTATGGCGTCTACGAGCTATGAAACGTCAGCTGCCTTACAGTCCTGAGAGGGACTCAGCACATACACAGGATGCCCGAAAGCCTTCGATTACATATGTATATATATATATATATATATATATATATATATATATATATATATATATATATATATATATATATATATGTTTATGCGGCTTTCACGGAAATCCCAAAGACAAGACCAACCTTGAAAATTATGGCGTTTACAACATCACCAAACAACCGGACATACCATCTACTTCGAAAGAACAAAAGAAATAGCACCAGTACAGAACTACAAGGTACGCGTCATAAGAGAGGCCCTAGAAATCGAAAAAGCGGGATAGCTAAATAAACGAGACGATGCTATAAATGTTCCAACTACATGGAAAACATTAATAAAGAATTAAGAAAGAAAACAACAAAAGTCCACCAGTACACGAGAGACCAGCATACAAGAACAAAATATTTCGTACTCGACAGAGGCGAGGAGCCTGCGAAGTCGCTCATCCAATCAGGAAGCGAGCCAGCTAAACAAAACTCGAAATTCATCAGAGGCCACCATCAGTTCTCAGCAAGTAACAAGACGAACCGAACTGAAAATGCCAAATGAGATTTTGGCGAAACGTCGTGAAAACGATTTTTTGAACGAACGGATTGAAACCTGGAATACCCAAACTATTCATATATATATATATATATATATATATATATATATATATATATATATATATATATATATATATATGAAGTAAAATGCGGACAGTAAATGCAAACGTCTCTCCATCATATCCTTTCAGTGTTAGAGGTTGCACAGTTAGAATAAATTGTTATAAAACGCAATTTATCCCATTCCACCACCATCGAGATTATGGCCTACCTGTACCACCATACCGAGAAGAAAATCAAAACTTACCCTCCCCGCCACAGTGATACGGCAGAGATACATGTTTCGTCTCTACTAGACTCATCAGGGTACCGACATGCACCTGGTTATGGCTGGTGCTGGTATATTCTCTGCTATTGCATCTCACATGGAGGAGTCCGTGAAAGCCGCATAAACATATATATCGGTGAGATGTACCGATATGTCCGTTTCTACGACAATATATATATATATATATATATATATATATATATATATATATATATATATATATATATATATACTGACTCAATGAGAATAAAACGAAGTGGTTAATTTGTTTTAAAAATTTATTGTATTGTGGAGCTATACAACAGAAACTTGGTAAATTAACATATTTCCTGTTTTTATACCCTAGCTAAGTATTATTAAAACATGTGGCACTTATCACATAACCAAAAGAAGGCACAACTATAAAAAAAGATAGGGATCAAGCCTTCGACATATTAAACTGGCATATGCATCATTCTGTATCGATTAGAATATACAGACGTTACGAAGTAACTTATTAAAACTTTTCAATAATCTCTAAGGGCAAGTTCGGGAATATTCTCTGCAACATGGTTTAAATAGGGCTTGATCTCACTGATGACAGTCAATGTCTAAATAGAAAGCATCATTGGAAAAATAATGTTATTCTGTGCAACTCTTAAGTGGAATGATTCAGAATTGTAAAGCCATACTCACTATACACTAAAAGAAGGTTGTGACTCAGAGTGTCAAACGCTTTGGTGTTAATTATTTAACAGGAGAACTCGTGTGAACACAATGTAAAATGTTTTTCAGACAATTTTAGACCGTCTCCTAATGTTTTCATAGTCAACTGACCAGATACAACAAACACGATTTGTTGTACACATTTTTTTATATTTAATTTTTAATAACAACAACGTTGTTTAGTTTCAAACAGTTAGTGACCTAATTATTGTCGTATTTTTTCTTAACAGGGAGTGGTTAATTTTATGTGTTATCATCTTTCACCGTACTACAAAAACTATTAAAGAATATTTAACATAATGGACAGGCCAAATTATTTGTATGCTCTTTTAATTAATAAAACAGTGTGCAGTAGTTGAAAAAAATTAGATATTAGAAATTTAATAACACTGAAGAGTTCTTTATTATGTTTGTAATACTGAATTTGAATGCGAGAGTGATTTTAATCAGGTTTTAGAGAGTCATTTTAAAGCACAATAGAGAAACGTCTTCGGTACAAGTGAGAGTTGGAATAGGTATTGTTGTTAATACACGTTTTATTTACAATAAAATATTAAATTATAGGTGTAATATTGCTCCAAACTCTCTAAATGAAAGAATAAAAAACAGCTTAACAACGCCTTAAACTTAAAAACTTTTAAATCGGCAAAATTATCCTTCAGTAATTGGGAACGTCACCAGATTTCGGGTCGTAGCGCCATCTCAACTATAAAAGAAAAACCCGAAAACAATGAAATTAACGACATTATAGGTTGTATGTATGTAAATGCGAAGAGTTGAGGTCTATACGCTCCGACCTGGTAGATCTATTGTACACCTCTACTACTGCCCAGTCGTAAGAATTACCTTATCGGCTAGAGCAGGTCATCCAGTCCTATTTCCCTCAGGAATCTTAGGATGTTGGATGGCTTCAAGGTGGGTAGTGTCAAAAAGGCACGTTTTTTATAAAGAAAAATCATGAAAAAACAATTATTCTTCTTTTTTCTTTAGTAGTCCTACAACCCGGGGTGGGTCTTGGCTGACTGCACAACTTGCTTCAATCTCACACGGTCGTCCATGATAGTTGGGTCAGTAGGTAACCCCATTGTTCTTAAATCTGACCATATGTTATCTCTCCATCGCATTCTTGGGCGTCTAAGGGTCTTTTCCCCGTCGGGGCCTCCTCCCAAATTAACTTGGTAAGGCGGTTATTAGGGAGCCTATGGACATAACCAGCCCATTTTAGGCGTTGAGATTTAATTTCTTATAGGATGTCGCTAGCGTTATATATCTGTTTGACCTCCGCATTTGTTCTTATTCGGTATTGATTAGTATTGGGGTCGTGATAGGGTCAGAAAATCCTTCTAAGAATTTTCCTCTCAAGACATCTAAGTTTCATTTCCTTTGCTTTCGTCAGCGTCCACGTCTCACAGCCATACATGAGCACTGGTCTAATCACTGCTCTATATATCCTGATTTTTGAGGTTCGTGTTAGGTTTTTGGATTTGATGGTGTTGTTGAGACTATACATACATCTGTTTGCTGCCTGAATTCTCCCTTTTATCTCCTCTATGATATCGTTATCTGCGGTGATTGTCGCTCCGAGATATTTAAAACGCTCCCTTCTTTCAAAGTTGTTGTTATATTTTGTCCTATTCTATCTCGATTTTTTTGTCTGTTTATGCACATGTATTTGGTTTTCTCCTCATTGACCATTAGACCGGTTTTCCTTGCCTCTATCTCTATTTTGTTGAAAGTTTCCTTTACATTGGTGACGGTGTTTCCAACAATATCAACGTCGTCCGCGTATGCTAGTAGTAATTTTGGTCCACTTACTGTTATTAGTTCTGTTCTAATTTGTGTTGTTCTCACTACTTTTTCCAGGATTATATTAAAGAGGAGGGGTGACAGTGCGTCTCCTTGTTTTAAGCCACTGTTTATTTCAAACGATTCTGAAAGTTGCTTACCTATTCGTACCCTGGATCTACAGCCATTTACGCATATTATGGTGAGGTGGATCAGTTTTTTTGGAATTGAAAGTTCTACCATTGCATTCCACAGTTGACCCACTTTAATGCTGTCGTATGCTTGTCGGAAGTCGATGAAAACAATTGGAAATTATTTTTCTAACATGCCTGCGTCAGTCAAAAGCATTTTCAAGAGGAAATATTCATATCCGGCTTCAAATTTTGCGTTGAAAAATCACACCACTTCATTGGTAACATCACCTGATTTTGGCGCGTGTCGACCTAAACAATATAAATATCTCACTATTTTACGGAAAGTCAGCAGTAAATCAAGTTTACGAAAATCAGATTGCAGCAAGAGCGAAGCAGTACAAATAATTCATGAGATGATGTCAAAGGACCGGTGGACTATAGCAATTTTTCGAATCGTTAATAGAGTTTTGGACCATAAAAGGCTGTTTTATCGACTAAATTCGATATTCCCATCGTATTTATTGAACAAAATGTCTATTTTTGATAAGGACTTACTTTCAAACAGGATTTTTTCAAGTCTTCATTATCAACAAACCCATTTCTGGAATGAAGTTTTTCTCTTTCTCTTTTAGAACACCGACGATCTTTCTGATGGCAGCATAGAACTTCTAGATCTTCTAGATGAGCCATTTACCCTACGAAAATAATCTCGTTAGGCGCGTGCATGAGGGAAGTTTATCTATAACACCCCTATCCGTTCGTGAAATTGCCCGTCGTTTTCTAAGTAAGCTATCGTTGCACACCGATAGTCGAAAAGCTGGTTAATTTTGAAGACCACAGGATCGGTTTAAATAATGTCTCTGGGTTTTCCCCTTTTTTAATACAAAGTGCAGATGTAAGGAGTACCTGCTTACGGACTCCTAGGTAAGTTTCCGGGAATAAAAAGGGACCCCAGATTTACTTGTGTTCGGCCAAAGATCGCGTATACTCCGTATACCTGAAGGCGGTTGCGGTGGAACGGGATTTGGCAACTAAAGATCGCGAAACTTTATACCATAACTTGAGTTTTCCAATACTCAACCACACGAATAACTTTTCAAAAAACAAGTCATTTTTCGCGGAAAATAAACGAACTAAGACATTCTTATTTTTCGTCAAAAGTAAAAAAATTAAATAGAAAAACTTCAATTCTCCAGAGATAAAATTCTTCAATTTTACTTGCGGCTTCCACTTAACTTGGTTTTCGGGAATATCTAATTTTTGCACTTGTTTTACCGAAGAGATCTTCTTACCCATACAGTCTTTCGAACCAAGTCCGAATTGCCCATACATTTTATGAGCACTTGCGTCTAAGTTCGAATTACTCTTATATTTTTGTAAACACATCTTTCTTGTAATCTGTTGTGAGACTGTTTAGAATGTTACTCACCAAAAAGGTTAATATTTTAATTCCTAAAACTAGTTTCCTTTTTACGATTTTCACTGCTACAATCACAATTTTAATTTCTTCCCAATGCATCATTGTAAAAACATATTCTAGAACTGCTGTTATCTATCTTGATTTCATTAGAAACTTCGAAATATGTGTCTTTTTACTAAAACATTTTTCATAATGCATTTTTGAATGGCCAAATTTCAACCAATCCCATGAAGAGTAAACTATTTTTATAAATTTGTTTGAAATATTTCGGACGAGGCAATTTAATATTTGCTAACATTTTATCAAAATTAAATGGGACAACAGAAACGAGGAAGATTAAAATGAAATAAAATGATATTTTAAATAAAAAAGTTATTGCTGCTTAAACCAATGAAAACAGAAGTATCTAGAGCAGTCATTTGGGTGATATATTAATTATGGACACGTTCTAATTTCTTGTCTTCTTAAAAGCTGACCACGTACGTGTAGATACGTAGACGTAGAGTCTGTCTTGTGTTAATTGAGTGTTGTGAGTCACAATGGCTGCTTTAAAATACACTTTTATTTTGAATAATTGAATTGTTTAATGAACATTTGCTACTTTACTATCAATTTATCTTACTAATTAAAATTTCCTATTTTATTATCAATGGAAACACTAGGTAGAATGGTAACTTTTGAGTTTTTCGCATAAAAACCGATTTATCTCGAAATAAATTAAGAGTACCTTTTTAAAAAACAATGACCAGAGTATTTAATAAAATTAAAAAAAAAACAATTGAACCGACTTTTAAAAATGCGCTAAAAAGTGAAAAGTAACTATAAATTTTGATATGAAATTGAACTTTTTGAAGTCGGCGTCAAACTAATACCTGACAAAATGTGATTCGTATAAACAGATTAAAAATCCTTTATTTGTAATTGCTTTCTTACCATATTTTCTATATATTAAAAAAATTTTCACTTTCTAGCGCACTTTTAGAAGTCGGTTTTATTTTTTTTATAAAAATTTTATTTTTCGTATTTTAAAATTATTTGAACTAAGTACTAATCGAGATTAGTGTACGTCACAATGATTCCAAGATGGCAAATAGGTATCCATTTTATCCAAAATTGTAAATCACCCTCAAATAAACTACTAAAAATTCTTTAATTTTTAGAATTCTCCAAATACCAGTGAAATTCTGTTTAACAAATATTTAGCCTGTCATAGTAAATCCACTATCTTAAATTACAAATTAATTTTAGATCAGTAATATAGGCCCCAAAACCTTCCAATATCGATATTTAAAGAACTTGAGGCGTAAATTTCTTAGCACGATATATTTTATACTGCATATTGAGTTCATATACGCCCCAAGAACCACGCAATATCAATTCTGGACAAAATAGGAAAATGTAAAATTTTCCTTCCCTCATATTGCATCTTATTAACATAATAGATTGTAAGAAATTAACTTTATATTCATAACACAGGACCCCGAAAACCCCCTAATACCAATATGAAAAAATGTGAATAAGATAAAATTTTCAACCCACCATATTGGATCCGCCATATCGAATTTCAAAATATAATTTAAAGGTCTTAATCTAATCTAAATATAAACCCTTCAAAGCCCCCTAGTACCAATTTTGGATGAAATCCGGAAATTTAAATTTCTGACATATTACATTTTCTTAAGAAAATTTTATATTCGCTATTTACATCCTCAAAAACGATTCAGTCCCACCTTTGAACAAAATCGAAAAATGTAAAACTTTTAATCCGCTGTATTGGATTCGCCATTTTAATTCCTGAAATTTTTAAATTCATAATTTACACCCTTTAGAATCCCCTATATCAGTTTTGGAGAAAATCGAAATTGTTAAATTTTTGGGACGTCATATTGAATAAGTCAGATTGAGTTTTTCAATAAATATTTTAAATTCGTATTTAACACTAACAAAACTCCCCCAATACTAATTTTAGACAAAGTCGAGAGATGTAGAATCTTTAATCCGCCATCTTGGATCCGTCATATTTAATTTATTTTTTAATCATCTCAGGTTCGTAATGTGCGATCCTAAAAACTCATTAATATCAATTTTGAAAAAAATCGGACAAATTTTTTATCCTCCATATTGAATACGCCATATAGACTTTTTTTTTAAATAATTTCAGATTCGTTATGTCCGACTCCGAAAACTCTCCCACACCAATTTTGGAGAAAATCGGACACAATTAAATTTTTTTAGCCACCATATTGTCAGCGCCATCTTGGATTTTACTGCACCAATTTCATTCAAAAAAATATGGGACCACCTCAGCAACTTCTTGAATATAACGTAAAAAATTTCATTCCATTCGATGCAATCGTTCCGGATTGAGAACCTCTTTCTTTTAGAAATCGGCTAAAAAGCACTATCTGCGATTGGAAGGAACAACCAAGAAATGATAAGAATTCTACTCTCATGGTGAAATATCATGAATTGCCTACTTTGAAAACGAATATTCATTTTATTTTTTAGGAGGGAAGGAGATTATCGTATCACTGAATCCGCTGGATTGATCTCTAACTATATTACAACCTCTTTGGTTCGAATCATACCAACAACTCTTTAAATAACAATACAAACTAACTAAAATTTATGTCAAATTTATTCTGTTGTGCAAAATAGAAACATATGCCGGTATGAATATAAAATGCAATAAATTGTTATCCATTTTAATTTATTTTGTGTCTGAATTTAGTGCATGTTTTTAATACGTTCATTATTATATTGTAACGTATATAAAAGCTTCTGAAAATATTATTTATGACACGCTAATTAGCATATTTGTTTAATTTGCCTTTGCAATGGCAAAGTGAAGCAAGCATGATGTGTTGGAGTTGTAACATTATTCTAATGAAGAGTTTATTTGATTTTATCTCATTTGAACCCAATGGGAAAAAAATTTAAAATAATTTTGATAATAACTTCTTGAATTAAATTATCATTTTGACTTAACCTAGGTCATAAAGATTTCTTTCAACGATCTCTGAGACCTCATTTTGAAATATTGATTGCGAAATTTAATTTTTATTATTTTTGATTAACCTTGGTTACAGACTCTCTGTTTAGCGCCAGTCCACCAGATAGATATTGAGATTGTTAAGTTTTCACGTAATTTAAGTTTCTGGAAAAACATTCTGAAATTAGGTCGTAGAACACGATTTTGGCGTTGATTTTTCACTATTTCTCCTCAGTTTCACGGAAAACCCAAAAAACGCCAAGCGTCACTTCTCCAAGCACTTTTAATTCTGAAGAAAACACCGAACTTACATAATTATTTTCAGTGGTACTAGTTACGATATCATTTAATATATTTCAACTATTTTTGCACAAATTTTAGTGAATAAATTTAGAAATACTTGTATTTTCAGGGAAAAACCAAAATACATTCCGGAAAAGCCATCGACCATCACACTTGCGAAAACGACTAATATTCGTCTTACACGTTGCCAGATGTAAAATGCTTTCGTGGTGCAAACTATAAAATTTTTCCATTTCAGTCAACAACAAAATTTAATTTTTCTCTCAGGGAAAAATTATTCTTAACCACCCAAAATTTTTGGTTAGTTCAGGTATAGCTTGATTTTGGTTAATTTGTAATCTAAAACTAATTTGAACTAACCTTGATTGACCTAGATTTATGCTTTCATAATACAGGCAGTCCTCGTACTTACTGCATGTTAGGTTCTCGAAATACGCGACGTAAATCGAAATTTATTTTTTCATATGTTTACATGTAAAACTCAAGGGTTATGTTCCACAAGAACTCAAAATTAAAAAAAAAACTTTATTTATAACAAAATATATGCTTTATTATCAAAAGTAAGTTCTTAAAATAATTATGTACTTATGAAATTAGTAGTTATTTTTGGTATATGTGGTTATTAACTTTCATAATAATAATAAAACTTTAAAAATCAAAATATGTAATGAGAAATAATAAATTAAACTTTCGGCTTAAAGAAACTATCAACTTGGTAACACTGATAGGCAGCACAAATTTTGTTATTAACATTAAAACTTCTTTCAAAATTAGGATAATTTTCTTCAAAAATTTTCATGGCATTCTCCAAATTTGCAAAGGCTGCGGAAAGTTTTTTTAGTGTAAGTTCGTTTTCAGTGTTACCAATAGAAGATGCTATTTCTTGTGATTCGATTACTTCCTCTTGGACTTATGCCTCTAATTCAATAAGATCTTCATTAGTCAGTTCTTGCGAATATGAGCATAACCGATCATCAATATCATCAGCAGTAACTGCAATGCCAGGCAAACAGTTAGCCAAATGAACAATGTTAGTTGTGATCTCATCGATATTTGGTTGATCTGTAGATGAGGAACTTTCAGATGGCTTAAAAAAATGTGGACATAACTTTTCCAAACTCGTTTTAAATTGTTAGGTTTTACCTCATCCCATGAAGCTGCAATATTTTTTACACATTGCAAGATATTATAACTTTTCCAAAGATCTCTCAGCACTATGCCATCTTTTTCATTAGCTTTTACAGCCTGTGAAAAAGTTCTCCTGAGATAATAGGCTTTAAAAGAAGCAATAACTCCTTGATCCATGGGCTGCAACAACGAAGTTTGGAGGCAGGAACAAAACTTTGATTTGAGAATCGATATAGGCAATACGCACAGGATGGCCGGGAGCATTGTCCAAAAGAAGTAAAGCTTTATAAGCCAAATTATTTTTTAAACAGTACTGTTTCACTTCAGGTATGAAATATAAACCATTCTTCAAAAAGAATTGCTGTAACCCATGCCTTTGGATTAGCCTTCCATATGACTGGAAGAGTATTCTTGACGTAATTTTTAAGAGCTCGCGGATTTTCAGACCTATAAACCAAAAGGGGTTTCAATTTCCCAACCTTCAACATTAGAACCCAATAACAACGTCAAATGATCTTTAGCCGCTTTAAACCCAAGCATAGACTTTTCTTCCTGCGATATAAAAGTGCGAGAAGGCATTTTTTTCCAAAATAAACCAGTTTCGTCCACGTTAAAAATTTATTTAGGCGAATAGTCTCCACTTTCGCTAATTTCCTTTAATATTCCAGGAATACTCTGAGCAGCCACATGATCGGCACTAGCAGCTTCTCCTTGCACTCGAATGTTATGCAACGAATATCTCGTTTTAAAGCGCATGAACCATTCACGACTAGCAGAAAAAGATTTTGTTTCTTCACTATTATTCTCGCCGCGTTTATTTTGCAGTGTGTTGATGATACTAAGTGCCTTACTTTGAATAATAACCAAACTAAGAGAAACCCGTCGCTGAGTTTGATTTTGAATCCAAGTGTACAAGAGTTTTTCCATTTCACAAATTAAAGCATTCCTTTTTCGTATAATAGTGCTGTTTAAAGAGATGGAAGGTAGAGCGGTTAGGAGTTTTTCTCTATCTTTCAATATTGTCTGTACAGTCGTGCGTGATAAATTAAGTTCTCGTCCAATAGATGAAGTCGAACAACCGCGATCTTTGAGTTTTAAAATCTTAGATTTAACCTCCATTGTAATTGTCTTTCTTACTCTCTTCTTTACTTTACTATTATGGTCTTGTTTAGGTGGTATAGTAAGATTTAAATTCACTTAAATATGTATTAACAAAAACTGTCAAAGATGCAAAAAAAACGAATGTATTACGTCTCGATTGTCCGTTGTCCATAAACTAACTAGACAAGTTCGTCAGCGGCATGTGCAGGGTAATCCCCGCTCGCCGCCGCTGCGCCCTGCCCGCCCACAGATGTTGGCCTCGCAACAAGTGAATTCTCCTATGCCGGAAATCGAAACAATTGACGTATGCTTGAGGAATAGTATCAAAACATTGTTCGACGTAACTCGAAACGACGTAAGTCGAGGATTGCCTGTATAAATTATAAAATTTATCCATTACAGTTAACAACATAGTTTAAGTTTTGTAATATATAAAAAAGGGTAAAGTTAATCTTAACCATCTAAAATTTTTTGTCAGTTTTGGTTAGTTCAGGTTCCTCTTAGTTTTGGTTAATTTCAGAAACTAAAACTAACCTGAACTAACCTAGATTTATTAATTAAAATGTTATTGTTCATCAGAGACCACGTAAAGGTGGGACAATCTGTGAAAGAAAAGAATATATGTGAATTTCACAGAAATCGTATTTGAAATCTGGCAACAGCGCTAATTTTTCGGGATTTAGGAACGAGTCACACCACTACTTAATGGCGAAAGACATTTTGTTTTTACTTGTTTTGATTTGTTTTTTGATAATTTTCATGATTTTTCCGATAAAAATGAGTAAATTTATTAATTTTTGTATAATACAGAAGCTTCTATCAGTGTGGAACTTATGGTTGTAACTAAATTTTAACGATTTAGTACAAAAAAATTGAACCTAAGTTGAAGAGAGTTTTTCACTGTTTTACGCAAAATTGAGGAAAATTTATGAAAAATTGACTACTTCGAAATAGGGGGAAGTACCAAAATTTTTTCAAAAAAACTTTTTTCTAGATTTTCTATAATTTATTTATTTATTTATCCATACACGGAACAGGCCCATTCGCACAAAAGTAAAGGACTAAATAACAATAAGCACAGTCTATAGTTAAAATGTAGATTACAAGAAAAATCAAATAATAAACAAACAATTAATCAATTATAATTTACAGAAGTTACATCTAGATTTATCACAAATAAACAAATTCAGAAAATCAATTGTAAAGTCTTTTTAAAACAAACTTTAATCTATTTAGAGAAATATCAAATCAATCTCCATGAAACTCGTTCCCATTTCTCATAATACGGTTGACTGGCGAATTTTCTCCATACGTTATTCGATGTTGCCTCAACTGGGATACTTTAGATTCTCTCAGTTGTCTAGGAGGAACATATGTTTGAAACAATTCAGTAAGTTCTGGGCTATTAATGAAGCCGTTCAGAATCGTGTAAGAAAACACAATATCATAATTTCCCCTATGTTTACTATACTATCCAAATTTAACTCAAATTCTAAGCTTTTATAATTGATATTTTCCTTTGGTATATGCTTTTTAAAGACTATATAACGTAAAAATTTCTTTTGGACTGAATCAAGCTTATTAATATAAATCTGATAATAAGGACTCCACACATTGGTGCAATTTTCCAAATGTGGTCTTACAAGAGAGGTATATAATATTTTGATAGCATTGACATTATTAAAATCTCTAGTTTTTCTCATTATGAAATCCTGCACCTTGACCATAGTGGTCTAGCTAGTGAAATAGAACAGCTTCTTAGAAATTTGGGAGACAATCCATCTGGCCCGGGGCTCTTTCTTAAGTCAATATTATCCAACTTTTCAAGAATATTTGAAATATTAAATTTAAAACAGAAAATGTTTAAATCAGCTAGGTCAGAGGACTCCTCCTCAAAACCATTTATTTAATCACTCTGTTTTCTAGCATATACAGATGCAAAGTGATCTGCAAAAGCATAAACAATTTCTAATTCCTTTGTGAATTGTATATTATTGTAGGTCATAACACAAGGAATACCACCTTGTTCCTTGCTACTATTAACATATGACCATAAATTTGTATAATCTCTATGTATACCTGCTTCAACATCTCGAATATAATCCTTATAACATTTACTAGAGAGATCCTTACATTGAGTGCGCAATTCACAAAACTTACTATAATCATCTATAGATTTAGTAAATTTATATTGTTTATGTAACTATTTTCTCTTTATAATGCAGTCTCTAAGTTCGGGTGAAAACCATTTTCGAAAGTAAAAATTATTTCTAATAATTATGCTAGGAACATACATATTCAAACATTGATCCAAAATATGGTAAAATCTTTCAACTGCTAAATTAACATCGTAACTTAAAATCTGGTGCCAGTTGACATTAATCAAAAACTCGTTGATCATTACATAATCACAGTTATTGAAATAAAAAACATTTTCTACTAAGTTAATACGAATGAATTTATCACAGAAAGAGTGCTCCAAAACCAAGGCAGGGTGGTAACTATCACAGGGTAATAATATATCACAGGCACATTCAATTATCACATTGGAATTGTTGCTAAAAACTAAATCTAAAACTACTCCATTTGCATTAGTGATATTATTAATTTGATATAAATTGCAATAAGCAACAGAAACTATCAGTTGGTCGCCAGCTTCATTGTTTCTTTGAGCTTTACAATTATATAGTCCCCTAAAACATAGACAACATTTTCATCCTGCAGGGACACAAAATTTTTCATTACATCACAATGGCACTCATATTCAACAGGTACACAGTTTGGAGGAAAGTACACCAGACCCAACAGAATGTTCTGATTATTAAGTGAGACCACTATCCATAGTTCTTTATGACAATATGATTCGGAGTCAATTATTAGTTTTATTGATTTAATGTTGTTCTTGATAGCGAAAAACACACCTCCACCTCTTCTCTTACCAAATCCCGATGTTTTCTAAAGACAGTGTAATTGTTCAGCCCTCACTCCGCATTTGTATATTCTTTGGTTCACTATGTTTCTGTAAGTTCAATAACATCATAATTGCTTGACACAACATGTAATGAAAGATCGGGAAGTTTTGTTCGAAGGCCTCTAACATTTTGATAATAAATATTAAGTTTGTTTGGTGTGTTCTAATGCAAATTTTTACTCCGAGAATTATTTAATGTCAGTATTTTTTTTATTAATCATTCAATAATGAACCTAAATTGTAATTTTCCAATATAATATCGTAATAAAAGTTTGCTAAAATACTGTCCTGCCCCCTGACCTACTGCGCAATTACAGAATAACACGTTTAAGGGCAGTACAGCTTTATATGTCCGACCGAATCTATTTTAGGTTATTCTCCTTCCTTTAACCCCTTTCAACTTCCTTGTAAACGACATGAAAATAAGAAATAGGTGTTTTTGTGTCAGCAGAGATTCATTTTAAGGTAATAAAAATCGCTTCTAATATTTATTCCCGAAATTCATTTCTTTTTTAAATATCTCAAGTTCTGATTAAGCTCTATTTACAGAACAAAGTACTTGTTTCACTTCCACGCATATTATTCCTTATTTTTTATAAGGGAAACCTTATTTTCCCCCATTTAGAGGTTTTAATAAAAAGTTTGTTTTTAAAAGATCGTTTATAACTTATATTGTCATATTGTAAACAATATTTATAAAAGAAAATAAAATATCCTGTCAAAAATTTATCTTTTATTCTTCGTAAAATTAAAAAAAAAACGCTAAATTTCTAACCATAAAGATATTAACATTTATCCAGACACCAAAGTCTCGTTAATATACTCATTAATTACCTCGCACCGTCACAGTTACATTCACGCATAATTTATTTAGAGGGTATACAGCGTGTTTTAAAATTTCACACATGCCTCGCAATGACATGTTAATTTAACTTGGTAATATATAGCAGAGTGCGAAAGGTGAAAAAAGCCAATACACTGTTTCGCAACTTTTGTAATTACCTTTTCAGTTGACTTTATTAACAAATCAAATGAAATTTATGGGTGTTTTGCTTTGTTCGCCCTCGAAATCAGGTTTGGATTGGATCTGTAAAAATACGTATGGCAATTTCATTTGTAAACTTACTAAAGATGATATAGTTTATGTAATAATAAAAACTGCTTACCATACGCAACATTTTAAAAAAAATTTTCACTGGGTTAACAGTATGTAATAATGATAACTCACTTGAAACTCAATTAAAGCTTATAAATAAAACAGTCATATCAGGTCAGGTTACATTGTGAAAAGCATTTTTTCATTTTTTAAATCCTTATTTTTCATTAAAAAAGAAGTTTTTTTAACAAAAGCTTTGCTATGTTCATCATTAACTGAGCTCGAATTTTTCAGAAAGAAACCTAAATCGGAGGCGTTTTTTGAATAGATGTTTTAATGTTTCTAGTTGCTTATGGCATTTAGAAACGTCAGATAATTCAGAGTAGTCTCCAAAGCCTGTTGCTATAATAGCAGTATTATTTTTTGGCAACTGAGAAACTTCATTTATTGAATTGAATTATTTGAATATTGTTGTGTTATTGCTATACCAAAATGAATGTTTACCCAAAGAAAGAGTGTATTGATATGATTTTTATCCTTGGAGAATGTCATCAAACTTGTTTGATGGCTTCTCGAGTTTATGCTCACAGGTTTCCTGAAAGAAACCATCCTTAATCAGCCGTTTTTGTGAGACTATTAAACTAGTTTTGGGAAAGTGGAAGTGTCAGTTATAAAAAACTTGTTATAGGAAAACCTGCCCCTGAGGATAAAGAATATGTTTTACTGCACTTGGTTCGGTGATCGAAAATCTCAATATTAGTTAGAATCATATATCCAAAAATACCAACATTAGCCAAGCAAGTGTTTCAATGATTCCTAACAAATATAGATTTCATCCTTATAAAATCCAGCTTTGTCAAGAGCTTCACGGAAATGATTTTGATAGCCGAACTGAATTCCGCTTGTGGGTGTTAGATAAAGTGGCAGAAAATGAACATTTTTTTGATAATGTGTTGTTTAGTGATGAATGTACTTTTCATAACAACTGTTTCGTGAATAGACACAAATTTTATTACTATTCTGATTCAAATTAATATGAACACAGGATCATGAGAAATCAGAATATGTGGTCGGTTAATATGTGGGGAGGTCCATACATAACAGGACCCTACTTTTTTGAATGATCTTTAAATGGTTTTCTTATACACCAACTTCCAGTGTTATTAGAAGATGTTCTTTTAAATATTATAACAACTATGTGGCATCAACAGGATGGAGTTCCGCCTCCTTATCATCGCGAGGTTCGGCAATTTTTAAATGTCAACTTTCGAAACAGGTAGATTGGGAGAGACGTATTTCAAAATTAGCTCCCGAAATCTCCGGACTTAACTCCACCAAATTTCCTTTTATGAGGATTCATAAAAGAAACTCTCTACAATGCGCCCCCGATAACACCATAAGATATGAACAGAGATGATTTTCAAACTGTAACCCCGCAAATGTTGTCCAGAGTCAGCAGTGGTTTAGAAAAAAGAATATGTAACTGTTTGGAAATGGATGGTCGACATTTCGAACATCTACTATAAATATTTTGCTTCTGTTTTGTGCTATCGTCAATATGTTATTACCATTATTGCTGTTATAGCCTGTCATTTCCAAATGTTATAAGCAACTAGACACATTAGAATATCTATTCAAAAAACATAATAAGGTGAATAATCCTATATAAGCATGAAATAATTCCAAACTGTCTTAAATCTGTATACTTTTACCTATCCAGTGAAATACACCTTCTAATTACCAACAAAAAAAATGTTGTTGATACTTGATAACGATTAGAGATACAACCTAATCGAAACGTCGTAAAAATAAATAAAAATAAAGACAATCAATGCAAGTCCGATAACCATATTTTAGTCAACAAAAAATTCTTATTACAACCCTGTTCTTACTTAAACCTCATAATAATTTCATAATTGCCCCGAGCATTTGGTACAATATTCTGAAATATAAAATAGCCTTCGAGATTTACATTAGTGGAACACTGCCACACAATTTTGTTGATTTTATATTTATTAACTACAGCCAAGTTTTTAAATTCCTCCTTAGGCTAAACGCTCATTACGTTTTTCCAGGACAGTTTTTTAGCAATATATTGGTTTTTGCAGAAGAAACTTCATGAAGAATTTTATTTTCTTGAGAAAAATAAAACTTCAACAAGTTATTATTTACCTAAACGCATAACAACAGATGAATTTTATTGAATTTTTTAAAGAAATGCTAGTAGCTAGAAAGGAGATTACCGTAAAACGAATTTGGTTAAGCATGTAAAATTGAACTGCCCGAAAATTTGCTATACTGCCTTTGCGCTGTAGATTAATAGACAGGACCGAATTGACAAATCTTTTATAACTTATATTAAAAACTGAAAATTCATTAATAAATTTGGTAATGTATTAAATAGAAACTGACCTAAACAAGATTTAAACTTAAGGGCTACTTACTTACTTACTCCGGGGCGTTACAACCCTGGGTGGGGTTTAGCCGACTTTACGACATGCCTCCATTCATTTCGATCTCTCACAACCTCCATCCAATGTTCGATGCCCATAGTTTTGAGATCTTTTGTTATATTATCTCTCCACCGGAGTCGGGGTCGTCCCAGTGGCCTTCAATCAGTCGGTGCTCCTCCCAAGCGAGTCTTATTATTCTGTCGTCAGGAAGCCTTCTGATATGTCCTGGCCACTGGAGTCTTCTGGCCTTTATTTCTTTTAGCACGTCTGTATCTGGGAATAGTTCTTCTAGTTCCTTGTTAGTTTTTGTTCTGTATTGTCCTGTCGTTTCATCTATCGTTGTTCCCGAGATTTTCCTCAAGATTTTTCTTTCAAAGACTCATAGTCTCTCTTCGTTCGCTACCGTTAGCGTTCATGTTTCGCAACCATATATAACTATCGATCTTATAACTATTTTGTACAGATCCATCTTTGTTCGTCTTGTGAGGTGTCTCGATTTCATCAGATCTTGCAGTGCGTACAGGCATCTATTTCCTGCTGTTATCTTCGCATATTGTTGTTCCTAGGTATTTAAATTTTTCGACTCGTTCAAAATTATATTCATCGATGGTGATGTTTTGACCTATTCTGTTTCTGTTTCAGCCATTCCGACTCATGAACATGTATTTAGTTTTGTCTTCGTTGATTTGAAGTCCCATTTTCTTTGTTTCCCTTTCGAACCGTATTAGAGTTTCTTTCATTTTTATTCTACTACTACCAATCATATCGACATCATCTGCAAATGCCAACAGTAGATTTGGTCCATCTTGATGGAATATAGATGTCGGTGCTTCAATTTTCGAATTTCTGATTATATATTCCAGCTCTATGTTAAAAAATTTTGGCAAGAGCGCATCTCCCTGCTTAAGACCGTTGTTTATTTCAAACATTTCCCAGTACTGTCCCACTTTCACTTTGCACTTCAACCCCTCCATACACATCCTTATTAGGCTGACCAGTTTTTTGGGAAAGCTAAGCTCCTGCAATGTTGTCCATAGTCTCGTTCTGCAAACTCTATCAAATGCCTGTTTAAAATCGATAAATATCTGATGTAGTTCACTATCGAATTCCCAGCTTTTCTCGATTATCTGTTTTATGGCAAATATCTTGTCAACAGTTGAGCAATTAGGTCTAAATCCACATTGGTAATCCCCTACGATTTCTTCTGTATATGTTTCGGTTCTTTCCAGTAGAATGTTCGAAAGGACTTTATAGGTTGTGTTCAGTAGGGTTATTCCCCGGTAATTGCTGCATTGTTTCTTGTCGCCTTTCTTGTGGATTGGCACAATGATTCCCTCCTTCCATTCATCTGAAAGAATTTCTTCCTGCCAGACTCTTTGTATTAGTTAATGGATGGATCTGTGGAGTGCATCTCCTCCATGCTTAAGACATTCGGCTGGTATATTATCACTGCCTGCGGCTTTATTTTTTCTCAGTTTCTTGATAGCGCGCATCACCTCTTCGTATGAAAGTCATCTGTCTTCAATTTCGGCTGTATGGATCTCTGTGTTTGGCAGAGTGCTGTCAGATTTTTCGTTCAATAGTTGGCTAAAGTATTTTTTCCAGGTTTCCAGTATTTCCTTCTCATTGGCGATAAGGTCTCCGTTCTCTCGTTCTAAGAACTTTCCTGTCCAACTTAAGGGTTGGTAATATTTTAATCAATGTCTATATCTTTCTAAAGTTGAATTAAGGTTTCAACAGTTGTAGCAAGTACAGAAGTCCACGCCACCTAGGACCCGATAACATAGAAAGGGTCCCCACAGAGCTTCATACTTTTGGTGTCTTTATATACCTGGTATACCCTGGAGGGACTGCGAAGTCATTTGGCTTGTAAATTTGGTAATATATAATAAGCAGGACTGACATAGAAAGCCTACAGAAAAGTCAGAACCCTCCTGACAACGGCGTAAAAACATCATCCTAGTAGTGCTACTTAATGGATAATGCCCTCAAGATGCCATTGAGGAAGAGGATGGTTGAACATTGGTAAGCAATTGGTTCAACAAGATAGTATTTTTATAAGCTAAAAAAATTTTCTGTGCTACAGGCAGATGAATCACCACCACTGACGTTGAAGGGCCATGAACTGACTTATCATCACCAACCAAACCAACAGAAGCTTCAAGACTAACTACAGAAGCGCTTTCATGGGATCAACAAGAAAAATTTGTTGACATCAGTCTAAATATTTTCTGAAACTGAAGGCTATCGAAGATTAGGTTATCCCAACGAGAAACCATATCAAATATCTAATTAGAGACCCTTCGATCCAGAACGATCAATGCCGATGTAGATGTCTGACATCAAAGACACTTCAGCACATAATAGGATGATGCCAAATATGCGCTGCATTGATGTACAAGGCGAGACACAGAGATACAATTCAGTCGCGAAGATCATCTATTAAGAGTTGCCAGAGATCAAGCTGTACTGGGATCGAGTTGTGCTTACGGATCATATAGCCACACATAACAGAGCAGACGTCATTTTGGCAGATAAAACGTCCAAAAGAGTAACATTGTTAGAAGTCGCTATTCGTAATAACAACAATCTGAAAAACAATCTTAATAAGAAGATCATCAAATACACAGACCTGAAGGTACACATACATCAACAAGGGTTCGTTAACAGGGAAAGGAACCCTACAGGGCATCTTTCTTGTTATATCTGAGAATATCTGGGATAAGCAAATTTTTTCCTGAAGGGAGTGCGAAAATCTATATATACAAAATGTGTGTCTATTGCTATCAAAAAAAAATTAAAATTGTTCTTTAAGTTTCCCGTCATTTACTGTAATAAATTGCCTAATTTATTGATCTAGTATTTCTGATCATTCAGGCATAACAATTGTGGTCTAAATATAATTAGTCTCACTCAGTTCGAAAGAGTTTCACTGATAAAACCGCACTGCCACTGCAACGGGTCTGGAGGGAAAACCAAGGCGAAATTCACAAAGAATAATAAATCTTTAGCAGTCTTAAAGAGATAATGGTACTTTTTAGTAACAAATCGTTCTACTTTAAGCGATACCTTATGACAGTCACATAAGAATGAAAAATCTTTAATCTAGTTTTACTGTAGGTAGATCTTAATTCCTTCCTCATTGTTACCTCCTAAGTATATTATTCCTATTAGATCATTAAGATATTATCAGAAAAAATTCTATACAGAAGTAAAGTAAACATCTGAATGAGCCATTACAGTTTATTCAAATGTATCTCTGACGAGTCATCTATTATTGTTTTTTTTTTGCTTTGTACCGGGTGTGCTCTAATTATTTTAAAATTAGCATAGCATATTTTTGTTTAGATAGAAAAAAAATATATTTTTGAATTCGTAACACTCGCGCGATTCAAGAAAATTAATAAAAAACTCTAAAATTAAAAGTTGAAATGTGAGTCTGATTTATTAAGAACAAAATATATCAAAAATTATAATTTTGGCTAAGGAAATTTGCTCTCAGTTTAATACAGCCTCACTGACGAGCCATAAGGTGGTCGAAATGAGTATGTATGTTTGTATATATTCTTTCCCGTAAATATATAAACTTTAGCAACTTTTAATTGCTTGTTCTGTTACTATACCGGATAATCAAGTGTCAGTAAATTTTATTTACCAGTTCCGGATCGGGACTAGGTAAACTTGCTCTATATAGATCTTAACAACAGTTTTTCGTAATTTGTATTTTTATTACGTAGTTAAAATATCTCTTTCTTCCCATTATTAGTTTTGCTTTCAGCATTTTCTGCTCCTATTCTCTTTTATCGTTCTTGTTGAATTGTAATTAATTAATTTATCTCTTTTCTGCGCGTCCTTCTTATTTTATGTTACCTTTCCCTATATTGTCACGCCCAGTTTTGAGGTGTGACTAAGGACGTAGCATTTAGGAATTTGGTCTTCAGAGGTTGCACTCAAAATAAACTCTTTACCACGGATTATATAAAAAAAATAGTTTAATTAAAAATAAACGACATTAACATTTTGGACTATACATAATTGTGACTAGATGTTTGACTTACATTAAGATTATCTTCCTGGCACTCTTCACGGGGGTTGTCACTAGTATACTCTTTCGTCGACCTGCTCAGGACTGGGACATGCTTGGGATTTTCGCTTCACTAATAATTAACTAAGTCGCGATAGACTAGCATCAGGATTCAACCGATCGAACAGATTGAACCAATTGACCCGATAGAACCAATTGACCCCCGTCCCAAGCATGTCCGTCCTTTTTATCCTGTTTGCTTTTTATCATCAAGTCAACGAATCGCCTTCCTACAACCTCGATCCCTCATGACCCGGAAAGCGACCTTGCTGACTTGGTGAATTAGCACGATCGACGGTCAGTGAATAAACATAACATTTCATAATTAAAAGGTTATTAAATTATAGGAGGTGACGTGATTGTTATTGTTTAAATTTAAAATAAAAGATTTGTAAAATTGCAAAATGCAAATTTATGAAATATTATGTTTTTATGTTTTTCCCTATGTGACAATATTGTAATATGATCATTGCATTCTGTGATCTCAAGTGTCTAGATTTTTAAAGACAAGTATCATCTCGGAACACCAAAATCTCTTCTTCTTCTTCTTCTTCTTCTTCTTCTTCTTCTTCTTCTAGGTAGAACCAAGTTCTGTTATCTACACAATGCCTCATCGATCCTCGTTTGAGGTCGAAATCCAGCTGTCTCTCCATCTTTGGGGGGCCCTCCAGGCGGCCGTTTGGTGTTTGATTTCTCTCTCATCACGGTTTTTGCTATTCTGTCATCGTCTATTCGTTCCACGTGATCTCTCCACTGCCTACGACGGTTTCGAACCCACTTCACAACATCCCCCACTCCGCTGTTCTCGCGTATTTTTGCGTTTCTTATTCTATCTCTTAAACTTGTTCCCGTGATCATTCTCAGTGTTTTCATTTCTGTGGTTCTCATAATTTGTTTTGTCTTTGTTGTTTCATTTCTTGTTTCTGCGCCGTAGATCAGTATCGGTCTTACACAGACCTTGTAAATTCTTGCTTTGCTCTCAACGTCATATGTTTATTGTTCCAGATTATATCTCTTAATTGGCCTGATATCATGGCCGCTTTGTTGACTTGTGTGCGCACTTCTTTCGTTACTGCCCTGTTACTTGTTGTATGTGCTCCCAGGTATTTAAACTTCCCAACCTGTTCAATATGTTTGTCATCAACCATTAGTTTGCATCTTACCGGTTCTTTTGCTATTACCATTGCTTTGGTTTTCTCTACAGATATCTTCATATTATACTATTTGGCTGTTCGATTGAAATGGAAAAGCATTCTTTGTAAGTTGTCTTCGCTATCTTCTGTCAAGGCAACAGCGTCTGCAAAGCATATAATTTGAATGGTGTTGTGTCGCACTGGGTACCAAATATTTGTGCCTTTTTCCATCAATAATTTCGTCCATGATTATGATTATGATCGACTTGGGCTATCATCTTGTCTTATTGCTATGGATAGTGGGATTTCCTCTGTTAGAGTGTTATTTGTTTTAATTACCATGGTGTTTTTGGAATTCAGTTCGTATATTGTGCGTATGATTGCTTCGTCTACTTATTTTCTTCGTACACCAAAATGATGTACGATAAACAAATATCAAAATAATTGTACTAGAAAAAAATTTGCAATCACAAAAATATCCCTTTCAAGTTCAATGAGCATTTTTTACCGCCAATATCTTCGCGTTCTCATTAAAAGTTTGAAACCTTAACTAGACTATGGACTTTTCAATTTGTTTCTTATTATAAGTTAATTAAAGTATAGTGAGTACATGGTCTTGTTAACCATCTAATAAACGTAAGGGTATTTAAACGATAACAATATGCTAATACCATTTTGTGTGGTCCCGGTAGAAACCCATCAAAAGTCATCATTTAAAATTTTTTGCAAATAAGTTTGTAATTATTAATGGTAGGCAATCAGAGGTAGTACCATTAATCTCAATAAGTTCATGATTATTTCAGAAAGGTACACCGTATTCATTAATCTTCGTAGCGAAAAAACGTCGAAGGTCAAGTGCATGCGTTGACGTTCGGAAGAGGATGTATTGAGTAACGTTTTATACACTGCTTAACGAATCATGAAATTTCCTGCGATTATTTAAATTTATTAAAAATAATTTTGCTATTCTATTTTATCTTATTTATTTTTACCACATAACATTTTTTTTTTTCATTAATCCAATGGTACTAATTTTAACTTTTTATGATTTTTTTTTTCATTTTAAGATTCTAATTAACTCTAGCAAGGTAGTATAAAGTTTTACACAAGAATATGCTTGATTTCTCCTGAGAAAAATAGTATTGTGGGACACAATTTCATAAAAATTTGATACCTTATTAAATATTTATTTGCAGCATCCATTCGTTAAAGTAAAATTTCAGATTAAATATCCCTGTTACATTTTTTTTCTACACAAATGCGAATGTATATACTGTTTATACCCTATGCGATTACATTATTCGACAAAAAATAATAATATCTTGTTCAGTGTAGTTAGAAGTTTTTTAATATTGCAAATTGAAAATGGTGGAATTCAACGTACCTTCCCAGCAACTTAGTCTCACTATCAAAAGACATTTCATTTTTTATTACCCAGATTCTATACGCTATTTTTTACTATTAAGAATGAGTTCTTGTTTATGAGAAAAAAATGCCCGCAAATAACATCTATAAGTCTTAATAATACCTTATTTCCTGTCAACAAGACATATAAATTCTTGAGCGTAAAGTTAGACAACAAGCAAGGATCATATACTTGGTAAGCAGGGCCGGAAAAGGCTTAAAAATTTTAAAACAAGTTTTTCCGTTTTTCCTAGGTAGCTAATCACAATTTGGCATTACTCTTTTATAGATTGTTTATTCCTTCCATCCTCGATTATGGTTGTTTTTTTACAGTCCTGCTAATAATACGCACCTACTTAAAATCGATAGGATATTCTAATATATATAAAGCAATTAAAATTTTTCTAGGTGCAATGCAATCTTCTCCAAATGAGGCTGTACTGACGGAGGCGTTAGAACCCTCTTTGTCATTTAGAAGAGTGTATTTAGCATCTACTTGCCCACTACTTGCAAAAATATATGATTTGTTCATTAAAACGCTTGCAGAAAAATACTGCGATAAAAAGGACAACCCAGTGCTCTCTGCAGCCTATACAGAATGTCAAGAATTCGGACCTCATTAATATACATCCAAAACTTGTAAGTGTGTTTGCAATAACCTAAAAATACATTTTTACTTGCTCCAAAGTTAAAATTCCTATGTATTCGGATGATGTATGCTGCAATTTAAAATCTAAAAAATATATTACAAACTATCCAACTGATTTTCTCATAATGTACACTGATGGGACCAAGAGCAACTTAAAATTAATGCAGCTTTCCATATACCTAAAGGTAAACAACAATCTGTTCACCTGAATAAAAACTACAATATTTTTTTACAATCTGTTCTCAAAAAAATTAGAGAATTTTCCTACAAATTCTAATCTGTTCCCAAATTATTTTATTGTTTAAACAATAGAAACAATCGAACAAGCAAGTAAATATACTTTTTTTGGTTAGATCACATACCAACATTGAAGGCAATATTATTGTAGACCAAATTATAAAATCTAGTAATTTATCAGACATTTTCTCTAAGCTCAAACTAGGGGGAAAAAATGGAGAAGATGGGATACATACATCAGCCAGTATAACTAATACCTTTTATAGCAAAATTTATAAGAACATTCCAAAATACCGATACTATTCTTCCAATGTATCTATGGCCGTAACTAGCTGCATCAGCAGATTAAAACTTAGCAACTATATGTTGTATTCACATCCTAATAAAATAGAAACATAGAGCCATCCAAATTACACAACATCTAATCAATATGGAGATGCTAACCACTTATAGTTTAACTTAAACCAAAATGTCCATCTATTAAACAGTTTTCACAACGACTCCTTGTTGCAAGAGTTTCAATGTCCCTTTTACCTGTCAGAAATTGTACAATTCCCAAACTTTGATGTCTTCAAGCAAAAATTTACATATATTTTATTTGAATCGATATCAACCTGTAAATTAAGACTCCCTACTAAATCTTACTTACCTTTTATATTAACCTTTTTTATCCAGTATACCCAGTACTTTATCTCGATAAAATGTCCCAATGAATGTATATATATATATATATATATATATATATATATAATATTCAAGCACTCTAGGTGCAGGGGAGCTGATATAATGCCCCTCAAAGTTAAAAATTGAGCTTCTAAAAATCGAATTTTTGAATTACAGAGATGGACAGAACAGCACTTTCTTCATCTAGATTTCTACTCCCTAATGGTATATATTTGCTAGTGTTCTGTTAAAAGTTGTACCTTCTAGAGTATCAAACAAAATAGACTATCTTTGCCATGATAATGCCCCCTTCGACCAGCTGAAAAATCGATTGCGATTCTACAGCCAATTGAAACTTGCAAAAAACACAAAAATCTGATTTTTTGCTATTTTTAGGTTCACTTATATATATATATATATATATATATATATATATATATATATATATATATATATATATATATATGAAGTAAAATACGAACAGTAAATGCAAACTTCTCCCCATCCTATCCTTTCTGTGTTAGAGGTTGCACAGTTAGAATAAATTGGTATAAAACGCAAATTCATCCTATTCCACCACCATCGAGATGATGGCCTACCTGTACCACCATACCGAGAAGAAAGTCAAAACTTACCCTCCCCGCCACAGTGATACGGCAGAGATACATGTTTCGTCTCTACTAGACTCATCAGGGTACCGACATGCACCTGACTGTGCAAAGGACAGATCGGAAGGAAGCATGCAAGTACTGAACGCGGCTTCGCCGACCTCCCGCCGGATGGCGTATATATGTTTATGCGGCTTTCACGGATTCACCCGTGTGAGATGCAATAGCAGTGGATATATCCACATTATGCCGTTGTAAGGGGATAGGATGGGGAGAAGTTTGCATTTACTGTTCGTATTTTACTTCATTCTATACACGGAGCTGCATATAGTTGTACGTTTGCTGAATGTGATTTCAGCACTACAACGGCATAATGTGGATATATCCACTGCTATTGTATCTCACACGGGTGAATCCGTGAAAGCCGCATAAACATATATATATATATATATATATATATATATATATATATATATATATATATATATATATATATATATATATATATATATATATATATATACATAAGTTTTAGTTTAAGAAAATGTAACAAAAAATATAGGTTTTCTGAAAGTTTCAAGAAAGTTTAATATCTTTTTAAATAAGTTATGTTTACAAAAATTAAAAGATAAAAGTAATATTGCATTATTTGATAAGAGTCTATGAACAATAAACATATTATGCTTTGTTCCTTTTATTTTCAAATATATTAAAAAAAAAAACAATTTTTAGTTAACCTGCTTGTTATAACATACAATTGCTCATCATTATCCCTAAAACCAACTTTACTTACAAGCAACTGTAATTTATCTAAATGGGTTTAATGTTAATTTTAAAGCAGACATTTATTGTATTTCATTATTTGAGCAATTTAATATTGAAAACAAATTGCTTAATTTTCAGAAGTAATCACTCAAATATCAATATCCAATTTCAGACCACCCTGTTATATTTAGTTATTTTAACTAACAATCCCTGAACAGCACTGATTACAGATTAAAAATGTACAATGTAATGTCAAAAAAAGTTTGACTTTAAAACTTCGAGCAAATTGGACTCATCAAAAAATTCTTATTTCTTAAGTCGCTAAAAAAATAGAGAAATAAATTAAAAGCTAATATTTTTTTTGCTTATTGAAGACTCAAGTTTGAATTTGACTAAACTTGCGGTGTTTCATTAGAATTCTAAAATTTTTAGGACTGAAATATGAAAACCCCAAATAAACCATCATAGTTTAACTTTAAAATTGATCTAATTTGCCAGTGAACAATAGGTTAAGTTTTGAACCTTAAAAATACAAGGATAAAGAATTATTTTCTTTTGTTACTAAATAGGCAAAACAACAATTTGATTTATTTTCTGGAGACAACTATTTCTATTAGCGATTTGAACGCTTACTTTTTAGATTTAGGTTTATATATATATATATATATATATATATATATATATATATATATATATATATATATATATATATATATATATATATATATTTATTTATTTATTTATTTGCATCCAATATAAAATTTTTATAAAAAAATTGAACCGACTTCTAAAAGTGCCCTAAAAAGTGAAAAATAACCAAAATTTTTATATGAAATTGAACTTTTTGAAGTCGGCGCCAAACTAATACTTGACGAAATGTGATTTGCATAAATAGATTAAAAATACTTCATTTGTAACTGCTTTCTTACCATAATTTGTATATATTAGTAGTTATTTATTTCATTTAGAAATAACTTAGCGCCGACTTCAAAAAGTTCAATTTCATATAAAAATTTTGGTTATTTTTCACTTTTTAGGGCACTTTTAGAAGTCGGTTCAATTTTTTTTATAAAAATTTTATTTTTCTATTTTTAGTTTTAGAATTCATTATGATATTCATAAATTATGTGAACTAAGTACTAATCGAAATTAGTGTACTTCGCAATGACTCCAAAGTAGCAAAAAAGTACAAATTTTATCCAAAGTTGTAAATCACCCTAAAATGAACCACTAAAAATTCTTTAGTTCTTAGAGTTTTCCAAATACCAATCAAATTGAGTCAAACGAATATTTAGTCTGTCATAGAAAATCCACCATCTTAAATTTAAAATTAATTTTTAGATTGGTAATATAGGTCCCAAAACCTTCCAATATCGATATTTAAAGAAAATAAATTAATATTTTATCCCCGATATTGAATTTTTTTAAAATAATTTTAGATTCATGTGTGACCCCGAAAACTCTCCCGTGCTAATTTTGGTGAAAATCGGACAAAAATGATTTTTTCGTCCGCCATATTGAATCCGTCATATTGAATTTTCTAAAAAATTATTTTAGATTCGTCATATGCGATCCCGAAAACTCCCCCGTTCCAATTTTGGAGAAAATCGCACAAAAAAAGATTTTTTTTGTCGGCCATATTGGATCCGCCTAATTGAATTTTTTAAAAATTATTTTAGATTCGTCATATGCGACCCCGAAAACTCCCCCGTTCCAATTTTGGAGAAAATCGCACAAAAAAGATTTTTTTTGTCGGCCATATTGGATCTACCAAATTGATTTTTTTAAAAATTATTTTAGATTCGTCATATACGACCCCGAAAACTCCCCCGTTCCAATTTTGGAGAAAATCGGACAAAATCAATTTTTTTGTCGGCCATATTGGATCCGCCATATTGAATTTTTTAAAAATTATTTTAGATTCGTCATATGCGACCCCGAAAACTCCCCTGTACCAATTTTGGAGAAAATCGAACAAAATTGATTTTTTCGTCCGCCATATTGGATCCGCCATATTGAATTTTTTTAAAATAATATCATATTCGTTATACGGCACCTCGAAAACTTCCCCATACCAACTTTGGAGAAAATCGGAATAAATAAAAAAAATTTGTCCGGCATATTGGATCCACCATTTTGAATTCTTGAAAAATAATTTCAGATTCGTTGGGTATAACCCCGAAGATTGCTCCGTACCAATTTTGGAGAAAATCGGACAAAATTAATTTTTTTGGCCGCCATATTGTAAGCGCCATCTTGGATTTTACTACACCAATGTCTTCTAAGAAAATATGGGACCACCGCAGCAACTTCCTTTACATAACGTAAAAAATTTCATTCAAATCGGTGCAGCCGTTCCGGAATAATCGGTGTACATACATAAAAAAAATACATAGTCGACGAATTGAGAACCTCCTTCTTTTAGAAGTCGGTTAAAAATAGGAAAATTATAGCCTGTCAATATATTTTATTCATTATTTTATACTTCTAGGTTACTCTTTTGCCGGAATATGTTTGTTATTTTGAGAAGAAATAAATTTTTTCATAATAAGAAGCTAAGTGAATAATAAGACACAGACCGAAGACGGTTTGGAACGCAACAACAAAATATCACACACACTAAATAAAACAGACAGTTAATAAAAACGAAAAAAGGAAATTATGAAAAAATTAACGTAAAAAACAAAAAACCTTTCGAAAAAGAACAGGCAACTGAATATACAGCAATAGACAAAGCAAGGAAAAAATTATCAAAACACGAGTTAATACAACACGATAGAAAACTAGCTCAAGGGGGGAAAAATAACAAAATAGTAAAAGTATTTAAAACAAGATCTACCAAAAATAAGAAAGTATACAAGTAAACAGACAAGTATATAATTGACGAAAAACAAGTAGTGACAATATTAGAAAAATTCTATCAACATTATGAATCGGGTTAGCGAAGATGAATTGATTTGAAAGATCCAAAATGTAGGCTAAGAAGAAATACCAATGATGAGATAAGATAAAATCTGAAAGTTTAAAAATGGAAAAGCCGATGGAATCGATGAAGAAAATGATGAAATATAGAGGTGAAATATCAATTCAAGTATTTTAGGAGCTAGAACGAAAATTTGAGAAATGTTTTAGTTTCTGTGATTTATCAAAAAAGCGAAGATTTAGAAAACTACAAACCCATATATTAAATATACGCAACCTTCATCAAAATCTTTGTGAATTTTCTAATAATACACATTTTTTCTGACCTATTGCACCGTTGAATATTTACAAGCAGTAAGAATCGGTAGAAGAATTTAAGTCACTTAAGATGGCTCTGTCTCCTCAAATGCTGATTTTTGAAGACGTAATAAAACAGATAGATTAGGGAAACAGAGGTTTGTATAATAATGGAGACCAACCAATATATTTAGATTTTGTTAACGATATGATTATATTATGTAAACAAATTTAAAAATCTGGGTGATAAAGTCTACAGAACAGTATATTAGCGGACATAATTTAAAATAGGCAATACCTCTTGAAGATAAATAAGTGAAAGTAGCAAAATCATATAAATACCTAGAACAAAATATGAAAAAAAGGAAAGACAAAGAATTGAAAAATTACTTAAAGAATTAGACTAATGTGGGTAACATATGGTAATATAGAAGAATTAAATTAGATATACTACTTACTCAAAAATCTTTCATAATCAGGAATTTTATCTGTCACTGTATATGGCTCTGAAATGTGGGTTTTTATCAAATCTATCCTTAAAAAATAGAGCGGAAAGTCTCTCTAAAAGATAGAAAAACTAATTCATTATTAGAAGAATAGCTGTTTTGAAATGGAGTTGGGAAATATGGACGGCTGGAGTGGAAAACTGCTGAGATAGAGTCCTTGGATACCAAAAATAAATGTAGGCAGACCCCAGATATATTCAAATAATAGCAAATGGCTGAAGAAAGGAAAGAAGGAAGAAAGACTATAAATATTATTTTCAATCAAAATTCGTTACATGATAAAATGTCATATACAAAATTTACAAAATAACCCTTTAAAAGTTTTCAGAAGGTGTGAAAAGAGGGATGAAGTTCAAAATAAATTTTATCTTTAATGACAGATTGTATCAGAAAACAACCTTTTTTTCTCGCTACATTCCCATGGCTGAAAAATTAATGAATTATCAGCATCTTGAACTTAAAAAAATAAGTTGAAGGTTTTTTTTTCTTCAGCTTAAAGTTGATATGATAAGAATGTCACAGAAAAAGCATTGTTTTTATAACCAAATATCAAATGTCTGCGAGGAAAATCTGCAGTTGTTCATGAATTTAGAATATTAAGAAAAAGGAAAATTATTATCCATACTTAGCAGGACTCCTGGCCTCCGTTGTGTGGTCGAATAAATTGAATTAATTAATATTCTTATTTTGAACATTTCAATAAAAATACCCCTTTAGGCTAATAGGAAAATTATTAGATCGATCCTCTGTAAAATAAGGAATCGATATTTCGAAAGAGTTCCCATCTCTAATAGTCACTACTCGAAATATCATTACCTGTCCTCAGACCACCCTGTCGAAACTCATCGTGAGCTTAAAGAGATTATTAACTCGATTATAATTTAAAAAGATTTAAATATTATCACGAATCGGGCAAAGACGTGGCTCGTCGATACCCGCTTAAGCTGTTTCCTATGTAAAATCGAAGGTGGAAGTATAATATCGCCAGCCGAAATCAGCTGGGAAGTGAAACTAGTAAGTAGTTGAATGAACTGTAATGGAGATACTACCACATTCCTTAACGAAAATGTATATGATAATGGTAAATATTTAGAATTTGGCTTGAGTGCATGTTTAAAAAAAAAATCATCTATGATGGGTTTATAAAACATAATTTTGCATTTTAGGCCAGGAAACGAAGCGATTTTTGGGAGGTAAAAATGTCTCAAATCCTGCCTGCAATCTGATTGGAACATTGTTTTTTTTTAACAAATATGTCGAAAAATGATTTTTCCCATGTTTTTTGGATTTTATGGAAAATCTAAGAAATTTAGAGAAAAATGTTCCAGAGACAAATTGTACGTCTTGAAAATATCTTCAAAATGAGTTTTTGTTTGTCCAAATCAGTCTGTAAACAAAAAAGTTATTGCTTAAATATTAAAAATGGTTTATTTTTCAATTGTTAATAACTTTCTTAATATGTATTGAATTGTTTTCAATTTTTACCAGAATATGAGTTTTAAAGTGCTTAAAAGTGTGCGGAAGTTGGGCACTGCCGATTCAATAGTTTTTGTAAAATTGCAGTTGTTCATTAGAAAAACGAAAAAAGTGACTATTTTTGATTGGCTGTACCGTCGTCTAGAAAACTGCTACAGAGTTCTGTCAGTGCTCATTCTCTTCGTAAAGACTTAAGCTATCATGTAGTAAAAAAAGTGGATTTTTGCATATTTTGTTTATGCAAAATCGTCATAAAGGTATAGGTAATTTTTCGCTTATAAATAAACGCATTTGTTAATGAAGCATATCATTGGAAAGCTGAATTTTTTACAGTTCATTAATAAGAGCCTAAAGTATATGAAATCATTCAATTGAGGTTAATTTATACACAATACACCCTTCAGGAGATCGCTAAATTGAGGGTACGTGCTGTACGCCAAATAAGGTAAGTTGGAGGGGGTAACCGAATCTCACCAAGTACAAAGCGCGTATTCATATCGGTGCGCGCTTGAAAAATTAGCAATATCTCCGGTTCTAAATAACGTGAAGTTCTCATTCTTTGTTTTTTTTTTTGGGTAACTCATCGAAAAAATAATATTGGGCACATGTTCAACCTTCTAGGAACACCCCCCCCCCTCCGAAAATTGCATTTTTTACATTAAAATTTTTTTTTACTCGTTTTACATATTTTTTTATTGAAAATGATTACATACCTCATTATATATATTTACTTTTATGAACAACAAAAATTATATTTATCAAGATTTCGCATTTTTTGCTTTTATTACATATGTATGAACTAAAAATAATAAATCGTGCTAAAATTTGAATTTTCTTATTATTGTATTGAAATAGCATTTCTTGAATAATGTTATTGTTATAATATAAGGTTGTTTTTAAAGGTACGCAATAATCCATTAAATCATAATTATCGTTAAATAACGTATATATTTTTTTTACTACATGATAGCTTAAATCTTTGCGAAGAGAATGAGCACTGACAGAACTCTGTAGCAGTTTCCTAGACGACGGTACAGCCAATCAAAAATAGTCACTTTTTTCGCTTTTCTAGTAAACATTTGCAATTTTACAAAAACTATTTGGATCGACAGCGCCCAACTTCCGCACACTTTTTAAGCACTTTAAAATTCATATTATGGTAAAAGTTGAAAACAATTCAATAAATATTAAGAAAGTTATTAACAATTGAAAAATAAGCCATTTTTAATGTTTAATTTGCAATAACTTTTTTGTTTACAGACCGATTTGGAAAAACAAAAACTGATTTTGAAGATATTTTTAAGGCGTATAATTCGTCTCTGTAATATTTTTCTCTAAATCTTTTAGATTTTCCGTAAAATCAAAAAAACCGGGGAAAAATAATTTTTCGACCTATTTGTTAAAAAAAAACAATATCCCAATCAAAATTTGTTGAGACACGAGATGAGACGTCATTTCTACTACCTTTCCCTACCCATTTCTGCAATCAGATCGCAGGCAGTATTTGAGTTTTTTTAACACTCCGTTTCGTGGCATATTTTTGTTCAGAGATGTGTCAAAAGACAGACACATGTCCTTTTATTGGATAAATCAAACCTATAAAAAATCTAGCAAGAAAAATACTCGAAAATATAATGTTTATTTATTGATTTCGTTTTCTTTCAGGGGACTTTCTGACAATATTATCATAATCCAATCGGCACTCACACTAATATATCAAAAACACACAAAACCATACAATAGATCTACCCACAATAATACGTCGACGGCCACAAGTAAATACCACTTAAAACTAAAAATCTATGCCTACAAATCAATTGAAATGGCTTCACTAAAAACACGACCATAAGATGTTATCTCCTCTCAGAAATGGGCCTTACAGAGATCGAACACCCCATATGCGGTGTGCAAGCAGTTCAAACCACTGAAAAGATAGGTTATAGAAAGGAAAATGAACACATAGGCGTAGTTAAATATTTTTTATCACATATATTATCTATGCTAGAGCATTTTAAAATTATTTAGAACATATTGTATTTCTACTTTGAACAAAAATTCACAAACAACACTGCACACCATGCACACAAATTGGAGTGTACAGACAGGATACAAAATAAGATTTTGGTGAAACGTCTGTAAGTTCCTTCAAGACACGAGAGAAAATATGGTTCTGCCGGTCTCTATACGTCAATAACTCGATTTTTGGAAGCTAATTTTTTAACTCTCTCTCTCTCTCTCTCTCTCTCTCTCTCTCTCTCTCTCTATATATATATATATATATATATATATATATATATATATATATATATATATATATATGTTATATCGTAAATTTTCACGGATGGTAGAATGAATAGTTTGGTTATTCCGGGTTTTAATCCGTTCGTTCAAAAAATCGTATTCACGACGTTTCGCCAAAATCTCATTTGGCATTTTCAAGTGCGGTTCGTCTCGTTACTTGCTGAGAACTGATGGTGGCCTCTGATGAATTTCGAGTTTTGTTTAGCTGGCTCGCTGCCTGATTGGATGAGCGGCTTCGGAGGCTCCTCCCCGTTCCCGAGTGCGATATATTTTGTTCTTGTATGCAGGTCTCTCGTGTACTAGTTGATTTTTGTTGCTTTCTTTCTTGATTTTTTATTAATGTTTTCCATGTAGATGAAAGATTTACAACATCTTCTCGTTTATCTAGCTGTCCCGCTTTTACGATTTCTAGGGCCTCTCTTATGACGCGTACCTTGTAGTTGTGTACTGGTGCTATTTCTTTTGTTTTTTGGAAGTCGATGGTATGTTCGGTTGTTTGGTGATGTTGAAATAGGGCTGTTTGTTTTTGAGGCTATTTTTATGTTCTTGGATTCTTGCTGATATGCGCCTGTTTGTTTGTCCTATATAAGTTTGATGGCAATCTGCACAAGGAATGCTGTAAACGCCATGATTTTCAAGGTTGGTCTTGTCTTTGTGATTTCCCAGGATGTTGGCTATTGTTTTTTGTGGTTTAAATATGGACTGTATGTTGTGTTTTCTTAAGATTCTTCCGATTCTGTCTGTTATTCCTTTTATGTATGGTATTATGGCTTTATTCCTTGTTTGATCTTGATCTTTGGTCTTTGTTGTAGTCTTCTCTTGTTTATGGCTTTCTTTATATCTGCTTGTGATAAACCATTCCGTTCTAGAGCTGTTGAAATGTGTCTTATTTCGTCTTGTTTTGTGTCAAGTTCTGCTAGGCGGAAAGATCTTGATACTAATGTGTTGACTACTGCCTGCTTTTAAGAAGGATAATGATGTGACGCTGCATTGAGATATCGGTCAGTATGTGTGGGTTTCCGATATACGCTGAAGCCCAGGGTGTTGTTGAGTTTCCTACTTAATAACAGGTCCAAAAAAGGAAGTTTCTTTTCTTGTTCGATTTCTAACGTGAATTGGATTCTGTGGTGGATATTATTCAGGTATATGAGGAAATCGTCCAGGTGTTATTTTCCATGTGGCCATATTATAAAAATATCATCAAGATAGCGTTTCCAAAATTTCGGTTTTAAAGGTGCCTTTTGCAGTGCCTCTTGTTCGAAATATATCATGAAAAGGTTGGCTATGACTAGTGAAAGCGAGGACCCCATAGGTGCGCCATCTGTTTGTTTGTATATTTGGATATTGAACATGAAGTATGTGTTCTTTAGGCAGTGTTATGCAAGTTCAATTATGTAGGTTGGAAAATCCTCATTCATGGCGATTTTGTCCAAAGTCTTATCCAGTGGTATGCTTGGATATAGCGATTTTATGTCGAGGCTTGCTAAGATGTCATTTTCCTCGAGGTGAATGTTTTTGATCATTTTAGTCAGATGCTCGGAGTTTTTCACAAAGGAATCAGCCAGTTCGACTCTTGGTTGCATGATACTTGCTAGATATTTTTCCAGTTTTTGTATAGGAGATCCCACGGCGCTCACTATTGGTCTGAATGGTGCATTTGTTCTGTGTATTTTTGGTAAGCCATACAGTTTTGGACATCTGCTTGATTTTTCAATTTCTGGGTCTAGTTATCTCATCTCAGGAGTGATAAGTTTTAGACTTAGAATTTGTATATAAATCATGTTTTAAAAGGACATTAAATACCTATAATTGTGTAATGACATGATAAAATGTATTCAAATTAGAATGAAAGGTTGGACATCAGTGCATTTACAGTAAGAATATTAAACATATTTTTAATAATGTGTGAAGTGTTATTGATCAGAGACAGTGACTAAAAAAGAAATTTTAACACAGTATACTGAAATTCGCAAAGAAGCGGATCTCGAACACCCATTTTATAAAAAGTGCGGGTAAATATAATATTAGTGAGAATAAAGGTCAAATAATAATCATTTAGTGAAATATAGACACTATTTATCAATAATTATATTTTATATCTTAGTTTCAACTTATTTCAACAACAATATTTATAATAAATTTGTTAAAAATATTGTTAATCTGTAAGAATAGTATAAGATAACGTAGATTAAAAGTTAATTTTAAAAAGAAACTAGAATAAAATAGTACCTAGTTGTATATAAAACATTGTTAAATAAGATTATAATATTAATAAAACAAGAATTATCAATTATCAAGTTACAATTAAAATTTAAATGTATATGTAATTTTTTTTTAGTTGTAATCAAATTTTATTTATTAATTTTATGTGCTAATTAATAACTAAAAGTAAAGTTTAGATATATCAAAATGTCAGGAAAAGTCTAAAATTGCATAAATCATAATTTATTTCCATCAAATATAATATTTAGTTCAGAATATCAATAAAATATCAAAATTACATCATAAATTGACAATTAGGGATCCATTTTGGTTTTGCATTTCAAAGCTTAAAATTCCATCTAGTAGCCAGTTCACGTCAGATGGCCGACCAATCAGAAAAAAAAATGAAGCAAAAATTTATACTACGTCATCGCTAACTATAAAAGCGAAAATTCATTTTTTTAACGGAGTGCAGGTCAGTTGGACAGTAAACATCGTTAGTCTTATTCGTAAAAAGTAACACAATCTCAAAATTTTTATTTGTTATTTAAAAAAAATAAAAGGAGTGCATATTAATCGGTTGTAAAGTAAACATCGCTAGTCTTTTTTGTTAATAATAACATAACCTAAAAATTTTCATTTGTTTTTTTATAAAAGAAAATAAAATAAGACAGTACACATTAATATGTGGTAGAGTTAACACCGCTAGTCTCATTCATTAAAATTTTAAAAAGGGAAGAAACATAGAACGTGGATAAAAATTTTGACTTTCCAGAAAATAGTTTGATAAAATAGATATATACTAACCTTATCATGAATTATTGTAGTAAGTAATAAAATAAATTTATTTAATTTGCACTGCAACAATATCACTCTTAATATAAACGACACACACAAATATTGAGTTTTTGAATTACAGAAATGGGCAGAACAGCGTTTTCTTCATATTGACTTCTAGTTCCTATTAATATATACATATATATATATATATATATATATATATATATATATATATATATATATATATATATATATATATATATATCTATATATATCTTCGAACAGCTGAAGAATTGCAAGTTTTAAAGTTTTTTAAACCCGCTAGAAAAGAAAATAATGGGATTGTCGAAACGTTTAATTTATTTTTTCGATCGCCCCGAAAGCTTGCAAACTCGCGATTCTACAGCCAATTGAAATTTGCTAAAAATGCAAAAATCGAATTTTTGTTTTTTGTTAAGTTCACTTAACTATTGTTTATAAATATTTTTACTTGAGTTTTACAGCAGGGGTATCTTTATCATTTAGTACTGAAAAATATATAAACAAATATAGGAATTTTGGACCATCTAAGTTTTTCGAGCCTGTTTTCACTTTAATCAATGCATTAACGAGATAAAAGACGCTTTCAACTGTTGTAATTCTGGTAGCTACGAGTACAAGTACTATTATATTATTAAAATCATTTTTAAATTTTAATGCACGTCAGAATATCTTGAAAGTTAACTCTGAATATCTCGGTGATATCTAGAGTGAAGTAAGAAGTAGTACCAAAATCGCGAAATTGAAAACTAGGGGGAAAGAGGACTTTCCTCAGATAACAGATTTTACAATTATACACTCTAGAAGAAATTTTGTGAGTTCCAGGCTTTTGTAGTTCACTGCACTGTAAAAAAATGTGTGCTGAGTCTGATACGTGTTGTTTATCTATACTGTGGTGAGAGGGGATCTATATCAGCTAATTCTTCTAAAAAGAAAAACATTTGTAAAATAGGGGCAGGTCGCTTACAATTTATTGGTGATCAGGTATAGAAAAATCCAATTATGGGGAGAGTCGTTTGTTAGTATGATCATATTAATTGACATTAGAAAGCAAAGTAAAATGTCGTGTGTTAAATTTATAAAGGCAAAGCTTTCAGCTATACTGGATGTCCAATTCAAAGTATACAACATTTCGTTAAAATACCTTTAACTGTCTTTATTCCTCCTAATTACCGAATTTCGCGTAGTGGTGATTCTAAATTAGAACACTATATATTCGTAGAAATTATCCTCAACCTTGTCTCGAGCAAGAATATTAATATTTTCTCTCACTAACTATGTTTTTATTTTATAATATTTTTTTTAGACGTGACAATATCTTGAGTGTTTGTTATCAAAAATTACTAAAAGTTATTTTAGTAAGAAAAAATTATAACTTATATTTAAAAAAAAAACTTCCCACCCGCCACTGGTCACATGCACAATAAACACAAGCCTCCTTCGCATTTCAGTGCTCCCACAAAAGATTTGTGGGTACCTTAGCCTTAGCATAAGTCTCACCGAAAGCAATCTTATCTTGTGATCAAATCGCGCAGGCGCACTCCGAAACCCATTCAATTCTTATCGGGAGCATCTTGTCCTGTGATAAGGGATCTTTGGCTAAAAGAAGTAGCCACCAGACATCTGCCCTATAAATGCAATGGTTTTAAATTGGCGGTATTTATAGCTATTTTTTTGGATTTAAAAGGTCTTATCAGTGATACTAGCAAGTCCAATTTATTTAAAAACAACGATTATTGTTGAAATACATTAAGTATTATTTCACCTCCTAACGAGGAAAAGATAAAAAATCATTTGTTAATAAAGAAAGAAATAATATACGAGGATGATTCGATAACATCTCGGCCTCAAACAGAGAGGGCGCTAGTAGGATCAAATAACTATAATATTTTGTAAGTATCAACCTCGAGATGACGTCCTGCAAAGTTTCAGATGTTTGCGTTCAGTTGCTTGTGAAAGATGGATAAAATTGAAGTTCGAGCGGTTATAAAGTACTTTGTTTTACAGGGCTTAGCTCCTACGGACATTAAAAATGAGTTAAATTATACTTTAAAGGATTCTTCTCCTTCGTTCTCGACAGTAAAAAAATGGGCTGCTGAATTTAATCGTGGTCGTACGTCAATTCAAGATGATGAGCGCTCGGGACGCCTAAAAACCGCTATAACTGACGAAATTGTCACAAAAATTCACAATAGTATACTTCATGACCGCCGACTGACAGTACGAGCGCTTGCTGGTATAACAAACATCTCGATAGACCGTGTCCTCTACATTTTACATGATGTTCTTGGCATGAAAAAGCTTCCTGCGCGATGGGTGCCGCGTTTGTTAACCGTCAACCAAAAACGCCTTCGGATGAACACTTCGCCAGAATGTTTAGACTTATTCAGATGCAATCCTGCTGAGTTTCTTCGACGTTTTATAACTGTATATAAAATATGGATTCACCATTACACGCCAGAGACAAAGCAGCAGTCTGAACAGTAGGTGGAGACAGGTGAAAGTGCTCCAAAAGAAGCAAAAACGGTCCCCTCTGCAGGAAAAGTCATGGCAACAGCTTTTTGGGATTCACAAGGGCGTGATGTTTATAGACTATTTAGAACAAGACAAGACCATCACCGGGGAGTATCATACTTCACTACTGGACCATTTGCAGCATGTAATTAAGGCTAAACGTCCACATCTTGCCAAAAAAAGTGCTCTTTCATCAGGATAAGATGGCTTCACACAAATCTATGGTTATTGCTGCAAAACTCCATGACCTACGTTTCGAGGTGCTTCCACATGCGCCATGTTCGCCAAATCTGGCTTCCAGCGACTACTTTCTCTTCCCAAACTTGAAAAAATGGCTCACTGGACGAAAATTCCCTTCAAATAACGAGGTCAGAGCAGCGACAACCGCTTATTTTGCAAAGTTCGACAAATACCCTTATACTACGGGTGTTAAAATGACGTGGTTGGTCTAAATATATTGAAGTACAAGGGGCTATGTTGAAAAATAAATAACATTTTCAAAAATCTTTTGTTTCCTTTATCAGGCCGAGAACTTATCAAACCATTCTCGTAAAGGCTGAAAAGAGAGCCTTTTCCTTATTTCAAGTTTTAGAATAAGTGTTTATTTGGTTTAAAGAAAGGCTATTATTCTAAATAGAAAATTATTTAACATAAATCTCAGTCAAACTGTTTTAATAAATATGTATTTTAATAAAGCAGCAAAACTTTATCTATCAATTTACATAAATTATATGAAATTATTAAATTATACGGGTTGTCCGAAAAAACGAGAATAATCCGCTAAACATATATTCTTTGAGTTGAAAAATAGGAATTTTATTAGGTAATTTTTAATTTTGGCACTCCTTGTTTAACATACAGAGTGTCAAAAACATTTTATAAGATAGTGATATGAAATTTAAAAAAAAGCATTGTAACCTTTAACCCCCATTCTTTTATAATGCACGTCCATGGACTTGACACCTATTTTTAAACGACTTCTAAAAAAGGAGGTTCTAAATTCGTCGATTATGTATTTTTTTTCGGTATGGGCACCGATTACTCCGAAACGGCGGCAATGATTTGAATGAAATTTTTTATATTATGTTCAGGAAGTTGCTGCGGTGGTCCCGTATTTTTCTGGATGAAATTGGTGCAGTAAACTCCAAGATGGCGCTGACAATATGGCGGCCAAAAAAATTAATTTTGTTTGATTTTCTCCAAAATTGGTATGGGGGAATTTTCGGGGTAGTACACAATGAATCTGAATTTATTTTTAAAAAATTTAATATGGCGGATCCAATATGGCGGACACAATTCGATTAATATTTAGTTCAAATAATTTATGAATACCGTAATGAATTCAAAACTAAAAATCGAAAAATAAAATTTTTATAAAAAAAATTGACCCGACTTCCAAAAGTGCGCTAAAAAGTGAAAAATAACTATTCATTTTTATATGAAATTTAAATTTTTTAATCGGCGCCAAATTATTTCTAAATTAAATTACAAATAAAGTATTTTTAATCTGTTTATGCGAATCACATTTTGTCAGGTATTAATTTGGCGCCGAATTTGAAAATTTCAATTTCATATAATAATTTATAGTTATTTTTCACTTTTTAGCGCACTTTTAGAAGTCGATTCAATTTTTTTTATAAAAATTTTATTTATGGTAAATTGATAATTTTTTTATCTATTTTATTTTCAAAAAAATTCTAGTTAGAGTCATAATTTTTGAGATATTTGGACAATTTGATTAATCTGTCGTAATTTTTACTCTCCACACAAAAATCCCTTTAACTAAAAATTTTTTGGAGACAAAAAAATTAAAAAAAAATGATCTACTTACTATAAAAAATAGATTTGAAGTTTGTAGGGGCGCCGAGGTGACAAGATTCTCCCATTTTTTAAATTATAACTATATTATAAATCTCCAGAGACATGTCCATTAAATTACAAGGAAGGTATCCCAAATCGATGTCTCTGATTTCAAAAATTTTTTATATGTTTTAAGCCACGATCAAAAAAGAGACAAAGGTTTTTTTTGTGGGCGAAAACGCACTTTAAGGAAGTGAAATCTGCCCCCAAAATACATCCTCGGAAATGGATTTTCCAATATAACTCAGGTTTTAATTGGAATTTTGCAACGAAAGAATTTGCATATTACTTCTGATGTTAATGTGCAACTAAATGATGCCGTTTCGACCATAAGGGTTGCAACCCCTATTTTTTACATTAAAAAATCTAAAAGGTATTCTAACTTGACGCCTCCGGTTTCAATAATTTTGTTGATATATTGTAGACATGAAATAAGAAACAAGGGACTTTTTTTATCTGCAGAAAAACATTTTAGGAAGTATCTGCCACCACACTTCATCCTCGAAAGTGGATTTTCGAATATATCTCAAGTTCTAATTGGAATTTTGCAATGAAACGAATTGCATATTTTTTTCTGATGTTAATATGCAACTAATTGATGCAGTTTCAAACATAAGGGCTGTGATCCCTATTTTTTACATTGAAAAATCTACTTTTTTTGTATCCATTTGGATAAAAAAAATACTAAAGTAGCTAAAGAAAATTAGGAAAATTATATTCGGTAATTGAATATGAAAATAAAGGTGACTCTTTCTAGGTTATTTCCTTAAACCACCCTTAAATGAAAAATCACTTCCTAAAATGCGAACAGTAAATGCAAACTTCGTTCCAACCATATCCTTTCCGTGTTAGAGGTTGCACAGTTGGAACAAATTGCTAAGGAACACAATTTATCCTATTTCACCACCATCGAGATGATGGCCTACCTGTACCACCATATCGAGGAGAAAGTCAAAACTTACTCTCCTCGCCACAGTGATACGGTAAGGATATGGTTGGAACGAAGTTTGCATTTACTGTTCGCATTTACTTCATTCATATACGGAGATGCATATAGAGGTACGTTTGCTGAATGTAATTTCAGCACTACAGTGGCATAATGTGGATATATCCTCTGCTATTGCATCTCACACGAAGGAATCCGTGAAAGCCGCATAAACATATATATATATATATATATATATATATATATATATATATATATATATATATATATATATATATATATATATATATATATATATATATATATATATACAGGGTGATTCAAAAATCGATCACGAAACTTAAGGGGGTGATTCTACTTGACAAAATAAGGGTAGAGCTTCATATAATTTTTTTTCAAAATGTCATTCGTTTTCGAGTTACAAGCCGTCCAATTTCAAGTTTTTATTTTTTGTTTTTTGAATTACTCGCTTACAGGAAAACCGATTTGACTAATATTTGAAAGATAGGCTAAGTCTTCTGCGCTTCATCATTTTAGTAACAATTCACATTGATTGTTTGCCGCTAGAGGGCACTTTACCTACATTGAAAATTGTTTTTTTGTCATAATTTTTTAGTGTTGACAGCTACAGTAGTTTTTGGCATAATTTCTGAAAGACTGATGCCAGGCATTGAAAAAAGGTGCTCTTTATTTACATCGCTAAACCCAACGGTTTAGACGTAAATCACCCTTAAAAATTAAGTGGTAAATTTACTTTTCTCATTTCATTACCACCAGCTACCAGGTAAATAGCTATCAAAGTATACTAGAGCTGTCAGTTTAACATCAAATAAATTCGCTTTTTAAACTATTTAATTTATAATCTTAAAATAACTAATAATGGCTAATCACCAATATTCAAATATCGAATATTGTGATATCCATTTTTGTTATGGAAAAGCAAATGGTAATGCAGAGTTGGCAAGAAGATATTATATGGAGAGTTATCCGGAAAGAAATATCCCTCATGCTCAAACATTTTCCAGTGTGCACAGGAGGCTTGCGGAATGTGGTTCCTTTAAAAGTTATAATGGAAATAGGGGAAGACCTAGAACTGCTAGAAACGTGCAACAAGAAGAAAGAGTGCTTGAAATTATTGAAGATAATCCAGGTATTAGTACTAGAAAAATTGGGAATGAAGTGCGGCTCTGTCAGGCTAGTTCGTGGAGGATACTAAGAGAAGAACAACTCTACCCGTTTCATTCAAAAAAGGTGCAGGCTCTTTATGACGATGATCGGCCGAGACGGTTGGAAATGTGCAATCAGATCCTAGCTAAGTATGAACACGATAATCGATTAATTGGCGTCATATTATTCACTGACGAAGCTGGTTTCACTCGTGATGGCATAACAAATCTACACAACATCCACACATATGCTTACGAGAACCCAAACAATGTGGTAGAAACGAAACATCAGCGTAGATTTTCACTAAATGTGTGGGCAGGGATAATAGGAGATTACCTTATTGGTCCTCATTTCTTTGATGGCCCATTAACTGGTGACGTATACTTAGATTTTATCCAAAATCGTCTCCCATTGTATCTGGAAGATGTGCCATTGGAAGTAAGGGCCAACATGTGGATCCTCCAAGACGGAGCTCCGCCCCACTTTAGTATACGTGTCCGACAGTATTTGAATGCAACGTATCCTGAGCGATGGATAGGACGAAGTGGACCATTGGCATGGGCAGCGAGGTCACCAGACCTTAATCCTATGGATTTTTTCTTTTGGGGTCATTTGAAACAATTGGTGTACGATATTCCAGTAATCAACGTCGAGGATCTTCGCTTCAGGATAATCGAAAAGTGCCAAATTATTAAAGAAACACCAGAAATTTTTCATCGAGTTAGGCGACATTTTTTGAAGAGTGTTAGGAAATGTATTGAAGAAAATGGGGGACATTTTGAGAATCTTTTTTAGTTTGTTTAGTACTGTTTCATTAATTTTTATCAATTAAATGTATATCGCAATAATCCATAATATGAATATTTACTGATTAGCCATTATTAGTTATTTTAAGATAATAAATTAAATAGTTTAAAAAGCGAATTTATTTGATGTTAAACTGACAGCTCTAGTATACTTTGATAGCTATTTACCTGGTAGCTGGTGGTAATGAAATGAGAGAAGTAAATTTACCACTTAATTTTTAAGGGTGACTTACGTCTAAACCGTTGGGTTTAGCGATGTAAATAAAGAGCACCTTTTTTAAAGGCCTGGTATCAGTCTTTCAGAAATTATGCCAAAAACTACTGTAGCTGTCAACACTAAAAAATTATGACAAAAAAAACAATTTTCAATGTAGGTAAAGTGCCCTCTAGCGTCAAACAATCAATGTGAATTGTTACTAAAATGATGAAGCGCAGAAGACTTAGCCTATTTTTCAAATATTAGTCAAATCGGTTTTCCTGTAAGCGAGTAATTCAAAAAACAAAAAATAAAAACTTGAACTTGGACGGCTTGTAACTCGAAAACGAATGACATTTTGAAAAAAAATTATATGAAGCTCTACCCTTATTTTGTCAAGTAGAATCACCTCCTTAAGTTTCGTGATCGATTTTTGAATCACCCTGTATATATATATATATATATATATATATATATATATATATATATATATATATATGTTATATCGTAGATTTTCACGGATGGTAGAATGAATAGTTTGGTTATTCCGGGTTTCAATCTGTTCTCAACGAGTAACGAGACGAACCGCACTTGAAAATGCCAAATATATATATATATATATATATATATATATATATATATATATTTAAGCAAATAAGTAGAAAATTTTAATGAATTTCAATACAATTTAATTAAATGAAAATTTTGTGCAAACATAAAAAGTAAATTAAAAATCATTTGCCAAATTTGATTCAAGAGTCTTTAAATTTAAAAAAATTTCGTAAAAACTTTAAGAAACTAATGAAAATTTGTAATAAAAGAAGTAAATAAAATTAGAGACAAACGATCTGCCCCCAAAAAACAATATTACCTTTCGTATTAAACTTGACGACCCAGAAAACAAATACCTAATAACCTCTAATAAGAAATTTTCAATGTTTATTTACGAAACCGTTATTCGGAAATGTTATTTTCGTAATGTCGTTTAAAAAAACATTCTTCCTGGGAGAGTACAGCTGAAACGCATTTTAGAGAAACCCTTCCAGGTCATTTTTGTACTTCCAATGAGTTTATTTTGTAACAACTCTTACTCCTGTACAAATACATCGAGAAACTTTATAAAAGGGACACTTCTGCGGTATAAAAATGATTGTATTTTTGTCAGTGTGACGAGATTAAGACATCCGCATTCACAACAAAAAGATATTTTATAAAGCTTCCTGGCTTTATTGTTGGCACCCAATAAGTTTTTGATAAAAATTTCTACCCTATTATGCGCTTTCGAAAGATTAAAGTCTTAGAAAAATATTAGAACTTTGGCAAATAAACCAGAGTATTTTGGAGTGATTTGTTTATCTATTGGATTACAGGGTTTTAATAAACCTTAAAGTAAATATCATGGAGTTTATTTTGGGGTTTTAGGGTTGATAATAGTAGTAGAGGGTTGACAAAGATTTTTTTATATTCGATATTGATTTAAGTGACTTTTTTTTAACGTTTTTCTGTGTGGTGAAATTTATACGCTGAATAAACATTGCAATTGCTGACATAAATAATTTTTTTATAAACAGAATTTTTTAATTATGATTTTATGGAGATAATTTTAGAACAGCAAGCAATAAACCTCAGAGAGACAAGGAAGTTTGGAAAAGTTTACCTTTAAAGCAACTCCACATTTAAGTATATTGGATGCAGTATCGTGTATTGTTCTTAATATTCAAAATTACTTTTCTAATAATGAATCATTACTTCTTATATTGAAAGTGCACATGATCCGATAAATTTGACTATAGTGAAAAATTTTGAAATACATTTTAATATAGCCCGTTCAATTGCTTACTAGTATAAGGAGATTTGATGTTAGAAATTACTCAAATGAGAAAATAGGTCATCTGGCTTGCCTGAGCAATCTATATTCAAACCCTTGCTCTTTAATCTATATAAAATCTATCTCGTTCTAGAATAGGACAATATGCTGATGATTATGATACGATCAAGCAACATAGTAAATTTAATAACGGTGTTCAAATGTTATCACATGCAGTAGGAAAAACCTTAAATTTTTCTAGGATGAATGGTTTTTTGAGTTCTTTCAACAAATCCCATTAGTTGTACACTCAGCACAATCTGCCCTATATAGATTACTAGCGACCCGCCCCGGCTTCGCACGGGTGCAATGCTGATACTAAATACACTACAGAAACACTGTGACTATTTATTTTATTTTTACAACAATTATTACATCGGCCTCCGACGCGCTATTTATAGGCACGCTGCCGCCGCCCCGGTCGGCCAGTACCGCCGCAAGCGCTACTTCCCGCAATTTTAAATCTGTAATATCTTCGAAAATATTCATTTAAATCTTGTGCTGTAAAAGACCATATAGATCTATATTAAATCAACAATGTATTTAAGCTATTTAATTGGATAAGGATTAATGCTGTATTCGTTAAAATCGCTTCAAAATTTGCCATTATTTGTCGTAAAAAGTAAATGACAAAAAAATGTTATTGTGGGATATCCATGAGAGATAGACATATACCATCGCGGAGTTTTCTGTAGACCTTTTCAATGTGTACAAATAATTAGTACATTATTTTGATAAATCTCGTAGGGTTCAGCCTGCGTTTGCAATGTAAGCGGAAAAAAATATGATAATTAACGACATCACATTAGAAACCTCAAAAATAACAGTATTTCTCCACTATTTAATGGATGTTATTATACATATAAACCTTCCTCTTGAATCACTCTATCTATTGAAAAAAACCGCATCAAAATCCGGTGCGTAGTTTTAAAGATTTAAGCATACAAAGGGACATAGGGACAGAGAAAGCGACTTTGTTTTATACTATGTAGTGATATAAATCTACAAAATTTAACTATACCTTAAAATACTCTAATTAGGTATATATGTATTATTTTGGGTAACAAGTTAACCTGAGAAGATCGTATTAACCATTTCGTTACTAAGTGGAATAAGGGCAATAATTTTTGACACACTGTCACTAAAGTGTCGTGTGGGCTGTGTCGTCTAAACAGCATTAATTTTCTGCAAAACATATATTAGATCTATACCGGATTATTTGAGGTATTTTTATAGCTCTGCTTTATGAGGTTACATAGATGCTCGAAATTTGAAGTACTTCGAAAGAAATTATGAATGTTGAAATTGATCATATTTATTATGTCATAATTATTTCTACAGAAGATTGATAAGGTTCAACATGAAGTTCTAAAAATTTCCTTAAGGGCAATGCATTCCACCTCATTAGAAGCCCTTATGGTTGAGGCTTTAGAGTATCCCTTATTTTTTCGTAGAGAAGTACGAAATTTTCATTCAATACGTTTGACCTAATAAATAAGTACTGACATCGTAAGAACTCACCTCCGTTGCGTGAAGTATTCACAAATTATGACCAAACACAAAACGATATTATTCCTTTTAGCATTGCTGACTATAAATACTAATTCCATACAAAAAATTAATATAAAATTTCCTCCTTTCATGGATAACTCGTATTCAATAAACACATTTTAAAAAATGGACTTCGTTGTCTTAAAGACTCTATACTAATATACACAGATATTTCTACAATGCTAGAAGGCAAGGGGGCAACAATTTTCATCCTCCAAATGAACAGTGAACTTAAATATCAAATAACTTATTATTGTAGCATTTTTTCCAGTCAAGCTATAGCATTATATAAAGTGATGAATGTTATGATATTGTCTGATTCAATGTTTGTCCTTATATGTATGTGTTAAGTTATGGCACTGGTTTCAACCAATTAGCTGGTAGTTGACATTTACTAACAATACGTGTTAGGATAGTACCCTAACTTGAAAAATATGACAATAAATGCCATCAAAAATTAAAAATTAAAATTCCTTAATGGGTAATAATCGAATTTTCTTGTACAATGATTTCATATATCCATTTGCAAACTTTACCCCATTTTTAATGCGACGTTTTTGCTTTTCTTGTTTATCTTTAAGATTCCATTCTTCTTGCTATTTCTTTCTCTGGCGACGTCCTTTCTTTGACGACATTATTCTTGTTTTTGTTTTTATTTTAGGCAACCTGCTTCTTCTTCCAACTTTTCTTTTAGAAGACATTGTTCTTTCTTCAGGTGAAGATCCTGTTCTTACAGCTTTTTTTTTTAGCGGCGATTTTCTTCTTGGTTCTCTTTTCAGCGCCGTTCTTATTTTTCTTGTTTCTCTGTAAGAAGACGTTCCATACGTTCCATAAAGTCAGTAAATATTTTATTCATTTGCTCCATTTCGGCTGTTTGCTGTCTAATATTTGGAATAGAATCTTCTAGAATGTTGTCGAAAATTCGATCCTAGGCTTCTTTCTTGATGACAAGTCCGATGGTGAAATTCGTTTTTCGCTATATCTTTTAATTTCCAAATAGAATATTCTAGAATTTTGTGGATATTTCGATTTTAAGCTCCTTTATTAATGACAAATTCGATGGTGAAGTCCGTTTTTCGCTATTTCTTTTAGTTTTGAAATAGAATGTTTAAGAACTTTGTCGAAAATTCGATTCTTTTTTAATGAAAAATCCAGCAGTAAAGTGCGTTTTCCTCTATCTATTCTAGTTTTTTAATAGAATGCTCCAGAATTTGGTCAAAAACTCAGTTCTGGGTTTCTTTGTTAATGACAAATCCGATGGTGAAGTCAATTTTTTGCCATCTCTTTTAATTTCCAATAGAATTTTCTGGAAACCCGGTGACAATCCTCACTTCTGCCAGCAAGTGTTACAGTTTTCTCTCTTTAAAACCGCTCACTGGGTCCGCAGAATAAAACACAATACCTTTTACTTATACTGCCAATATTTATATTAACTAATTTTTAACACAGCTAAAACAACTATCTTATCACTACTTCCTAATATCTCCACTATTCGAATACAACTACACAACTCCATTAAAACTCTTATCCTATCCCTATTTATATACCTATAGAATTTCCTATACAAATCTAGAACTTACTAACATAAAAGTTGAGATCTATCTAGAAATATGACTCATCAATATAATATTCCTTTCATCACACTATAATAAAGATGACTTATCGCATCGGAATATTTGTATACGAGGGGGTAGCAAATAGTTTCTTCTAGTCCTTCGTAACCATATATAATGTGAAGGCTTGGTATTTTAAGGTTCTCTTTGATCTGAAAGATAGTTGAGCTTCCTGAAATTGAAACAGACTAGCAGGTGAAGTAAAAATTCTACAGATAATCTTTAAATAAGCCCAAGATTAAAGGTAACATTAAGACTGACCTGTAGTCCTCCTGACGAAGTAGGTTGGAACTCGAGTATCTTTCTTCCTAAGTTTGCGCCCCAATGTGATTCGTAGGGTGTTTGTTTGCCAAGTTTCTCAAATAAGCATTCTATCAGCTCAGGAATCTTAGATGGCATAATGTCAAGCACCCTTTAGGTACAATTTATCTTGGTGATAGTGCTAAAAACCATGAAACTAGGCAGTAAATGCCTTATCACAATATTAGGTTGTCAAAAAGTTTAAGCAACAGGTAATTAAGGTAAAAAATAGTTCATTTAAACCAGCAGCAGGTTTCTTAAGGTAGATTCATGGATTAACGTCAAGATGGCCGACAATAAATTAAGAAAATTTGCTATAAAATGTATATTATAGCTACAGGCCAAATAAATTTATGCTCTTCAGGTAAATTGAAGTATCCTTACGCAAAAACAAAAGTTAATATGTATTTCAGAGAAGATAAACTGTCAAATTTTGATTTTATGAGTTTATGATTCCGGTTTTCCACCACAGAAAAAACCTTCAAAGAAAGAATCTTGAAAAAAATCTTAGGAGAACAAGCAAAGGCCTCGAGTTTATGATTCCGATCTTCCACCACAGAAAAAACCATCAAAGAAAGGATCTTTGACAGCTTTCTTTTTAATTTGAAAGAACACAACAACCGAATCAAAAAGGTGTCTAAACTAACAAAAATAATTCAAAACTCTTCCAAACTAAATAAGTTATATTACAAATATAAATTACCTTTTTTCTTTTCACTGAAACACTCTTTTCAAAACAGAATCATGACAAATGTGAAAAAATGGTTCAATGAACAATGTCTACTGGTGATCGATAATCATCACGTGCCCATATCAGCTGATCATGTCAGAACAAATGGAGTAATTATACGAAGGTGATAAAAAATAGAGGTTAAAGGTCGAAGAAAATCCGAATCATTTTCCATTGGTTTGAGCTTCACAGTAAAAATCATGGTATTCACGAATTGGCGAAAACCTGTGAACCTACGCCATAGGTCAGGCCTATCAATAGGAAAATATAATGGGCTAACATGTATCAGACAAGGAGAACAATATACTTCTACAGTAACTTTATTTAAATGCTATGAACATTAAAGACGTTACTAAAAAGATTAATACATTAACACGTACTCAACGAAAACCAACGCTAAATTCAAAAATCAGCAGAGGGTAGTGTCCCAACAAATAATTTTGACATTTTACGAACCTGATGCATTATAATTTGAAATCAATTTTATTATGCTTTTACTTCCTACATGACTTAAAATCATACCTTATTACAAACGTATTTTATTACGTATCATATTTTATTTTAAATAATGATCAATTGTTAAGTGTTTTCAACACCTTGCACCGAGATTGTTGACCTTTCTGGTACCATGGGTGCATTGTAGTACCTCCTACACCGGGTATTGAAATATTTTTGATGTCGTAAATTTTTTGAAGTGTCAATTGATTCCAGTGCCACACCTCATTATTATAGATTCTGCATGTTTCTGTGTCTAATTGCTTCAATTTATCGATTGTGGCAAACCCAACGACTACGAACTTTATATAAAATTTTTACAGCATTAATTTGATAATTACATGAAAAATTATACAGACATTTATAAAAAGATATATATTTTTTTAATAATATTATTTATAGCTTGTTGGTTAATAAACTAAAACCAAGATGACTTAAATATCCAGAAACCTGATAATACACTCATGACTAAAAATATGTAATATTATTAGATCACTATTGTTTGAAAATTTTAAATTTGCACTTATAAAAACGCTAAACTAGGTGCATTTTGCTTAGTGGCTAATTACCTCGGTACGGTCCAGATTCAAAAATTAGATTGAGCATCCTCTAGGCCACATACTTCAATGCAATATAGCACATGTGGACCCAAATAATACGCTTCATTTTATTAAGAGATTCAGCTCCTAGTAGAATTGAAGAGCTTCAGTTTACAGAATAACATAAATGGAACTCAATTCCTCAGAAATACATTCAATCTCTATTTACAAGCAAGGAACCCAAATGTCCGGCTGTGGTCGGTAGGGGACATGCATTTTTTTCACTGGTTCAAACCCCGTTTAAGGTGATAAACTGCCCCTAAAGTTCACCCCAACATGTTATTTGAAATGAAGTAAAAATATGGTTTCACCATAATGAATATTATTAGGGCAATTTATTCACATGTTTTTATTCTAAAAATTATGAAATTAAAAGAGACCTTTAAAAAGGTTTATTTTATAAAGAAAATAGGTGATCAAAGCTGACGTATTTCAAAATATTAAAAAAAAAAAGATTAGAAGAAGGAGTGTCACCATAAGTAGGGGTAAGTGGGGGTAATTGAGAACGAAGGGTAATTGGGAACGGTGTAACATTTCGAACTTCTGGTCGCCCCACTTCATATCCCAAACTCCTAATAGGCGCAACGAAGGTGGCTTAGCGCGGCTGTAGAGCTACAAGCTGAAAATTGTGCGCGCGTCGTGACAGTAAATATATCGAAAATAGTATTGCCTTTTGTTGTAATTTTCGACATTTAAAGTATTAAGTGAGTGGGTTTAACGTTAGATTTATATTGTGTTACACTTTTGGTTGAATGCATGTCTTATTTAAAATACCAGCAATTTTATGGTAGACTGCACAGTTCGGCTAATTAGAAAGGCTTATACGTTTTCAATTACCCCAAACCTTCTCAATCCCCTGTAATGATTTTGCAGATAATTTGATTTATTGTTAAAAAGTAGTTTCAGATGTGTCGAAATTACGCTAGAAAGACGGTTCCACAGTATACGATGAAAAATCTCCGACTAACCATAAAATATGTGAAAACAAGCCACAAATAAATATTCTGTGCCAAAACTTACAATATTTAATCAATTAAAGAATTAAAAACAGATCGACATTTCGCGTTTAATAAAAATCAAGAAGGCCAATTGGAAATGTACATTTTAGATTGCTGCAAGAGCAATATAACACCATTAACACTTCAAAAAAATGCTTACATGATTGCTGAGAAAAACAAATTGAAACATAACTTCAATTGAGACTTGCCAATTGCAGGCAAAGACTGGTGGAGATTACGGCCTTTAACGGAGAAGTAATGACAAATTTGAAAACTTGCAAAAAAGTTCGAATTTCCTGTTCACCGTTTTTTGAATATTGATGAAACTGACATCACCACGGTTCAAAAAAATTCAAGATTTTAGCACCAAGAGGTATAAAGCAAGTTGCGAAACCAACCAGTGATGAACGTGGCGTTACAACGAGTGTTGTCTGTGTCAGAAAAGGTGAGTTGCTGTTAAAAGTTTGTGATAATAGTATGGTAGCCACTGTGCTTGATTCCGATTGGATTAATGAAGGTATATTCGTTGATTGAGCTTGAATTGGTAATAATGGACAATTATAAAAGCCATATAGGCTTTAATATACTCTTTATAGAGAGAAAATGAATCTCCGCCTATAAAAGCATCTTTATTTCATGTCCACTAAAACATATTAAAATTTCATCAAAGTCAGAGCTGGACACTTCGGGTACCTTCCTTGATACCAAGACGAATTCGCGCAGCTCAATGAGGTAATACTCGTTAATAAATATGCTATTATCTTTTAAAAAAACATTAGAGAGCCCTCAATAGCAAATAACCAATGTAGATATGGCTGTCGAACATCAGAGACGATCCAGCACATAACTGGAGGATGCCAAGCGTTTGTCACAACTGAGTACAAGGAAGGACACGACTCAACCCCTAAGATACTCCACCAAGAGTTAGCAGATAAGTTAAACCTATTGATGGTAGGAAAAGTGCCTTATTACAAATAAAATCACGAGCCCATTCTTAAGAACAATCAGTTCAAGTTATATTCGGACTGAACGGTTCTGATTGATCAGTCAGTTGCTCCTAATTGGCCATATACTATACTAGCAGATAAAATTTCTAGGCGAACTACACTAATCGACATTGCTATACTTAACAACAACAACCAAAGGTGAAAATATAACGAGAAGATCGCCAAATATAGAGATCTGGAGGTAAAAATCCTAAGACAATGGGCAGTGAACAGCGTCCAAACAATTCACATAATTTTATCTACAACTGGAGTGATACCAAGGAATCTCCTGCAGAACTTCAAAGGACTGACCCTTAATGAGCATCTGTAAAGTGATTCATAAAGCAGTTTTCCTAGCAACAGCGCGAACCGTCCAGAAGTTCGTAGGAAATACAGCAAACCACGTCACCTAGAACCCGATAACATGGAAAGGGTTCCCACAGAGCTTTATACTTTTGGTATCTTTGTATACCTGGTATGAGTCAATATTCCATAGAGGGAGTGCGAGGCCTTTTGGCTTGAAATCATATACAAAAAAACATTATAATTATATATAAATAATAATTGTCTACTCAAAATTTGTAAAATATATATTTGTAAAATATATATAAAAAGTAGTAGGTTTAAAATTTAATTCGACAAAACCAATTTTTCAAAAGAAATTTTAAAAATTTATAAATATTTGAAATTTTTTATTCATGACAGTATTATTTGAATCAGTTTTATAATTGAAGCAAAATTAAAATATAGGCTTAACATCAGAATCGATTAGGAAAATTAAATCGACCCAAATTGAGGTTCCTAATGTACATGCACTCTAAAACCACAGAGAGATCTGTCGTAAACAATTTAGGAATCCTTAGGTTTGCCTTCAATTACCGGAGCTGTGAGGCAGTTCCGGGCCATCGGGGAGAAAATTTCCGGAAAATCGGAAATCAAGACCCATCTTGAGACGACAAGAATGATTTCGTTTAAAAGCGGGTTGGTTAGAGGGCAATGTATTTTCCATAAGCTTAATATTTTTTTACTTACTCTATTTACCTGTTAGTTTCAATACAAAGAAGACAAAATATTTTATATAATCTTGTGATTTGGGAATATATATATATATATATATATATATATATATATATATATAAATAGATAAGTTTTTGTCCGTGTAATTTAAAATAAAATAGAATCAAATATAGGCGAAGCGGACGTGAAGATTTGTCAATCTACATGATTCTCGTGTTAAAAAGTGCGGAGCACTCCAAATATGGAAAACTCCGGGTCCGACAGATGGCGACAGCGATGTTTCGTCCTAATATGGGACTCGTCAGGCCACCGCATTCGGTACAAACCATCATCTCGCCTTTGCATCCTATAAAGCTAAGTTTAAAATCAAAAAACAGCAAACAAGACGACAAAGGCGGCATCTCGATGGTCCACTTGATAACACAAGAACCACACAGATTAGCAAAGTTTGTAAAAAACCACCATATGGTGACGCGACGGTGAATTAAAACAGAAATATGTAAAATCGAGTACACGAAACGCGCTGCCCAACGGATAAGGGTCGCATTTTGTGGTACTGGCAAGCAAGCCTACCGCTCATTTCAGCAGCCAAAGCCACGTGTTGCACCAAACGATCCCACCATGAGAGCAACGCTTAGCGTGTTTCAAAGCCAAACAAGTAAATAAATAAATATATAAGTTTTTGTCCGTGTAATTTAAAATAAAATAGAATCAAATATTGGCGAAGCGGACGTGAAAATTTGTCAATCTACATGATTCCCGTGTTAAAAAGTGCGGAGCACTCCAAATTATGGAAAAACTCCGGGTCCGACAGATGGCGACAGCGCTGTTTCGTCCTAATATGGGACTCGTCAGGCCACCGTATTCGGTACAAACCATCATCTCGCCTTTGCATCGTATAAAGCTGAATTTAGAATCAAAAAACAGCTAACAAGACGACAAAGGCGACATCTCGATGGTCCACTATCCTTTGAGCAGCGCATTTCGTGTACTCGATTTTACATATTTCTGTTTTAGTTCACCGTCGCGCCACCATATGGCGGTTTTTTACAAACTTTGTTAATCTGTATGGTTCTTGTGTTATCAAGTGGACCATCGAGATGTCGCCTTTGTCGTCTTGTTTGCTGTTTTTTGATTTTAAACTCAGCTTTATAGGATGCAAAGGCCGAATGCGGTGGCCTGACGAGTCCCATATTAGGACGAAACAGCGCTGTCGCCATCGGTCGGACCCGGAGTTTTCTATATTTTGGAGTGCTCCGCACTGTTTAACACGAGAATCATGTAGATTGACAAATTTTCACGTCCGCTTCGCCAATATTTGATTCTAGTTTATTATATATATATATATATATATATATATATATATATATATATATATATATATATGAAGTAAAATGCGAACAGTACAACGGCATAATGTGGATATATCCACTTCTATTGCATCTCACACGGAGGAATCCGTGAAAGTGAATTTTATATAGCAGTTGTTTCCTGCGAATTTTGCTCTTGGTTCTTGGTTTGATACAGCTCCACTGACAAAACCATAAAATGGTCGAAACGCGTATGGAGAGAGGACCAGACTTGTATTTGCAGAAAATAAACTGTTTCTAAATATTTTTTCCTTGTTTAACGAATTATCCTTTAAAAACAATGTTTTTCTGATAGATGGATGTACGTACGTGTGGACCAAACACCACTAGATTTATTGGCTACTTAAGATCAAGTTCTTGCAACTTTAAAACAAAATAAAACTCTGTCTGAGACATTTTAGGTTTATATATAAAAAAAACAGCTCCTAAGTGCTATTTTAGTTTTCATCTAACTTTAATATAGTTGACAAGAAGCCTTATAAAAGTATCGAAATCGGAATACCACGTACAACGCGTAAAAGTAAAAATATGTCATCAACTTAAAGAATATTCACGTAAAAACCTTATAAGGTAAATTATTCAAACGCTTTTAAACTGATAGATGACAGTCCCCAATTTAAAGAAAAAAATACAGAAAAGTCGTCGAGAAAGAAGTCGAATTGGAAAAACTTTTTGTCGAAAGAAACACTTTTTCTCTGGAAGAACCGTCATTCCGATAATCCACGATTTTAAAGAAAAAGACTTTTTTGTTGCGAGTTCCTCTCGAACTTTTTCCCGATCTTAAATTTAACTAATGCGTTTAAAATTATATTCTACTAATTTCGAAGTTTTTTTACGTTGATAATAAAAAAATATACAACTTTTGTAAAAGAGATGAAGTGATGCGAAGCACAATGCTCAAAAACTTTTCCTTAAAATTTTATTGTTGTTTAGATGTTTCGGAAGACTTTACGAAGTAAAATTAAATGTTTTTGATTGAATGAAGTTTCGGATATGGAATCGTATAACTTTTATAAATGTAATTACTCAAAAAATTGAGAGACTTTTATTTCCTAAATAATAATCCATAGTAGAGAAACTTATTCAATTTATTAACAAGCTCAACTAACACGAAAATATGAAAAATTGTTAAATTACTTTTGCAGTGGTCTAAATATCTTCATTGCTATACTTTTGGATCATTTATCCATAAGTCTTTAACTCTTTTAACGACTTAAAATTGCTTTATTATACTTTCTACAAGATCCTCACAGTAATCTGGTGAAATTCTAAGTTTAAGGAGGACGGTGTAGAATCAGAGTTTTTGGAATATTTTCAATTTTTCCATATTGTTCAGATCTTCCTTCTATTTTCTTTTATTTGTGAATTATCTGAATAGTGTTTAGAATTATTTTTTATTTCTTTTCAGTTTTTAGTCATTGTTTACAAACCTGAAGTAATCATATTTGAAAGATCATTTATTTCTATATTTTAAAGGATTTAATAATTCAAAGGTATATATATATATATATATATATATATATATATATATATATATATATATATATATATATATATATATATATATATATATATATATATATGAAGAAAATTGCGATCAGTAAATGCAAACTTCGTTCCAATCATATCCTTTCAGTGTTAGAGGTTGCACAGTTTGAATAAATTGCAACTATATATATATATATAGATATAGATGTGTTCCTACCTGTAAATTGACTCTTTCTCAGTTGAGTTCAGATGTTATTAAAATATCAGAAACTACAATCAAAACACAGAGAGTAAAACACAAAATATAAAAATTTTATTTACCAATATTATTTTTTATTTCCAGATGGAATTTAATGATCAATACTTATTTCCTTCATGCAAGACTATTGCTAATCAATTTTACTTTTTAGTTAATTTGATCTACCATGCATTAACTTTTAACTACCTGGATCACAAATCGGCAACGTTTAATTTCATAATTGTCTACTAGATGGCAATAGTGTTATTTTACAAGGAAAGCGTCTTTTATTTTTAGAGAAATAATTACTAATTTAAACAAATTATTGTGTGCTGTATTGTGATGCGAGATGTTAATATTGTTTCGAACCTAATATTTATTATGATAAATATTATTATATTCTCTCAGGTTAGTACATAAAACTATAATTTATTAATTTTAATATTTTAGTTTAAAAAAAGTTAATTTTTGATACTGGTCTTCAATGCCCAAAAAATTAAAGCTTTCTACTGCCAGATCTTAAATAAATTAATACATTATTATGTTTTCTTTTATTTCGTCTCAATATATTACCAAACACAATTTCAACTACTTTATTTATTTTCTTTTTTTTTTTTTAAATCCACCAAATCTCCAAAAAATATATTAGTTGTCGTTTCCTGTGAAGTAAGGATTTGACAAAAATATTGTCCATAATCTCGTTCGGTTTTTCTTAGTTCGATTCGAATAATTTTCTCCTATATTCTTCTAATCAAAATAATATCTTATTTGTTGTTGTTTGAGAGTTGCACAATTATTTAATAAACAAAAAACTTATAAACTTTTATTAATTGCTTTAAAAAATTTTTATTTTCTTATTACTGACAACAAAAGTCACACATAATCTCTTTTAAAACCAAATATTTAACTTTTGTTTACTTGTGACGTAGGAAGAAATTTTGTTTGTTTTTTTTTAAATGAAAAATTGAGGTTGTGTCAAGTTTTGGGAGTTCGAGAAACGCAATGCTTCCGGCAAACTAATAATTTCAACTCCTCTTGAAAATTCCTAGGCCTTGGCTTTTTATAGTCGGCCAAAACATAAGAAATTTCCGTTTTTTGATTGGTCTGATTTTTGATACTAGGCAACTTGATAAATTTTTATATCTTGAAAAATTGAATTTTATGATGGCCTTTTTATTTTACCAATTTTTGACTGGCATTTTAATGTTTTTTAATATATATTGACAGATATTTGACTTTTAAGCTTAATTCGACATGTAATAATTAAACCTTGGAGTTTTCTCGATATTTTGATATATACAGGGTGATTCAAAAATCGATCACGAAACTTAAGGGGGTGATTCTACTTGACAAAATAAGGGTAGAGCTTCATATAATTTTTTTTCAAAATGTCATTCGTTTTCGAGTTACAAGCCGTCCAAGTTCAAGTTTTTATTTTTTGTTTTTTGAATTACTCGCTTACAGGAAAACCGATTTGACTAATATTTGAAAGATAGGCTAAGTCTTCTGCGCTTCATCATTTTAGTAACAATTCACATTGATTGTTTGCCGCTAGAGGGCACTTTACCTACATTGAAAATTGTTTTTTTGTCATAATTTTTTAGTGTTGACAGCTACAGTAGTTTTTGGCATAATTTCTGAAAGACTGATGCCAGGCCTTTAAAAAAGATGCTCTTTATTTACATCGCTAAACCCAACGGTTTAGACGTAAATCACCCTTAAAAATTAAGTGGTAAATTTACTTTTCTCATTTCATTACCACCAGCTACCAGGTAAATAGCTATCAAAGTATACTAGAGCTGTCAGTTTAACATCAAATAAATTCGCTTTTTAAACTATTTAATTTATAATCTTAAAATAACTAATAATGGCTAATCACCAATATTCAAATATCGAATATTGTGATATCCATTTTTGTTATGGAAAAGCAAATGGTAATGCAGAGTTGGCAAGAAGATATTATATGGAGAGTTATCCGGAAAGAAATATCCCTCATGCTCAAACATTTTCCAGTGTGCACAGGAGGCTTGCGGAATGTGGTTCCTTTAAAAGTTATAATGGAAATAGGGGAAAACCTAGAACTGCTAGAAACGTGCAACAAGAAGAAAGAGTGCTTGAAATTATTGAAGATAATCCAGGTATTAGTACTAGAAAAATTGGGAATGAAGTGCGGCTCTGTCAGGCTAGTTCATGGAGGATACTAAGAGAAGAACAACTCTACCCGTTTCATTCAAAAAAGGTGCAGGCTCTTTATGACGATGATCGGCCGAGACGGTTGGAAATGTGCAATCAGATCCTAGCTAAGTATGAACACGATAATCGATTAATTGGCGTCATATTATTCACTGACGAAGCTGGTTTCACTCGTGATGGCATAACAAATCTACACAACATCCACACATATGCTTACGAGAACCCAAACAATGTGGTAGAAACGAAACATCAGCGTAGATTTTCACTAAATGTGTGGGCAGGGATAATAGGAGATTACCTTATTGGTCCTCATTTCTTTGATGGCCCATTAACTGGTGACGTATACTTAGATTTTATCCAAAATCGTCTCCCATTGTATCTGGAAGATGTGCCATTGGAAGTAAGGGCCAACATGTGGATCCTCCAAGACGGAGCTCCGCCCCACTTTAGTATACGTGTCCGACAGTATTTGAATGCAACGTATCCTGAGCGATGGATAGGACGAAGTGGACCATTGGCATGGGCAGCGAGGTCACCAGACCTTAATCCTATGGATTTTTTCTTTTGGGGTCATTTGAAACAATTGGTGTACGATATTCCAGTAATCAACGTCGAGGATCTTCGCTTCAGGATAATCGAAAAGTGCCAAATTATTAAAGAAACACCAGGAATTTTTCATCGAGTTAGGCGACATTTTTTGAAGAGTGTTAGGAAATGTATGGAAGAAAATGGGGGACATTTTGAGAATCTTTTTTAGTTTGTTTAGTACTGTTTCATTAATTTTTATCAATTAAATGTATATCGCAATAATCCATAATATTAATATTTACTGATTAGCCATTATTAGTTATTTTAAGATTATAAATTAAATAGTTTAAAAAGCGAATTTATTTGATGTTAAACTGACAGCTCTAGTATACTTTGATAGCTATTTACCTGGTAGCTGGTGGTAATGAAATGAGAAAAGTAAATTTACCACTTAATTTTTAAGGGTGATTTACGTCTAAACCGTTGGGTTTAGCGATGTAAATAAAGAGTACCTTTTTTAAAGGCCTGGCATCAGTCTTTCAGAAATTATGCCAAAAACTACTGTAGCTGTCAACACTAAAAAATTATGACAAAAAAACAATTTTCAATGTAGGTAAAGTGCCCTCTAGCGGCAAACAATCAATGTGAATTGTTACTAAAATGATGAAGCGCAGAAGACTTAGCCTATCTTTCAAATATTAGTCAAATCGGTTTTCCTGTAAGCGAGTAATTCAAAAAACAAAAAATAAAAACTTGAACTTGGACGGCTTGTAACTCGAAAACGAATGACATTTTGAAAAAAAATTATATGAAGCTCTACCCTTATTTTGTCAAGTAGAATCACCCCCTTAAGTTTCGTGACCGATTTTTGAATCACCCTGTATAAAAGCTACTTTGGCGTATTATTTATATATTAAAATTGATAAAAATAAACACCCTGCACTTTAAAATTTATTACAATTTTTATCAGATTTTGTTTTATAAAGACTCTAAAACGTTTATTGCTGCTTTAATGTTATTACAGTTTTATTCAGCAAAATTTTCTTAATATATTTGTGCCAATATTTCTTAAACTGAGCTTAAATTTACCTTACAAACTAATTAAAACTAGTTTACATTCTATATTTTTATATAAAAATGATTTAAATTTGTACATAATTTATTCAGTAACCCTTAAAACTAAAGCATTTTTCTAATATTTTATACATTAGTGTTTATTTATCACTATTCACGGTAATTTTCTCTGAATTTTGCACTAGATTTTCCACTTCATGCACTCTTGCGAGTGATTGCTTTAATGGGACAATCGAAGATATTTTACACTTCATTATTAGGTTTTTTTAAAAACATCCATACTCTTTTTATTTATTTTAACCTATATATTTGTTTATGCAGGACCTTTCTCTAACTAATACAATACTTTTTATATAGTTTTTCTATTGACTTTAGTTTTTATGAGAAAAATATGTAATTTTTTAAAAAATATAACAATTCCCAATTCTTTTTCTTATCCAAGAATTTTGGATTATATTATCTTTTTTTAAAATTTTAAATGTTTATTTACTCTAATATTTTTAACAATACATCTTATGCTATACCTATACCTAATTTTACCCTATTCTAAATTAAATCTACTGGTATATTAACCATTAAAATGCATCTTTTATACTTTCTGTGTCTAATTTCTTATCTTTTTGTCTCAACCAGATGTATATATATATATATATATATATATATATATATATATATATATATATATATATATATATATATATACAGTGCCTTCATTTCAACTATCCAACCGTATAAAAAAAAATTAAATCGGTTGACGTACAAGCGGATAGTGTGCAAAAATGTCTTGTAATAATGCATAATATATCGGCCTCGAACTTTGGTATGTCAAATTATTACCCTATAGTGTGATACATCATTTTAAAGGACGTACGATCTGCTATCCAACGATGTCAAAAAAAATTAAGTTAATAGACGTTATAGGCAATTAGGATGCAAAAATGTGTGTTAAATATAAGCAGTTTATTCAGTTTTATTCAGTTGAAGAAAATTATTTTATTAAATGTTCAAAATGTGCGCCGTTATTAGCGAGACAATAAAAAAAGCCTATTTTGAAATTCCCCACGAACATTGGCAAGGGTTTCTCTGCTAATTCCTCTACATTCCCGAACAATTCGATCTTTTAAATCGTCAATATTTTCAGGTGGGGTTTTATAAACCTTGCTTTTTAAATACCCCCAAAGAAAAAAGTCTAGAGGGGTTAGGTCTGGAGACCGTGCTGGCCATTCAATTGCACCACGTCTGCCAATCTACGTCCCTGGAAAATGTTCATCAAACCACTCTCGAATTGCCAAAGCGTAGTGCGGGGGAGCTCCATCTTGCTGGAAATGCAAATTATTTTCATTTAGTACCATAACAGCATTTTCATCCACTTGATTTTCTAAAGATTGCACAATGGCAGGGTATATTGTGTTTTCTAAAAGGTTTAAATAAATTGGCCCAGTTAAATTATCTTCCAAAAAAAATGGCCCGATGATTTCATTGCCATAAATTCCTGCCCACACGTTAATTTTTTCGGGATATTGAGTATGCCCTTCTCGGAAAAGGTGCGGATTTTCATTATCCCAGTATCTGCAGTTATGTCTGTTAACCAGTCCATTTAGAAAAAAAGTTGATTCATCACTAAAGCAGATATTCTTAGGTAAATGGGGGTCCTCGTCAATTCGTTGGCACATTAATTCGCAAAATTGAATTCTCCTATCAAAATCGTCTTCTCCGAGTTCTTGAAGAATTTGAATTTTGTAGGGAAAAAACTTATTTTGTTTTAAAACTTTATGCACAGAGCCAGCAGAAATGTTGGTTAAATCTGCGACCTTTGAGATGGATAAAGTTGGATCTATTGCAAACTGTCCTAGTACCTCGATTTGGCATGCTTCATCTACAACCCTTTTCTCAATAGATTTTTTATTACAAACGGATCCCGTTTCTTCAAACTTTCGTACCAATTCGAGTACATATTTATGGCCCACGTTTTTGTCTTGATGCCTCTCGTTAAATGCTCTGGCGGTTCTACGAGCGCACCGATCTTCAGCTCCATAGAGAAAAATTATTTCTATTCTTTCGGCTAGCGTATACACCATTTATATTCACGTTTCAACTAGGCGTCACAATGACAATTTTAACAATAATAAACAACTGGTGTTTAAAGATCTTAAAAATTTTATTTATTGCAGTGATTTTTTGTACCTATCAGGTACCGCAAAAAATATCATTGAAATAAATACACTAGATTGATTAGACTGCAATGAATTTTGCGATGAATTTTAAAACAGGCTTAGTTTTTTTCTCGCAAATATTTTAACTGTTTATTATTTTAAAAAAATATTTATTTTAAATTTAAAATAATATTTTACTCTATAAAGTAGCCATTTGACATAATAAAGTTTAATGTGATAAGGTGTCTATTATTACCACACATCTTTTCTTACTATTCGCTTGTACATCAACAGATTTTGTTTTTTTTTATTGGCTAAATAGGAGATAGTATGCCCTTTAAAATGATGTATCACACTATAGGGTAATCATTTGACATACTAAAGTTCAAGGCCGATATATTATGCATTATTACAAGACATTTTTGCACACTGTTCGCTTGTACGTAAACCGATTTAATTTTTTTTATACGGTTGGATAGACAATTTTATGCTGCTTACAATGATGTGTCACAAGGTGGGGGTTCCTATTTGACATATCAAAGTGAGGTTAGCTGGAGGTGAGGAGGTGATTGACAGACTTTTAACAAATGCAAAATTAAACTTCCCCCTGTATATCTAAATTGACGTGTTTTTTCTTTTTTTAAAATTTTTCTATTTAACAAAGTTATTAAGGATGGTTCGTTTTGAAATGAAGGCACTGTTATATATATATATATATATATATATATATATATATATATATATATATATATATATATATATGTGTGTGTGTGTATAAAGTCCGAATATTTTTGAAACATAAAATCAAATGTTACTAAAATAATGTTGGGACACTGCACCAGTTTGAATTATGATTTTCCTCTGGTTCATTAAATAAATCAAAGAGAAATTTAAATCCTTAATTAACTAAGGATATACCCGTAGGCGATAACATCACACCCAAGCTTAAATAATAAACTAGAGATTACTGAAAACCAATACGGGTAGTGTATGATATTCAATGAGAAAAAAGAAGGGATAGAGGATGCAAGTTATTTGAAAATGAATTATTGAAAAACATATTGATTCTATCGGTACCTATACGATTTTACATGTTTCTCTTATATGTCTGTTTTCATATAACATGGTTTCTCCATATAATGTTTTGTAGCAGAGAAAATACTACTTTAGAATGTAGCTATATGAATTGTTACAAAGCGCCTGTATAATATACGGTAAATAACAAATGCAGTAATACCAGATTAGCAACCTTTTCAATTTTTTATGGAATTACATCAGCACCATATAAGTAAAGATGAGAATGTGTCCAATGCAAGCTGAAATATCTTTTGTGCTATTTTTCTTAAGAAAAAATGTGAATAAAAGTTTCATCCTCTTCGTCGCAAAATTTGCATTCTTCCTTATCTGCTAATTCCCTCAGGTGGTAGCATCCTCTTAGCATCGCTAATAAAATTGTAAGTTGGCTTTTTCTTAGACTAATACATTTCTCCTGATTATAGTTCTTCAATATTATCCTCGCTTGTCTCATTCTTTGTAGATCTGTCTAATAATTGGATCTCCAATTCTCTTCCTCTCTTTAAGTTCTTCTACTATTGCCCTGTTGCTAATCAAACAAATAGGTTCAGGCTCCAGAAATAGTAATTCAGCCCACATTTTTTCAAGTGTGTCTACTATTTTATATCTTCATACTCCAAATATCACGTCACTCATAGGAGTGTTACTTTGTTTTTGACTAGTCTCTTTGGTTCCTCTAATCTTTCCGAAATCATCTTGAAGCTGATCACATATCAGTCTTATTAAAAGTCATATTAAAATACCCTTAACTCATAATTGACAAACTAGTCTCATAATCTAACTTTAGTTGCTAAGAAAATATAAAATTTATGAAAGTTACGATTGTTGGAATTAAATATATTGGATCTTTTTTCCTTCTATGCGAAAGTAGAGTGAGCAATTTGGATTTGGAAATGGCCTAGGAACCAGAGAGGCACTATTTTGTATGCGCGTTCTCCCACAAAAAAGTTGTGAATTCCGAAAGAATATCTACGTCTGTTTCATCGACTTTGAAAAGGCATTCGACCGAGTACAACACGATACACTTTTCGAATGTCTACAAGCAGCAGATCTAGACCACTACGATATAAGAGTGCTAAAACATCTGTATTATAATCAAGTAGCCTCTATCCAAATTGAAAACAGTCGTTGCGTTTTGTCACCCTGTCTTTTTAATATATACTCTGAAGAAATTTTTAGGGAGGCTTTGGATGACAGAAAAGAGGGAGTAAGATTGGGCGGAGAAGTAATCAACAATATTAGATTTGCTGATGATACGGTCATTCTTGCAGAAAGCATCGAGGATCTCCAAACATTAGTAAATCTAGTCAATGAGGCGAGCTGCCGAAGAGGCTTTAAAATCAACATCTCAAAAACAAAGTGGATGCCTGTTGGAAAGATTAATGTAGATAAATGTCAACTTTGGCTCGATAAAGAGAGGATAGAGCGTGTAAACCATTTCAGATACCTTGGCAGTTGGTTGAGTGTGAATGGGGACTCAGATGAAGAGATAATAGCTAGAATCGAAATATCGCGTAAGGCCTTTATGACATGGAAACCAGTTCTATGCAACAGGAACCTGTCAATGCATATTCGTAAGAGGGTCCTGAGATGCTATGGATGGTCTATTCTGTTATACGGTTGCGAGACATGGACACTAAAAACCAAAACGCTAAACAAACTGGAAGCTTTCGAATTGTAGTGATATCGTCGAATCCTAAAGATATCATGGATTTCGCACACTTCCAATGAGGAAGAATGATGGATACAGATCGACTGCTCTTGAACATTATAAAGAGGCGGAAAACAGAATACTTCGGCCACATAATTAGAGGACCTAATACAAGAAAAAGTAGAAGGAAAAAGATGGATAGGCCGAAAGAAGCTTTCATGGCTACGTAACATCAGGCAGTGGTGTGATTGCACGGTAGAGGAACTGTTTCGCGCTGCAGCCGATAGAGAAAGATTTCAGGAAATTGTAAACATGATGACCACCAACGTCTGAATACGGACATGGCACCTAAAGAAGAAGAAGGAGGATCTTTTTTTATCCTTAAATCAAAAGTCTGACTTAAGGTTTCTTATAATTAAGTCAAAAATAAACTGTAGCAATTTTTTTTGTGGGAAAAGGAAGAGGGAACAAATTATTGGCGGGCAAGTCAAGGGAGAACTTCCAGACACTAGAGACCTTAAAGCTCAAATTTGATACGTATATTTATTTCATGGTATCTTGAAACTTTTCATTGACCAAAAGGACCATAAAATTAAGCGAGTTCAACTTTATTAGTTTTAAAATCAAACTGTATCGAAAGCTTTGCTTATATCTAAAAATATAACTCTCCTGCTGAACTATAGATTGAAATTCTCGATTATGTCAATAACCAACTTAGTAGTTTGGTGAAAGCAGCTCTAGTTTGGGCAGAAGCTAAATTGTTCTGCCAGCAGAATTCCTCTGTCAACTATAAAGTCAATAATGGGGCTGAACTTATGCGCTGGATCACTTTTCCCAGACTAGAAAGTAAACTAATTGGCCTATATAAAGCTTATAAGGTCAAATTTTTGAATTAGAAAGGTTCTCTTATAACAGCTCTGTATCACTACATAGTATAAAACAAAGTCGCTTTCTCTGTCCCTATGTCCCTTTGTATGCTTAAATCTTTAAAACTACGCACCTGATTTTGATGCGGTTTTTTTCAATAGATAGAGTGATTCAAGAGGAAGGTTTATATGTATAATAACATCCATTAAATAGTGGAGAAATACTGTTATTTTTGAGGTTTCTAATGTGATGTCGTTAATTATCATATTTTTTTCCGCTTACATTGCAAACGCAGGCTGAACCCTACGAGATTTATCAAAATAATGTACTAATTATTTGTACACATTGAAAAGGTCTACAGAAAACTCCGCGATGGTATATGTCTATCTCTCATGGATATCCCACAATAACATTTTTTTGTCATTTACTTTTTACGACAAATAATGGCAAATTTTGAAGCGATTTTAACCAATACAGCATTAATCCTTATCCAATTAAATAGCTTAAATACATTGTTGATTTAATATAGATCTATATGGTCCTTTACAGCACAAGATTTAAATGAATATTTTCGAAGATATTACAGATTTAAAATTGCGGGAAGTAGCGCTTGCGGCGGTACTGGCCGACCGGGGCGGCGGCAGCGTGCCTATAAATAGCGCGTCGGAGGCCGATGTAATAATTGTTGTAAAAATAAAATAAATAGTCACAGTTTTTCTGTAGTGTATTTAGTATCAGCATTGCACCCGTGCGAAGCCGGGGCGGGTCGTTAGTTTTTTATAAACTGAAAAATATATCGTTGTATTGTTTGGCCTATATTTTATATCAAGTAATAAATAATCAAATAGTAATAAGGCACAGTGTAGTCTCTATTTTTATTTGTTCCTCACTGTAAATGATAAACCAGAGATTAGCCGAAAACCAATACGTGTACTGTATTATATCGCTGCAATGACAGTGAGTCTAAATTAATATTGTATGTAATCAACTAATGTATAGCTAAATACTATATGACGCTCGAGAATTAGAATTTCGGATATACGGTTACTATGTGTTCTCAGATTTATGCATAATACCCGGAATTACTTACAAAATTATTTTACGCCCGTGGAAAACTTAATTAAAATGATTTATTTGCACCTACTAGAAAAAAAAAACAGATCGCTAATAGTTTATCAAAATACCCAATTTTGTAGTTTGAATTTTATTCCTACCGCTGGGATGAAACCATTTGCAATCGATTTACTTCACCATTGCCAATAAAAACCTAAATAATATTTTTCTATTAGAATGGTCGTTAATTTCTTATTACCAAAAAACATGCAAAATTATGAAACAGTTGAAAAACATTACGCTTTTTAGGTTAATTCGGCAAAAATAAACACTTTTTATTCTTTGACATTTTATCGAAAAATGCATTATAAGCTTATAAGATCGAAAAATGGCCAAAAACGGCCATTTTAAAAAATGCATATATCCGCTTCTACAACGTCTTTTTGGCCATTTTTAAGCGCAAAATAATTCTTGATAGTTGTACTTTAACGTACTCTTTATTTCATATAGGCTCACATGTGATTTCCTTGTAAATTTGTCAATCGAATTTTCATAAAATAGTACAATTTTTCATAAGGGGTGAAAATATAGAGGTGTCATATAATCAAGCAAGCTGTGAATATCAACATTGAGTAAACACTCAAATTGTGTTCACGTTGGTAAACATTACGTATCTAATTTATAATCAATGTCAGTGAAGCTATTTTCCCTCAAATTAATTATAATTGGTTTCTCTATCTCACCGATCATGAGATCGAGTTTCTACATTTTCTTTTATTCTTTGATTATATGGATATTTTCCAATTTTTTGCAACTTTATTCAAAAAAATTTTTCAAAAGTTCAGTTAAATTACTAATTGTGCCAATTGTATTATTTCCAGAAACTCTACCTTTTACTAGAGAGATATTTCCTTCTCCAACGGACATTTTCCAGACGATCTATAAGAACTAATTTCCTATCTGTTCTTTTAATCGCCCCTCCCTTTTCCAAGAACTTTGAGTTCAGGAAAATAGAACCAATTCTGCATTTTATATTAGGAATGAGTATGCTGCTGGTACTCCTCCCTCCCTATTGACAATTCCTTTTTCTTGCGATAGCCCCCCCCCCCCCGAGAGCTTTGAATTCAGGAAAATAGATCCGATTCTGCTTTTTATACTAGGAATGTGCATGCTACTCGCATCCTCCCCCCTCCTGTCGGCAACTTGTTTTCTCTTGTGATCGCCCCCCCCCCTCTTCAAGAGCTTCAAATTCACCCTGCCTTTTACACTAGAAATGAAAATGTTGCCTGTGTCCTCCCCCCCCCCCCTACGTCAAAACTTGCTTTCGCTTGCCATACTGTACTTGTGTAATATAACCGCTCCCCCCCCCCCTCAAAGACAGAAGCTGGATCCGCCCCTGATTAAGTGTCAGTTGTCATAAAGTTGTCATCGTTTTATGTTCATTAGGTGAATTTTATAGTATTTAACCATCATTAAATCACGTAATTTTAAGGCAAGATATTATTCTCGATACATTTTTTATAATGTATTTTTTCAATATTTTGTTCAAGATATAAAGTTACACTGAATTTATTTCTTTTTACTGGGAGGGCTTTATAATAGTACTACTATTCATTGTGAATAAAAAAATTGTTTTCTTCAAAAAAACGTTTGGTGTTGGATTTTAAGCAGGACACAGCAAAAAAAGAAGAAATTTCACCAGTTCACTTGTTGGGGATCCTTTGGAGCTGGTCATTGCTCTCAATGATATGTTGGTTTTATGAATTTTCGGTAGTCTGTAAATATAAGGTGGCTTATTGTAGTGTAGTGTGATCGACGATCGTAAGTTGCCAGGTATATGTTTTTGTATCGCTTTAATATTCGGTAGATTTTGGACACTATAGATTTGGCTGGGTCACGAAATAGCTGCCTATCTCTTCCTTTTTCAAGAATATCTCTGACTTTTTGGTCGTATGTTACGATGTACATGATTACCGTTGCATTTCCCTTGTCTACTGGTAGAATCTTTATGAATTCATGCTTAAGAAGTTCTTTTAAGGCCAATGCTTCTGCCTTGGAGAGATTTTCAACGGAATTTTTCTTTTTTCCAAGGATGATTTTATTTTCCACCTAAAGTCGTCAGAATGGTTTTCATCTACTTGTATTGCTTCAGCAGCAGGTCTGCTTTTAGGTGTTATTACGAAATTACGCTCCTTTCGCAACAATTATTCTTCTGCTGTTGTGAGTTTACTTGAAGATAAGTTTATGATGGTTTTTCTTGACGCTATTTCAGATAGAGTTTGTTGTTCTTGTTATTCTAGTTTTTCCATTTTATGCTGGTGTTTTCTCGGCATTTTTTCTTTAAATTTGTGACAGATCTTTATTATTTTAGTCTTACTGTCCAGTTCCTTAAGGGTGCGCGTTGATAATCTCACCGAAGTATCATCAGCAAACAATATCCATAAGCTATTATTAAAGAAAAAGATTATTGATGTTCGAAAAAGGTAAAAATAAATGCAGCACAGACCTCTGCGACATTCCAGTCTCTGTGTCATATGCCAAAGGCAGCGAACAGACCAAAAAAAGTTTTTTGCCATATTTAATTAAGATGAAATAATATGTGGCTGTATTTTCTCTAGTTTTACCGATTTTTCCCAGATTAATATAGTGGGTCGGGTTTACGAAATTAAGTTTTGGTTCGAATGCATTTTTGTCACATTTATAAGATCAAGTAATGTGTGCTCGAAGTATAATAGTGAGTGATAGAATTATTATAGTACGCGTATGAGAATATTTTATTTATCTAAAACCCTAACACCTAAGCTTTATAAAATAGTATCAATCATGAAAGAAATCTGAAAATCGCATCGTCAAATTCATGTCTTACTTTCTCGATAACCATTGAACTGTTCAAGTTTTTATCCGGTTTTGTGGTAAAAAAATATCGGCTTTGTCTTTGATCGTATACCGTCACTGGTTAACTATTTACTTAAATGAACTTCTTTGAAATCGATTGGTTTGTGTGTGAGTTTTTTTAACAAATCTATCGTTTACCTGTGATTTTGGACCGGATGTTTTTTACAGTCATAGATTTCATTTGATTGCCTTAATTTATTACTTCCTTTATTGAAATAATCAATGAATTTTAGATAAATAACATTTTTTTTTTAACTGAAACTACGGCGATATTTTCAAAAGATAATAATAACTATATATATATATATATATATATATATATATATATATATATATATATATATATATATATATATATATAGGGTGGTCCAAACAACCCGTACAGACCTTACAGGGTGGTAAAAAATGTTTTTTTCCAAAATCTGATGACACATTTCATAGGTAAATGATATATGCTCTATCTATTGGCCAAATCAACTTCTGAACTGTACCGAAAGTGGGCTAAAATGACCGAAAGTTCAGTTTTTTAAATAGAATATACATATTTTTATAACGGAATCGGATTAAGCGAGAAAAAATACACATCTTTTGTAAGAAACATTTTACTAAAAAATGCATTTTTCGACCTCAAAATGACCTCCGAAAATCATCAAGTGATCATCTACTAAAAATCATCACCACCACAAATATTTTTTCATAGGATGCGTAGTTTTCAAAATAAGTATGTAGGTAGAGTTAAAATTGGTCACTTGATTTGTTTGCAAGGTCATTTACAAGACAAAAAATTCACAAAAATGTGTATTTTTATTCGTAGAATACAAATCCGCTCTAAAAATATGCAGCTTCTATTCGAAAAAATGAGCTTTCGGTCAGTTTGATTCACTTCCGATCTAAACCGGAAGTTGATATTAGCGCCATTCGATAGAGCTTATGTCATTAACCTTCGATGTTTATGTCAGATTTTCTTCAGAAACATTTTTTAACATGCGAAGTAGTAGATATCTGTTGGACTTCCATTGTCTTTATTTTTGTTGAATATCACGACGTTTCGGCTAGTAGTTATCTCTAGCTGTTTTCAAGTGAAACTAAATAAATCCCTCAGCTACATGACTATTTATACTAAAAGTAAATGCAGTGGAGTGTGCTGAGATAGGTGCAGTCAGGCCTGCTAAATATCTCTTATATCTAAAGATGGTTTACTAAAACAACTCGGGTTCTGATATATAACCGCGGCTTCTTTGAATTTCCGTTTTCTCCAATGTTGTTCTCGGTGTAGTATTTTAGCTTCAGACCGTTTTATGTGGTGTCCATGAGTCCAGGCATGGTTGGCGGCACCAGATTTTTTTGTTTCTCCTCGAGATGTGCAGTTTTAGTATTCTTTGATCCTTACGTCAAGAGGTTTCTTTGTTTCGCCAACATAGAAATTGCCATATTCACGTGGTATCTGATAGACACAGTTCTTCATGTCCCTTTGAGTTGTTGGTTTAACGCTAGTGAGCCGACTTCTCAGAGAATTATTTGAATTGAAAACAACGTTGATTTTATATCGTTTTCTTATCCTTCAAACTTTTTCTGAAATGCCTTTAACATAGGGGATATTCAGTACTGGTTTTCGTTCTTCATTCGTTGTCGATATTGTCCTATTTCTGCCTTGTCCAAGAAATTTATCCACTAGATATACTGGGTATCCATTGGCTGTCAGATCATTTTTAATGTAATCTATCTCTTTCGTCAAGCTCTCGTTGGAGTTGCAGAGAGTTAAGGCTCTATCAACGAAATTCCTTATAATTCCTTGTTTGGTGTTGTTTTGGTGTTGTTGGAGTGATTAGATGAATAAATAAGGTATTGTCCTGTGTGCATGGCTTTTCTGTAATCCGAAGTTCGAATTTGTCTGTCATTTCTTTCAACCAAGACATCTAAGAATGGTAATTTATTTTCTACGTCTTTCTCCATGGTGAGTTTAATAGTTGAGCTGATATTGTTGGGATGAAAAAAGAAGTTTCGAAGTTCTTCGTCGTTTCCACTCCAAAAAATAAAAGTATCTTCTACGTATCTGAGCCATAACTTGGTTTCTTAGTTGTGGATTCAATTGCAAACGTCTCCGTCTCTCTCGTCCACCGATAACAACGAATGAAGAACGAAAACCAGTACATCTTTGGCCTCCTTGCTTCCCCGATCTAACAGTACTTGATTTTTTTTATTTGGGGGACAATCAAAAATAAAGTATACAATACCGCATTAACCACTATGGAAGATTGCATGCAGCGCGTCTACATAGCATTTGAAGATTTTAATCCTTAGTCAATAAGAGGAGCCACCCATGAAGAGTTCCTGCTTAGGTACGAAAAATGTTTGGAAGTTCAAGGGCGTCAGTTTGAACATTTGCTCAAATAATTTTTGTAACTTTATTTTATTAACAACTAGCGACCCGCCCCGGCTTCGCACGGGTGCAATGCTGATACTAAATACACTACAGAAAAACTGTGACTATTTATTTTATTTTTACAACAATTATTACATCGGCCTCCGACGCGCTATTTATAGGCACGCTGCCGCCGCCCCGGTCGGCCAGTACCGCCGCAAGCGCTACTTCCCGCAATTTTAAATCTGTAATATCTTCGAAAATATTCATTTAAATCTTGTGCTGTATAGGACCATATAGATCTATATTAAATCAACAATGTATTTAAGCTATTTAATTGGATAAGGATTAATGCTGTATTGGTTAAAATCGCTTCAAAATTTGCCATTATTTGTCGTAAAAAGTAAATGACAAAAAAATGTTATTGTGGGATATCCATGAAAGATAGACATATACCATCGCAGAGTTTTCTGTAGACCTTTTCAATGTGTACAAATAATTAGTACATTATTTTGATAAATCTCGTAGGGTTCAGCCTGCGTTTGCAATGTAAGCGGAAAAAAATATGATAATTAACGACATCACATTAGAAACCTCAAAAATAACAGTATTTCTCCACTATTTAATGGATGTTATTATACATATAAACCTTCCTCTTGAATCACTCTATCTATTGAAAAAAACCGCATCAAAATCCGGTGCGTAGTTTTAAAGATTTAAGCATACAAAGGGACATAGGGACAGAGAAAGCGACTTTGTTTTATACTATGTAGTGATTGGTTTATTTCTATTTCTTCCAGCTTTTATATATCCAAAGTTCTTTATAATCTTTTTAACTGTTTTAACTGTTGGTAGTTTTGATTTCTGTTTCTTCGGATATGGGATCACGAATGTATCGCATGTTCTTGAAATAACTCCATGATATTCTCTATAAATAATAAATAAGTTTAAATAATCCTCGTGCGTGTAATTTAATCATCCCAGCAAAATTATTATTAACAAATGTCAAATGGCAAGAAATAGTGACAATTCTGTAGGGTTCGATTGTTTTATTTCCGCCACGCCTCGCCATCATGACCAACTAATAACAAAACTTAAAAGCCGTTTAGAATTTTTACAATTAAAAAATGTTCAATTGCGAATATTTTAAAAACTACAAATTTTTGAAATATACAACCTTATACAAAGTTACCCTTATTTTTAATGCTTAATATGATAGAATTGTAAAAATAGGTGGTTTCTATTTGAAAAAATTGACTTTTAACGATTTTTTAAATATCATGTTTATTCTTCTTTTTTGACCACTCTTTACTAATAGTTTTCAAAATATTATAAAAAGACTACTAAAGTCATTCTTCGTCTACAAGAAAACGGACGCATATTAAATAATAAAGACTTCCTTATAGGAAAAATTTATAGTTAAGTTTTGGTCTGCAATCGTAATTTTTGAGATAAAAATTTAAATATGTCCAAAACGGTAAGACTTAAGTATAGAACATTATAAATAAAATATGTCTAAAATTTTACGTCAAAATCAAAAATGCAGTAATATATAAGGTGTTCCATTTAAAATAAGTAAGTTGACATCTGCTTCCGGTATAACTGGAAGTGCTACCATCTTGGAAATATTTTAGCTGGCTGTACCCTATGCACCCTGGTACATTGTCAAATTTTCAAATTCTTCCTAATTATAGTTTTCCCACAATCGATCGATGAATATCCCTATACAGAGAATCTACCGAAAACAGGAAGACCGCTCAAAGCAGTAATATGGACCGATAGATGCATTAAAAGAATTTTTTAAAACGATCCATTGAAGTCTGATGAAATTTCAATAATTACGGATGGCTCACTGACAGCTCAGAGAAGACTGGTAAACACAAAGCTATTTAGTAGATGCTGAGCTAAAAAATTTCTTATTTTGGGAATAAATTTAGTCGCAAAACTTTCATTTGCTCTTCGGTATATAAACCGGGGAGTAAAGGAGTGAAAAAACCTTTGTGTGCCACATTAGTTACTCGCCATCTTGCAAAGGATTTGATGAATATTTTAATTTTTAATTTAAAAATAAATAAAATTCAAACTAGGACTAATAAAAACAAGAAACTTCCCATAAAAACACTAATCCCAACATCACCTCGACTTGCTTCGTATAAATTAATAACAATTCTTTGACCCATCCAATGATAAACATCCTTAATTATGAAAAACTCATCGTAGGACGAATATTTGGCATTCTATTTATACGGCTTAAGAATAAGATTACTAATCTTCTAGATAAAGTATGGCTCCCAAGACAAATTAGGAATTAGGCAGCAAAAAGACAATAAATATATCAGAGTTCGACATATAAAAGCTTCCTCATTAGCTGATCCGATTAGGATATTTATTTTTTACAAGACGTTATCCGCTAAGCCTTTGCTTGTTGGTAAATTTTATCTGACAGAAAACAAACATCGGGGAACGATAAGGATTGGCCACCGAAGACTTTTTTATCGGTAAAATCCATGTGATCCGATTTCAGATACTTTGTATATCCGGATTATCGTCTGTTCTCTATTGTTTGAGCCGGTTAAGTTCGATAGTTGTTGTTCGGAGTCATGTACTGTTTTCTGTTCATGTTGTTTTTAGTTTCGGCTTTTTCCAGGTAGAGAAATACTGAATCGGGGAAACAAGGCAGGAAGGATTCGAATATATTTTTGTTTTAAATAAAGGCATGTTCATTTTGTAATGGCTTATTTTGGGTTGGAATATATTGGAAAATTTAATTATTCGAAGACCAAAAGTTAACTTTTAATGTTTCGGAAATAGCAGGATAGATTTATTATAAAAATTTTGGTTTGCGAAAAATATTGACGCGTGACTTTTGGAACACTCAAAACTTGAAATTGATGTGTCATCCCTGTATTGGTCTGATTTAGTTTCCAGTAATTTGTTTCAGTTCCCATACATAAAGAAAAAAAACTGCATGATGAACGACTTTCTACTGGGGATATTACATTCACAATAGCAAAAATGCTTTACGGGATGGTTGGTTGTGTATGCAAAAGTGAACACCTAATTTTATTTTTTTATCGTATTAAGTATTAAAAATAATGGTAACTTTATATAAGATCGTCTATTCCAAAAATTTGTAGTTTTCAAAATATTGGCAATTTAACATTTTTCTTTTGTAAAATGCTATACGGCTTTTAAGGTTTGTTATTAGTTGGCCATGACGGCGAGGCGTGGCGAAGATAAAACAATCAAACCCTACAGAATTGTCACTATTTCTTGCCGTTTGACATTCATTAATAATAATCATGCCGGGGCGATTAAATTACACGCACGAGAATTATTTAAACTTATTTATTATTTATGAAGAATATGAAGAATTATCTCAAGAATCTGATATATATTCGCGATCCGATATCCGCAGGAACAGAAACCGACACAACTGTTAAAAGGATTATAGAAAACTTCAATAACTTTGGATCCAAAAAGAAAACAAAAAGAAATAGAAATAAACCAGTTGTTAATGAAAATATTGAAATTACAATTTTAGCATATTTCGCCCCATATCCGACAATATCTAAAAGGCAAATAGCATTAGAGTCTGGATTTTCTCAAACATCTCGATTTTGTGGAAACACAATTTTCATTCCTATGTATATTCCATAGTACAATATTTAAAAGGCACATATTTTCCACGTAGTAGACTTCTGTCAATTTATTTTACTTCGGTCACAAGAAAATGCTGGTTTTTTGAATAATATTGTTTGGTCGGACGAAGCCAGATTCATAAAAAATGGATTGTTTAATCGACGCAATTCGTACTATTGGAGCGACTCAAACGTACATCCATTAAGAGAATTAAATTTTCAAGAGTCTTGGTAGTTTGACGTGTATTGCTATAAGAAATGACGGCGTCGTCGCCCTAGAATTCTACCAAGATAATCCGTATGGTAAGTTAGCTATTTTTGAAGACTTCTAGATACAAAATACGTTTTTTAACTTATAGGTGAGTGCTACTTCGACATTTTGAGAAATTTGGAAGTTAACTATTTAGATAACTTGCCGCTGACTGTTCATAGAAATCTATTTTATTAACATGGTAAGGCGCCTCTACATTATAGTCATTTAGTTAACAATCATCTGCAAAATTTGTTTTATGATCTATGGATAGCCAAGAATGGGCTATATCTTTGGCCACCTCGCTCCCCCGACTAAAAAAATACTTGATTTTTTTATTTGGGGGAGGACAATCTAAATAAAGTATACAACACCACATTAACCACTGTGGAAGATTGCACGCAGCGCGTCAGAATAACATTTGAAGATCTTAATCCTCAGACTAAATGTTACGTATATAGTGTTCTATATTATGGAATGGAAGCATGGACACTGAATCGAGAGGCAATGAGAAGACTTAACTCTTTTGAGATGTGGACCAATAGAAGAATTCAGAGGATTTCGTGGGTGGATCGAGTTACGAACGCCGAAGTGTTGAGAAGAATGGGGAAAGAAAAGGAAGTCGAGATAACAGTAAAACAGAGAAAACTGCAATATTTCGGACACATTATGCGAGGAGAAAGGTACAGCATCTTACGACTCATAATCCAGGGCAAAATAAGTGGCAGAAGAGGCGTGGGACGACGACGAATTTCATAGCTAAGAAACGTAAGGGAATGGTTTGAATGCAGTTCAAAACAACTGTTTAGAGCAACTGTCTCAAAAATTAAAATAGCTATTATGATTGACAACATCCGCAATGGAGAAGGCACTTGAAGAAGAATCCTCAGTCAGTAAGAAGAGCCATATATGAAGATTTCTTGCTTAGATGCGAAAAATGTTTGTAAGTACAACGGCGTCAATTTGAACATTTACTCAAATAATTTCTGTAACTTTATTTTTTTCACAACTGGTTTATATTTCTTTTAGCTTTTATGGATTTAAAGTTCTTGAAGTTTTTTTATATTCTTTTTAACAGTTGGTAGTGTTGGTTTCTGTTTCTTTGGATATCGGATCGCGAATGTATTGCGTGTTCTTAAAATAGCTCATATTCTCCATAAATAATAAATAAGTTTAAATAATCTTCGTGGGTGTAATTTAATCGCCCCAGCATGATTATTATTAATGAATGTCAAATGCTAAGAAATAGTGGCAATTCTGCAGGGTTCGGTTTTTTTATTTCCGCCGCGCCTCGCCGTTATGACCACTGACCTCTACTATGGACCCCTACTGTTGTTGGCTGTTAAAGTCAAAAAATGGCAAACCATGGTCGAAAAAATTCGTTTCTACACATCGAGCGCCAATCATCTTTTTGGACGTTGATCAGATAAGGGCATGCGCATAAGCGACTTCCTATTATCGATCGGTTGTTTCCATCCGTAAACAGAACAGTATCGGCTCAACGCCATTTTTGTGTTTATTTTTGCTTTGTGAGTTGCGTGCAATTTAAACGGATTTATAGCGTTTTAAGTGATTTATTTTATTTGTTTTTGTGTTTTTATTTAATATAATGGACTCCACAACGTGTATGGTTACCTTTTGCCAAAGCAAGGGCAGAATACCAGGAATTTCATATTTTCGGTATGTATTTTATGTTTTACTTAGGAAAGGTAATAATTCGGATTAGAGTAAATTTAGAGGTGGATGCCATTTTTGTTTTGTTTATTTTAATTTATTTTTGACAATTTTTTAATTTTTCCGATAAGAATTTATGAAATTTTATATAATACAGATGCTTCTATTAGTGTGCACTGTTTTTTTATCAAAAAAATCAAGAGAATTATGGAAAAAATCAAAAGAAACAAAACCAAAATGATACCGTCCTCTAGATTTACCCTAATCCCAATTATTATCTTCACAGTATAAGAAATGACTAAACTAACTCCCATGGGTAGACACTGACCGGATTATTCCCTTCTGCTTTAGATATTATTTGTGTCCATATGATGTGACTCCCAGAACAAGAAAGTTACATGACACCGACTTCTTTACTAAAGATTACAACCATGATTGCAACTTTGATAACTTGCTTGATTTAGACACCATTTATGACTAATTGAACTAACTAAATAGATTTTCGAATTTCGGTCCTGTCGATGGTCACCTGATAATTTTGTAGTGCGCATGCCGACATCTGATCTACGATGTTTACATTTTATTGTCGTAAATTTGCCGTCTTTGGGATTAAACTTTGCGGATCTAATAAATATTTTATCTATGGTCATGACCAACTAATAACGAAAGTAAAAAGCTGTACAATAGAAAAATGTTGCATTGCCAATATTTTGAAAACTACAAATTCTTGGAATGGACAACCTTATACAAAGTTACCCTTATTTTCAGTGCTTAATATGACAAAATTATAAAAATTGGTGCTTTTTATTCGAAAAAATTGACTTTTGACGATTTTTTAAATATAATTTTTATTCCTCTTTTTTTACCACTCTGTACTAATAATTTTCAAAATTTCATAAGTATACTACTAAAGTAGATCTTTGACTACAAGAAAACCAACCCAAATTAAATAATAAAAACGTCCATATAGGAAAAGTTTATAGTTAAGTTTTGGTCCGCAAACGTCATTTTTGACATAAAAATTTAAATATGATCGAAACGGTGAGACTTAAGTGTGGAATATTATGCGTGAAATATGTCTAGAATTTTACGTAGAAATCAAAAATGTAATAATATATAGGGTGTTCTATTTAAAATAAGCAAGTTGACATCTACTTCCGGTATAACCGGAAGTGACTCCATCTTGAAAATATTTTAGCCGGCTGTCCCCATGCACGTTAGTACACTGTCAAATTTTCAGAGTCTTCCTAATTATAATTTTCCCACAATCGATCCATAAAATTCCCGGAGAATTTCCCTGTATACAAGGTTTCTATGTGAATATTTTTTATATCACGCATTCAAAAATCACATCTTATATTGAATTAATGTTTATTTCAAGTTATTTAAAATTAAATAAAATATTTGAAGTCTAGATTAAACGTATAAAGTTTGTTATAAAGTAATTTTATTTTCTGTTACATTATTTACTGAAATAATGTTCGCATATGTAAAGTTACACAAAAAAGCAGAACAAAAATTTTACCTTATTTTGTTTTTGATAGAAAAAAATAGAAATATTGCTGATATACCAGCACACATCGTCACACAACAAAAAAAATTTTACATCTTTTATAACGTTAAAGTATTTACACGTTTCAGCAAAACAAGCTTCGTTGAATTTAATATTTACCTTCTCATGATAATAAACATATTCTTAAACAATATTCTTTTTCTTCGAGCTTATGTCTCTGACAAACAAAACACGGACTTATCTTACAGTCGTTTTGTCGTTTGATACACCTTCACATTTATCTGTCAGGTAACTTGGTGTCCTTGGCAGAGACTTTGCAAAATATTTCTTTGGCATTATAAAAATGAAAACGGTTAGGAAAGAGTTTTTTATATGAATACTTTAACGTTAAATCAATATAATAATGGAGGAAATTAAAAAATGAATTAAATCATCGATTGGTAACTGTCGCCTGGAGGAGTTCGCACAAAACTATGTAATAGTTTTATAAACTATATTAAAATTTTACGCCTCTGCACTAAATAATATATTTGAATTAATAAAGTTGTTTCTCTTTATCTAACACAACCTTATAAAGTACCAAAATATCAGTAGGGATAAATCCCTAATTAAATTCCTCTTACTTCAGAATGGCGCAATCACATTAATTATTCCCTATAAAGCTTAAAAGGTAAATCGGTTCATTTTGTGTGTTAATTGAAGGCAATTAAGGATATGTAAACGAAAATAGATAATATTACTAATTGATTTTTATGAATTATTAACAAAATTGTAGTTCTAATTGGCTCCGTTGGATTCTAATTATCCTATTTTACCCTAGTAGAAAATGTCAATCAATTGTCTTATATGTGTCGAAATTTAGTGGAAACTGACATGTTTTATCTTTGGTGTAAAATATTTTTTATTGTTAAACAAAATGAAGCATCAAAATAACTGAATTTTTTGTATTAGTTTCTATCATTTTTTTTATTAATCGATATGAGTTTGTTGAAAATTTTGATCAAAATTCCATGCGGAGAACTTCGTGTTGGTATCTACGATTTCACTTTATAGATTCTTGTTTGATTCATTGTTATTCATCAACAACAACTTGAAGAAGATCTTGGTTCAAAACTATCAGGAAATTAACGTCTTCTGATACAAAATGAAACGCTATTATGGGAATGGGTAAAATATTTTACTCAAATTTACGTCTAGAGTCTAAAAAATGTAACGTTTTAAGAACTCTCCCATATCTAAAAGTAATTATTATATATAAATACAGAGAGTATATCACTTAAAAGAGCTGTAGCTTAGTAACTGTGTAATTTTTTTTGGGAAACCGGGCAAAATCTCAATGCAATACAGCCTTGAGACCACCAAGAGAGCGCTACCTACGTGAACCACCCTTTCTCCAGTTCGTAGGAACAAGATGACTGAGGAAGAAGAAAATACTCCACCAAAAAGAGGACTCGGAGACGAGCGACTTTCATTGAAAATGACCCTTCTGGCAATATTCTAGTGACTGATTTTAGTAGGACGGGTGCAAGTTTCACCGAAAAATCAGTCACTGGAAAATCAGACTCCGAAGGGAAGACGCAAGTTGACCCACAGGAAAAAAAGCTTTACGGAGTCAAAAAGAGGAAGATCCAAAAAGCACAGGAAATGGCAGCAGGGACTTAGGCCAAAGAAGAACCAAGACCTAGGCCCCAAGCCAAAAAAGAGGATGCTGAAACAACAAATGACTGCACTCAGACTTAAGTATCTCCCCAGGAGACAAACGACCTGCCAAGAGGACCAAAAGTCAAGTAGTACAGGCTAGTACCTCTTATAGTAGAGCCTGAAGCCTGAAGTTATCCCAGAATAGCGATTGTTCGCAGTCGTCTCAGTGACTTAACACGTGATCAGATACAAGCAGACCTGATTCTATATAAACTTCTCAAGGTAATGGACGAGACATCCTCTGGCAGTGGCAGTCCTCCTGAATTCGAAGACAATAGATGCATAGGAGGCAAACTATGGATTATGTATGCAGAAGCTGGCTTCAACAATCTGTTACAATGTTGGAGAACGTATGGGAGGGGCAAATTTGACAGTAGTCGAGGCCAATGACCTTCTAAAAAGACCGAAAGTCCTCGTCTGGTTACCAGGAACAGAAGAGGTAGAAAGGTCAGGACTCGGCTATGAACTCAAAATCCAGGGATGAAAGTGAGAGACTGGACAAACCTAAGCCAAGAAACTGACGATTAAGGACAAACTTTTGCCTTCTCAGCAGATTCTGCATCTTTCACATACCTTGATCAGACCTAGTTCAAGGCATTTTATAAATTCGGAAAGGTGACTCTTCGAGGTCCAACAACTGAAAAAAAGTGAGGGTGATACAGGTAAACCTCAAGAACCCTGGATATACCAGGGGATTATAGGAATCGGATGTGAGCTTATATACTGCAGAACATCCCATAAATCAAGGATCTGTATAATGTATAAAAACACTCTAAAGTGCTTGCACAAAGTAGTCATATTTCCAGGGATCTTGTTGCTGCGAAGATAAGAGGAAAGGGAATAGGACCAAGAAACATAGCAATTGATTCAGCATACTTCTCTTACCACAACCTAGAAGAATCACCACTAAGCGCAGTGGAATACCTGGTGAGAGACTGTCGAGGAAATGGATCACTGGGTGTGACGCCAATGACCATCATGAAACTTGGTGAAGCTCTAACAACGACCAAACATGTAAGTCGGTCTTCCAATCCATAATGGTAAATAATTTAGACATAATGAATAAGTGTGATGATCGTACCTTTGTCACCAGGCAAAGGCCGGAGGTTATAGTTCTAATATTAAATACGACCTACGTCAGAAATTTTATAAAAAAACCTGGCATGTGTCTGAAGAGAAGAGCTGCTCTGATCACAAACACATCCATTTCGAGATAACGTATATAGAATAGGAACAAATTATCGAAATCTGCGGAAAACAAACTGGGGAAACTATTGCGTAGACTTGGAATGGAAACTAGTGGAAATTAAAAATTCTATAGTTAACATAACAGGCATAGAACTGATGGCAGAACAATTTACAGAGACCACCGTTTCATCCTAGAAAGCTAACTGTCCACATATCACTCAAAATTCTACCCGAAATATACCGTAGTGGACTACAGAACTAAAGGCGAAAAAAGGGCAGTTAGGAAACTCTGCAATAAGGCAAGAATATCAGGAAATTGGGACGAATATAGAACCTCTGACTGAGTACAATGGTACAACTTGCGTAAGACTAAGAGAGAATCATGAAAGAAGCACTGTAAGAAGATTGAGAAGACCCCAGAATGTGCCAGACTCCGAAAGATACTATCGAAGGATTTTCTAAAAACAAATACTGGTATGCATGCTTACACCAGGAAGGAAACGACGAACCGAAGACTTCCTATTGGTAGCTATTGTTCCACTCTATAGATTCTTGTTTGATTCATTGTTATTTTTTGACACCAACTTGAAAAAGATCTTAGTTCTATGCTATAAAGGAAATAAACGTTTTTGGATAGAAAATGAAACGCTAATATGGACAGATTGTGCCAGACCCCGTAGATACTCTCGAAGGACACACAATCATCAATAAACTCTCCAAAAATAAATACTGAGGAACATACTTATACCGGGAAGGAATCGATGACCGAATTGTTCCGGATACACTTCTCTAGGTCAACAATAATAGATGAGAGAGAGAGACTTGGAAGCTCATTGGGGCGGTAACCGCTACGACAAGATCTACCAAAGAGAACTGGCAGACATCAAAGAAGGGTATTACCTATGAAAAAATAAATGGACCACAAATTACCGGAATCGGACGGGATATTTCCGGCAACGCTGCAGCAGGGATCAGATCTTCTAATTAGCAAATTCTGTTACATATTAAGGTCAGGATAGTTCAGGTTAGTTCAGGTTAGTTTAGGTTAGTTTAGGTTAGTTTAGGGTAGTTTAGGTTAGTTTAGGTTAGTTTAGGTTAGTTCAGGTTAGTTCAGGTTAGTTCACGTTAGTTCGGGTTAGTTCAGGTTAGTTCAGGTTAGTTCAGGTTAGTTCAGGTTAGTTCAGGTTAGTTCAGGTTAGTTCAGGTTAGTTCAGGTTAGTTCAGGTTAGTTCAGGTTAGTTCAGGTTAGTTCAGGTTAGTTCAGGTTAGTTCAGGTTAGTTCAGGTTAGGATATATTCTAAAAATATGGAGGTAAGCTAGGGTACCAGTTAATTCCTAACAACATCGTAGAATGTTTCTGCATTCAACCTAGCTCCGATGCAGTGGCGCCGTGAATAACCCACCCTTACTCTCCGGCATAGCTCAGCATTTTTGCTCGCAGGTGCTACTACTAGCCTTCGACTGTACTCTGGAGTTTTTTTTTTGCCATTTTGAGTTTAATTAACTTTGTCTCTCGCCTCAATGTGAGGTATTGCCCCTCTCTTTAGAAACCAGTGGCATTATTTCCAATAATATAAAATAAGATAAACAGTTTAGTACTTTTAAATCATAACAAAATATCGAAGCTTCTTTGGTAGTGAAAATAATGAAGTGTTTCTGTTAATAAAAGTGATCTCACTAAACACTGAATTTAAGTTACTTAGAGAATGTTACACTGTTTATAACTTATATTATATTATACTACCCCTTTTATCAAAAAATTAATTCTGCCATTCCATATTTTAATCATTCAACATCTATAACATGTTAAGAAATTGATTATATCTTTGCTGTTGTCCATTGCAACCCGTTACATACATTTGCGCTAAAACTCACCTAATATTTATGGAACAAATTATTAATAACGACATATGAGTGGCCTCTCTCTCGGTAATAAATACGGATTTTCGAACGCTAATCCCCTGGTAATAAGATGGTTAGGATATATTTTGCAATCAAACAGATTAAGTAAACTGAATGATTTAATGCCCTTGGGGGCGGTGCAGCATTTATCCATGAAAACTTTATCCATTTTTATCAGCAATTTTATGCTTTATAACCCAAGGATAGCTGAAACATAAAATATGATATTACGATCTCTTTTATACCAATTTGAAAACTTAACTGAGACTACTGTGTATAGAACGGGAACTGAGATTATTGAGAAAAAATTTTTAATTTTCAATAGCATAAAATAGAATATATTACCGTAAAATACCGTACAGTGGGTCGCCATAATTACCTAATTTATCAATACTCATATATCTGTAATTATAACAAGTATACTATTGATCACAAACAAACATAAAATTACACAAGGCGACAAAATTTCCCCTAACATCAGACCCAGAAACGAGACTATAATTTTTCCAATGTTTTTGACGCGCCATATCCGATTTGACCCATTAGCTATGGTTTTGAAGATATCTTAACCTAGGAGTTCAAAAATGCTCTTTTTTGTTATATTGTAGGTTAGGTTTCAGTGTAGCATAAAAGTTTTAGACATGACACCACGGGACATATCACTCGTTGCCTTCAAAACCATTTTGAATCGTTTCAAAATCTGTTTTCCTTTTTGAGATATCGCTTGTCAAAATTTATGGTTATTCCAACCATTTGCACCATATGGGTATGGCAAAAAAATAGGCGCAATAATAAAAAAATATTCATTTTTCGAAAAATATGTCACAAGAAAGGTTGTCTGGAATGACTCAGAGAAATAGGAGGTTTTTGGGTTCTGATCACAAATCTGAAGTCAGAATTTGTTAAATTCAATATTCAAAAAACCAGTTCAACATGGCGTGTATGAAAATCGAAAAACCATAAAAATATTCGATAATTCCAGCCGAATCTTCCTACTTAAACCCCGAGTAACCAAATTTGGTCGGAATCATTGAATATTTTATGAAGGGTCCCGATTCTGTTTACAAATATTGACAGGCGTCAAAAACCTTCGGAAAAGTATAGTCTCGTTTCTGAGTTTGAAATATTGTCGGTCAGTGTTATTAATAATTAATTATAAATAACATTAATTTATGCAAATATAAGACAGTATCATATATAAAAAATATATACGTATGTTTTAGACAAACAGTTCAATTCCTCTTATTGCCGAATTCTGATATTCTGTAAAAATGGTTCAACCGTTTTCCAAAAGCATATTATTAAATATAATTCTACTTTGGGCAGTGTTATAGAAGTAACTTTTGAATTTATTAAAGCACAATAGACTGAACAGAACTCCAAACAAACAAAGTCAGTTTGGTTGGGATTTCAAAAAGTACGATACATTAATGTTCACTCTGTCTTCTAAATCTATAGGCACACCAATTTTTCGTATTATTAATAACTAGTTTTACTTTTTGAAAGAGAGTCTCCACAATATCACATTTTACCACTGCAGTCATGTCATCCGTATACATAGTCACATGATCAGCGCCAAGAATTGTAGGGAGATCGTTAATATAAAGTAGAAGTGAAAGCTATCCGAGAATCGATCCCAGAGGAACTCCTATTGTAATTAATTTCGATGATCACAAGGTTGATTCACACTTTACCTTCATTTCGCTGGTGAACAGATATGATTCAATCCATTGCAACAAATTACTATGCATACCTATGCTGTAAAGTTTAGAGGTGAGTAAAATTTTATTGATTGTGTCAAAGGCGTTAGATAAATCAAATAGTGTCGTTGTTACATATCTAACCTGATCTAAGCTGGAACAAATTAAATTTAATAAATGACCATATGCTGTATTAGTGACCTCTCTGGTATTAATATTCTTTTGATTATATACTTTCCCCAGTGTATTATATATATGATCTTCCACTTGACTGTTAATACTGTAACGGTTCAAATTTCAGCTTAAGCTTGGTTAATCTTACCTTATTTTTACAAATACTCTCGGTTTAGGCAGCACAATATTATTTCCGTTTAGCATTTATCATAATTTCTTTGAATAAAAGCATACTATTCGTTGCATTTCTGGTTATACTATATTACGAACCCTCGCAGTTCGATTTTCTTACTATTTCTTTTTTTAGCTCGGTTATTTTTACCCTACATTCTTACACCACGACGATTGGTTTAAATTACATTTCATTATTAGTTAATCATTATTTTTGTCGTGTGTTTGTTATTTTACTACACTGTGCTTGAATGATTTTTTTATGGATACAGAATTTACTTTTACCTTTTTTTTTCAGAAAAATCTCGATTTTTCTGCCTACTACTACTTGTCACGTGGTGGTATACGTGTTCATTGTAACCTTTGGTTACAGGAAATTTATTCCTTCATCTGAAATGTATTTATTTATTTTAAAAATAACTACAAGGATACTTATTTAATTTTTGAGCCGAGCATACTATTGATTAATCAATTGGATTATTTGACAAATTTATTTTAGCCGAATGTTGTTTGCCCAGGGTTATATTTTTGAGCTGTCATTTCTTTCATTTGGCCACTGTCTAAGTGACACAATACAATTTTGAAAAGGTAGTTAAAGAATGCAATTTTTATGAAATCCGTGATCGATTTGTAATACTGGGTAAAGGTATATTCACTTCTAATCTCCGTAGCCATTGAATTAATTACTAGCGAATTGACAGATGTGATAAGTAAAACTGAAAATATATGTTCCTAACCTCTGAATGCGGGTAGTTAAAATATGTCAAAGATTAGAGCAGGTGGGCAAAATCTAGTGTGATTTATGAAAGTAGCACACCAAAAGACATCAAAATTGGTGTTTTTTGGTGTTCTGTGTTTTTGTAGGACAAGATACTCACTATAATCTTGTGGTCTTATGCTTGTGAGTCCGTCAAATTCTGCAGCATATGAAAAGTAAATTTGTGGACATAATAACCGCAAATAAGCAAATTAATAATCTCGTAATTGAGAAGATACTGAGAAATATTAGTAGCCAAATAAACAGTCGAACTCATACTAGTATGACCAGTAGCATTGGTAAATATTCTAGTTGATTCAGTTTAAACCAGAAGAACTAAATATATTGCTGCGCCAAATGCTATACGTACAACAAATAATTAGTTCACCGAGTGCCACAGTAGTTATTTCACTATGCTGCTCTGTAAATACGCATTCTATAGATTTGATACTTCTACCAGCATTGCTTAAGCAAAAAACAATATAATATCTTTGTCCGAGAAGTGTAACCTACTCGAAATTAAGGAAAATCTAACTCAGTTCTCAAACATTCTTATTTGATAGTGGTAACCCTACTCACAGAACATTTCTAGTTATATGAACTTTTCATTTTCAAAATAAAATAATACACGCTTCAAAATTTAACTTCAAACAGTTGGATCTATCTATTTAACAAAATAGTATCTTGTTCTTACTTAAAATGTAGTTTGATTCATTTAATGGTTTGTAGAATTTACCAATATATATATATATATATATATATATACATATGAAAGTAGCCCATTATAGTGACTAAAACTTGAATTGATTTAAATGTCATTTTGTGGATTCTTCAAAATTATTTCGATCTTTCTTGCAGAAAACATCTGCCCTTTTAAAGTGGTGTCCATCAAATAAAATTTACGAAATCCATCGGTACTTAATTCATTCCGCCGACATAGTGTCTTCTGGTTCCACGTCCATTCATCTTATCTTAGATCAGTAGCCTGAAACACGTTTTCATAAAAATAACCCCTGTTTTAATGACCTAAAATGTCTTTTGACTTGTACCGTTGTTGAAATGTTGACAGCTGCAGAAGAAAACTGTTTTGTTATGCTAAATGTGAATTTTGGTTAAATTTTTCTTATAAATATGTAATAAGTAACAGTATTCTCTTGTAAAATAAGTACAAAAGAAGTACCAAAGATATAAGTTCTTAAAATAGGGTTTCTTATCTTACTGGTTTACATAATTTCAATAGAAATAATCATTAGGGAAATAGCTCCTATATACATGAAGTCAAAATGAAACTCATGCAGCAATCACTATATTATTTATTCTAGTTTTAGTGGAAGAAAGAAACATTTTTGCTGCTCAAACACCAGCATTTCTTATTTATTCAAATACGAACATTTAAAAAAATCATATCCTGCAAAATCACTACATAGTATAAAACAAAGTCGCTTTCTCTGTCTCTATGTCCCTTTGTATGCTTAAATCTTTAAAACTACGCACCGGATTTTGATGCGGTTTTTTTCAATAGATAGAGTGATTCAAGAGGAAGGTTTATATGTATAATAACATCCATTAAATAGTGGAGAAATACTGTTATTTTTGAGGTTTCTAATGTGATGTCGTTAATTATCATATTTTTTTCCGCTTACATTGCAAACGCAGGCTGAACCCTACGAGATTTATCAAAATAATGTACTAATTATTTGTACACATTGAAAAGGTCTACAGAAAACTCCGCGATGGTATATGTCTATCTCTCATGGATATCCCACAATAACATTTTTTTGTCATTTACTTTTTACGACAAATAATGGCAAATTTTGAAGCGATTTTAACCAATACAGCATTAATCCTTATCCAATTAAATAGCTTAAATACATTGTTGATTTAATATAGATCTATATGGTCCTTTACAGCACAAGATTTAAATGAATATTTTCGAAGATATTACAGATTTAAAATTGCGGGAAGTAGCGCTTGCGGCGGTACTGGCCGACCGGGGCGGCGGCAGCGTGCCTATAAATAGCGCGTCGGAGGCCGATGTAATAATTGTTGTAAAAATAAAATAAATAGTCACAGTTTTTCTGTAGTGTATTTAGTATCAGCATTGCACCCGTGCGAAGCCGGGGCGGGTCGCTAGTATATTGATAAAATGATTTTAAACACCAAAGTGAAACGCGTACTTTTTCAGTACACACTGAGTATACAAGCATTCTATTTTTCTATTGCAACTTTAACACCTGGATTTGAAAATCCAAGTTAGTGCCAGAAAATCAGGAAGTAGGAAAATTCGATGAATATACTTACTTAGAACATACATTGACACTAGTAAAGAAAATCAAACAGCTAATATATGCAAGCTAATTCGACTGATATGGGCTGGTGTACGAAAATTGCGCACAACAATTAGCTTAAAAAAAGAAGTTTTTAATACATGTATCAGTCATGGAGTAAAGTATACTTTCAGTTAGAAGCGCAAACTGTACAAAGAATTATCGAAAGGATGATGTCAGGGGTAAACTTAAAATGGAACAGGGGAGGGTATGTGATGCAGCGAGAAAATGAAAGGTGGATGAAACGCATAATACAGTGGAGACCTAGACAATATGAGAAGAGTATGGGACATTCGCAAAAAACGGTGGTTAAATGATATCAAGGAGATAGTGGAAAGAAACTATTACTAACAGTCACAGAACTGATTCGGAGACAAACAGTAAGGGAAGGCCAATAACTAGGGAGAGATATGGAAGGGCTACTAAAGAGATAGAGAAGAGATTAATGCTGTTGGGTTTTTTTTTTCAATGGGACGTCAACGTAAGCAAACTGGATAGGTTTAAAGATTTATAAAAATGAAGAAACCTATCGCTAAAAAAGCAAAATATCGTATACTAATATAGAAAAAAACATAAAACAAGAAAAAGGGAAGTAGTAATACTTGGAGTTGTTTTACCTTTTTCAAGCTAATCAATCAACAAAATCCCTTTTGAATCCCAAAAAACTGATGCCATAACCTTTGTTGCCGATCCTTCTGACTTGACCTATTTTGAAGCTGAACAAGCAGCTTCAATCCACTGTAAACGTTCTTGTTTCAGTTTACAATCATGATGATAAATCCAAGTCTCATCCGCAGTTACAAAATGATGCACAAAATCGGTTTTATTCTGCTCAAAACGCTTCAAATTACGCTTACAAATTTGTTTTCGATTCAGTTTTTGTTGAATTGTTAACGAATGCGGCACTATCTTTCCAAATACCTTTTTCATACGTAAGTCTTAGTGTAAAATATAGAGTTGTCGCATTTGGATCTTTACAAACAATATCATAGACTTGCTTAATGCTTTCTAGTGTTGTTGCACTTTTTGGAAGTCCACTACGTGATTCATCTTCAACGCTTGTACGGCCACGTTTAAACTCAAGAACCCATCGATGCACAGTTGGAAATGAACGAGCAGATTTCTTTAACACTCTCACCATTTTTATATGAATTTTTGTTGCTGATAAACCTTCCAAAACAAAGAATTTTAGCACTGCACGATATTCGGTTTTATCCATTGTATAAAAATTCATTGACACGTCAACTTTAAATGGCTTGTAAACAAAGAATGAATTGACAGATAGAAATAAACTTTTCTGTGTGTTCATATAGAAGATAAAATATTAAAATGGCGTATAAATCTTGATTCCTGTACTGGTTAATAGGTGTCGCCTTTAAAACTTTACAACCAACCGTACAAAAAAGAACTGAAAACGTTAGAATTCCAATTAGCCAAAATGGTGCAAAAATATTTAAATCATACTGTTACTCCTAGAATTACATTTTACAGAAGTACAAATTAAGTACCCGGGTAGGTAAAAGAAGGCAATGGATCAGTAAAATAAATAAGCTAAAGCGGTTGTAGTCTACAAAAGAGTTATTAGAAAAAGATTTCGCGTTCTGGTAAAAAGTACTTTTCAGTGATCCAAGCAAATTCAACAATTTCAGGTCATTTAGATGTCATGTATGGAGAAGAACCAAAATAAATAAATCGTTCTAGGAAAATGATAAGCTCGCTACTCTCAGAAGGAGAGGAAGTAGCATATATGCCTATGCCTAAAGGACTAGGAAATTTACATTTAAAAGATTACTCATTGGATCAAAATATGAATTTGAATATTCTGAAATAAAATTTAAAACAAATTGTTGAAAATTTTGGAGTTAAGTTGCTTTATATTATTTTTGTGCAGAAAACTTAAGGCAGCTATACATTCGACCTTCGATCATACTCTAGATTTAAACAACAATAGATTTGTTTGAAGGCTGTTTATGGTCGGTGGGGGAGACGCTTTTTTGATGTTTGACAGACATAAACATATTTACATATCTTGTCTTTCAGTTTAATTATTTGTCGTGACTTTTTTCGGTGTTTTTAAGTGTTAGAAATTACTATAAATGCGAAGTTTACAATTAATATTAACAAAAAGATGATTTAAAAACATTTTTATCGGTAAATATTGTTAGATATTGTTTACATATTGAAAATAACAATAATAAAAATTTAGGCAACCATATATTCATACTTTGTTTTCAGAATTGACGTACCCAGGGGTATGTTCGAAGAACGTACCGATGATACTCGTTTAAATAATGCAATTAGAAAAGGATAGCATAAAATCGGTATGTCTGTACCAAGAAATTAAATATCTACTGTTTATCAACACTTTATCAAATATATATAAAAATATTATTACGTTATTCAGCGTTCAAACAACCGGGCCCTAGTTCTGACGTTATGCTACTTCTACAGGGGTATGTTCGAAGCATTCGACAATTCAACATTCATACAAACGGTATCTTATGAAAAAGAATAATGTAAAATATTGATAGAATATTTCGAAAAATTAGTTTGTCTATGCCAAAAAGATTAGGGAATATCATTAAAAACATAGGTTTGCAACATAGTATTTTTCTAACTGGACGAGTATTAAGAAATTTTACTTGTTTTCATGCCATTAATTTTATTTACTTAAAAGTTAATATTTTAGTTCGTTTTTGTAAGTATTTAGGTTTTGTGTAGGTGTGTTGGGTTTTATGTCATTAGTTTGAACCAAATGGCCAGCAATTAATTTTAGATTTTAATTTACAAATAAAATAAATATCAGCAAGTGCAAGGTTCATTATGACCGTTTCTGCTTCATAAAGATATAGAAACAGACGTAACTACACATGATAATAAAAAACATTAATCTTTTTTTAGGTTTCGCAACAGTAATATCAAAACAGAATTAGTATAATAACGATGTTTTTTTGGAAAAATCTTAATTGCAGCATTATTTTTGTTGAAATTTTGTATAAAAATATCTTTTAAAATAAATTCCGGTATTCTGTAAGATAACTTAATTTCCATTTGTAGCGCGTCTTGCAAAATTTTAGATGTATTATTGTCAATTTTCCAGGTCACGAAAGCAGGATTTTAAGATTTAATAATATTCTTGACAGCTTCATAAATCTTGGCACTTTGCCACTATTCTTCATACTGCGAAATACTTTAAGAAACGTATAAAGTCACAATTACTGACATTTATTATCTTTTTGACCCGCATTCTACAATGTTATAATTTTAAAAAATGTTTAAAATGATATATAAAGTGACATAAAATATATTGATGAAAGAATTCTTACCTCTATAAACTGATATACAATATCAACAAATTTTATTCTATGCGTTGCTTTTGTGAACAATTGCTTCCTTTTTTTATAGTCTAAGTTTATATTGCGACTATTTTATTACAATATACAGGGTGCTTCATAATTATATTTTTGAAAATCCTTAGATAGTTTAAAGCAAAAATATGTACGAGTAAAGCTCAAATGTTCCACATAAATTGATGTTATCATATATTCTTTAATTCATGGGAGATCAATTTTTAATAAAAAAAATAGTGTATAGATAAATATTTTGTTTAAAACAAGAAGATAATTGGGTAGAAGTTTCGTTTGTGGTTATTTTAGGTGCTTTAATACGTTTTATCAAGAACAAACTGTTAATAAAAAGAATTGGATTAATGGATTGGTAAAATCTCAGATATGTTAATAATTAAATTATTGTAATTAGACACACTTTTAAATAAATGTTATCATAAAACAATTAAATTGTCTTTTTTACCAGTTGCAGTGGTAATAAAGAGTACTTTAACCCTATTAAAAAATAATAAAGTCAAATCGACTATAACCGAACCCTAACATAATAGGTACCCGATACTCATCGGTCGTTTTTTTTTATCATTTTTTTTTATAATTCTGCTTACATTTGAATAATAGTCTCCTCAGATCAAAGGAAAAATCTGTCTTTATCTCATTAATTCGAAATTATATTAAATCATCTGTTCCAATTAAACTCGATAATTTTAATCGACCAGGGGTAAAATGACTGAACAACTTTCCTGAATCGAAGTTGAACGCCTAAAATGATTTATATTTTATTGAATAACTCGCTCCGCTTTGATTGTGTGCATTCATCGGGGGTTTACAATGAAAATCAAATTATCATTCAAATTCAGTAATCATTCGCAAGTAATTAGTTTTTTTTTCTTCGGAACATTGTTAATTGTTACGGAAATGACCTAATTATTATGTTTCATAATTTTTAGATTATCATTATTTATTTTTAACGCCTACGTCTTCTTGAATCTGATACATGGTAGTATATATATATATATATATATATATATATATATATATATATATATATATATATATATATATATATATATATGTGTGTTTATGCGACTTTCACGGATTCCTCCTGGGAAATGCAATAGCAGTGGATATATCCACATTATGCCGTTGTCATGGTGAAATCACATTTAGCAAACATACATTTATTTGCAAGTCCATATATAAATGAACTAAAATGCGACCAGCAAATGTCCTTTCCGTGTTAGAGGTTGCACAGTTTGAATAAATTGCTACAGAGTACAATTTATCCTATTCCACCACCATCGAGATGATGGCCAACCTGTACCACCATATCAAGAAGAAAGTCAAAACCTACCCTCCCCGGTACAGTGATACGGTAGAGGTACATGTTTCGTTTCTACTAGACTCATCAAGGTACTGATATGTACCTGTTTGTGCAAAGGACAAATCGGCAACCTCTAACAAAGAAAGAATATGATGGAACGAAATTTGCATTTACTGTTCGTATTTTACTTCTATTATTTACTGAGTTGTATATAGTTGTACCTTTGCCGAATGTGATTTTAACATTCATTCATTCATTCATATCAGCCCGTTTTCATCCACTCCTGAATGTAGGCCTCTTCCATATTTTTCCATTTCTGTCGGTCCGTAGCAATCCCCATCCAGTTTTTTCCGGCAATTTTCTGGATGTCGTCACGCAATCTCTTTTGGGGCCTGCCAACACTTCTCTTGTTCTCTCTTGGCCGCCATGCTGTTATCTTGTATGTCCATCTGTCTATGTCATGTCTTGCGATATGTCCAGCCCATCTCCATTTTAGCTGCGCTACTCGTTTGCTCACATCTGTTATTTTCGTTCTTCTTCTGATTTCTTGATTTGGAACTCTATCTCGTAAACTAATTCCCAGCATAGCCCTTTCCATTGCTTGTTGTGTAACCCGAAGCTTATCAATGGCTTTACATGTTAAGGAGGTTGTTTCAATACCATAAGTAAGAAGTAGCATTACAACGGCATAATATATATATATATATATATATATATATATATATATATATATATATATATATATATATATATATATATATATATATATACTGCTCTTGCATCTCACACAGAGGAATGCGTGAAAGCCGCATAAACGTATATACGCCATCCGGCGGGAGGTCGGCGAAGTCGCGTTCAGTGTTGCATGCTTCCTTCCGATCTGTCCTTTGCACAAACAGGTGCATGTCGGTATCCTAATGAGTCTAATAGAGACGAAACATCTACATCTGCCATATCGCCGTAGCGGGGAGGATAAGTTTTGACTTTCTTCTCGATATAGTGGTACATTAGGTAGGCCATCATCTCAATGGTGGTGGAATAGAATAAATTGTGGTCTGTAGTAATTTATTTAAACTGTAGAACCTCAAACAGAAAGGATATGATGGAACAAAGTTTGTATTTACTGTTCGCATCTTACTTCATATATATACATATATATATATATATATATATATATATATATATATATATATATATATATATATATATCACATGCTATAATATGATTTTGTTGGTGGAAATTCATAATTTTCCAGTATTATAATAAAAGAAACTGATTCCTGTTGAAAAACTTCTAAAATCAAGCCAATTAAAATAAATTAAAAAACAATAAATTATATAAACAATTATTTTAAGCCAAGAATAAAATTATTTTGAATTTAATAATAAAATTTATAGCAGCTATTAGCTGAAATATTTATGGGTTTTCTAGAAACTGATATCAGCAACTACCTCCTCTTTAAAAAGTCCCATGCAACAATACATAAAAATCATGCTATCCTAGCAGCACATCACAGCAGGGTGCGTAGATTCATTTCAGTTCCCCTTCAATTAGGTTTTCATAATCGAAAAAGTATTGCATCAAAAAATGTACAAAAACATAAAATTTTTATAAAAAAATTGAACCAACTTCTAAAAGTGCGCTAAAAAGTGAAAAATAACTAGAAATTTTTATATGAAATTGATATTTTTGAAGTCGGTGCCAAACTAATATCTGACAAAACGTAATTCGCATAAACAGATTAAAAATACTTTATTTGTAATTGCTTTCTTACCATAATTTCTATATATTAGTAGTTATTTATTTCATTTAGAAATAATTTGGCGCCGACTTCAAAAATTTCAATTTCATATAAAAATTTCTAGTTATTTTTCACTTTTTAGCACACTTTTAGAAGTCGGTTCAATTTTTTTATAAAAATTTTATTTTTCGATTTTTAGTTTTGAATTCATTATGATATTCATAAATTATTTGAACTAAGTGCTAATCGAGATTAGTGCACCTCGCAATGGCTCCAAGGTAGCAAAAAAGTACCCAGTTTATTCTAATTATAAATCACCCACCATTAAAAATTCTTTGATTCTTAGAGTTCTCCAAATATCAATGAAATTGTGTCAAACGAATATTTAGTCTGTCATAGTAAATCCACTATCTTAAATTTCAAATTAATTTTAGATTGGTAATATAGGCCCCAAAACCTTCCAATATCGATATTTAAAGAAAATAAATTAATTTTTTATCCATCATATTGGATACGCGATATTGAATTTTTTAAAACAATGTTAGCATCGTCATGTGTGACCCCGAAAACTCTCCCGTACCAATTTTGGGGAAAATCGGACAAAAAGGATTTTTTTGTCGGCTATATTGGATCCGCCAAATTGTATTTTTTAAAAATTATTTTAGATTCGTCATATGCGACCCCGAAAACTCCCCCGTACTAATTTTGGGGAAAATCGAACAAAATTGATTTTTGTCAACCATATTGGATCGGCCATATTGAATTTTTTAAAAATAATTTCAGAATCAGAGGCACCGAAAACTTCCCCATACAAAATTAATTTTTTTGGCCGCCATATTGTAAGCGCCATCTTGGATTTTACTGCACCAATTTCATCTAAAAAAATATGGGACCACCGCAGCAACTTTCTTTACATAACATAAAAAATTTCATTTTAATCGGTGCAACCGTTCCGGAGTTATCGGTGTACATACATAAAAAAAAAATACATAGTCGACGAATTGAGAACCTCCTTCTTATAGAAGTCAGTTAAAAATAGATATAACCTGCCCTACAGAAAAAGAAGAATCGAATAGATACCGAATAATTACATATAAGTAATTTCTGCTAATTTTTAAAATTTGAGCTTCGAGAAAATGCAAAAAAAAATACTTGCACACTATCAGAAGTGACTCTTTCTTTAAGTAATTAAAAATGATATTGTGGGGTTCTTGAGGCGTTCTTTAAACATCGATATTGGTAGGTTTTGGGGCCTAAAATACCAATCTAAATCAATTTGAAATTTAAGATAGTGGATTTACTATGACAAACTAAATATTTGTTTGCCACAATTTTACTGGTGTTTGGAAAACTCTAAGAACCAAAGAATTTTTAGTGGTTAATTTTAGGGTGATGGGTATTTTTTTGTCACCTTGGAATCATTGCGAAGTACACTAATCTTGATTAGTACTTAGTTCAAATAATTTACGGATATCATAATGAATTCTAAAACTAAAAATAGAAAAATAAAATTTTTATAAAAAAATTTAACCGACTTCTAAAAGTGCGCTAAAAAGTGAAAAATAACTATAAATTTTAATATGAAATGGATTTTTTAAAGTCGGCGCCAAATTATTTGTAAAAGAAATAAATAACTACTAATATATACAAATTATGGTGAGAAAGCAATTACAAATAAAGTATTTTTAATCTGTGTATGCGAATCACATTTTGTCAGGTATTAGTTTGACGCCGACTTCAAAAAGTTTAATTTCATATAAAAATTCATAGTTATATTTCAAAACTAGCTGTAAATGACCACAAACAGAAGCGGCGTCATATCTAAGTTGTTATGTATTAAGTAATTCGGTGCGAATCAAGTAGGGGTTTTTACATGATTGTTTTTAAAATAATGAAATATAGAGTTTACAGTAATGTACATTAGATAAAAATTATTTTTTCATGAATTCTATCCTAAATGTGTTTTAGAAAATATCTTACGTTATTTATTGCTATTTTCAATCAAGCACAGAATTTTTCAATAAATAGACACACTGTTCTAGTTTAGCTAGATTCATTTGTTATTTCAAACATTTCATAAAATATAAATTAATTGACAATAGTAAGTCAATCATTTGCAGGAGCAATATAAGTTACGAAAATCGAGTACCCATCTAATATCTTCATGAAATGTCCTAAGAACTAAAAGCACACGTCTAAATACAAAATTTTTCGAAAATACAGAGCCAAATAAAGGTACCATAAGAATTTCAGACTCTTACAAAAATCGTCCTTCTGTTTATGAGGTAAAATAATTATTTTTTTTTGTATGAAGTACCTATTGCAGTAATGTAAAAAATTGGCTTTCACGTCAGGGTATTCAAAAGATTCATCTTAAAATTTCTCTCTTTCTCTCTCTAGCATTACAACCTAGGGTGGGTTTTTGCTGACTTCAAAATCTACCTCCACTTGCTGCGATCCATCATCAGTTCCTCCACGCGTTCGACGTTTAGGGTTTGTAAGTCTGCTGCAACGTTATATCTCCACCTTATCCTTGGTCTTCCTAGCGGCCGCTTTCCTTCTGGGTTCTCTTCCCATTCCAACTTGACGATGCGTTGATCTTGTCTCATAACATGGCCGGCCCATCTTAATGTTTCTGCTTTTATTATTTTCACTATATCTGGCTGGTTGTATAGTTCCTCCAATTCCTCGTTTGTTCTCGTTCTATATTGCTGTGTGGTGTTGTCCCTGACCGGTCCGTATATCTCTCTAAGCATTCTTCTTTCTGCGATTTTCAGTCTATTTTCATTTTGTTTTGTCAACGTCCATGTTTCACATGCATATGTCATTACCGGTCTTATAACTACTTGATATATTCTTATTTTCGTGAGGCGGGATATATTTTTCGATTTCATTATCTTTTGCAGCCCATACCAGCAGCGGTTGCCTCCTTGTATTCTGTTGTTAATCTCTTGTGTAATGTTGTTGTCAGAGGTGATCGTTGCTCCCAAATATTTAAACTGATGGACCCTTTCAAAATTGTAGCGGTTCATAGTAACGTTCTGTCCTCTTCTCTCTCGCCGTTCCGTTCTTGTTGTAGCCATATATTTTGTTTTTTCTTCGTTGATTCGTAGGGCAACTTTCTTTGCGGCATTTTCCAATTTGAAGAACTCTTTCTTGACACTGGTAGTTGTATTACCTACAATATCGATATCATCAGCGAACGCCAATATGATGCGCGGACCTTGATTTCTAAAGAGGAGCGTTTTTGTGTTGGTTTTTCGCACGATGCTCTCCAAGGCGAAGTTAAAGAGGAGTGGAGACAGCGCATTGCCTTGTTTAAGACCACTGTTAATTTTAAAGAAGGTTGACAATCTTCCTTCAAGTCTTACTGCACTTGTAGATCCCTCTACCCATGTTTTGGTGAGGTTAATTAGCTTCTTCGGTATGCCCAGTTCTGCCATGGCATTCCACAAATCCACTCTTATGATGCTATCGTATGCTTGTTTAAAATCTATAAATAGCTGGTGCAATGTTTTGTTGTATTCCCAACATTTCTCCATTAATTGCCTAATCGTGAATATCTGATCTACAGTTGAGCGGTTTTTTCTAAAAGTCTTAAATCGTTTCACAAAAAAGTTGTAAACCTTTTGAATAGTAACTAAAACTGTGGTATTTTTCTAAAGTATATTGTTTAAATTGGCTGAGTAATGCATCAGTACCTTGAATTTTAAAAATCAGCGGGAATTACTATTATATCCTCGAATTTGAGCCTCAGAAATTTGCATTTTACATAGATTTTATGGAGACAACCTGTATATCTAAAATAGCATAAATGTCTTTAATTATAACAACAACTTTTGCGTGTGCATCGTCCTTCAACAAATTGAAACATCACCAACGACAAACAAGCTCAACCTAAATTCCTTTATAGGAAAAAAAAACCAAATCAAATGACTGAACCGTAACTCTTCACAAATTTGAAGCTTGCCGTTGGTGTTCCACCACAATGAACAAAAACATTAAAATAAGATTTTTTTCTATTAGTTTTTTTTTCTCGTTCATTTGAAAAATGTATTGTAACCAATAATGATTACCTTTTTGGAACATACAAAGGAACTTAATATGTTCATAATATTTAACTATCAGGGTATTTTATCAATTTCACATCATGCTTTGATTGCGCCTTATAAAAAACTAAATTTGTTTTAAAGCAAATACCATTATAGGCACACCATTAGTGGACAATACCCATAAAATAAAACAAAAATGACCATGAAACAAGTTTTTTTTCTTCGATTACCTACACATTTTTTAAATTTAACTATCTCGCTGGTGAATGGATTTAAAATAAAATAGTTCTCGATACTAAAGAGAATGAAAATTGGATCTATTATTGTTCCACGATAGCAAATAATAATAGTTATTACTTGCAAGTAAAACTAGAACGGTCATTTTTATCCAAAATGGAAACCACACAAAGGTATTTATTTATAAATCGGGGCCACCGCCTATGTGCTGTGTATACGCGGACCGAGAAAAATGTGATTTTAAGTATTATTTGATAAGTTATCTGGCAACTGGTTAGGCCAATATCAAAAATTATTAATCCTCTTACTCTAAGAAATGGTAAACTTGATCACATTTTCGATAAGTACGGGGTGTCCCATTTTCGAGACTTTTAGGAGGTATTGCATCAACAAAATTCAGTCACATTTATACAAAATGGCCATTAAAAATTTTGACGAAAGAGTGAGTATGTAACTCTATCCTATCTACGGGATGTTCCATTTTTGACACTTTTAGTGAGTATTGGAGTTATTATCAAAGATAGAGTGTTGCCTGTTTCACTTGAGTATTCTACTTTTTAATGAAACGGCGCCAAACTAATACCTGACAAAATGTGATTTGCATGAACAGATTAATAAAACTTCATTTATAATTGTTTTCTTACCATAATTTGTATATATTATTAGTTATTTATTTCATTTACAAATAATTTGGCGTATAAACATTTATGGTTTTTTTCACTTGTTAACGCACTTTCAGAAGTCGGTTCAATTTTTTTATAAAAATTTTATTTTTCTATTTTCAGTTTTAGAATTCATTATTATATCCATAAATTATTTAAACTAAGTAGAAATCGAGATTAAAGTACATCGCAATGACTCCAAGGTGGCAAAAAAGTACCCATTTTATCCAAAGTTGTAAATCACCCTAAAATGAACCACTAGAAATTCTTTGGTTCTTAAAGTTTTCCAAATACCAGTAAAATTGTGTCAAACAAATATTTAGTCTATCATACATAGTAAATCCATTATCTTAAATTTCAAATTAATTTTAGATTGGTAATATAGGCCCTTCCAATATCGATGTTTAAAGAACCTGAGATGTAAATTTCCTAGCTCGATATATTTTATACTGCATAATGAATTTGTATACGCCTCAAGAACCCCACAATATCAATTTTAGACAAAATCGGAATATGTAAAATTTTCTATCCCTCATATTATATCTTATCAACTTAATAGGTTGTAAAAAATTAAGTTCATATTCGTTACACACTACCCCAAAAACCCTCTAATACGAAATCTGAAAAATGCGAATAAGGTACAATTTTCAATCCACCATATTGCATCCGCTATATTGAAATTCAAAAAAATTATTTTAAATCTTAATCTAATCTAAACCTAAACTCTTCAAAGCCCCCTAGTACCAATTTTGGATGAAATCCGGAAATTTAAAATTTCTTGATTTACATTCGCTATTTACATCCTTGAAAACGATTCTTGGATTCGCCATATTGAATTCTAAAAAAATACTTTTAAGTTCATAATTTACACACTCAAGTACCCCCTATTTCAGTTTGGAAGAAAATCGAAAAATGTAAAATTTTTAGGAAACCTTATTAAATCTGCCAGATTGATTTTTTCAAAAAATATTTTAAATTCATAATTAACACTAACAAAAATACTCCAATGCTGATTTTAGACAAGATCGGGAGATGTAGAATTTTTAATCCGCCATCTTGGATTCACCATATTGAGTTTTTCAAAAATAATTTCAGATTGGTTATTTGCGACCCCGAAAACTCCCCTGTACTAATTTTAAAGAAAATCGGAGAAAATTTATTTTTTCGCCCGCATTTTTGGATCCGCCATATTGAATTTTTTAAAAATATTTTGAATCCATTATGTGCGATCCCAAAAACTTCCCCACGCCAATTTTTGGAGAAAACCAGACAAAATTAAATTTTTTGTCCGCCATATTGAATTCTTTAAAAATAATTTTAGATTCGTTGTGTACGATTTCCCTCATACCAATTTTGGAGAAAATCAGACAAAATTAATTTTTTTGGCCGCCATATTGTCAGCGCCATCTTGGAGTTTACCACACCAATTTCATCCAGAAAAGTATGGGATCACCTTCCTGAACATAACGTAAGAAATTTCATTGAAATCGGTGCCGCCGTTCCGGAGTAATCGGTGTACTTACATAAAAAAAAAATTAAATTCCCGACGAATTGAGAACCTGCTTCTTTTAGAAGGAAAAGAAAATTTTGGAAAGTTCAGGTTTAAATTTCATCAAGGCGATTTAATTTTTTTCTACAGCCGGGTCACTATGTTTGCTTTTAGAAATATCTATAGTTGTTTTTGCCAGTTTCTTAATAAAATTATTATTAGCTATTTCCACAATTTTTTTTGATGCAATGTATTGGTAATTGTTGGAATATTTAATCTAGAAAGAATTGTATTAATTTTTGTTTCTCCATTACCGCATCAACTAAAGCTGAAAATTTATTATAAATATATTGTGGAATAAAGTTTTCTTCTCATTTACGTTTTTTTGCATTCAGTAAAATCTGACGCCATTGTCTACGTTTGAGGCTTAAAAATTTACTAGCATCTTTGATATGAGTCATTTGCATGATTTGAGTAAACGTTTCACTACTTTACAAATTTATTTATTATGAAAGAGTAAGGTTAGACTGCCTCGAAGATAAACATATACATTAATAAAATTTTTATGAAAAAAATTAAACCGACTTCTAAAGGTGCGCTAAAAAGTGAAAAAAACTATAAATTTTTGTATGAAATTGAAATTTATGAAGTCGGCACAGATTAACAATACTTTATATACTTACCATAATTTGTATATATTAGTAGTTATTTATTTTATTTAGAAATAATTTTGCGCCGATTTCAAAAATTTCAATTTCATATAAAAATTTACAGTTATTTTTCACTTTTTGACGCACTCTTAAGAGTCGGTTCAATTTTTTTTATAAAGATTTTATTTTTTGATTTTTAGTTTTGAATTCATTATGATATCCATAAGTTATTTGATCTAAGTAATCGAGATTAGTATACCTCGTAATGACTCCAGGGTGACAAAAAAGTACCCATTTTATCCAAAGTTGTAAATTACCCTAAAATGAACCAGTAAAAATTCTTTGATTCTTAGAGTTCTCCAAATAGCATTGAAATTGTGTCAAACAAATATTTAGTCTGTCATAGTAAATCCACTATTTTAAATCCCAAATTAATTTTAGATTGGTAATATAGGCTTCAAAACCTTTCAATATCGATATTTAAAGAACGTGGACGTAAATTTCTTAGCCCGATATATTTTATACTGCTTATTGAATTTGTATCCGCACCAAAAACTCCGCAATATCAATTTTATACAAAATAGGAAAATGTAAAATTTTCAGTCCCTCATATTGTATCTTATCAATCTAATAGATGTAAAAAATTAATTTCAAAAAACCCTAAAAACCCCCTAATACCAAATCTGAAAAAATGCGAATAAGGTAAAATTTTCAACCCACCATATTGGATCCGCCAAATTGAAATTCAAAAAAATTATTTTAACATCATAATCTAATCTAAATCTAAAGCCTTCAATGCTCTCTAGTACTAATTTTGGATGAAATCTGGAAATTTAAAATTTCCATACCGTCATATTGGATCTGACGTATTAGATTTCTTAAAATAATTTTATATTCGTTATTTACATCCTCAAAAACGATTCAGTCCCACCTCTGAACAAAATCGAAAAATGTAAAATTGTTAGTACACTATATTGGATTTGCCATATTGAATCCTGAAAAAATACTTTTAAAGTCATAGTTTACACTTTCAAGGACCCCCTATATCAGTTTTTGGAGAAAATCGAAAAATGAAAATTTTTTAGGAGGCCATATTGAATCCGCCAGATTAAATTTTTTAAAGAATATTTTAAATTCGTAATTAACACTAACAAAAATCCCCCAATACTGATTTTACACAAAATCGAGCAATGAGAATTTTTATTCCGCCATATTTATTTTTTTTTAAATAATTTCAGATTCGTAATATATGATTCCAAAAAGTTCCCCATACCAATTTTTAAAAAAATCAGACAAAATTAATTTTTATATTGAATTTTTTAAAAATAATTTTAGATTCGTAATGTGCGCCCCAAAAACTCCCCTATACCAATTTTGGAGAAAATTGAACAAAATTGATTTTTTTCGTCCGCCATATTGGATACGCCATATTGAATTATTTAAAAATAATTCTAGATTCGTTATGTGCGAACCTGAAAACTCCCCGTACCAATTTTGGAGAAAATCGGATCAAATTGATTTTTTTGTCCGCCATATTGTCAGTGCCATCTTGGATTTTACTGCACCAAAGAGTAATCGGTGTATATACATAAAAAAGTACCTAGTCGACGAATTGAGAACTTCCTCCTTTTAGAAGTCGGTTAAAGACAGAATGTTTCCGACTTAAACGGATCAAATACAGTTCCATATTTAATTATTTTTTTTGTAATATTTTCTGTTTTTAATGTTAAATGCCTCTTTATTAATATTTTAATTTAATTTGTCAAATATTATATACTACTAGCGACCCGCCCCGGCTTCGCACGGGTGCAATGCTGATACTAAATACACTACAGAAAAACTGTGACTATTTATTTTATTTTTACAACAATTATTACATCGGCCTCCGACGCGCTATTTATAGGCACACTGCCGCCGCCCCGGTCGGCCAGTACCGCCGCAAGCGCTACTTCCCGCAATTTTAAATCTGTAATATCTTCGAAAATATTCATTTAAATCTTGTGCTGTAAAGGACCATATAGATCTATATTAAATCAACAATGTATTTAAGCTATTTAATTGGATAAGGATTAATGCTGTATTGGTTAAAATCGCTTCAAAATTTGCCATTATTTGTCGTAAAAAGTAAATGACAAAAAAATGTTATTGTGGGATATCCATGAGAGATAGACATATACCATCGCGGAGTTTTCTGTAGACCTTTTCAATGTGTACAAATAATTAGTACATTATTTTGATAAATCTCGTAGGGTTCAGCCTGCGTTTGCAATGTAAGCGGAAAAAAATATGATAATTAACGACATCACATTAGAAACCTCAAAAATAACAGTATTTCTCCACTATTTAATGGATGTTATTATACATATAAACCTTCCTCTTGAATCACTCTATCTATTGAAAAAAACCGCATCAAAATCCGGTGCGTAGTTTTAAAGATTTAAGCATACAAAGGGACATAGGGACAGAGAAAGCGACTTTGTTTTATACTATGTAGTGATACCCCATTTGACTCATGTGCAGCGAATGGATCTTCTTAAAACAAACTTCGGATTAAAGCGAACTGGCAGGAAGTAAATAAGCTAATCCAATATAAGCAAAAAAAAACATAAATCAAGATCGGTTCCATACAAATCATTTTCAGATCAATCACTAAGTAAAAAATATATACAGAATAATCAGATTACCCTGTATATTATTCTACCATTTATAGTTCTGTCGTGTTAAATCTGAACGAGCGCCGGCAAATATTAATAGTAAAATAGTGACAACCTGCGGCATTATAAGCTGTATTGCTTTGTTTTAACAGTTACATTTTGTATCTTGGGTCGATTTGTAGGTCAGTAATGTCAGCATGACAGCAAAAAATTTAGCCGGAGACAAGGAAATAGTTTTAAAACAATTGAAGCACGCACGAAGCGGATCAATTTAAGAGGAACATTAGATCGTATTAAAGGAATTATTGTTTAGGTCTGAACTAGATATAAACAATAATTAACTTTTTGTTTCGAGAATTAGAACGTTTTATTTTAAATTGTATATTTTTTTTTGTGACATGGGAAATATTTCATGTTGTTTCTGAAATTGATTTAAGTACTAAAAAAATATAAATGAAATAAACTATAATTTTTACTAGTTAAAGAATATAAGCGAGCTGTAGTAAAAATTGGACAGGAAATATCCGAAGATGTGGAAATACAAAGGGGAGTCAGACAAGGGTGTATATTGTCACCTTTACTATTTAACGCTTATTCTGAAGAGGTCATATTGGAAAGTCTTGAATCTGAAACAGCAGGGATAAAGGTAAACGGAGTTTTAATCAACAATATTAGGTATGCAGATGACGCCGTAATAATGGCTGATAGTTTGAAAGACCTAGAAAAAATAATGAATAAAATATTAAGAGTTAGTGGAGAATATGGACTCTCTTTTAATACGAAAAAGGTCAATTTCATGATAGTTAGTAAAAATAACACCAATAATAATGAAACCCTAATGGTAGGAGTCCAGCACATAGAAAGAGTTAAGAAGTACCCTTACTTGGGAACCCTAATAACAGAAAATAATGTCTAAACCGTCGAAATAAAAACCAGAATCGAGAAAGCACGTGCCAATTTTATTAGAATGAAAAAGGTTATCTGCAGCAAAGATCTAACGTTAGCCCTGAAAATACGACTGACTAAATGTTACGTATACAGTGTTCTATATTATGGAATGGAAGCATGGACACTGAATCGAGAGGTATTGAGAAGACTTAACTCTTTTGAAATGTGGACCTATAGAAGAATTCAGAGGATTTCGTGGGTGGATCGAGTTACGAACGCCGAGGTGTTGAGAAGAATGGGGAAAGAAAAGGAAGTCGAGATAACAGTAAAACAGAGAAAACTGCAATATTTCGGACACATTATGCGGGGAGAAACGTACAGCATCTTACAGCTCATATTCCAAGGCAAAATAAGTGGCAGAAGAGGCGTAGGATGACGACGAATTTCATGGCTAAAAAACCTAAGAGAATGGTTTGGATGCAGTTTAAAACAACTATTTAAAGCAACTGCCTCAAAAATTAAAATAGCTATTATGATTGCCCACCTCCGCAATGGAGAAGGCACTTGAAGAAGAAGAAAGAATATAAGTTGAGGCTTTTAAAGTGTTAAAAGCGATAACGAGAAAATGAAATATTTTATCAAAAGGCTGTTGTAGTATTAAAACGGTAGGGGTTCAGATTTTAGGATATTCTTATCATTTACCTACTTTCTACATATTCAAAACGAAGACAACTGTGAAATATCACTCTCATGAAGCAGAAGTTCTTATGAACCTGCACTTTTTTCTTTAAACTCGATAATTAAAAAAGTTTACTACAATGAAAAATATTTTAAAAAGCTCTCTCTATATCTCTGTGCCGATCCTACCACATATCTTGAAAAACTTAAGGACTCATTCGTAGAATCGAATGTGAAATGGAAATTCTCCATAATTTTAGATACACGAACAAAATGTCCTAGTAAAACTCATCGTCGGCACTTACAAATCTTCTACCAAAAACTAAAAAAATACCCTGATAACTTCACGCAACCACAAGTGAAGAAGTTCACATACTCCATAAAAATCTCGAACAATTAATAATAATTCTATACTCCATAAGACTTGATAAAGATGACATAATTGCAAACTTTGCTTTAAAATTCTCGTATTCGAGAATACCGGTAGACGAAGTACTGCACCAGATCGCCCACAGAGAAGACTCACCTTATAAACCCCACCAAACATTGCTCTAAGAATACACATTTCTTATTTGATGACCAAATATACAGGCAAGCAGATACCGTAAATCTCTTCATAATATATTTCGAAACCAAGGCTCTTAAAAGAATCTCACCATAAACTCAAACTTTGGAGTCATTACGTGGACGATGTATTTATGATAGGGCCTCTATAACAAACAACAGCTCAACTGCTTACTTGAATTTATTATCTCTATTCACTCGAATATATAGTTGACTCTACAACTTGATAAAAACAATAAATTCCCCTTTCTTAGACGTCCTAGTGAAGGAGACAAGAGATGAACACCTGCTGCATACACTATTTGGAAAACCAACGTACACGAACAATATCCCAATGCTGATTCACATCATTACCTCTCACAAATAGAGGATATAGCTCACACCTTAATTTCATGATCTCTTCGTCTTTTAGACAATCAACGAAAAGAAAAGTATTGTTACACACAAAGAAGATTTCGAATGAAATGGTTGTAAAATTACAACATAAACTCACGCAAGAATTAAAATAGTAGAAAAATCATCACACCGATTTTTCCGAAAACATAACAAATCTACAGCCTACAAACCATATAAAAATCTAGGTTCGTCTTTAAGACACCCAGAGGATAAAATCTTTTCGGCAAATGAAGGAGTATATAAGATTACACACGGCACTTGCAATAAAATATACATGGGCCAAAACAACAGAAGAATATTGGTAAGGCTAGAAACACTTAAAATCACCACAAGAAATAAATAGAGAACATCAACTCTGTTCCAACATCACTTCGAGCCAGGACACAAAATTGACTGACAACTGGCAGAACACTACAAGGCCAAATTGATTCGCCAGTCAATTGACATTGAGAACAACGGAACTCTGAATAAGAGATGCAATGCAGTTAATTTTTTTCTACCTAGACCACTTTCTTCAATTGAGACAATTTTACCGGCAGAGTGGCACCACAAACTCCCTAAATAATAAACTTACAAACTCATCAAAATAGGAACACCAATAAAAACTACAAAATAAAACACCGAAATTTTGTAGTCGAATCTGATTGGAATCCTCACCAGATTTCAAGACATGAAGTCCGACTTAATATAAAAGAAAAACTTTAGCTTGTGAATTCAGGATATTGAAGGTTATTCTAGGAAGGACAATTGGTCTTTTTCTCATTGAGCATAGTTCTCAAGAGTCACGAGATTGTTCCCGAATTAGGACAAATCATGATGTAGTAGATTGCTTGCAATATAAATTCTTCAGCCGATAAAATCCGTTGAAATTAATTCTTCGGAAATTGGTGAAATAGGTTATCGGAAAATAAAATACTGGTTCAAAATAACGGTGTTACTCTAAAACGGTACTGTTCGGGTATAGTGATTCTCATTTGAATAAGTGATTTTTCAATCTACTGGAATTGCAAAAAAATAAAATACTTAACAAACAAACCAAAAGACAAACTTTCTTTCCTAATCGATGTCAAACGAAACTAGTTTTAGCACTTTTAATTTCCAAATTGCGAAAAACTTGGTTAAATAACCATGCTAAAGCGCTCGTAACTGCAGTTAAAATAAATTATATAATGCTCATTGGAACTTAAACTCAATCCCCAGCCGCGTAGCGAAATAAACCTTGAAAATAAAACTTAATAATTCTTCATCTCGAATTCGGTGAGCGCAAGAAAGGTGAGGCGGCTATGAATTCCAACATAGTCGGGAAGTTTGTTGGGATCTTCACCGTAAACCTTTGGTTGTGTTTAAAATAGCAGACCATTGTGAAAACCCTGGTGGCAATGAACACAAACACGGGAAATTCCGGACAGAAATAAGATAATAAATAAATACAGGCTACAATTTAGATTCATATTTCGGACACAGCGTTGATGATTAAAATTTAGATAATTATGATCGATGCTGACGTTTCGCTAAATATGAACATCGGGATAGTAGCTCGAAATCATCAGAGATGGCGCCAAACTAACTTTATCCGCTAATACCACAATGCATATTAAACTCCTTCAGTTGATCTTCAACCAGCAAGTACAAAACATGCCAAATGAAACTTCTGTCAGTTTTCACAGGAACATGAACTAATAAACTGACATATTCCTGGATTAATATTGAAGCACACACATATTCCCTTTATGAAATACTACTCCATAACTCATAAGGGTATAATTATTTCTAAAATCGAAGATAATAGACGAAAAACATGTAGTTCAGCAAGATTAATTCCTGTATTAAAACATTAATATCTAAAAAATGGAAGACGTAAGGAAATTCCAAGCTCTTTTCTAAAAATAAAGAAAGCAAAAACTAAGTGCTTTATTAATTTCTGCCTAATTTTTATACAGTGTCAAAAATATAATCGCATTTTCGTTATATTTCTTAAATAGAGACAAATTTTTTATTATATTCATTAGAAAACAGTATAGTTCTTTAAATCCGTTTAGCAATCGTAAAAGGTAACTCTTAATTTTCTTTTCTATTTCTATATTCTATCCGCATTTTTAATTGATTTAAAAAACAGTCTCAGGTACACATTTAATACCTAAATTTAACATATTTAAGAAAGTTTCTCTGAAGTAAATTTTTTGTTAATTTATTTTACGCTCAGCTTGAAGGAACAAAAAATGTTTTCTTAGCCCTTTAAACACTCTGCGAAGTTTAAATTAACCTGTTAATTAAAGGAAATACTTTCGGCTCCTATTTTTCTTGGAGAGCAAAAAATTAAATAATTTGTCGGAATATTACCTGGATAGAGATTTTTTTCATTGTCGCGTTTGAAAGAAGGTTTCAGTATTTTTCGGTTTTTGTGAGTGGGATAGAGAGTGTTGTAATAACAGATCATGAATTTTACTTTTATCAGTTATATTTCATTTGTAGACCAATCCGTCTAGAATTAATTTAAAAATAAATCCTTTAGCTACTAATGCAATCATTTCAAAAAAAAAAATCAAAGTAAATAAGTAGTGTTTCAAATATTAAATTTATTACCATACTAAATACTTATCATTTTGATTTTTACTTTTTAGTTCAGTATTCGTTTTTTTCTCTTTTTTTTTTAACCTTCTCCCCATCCACACTTGGACATAGGTATCTTTTCTTAATCTCTATTCTGTATTTATCTCACCAATAATTTTCTTCAGGTAAACCTCTGTCTTTCTTTCTGGTGTAAGATTACCATGTTGATCATTCTGATATTCATCCTATCTTACTACAGGGGTGGATCCAGCCTCTTTCTTTGGGGGGGGGGAGCGGTAATATCACAAAATTACAGTATGTCAAGCGAAAGCAAGTTGTCGACGGGGGGAGGGGGGGAAGACACCAAAAACATTCCATTTTCTAGTGTAAAAGGCAGGGCAGGGTCTATTTTTCTTAATTTGGAATTTGGAAAGGAAGGGGGTGCCAGCAGCATACACATTCCTAGTATAAGAGGCAGAATCGGGTCTATTTTCTTGAACTCAAAGCTCTTGGGGGGGGGGGGGCAATCGTAAGCATACACATTCCTATACTCTATTCAAGAACTAGAGAGAGTAATAAAACTGTTATCGAAACCTCCAACGTACCTGCTCCTGTGCCGCAGGTAACTGAGGACTGACGTAGATCTAATTATATTTAATTATACTTAAATATTATAACCTTTTACAAATATACTGCAACCGTAAAATTTCTGATAATACAATTTAATTTCTGTCAGTGAGCAAAATACAGCTTACAGTGTGTCCTTAGTGATTTATCTTGTATGCGCTTGTTTTTATATATTACTTGAGATAAGTGAGATACCCAAAAAATATCGCTTCCACCTCTATATATTCCAAAATCATTAAACCAAGGCATCTTGTTCCCAACGAAAAACTTATTAAGATGAATGTTTATGTTGCATTAAGATATCAATATCTAGATAATAGTGTTAAAAGCTCTGTTGAGATGTTTTCCAACATGATAGGAGTTGGAAAATCTACCATGTACCGAATACTGAAGAAGAAAAAAGGCTTGAATTGCTAGTACTCCCAAGCCACATTCGATCACAGGCAGACGAAAAACCTCGTTGGAAGAAAAGATGAAAACAGCAATAAAAGGAGTTGTACATACATTTTATTATGAGAAGCAGATCCAAACCGTCGACAGATTTCTAACTAAAATAAATGAAGATCGGGATTTACCTGAAATTAAAAGAACTTAGCTCTGGAAGTGGCTCAGAGAACTTAATTTTTGCTGTGAAAAACCAGATAAGAAATCTATTCTTATGGATCGTTCGGAAACTGTTCGTTGGAGAAGGACATACCTCCCTCAAGTAAAAGGTGGAGTTGCTAGAAATAACACAACTTACAAAATTAGTAATTTAACTGAGCTTTTGAAAGATTTTTTAAAATAAAGTTACTGCAGAAAATTGGAAAAAATCCATATAATAAAAGAATCAAACAAAATGTGAAAACTCGATCTCATAATCGGTGAGATAAAGGAACCAATTATAATTAATTTAAGCGAAGATACGTCATGTTTACCAGTGTAAACACAATTTATTATTAAAATTTTTGTTTTTGTTGTATTTAATTGTTTAATGTTGTTTACATATTTTTTTATATATTTTATTTTAGTGTGTCCCACTCTTAAATTTTATATATTTAATTCGATTTAGCCGTAATTTTTTTATTATTTTATTATTGTATTTGTGTCTTTTTCTTAAGCGTTTAGCGCGTTTTTTTTTGGGGCTATCGGATTTCCATATAATGAAGTAAATTAAATTAAGTCGTCAGTACAATAGAGATAAAAATAAGTAGACACCGGACTAAAGAACACAGGTAGTTTGAAAAGAAAAAAAGAGTAAAAAATGATTTATTACTGTCTCTAGTTCTTGAATAAACTATTGTATAATAAGCAAAATCGGGTCTATTTTCCTGAACTTAAAGCTCTTGGGGGGGGGGGGGGGAATAACTCCCACCACCACCCCCCCCCCCTTGGTTCCGCGACTGTCGTCCTATCTTCTTGTCGTATGTTCTGCAAATTCTCACTTCCACTTGGTGATCATTTCAACAATATCCGTCACTTTGGTTCTACTTCTTATCAAGTTATTCCATTTCTGATCTTCCAGTGAGATAACCAGCATTGATCTTTCAATAGCTCTCTGTATTAATATATATGTCTATGTATAGTTTTGATGTTGCTTTTTCTCGTCATCGTCCAAATTTATGCTCCATGTGCTAAGACCCTTTCCACTAGTTGAGGATCTAAATCATCACTGCAAATATATTTTCTAGTTTCTGAGAATACATTATGATAGTCTTTAAGAAGCAGTCCATCCTAATCTTCCCCTTCTTTCTATTTATTTTGTTTTATTTGTTATGTATGGAGTCATAAGTTGTCCAAGGTTCCCACATTCATCTACTTTTTTTTTTTAGTATAATATTTGAATCTTCTTTGCACATGGTTTTAGTTGTATTAATATTAATTTTTAATCTGATTTGCTTTGTCTGTTCATTTAACTGAATCACATTTTTTAGATCCTCATTATTATTTTCAACAAGCACCACGTCATCAACAAATCTTAAATTATTATATCGTTCACCGTTTATTTCCATACTGTTGTGGAACCAACATCTTACCACCGCTTTCCGGCAAAACTGGACTTGAATAGAGGTTCAAGTTTGTAGAAAGTACAAGGATGTCTGGGAAAGATACCGGTGGATCCCACTGATGAGTCCACCACCGGTATCGGAACGAAACATCCGTACATTTTAGGAGGCCGCAAAAAGTTCGTTGGTTATATAACCTTAATATCAGGAACATTAGTACGACATAGCGCCCGAGCAGGGACGACAAGATGGAAGGCTGACGAGTCGTGGCTTTGTGCTAAAGCCGATACCCTACTTTGGAAAGACCACCTAGGATGTCCGTTTCACTTCCTTTTCAGGCCTGTGCTTTCTAATGGCTTGAACTGTCCGACAGTTAAAGCCGGAAAGGAAATGGCTTAGGGGGGGGGGGCATGTTGTGGAACTTAACATCTTACCACCGCTTTCCGGCAAAACTGGACTTAAATAGAGGTTCAAGTTTATGGAAAGTACAAGAAGGATGTCTGGGAAAGATACCGGTGGATCCCACTGATGAGTCCACCACCGGTATCGGAACGAAACATCCGTACATTTTAGGTGATAGCAAAGAGTTCGTTAGTTATATGCCCTTAACATCAGGGACAATACTTTTTTCATCCCAGTTGAGATTTTTGACTGTTGCATTAAGTGTAAAAATAATTCAGATGAAATGTTGTTTAATTTGTAATGTGTTTGTAATCAATCGTAATTGTTGATATTGCTTTTTTATATATGCTGCTGAGCAAATTTGTGTAGCAACGATCTATCTTTGCTTTCTTTATTTCTTCTTCAAATGTTCAATATTCAACTGAATTAAGGCCTTTTCAAAGTCTATATAGGCCCTTCATACCGAAAGATGATATTTGTTTGCCCTCTTTATTATAATATTGACAATAAGTAAGTAAATATATATACCGAATTCTCTTCTAAATTCAGCTGGTTCGATAAAATTATTGGTAATTCTGTTGCAAATTATCTTTGTAAACAATATGAAAAATTGATAAAGCAAACTTTTGGAACTGTAGTTTTGTAGGTTAGCCTTGTTTCTTTCTTGTAAGCACAATTACAGCGTTTTTCTAATTTTCAGGTGTTCTTTGTTCTTGGAAGTATTAATTATATATTATTTTTAGTTTTTGGCGCACCATCGCTCCTACCTTAACATTTCCACGAGAATAACATCATTTCCAGGTGTTTTTGTATTTTTAGTGTGACATAAAGCATCTTGTGTTCCTTTGATATTGATATCTGGTATTTTTCTGAACCTAAATTTAACATTTTGTTCTATAGTCCAATAGCGTATGATCTCTCTATCTATGAACTGTAAAAATTTTTCCAAAATTCTCTGTTTTATTTAGTACTAGCGACCCGCCCCGGCTTCGCACGGGTGCAATGCTGATACTAAATACACTACAGAAAAACTGTGACTATTTATTTTATTTTTACAACAATTATTACATCGGCCTCCGACGCGCTATTTATAGGCACGCTGCCGCCGCCCCGGTCGGCCAGTACCGCCGCAAGCGCTACTTCCCGCAATTTTAAATCTGTAATATCTTCGAAAATATTCATTTAAATCTTGTGCTGTAAAGGACCATATAGATCTATATTAAATCAACAATGTATTTAAGCTATTTAATTGGATAAGGATTAATGCTGTATTGGTTAAAATCGCTTCAAAATTTGCCATTATTTGTCGTAAAAAGTAAATGACAAAAAAATGTTATTGTGGGATATCCATGAGAGATAGACATATACCATCGCGGAGTTTTCTGTAGACCTTTTCAATGTGTACAAATAATTAGTAGATTATTTTGATAAATCTCGTAGGGTTCAGCCTGCGTTTGCAATGTAAGCGGAAAAAAATATGATAATTAACGACATCACATTAGAAACCTCAAAAATAACAGTATTTCTCCACTATTTAATGGATGTTATTATACATATAAACCTTCCTCTTGAATCACTCTATCTATTGAAAAAAACCGCATCAAAATCCGGTGCGTAGTTTTAAAGATTTAAGCATACAAAGGGACATAGGGACAGAGAAAGCGACTTTGTTTTATACTATGTAGTGATAGTGATAGTGATATTGTTTAAATTTAGTTTATTGTTACCACATCCTATATATTATTGCATTTTCGACTTCTACGTAAAATTCTAGACATATTTCATGTATAATGACGTTTGCGGACCAAAACTTAACTATAAATTTTCCCTATAAGAAAGTCTTTATTATTTAATTTGGGATAGTTTTCTCGTAGACGAAGATCAACTTTACTAGTCTTTTTATGATATTTTAAAACTATTAATACGGAGTGGTCAAAAAGGAGAATAAAAATTGTATTTAAAAAATCGTCAAAAGTCAATTTTTTTCATATTAGGAATTAAAAATAAGGGTAACTTTGTATAAGGTTAAGGTTATCGATTCCAAAATATTGTAGACTAGCGACCCGCCCCGGCTTCGCACGGGTGCAATGCTGATACTAAATACACTACAGAAAAACTGTGACTATTTATTTTATTTTTACAACAATTATTACATCGGCCTCCGACGCGTTATTTATAGGCACGCTGCCGCCGCCCCGTTCGGCCAGTACCGCCGCAAGCGCTACTTCCCGCAATTTTAAATCACTACATAGTATAAAACAAAGTCGCTTTCTCTGTCCCTATGTCCCTTTGTATGCTTAAATCTTTAAAACTACGCACCGGATTTTGATGCGGTTTTTTTCAATAGATAGAGTGATTCAAGAGGAAGGTTTATATGTATAATAACATCCATTAAATAGTGGAGAAATACTGTTATTTTTGAGGCTTCTAATGTGATGTCGTTAATTATCATATTTTTTTCCGCTTACATTGCAAACGCAGGCTGAACCCTACGAGATTTATCAAAATAATGTACTAATTATTTGTACACATTGAAAAGGTCTACAGAAAACTCTGCGATGGTATATGTCTATCTCTCATGGATATCCCACAATAACATTTTTTTGTCATTTACTTTTTACGACAAATAATGGCAAATTTTGAAGCGATTTTAACCAATACAGCATTAATCCTTATCCAATTAAATAGCTTAAATACATTGTTGATTTAATATAGATCTATATGGTCCTTTACAGCACAAGATTTAAATGAATATTTTCGAAGATATTACAGATTTAAAATTGCGGGAAGTAGCGCTTGCGGCGTTACTGGCCGACCGGGGCGGTGGCAGCGTGCCTATAAATAGCGCGTCGGAGGCCGATGTAATAATTGTTGTAAAAATAAAATAAATAGTCACAGTTTTTCTGTGATGTATTTAGTATCAGCATTGCACCCGTGCGAAGCCGGGGCGGGTGGCTAGTCTGTAATATCTTCGAAAATATTCATTTAAATCTTGTGCTGTAAAGGACCATATAGATCTATATTAAATCAACAATGTATTTAAGCTATTTAATTGGATAAGGATTAATGCTGTATTGGTTAAAATCGCTTCAAAATTTGCCATTATTTGTCGTAAAAAGTAAATGACAAAAAAATGTTATTGTGGGATATCCATGAGAGATAGACATATACCATCGCGGAGTTTTCTGTAGACCTTTTCAATGTGTACAAATAATTAGTACATTATTTTGATAAATCTCGTAGGGTTCAGCCTGCGTTTGCAATGTAAGCGGAAAAAAATATGATAACTAACGACATCGCATTAGAAACCTCAAAAATAACAGTATTTCTCCACTATTTAATGGATGTTATTATACATATAAACCTTCCTCTTGAATCACTCTATCTATTGAAGAAAACCGCATCAAAATCCGGTGCGTAGTTTTAAAGATTTAAGCATACAAAGGGACATAGGGACAGAGAAAGCGACTTTGTTTTATACTATGTAGTGATTTCAAAATATTGGCAATTCAATATTTTTCTATTGTAAAAATGCTATACTGATTTTAAGTTCTGTTATTAGTTGGCCATGACGACGTGGCGTTGCGAAAATAAAACAATCGAACCCTACAGAATTGTCACTATTTCTTGCCATTTGACATTCAATAATAATAATTATACCGGGGCGATTAAATTACACATTCGAAGATTATTTCAACTTATGTATTATTTATGGAAATGTGATAGAGTTATTTCAAGAACATGCGATACATTCGCGATCCGATATCCGCAGAAACAGAAACCAACACCACCAACTGTAAAGTAATAAATAAATAAGAATATAATCTCCAAATCAAAATTCAAAAGTATAACTTTGGTTTTGCCTCCATTATATAATTATATTATATTTTTCACTAAATAGATTCCACAATTCAGGAACACAATTTAAAAAGATAAAACTATTTCCTGGACATTTACCAGTTTATTTTTACCGTACCCTGGGACTTTATTATACGAAATGCGGAGAAAATTGGAGAAACCGCGTATATCCATGCTCTGAGGAGCAGAACAAAAAATATATCTAAAAAAAGTCGGTATGCGGGTAATTTTGAACGAATCTTTTTGCCCTAAAAAGTGTAACTTGAAAGTATTCTCGCTAATTAACAGGTTAATTGAAACTTCGTAGATTGCTTAAAATGAAGAGAGAAAAACTTTTTGTCCTGGGAGACCGCGAGCTAAAAATAAATTATTAATAAAGAATTCTCGCCACAGCTGTTTAAAAACAAGTTTAATTTAATTACTAAAATACACAAAGAGTAAAAAGTAGTACAAAAAATATAATTAATTTGAATATTTAGTTTAGGTGTATAATTTTAAACGAAGACCTTTTTCATCTCTTTTATAGATTTCCCATAGAGGGAAAATTGGGTGTGGAATAAAATTGAATAATTTAAAGCAGATATTTGTTGGAATATCAATTGCTCCAAAAGAAAACTATGCTGGAGAAATAGATACCTAACGACGTATTCACTATTTACTAGTTACTGTTTTATTTATTTTTTTTCTATACACAATGTAGATTAAGACAAGTCAGTTAAAAGTACAGTTTTTTTTTAAAATAAAACGAAGTAACACTACTTATTTTCTTTAAAGACAGCTCTACAAACTTCGTTATATCCCAAATGGAAAAATAGGTGTAAAATCCTCTTCTGAAAAATAAAATCTCTTTGAGCATGTTCATTATAGAAATAGACGGGTTTTGTATTTCAGTGTATGTTTTTATTAAAATCGGCCAAGCGCTTTCGGTCTAACAGACCATCCTCAGGGCTCAGACCCTAAAAACAAGAGAATATGGTCAGCAAATAAGCCTAGTACTTACCAACCATACTCACTCGTCAAAGGGCACACCTTAACCCTGCCAGTATGAGAGCAGTCGCCAGCCGTAGCCTCCACACAGAACAAATTGTACACAATTAAAAACCTTTAAAAAACTTTGTCACAAATTAAAATTAAAACAAAACATTCAACATACTAGTACATCAACACTCTTAAACAATAAACCTTTAATAAAAATCCAAAAGAGTGAGGTTATGTCACCCAGTCATAGTATAGCATAGCAACAAAACTGTCCAAAAATTAAAACTATATACAAGTACGTGTAAGCCTGAACAGAGATTTTCTGTATTAGTTCTATTTCAATTCATTGTCAATTGTATTTCAAATCACTAATTCATTGACAATGAGCGAAAAGAGAAAAAAGGGCAGAAAGAAAGGGCAGTAAAAGTTTATTAATTATATATTTCGAACACTTGGGTTCAGTGGCGTGAAATGATTTCCATTTTTGTAATAAAGTAACAAATTACACGAACATAGGCGTAGTTGAAATTAATAATTTAAGAAAAAAGTTTGAAAATGGGGTTGCGGTCATTTACGTTGTTCATTCTTATATTGAGGCAATGGTCGGGGTTTCTCCTTATCTCCCTGCATATTTCAAGATCCTCTCTGTAATCCAAGGTTTTTGAGTTATTACCCCTGGAGTGGTATAAGATTTTACTATTATGTGTTGGAGAGAAACTGTGTTTGGTAAAACTAATATGGTGACCAAACACAGAGGCCTGAGGTTTGTTAATATGTTCTCTAATTCGGACTGCTAATGGTCTAATAGTTTTTCCTATATACGTCGAAGGGCAGTCTGGGCAAGAAAGTTGATAGACCCCACTTTTTTGTATATGAGATATCAATTGTTTGTTATTGACCAGATGGGAACTGAGTTGATTTACACTCTTAAATGAAATCTTCACATTTTGAGTGTGATTTGTTAGAGTCCGTGCTATTTTATTAGAGAAGTGACCTAAGTACGAGAGTGAGAAAAATTTTCCTTGCTGACTTTCATTGTAAGAAGTCGAGCTGTAAGCCTCTTGGGATTCTTTCTTGTTTTTAATTTTCTCTATATATTTGTCGATGATTGTATGCTCATACCCATTGTTTACGGCAATTTGCTTGAGAATATTGACCTCGTTGTTGTAATCCTCCGCTGACATAGGAATGTTGAGTAATCTATTAACATAGCAATTTATTGAGGCCATTTTATGTTGTAAAGGGTGGTTAGAATTAGAAGGAATTATGTGGTCTGTTTGGGTGGGTTTTCGAAAGATTTTGAAACTGAGAGAATTATTGGTTTTTCTGATAGTTAAATCTAAAAAATTAAGTTTGTTTTCGGTTTCTATTTCTAAGGTAAATTTTAGAGCAGGATGTAGAGAATTAAGACTATTTAGAACATCAATAGCCTGCTGTTCATTGCCCAGAATAATTGTAAAACAGTCATCCACATAACGAAGCCAGTTAATTATCTTGCTCTCAGAAATCAATCTCGGAATTAATGCATTTTCCAAATTATCCAGGAAGATGTCTGCTAAAAGAGGAGATAGAGGATTTCCCATTGCTAACCCCGAGGGTTGTTCGTAGTATTTGTTATTGAAAGCAAAAAAGTCCTGAGATAAACAGAACTTAAGAAGGGTCATTATACTAAGTTGGTCGTCACTAGAGATGTTGCTCGCTGTCAACAGATTTGATATAATCGGAAGAGTTTCCATCCTCGGAATCGACGTAAACAGATTGCATACATCGAAGGAAACAAGCAAAGAGTCGTCTGGCATAGTTACAGAGTTCAGTTTTTTGACCAAATCTGTGGAGTTCTTGACGCAAAACTTAGTCTTATCTTTGATAAGTTTAATCAGGATTGCGTTCAAAAAAGAAGACAGTCTCGAAACGGGAGTACTGGTAAAACTTACAACAGGTCGAATTGGTACTCCTTGCTTATGAATTTTTGGTAACCCATATAACTATGACTGGGTGACATAACCTCACTCTTTTGGATTTTTATTAAAGGTTTATTGTTTAAGAGTGTTGATGTACTAGTATGTTGAATGTTTTGTTTTAATTTTAATTTGTGACAAAGTTTTTTAAAGGTTTTTAATTGTGTACAATTTGTTCTGTGTGGAGGCTACGGCTGGCGACTGCTCTCATACTGGCAGGGTTAAGGTGTGCCCTTTGACGAGTGAGTATGGTTGGTAAGTACTAGGCTTATTTGCTGCCATATTCTCTTGTTTTTAGGCTCTGAGCCCTGAGGATGGTCTGTTAGACCGAAAGCGCTTGGCCGATTTTAATAAAAACATACACTGAAATACAAAACCCGTCTATTTCTTGATTTCTTCGGTGTACAACCTGTTAATAACTTATATGTTCATTATAGCCCTAGATGGCTATATAAGCAATAAAAAATACATTTAGAAGGTATGAAGTTCCAATATATCCTGTCAATATTTGAAAGGAAAAATATGTTGAAGCAAGTTACTCACATAGCGCATTTATTTTTTCGGAAAATCCAGCGTTTCATCCACCACACAGCCAAGAAATTTAGTGAACTTTCTAATTGAAATATTAATATTTTGATATGAAATGAATAAAGAATCCGGTGTTTTGTACGGTTTAGTAAATTGTACACCTATTGTTTTATTTAGATTTATAATCAAATGATTATTATCACACCAACGTTTGAAATTTTTATAACTTGGAACATGTTTTTGAAGATCATCGACGATCTTGTCGTCGCCATAATGGTAATTATTTTGCGCACATAACCGACTCGCCATTCTTAAAATAGTTTGGTAGATCGTTCACATTCAACTGAAGCAAGAGTGGACTAAGGATAACCTTCTGCAGAGTTCTACGTCACAGTTATCAACATCAGATAGATCAGTACCAATCTTGATAACCAACTATCGATTAGGAAATAAGCTAATCGAAAAATGAACCTCGAATGCCAATTTTTTGAAATATATGATATATTAAAAAAGGGGTGATTGTTTTAAAAGCTCGAGACAAATCAAAAAAAAAAACTACAGGTGATTTTGTATGTATTGAATCAGCTCCATCGAAGCTGTCTTTATTGAGAAATTGTTCGTAAGGTGATGTTGATTTTCACTTCTACTGCTATATTTGAGAGGGAGGCAACAGTTTAGTTATACGTTGATTTTCTAAAGATTTTTGAGAAACTGCTGATACATATTGATCTTTTGTTTTCAATTTTTATTGGTTATTCCTTTATATACTATTTTGAATTCGTTTAATTCAAAGAGGAACATTCCCTTAGTAACCGATTTATTCATAATAAAAGATAGATGAAGATGATGGGCAACAAGTTTACAGCACTCAGCTATAATAACATGATAATAATACATTGAATTAATGATGGTAAATAATTTTACAGTATAGTTATGTTTATCTAAATTTACATTATCAATGGTATCTTTTGTTGAATAAGCGAAAAATATAATGTTAATCTCATATCCATTTATTTTTATTACGATTGTGGCTCTCCTTTTGGTTTAACCTAACATTGAGTTAGTGACACTCTAGAGTATTTTAACTTCATTATTTGAATTTCAAATTATTTCGGTATAAAAATTCTTTTTGGCACTTTCTGTCTTTTGTTTTATAATCTGTTTCATAACTCTATAGCTGCTTTTTAGCTTTTCACTATTAGAGTTATTTTTATACAGTTTATTGTGTCTTAAATGATCCAAATCTCTCAATATATCAAAAGAAAATTCAAATTTATCTTGTATATGTATATATATACATATATATATATATATATATATATATATATATATATATATATATATATATATATATATATATATATATATATAAATATAAAGTTCTTGTCCGTGTAATATAAAAACAGAAAAAATAAAATCTTTGGCATTGCGGACCTGAAATGTGTCAATCTGTACTATTCTCATGTTAAAAAGTGCGGAGCATTCCAAAGTATGGAAAAACCCGGAGTCTTTCTATTATATATATATATATATATATATATATATATATATATATATATATATATAGAAGACAAAGAGAAATTAAACAAAAAATTCGGATAGCCAAAGAGAGCTGGATGAGAGACAGGTGCATCGAAATGCAAGATCTGGAAAGGAAACATGATACATTCAACATGTACAAAAAGGTCAGAGAAATAGCAGGTCTATATAATAAGAATACCACTACTACCCTTGTGGCCCCTGATGGTAAAATTATCTTGGACGAAAAAGAAATTTTTAAAACATGGGTTAAATATATAAAAGAATAATTTGATGATGACAGACCGAATGAACACAACTCCGATGATCTCGGTAATATAGACGCTAATATAGACATGGGACCGGAAATTCTAAACAGTGAAGTTCTATCTGCCATAAGATCTGCAAAGACCAGGAAAGCCACCGGGCCTGATAATGTCCCAACCGAGCTGTTACAAATGATCCATGAAGAAAATATAGGAATCTTGGTCAAACTGTTTAATACCTTTTACGCGACTGGAGATATACCGGAAGATTGGCTGAAGTCTGTATTCGTCCCAATCCCAAAAAAACAGCGAACAAAGCGATGCAGTGAGTACAGACTAATAGGTCTAATGAGCCACACTTTGAAGGTCTTTCTCAGAATCGTCCACAGCAGGATAAGATCTAAATGCGAAGTAGATTTAGATGAAACCCAATTCGGATTTAGAAACGCCCCAGGGTACTAGAGAGGCTTTATTCGCTCTAAATATACTTCTGCAAAAATGCCGCGACCAACACAAGGATATATTCGTATGTTTTGTCGATTACGACAAAACCTTCGACAGAGTACAGCACAGAAAACTCATAGACATTTTAAGTAACGTGGGGGTAGACAGCAGAGACGTAAAAATTATTAAAAATCTAAATTGGCGGCAGAAAGCAATAGTAAGACTAAATGGAAAACTCACAGAAGAAAGTAAAATTCTACGAGGCGTCAGACAGGGCTGCATACTATCTCCACTGCTTTTTAATATATATTCAGATAAAATCTTTAAACAGGCTACTCAAGGACAGCGAATGGGAGTACAAATCAATGGAGAATATATAAATACAATACGATATGCTGACGACACTGTTATCCTAAGCGACAAACTACAAAACCTGCAACATCTATTGAACTGTGTTAACACTGAGGGTCAAGAAATGGGGCTCAACATAAATATCAAAAAGACAAAATTTATGGTCTTTAGTAGACAATCTAATCTTAACGCTTCAATACAAATAGAAGGAAAAAGTATAGACAGGGTGACTCATTTTAAATATCTTGGATGTTATATCACCGAAAATCTAAACCCAGATAAAGAGATAAGGTGTAGAATAGAGACTGCTAGAGCAACTTTTCAAAAAATAAAACCACTTTTCTGCAATGATAACCTCAACCTAAAACTACGACAGAGAATGATAAGATCATACGTCTGGCCAGTATTACTATATAGGGCAGAGATCTGGACAATTAAGGCTGCCACGATTAATCGGTTGGAGGCTCTCGAAATGTGATTACACCGGCGAATGCTGAGAATACCTTGGACAGCTAGGCAGACCAACGAAATGGTACTCAATAGGGCCGACACAATTCGTCTACTATTAAACACTGTGAAGTGAAGAAAAATCTCATATCTTGGACATATATTCAGAGGGGAGCGATATAGAATTCTTCAATTAATCATGATGGGTAAAGTAGAGGGACGTAGAGGGGTAGGAAGGAGACAGGCTTCCCGGTTGAGGAATATACAGGTATACGTAGCGCGGGGGAACTGTTCCAGTTAGCGCAGGACCGTGAAAGACTTGCCAATGTAATTGCCAACGTCAGGGGGACCTGATATGACACTTGAAGAAGATAATATATATATATATATATATATATATATATATATATATATATATATATATATATATATATATATATATATATTTCATTGAATTTAGAAATTTTCGAACATCCATAAAAATTTGAATTTCGAGCCAAACATTTTTGTAAAAAATATTTTGTTATAGGCAATAAAAAACTTACAAAATGAAAAAAAAATTGAATTTCTATGATGATTAGAATCGAAGATATCGGAAACAAACGAAAAAAGACATTTTAATTTTTCTTAAGGTTATGTGACGATAAAAGTGGCTAAAAATTTTTTTGTATGGGTACTTTTTAATGTAGAATAATGGAGTATTTTTATTTTTTTATTACCGAGGGCCAGTTTCAATCCACTTAATTAGCTAGATCCTTAAAAGCATCTTTGACTATGTTATTATTAAGATAAAAAAAATATTAATTTAATTTTAATTTACTTTTTTAAAACATTTAGTAACTTGAAAATTATTTAATCAATATCAACATTTTTTGTAGAAGATAAAACCTAATTTACATAAATTCCGCTCACCACAATACCTTGTTATTATTTTGTTTAAAACAATGACAAATTTTTGTACAGAATTGATGGGTTGACTAAACGGTAGTTTCAAACTTTTTATAAAGAAACATTATTGGCTAACTGGAATTTAGTAAACAACAGTTAGGATTGAGCACAGTAGTTATTTATTTTTGAATAATAAAAGATAAGTATCATCATAAAATAATACAATAATAAAACTGCCTTGCCCATCTAAGACTGTTAGTATTTATTGGCGTTGGCATTAACCTATAATCTTTCATTGAACATTGTATTTATAGGGGTTGGCAAAATTTTTAAAAAATATTTTAAGCATCTATTCGGACTATATGATATATTTATCGCCAACTGTGCAAGAAAACATAGGCTACTAGAAGCCAAACTAATGGGAAACGACAAAGGAAATACAATATAATATGCGGACCTTATTAAAACATTCAGAAAAACGGCAAAGCAGGATATAAAAAATTATCAAGAGGAACAAATAATGTAAAAAATTGGAGACCAAATTCACAGAGGGTCCTGATTCCATTCCATCGTTTGTCGTAAGGGATTGTGCTTGGGTGTTTGTTGAGCCGTTGTCTACAATTTTTAATTTATATATTCAGAAATGTATTTTTCCTGATATATGGAAGAAAGTAAACATCTGTTCGATTTTTAAAAGGTATGATAGAACCAGGGTCAACAATTATCGCTCCATAGCGATAATGTGTAATTTTGCAAAGGTATTTGGGTGAGTTCCTCAGGAACAAGTATCCTTTTACATAGCGCCTGTTCTTATCGATCAGCAGCATAGTTTTGCTTCCAAAAAGTGAAACATGACCAATCTCTGTACAATTTCGCATTATGTCTCAGAGTGTGTTGATTCTGGCACTCACGTCGATGTCGTTTACTCAGATTTTTCCAACTTGATATATTTTACTACTTTGAAAAATTGCAATTTATGAAGGCCTTTGAATTTTACCAATTTTGCCTGGAATTTTCATGTTTTAATTAATATATCACAGTGTTTTTGTTTGAATTTCGCACTAATTTTCCACTAAACGCACTTTTTGTGTCTTATGAGTGATTGCTTTTATTGGGACCAAAGATGATGTGTAACACTTTATTATTGGTTTTTTAAACGCTTTCACACAATTTTTATTCAATCAGAATATATATTTGTTTATAATAACACTTCCTCTCTCTAGTTCAATATTTTTTTCGTATTTTTTTTATTGAACTTTAGTTTTTATGGAGGAAAATATGTCATATTTTTGAAGAAAATATCAGTTTTAAATTATTCACTTAGTCAAGAATTTTGGAATATATTGTCTGTTTCTTAAGACTATATCTGTTTATATATATTTTAAATTAAACAAAACATCTCAAACTATGCTTAAATCTAATTTTTAACCTCTCCTAAGCCATATTTACTGGCTTATTAACCATCAATACTTCATTTTAACCCTTCTGGGTCTGAGTCTTTTCATTCTTTACCAAATAAAATTGAGTCTTATCACTTATTTATATAATTTATATATATATATATATATATATATATATATATATATATATATATATATATATATTGGCGATTGCTTGAGCCTTGAACTGGATCTCATGAAATTAAATGCTTGTCTAAAAAATAAACTGCCTCTAAACGTAAATAAGTGCAATATTATGTCATTCTCAAGAAGTAGAATGCTTCTGCAACATGATTGTAGGATCAGCGGTGCTTTTCTAAGGCGATTTAACTGTATTAAAGACCTGGGAGTCACATTTGACTGCAGACTCACATTTGTCAATCATATTAATAATATAATATCGAGGTCTTACCGAATGCTGGGTTTTCCAGTGAAATCTGAACAGGTAGGCTCATCACTGTCAGAATACTAAGGCTACAAACTGAAATATCCAAATATGCACTACATTTATAGACTTCAAAAAGGCTTTTGACATGATCGAAATTTGAGGAATAATAAGATCTATGAAAAGAGCATGGAAAGACCAGTAATACATTGGAATTATTCAAGAATTAAACGAACAATCCAAAATGAAGATAAGGCTGCATGAAGACACCACAGAGGCATTAGACGAGGGAATGTTATATCACCTAAATTATTTACTCTGATTTTTGGAGCGTATATTCGAAGATTTACGCAGAAAGAACAAATGAATGAATATGGCAGAAGACAGACTTAGCCAACCTCACATTCGCAGACGATGAATGAGTGAATGAATGAATGAAAAAGGGGTGGTGATACTAGATCATCGATGCCTAGGCCTCCATTGGGCCCTTTATATCCCACCATAAATGCAGGTTTTTCGAGACTGGTCGCCTTTGAGAAATCCAAGGAGCCTCGTTAGTTGAACTTGCCTAATTGCTTCCGGTAACAAAACTGTATCTCCGAAATATCTTTGTCTCAGTCCATTGAGTGCTGGGCAATCTCTGAGAACATGGTCAACAGTTTTATCCTCCTCCAAACACCATCTGTATGTCAGGTCGCCTTCGACACCGATTCTATAAAGATGGCCCCTGAAGTGACAATGTCCTGTCAGCTCTTTCCTTCCCAAGGAGAGAAGCTCCTTAGTTCGCCTTGCACTAGGCCCAGTTTTATGTTCCTTAGCACAATTCATTCCAGGAGCTTCACTCCACGATTCAATAAATTTGCTTTCCAACAACGATTTTAATTCCATTTTGCCAATAGCAATTGGGACAGGTAATATTGGTTGGGGTCTATACGATTCAGTCGTCGAATCCAACTTTGCCAGACGGTCTGCTTCCTCATTCCCGCGTATGCCCATATGACCCGGGATCCATATGAGTCTGACTGTGCAGCCTTTCCTTGTCATACCATTTAGTGCATTCTTGTACTCAGACACCAGTCACGAAGTCGCCCCACTGGACTTTATGGCCAATATCGCAGCCTTACTGTCTGAGCATATATTTATTACTCTATTCCTGTCTATGTCCCTCTCACAGAGATAGGCACACTGCAGAATAGCGTAAATTTCCGCTGTGGAAGTTGTCGCACATTGTACTCTCTGACTCCTGTGCTCCTGCCGAATATTCCGGCTTCAGCTCTTTGTATGGGTACTTTTTGATGTAGAATAACCAGATGTTTTTTTATTTTTTTTATTACCGAGGGGCAGTTTCAATCCACTTAATTGGCTAGACCCTTAGAAGCATCTTTGACTACGTTATTATCGAGCTAAAAAATATTAATTTAATGTTAAGTGACTTTTTTAAAACAGTAACTTGAAAATTATTTAATCAATATCAACATTTTTTGTAGATGATAAAACCTAATTTCCATAAATTCCGCTCACCACAATATCTTGTTATTATTTTGTTTAAAACAATGGCTCCTGTGCTCCTGCCGAATACTCCGGCTTCAGCTCTTTCATCTTGTCGAGATCCATTAGTATACCACCAGGATCCATTTTTCGGAAGAGTTTGTTCTCCCTTCCAATCCTTTCTACTTGGTAGAAATATCTCGAGGGAGAGGATGGGTTTTAAAAGCGGCGTCATGTAGTCTATCCGCATGGGGAGTGATGGACACCTTTCCACCGCGCTTTCCCAAACACCCGAGTCACCGCTCGTTCCAATTCCAAGATGTCCCAGGCAACTGAGACGATAAACAGTCTTCAGGGTTTCGTTCTCTATGTATAAGTGAAGAGACGGCAGGTTCACCAGGACTTCTAGAGCTCTGGCGGGAGCAGTCCTCATCGCACTCAGTATTCCCACACCAGCCATTCTCTGAACTTTGTCAAGTTGAAGAATGTGTTTGCGCATTGCTGCACTACGTCACCATACAATGGCGGCGTACGTTATCATGGGGCGGATCACCATAGTGTATATCCAAAATAGCACTTTAGATGTCAGTCCCCATGTACACCCAAAGGCTCGTTTACAAGCCCAGAAATCACATATGGCTCAGTCGTGAGTCCAAAGTTACTCCCAGGTATTTAACTGTCCCCTTAAGTCGAAGAGCCCTTCCCAACAATGTAATTGTGGGAAGTCTCCCCATTTTCCTCTTTTTTGTAAAGAGTACTATCTCGGCCTGATCCGGATTTATTCCTAGCCCCTCTCTGCGGCACCGTGATCCGGAGTTCCCGCAACATTGACCCCTCCAGGTCCCAGACATGGAAACCAGGACACAAAATGACTAGGTCATCAGCATAGGTCTATGTATATAAATCGGCATCATTCAGTTCACTCAACAGACGATATATGCTTAAAGAAAAACCACCGGAAGCAAGAAAGTTCATTGTGGACTGAATTGGTGTCGAGTGGCACAGAATAGGGTTATCTGGAGAATATGAGAGAGATCTATATCCAGAGGACAGAAAATGGCTAAGAAGAAGATGAAGAATAGAAGCCGAGATAGTGGTGAAAACTTTAGACTACAGAATACAATATTCTGTAGTGCTCTTTCACTGAGACTCACCAAAGTACGGGGTTAACATTGTCAAATTATGAAAATGCATTTGTAAAATATTATTCTTTGTTTAAACTGTATTACGTTCGTACACAAAAACATTATTAATGCATCTGTACCATTAAAAAACTATAATACTTCATTTATTCTTATATATAAATATATTTTGAAGCAGTGTTCGACAGCACTGGAATATCTTTATAATCTCCGCATTCTACTCAGGAATAATAGGCTATACTATTAAATTATCGCATCAACAGAAATTATTTATTTTCATTATCCATAACTATAAGAATGAGTTCACTAGCTTTTAATGAGATCCTATAAAAATTCTCTTATAATCGGCCATTATAAAACAAGCCTATATACGAGTATTTTCAAAATCCAAAATAGTTTATATAAAATATTTTATTATAGTAGCTAATCCCAAATAAACTATGCAAACTAATTTCCATTACAAAACACATCACATGTGAACGTTCTCATTGGCCCTATTTAATCGAAACCCACAATCTGTGGCCAATCGTATCTCGATGAGTTTACGATCTACGGTAAAAAAGCGGAAAACAACTGGCGCGACGTTTAAAATTACTGAGGCTAGACGCAAATGTAAATGACTTGGTCCATTTTTGTTTTCGTAATATAACTGCGTGTAATAATAAATGAAGAGAAGTATCATTTTTATTGATATTTGTCTTTAGGGAGCATGAAATAATGGTAATTTTACTTAATTGGATCCGGTTACCGGAACTAACAAATAGAAATATATTTAGTAGTGTTTTAAACTAAACACCTGCAGACAGCTATTAGGATTTAAGTGTGGCTTTTGTATGCAGAATTTTAGAGCAAAAAACGCTTTTGGGAGTACAGATTTTCCTGAATTGTTATATTATACAGTTGGTCTCTTTTCCTCAGCTGCATTTTGTTTCAAACTTTTTATACTAGAAGTTTTTATGGGAGAGCTTCAATTTTAGGGGACACAGATAATTTCTGATATTGTAACTTAATCTTAATCAAAATAATTAAGATTTTACTTATGAATAAATCATATTTGAATTATATTAATTGTATTGTATAAGAGAGAAAGAGAGAATGCAATAAAATATATCTATTGATTAAATATTTATAATAGTTCAACAAAATGTAGAAAAAAATGCTTTTAAAAATTACATTAAGCAATTTTAATTTATCTGTAGCAAATCTATGTCAATTTCATATCTACAGCCTGGGGTTCAATACACTGAAACAGGGACAAGATGCACTTTCGTACCTTTATTTTCCAACTTCAATTCTTTTGTCTATCTCCACTTGGGCTACCGAATGAAGCCATTATAGCTGGGGCATTGTGCCTTCTCTGTTTGGAATAAGAACGTAAATAATCTCTTTTTTCTTATCTCTTTCTTTCACTTGGATGGGTTTCTCCTGTTTTGGTACAATTTTATACTGCTCGAAGTGGATATCCAGTACTCTCCAGCGTTTTGCTGGTCGTCTTGGAAATATTCTGCCGAGTGGTTTGTTTTGTGTATTTTTCTTTTCCAGTGTATTTCCAGGCATTTTCTTTTAAACCGACTTCTAAGAGAAGGAGGTTCTCAATTCGTCGACAATACTTTTTTTTATGTATGTACACCGACTACTCCGAAACGGTGGCACCGATTTGAATGAAATTTTTTCCATTATATTCAGAAAGTTGCTGTGGTGGACCCATATTTTTTTGGACAAAATTGGTGTAGTTAAATCCAAGATGGCGCTGATAATATGGCGATCAAAAAAATTAATTTTGTCCTATTTTTTCTAAAATTGGTATGGGGGAATTTTCGCGGTAGTACACAACGACTCTGAAATTATTTTTACAAAATTCAATATGGCAGATCCAATATAGCGGCCAAAAAAATTAATTTTGTTCTATTTTCTTCGAAATTGATATGTAGAAATTTTCAGGGTCGTACACAACGAATCTGAAATTATTTTTTAAAAATCAATGTAGCGGATCCAATATGGTGGACATAAAAATTTGATTTTGTCCGATTTTTTTCAAGATTGGGTTAGGGAAGTTTTCGGGGTCGCACATAACGAATTCAACATATTTTTAAAAAATTCAATATGGCCGAACAAAAAGTCAATTTTTTCCGATTTTCTCCAAAATTGGTACGGCGGAATTTTCGGGGTCACACATAACGAAACTAAATATTTAAAAAAAAAAATTCAATATGGCAGATAAAAGGTGGCGGACGAGAAAAATCAATTTCGTCCGATTTTTTCAAAAACTAATATAAGGGGTTCTTGAGGGTGTAAATTATGAATTTAAAAATATTTTTCATGATTCAATGTGGCGAATCCAATATAACGAAATAAAAATTTTAAATTTTTCCATGTTCTTTAAAGGTTGGACTGAATCGTTTTTGAAGATGTAAATAGCGAATCTAAAATTATTTTAAGAAAATCTAATATGTCATTTGCAATATGGTGGTCTAGAAATTTTAAATTTTTGGATTTCATTGGTACTAGGGGGCTTTGAAGGATTTAGATTTTGATTAGATTGAGTTGTTTGAAGAGGAAAATATGAAAAACTTGCACAAATCGCTTACCTATTCGTACGGTCAACAGGGCACAATCTTGATCCTGAGGGTACCCTCTTGCTGGTGTTCGCGGGGCTACTCAATTCACCCTTAGTTTCTTCCCGCAATTTAAGGTTTGCACAAATTGTCTCTAAAATCAATTGCTTATTTTGCCACGATACCGACCGGAAGATACCGTAGTCGATCCTACTTAGAGAGTAAATTTATGACCAATTCACTTGGATTGGCCATGCAATTTGTGCACAGTAAATCAGTTGAGAAAAAATATAATAAAAAAAAAACGATATATTGAAAATAAAGTGTTTATGAATAGAAAAGCGACAGTATAATTTTAAATTATATTATTATGTCACATGAGTCCCTAATTTTGTAATTAAATAATTTATTTGTCCAAAAATGAAATAGCTAGATTACTGTGTTAATTTTTTTTTTGAAATTCAATATGGCCGATCCAATATAGTGGATTGAAAATTTTACCTTATTCGCTTTTTTTCAGATTTGGTATTAAGGGGTTTTCGGGGTCGTTTATTACGAATATGAAGTTAATTTTTTACAACTATTAGGTTGATAAGATAAAATATGAAGGACTGAAAATTTTACATTTTTTGATCTTGTCTAAAATTGATAGTGCGATTCAAACTCAATATGCAGTATGACATATATATCGGGCTAAGAAATCTACGTCACAAGTTCTTTAAATATCGATATTGGAAGGTTTTGGGGTATATTACCAATCTAAAATTAGTTTGAAATTTAAGACAGTGGATTTTCTATGACAGACTAAATATTCGTTTGACCCAATTTAATTGGTATTTGGAAAACTCTAAGAACTAAAGAATTTTTAGTGGTTCATTTAAGGATGTTTTACAAGTTTGGATAAAATATGAACTTTTTTACCACTTTGGAGTCATTGCGAGGTACACTAATCTCGATTAATACTTAGTTCAAATAATTTATGAATATCATAATTAATTCTAATTAAAACTCAAAATCGAAAATAAAATTTTTATAAAAAAAATTGAATCGTTTTTTAAAAGTGCATTAAATTGTGAAAAATAATTATAAATTTTTATATGAAATTGAAATTTTTGAACTCGGTGTCAATTTATTTCTGAATGAAATAAATAACTACTAATATATACAAATTATGGTAAGAAAGCAATTACAAATAAAGTACTTTTAATCTTTTTAAGCGAATCACATTTTGTCAGGTATTAATTTAGCGCCAACTTCAAAAATTTCAATTTCGTACAAAAATTTATAGTTATTTTTCACTTTTTAGCGCACTTTTAGAAGTCGGTTCAAGTTTTTAAATTTCATTTTCTTATTTATAATGAATATTACATTGTTTCCTTAGATCTTCATATTTTTCCAGTTTTCATTTTTATTCTTTTAGTCTCAGTTGTTCTCATAATTTATATGTTTTTTATTTATGTCTGCTCTGGTACCTTTTTTTATGGTTAGTCTAACGATGATTTTCTATACTCTTGTCTTACTCTCTGTACTCAAGGACTTATTTCGCTATATTATTTCATTGTTTTTCTAAATTCTCGTTATTTGTGTTTTCTGCATCAAAAGTACTTGTTCTCTAATGGTATTCTTTATTTCCAGTCTATATCGTGGCGATTTCTTTAATATTACTATACACTTTACTTTGTCTGTATTGATGATTTTGTTCACCTGTACTATAGTCTAATTGAAGCGATATATAAGTCTTTACTGATTTAAATATGATGTTAAGTAAGGCATTTTGCATGCTTCAGATAATTCACTGATTATTATTGTTTCTGTAACCAGGTTGAACAGAAAGGTACTCAGAAAATTGCCTTTTCTAATATTTGTGTATATAGATACTACTTTGCTAAGTTCATTGTTGACTTGGTATGTGTCGTGCATTGAACTTTCATTGTTTCTATAATTTTTCTTAAATGATTATAGATATTCTTTTGTTCTAGTATTTTAGCTTTTTCATTAACCTAACTTTCATAACTCCAAATTTTCTTGGATTTATAAACTTTCCATTTTCTTTCAGTTTAATTCTTTACTGGTTACAGTTTAGGCTTTCCTTTTATCGTCTTTTTCAATGTTCTGTTTTACTCCATTCATTAATTTTCATTCCTTTTATATTTCCGGGATTTCTTAGCACTTTGGCATATTTTTTGTTACTCCTTTAGGTTTTGAATTTACAAAAACAGGCATATCTCATCTAATGCTTTTAAAAATTAGCAACAAAAAACCAACTGATCTACCTATTCTTATATAAATGGGTGTGATAGATTTTATTCATAACTGAAGATAACAATTCGAAAAAAATATTAGCATGAACAAAAAAAACTTTATTGAAACTAATATTAAGAAACTAGTAACAAAACTATTTAATATAAAATTCACAATACATTAAATTTGTGTGCCTTCATGATTATAAAATAAACAATACATTAGCATAAAGAACTTCATTTGTTATAAATATATTCGAGACTAGGTGATTTGATGTCTGTTCTGCGTAATACTTACAATCTCTGTTTACATTACAATACAATATTGTACATATTTTACTAATAGCACATCAGTTAGACAGCAATTTAAACTGAGATTTGGCGATTAGAATAATTATGATCGCATTAATGTATTCGCGAGCTATTGCCTGGCACTTACTTATTAGCTTTTTCATAAATAGCAGAAAAAAATATTAAATTAAACATTTTAAGTCCTGTCCTGTCGAAAGCCGATTTAGATGTCAGTAATAATATAAGCCGATTACGAGTACACAATTTAGCTTCATATACTAGAAATATAAATCTAATTAAAACTTAAAACGAACGAAAGTTGTTCGATACTAAAAACTTTTCCAATAGTTCTGTAACTACAAATGCAGGAGACTAACTTTTTCAAATATTTTCCATTAATTTTTAATCATATAGATCCTAAATAACTTTTACATCATGTTTGTCCGAAAAAGTTTGCCACGTGTGGAAAAGTTGTTTTCTCTTGAATTTTTTAGAGTAGAGGCTGGTCCTGATTTTTGAAAACTTGCTTTACCTATAGAGCTAAATAAAATATTTGATACATGTAAGTTGTTTCCTTCATTATTGTCCAAACTTTATAAATAACATTTCTTTTTAAGGTTTTTGCCCTTAAAAAAGTACATTTAAAATGTGTCACGTCAAATTTTCGAAATATTTATTTAAAAAAATATTTATTTGGAAATTGTGAATAAGATATTTCAAATTTATTTTTGTAAATATTTTCTCTACAATTTATGGAAGCCTAATTTTCTAGTGTGGCGTTCTCAATTTTTACATGGTACAGCAACGGATGCGTACGCAGCTCAGAATGTCGGAGGCTAGGTCCGTATATCTTTTAGAGATAGTTGTGCTTTGCTTTGATTACTCAATAGCCGCCACCTGTTTTACATTGTCTGTGTTACTTTCCTAGTGATAAAACAGGAAAACACATAGATTTCAGAAATGATATTAATTTACTGACTGATGATGTATAGCTCCATAATCAAACGACTATTATTAAAACATTCACATAAGAAACATATCTACAATTTAAAAAAAAACAAACAAGACACTTTAAAATAGTATTTAAATTTTTAAAAAATATTTAATTTTACCGGTACACACCTTGATATTTTGTTACTATATTACTAATGAAATCAATCTTTACAACGTCTACTGAGGATACATGGAATGCGAGTGTGTTTTATTTTTTGTATTTTACAATGTACAAAAAAAACAAAATAAGGTATTCTTTTACTTTTATGTTTAAGAGGATATTCAATTTTTGATTCTTATTTGACAGGATCGAATACTTAATATTTTTATTTAAATTAGGCTTGTGTAAATGTGGCTCAAATTTCCCATATTTGTTCTGTCGTTAACAGTGTTTTTATTTTTTTTTAATTTCAATCATTTCCTTTATCTGTAATTTTTGGTAATTCATATCTTTGTTTTTTATTATGGTACTGTTTTAATCAAAAGTATGTTTTTCGTCTTGTGTGTGTTTGTTTAACGCTGTTGAGGCGTTTTCCGTATTTTTATGGCCATTTATTCTGTTCTTCAGTAATTGGCTCCTCATGCCTATATATTTTTTGGGACAATTTGTGCAAGGGATCGAATATATTACATTTGATTTATTCATGAGAGGAGTTTTACTTTTTAAATTTGTGAACAGTGTATTTAATTTATTATGTGACTTGTGGCATACGATAATATCATGCTTTTTTAAAATGTATTTTATTTTTTCTGATAGCTCACTGGTGTAAGGTAATGCTATATATTTTTTCTGTTTATGTTCTATGTTTTTTGTTCTTACGTTACTATAAAATTTATATGTTCGTTTATTAATTATTTTGGTGATAGCCTTTTCATTGAAATTATTATTTATTAGTGTCTTTTTTTACCCTTTGCAGTATTTTTGGTCGGAATTCTGGAGACGTTAGGGAGATAGCACGATCAGACAGACCGATTATAGCACTATTTTTTTGAGTTTTTGAATGATTAGAGAAACAGTTTTGATATCTACCTGACCAAGTTGGTTTGGTGTACCATTCAGTTAAAATTTTGTTTTTTTCTGCGTATAAGTGTCATATCTAGAAAATTTAGAGGGAAAAGTTATAGAAAAATTAAATTTTAATATAATATTTTTCAAACGTTTTGTCGATGATTGCATAACAGCCGTACCAAAAAATAAAATAAATGAAATTCTCCAAAAGTTTAACAGTTTCAACGAAAAATTACAATTCATGTCCGAAACAGAAAATAATAATAAAATAAATCTCTATCCACAGCCTCACATGACGAATTTTAGGGATATTTGTTCTTCATTCTTGTCAACCTTATTCTCAACGTGGAGCACTCTAACCTAGTTCCGAACTTACACTGATTACCAGCTATTAAATCAAATACTGGCAAGGCATGGAAAATTATCAAGAAGAAAATTTTGACTAAGACAGTCCAAAGTTACTAATCATGAATAAAACCAACTTTCAAAAATGTTACAAATTGCATACTGTATACTCAACTTTAAATGATCGGTCTGACATGCCGTGCTCGTGTCAAACGAATCGAGTATACATCCACAACAAATGCTAACTGAACTATGTTACTGACTATAACCTCACATCATTAAATACTGAAATGGAATGTAAATAAATGAGAACTTATTAAAAATAAAATATTTTATTATCTTCAAATTCAAACCAAATAATGTGATGTATAAACTACAGCATTTTACAAACTCTTTTTAAGAAGAAAGAGTGATAAGTTATAAGACCAAAATAGTTGTGAATCAAAAACGAATTCCATGTTTACAAATTTTAAATTAGAGGATAAATAATTAAATTTAATCAAGTAAAAATATACAAATTATATCATATTACTTTGATGCAAACTAGTAAATGTAAATGCTACAAGTTAACGGTAGGAAAAAACGTTGTCCAAAGTTCTTATCATACAGAGCGTAAAAAAAATGGGGTCATGAGTGTCACAGCTACTCCATCCCTACAGCTGTACGTAATTCACAACACTTTCTGGGATAGTAATTGGAAGGGTCTTACCTGGTACACATCATATTAAAAAAAGTTAAAATATACCTGGTGGTTCAATAATTACGTGTAAAAAACTTGATTCCATTGCAGATCTTTGGGAGCCCATATCTCCAAAAAGGATGCATTTACGAAAAAATTTTATATAAATTTGTATTTCTTTCATCTATTTTTTCATAACCGGGATATTTCCCACATTTTCTCGGACACCCTGTATATCATTTATACTTCCAAGGTTTTCCGTAAAAACACAAGGCGAGAATGTAGAAGAATTTTTTTCAAGGTTAATTTTATACTCATCTTTTCATAATTATGTAATAAGATAAGGGCTTGTCCATCAATTGCAATACTTTTTGTGGTTCTACCTTTTAATGCAGTTTTAAAGACAGATTTAGAAAATATGTTAAACAGGAAAGGCGATAAAATGCATCCCTTTCTGACCTCACGCACAACCAATATTTCCTCTAAGATGTGTTGTGGAACCAACATCTTACCACTTCTTTCCGGCAAAACTGGACTTAAACTTTGTAGAAAGTACAAGGGTGTCTGGGAAAGATACCGGTGGATCCCACTGATGAGTCCGCCACGGGTATCGGGACGAAACATCCGTACATTTTAGGTGGTCGCAAATAGTTCGTTAGTTATATGCCCTTAACATCAGGGACATTATTACGACAGATGCCAGCATCTACCCTCACTTGTGCTCTTTCTCCCCAGTAAAGATTGTATTAATTAAACACGCTCACAAATAAAAATACGACGCAATAACAGATTAGAAGAAGATCAAGTTAAAAAGTTCTCTTAATTATAACATTTTTACTGTCGTTTTTTAACCAGCAAACAACTAAAATATACAAACTGAATAATTGGTTATCTGTTTGATATAAAAATTTCAACAAAAGAATTAAATTGCAATTTTAATAAAAGTTCAAATTTCCAATCTTATTTTCTCGAATTGCGCTGGTAAAAAGCGAAGCGCTGTTTTCGCTGGACATAAATTTCGAAAATAAAAACCCCAATGAACGTCATAGATTTCGTTTTTTACGATGCCAGAAAACCCAAATGTGCACCATGCTTGCCGCTCTTTCAAAAGTTCTGGACCGTTTGCTTTTACCACCCATACGAGGAGATTTAGCGAAGAAAATTGGTTGATTTCGATACGTTATGTACTAAATATAGCTTCTATTTTAATATATACTTACGTTTAAATTATTTTCAAATATGCTTTAATGTTTATTCGCCCGTAAGTTTTAATGGAGTTGAGATATTTTTATGACATTTTCAGTATCTGCCAAGATATATTCTGTGATGATTCCATAAAAATATTCCCCGAAATAGGTTACGAAATTTAACCAACTCCATTTGCGATATTGTTTTAATGAACGAACAAATTTGTTTGTTGAAATTTCAGTAAGAATAATAGCTTCTTCAGACCGTTATCGTCAGAGAGCCTAGTGAGTTTTCAAAGTCGATAAAGGGACATGCCATCACCAAAGCTTTTTATGGTCCAACCTCCCCTTCCGACACGACGACGCGTATAAAACAATTTTTGATTAGGCTTTTTTTAGAGCGAAAATAATTATCCAAAGGACCCCGCCCCAACCAAATGGAAATTGGATCCCGATCAAATTCGTTTAAAATTCAGTATGTTGTAGGTCTAGATGTCTTGATCAAAAGTTCCTATGGGCACAAAGTCCAAAAGTTAATAGTTTTTGAGATACAGAGGGATAAGTTGCGCCCGCACCAACCAAATGGAAACTGGATCCTGGTCAAATTCAGTATCTTGTAGGTCTGGATGTCCTGATCAAAAGTTCCTATGGACACAAAGTCAAAAAGTTAATAGGGTCAATTTTCTCTCTCTCTCCCTGTCTCTCTCTTTCTATATATATATATATATATATATATATATATATATATATATATATATATATATATATATATATATATATATATGTTACCATGATCTTCGATTCAGATTAAATCGAGTATTTTAATCTATATAAGTCACTAAATTCTAACCTTTTGATGATTAAAAATAACATGAATAAGAAAACTGCTTAAAAAAGAGGTTCAAAAGGGACTTTTGCGTTCAAAAAACAATTCAAACCACAAGCCTCACTTTGAACATTGACCTCAAGGTCATATAAGGTTCAAGTATTGCGAAAATCGAAAAATATCTCAGAAAAAAACGTTTTTATCTTTTACATCTACTTCTTAAAAAAGGTTTTTCCATAAAAAATTACATCTTGACAATGTTTGACCTTGACTTTTGATCTAAAGGTCATAGTCAGGATTACAACTGGTGATCTCCTTCATTATCCTAAACCTATCGAATGAAGTATTTTTTTATGATTACGCAATGTACATTTACATTCGCTTACATTAGCCAAACGAGTTCACAAGATAGGGAGAGAGAGAGAAAAAGAGACAGAGAAAATTGACCCTTACGCTTTGCCTATGTAAATGGTGGATCGGGCGCAACTCATCCCTCTGTATCTCGAAAACTATTAACTTTTAGACTTTGTGTCCATGAGAACTTTTGATCAGAACATCTAGATCTACAACATACTGAATTTTCAACGAATTTGGCCTAGATCCAGTTTCCATTTGGTTGGTGCGGGCGCAACTTATCCCTCTGTATCTCAAAAACTATTAACTTTTGGACTTTGTGCCGATAGGAACTTTTAATGAAGACATCTAAACCTACAACATACTGAATTTTCAACGAATTTGACCGGGATACAATTTCCATTTGGTTGGTGCGGGGTCCTTTTTCTTTTTTTTTCTGTTAAAAAGAAACACTCTGAAGATGGTTTAAATAAAATAGACCGAAACGTTGGTAAGAAAATGTTTTCATTTCACTTAAATTCTTCTAAATCATTAAAAGAATTAAGAATTGTAATAAACAAATTTTGAGTTATCCTATTCAGGTTAGTTTTATATTCACGCCTAAATTACGCTAAAAAATTTTTCGATTTTATATTTTAGAGTAAAAAGTAAAAAATTATAATCGTAATTATTCTATAATTTTTAACCGACTTCTAAAAGAAGAAACTTCTCAAATCGATGACTATGTATTTTTTTTCATGTATGTACACCGATTATTCTGGAACGACGGTACCGATTTGAATGAAATTTTTGACGTTATATTTAGGAAGTTGCTGAGATGGTCCCATATTTTTTTCGACGAAATTGGTGCAGTAAAATCCAAGATGGCGCTGAAAATATGGTGGCCAAAAAAATTAATTGTGTCTGATTTTCTCCAAAATTGGTATGTGGGAATTTTCGCAATCGTACACAACGAATCTGAAATTATTTTTAAAAAATTGAATATGGCTGATCCAATATGGCGGACAAAAAATTTAATTTTGTCCTATTTTCTCCAAAATTGATGTAGGGGAGTTTTTGGGATCGCACATAACGAATCTAAAATATTTTTAGAGAATTCAATATAGCGGATCCAATATGGCCAACAAAAAAGTCAATATAGTCCGATTTTCTCCAAAATTGGTACGAGGAAATTTCCAAGGTCGTACATAACGAATCTACTTTTAAAAAATTCGATATGGCGGACGAAAAAAAACAATTTTGTCCGATTTTCTCCAAAATTTGTATGGGGGAGATTTCGAGGTTGCACATAACGAATCTGAATTTATTTTTAAAAAATTCAATATGGCGTATCTAATATCGCTGATAAAAAATTAATTCAATCTAATTATTTTCAAAATTGATATGGGGGAATTTTTGGGATCGTATATTACGGAACCAAAATAATTTTTAAAAAATGAAACATAGCGTATCCAATATGGCGGATGAAAAATTCAAGATGGCTGACTAAAGATTCTATATCTCTCGATTAGGTCTATAATCAGTATTGGGGGATTTTTATTACTGTTAATTACGAATTGAAAATATTTTTCAAAAACTGAATCTGACGGATTCGATGTGGCATCCTGCAAATTTTACATTCCTCAATTTTCTCCAAAACTGATATAGGGGGTTCTTGAAGGTGTAAATTATGAATTAAAAAGTATTTTTTCAGGATTCAATATGCTGAAACCAATAAAGCGTATTAAAAATTTTACATTTTTCGATTTTGTTCAAAGGTGTGACTGAATCCGTTTCAAGGATGTAAATTACAAATATAAAATTATTTTAAGATAATCTAATATGTCAGATGCAATATGACGGTCTAGAAATTTTAAATTTCTAGATTTCATCCAAAATTGGTACTACGGTGCTTTGAAGTGTTTAGATTTATATTAAATTAAGACGTTAAATTATATTTTTGAAATTCAATATGGCGGATCCAATATGGCGGGTTGAAAATTTTACCTTATTCGCATTTTTTCAGATTTGGATTAGGGGGTTTTCGGGGTCGTTTATTACGAATATGAAGTTAATCTTTTACAACTATTAGATTGATAAGATGCAATATAAGGGATTGAAAATTTTACATTTTCCGATTTTGTCTAAAATTGATATTGCGGGGTGCTGGGAGCATATACAAACTCAATATGTAGTATAAAATATATCGGGCTAAGAAATTTACGTCTCAAGTTCTTTAGATATCGGTATTGGAAAATTATGAGGCCTATACTATCAATCTAAAATTAATTTGAAATCTAAGATAGTGGATTTACTATGACAGATTAAATATTTGTTTGACACAATTTCACTGATATTTGGAAAACTCTAAAAATCAAAGAATTTTTAATGGTTCATTTAAGAGTGAATTACAACTTTCTGTAAAATGGGTACTTTTTTGCCACCTTGAAGTCATTGCGAGCATGGAGGATGGCCTAGAAAATGCATAGCAAATTTTTAAAATAACAAGAAAATTTATTTTTTTAACGTCAGTGGATGTACACCCTTAAATTAAATTGTTAGCTTTATAATTGTTGATCTATGAATTTTTTATAGATACCTAAAACTCTTTTAAAGCTTCTCTTAAAATCTCTGAGTGCTGGGTGGCCTCAAAAATGCATAATGAATTTTAAAATAACTAGAAAATTTATTTTTTTAACGTCTGTGGATGTACACCCTTAAAATAAATTGTTGGCGTTTTAATTATTGACCTATAAATTTTTTACAGATACCTAAAATCCTTTTAAAGATTCTCTTAAAATCTCTGAGTGCTGGGTGGCCGTGAAAATTTATAGTGATTTTTAAAATAACAAGAAAATTTCTTTTTTTAACGTCAGTGGCTGTACACCCTTAAAATAAATTTTAAACGTTATAATTGTTGATCTACAAATTTTTTACAGATACCTAAAACTATTTTAAAGCTTCACTTAAAATCCTTCAGTGCTTGGTGGCCTTTAAAATGCATATAGAATAAATAATAGTAAGAAAACAATTACAAATGAAGTATTTTTAATTTGTTTATGCGAATCACATTTTGTCAGGTATTAGTTTAGTCTTTTAGAAGTAGGTTCAATTTTTTTTATAAAAAATTTATTTTTTTTAATTACGTTTATTTTTGATTGAACTTTAACTTATTATCGGTATTATTAAAATATTACTAATGATTTGATTTTGACCAGAGTGAATTTGCAAATTTCAATTCACGATTATTTTTTGACATGATTGACATAAGATCTAATCTGCTTTAAAAATAGGTCTGGCTAAGTTTTTATGTTTACATGCATTATATTGCGTGACTTCATTCATAATTATGCAACTGACTTCCTAGAAACGTTAGGAAACGAGAATTTGTGCAAAAACTCACTGATATCCGTGTACGCCCACTTGAGCCTCCCATTTTGGCCTTTGTTCCTTTTTTCTTTTCGTCTCATTGTCGTCTATTCATTGCAAAATCTGAATTTATGGTTTCAGAACGCCTCAGTCCGCCGTACGACATTTATTAGCTACAAAGAATGGCACTGTTTGGAAATACTTGGGCTGCATTTATATGATTTTTGTCAAACGGCGGTTTACAGCGTGGACCAGAAAATCTTTCCGAATTTTCAAGTGAAATATTATATATATTATAATTTATCCTTCAAATCATTATATTTGGTCTTTCTTTTGTAAATATTGCCTTGTTTGGTATTAAACCAACTTTATAATACTTTTTATTAAAAATTTTGAAAAATAAATTTTCAGAACTTCAGTTAGTTAAAAGATTTTTGTAGTTTAATTTTATAATTTGATATCTCAAAGATTAAATATAAAATTCAAAAACGTTATCTATCATATTATGGCTCACATCATTTTTAAAATATCTCCATAGTTTATCTTTTTTTTTTTGATACCTGTGTTATCCATCGGTCCAAATCTGCCTTATAAAATAAAATTTTTATAAAACAATTGAACCGACTTCTGAAAGTGCGCTAAAAAGTGAAAAATAAAAACTAATCCTTACGCGCACTTTTAGCATTTTTTTTATAAAAATTTAATTTTTCTATTTTTAGTTTTAAAATTCATTATGATATCCATAAATTATTTAAACTAAGTACTAATCCAGATTAGTATACCTACCTCGCAATGACTCCAAGGTGGCAAAAAAGTACCGCATTTGAGTTTCAAAAAAATTATTTTAAGTCTTAATATAATCTAAATCTAAACCCTTCAAAGCTCCCTAGCACCAATTTTGAATAAAATCCGGAAATTTAAAATTTCTAAACTTATATTCGCTATTTACACCCTCAAAAACGATTCAGTCCCACCTTTGAACAAATCGAAAAATGTAAAATCTTTAATCCGCTATATTGGATTCGGCATATTGAATCCTGAGAAAATACTTTTATATTCATAACTTATAGCCTCAAGAACCCCCCTATAGCAGTTTGGGAAAAAATCGCCAAATTTAAAATTTTTAGGCCACCATATTGAATCTGCCAGGTTGAGTTTTTCAAAAAATATTTTAAATTCATTATTAACACTAACAAAAATACCCTAATACTGATTTTAGACAAAACCGGGAGATGTAGAATCTTTAATCCGCCATCTTGGATCCGCATATATATTTTTTTTTAAACAATTTCAGATTCGTAATGTGCGATCCCAAAAACTCCTCCAAATCAATTTTGAAAAAAATCGGACAATATTGATGTTTTATCCACCATATTGGATACGCCATATTTATTTTTTTTTTTAAATAAGTTTAGATTCGTTATGTGCGACCCCGAAATCTCCCCCATACCAATTTTGGGGAAAATCAGACAAAATTAAATTTTTTTCTCCACCATATTGGATCCGCCATATTGAATTTTTTAAGAATAATTTCAGATTCGTTGTGTACGACCCCAAAAATTCCCCCATAGCAATTTTAGAGAAAACTGGACAAAATTTATTTTATTGGCCGCCATATTGTCAGCGCCATCTTTGATATTACTGCATCAATTTCGTCCAAGAAAATATGGGACCACCGCAATAACTTCCTGAACATAACGTAGAAAATTTCATTAAAATCGGTGCCGCCGTTCCATAAGAATCGATGTACATACATAAAAGAAAAACATACATACTCGACGAATTGAGAACCTCCTTCTTTTAGAGGTCGTTTTAATTATAAAAAAAAACATGCTACTTTCGAAAATTGGACACTCTGTACAACAGTTAAGTTTCAAAACACCTCTGAATAAATAATCTTTTTAAAGCATTAATTGTAATTAAATTAAAACCTGAAAAATTATTTCATTTTTTAAAACTTTTTCGCACATAAAACATATTTTTGTCTCAGCTTTCCATTGGTGTAGCCCAAACCAAACTTATTATTGTTTATTTATATTTCTTGAGGAGGAAACTGAATTTAAGATATCCTAAATTGCTACTTTTCTCTGAAAATTTCAATAAAATAAATAAGCGTAATATGCTAATATCTTCCAAATAATCATTTTTTTGGACACTCTATATTACTAAAAATATTCCAATCTGCAACATATACATTTATGTCAACCTTCTCAAATCACCCTCAACCCCAGGTTAATGATCCTTGAATTCAAAAGACATCGATTTTTCTATTAGATAATAAGAAAAAGAATAAAAACCTCACAAGGGATAGGTATGGTTAGTTTGAGGTAAACCGATGTGTGCCGTACAAAAGAGAACGAAAATATTCTGGTTGCGGTATAGAACGTAAAATATATGGCAGAATTTCAAAAAGAAATGTTATCTGTTTTTGTAATCAGGCAGATGCGTTCGAAGTTGACTGTCTCAGTGACAAAGTATTATGTCTTTGTTTGAAAGAACGTTTGTCATCATGCAAACGGCTAGATTATGTTACGAGAATTACTTAAGTTTCATTGGCTTCTTGATAATAGGAATTTAAATTTAAAGCTTTTGTTTAACAATTCTTTGTTCTAAGTTAGAACTTAAAGGATATTATTGAAGATTTTTGTTTAATCTTCAGTATCTGACATAATTGAACTTCTCCATGGAAATTAAATCAAAAAAGAGCTGTTTTGTTAACAAAAAAGTAACATTGGTTTTTTTTTGGCATCCTATAAAACATATCTCCATGGTAACTCTGAAAGACCTGTACGGACCAAAAATGGTCACGATTTTTGGTTTTTTGAGTTTATCTGGATTCATGTAATATAAATTATAGGTGGCGCCACTAGTTATCGAGATATATTTTTTTTCAACAAAATTTACGGTTATTGTTTTTTTTAAAGACATTTATTAAAAATTACCGATTTAAAATTTAACATAAATATATATATATATATATATATATATATTATCATTCTAAAAAAGCATGCAAACCCGAAATCTGTAATTTTCTTATTTTCCTAGAAATTCAATGTCAAAGTTGAAAATTCAAACTCAATTTTCCGCTTTCCTAATTAAGATACAATGCTCAATTTTAATGGAAATTATTTCTATTGTTTTATTTTTTGAAGATCTATTAAAAAAAATTTTTTTTTCAATCGTGGGTCGAGAAATTTTGCAAAAACCAATTTTTGCACCAAAAGAATTGCGAAAACTTTTTATCGGATGGAGATAAATTATTTTATGTGTTCATTGGCTTTAGATGTATCATTTCCGATCTAAAAAAAAATAAATTTTAGATGAAAAAAATGTTTTTTTTTTCTCAAAAATTCATAATGGCGTGGCAAATGAATATTAAGGGCTCAAATTTGCAGAAGATGTTTTTTAACACTTGTACTTTACCTGCAATTTTTTTGGATCCAAGCAATACACTTCCATACGTTCTGTGAACCTTCGAAAATTGGGCCGGATCTAATCGAAAATAGCTGCTGCAGGCCGCTGTCGGCGGGTTGCCATAGTTCAGGCGCATTATTCATTGGCGCTTCAAGGAAACTTATGCATCACAAGTACTATTTATAATATTGACGTTGTTTTATTAATTTATATGATAGGAACAATTTCTTTAGTCTTATTAATTATTAATATATTTATTAACAAAATTTTTACAAAAATTTATAGGGAAAATCATACAAATATTCAATTATACAGGGTGATTCAAAAATCGATCACGAAACTTAAGGGGGTGATTCTACTTGACAAAATAAGGGTAGAGCTTCATATAATTTTTTTTCAAAATGTCATTCGTTTTCGAGTTACAAGCCGTCCAAGTTCAAGTTTTTATTTTTTGTTTTTTGAATTACTCGCTTACAGAAAAACCGATTTGACTAATATGTGAAAGATAGGCTTAGTCTTCTGCGCTTCATCATTTTAGTAACAATTCACAATGATTGTTTGCCGCAAGAGGGCACTTTACCTACATTGAAAATTGTTTTTTTGTCATAATTTTTTAGTGTTGACAGCTACAGTAGTTTTTGGCATAATTTCTGAAAGACTGATGTCAGGCCTTTAAAAAAGGTGCTCTTTATTTACATCGCTAAACCCAACGGTTTAGACGTAAATCACCCTTAAAAATTAAGTGGTAAATTTACTTTTCTCATTTCATTACCACCAGCTACCAGGTAAATAGCTATCAAAGTATACTAGAGCTGTCAGTTTAACATCAAATAAATTCGCTTTTTAAACTATTTAATTTATAATCTTAAAATAACTAATAATGGCTAATCACCAATATTCAAATATCGAATATTGTGATATCCATTTTTGTTATGGAAAAGCAAATGGTAATGCAGAGTTGGCAAGAAGATATTATATGGAGAGTTATCCGGAAAGAAATATCCCTCATGCTCAAACACTTTCCAGTGTGCACAGGAGGCTTGCGGAATGTGGTTCCTTTAAAAGTTATAATGGAAATAGGGGAAGACCTAGAACTGCTAGAAACGTGCAACAAGAAGAAAGAGTGCTTGAAATTATTGAAGATAATCCAGGTATTAGTACTAGAAAAATTGGGAATGAAGTGCGGCTCTGTCAGGCTAGTTCATGGAGGATACTAAGAGAAGAACAACTCTACCCGTTTCATTCAAAAAAGGTGCAGGCTCTTTATGACGATGATCGGCCGAGACGGTTGGAAATGTGCAATCAGATCCTAGCTAAGTATGAACACGATAATCGATTAATTGGCGTCATATTATTCACTGACGAAGCTGGTTTCACTCGTGATGGCATAACAAATCTACACAACATCCACACATATGCTTACGAGAACCCAAACAATGTGGTAGAAACGAAACATCAGCGTAGATTTTCACTAAATGTGTGGGCAGGGATAATAGGAGATTACCTTATTGGTCCTCATTTCTTTGATGGCCCATTAACTGGTGACGTATACTTAGATTTTATCCAAAATCGTCTCCCATTGTATCTGGAAGATGTGCCATTGGAAGTAAGGGCCAACATGTGGATCCTCCAAGACGGAGCTCCGCCCCACTTTAGTATACGTGTCCGACAGTATTTGAATGCAACGTATCCTGAGCGATGGATAGGACGAAGTGGACCATTGGCATGGGCAGCGAGGTCACCAGACCTTAATCCTATGGATTTTTTCTTTTGGGGTCATTTGAAACAATTGGTGTACGATATTCCAGTAATCAACGTCGAGGATCTTCGCTTCAGGATAATCGAAAAGTGCCAAATTATTGAAGAAACACCAGAAATTTTTCATCGAGTTAGGCGACATTTTTTGAAGAGTGTTAGGAAATGTATTGAAGAAAATGGGGGACATTTTGAGAATTTTTTTTAGTTTGTTTAGTACTGTTTCATTAATTTTTATCAATTAAATGTATATCGCAATAATCCATAATATGAATATTTACTGATTAGCCATTATTAGTTATTTTAAAATTATAAATTCAATAGTTTAAAAAGCGAATTTATTTGATGTTAAACTGACAGCTCTAGTATACTTTGATAGCTATTTACCTGGTAGCTGGTGGTAATGAAATGAGAAAAGTAAATTTACCACTTAATTTTTAAGGGTGATTTACGTCTAAAACGTTGGGTTTAGCGATGTAAATAAAGAGCACCTTTTTTAAAGGCCTGGCATCAGTCTTTCAGAAATTATGCCAAAAACTACTGTAGCTGTCAACACTAAAAAATTATGACAAAAAAACAATTTTCAATGTAGGTAAAGTGCCCTCTAGCGGCAAACAATCAATGTGAATTGTTACTAAAATGATGAAGCGCAGAAGACTTAGCCTATCTTTCAAATATTAGTCAAATCGGTTTTCCTGTAAGCGAGTAATTCAAAAAACAAAAAATAAAAACTTGAACTTGGACGGCTTGTAACTCGAAAACGAATGACATTTTGAAAAAAAATTATATGAAGCTCTACCCTTATTTTGTCAAGTAGAATCACCCCCTTAAGTTTCGTGATCGATTTTTGAATCACCCTGTATATTACATATTATACTGTTTTTTCCCTTTATATTATTGTTACATAATAGTTTATTAACAAAACTAACAAAAAAAGAAATGAATGTATAATTGATATATTGAATTTGTATGCTTTTTGCAAGTAATTTTAATGTATTATTAAATATTTATATGACTTATTTAATATTATTATTATATTTTTATATGATTTGCTTATAGAAAGTTTCTTTTTTAATTTTTTCTAGTGATAGTTTTTTTTATTTATGGCCTAGTACCGGGAAAAAAAAAAGATGAATAAAGTCTGCAGTACCAGGAATATGGAGAGAACGCAGTGATCATACTCCAGATTGCTTTTATATGATTAACCCAAATAAGCGTCGGAGTGGCAAAAATTCCAAAAATATATTTTATCAAGATCTACCTTCAACGTCTTTTTCAGTGCCTCACAGTAAAAAATTGTTCGTTCCCTCTCGTTCAGAGCTGTAGAACTTTTAAATGCATCCTTTGTAAGATTATTCTAACACCAATTTAACTTCTATGAACGTTGATCCAACTTCTACCAATAGCGGCGATTTCACAATAAAATAACAGATTCTATGATCACATCTCATTAATTTGAATGAAGTTAACGACTTAGTTACAGATCTAAACCTATCTAAAAGTAAGTCAGAACTCCTGGCTTTACGATAAAAATAGTGGAATTTGCTTAAAGAAGTTAAAAAAATGACTGATCAAATAATTTGCATTTTCATACTTTATTATTGTAATTACGTAAAAGGTTTATTTAAAGAAATCCGAATTCCTTCTGACTGGTGGTTTTTCATCAACAGTTCTTAAGAAAGTTTTAAAAATCCCCCTCTTTACTATGGAAACCAATTTCCCAGTTTTCTTTCGTTTATTCTGTAATGCTCAAAAAAAAATTACGATAGTGTGAAAATGGTGCTGTTTTGAAGTATATAGAGTACAACTCGCCAGTAATAGCTGATTTTAAGATGGTTGGTTTTCTGCTGGGATTGCAAGGTGAGTATATTGAATATCCTTGCCATCTTTGCCAGTAAGCAGTAATAGAGAAGAAGCGCAGACACAGCACATTACAAACGTTCTTGATCAAGATTACCAATTTGAAATTATACGAAGCCAAAATAAATTTTTTCGTAGGACCACAAAATAAAGGAACTAACTGCCAGTGACGAATTTACACTGTTACTCAACACTCGCGAAAAACAATCCTGTAACAGCTGAGACTCATAAAGAATTGATTACAACTATACTTGAAAGTTTTAAAGTCATGGGCTGCACAATGATCTTTATTGTGCATATATTATATGTTCACTTGAACCAATTTTAAGATAATATGGGTGTCTATGCAGAAAAGCAAAGAGTATGTTTTCACCAAGAGATCATGATCTTTGAACGACGTTGTTAGAGGCGGTATAATGAGAGTATGATGGGAGTTTGCGTTTAGGGTTTGATACGAGAAAGTCTATAGAAGTATGGAAAATATTCATTTTTAAACTTTGTTTAACAATTTTTTTACATTTATAGTTTACTATTAATTAATATTTCTTATAAAAGTGATTTAAATGCGAAGCTGTTATTTACAATAAATGCTAGAAAAAAAAACAGGTAATATATATAAATCTTTTATTTAGTCATAGACTAATATATAATTACACACATATCTTAACAACTAAATTCATATTTTAAAATTGAAAACAACAATCAAACATCTTCAAGCTTTGCAGAACAATGACATACTAAACTAAACTGACACAAATTTAAAAAAAAATAAATAAATAACAGAAAGTTCATGTCCCTCAAGGACAGACCCTGTTAACAAAATATTGCTTCAGACACTGCTTAAACTTATTTAGAGATTTTAAACATTTAATATTTGTGGGCAATTGATTAAAACTGTTCAAACCTTTAAAAAATACAGAGGTTTGTGTTTGTCTCTTTAATACTGGAGGAATATAAAAGTCATCCTTCGATCTAGTGTCATATGCATGTATATTCCTATTATAATTAATATGATTTTGTAAATATATAGGAGAACTACCCGATCTGATTCTAAAAATGAAGATTAATGTTTGATAGTGAAAGAAGTCCTCCACCGACAACCATTGCATTTCTCTCAACATGTAGTTAATTGATGTTCTTCTTGTACATGAGAGTATAACTCTCATGGCACTATTTTGCAATTTTTGAAATCTTGCCTTTTCATTTTGATTAAGAAGGAACAAAATTGTGGAGCAATAAACAAAGTGCGGCAATATCAGAGTGTTAAACAGGATTGTTTTAGTCCACCTTGTCAAAAAATTAGAACATCTTTGAATATAGTTAATTTTATAAGAAATTATTTTTATTAAGTTATTCGCATGTTCTTTAAATTTAAGTTGCCTATCTATGATTACTCCTAAATATTTAAACTTTTCCACCATTTCAATTGTTTCATTGCCTATTTTAATAATATGATCTCCACGAGAAAAAAGTTCTGTAATGATTCTCATTGCAGATTATCATAAATTTGTTTTTTTCCACATTTATTTTTAATTGGTTACAAGAACACCACCAATATGAATTTTGTAATGTAGAGTTAAGTGTGTCAACCAATTGAATACCATCAGAACATGTAAAATATAAAAGAACATCATCTGCAAAAAGGTGTATAAAACAATCACCAGCTGTATTCACTATATCGTCAATATATATATAAGAAATAATAATGAACCTAATACACTACCCTGTGGAACACCCATGCTGCTTTCAATCTCGTCAGATACCACGTCATTCAATTTCAGTCTTTGTTTTCTATTAATAAAGTAATTATTCATAAATTCCAACACTTCACCCCTTATACCGACACTTTCTAATTTTTTAAGTAATCTTTCCCTATCTAAAGTCTCAAAGGCTCTCTTCAAATCCAAGAATACAGCACCCGTAATAAGATTTTGATCGAAACTATGTTTCCAGTCATTAAGGACATACTGCACTGCAGTTTCACAGCTATGCTTACTCCGAAAACCAGATTGCATACTATTTATAATTTTTTTGGCTTCTATAAATTCTAACAGTTGTTTCATCACTACTTTTTCCATGATTTTTTCAACACAACTAAGCATGTTAACAGGTCGCAAATCAACAGCCCTGTGAGAATTATTTACTTTAGGAACTGGAACAATAGTCGATATTTTTAATTCATCGGGAATTTTACATGCTAAAAATGACGAATTTTTCAAATTAAGAAGTTGTAGAGCTATTTTATCAAAACAACTCTTTAAAAACTCAACATTGATATCATCTGATCCATTTTTATTTGGTAGGTCAAAAACAATCTCCTTAAGTTCCTCAAGAGTAACAAGCTTAAAGTTCTCCAAATACAGCTCAGTATTTAACAAAACGGATCCTACTAACCATGTTGCCCAAATTTACTTTTAAAAATCACAACTTGAGATCCAAAAAGAAAGCACTTTTATACTGTGGGTTTCTAAAAAACAAGAGGTGATCCCGCTTGGCTTGCAAAGTCTAAAAATATGTTAAAAAATAGTGTATTTATTACTAGAGTCATTGTCAAATGAAAACTGGTAATATAACATGTAATGTGATGAAAATTATTTATTTGAACACTCGACGGGATACCAGCTTTATAGAAATATCTTATATCACTTTTCCGGACAAAGCTTTGAATAAACATTCCTTCATAATTCGAGTCTTTTTTTGCTTTGATCTTACCTTTAAATAATTTTCTTTATAAAACCAAATTTTTCTTTTATTATTTCCACGTCTTTGCACAATAAAATATACATAAAAGTCTAAAAACACTTTTATAACCTTGTAGGTTTTTGTGTAAACTGAAACCGACGACAAACCGAAATATACGATCGCCATGTGCGGCATGAATTTATGGCAAAATAAAATCATTTCTTAGACTTTGTGGTCTTTAACGTTTTAAAGGGACGTCAAGTTTATTATGGTCATTAGAGGTTAGGTTACGTGGTTAAGGAGGACATAAATTGTCATATTCTGTTTCTTTGGTTTCAAAAATTAAAATTTAAGTATGCTCATTTTTTGCTTTGGAATTTGCACTGATTTGGGAATTAAGAGATTTTCTTTTATTTAATGTTATGGGACAGTTGCTGGCAAGCAATACAGCATTCTTGAAGAGATTTTTGTTATCTTTTTTTGTTATTCTAATTGTGAAATTTGCACGTCACACATATTTTGTTTTGCAAAATTTTTATTGTATTATTTATTTGAAATTATTATTTCACTTTCGGTGTCTATTTTTCAAACTAACTTTATTAATGTATTTTAACCAAACTTTTGGTCTCAATTTGCCCTTTGTATGTCATGAGTCACCAGTTTTCAACTCTCTTGCGATTAATCTATCTCGGAAATATTTTTATGGAATCACCTTTGGAAACCTCACTCTTATCTTATGTTATAGCGAATAAAATCAGTTAAAAATGTTGCTAATCAACAAGACTCGGCGAAGTGATAACATTTTTTGAAGTCGCATAAAAGTCATCTAAATATAGGGGCTTGGAATAATTGTGGGGAAGTCTGTATTCTCAAAGGACTAAAGAAGAATAATAGTAAGAAAATAGGTTTTTTTCTTTGAACCTTTTAATTTCAATTTTAACAATATTATTCGTTAGAAGTTCGAAGAGCAAATGTATTCCCCTCCAATTTGATTATCAAATGACACGAACCAGAAGTTTTCTAGAATCACCCTTTAAGAGATTATTGATTCCAAAATCGTGAAGTTCTACAATTACTTCATGAAAGATGGTGAAATGAGTATAACTTTCTTGTGAGAAATATCTATTGCACCAATGTATTGCCACAAAGTTTTGCTCAAAGATTAGGTTTTTGGAGAACAAGAAAACGAAATTTATAGCAATTGCAAAAACACAACTACAATAAATGTTAAAAATAAGAGGAATATCAAGAGAGAAAGTCAAAAAATACAAAAAAAAATTAAAATAAGTATATTGCGCTTTTATGTGTTTCCTTGCTGTTTTATGGATTGGTGGGTTGGATCTTAAAGAAAGGAATTAGTGACCGACTAAAAGTATTTGAAATATGGGCCTATAAATGGATATTAAAGATAATTTTGGTAGAAAAAGAGATATTGAGGTGCTGCGAATGATTAAAAAGAAAAATGAAAATAAATACAATTAAAATAAAAAAATTACAATATTTGGGTTATATAATGAGGGGCAAGAGGTATTTATTGCTACAAAATATAATATAGTGTAAGATATAAAACAAGAGGAATATCGGGGAAGGAAGCATGTTCTGGTTGAATAATTTAATGTAGGTTCATTCAATTTTCCAATGCTGCAATATAAAAATAAGAATAACCATGAGGATAATCAGCCACCTGAGAGATATTGGTATTAAAAAGATGAAGAAGCAGAAAACTGAAACCAGATAAAGGTCTCTTTGAGCTTTTTGATTTGTTATCACACTAGAAGGTTATTTGCAAACTCCAATTTTGTTATAACATATCAGATCCGCAAGAAAGTACTTTCATTTTTCTAGTGTGAAATAAAATTATTTTCTTATACGAAGAATAAACTTTATTCAATTATGTATTTGCCATTTTGTTCAATAATTTTTTAACATCTTTCTTGCAGCTTCATGATTCTGCGATCACAAACATTTTGGTCTTTATCACCAAAACACTGAACCAAGTGCGATTTAAACAGTTTGACGATCTTCGAAATGAATGGTGGTCACATGGTGTAAGGTCAGAGTGAGCTGTGGGAGAAACTAAAGATGAATGAGGGCTTTGCATTATTATAATGGAACACAATTTGTTTATTCTAGCCGTTTTTCTTCGAATACTTCATTCAGTTTCCTTAGTTGTTGAGAGTATACATCCAAATTGATCATTTGAATACTTGAAAGCAACTCAAAATAAACAATACTTTTGAAGTCCCACCAAACTGACAGCATGACGTTTTTTGAATACAATTCAGCTTCGGATGTTACTGTAGATGACCCATTATTCATCACTAGTGTATATGTCAAATATTGAATCGTGGTGTTAAGTAAATCTCTTTCAATTCATGCTCAACCCAAATATTGAGATTTTTAGAAAGTCCAAGACATTATAAATGACTTTCAGTTACTCTGATTTGGTCATAATCAGTTGACCAGAACATTGGTAAACTTTCAGTGAAAAATCTCCGGAATGGAACTTTTTATACTTATTTTGACAGTGTTCTGTTATGCAATTAATACCATAAACTTCACATATCTCCATCATATCCTCAGCAGCTTTCTTTCCTTTATAGAAATAAAGACGTAAAATATGCTGGTAATTTTCGTTTCTGTACTCCATATTCAAATTGACACTAAACTTACATCTGCAAGCAAATTTACATACAAATTGCTTTTAAAGTAACTTAAGTATGACTAATATGAAACGTCAAAAGGAATATGCCAAAACCCTGACAGAAGTCATTCAAAACAATTACAACTCTCTCTATGTGTAACTACATCATCGCAATCCACCAAAACCACGCTAGTAGCCTACACAAGGAAATGGAACCTCAATCTGAAAACCATCAAAATGGATGGGGATGTTATTGAGTGGAAGTCAGAGATTAAATATCTGGGAATGACCCTAGATAATAAACTCCTCTGGAACAAGCACGAAAAAGAAGTATTAACAAGGTTATACAAGCATTGATGGTCTGCAGAAACTTTGCGGGAAAAAGATGGGGTATAAACCAATTTCAAAGACTGGCCTGTGCATGTGCATGTCACGCTTAGTCCTATTAAAAAGTCTGCGCATTTCGGATCTTAGCTCTGACAGATGGTCATTCCACCAAGATGCATCCCCATAGCTTTTGCTTGTTTGTAAGGGGCAGCTCGATTCACAAACTCCCTATATTGCCTCATTTATTTCTTTCAGGTCACTTTCCAGCTCCAAATGGTGCTTAGCAGGTCCTCTCGTCTGAATGCGTGATAAGTTTGCTTTAAGATTGGTGCGATATTTTTCCCAATCTATTTTCCTGGGATTCCTTCTGAGGACTGGCTCAGGAGGATCGGTTCCTAAACTGAATGTGATTATTTTATGCTCAGAAAGAGAAGGTTCATTCAATACCCTCCATTTTCCTACTAGGTTTGTTAAGCCTGGTGTGCTTAGTGTAATGTCTAGCACTTCTTCCCTTACCTTTGTTATAAATGTAGGAGTATTTTTTATATTGTTTATGGTAAGATTACATTTAAAGATGTATTCTAAGAGCTGCTCACCTCTTTGATTGGTGTCCTTGCTGCCCCAGATGGTGTTGTGAACATTGACGTCACACCCCAATTGTAGTCGCAGTCGGACAAAACAAGCAATAATGTTTTAAAATTTTAATTCTTCTGTATGATAGACCTAAAAGTTTTAAACACAACTTTGCAGATCTTTTCTTAAAATTGAATAAAAAATATGATTGATTTATAGAGCTAGTATTTATGACCATTACGTAAGCACTCCAATATATTTGACATTTATATCACGGCTTCAACATAAAAATGCAAAGTAATAAAATAATGACCTCTTACGGATTATGGTGTTTCAAAGCATGGCGCAAATTTATGAGTGTGAAAAGTGGCCATAACACGTTCAGTCATAATTTAAAGCGCGAAAGTGGCAATTTGTTTGATTGTCTTTGTATGCACTTCTGAATGAAATATCGCATGTTTGCTTCAATTTGGTTAAGTGATACTACCGTTTATATCAGATGTTGATAAATTGGCGGTTTTTAATTAATTGAACAATCGTAATATTTTTTATGGGCTATAAAAATGAAAAACTTGGTGTAATTTGTAAAACTTGCCTAGAACTATTAATTTATTGATATAGTAAATCAGTGAAAGTAGTATTTCTACTTGATTAAGTAAAAAGTAAACAATAATAATTTTCCCAGGGATAGTTATTATTCAACTCTCTCTGAAAAATATTCTATAAATATCATCAACACTCTGTTCTATATCAAAATATTTTATTTTAGTTTATTGGCAGATTCAAATACTATTTCAGTATTTAGGGATTTAACTAGTGCGTTTTATTAAAGTTTACATGGAGAACTAAAAGTACAGGGTGAGTCAACGATTGGATGAAGTAAGTTTGTGCCTTTTCGGTGAAATTTACAAAGAAACTATATTTATTGTTTGATACAGTTTATTTTTACGCAGATTTTAAAAATATTTAGGACTCTACAGGGTGAGCCAAAAAACTAGGACAGCATAAAGTTGTATTTTTTTAAATAGAACACCCTATATACGAATCGTATTTTCGATTTAGCTTATAATTTTAAATCTTTTTTATTAAGGGTTTACTATAACAAAACTTTATAGTTTCTGAGATAATTAAGTTTAAAGAAAAAAAGTCACATTTTCAAGCATCAATTCAATCCTAAATAACGTTTTCAATTTTGTGACAAATATATTCAAATTTGGATTTTTGAAAGGCCAAGGACAAGTTAACATAATTTTTACCTAATATTTGCAATAAAAGCTACAGGGTGTTGAACACATCGGCTCAAATTTGAACAAGTTTAAATGAATAAATATCTTTTTTTTTTAAATGGTACACTCTGTATATTTTCATGTTATTTAATAGAGTAATAAAAACCCTAAAAGTTTTGTTCAATATATCCTATACCTATTTATAATAGTTTTGGAGATATTTCAGTTTTTCTTATTTTCCATACGTTTTTACAGAAATAGTCTTCATTATCATAGTAGCCATGTAAAATAATAAAAATAAACTACAAAAACAAACAGAATGTGGTTAAATATGATAAAATACATTATTCGTTATATTACAACGGCAATAGTTTAATTAAACATAATGTGAAAAAATTAACACAACAATAACGACAAGGCAAATACATATTTACTTTTATACTAAATTGAAACAAAAAAATTACCTATTAAAAACTGAGATTAATTATTTCCTTTTAATAAGTATTAGAATAAACGACCCTCTTGTGCAATGCACAAATTTAGTCTTTTTTGCAGATCTTCTCGGACCCTGAACAAAATTAATGGCGTTATTGTTCTACAGGTATCCCTAATCCTGTTTCGCATATCTTCCACTGTTGTTGGTGGATTAACATACACCTTATTTTTAATATAACCCCATAGGAAGAAATCTAATGGAGTGATGTCGCAAGACCTTGGTGGCCACTCAATGAAACCCCCACGTCCAATCCATTTTTGCGGATATCGTTGGTCCAAAAACGCACGAACTTCACGATGGTAATGCGAAGGCGCACCATCGTGTTGGAACCACATACCGTCGAGCTCATCCCTATCGAGACCTTGAAGCAGTTGGGGTAGTTCTTCTTGTAAAAAGTTCAGGTAACTATGGCCATTTAGTGGTTCATTAAAAAAGTAGGGTCCAATAATTCGATTATGATGAATACCACACCAAACATTTAATGACCAGTGGTTTTGATGTTGCACCTCTCTAATCCAAAATGGGTTTTCTGTGGCATAATAATGCATGTTGCGTCTATTTACGGCACCGTTACTTCTAAAAGTAGCTTCATCACTAAACATTACCTTGCATAATAAATTTGGATTTAATTGAATCTCCGCATTTATTGTACGACAAAACTTTACACGACTTTCAAAATCCTGTCCATGCAATTCTTGGTGTAATTCCATGTGATATGGATGATACCTATATTTCTTGGTAGTACGATTAGCGGTGGATTGTGATGTTTCACATAATGCTGCTAACTGACGGCTACCAATATAAGGATTTTCCTGAACATTTTCTTTTTCTTCATTAGTTACTGGTTTGTTGACCACTTTACGTTTTGGATAATCAACAGTACCAGAAGAATCAAATCTTTGCATTAAGTTTTGAAAAGTATGGGTATTAGGCTGGCGTCGATCAGGATACTTCATTTTGTAAATTCTTTGAGCAAGAAGGCAATTTTTTTGAGCCTCTCCTATTGTATAAATCATATCTATTAACTTATTCTTTGGAAAATTCATTTTACAATATAAGATGAATGCAAAAGAACCAAACTACACTACCATAAAAACCAAAAGAAGCGATTGCGGTTATAAATTTGACACACAGAAAAATGTTCTTTTATATTGTTTTTGCCACGGCTACTATGATAATGAAGACTATTTCTGTAAAAAAGTATGGAAAATAAGAAAAACTGAAATATCTCAAAAACTATTATAAATAGGTATAGGATATATTGAACAAAACTTTTATGGTTTTTATTACTCTATTAAATAACATGAAAATATACAGGGTGTACCATTTAAAAAAAAGATATTTATTCATTTAAACTTGTTAAAATTTGAGCCGATGTGTTCAACACCCTGTAGCTTTTATTGCAAATATTAGGTAAAAATTATGTTAACTTGTCCTTGGCCTTGCTAAATTCCAAATTTGAATATATTTGTCACAAAATTGAAAACGTTATTTAGGATTGAATTGATGCTTGAAAATGTGACTTTTTTTCTTTAAACTTAATTATCTCAGAAACTATAAAGTTTTGTTATAGTAAACCCTTAATAAAAAAGATTTAAAATTATAAGCTAAATCGAAAATACGATTCGTATATAGGGTGTTCTATTTAAAAAAATACAACTTTATGCTGTCCTAGTTTTTTGGCTCACCCTGTAGAGTCCTAAATATTTTTTAAATCTGCGTAAAAATAAACTGTATCAAACAATAAATATAGTTTCTTTGTAAATTTCACCGAAAAGGCACAAACTTACTTCATCCAATCGTTGAGTCACCCTGTACTTGATATAATTTTAGTAACTGATTTAAAAAAATATATTTAGGCAATACAAAAACCTACAAAAAGAATGTAAATAAGTAAGAATGTTTCAATCGAACTGAAACAACAAGCAAATGGAATGAATATAAGAGTCCAACAAAGCTACAACAAAGTAATCAGAAAATCGAAAAAAGAATCATAACAAATGTTATGTGAAGGTATTTTAAACATATCCAAAATTTACCAAACTCTATCCAGGAAATGATGAAGGTGAGATCGATTAAACGCTTTTTAGTGGCTTTAGAAAAGAAGCCTTAGAGGTTTTAGTACATTACTTTCCAGGTAGCTTGATGATTGAACATGCAACGACAGTCTGTTTCGAATGACGATTTTACCATCTTAAAAAGATCATTGGAGAACTTTTATCAAAATTGTAATAATACAGGAACTAAAAATGGCCATAGCTTAACCTAACTTAATCTAACCTGCATAAGTTATCATATTTGAAGAAAAGTATCTATATAACTTTTCTTTTACTTAGAATTAATTTTAAGGGAAGATTTCCTTTCCGGCGCGCCACTGGCTACCTAAAAAAACACACAACAAACACATGACATTTTTTGGTTAACCCTATACGGTAGTTTAAGTTTTGTATATAAAATTCTATAAGAGCTTTTATAGGCTTTGTCCCTTCAGAATTTGATCTTTTAAGATAACAAACGCTTTACTCTCAAAAATCTATTGTAGTTTTTTTGAATCCTTTTTTCTGGATCAGCAATTTTTAATCCCGTGTTATAATGGGGTTGTCAATTTATTTTCTAGGAATTATATTGTACAATTATAATGGATTTTTTGTGATATAATAGCTACAATTTATAATTTTGGCAAATTGGTAAATAGCTATCAAAGATTGCGGGTTTATATTTTCAATGTTCTAAAAATAAAAAAATTTTGCAAAATACTACCTTTCAAAATCTTGCATTCTTCGTCTTCATAAATTAGTAAAATTATATTCTTTTCGGATAGAATAGGACTTGATACTATATATATCGTTAACAGGATGTTTGTTATACAAAACTGTATTACTATTAAATATGTTATATTGAGATTTATCACACTAAATGATATGGTTCCACTCAGGTTCAATTGGAGCGGATACTTCAGCAATTTGGTCAGGCAGTGTTTTGGCTGGTTTTCTAGCAACCATTCCATATAATAATTTTATATATATATATATATATATATATATATATATATATATATATATATATATATATATTATGACGGATGTTCTGAAGGGTGTGATAAAGTTTGTGGCTTACCAAAAATACACAAGCTCGGAGCTTTTCTAAGACCAATAGTGAGCTCTGTGTGTGACTTCCCAACTTAGGCCCTGCATAACATCTAGCAACCATTCTCCAACCCTTCGTCGAAAAAACGGCCTCCTACGTTAGAAACTTGCAACATTTCTAAGAAATAATCAAAAACATACATTTAAAAGAAGATTTTCTAGTTAGTTTCGACGTAACATCACTTTTTACGCTAATACCGTTCAAAAATGCTCTTTCTGTAATAGAAAAAAGAAATACAATCTGCCAAAATATATCGTCCAATTAGCTAGACACTGCCTCGATAACACCTATTTTACTTCTGAAGGCCAGCGATTTAAACAAGTGGAAGGAGTCCCTTTGGGATAACTTATTCATGGAAGATTTCGAATCAAAACCTTTAGAAACCTCCTCATATAAACCACAACTGTGGCCAGGCGCGGATCCAAGGGGGGGGGGGGGGGCGGTGGGGGCGATCGCCCCCCCCCCCCCCAAGAGCTTTGAGTTTAGGAAAATGGACCCGATTTTTCCTGTTATACTACAGTTCATTTAAGAACTAGAGAGAGTAATAAATCATTTTTTACCCTATTTCTCTTCGCAAACTACTTGTGTTCTTTACTCCGGTGTCTTTAACAAAATCTGTTAAACACATATATTTTTCATAGGAATGGGTTAGAAATTTTATAATCAAAATTACCGGTCTATAATAATGGACTAAAACGTAGCCTTATTCTTAGAAAAAATTCGAAGTTATAATTTAAATACTTACAAAATATCCACTGTCAAAAATACAAAAAGGTAAACATATATAAAAAAATAAATTCTTCCATATATTATTAAAATATTTTTGGGGCTATCGGTCATTTTATTATTAATTAAAAACATTTTTAGGGTATTTGACGTTTCAGTTTATTTATTTCTTAAACCATCTGCAGAATTACAATTAAACACTTAAAAGGGATTTAAATGTAATTACTTTTTTTATGTTGTAATTAATATTAGACCTACTCATTTTTATTTCTATTGTACTGATATCTTAATTTATTTTATTTTATTATATGGAAATACGATAGCCCCAAAAAAATAAGATGAACTTGTTAATTCTACACGCGTAAGAAAAAGACATAAATACAATAACAAAATAATAAAAAACTTACAGCTAATTACAATTAAATATATATAAAATTAAAGAGTGGGACACACTAAAATAAAAATATATAAAAAAACATATAAACAACATTAAACAATAAAATACAACAAAAACAAAAATTTAAATAATAAATTGTGTTTACACTAGTAAACATTACGTTTCTAATTCTTAATCAAAGTCAGAGAAAATATCTTCGCTCAAATTAATTATAATTGGTCTCTCTATCTCACCGATCATGAGATCGAGTTCTCACATTTTGTTTTATTCTTTTATTATATGGATTTTCCCCAATTTTTCGCAGTAACTTTATTCAAAAAAATCTTTCAAAAGTTTAGTTAAACTACTAATTTTGTTAATTGTGTTATTTCTAGCAACTCTACCTTTTACTTACTACTCCAACGGATAGTTTCCGAACGATCTATAGGAACAGATTTTCTATCTAGTTTTCCCCAGCAAAAATTAAGTTCTCTGAGCAATTTCCAGAGATCAGTTCTTTTAATTTCAGGTAAATCGCGATCTTCATTGATTTTAATTAGAATTTTGTAGACGGTTGGGATCTGCTCGTCATAATAAAATGTATATACAACCCCTTTAATTGCAGTTTTCATTTCTTCTTCCAACGAGGTTTTTCATCTGCCTGTGATCGAATGTGGCTTGGGAGTATTAACAAGTCCACTCGTTTTTTCTCCTTCAGTATTCGGTACATAGTAGATTTTCCAACTCCTGTGATGTTGGAACACATCTCAACAGAACTTATAACATTATTATCTAGATATTGATATCTTAAGGCATCATAAACATTCATCTTAATAAGTTTTTCATTGAGAAAAAATGCCCTGGTTCAACGATTTTTGAATAAATATAGAGGTGAAAGCCATATCTTTTGGGTATCTCACTAATCTCAAATAATATATAAAAACAAGCGCAATCAAGATAAATCACTAAGAACAAACTGTAAGGTGTACTTTGCTCACTGACAGAAATTAAATTAAACTATGAGAATTTTTATATTGCAGTAAATTTATAAAATATATTATGTAGTATGTATATTTGCGATCGCCCCCCCCCCCTCTCAAGAGCTTTGAGTTCAGGAAAATAGAACCCATTGTGCCTTTTATATTAGGAATGTGTATGCTGCTTCCACCCCCCCCCCCCCCCGTTGACAACTTGTTTTTCTTGCATACTGTACTTTTGCGATATCACCGCCCCCCCAAAGAGAGAGGCTGGATCCGCCCCTGACTGTGGCTGCATTACGTAGAGAAAGAAAGTTTCTCTTTTCTCTTTCAGATCAACGACGATCTCTCTGATGGCTGCATAGACCTTCTAGAACGTCTAGAAGAATCAATAAACCAGGAAAGTTCGTCTATACCACCCCTATCCGTTGGTGACAATATCCGACGTTTTCTGCACACCGATAGCTGAAATGCAGATTATTATTGAAGATTCCAGGATTGGTTTAAATAGTGTCTCTGGGTTTTTCCCTTTTTTAAAATAGATCGCGCATACTCCTGTACCAGAAGGAGGTTGCGGTGGAATGGGATCTGGCAACTAAAGATCGCGAAACTATATACGATACCGTGAGTTTTCCCACACTCAACCAACCAAATAACTTTTCAAAAAACAAGTCATTTTTCGGGGAAAATAAACGACAAAAGTCATTCTTATTTTTCTTCAAAAAATAAAAAATTTGATAGGAAAATTTCAACCCTCCTGAGACAGATCGCTCGATAAATTTCTAATATTTTACTTGCGGCAACCACTTAGTTTGTTTTTAAGGATTATCTAATTTTTGCACTTGTTTTATCTAAGCGATATTTACGAAAACTTGGGATTTGGAAAAATTTACGGTTTTGCGAAAAAATCAAAAATACGTCTTGCGGTAATACAGAGGTATTAAGACAGGATAGGTATTTTTTGGGAATAAAAAGATTTAATATTTTTCAAAAAGTTAGATATTTCTTTGGGGACCAAAAAATAATTGGCCACAACGAAAAGTATACTTAACTCTAATCCTACTAATTATTTTGTGAACGAATAATTAGTAAATCCCGAACTCTTTAAAAAATTAAAGTTTTCAATTTTTTTTAAAGTCGCCTAGAGCACCCATAACCCCTTTTTAAATTTTGGCAAAGAAAAATTATTTCTATTTTCAAAATTTAAGGGCATGGCTTATCATTCCCAAGTTACACACAACAGCAAGAAAGGTGAAGCGGCTTGACTTCTCGCTGGGTCGGGCGGTTATGGTGGATCCTCTCCAGCAACATCTGCGTCGTGCCTCTTTCAACAAACCGAACATCAATTGTACAATTCAATACATTTAAATTCCGACGAAAGCAGCGTTCAGTTCAACCTAGGGCCAGCTAATCCAGGATGATCGGTACCTAGGCTTCACCAAAACATTAATCAAGAGATACAACCTGGTGGAGAAGAACGGCTGTGCTTCAGGACAAATCAAGATAGGGAATCATGTGCGGTCACCAGCGCAGATCTGTTATCAGATTGTCAAGCGATCTAATCGAATATTGATACGCACGTACCCGTAGAGCCGGTACGCAATCCGAAAGATGACCGCACGTTTATGCGATAATTATTCACCCTATATTGCACAGAATACTGCGGCCAAAATACGTGACTTTCAAAAAGTTTTACTTTTGGAATATATGGGGGTTTAATATAGTTACTATTTAAAATTATTTTCATATTATATAGGGTCTCCTAAAAGCTCTGAAACTATCAAAGTTGAGTATTTTTTAAATAGAACTTCCTGTATATTATTACATTTTTGGATTATCCGATCAAAATAAGTGCCTATTTGAGACATGTTTATAGTACCTAAACCTCAAGGGTTTTAAATAATTTGAATTTTGACAAAATCTAACATAATTTTCATATTTCAAATATTTAAGAAGTATTTCAATTATATACTCGAAATTTATAGTAAAATGTAACAATAAAACATGTTTTATATCCCAATTATAATAGACTTGTCATATTATACAGGGTGTCTAAAAATTAAAACTAATCAAATAAGAAATTTAAGTAGCTATAACTTGATTAATTTAAATAGAATGCTATACTTTTTAACTTACCAGACAATGTACCTTTTAAATACCTATTGAATGGTATGAGGGAGTTCTATATCTAAGTCTTCTAGTTTTCACAGTATACCCCAAATAATTGTTTTCTGCAGCATTTTGTGTTTTTGAATAGATGTTCTAATATATATATATATATATATATATATATATATATATATATATATATATATATATATATATAGACGAGTCGAAATAATAAACTTCTTGTTTTGAAGTCGCCTTAAAAAATTTTACCTTTCATTATTACATGCATTTAAAAAATAATAACTACAAAACCCCTAATAGTTACACCACTGGTTACTTGTCTAATACCTTACCTATATTTAATCTAAAACTCATATTTATCAAAATCGATTACCGGCCAAAATAATTTTTATAGCACCCTCAGGAATGAGTTATTTTTGACCTGAAACGTAACCTCCTTTAAAGATACAAGAAAAGACCTATTATATTTAGTTACTTCGTTGTGTTTATATTTCAATAGTCCCACAAAAGAGCGAATAAAACTTCAACAAAAGCACAAGATCAAAAACCCTTTTGGGTATTTGGAAAAACTCATTAAATTATTTAAATTGAAACTGTTAGCCTTTTCGAGAATCAAGTCTGGCTTTTATTATAATGGTTTTGGACAACGACGGTATTTGATTTCTAGTAGAATTAAAATGGATTTTATAGGTTCTATAATAAATCCAAAAAGGGAATAGAAGGTTTTTTGCTAAGAAATAAAGCCACTTGGATAAGATTTATTAGTTCAGTAGTTTTTTTTACAAATCTTCGTAATCAGAATTTCGACTCGTGTTGTTAGGGTCAAATATATAATTTTATATAAAGGGTTGTCCAATAAGAGGTGTCATTTTGAAAAGCCCGCTATTTCGGTAGATGTCACTTTTGAAGCTGTAAGTTTTTGACGTTTGACAAGTAGAAACTACGCCATAAATAAAGATGGAACGATACACGCTTCAACAACGCATTGAAATTATTAAAATTCACTATAAAAATGGTGAAAATTTGGCAGAGACGGTTCGTAAAACTCGAACATTTTTGGGTCGTCATGAAGCACCTTGTCGGAGCGCAATAAAGAAATTGGTGAAAAAATTCGAGCTGTTGGGACAAGTTAGTTATGTGAAGAAGAAAACCCGTGCACGTCGCTCAAGAACAGCCGAGAATATTGCTGCTGTAGCCGAAAATGTTGAAGAAAACCCAGGTTTGTCCATTCCTCGTCGTTCTTTGGAATTAGGGATTCCACAAACGTCATTACACCGTATGTTGCATAAAGATTTGGGTCTTAAGGCTTATAAAGTTCAGTTAACGCAAGAACTCAAGCCGGCCGATCATCAACAACGTCGTGCCTTTGCTGATTGGGTTCTTGAAATGCATGAAAATGATCCGGAATTCTATCGAAAAATCATCTTCAGTGATGAGGCCCATTTCCACCTCGGTGGCTTCGTCAACAAACAAAATTGTCGCATCTGGGGCTCGGAAAACCCAAGAGTTATTGTTGAAAAGCCTCTCTATCCTGAACGTGTGACTGTTTGGTGCGGTTTATGGTCCGGCGGGGTCATTGGACCTTACTTTTTCGAAAATGAGGCTGGAGCAATAGTTACGGTGAATGGATTGCGCTATCGAGAGATGATTAATGCTTTTTTATGGCCGGAATTGGATGGTATTTATCTGGACCACGTTTACTTTCAAAAAGACGGCGCTACGTGTCACACAAGTAACGAAACCATTGATCTTTTACGGGAAAAGTTTCCGGGCCGTGTTATCTCTCGAAGAGATGATCACAATTGGCCACCGAGATCTTCTGATGTGACACCTTGCGATTTCTTCCTTTGGGGCCACGTGAAAGACAAGGTCTACGCCAACAGCCCAGCATCGATTCAAGACCTCAAAGATGGAATTCGTGAGGCTATCGAGGACATAGGGCAGCCACTTTGCGATTTGGTTATGGAAAATTTCATGAAAAGGATATGGTCCTGTAGGCATGGTCGTGATGGTCATTTGGCTGATGTTATTTTCCATCATTAACGGCATACCTTCCTCTTTATAATGTAATAAATATCCGATCATTTATCTTAAAAAATGGCATTTTTCTTTGAATATCAAAATAACACCTCTTATTGGAAAACCCTCTATATTTCAAGTAATGGAAAATGCAAAAAATGACTCCAGATACAGAAATCTTCTGAAATATATTTACGATGAAGCTACACTGCAAGTAAAGATAACAGAGGACCTAGAAACCCAGAAGATAAAGATTAGTCGAGGGGTGTGACAAGGAGATACGATTTCCCCTAAACTCTTTACTTTAACAGTGGAAGATGTCTTTAAACAACTAAACTGGGAACATTAGGGCATTAGAATCGATGGTAGATATCTCAGCCATTTATGTTTCGCGGATGACGTGGTATTAATAAGTGAAGATTTAGACAAATTACAGGAAATGCTCTCTGAGTTGAAAAATGCTTCAGAGAAAGTTGGATTAAGCATGAACTTTACAAAAACCGAAATAATGTATCCAGAAAATACATCATTTTATGTAAGAAACAACAAAATACAAAAGGTCGAAGAATATGTGTATTTTGATTTGGGAAAAAAACGGAAATAAATAGAAGAATTAGAATGTCATGGGCAGCCGTCGGAAGATTGGGATACGCTCTTAAATCCTCGATATTCCCATTAATCGAAAAGAAGAAATATTTGGCTCGTCCGTTCTCCCAGTAATGGTCTATAGGATGGAAACAGAGAGAGATGGAGAGAGATATACTACTCTATTAGAATGAGAGATGCCTCCTTTGCTCAGATAACGCTGAGTTGATAACCTATTCTTCATAACAGGTTTAAGACAAATAAAGAGGATATTTTCATTCAGTATGTAACAATGAATGAAACATGGATCCACTTCTAGACTCCGTAGTCAAATCGCCAGTCCCTATTTTGGGATAGGCATGGTATAATATTCATCAAGAAATTGACGGATTTTGTATTTCAGTGTATATTTCAAATTATTACAATCGACCAAGCGCTTTCGGTCTCTCTATCGGACCATCCTCAGGGCTCAGGCCCTAGAAACAAAAGAATATGGTCAGCAAATAAGTTTACTCAGTACTCACCAACCACACTCACTTGTCAAAGGGCACACCTCAACCCTGCCAGTTTGAGAAAAGTCGCGAGCGTAGCCTCCACACAGAACAAGATGTTTACAATTAAAAAATTTTTAATAACATTTAAAATTAAAATTAAAACTAGAACATGCAACATACTGTGCACATTGACATTATTAAAACAATAAACCTTTTTAATAACAACCCAAAAGGGTGAGGTTATGCCACACACAGTTATAGCATAATACAGCAATAAAACTTTCCAAAAATCAAAACTACACACAAGTATGTGAAAGCCTGAGTAGAGATTTTCTGTATGAGTTTTCATTTTTGAATTACTTGTCAATTGTATTTAAAATCAATAATTCATTGACAATGAGCAAAAAGAGCAAAAAAGGGGGAAAAAGGGCAGAAAGAAAGGGCATTGAAAGTTTATTAATCTATAACGTTACTGTTATCGGCCTTTCTGTGATCTATTTCGAACACTTGGGTTCATTCATTCCTGTAAAAAAGCAACAATTTACACGAACTACGCCTATGTTTCAAATATACACTGAAATACAAAATCCGTCAATTTCTTGATTTCTTCGGTGTACAACCTGTTAATAACTTATTTATAATATTCATCGACTATTTTGGAAAGCGAATAAGGCGTTATTGGTGCGTTTGAAGGGAGAAATCGCGAAATAAACGGCTCCAAATGAATCAAAAACTACTCTTTTACCAAAACTATGCATCGTCGATCGTCGATCGCAGCGCTAGTAAAACTACAATAATTACACTTCGAATTGCATCCAATCCACTGTATTCCCCAGATTTGGAACCCAGCGATTATTACCTATTCGCAAACCTAAAAAAAAAAGCTTGTCAGAAGAGATATGACTCCAATGAGGAGGTGATCGGTAAAACTGAAGAGTATTTTGAAGGGTTGGACAAACCGTTTTATAAGGTCTTGGGACTTTTCGAACCATCTGTCAAACTACACTAGCTAAACCGTGAGAATATGATATAGAAGCCTACAATATCTTTGTAGACTTTAAACAAGCCTACGACTCAACAGATAGTACAAGTACAATAACTCAGAGGACCAATAATGCTAGTCAGGTTGGTATAAATGATCGGAACCATAGGTACGGTTCCCAAGATAAATCATTGTAACCATGAAAGACCTGAATCATACTCATTACGACACTGATTATTTTAGCTTTAAAATATGCAGTTTGAAAGTTAACAGCAGGTAGAAACAACAACAAATTTAATCAGTCGAAGAATAAAATCCACATCCGAAAAAATGTATGCTGAATTAACACAAAACGCAGAAGCTGTAAGACTCACCCTAAATGCAAATAAGACCAAACCCATTCAAATAGACAAGCGCAACAACCTAATATGGATGGTATGGGGCACGTGAATAAATTCACTTAGTTAACATCAAAGAGGAGAATTATTTTGGTTAAAAAACTGTTTTATCGTGAATCATATATTTAAATCCAAGGGAGAGCGCTCATTTATGAGACACAGTGACTCGTATTCCTTATAAAGGAGGTCACGCATACAAGTGCGGCGCGACCCGATCAGACGTCTATTTAATTTCTCTGTGGAGTATTTGTTGGGTCTGTATTTTGCTCTTGTATGATAGATGGGTGATCAGCTTAAACTTATACATCGAAATCTTATAATCTATAGTAAAGTGGAACTACGAAACATGGTTCATCACACAGGAATTTTCCTGCACATTGGACGTACAATAACTGAAAATATTACAGAGCATATTGGGTCCCATCAATGAAGATAATCACTGGTCTAATACACTAACACAACTTATTAGATTATAACCATTATTGTAGACGGAACCTGTTATCTGAAAGAGGTACAATCGAATTCCCATTATTAAATGCAAGAATAAATTTAAAAACCCAATTAGATGGTCCAAAAAAAAAAAAAGAAAATAAATTCAGCGAGAAAACCAAAGATTTTCCGATTACACTATCATAAAAAAGTGCAGCAGTAGAACTACTGCTAGAGAGATTTGTTGTAGGAAGTCAAGGCACGACTTAGGCTGTAGAGCTACTGTAATTATAATATAAAATAAAACAACTTTTTATTTTCGTTGTTTTAAAATTCACAACTTGGTTGCTTCGCTACAACACTGGACTACAATTGGTATTAAATATTTGAGAGGTCACCAAAATCTTCGACTTGTTTCAAACCGAGTTAACCTACTGCCTATTTCAATTCTACTGTGATTCATGAAAGTTTTTATTATATATTTTATACTTTCTAGTTTTCCATTCTTTTACTCTTTTTATGTACGTCATTTTATTGTGAACAAAACTTATGGCATGATGTATATATCATGACAATATAAAAGATAAATTTATAGATATTTTGCATTTCAGGCCAATCAGTACCTCTTGTCAAAACATGAAAAAATTCCTTCATTTACACTATGCATAGTCCGTTAGACTTGACCTTAGAGATCAAATAAAATATCTGTTCAATGAACTTGAACGGATCAATACATAAATTTACTAACTTTTAGACAATTTCTTTATTATTAGAGTCCATGTCAAATGATCGAGAAAAGTGCTAACGACCAGACATCTCTTGTGTTCAATCAAAAATTACCATGGTTGTCTATTACCGGTAATTCTTTTACCAGTATCAAGAATATTACCAGGTCATTATAAAAAGTTTATATTTTGATTTTGTGATGTCATAGTAATAAATAATCTTAAATGAAGCGGCAGTAAATGACATATTAAAGATTGTGAATTTTATAAATAAAAATTCTTTTGGTAATAATGATCTTAACGAATATGTAACGGAACCTCTAATAACATTAGTGAATCTTAGTCTAGAAAATTTTCACACCTGATGTAACCAAAACCTCCTCAGAAGTATAACCCTTAACCTTAAGTATTTGTTTTCGATTTGATAGGAAACTTTAGAAACAGCTTAATAGACTTCCAGAAATATAATACTGTTGTATTTTATTTATCAGTAGACTATGGTTAACACGATCGAATGCCTTTGAGAAATCTGTATATATAGAATCCACCTGACACAATCCTTCCAAATATTGCTCATAAACAAGCAAGTTAGATACCGTCGAATGTTCTTCACAAAACCATGCTGGAACTCAGCTTAACAAGGCTTAATCTTGGAGTCAATTATTGGTTTAAAACTTTGGCAATCAATGATATTTTACTAATAGCATGATAGTTAATTACTAAGGATTTATCTCCATTCTTTAAAATTGGTGAGACATAGTGTAATTAAAAATATCTCAAATAGCGATGAACGGAAACAACTCGATGTTAGATGAAATAGAAGAATAGGGACCTGATTGGAACATATATCGAAAAGGGGCCTTTACATACAATGAAAAGAGAACATAAAAGTTGTTAATCATACCTGGATAGGAAAAACATAGAACCATGCGGAATTGTAAAGAGATGAGGAGGTTAATCTCCGACACGAGTTGAGCGAATGCTGATAATGACAGAAAGAATGAATGCAAGTTTCATAAAAAAAACAATGTTTGCAGAATATTTCAAGGTACCAGAGAAAAAGTTTTGTAAAAGTTATCAGAGCATTATATTAACCTGTTGTTATCTTTTGACAAATACACCATTATAATTACTTTTTCAAAGTCCCTGTAATAAAATCTTTTTTTTTATGACTGATTGGACGAAATCATATAGAACTAACGTCGATAAAATTAATAGTTGTTTATTTAACATCATTCATACTATTGAATATTGAATGACATGACAAGACACATTTCTTAATAGCACATTTGGAATTCCAGTATGTTAGTTATATGAGAACCATTAGCTAAAGGCACTGATTTTTTACGTGAGATTATTATGCGATTTTTTTTAGAGCATTGTTTATGTATACACAGGTCAATGCTTAATTTATGCTGATAATCTTTTAATAGGAGGAAATTATCTATTTATTGGTAATAAATATAATAACGAAATTTTAAGGAAATTCATTAGTTAACTATTGACAACTTTTTATTTGTCATATTTGTTTAGACAAATCGATATTAAGAATAATTTTCATTAGCCAATTATACAGTGACCGGCAAAAAATGTGCAGCATATGAGAAAAATGTTTATCTTCGAATTTGATGAATTTATTTTAAGTCTCCAAACCAAAAGAAAACCTATCAAATTTGATGAAAGTCTTACAGTATACGAGGGAGAGTCAAAAATTTGAAATTGCGCTATAAGTAAAGTATTCTTTTGTTTTTTAATCGACTTCTAAAAGAAGGAGATTCTCAATTCGTCGACTATGTATTTTTTCTATGTATATACACCGATTACTCCGGAACGGCTGCACCGATTTGAATGAAATGTTTTCCGTTATGTTGAGAGAGTTTCTGCGATGGTCCCATATTATTTTGGATGAAATTGGTGCAGTAAAATCCAAGATGTCGCTGACAATATGGCGGCCAAAAAAATTAATTTTCTCCGATTTTCTTCAAAATTGGTATGGGGGAATTTTCGGAGTCGTACACAACGAATCTGAAATGATTTTTAAAAATTTCAATATGGCGGACAAAAATTTAATTTTGTCCAATTTTTTCCAAAATGGATGTGGGGGAGTTTTCGGGGTCGCACATAACGAATCCAAAATATTTTTAAAAAATTTAATATGGGGGACAAAAAAACAGTTTTGTCCGATTTTCTTCAAAATTGGTACGGGAAAATTTTCGGGGTGGTACACAAGTAATCTGAAATTGTTTTTAAAAATTCAATATGGCGGATCAAATATGGCGGAAAAAAAATTTTGTCCGATTTTCTCCAAGGAGTTTTCGGGGTCGCGCAAAACGAATCTAGAATTATTTTTAAAAAAACTCAATATGCTGAAACCAATATGGCGGAGAAAAAAATTAATTTTGTTCGATTTTCCCCAAAGTTGGTTTGGGGAGATTTCGAGGTCGCACATAAAGAATCTGAAATTATTTAAAAAAACTTCAATTTGGCGGATAAAAAATTAATTTTGTCCGATTTTTTCAAAATTGATATGGCGGTGTTTTTGGGATCGCACATTGCGGATCTGAAATTATTTAAAAAATATTAAATATGGCTGATCCAAGATTCTACATCTCCCGACTTTGTCTAAAATCTGTAATGGGGGATTTTTGTTAGTGTTAAATTACGAATTTAAAATATTTTTTGAAAAACTCAATCTGGCGGATTCAATATGGTGTCCTAAAAATTTTGTATTTTTCAATTTTCTCCAAAACTGATATAGGAGATTTTTGAGGGTGTAAATTATGAATTTAAAAGTATTTTTTCAGAATTGAATATGGCGAATCCAATGTAGCATAAAAAATATTCCATTTTTAGATTTTGTTCAAAGCTGGGACTGAATCATTTCTGAGGATGTAAATAGCTAATATAAAATTTTTTTAAGAAATCTAATATGTCAGATGGATTGGATGGTCTAGAAATTGAAAATTTCCAGATTTCATCTAAAATTGGTACTAGGAGGCTTTAAAGGGTTTAGAGTTAGATTAGATTAAAACGGAAAATTATATTTTTGAAATTAAATATGTCGGATCCAATATGATGGATTGAAAATTCTACCTTATTCGCATTTTTTCAGATTTAGTATTAGGGGGTTTTCTGGGTCATGAATTAGGAATATGAACTTAATTTTTTACAACTGTTAGTTTGTAGTACAAAATATATCGAACTATGAAATTTACGTCTCAAATATCGATGTTGGAAGGTTTTGGAGCCTATACTACGAATCTAAAATTAATTTGAAATTTAAGATAGTGCATTTATCATGACAGATTATATTTGTTTAATACAATTTCACTGGTATTTGGAGAAATCTAAGATCCAAAGAATGTTTAGTGGTTTATTTTAGGGTGATTTACAACTTTGGATAAAATGGGTACTTTTTTGCCACCTTGCGAGATACACTAATCTCAATTAGTACTTAGTTCAAATAATTTATGGATATCATAGTGAATTCGAAACTAAAAATCGAAAAATGAAATTTTTATTAAAAAAATTGAAGCGACTTCTAGAAGTGAAGTGCGCTAAAAAATAAGTATAAATTTTTATATGAAATTGAAATTTTTGAAGTCGGCGCCAAATTATTTCTAAATGAAATAAATAACTACTAATATATACAAATTATAGTAAGAAAGCAATTACAAATAAAGTATTTTTAATCTGTTTATGCGAACCACATTTTGTCAGGTGTTAGTTTGGCGCCGACTTTAAAAATTTCAATTTCATATAAAAATTTATAGTTATTTTTCACTTTTTAACGCAGAAGTCGTTTTAATTTTTTTTATAAAAATTGTATTTATTCTTAACCAAATTCAACGAAATATACATAAATTATTTATATCAACATTCAAATATTCCGATTCTGCGGGTAAGGCCCGACGTGTAATGCGCCCCATTAAATTTCATATTGTAAATTTTTTGTACTTTTGTTTTGGGTAGCCATAATTGGCAGTCGGCAAATCGTACAGGTATAAAGGAAAACAAATGTCCTCCGCCATTTAAAGCAGCATTGTTTTAAGATGCTTTGTAAGATGTACGTTCTTGTTTGGCGTACTCAACCGAAATACTAAGGCCGTCTCTACATTAAAAGTGGATTACTTTTTTAATTGTAAATTTAATTCGGTACAAGATTGCGATCGAAGAGGTGTATTGTTACAATTACACAAGGGACTTAAGAAAACTGTTAAATAGCATTAAGGAGGCTGAAAAGAATAGTTATATGGATTTTATTTTAAAAGCTTAATGAGATTAGAGGAAAATTTCGGTTTTTCAGTCTTTTTTATTTTTTCCAATATTTAATTAATATAATTTTCTCACGCATCGACTTGCGTGGACTTGGAATAAGAAATGAACGAGGAAAGGCCTTAATTCGATTCTGCAAAGAGATGCATTTCATAATCTCTAATACTTACTTTAAACTGCCCTTTATACACTTGGAATTCTCCAACTGACAAAGAAGGAAACATTGTCAGAAGATTTCGAAATGCTTTGACATCAGTGAAAACATACCCCAGAGCTAACCAAAACTTGCTGCTTGTAAATCTGAAGCTAAAACCCAAAAAACTTAAACGGCGATACAATAACACACGAATATACAGACACAAATTAAAAGATGAGTCTATCAAGAACGATATTACTGAACATCTAAATAATAAGATCGATGAAATAACAAAGAACATGACTGAAATAAAATAAAACTAGCAAAGGAAGATTTGTTGAATAAACAATGCGACGAAATAGAACTGTTAAACCGTCAGCATGATTTGTTTAATCTACATAAAAAACTGAAAGAATCTGCTGGCGTAGGAAGAAAAACTGGTAGAGGGATTATTACGGACGATAAAGGACTAGTCATTGTGGAAGCCGAGCATAAATTTAAGAAATGGAAAGAATATGTGCAATCATTATGCAATGACGAAAACAGAGATGAACTTTCAGAAAAAGAAATAATAACAGGGTCTCCAGTCACAAAAGGAGAAGTAATCAAGTCAATAAGAAATCTCAAAAAAGAAAAGGCCATGCTGAAACAAATCCAAGAAGACCATTTAGAAATCTTAACCGACTTTTTTAATCATGTTTATAATAGAGGAAATATTCCTGATGATTGGCTAGTTTTGTCCTTTATTCCTGTCCCGAAAAAAACCACAGCCAAAAAATTTGAGGATTATAGATCCATTAGTCTTATGAGTCATGTTCTAAAAGTATTTCTTAAAATAATACAGGGACGAATATATCCGAAACTTGAACAGGACATTAGCGAAACACAATTTGGCTTCAGGAACGGCTTAGGCACAAGAGAGGCACTATTTAGTATAAATGTTTTAATTCAGCGAAGTCGTGATGTAAATTGCGATGTATTTGCCTGCTTTATTGATTTCGAAAAAGCTTTCGACCGAGTAAATTATCAAAAACTAATAGAAACATTATAAGAGCATCAATTGGATGATAAAGGTTTACGAATTATTTCCAACCTATTTTGGAAACAAGAATCATTTGTTCAGGTGGAGGAAAAGGGATCACAAAAATTCCAAATTCGTCAGGGTGTTCGGCAGGGTTGTGTATTATTCCCACTACTCTTTAACATCTATTCAGAAAAACTATTTCGGGAAGCTCTTGAAGAGGCAAAAGAAGGTATCTCTCTAAATGGGGTTTTAATCAATAATCTGAGATATGCAGATGATACTGTCCTTCTTGCACACACAGCTGAAGGACTTCAAAGACTGATAGAAAGGGTAGATGAGATCTGAGAAAAATACACCATGCGATTGAATATAAGCAAAACAAAGGTTATGATAATACGCAAAAACTTATCCCAAAATGTACAATTTCGCATCAGAGGTTCTCTTATTGAAACATCATCATCATCCATCAAATATCTGGGCACACAACTACATGATAAGTGGGAGCAAATAAAAGAAATAAAAATACGTGTCGAGAAAGCCAGAGCCTATTTCAATCGCATGAAAACACTATTATGTAATATGAAACTTAATCTACAACTAACAACTCGTTTACTAAAATGCTACATTTTCTCTAAACTGCTGTACCGTGTAGAATCTTGGACATTGACGGAGACTGCATGTAAACGACTTGAGGCTTTTAAAATGTGGTGTTACCGACGTATGATGAGAATATCTTGGACACATCACGTAACCAAAGAAACTGTTCTGCAGCGCATGCCAAAGGAGAGAGAAATCATGAAGATCATTAAAGAAAGAAAGTTAGCATACTTTGAACATATAATACGTAACCAAAAACACGAACTGCTACAGTTGGTTATGCAAGGCAAGATGGATGTTAAAAGAGGTCCCGGAAGACGACGAATTTCATGGCTATATAATTTGCGACAAAGGACCAGAAAGACTCCTACTGAATTATTTAGAACCGCTGTGAATAAGGTAATATGGGCCAGAATGACCGCAAACGTCTACTGAGGATAGGGCGTAGGAAGAAGAAGAAGAAGAAGAAGGTCGACTTGCATGCCTTCGTTTGTTTGCAATGCCTGGGCACTCGCTCTATAAATAAGTCATTGCAATCTCCCAAGTTTTTGTCTTAACATTCTTTCTGGTTAGATCGGGAGATTCGTGTAATAGTTGTCCTTATTTAGAAATTTGCAAGCATTAGTCACGGATAAAACTAAAAGATATCATAGTTGAAGACTCTATAAAGTCTGATAGTACGTTTTTCTGGAGATATGTTAGTGCCAAGAATACGAAAATTTCTCTTCCTAGCAGTATGTCACATAATAATGTTACAGCGGAAGATTCAACGACTATAGCAGAGCTCTTTAGAGCCTTTTTCTCCACTGTTTATACGCATGAACATTGCGATACCCGCACTTTTAATTACACAAAAACTGTAAACCTTCAAGTTGAGCCGGTGGAAGTGTTTAATGCAATAGATCACTTGAACAGTAAATTGGGTACCGGTCCCCACGGGATACCGGTCATTTTTGTTAAGAATTGTCAGGGTGTTTTGTATGCAGTGTTGGCTCAGATTTTTAATATCTCTTTATCAACGGATGTTTTTCCAAAAGTATGGAAAACTACTTACATTACGCCAATCCATTAAAATGGAGAGAAAGCTAACGTCGAAAATTATCGTGGAATTTCGAAATTTTCACTATTTAGTAAAATTTTTGAGTGTATTGTTTACCAACAGATGTGTCCTCTTTTTAGACATGTGTTAGCGACTTCACAGCAGAGGTGTCAGGTGGATGCTATTTACACTGACTTCTCCAAGGCTTTCGACAAGGTTAACCATCACCTTCTTATTTACAAGCTGGAAGGCTTGGGCATCCATGGATCATTTCTACAATAGATAAATAGTTACCTATCTGAGCGTGTAAAAATTAACAACTGTGAATCATCTGATATACATGTTACTTCTGGTGTTCCTCAGGATGCTCACCTCCCCCCGCTCCTTTTTAACTGCTTTATTAACGATATTGAGGACATCATAACTTTCAGTAGATATCTTCTTTATGCAGATGATTTAAATATATTTCAGGTTGTGGGGAGTAGCAACGACTGCGAGGGCATTCAGCGGGATCTAACTCGATTCTCTGAATGGTGTACATTAAATTTTATACACCTCAATATTAATAAATGCTCCATTATAAGTTTTTATCGTAAAAGCGATTGGATAATTTTTGATTACTGTCTTGATAATAACACGATTAATCGTGTTGACTGTGTGAAGGATCTGGGTGTTACATTTGATAGGGCCCTTGGCTTCGACACACATATTGATAATATTGTGAACAAAAGTTTGAAGTTGCTCGGGTTTGTGAAGAGAATGCTTGCAGATTTTAATAATGTAGACTGTTTCAAAGTGATATACTGCTCTGTAGTTCGATCAGTCTTGGAATATGCGTCTCAAGTTTGATCACCTCATTATTTTACATATAAAGAAAAAGTGGAAAGAGTACAAAGAAAATTTTTAAGTTTCATTGCCTTTAAACAGGGAATGCAGCAGGAGCTGTCTGTATATGATGATACTGCCGATGCTTTGAGGTTGCTACCATTGTGTGTGAGGCGTATATATCTTGATCTTGTTCTACTTTATAAGATTGTTAACTCTTGTATTGATTCTCCCGAACTACTCACTAATATTGGATTATCGGTTCCTCCTAGAGCTTTTAGAGCGCACGATTTGTTTGAGGTGATATATTACCGAACGAATTATGGCATTAACAGTCCTATTTCGTGTAGGGAAATGAATTCAGTTTCTACTGACATTGATATTTTTCATTTGCCAGTTAATGTCTTTAAATTAAAAATATTGCAATTCTTGAAAAACTAGTTAATATTGTCAACTGTCAATAGTTGTCTTTTGAAGCACTTTAATGCTTTCTTAGATTTGTAAAGTTTCTTAATTCTGAATCTGTTTTAAATAGTGATTGTATTTTTATTTTGAAATAGATTGCATTTATTTGATCCGTCAATATACTATTTATTTATTATAGTGCTAAATTTCATTTTTAAAAATTTATGCGGCAACAATAAGATGAAAACTTTCGTGTGTCAAAAATACATACTTTAAAAATAACACATTTTAATGCAAAATGGATTAAATCTCAATCTCTAATTAAATAATCAGGCTGAATACCAAAATTATCTAGATGAGCTTGATCTTAACTGTGGTATCTAAGGAAGGTTAAAAAGCTAGTGACTTTGACCTTTACATGAATAATCTATTTGTTTTTAACGATAGAAGTGATGTTACTGCGCAAAAGTTCTTTATACAGATTTAAATTGAAGCCTATAAAGATGTTAAACTTTTCAATACTCCGCCGCTTACATTAATTACCTTAACACCTTCCAATTCTCCCTGGACCAGCTGGCACCATCTTAAAAATCCTCTGCGTCCACTGTAAGGTTTTATTACCCAATTGGAATCCAGAATATATACTAATAAAAAAAAACTAAGCAATTCCAAAGTTGAGAATGACAAAAATAAAAAAAAAACTTACCAGGCTATTTTCAACTGGTAAATCTCAGTACTATTGTGGAAGAAACCTTAAAGGTAGCTTATCAGCATGACTTCCAATCTCGGCTTAACAAAAATGTTAATTGCTTGTATAGATTTAAATACTCATCCATCGATTACCCGGCAACTTGAAATTATGTACTTTTAGTTATCGATATTATCTGGAGTCTTGCGGAGAGACAGAGATGGACTCCGGTCAGTATTTACATAATATTATAATTAAATGTTCAGAAATATAGAGCATAATGTTAATGGGTTTTACTTGTTTTTGTTGATTTGCTGTAACTTTGAAATAATATAATGTTTAAACTTTATGTACCTACAAAAAAAAGTAAATTGCTTGAGAATATAAAGTTGTGGCAATAGTAATTTATAAACAGAATAAACTGAACTGCATTTTGTCAAAAATTAAGTCTGTTTAAACTATTAGAAAAATAATCTCACACGACCGGAAAACATATATAGTAGTGTGTGGGAGTTTGAGTCGAATCGCATTTTGTTATCGAGTTCGACTCGAATATTCGATTTTTCGAGTTTTCAAACAAACTCGGGAAAACTCGGACACTTAAAATAAAAATCGAAGTGCATACTGCAGAGTTTAGTAATAGGTAACTGGATTTATTAATACTCAGATGGAGGAATTTGAAGCTAAACTAATAAATAATTTTCGTTGATTATTACAAATTAACTATCTTTCTCTCTTTGTCTGAACATGACCATAGGTTAATGGTTCTTTTCAGAAGACTTAAAACAAAATACTGGTATGGAAGAATCTCGAATTTTCGAATATTCACATATACAGTGTGACGAGTAAAGTCCCCATCATATTAGATTTTTTTTTAATAACACGGGCCTACAATGATTTTGGTGCCGCTAAAACTAAAGCAAATTTTAAGTATATTCGATACCCTGACTCTAGATACTCATTTTTTTAATGCCACGTGTAGTTTTCGAGAAATCGGAGGTGTAAAATAAAACGAAAATAAACGATTTTAAAATATTTTATTAAATAATTCTACAGGTTAGAATTATTTTATTAAATATTCTGGAAATTAGACACATTTTATTCAATTATTTTATAGGTTAGAAACATTTTATTAAATTAATCTATAGGTTAGAAACTTATTTTTTTAGATTTTTTACTATGAAGGTCTTTGGGGCACTCCAACAGTAATTTTCCATCATATTTTCATTCCAGCGACCTTGAAATCTATCTTCCATCACTTTTAAATCTTGATGGAGACGTTCTCCTTGTTCTTCGCTATATAATAATAATAATAATAATATATTACGAACAATTTTAGTACAATTCTTCAAACAGATCATGATCTAATCTAAACATATTTAAGATCTCAATATTAAATAATTATGCACCTAGGTAACATAATACTTGTATGTGCACAAAATCAAAAATATTATATTAATTTCAAAAAAACAACCATAAAAAAAACATATTGAATGAAAATAACAATAATTAATGGAATACCTACATACTAAACAAACCTACACACTAAACAAACATACACACTAAATAACCTATGAAGATTTTGTCAAAGAAAAAGTTTAAATTGATTAATGTTATGAAAAATATATGTTCTGCATAGCTTACTAAATTTTTTCACATTGAAGATTGTTCTTATACAAATTGGGATAATATTGTAGAACTTGGGCGCCAGACAGTTAACAAATCTATAATTAATGTTTTTATTACTATTTGGTATCCTTAGATGTCTATTCATTCTACATCTCGTTTCATAAGAGTGACTTACATAATTTTTTAATTTCGCAGATTTATGTACATAAATACAAGAAAACAATATATACAATGAACGGACATCAAAAATTTGTTCTGAATAAAGAAACCTAGTAGAATATCTTTTTTTCTTCCAAAAAATTACCTTTAAAATGTAATTTTGTACTACGTTGAGTTGTTGTAATGAGTTTTGATACAGGCCACCCCAAACAATTATTCCATATCTAATTAAGGATTCTACTAATGTTTTGTAAATATTTATTAAAAGTTGCCCAGTGAAAATGTTTCTCAGTATATAAAATTTATGAATTAATTTTCTGATGTTGTTTGTTAATTTTAAAATGTGCTGATCCCATTTTAGATTTTTGTCGATTATTATACCCAAATATTTTATGAATGGTACATTTTTTATTAAGATATTTCCAGCTTCAATTTGGTTGAAGTCTGGACGATTTGATGTTGTTATCGAAAATGCAATATAATGAGTCTTGTCAACGTTTAAAGTGAGTTTGGAGGAATCCAGCCAGTTTATTATTTTAAGCAGACCAGTTTTTGTTGATTCTTTCACTTGATCCCAGGTTTCTCCAGAGAAAACGGCCACTGTATCGTCCGCGTATGAAATTAGAGAACCATGCACCAAGCACATGCTTGTTAGTGAATTTATATAAACTATAAACAAAATCGGTCCCAATACTGTCCCTTGAGGAACCCCGATTCTGATGTCTAAAGGGTCACTATAGATGTTATCAATTTTTAAAATTTGTTTCCTATTTCTTAAGTAACTCTCAAAGACACTCAACACAGAACCCCTAACACCATAGACGTTTAAAACATCCAAAAGTGAGTCATGGGGCACAGTGTCAAATGCTCTGGCAAGATCCAGAAAGACGGCAAGACATTTTTTATCATTATCAAGATTCACGGTTACTGACTTAGTAAATTTATAAATCGCATCTGATGTACTCAATCCACTGGTAAATCCAAATTGATTTTTAGAGAGGATGTTATTAATTTCCAAAAAATTTACCAATCTATCCTTTAAACATTTCTCAAATATCTTTGCAAAATTATTTATTACACTAATTGGACGATAATTGCTAATAGTCGCTTTGTCTCCTGCTTTATGAATTGGTGTAACAAGTGTCAGTTTGAAATGGCTGGGTACTTTACCCGATTTAAAAATTAAATTTATTAGATAGGTCAAGGGTTTCAGCAAGAAGAGGTGGAATTGTTTAACGAACTGAGAATTTATTCCATCTACACCGGGAGCGCAATTATTCTTTAAAGAGTGTATTTGTTTTATTATTTCGATTTCATTGACAGGCTTCAGGAACATAGAGGAAATAGAGGCATGTCGTACCTGAAATTTTTTATCATATATGATATGACCCAAGATTTTCAGGAAACTTGTCTAAATGACTGTGCAAATAGTGTACCTTTATGCTCATATTACATCCAAGATTTTTAAAGCTAATTAAAAGGTTTTGAACTAATTCCTCGTAATTTTCGGCCTTATGATTTCCTAAGAAAATTTTCACAATGGCAACAAAAGATTTCCAAGCCGTTGCTTCTATTTCATTCATTGCATGAATGAAATCGCTGTCTTTCATTAAAAGTCTTATTTGAAAGCCATCAAAAATAACAAATTTTAGTTTTTCTGAACTCAAACCTGGAAACTTTCTTGGAAGAAAGGCAAAACATGGACCAATTTGATCTAATGCCTTCACATACTGCTCCATAAGTTCCATTTTGATGTGCAATGGAGGCAAAATGATCTTACATTTAGAGACCAAAGGCGGGTTTATAACATTTTGTTTCCCAACCCTCATTTTTTTCTCAAAGGCCAGTCTTTCTTGATCCAATGATCATGTTTTGCTCTGCTGTCCCATAAACAGATGAAACATGGAAATTTAGTGTACCCACTTTGTTGACCTAACAAAAAATTAACCATTTGTAAATCCACGCATATAACCAATTGGTGATCCGAGTACTTAAGTTTTTTCAAAAGTAGGTCTAAATTTTGATACTCATCCTTTAATTTCGTAGAATGAGCAATAGGCACAGCTGTTTCGCTTTGAGCTGTCCATAAACAATCTCCATTCATCAGCTTTGTAGCTTGAGAGTCCCATTTTCGTTAATAAACCACCAATGTTATTACAAAAACTACATAATCTTCTGAGCTAAAGAATGGAACAAATTCTTTTTCGCGATCGTGATAAAATTAAATGTTTGTACCTTGAGATAAAAGATTTCTTTCTTTGAGTCTAGATGCTAGTAACTGAGATCTCTCTTTTAAAAGGTCACGGTCTTTTATTAAATCAATTAAGGCATCTTGGGAAAAAAGTGACGGCATCGTTAACACTTCAAAATCACTGTCATGTTCATCCGAAAAAACTTCCACCATCTTCTGTGTCCGATATATCTGATAGATCTTGACTCATAGGAGATGGTACATCGTCTGAGTACAGTCGAGGCCTTTTAGCAGACGGTAAATCAGGATATGTAATTTTCTTTTATTTACACCATGTAATTCAACAACACAAAAATAACAGTCATTATTGTGATTTTTCGGTTTAGTCTGTCTTAAATGTTCACTACATGGTTTACACACAACGTTTGGAACCCACGACTTGTTTAGGACCTTCATCTCTATCTTAAAGTAATCAACATATGTCTTTCTCACAAAGTCTGTAAATGGTTTTCTAAATTTTTTCACCACATATTCACCACAAATGTAACAAAATGAATTCGAATCATTTACATAGCATCTCCTGGACAATGACATATGGGTATTACTAAGTAAGAAAAAAAATCTATTTGAATATGATGACATTTGGTATGTCAAAATACATTTTTTTGGTAATTATCTATAGATACAAACCTGAACGTAGCTTCAATGTTCTGACGACTCTGTACAGCCTCTCGAGGCCCAGTGAACCGAATTATAACCTAGAATTGTCGGCACCAAACAAAAATTTTTTTCTGTAGACCTGTGTAACAGCTTTATTCGAAATTTGACTTTGGTAACAATTTCTGCTTCGATCGAGATGAAAATTTATCAAAAAAATATTAATCAAAAAAATTCAAAAGTAGGGCTTTTAGCCCATATGCAAAATTTCAGCTGTATAAGATAATTTAGAATTTTTGGCCATTTTTTGTAAATTGCACCACTGTTGCAAAAAAAGACTGAAACCAACCTACATAAAACTTCTTAGTTTTGACAATGCTTCATTCCAGACACATTTTTTTAAAGTAGTGCTATATTAAATGTGTGTTTTTCTACAAAATCCAATTAGGGCTATTAAAATCTGGTTACATGTGTAGCAAAGTTTATTTGTTTTTGACCCTGTATAAGGTATCTTCATAAAATAACTATTTTTGGAAACATAGTTTGTAGTTTGTAGTTTATTATGAATGTGTGATGGGTTTGTTTGAAGGTTGTAGACAATGTTGAAGATTGACTAAAATGTGGTTGTCGGACTTGCATTGTCTCCATTTTTATTTATTTCTACGACGTTTCGATTAGGTTGTATCTCTAATCCTTATTAAGTATAAAATGAATGTTTTGTCTTAATGCTACGAGCTTATATAGAGACTGTGTCCATTGAAGCGCAAAGTTTCGCTTCACTGTACCACACCTCAATGATTTGATGTTGCAAAGTAGTGTTCGTCAAGGATTAGGTATCTCAACACTCGGTTTGCCGAAGATTTCATTATTGCTTTTAATTTAAGCTGCTTCTATAAATTGTTTTTTTGTCATGTTGAGTTCCATCATTAGATCATTTTATATGGTGTTGTTTATCCCAGACGTGTTCTACAATACCTGATCTCGACGTTTTCACTTTTTTATGTAGGAGTTTTTATGTTCCTTAATTCTAACTTCTAGTAGTCGTTTGGGTTCTCCAATATACATTTGACCACACTTACATGAAACTTTGTAAACACATTCTTTCTTATCGGTAGTTTTTGGTTTCGTTTTTGTTAAATGAGCTCTAAGTGTATTTCTTGATTCAAAGGCTGTTTTTATATTATAACTTCTGGCAATTCATCTTATTTTCTCCGAAGTTCCCTTAATGTACGGAATTGTGAAGAAGAAATGTGGTTCTTGCTGTCCAGTGGTCGTTATTCTAAAGTTATTTATAAAATCGTCAATTAGTTTAATGTGGTGATGGGTGTCATGCAGTGGTTTAAAGTAAATATGCCTCTTATTACTGACAATGATAATTGAGAGATGCCAATGGATGACCTGTACTTGATCAGGTTCCTTCGCCAATTTTTCCAAGACAAAATTAAAAAATACGACTCTGTATTTTTGATTGGCAGCGATCTTAACGCAAGTCATCATTTTTTTCTATTATGCGTCAATCACCGGACATCATATATTAGCCGATCTAAGAGAGGTCATATCGTACCGTACCATCTTCAAGTTTGTGCCTTGTTAATGTGTATCTATCGAAGTTGCTGAAGAAGTGCCTTTTAATTGGTGGTAATTAATTTTTTACATCTGTTTGGTACCATAGTGGAATTTCAACGGCTTAGATTGATTGCTTTTAAATGAAATAAAATAAACAGGAATAAAGATGTGTAGGTATAAGTAATGGTATAATATATGAATAAATTTTGAGAAAAAAATATCCAGCGGTCAAACAATAATATGATATATTTCTTTTAGATAAGAATTATTTATTTATTTATTCACAATAACTGTCGTATAGCCTTTTAGAGCCAACTTCAAGGTAGTTACTACACAAATAATATATCAACAGACAATCTCAAATTAACCCTTTACTAATATATGTATTCTGATACGCTGTCTACTTTTATATACAAAACTGAACATGTAAACATAAATAAGAAAGAGAAAATAACATTTTTATAGAAAAATTGAACCGACTTCTAAAAGTGCGCTAAAAAGTGAAAAATAACTATAAATTTTTATATGAAATTGAAATATTTGAAGTCTACGCTAAACTAATACCTGACAAAATGTGATTTGCATAAACAGATTAAAAATACTTTATTTGTAATTGCTTTCCTACCATAATTTGTATATATTAGTAGTTATTGATTTCATTTACAAATAATTTGACGCCGACTTCAAAAAATTCAATTTCATATAAAAATTTATAGTTATTTTTCACTTTTTAGCGCACTTTTAGAAGTCGATTCAAGTTTTTTATACAAATTTTATTTTTCTATTTTTAGTTTTAAAATTATCCATAAATTATTTGAAATAAGTACTAACAGAGATTAGTGTACCTTGCAGTGACTTCAAGGTGGCAAAAAGGTACCAATTTTATCCAAAGTTGTAATCACCCTAAAATAAACCACTAAAAATTCTTTAGTTATTAGAGTTTTTCAAATACCAGTAAAATTGTGTCAAATATTTAGTCTGTCATAGTAAATCCACTATCTTAAGTTTAAAATTAATTTTAGATTGCTAATATAGGCCCCAAAACCTCCCAATATCGATGTTTAAAGAACTTGAGACGTACATTACTTAACTCGATATATTTTATACTGCATATTGAGTTTGTATACGCCTTAAGAACCCCACAATATCAATTTTCAATATTTAGAGAACCTGAGATATAAATTTCTTAGCTCGATATATTTTATACTGTATATTGAGTTTATATACGCCTTAGGAACCCCATATTGAATTTTTTAAAAATAATTTCAGATTAGTTGTGAACGACTCCAAAAATTCCCCAATACCAATTTTGGAGAAAATTAGACAAAATTAATTTTTTTTTGCCGCCATATTGTCAGCACCATCTTGGACATTACTGCACCAATTTCGTCCAAAAAAATATGGGACTACCGCAGCTACTTCCTGAACATAACGTAAAAAATTTCATTCAAATCGGTGCCGCCGTTCCGGAGTAATCGGGATAAATACAAAAAAAAAACATACATATTCCATGAACTGAGAACCTCCTTCTTTTAGCAGTCGGTTAAAAAAGAATGCTAGCAACTTGAGTGTCCCAAAATTTAGCTAGACATGAGCCTGAGGGTTTGGAAAACGCTGATATAGACAGTTGCTTTCTCTAAAATTAGCTTTTGGTTTATTATAGCTCTACTAAGCCCACAGATATTCAAGACGCAAATAAAGAAATAACCAGAGTGAAGTTTGAAGGAAATAAACTCTCTACCTTTTCCTGTCTAAAAGAGAAAAAAGGACAACTTGTTAAGTTAATACTCCAATCAGGAGCGGATCCAGCCTCTCGCTTTTTTTTTTTGGGGGGGGGGGTGGTGATATCACAAAAGTACAGTATCGCAAGCGAAAACAAGTTATCGATGGGGGCGGGGGAGACATCAGCAACATTCCTTCGAGATGGGGGGGGGGGGCGATCACAAGAAAAAACAAGTTGCGGACAAAGGGGATGCCAACAGCATATACATTCCTAGTATCAGAGGCAGAATCGAGTCTATTTTCCTGAACTCAAAGCTCGTGGGGGGGGGGGCTATCGCAAGAAAAACAAGTTGTCAACGGGGGGGAGTGCCACCAGCACACACATTCTTAATAAAAAAGGCAGAATCGGTTTTATTTCCCTGAACTCAAAGCTCTTGGTAGGGGGGGGGGCGATCGCAAACATACACATTCCTATACTCTATTAAAGAACTAGAGAGAGTAATAAAACCGTTACCGAAACCTCCATCGTACCTGCTCCTGTGTTGCAGGTAACTGAGGACTGCCGTAAATCTAATTATATTTAATTATATTTAAATATTAAAAGCTTTTATAAATTTACTGATTCAATTTAATTTCTGATTCAATTTAATTTCTGTCAGTGTGCAAAGTACGCCTTACAGTGGGTCCTTAGTGATTTATCTTATTTGCGCTTGTTTTTATATATTATTTGAGATTAATGAGACACCCAAAAGATATGGCTTCTACCTCTATGTTTATTCCAAAATCTTAAAACCAGGGCATTTTTTCCTCAACGAAAAACTTATTACGATAAATGTTTATGATGTCTTAAGATATCAATATTTAGATAATCACGTTAAAAGCTTTGTTGAAATGTGTTCCAACATGACAGGAGTTGGAGAATCTACTATGTACCTAATACTGAAGCAGAAAAAAAACGAATGGAATTGTTAATACTCCCAAGCCACATTCGATTATAGGCAGACGAAAAACCTCGTTGAAAAAAGAGATGAAAACTGCAATAAAAGGAGTTGTACATATATTTTATTATAAGAAGCAGACCCCAACCGTCGACAAAATTCTAACTAAAATCAATGAAGATCGCGATTTACCTGAAATTAAAAGAACTGAACTCTGAAAATTGCTCAGAGAACTTAATTTTTGCTGAAAAAAACCAGATAGAAAATCTGTTCTTAAAGATCGTCCGGAAACTATCCGTTGGAGAAGGGGATATCTCTCAAGTAAAAGGTAGAGTTGCTAGAAATAACACAGCTTACAAAATTAGTAATTTAAGAGAACTTTTTAAAGATCTTTTTTAAATAAAGTTACTGCGGAAAATTGGGAAAAATCCATATAATAAAAGAATAAAACAAGATGTGCAAACTCGATCTCATGATCGGTGAGATAGAGGAACCAATTGTAATTAATTTAAGCGAAGATAGCTTCACTGACTTTGATTAGGAATTAGATACGTAATGTTTACCAGTGTAAACACAATTTGTTATTTAAATTTTTGTTTTTGTTGTATTTTATTGTTTAATGTTGCTTATATATTTTTTTTATTTTATTACATATTTTTATTTTAGTGTTATCCCACTCTCTAATTTTATATATATTTAATTCCAATTAGCCATAAGTTTCATACTATTTTATTATTGTGTTTGTGTCTTTTTCTTAAGCATGTAGAGTTAACATGTTTATTTTATTTTTTTGGGGCTACAGATTTTGCCAAAGATACCGGACTAAAGGTAAAAAATGATGTATTACTCTCTCTAGTTCTTGGATAAACTATAGTATAAGAGGCAAAATCGGGTCTACTTTCCTGAACTCAAAGCCCTTGAAACTGCGCCTGACTCTAACCCGCAATATTATTTTATATTTTATTTAATTTTCAAGTAATATTGTGCTATATATTACATGTCAAGTTATTTTTAAATTTAAACTATTTCAGCTTAAGAATAATCTAAAAATACCAAAATGAAAAATTAGCAGAAATAACAGATAAACGATATAAACCTATACCAGACTAAACCTCTTTTTTTGTAAATAATATTTTCCCAGGATGTAAACATTAATTATAAAACATAAGTACTTTAACTCCAATTTATCATTTCTTTTTTTGCTTTGTAAACACTTAGGAACCATAATAAACCTTAAAACATTTTATCAAAACACAAAAAACGTAAATGTTTAGAAGTATTGTCATCACACTGCTAAATTGTTTTCAGTATGCCCCGGCAAGCTTTACACTTCATAACTTCTGTCATTTTCGGTATCTTTACACATGTTTAACTGCTCTTACTGTCACTGCCATAGTCATTAGCGGTTTAATGGTAAATATTTTATTTCGGTATGAAAATAGCTTTTTCAGACGTAAGCTCTGCGTTGTTTCATTTTATGATGTTTCAGATAGATTTGAAAAAGGTTTTTCTTGAACGAACTTTAACATTTCTTTAAAAAGACGGAGCAATTGGTAAATGGACAGGAAACAACGAAAAGGTAAAATATCATGCCAAAGTACGAAAAGCATAAAAATTTATATTAAAATAATACATATAATTTTGACTAAAATGTGGTCGGACTTGCATTGTCTCTATTTTTATTTATTTTGATTTTTACGACGTTTTGGTTAAATTGTATCTCTAATCGTTATCAAGTTAAGGGTGTTTTTCTATAGAGGTAATAGAACTGTTAAATGGAATAAAACAAAGATGAATTTTTTAAATTGACATGAAATTTACTTTATTCGAAAGATAACCTTCTGGCATTATAATTTAAATATGACTTCTGGCATATGACCGCCACGGCTGGCTCGGACGTAGTCTAATCTGGAGGTCTAATTTTCGATGACTTTTTCCAACATTTGTGGCCGTATATCGGCAATAACGCGGCGAATGTTGTCCTCCAAGTGATCAATCGTTTCGGGCTTATCGGCGTAGACTAGCGACTTCACATATCCCCACAGAAAATAGTCTAGCGGCGTTAAGTCGCACGATCTTGGAGGCCAATTCACGGGTCCGAAACGTGCAACTATGCGGTTACCAAACGTTTCCTTCAATAAATCAATTGTGGTACGAGCTGTGTGACATGTTGCGCCGTCTTGTTGAAACCACAGCTCCTGCACATCATGGTTGTTCAATTGATGAACGAAAAAGTCAGTAATCATGGCTCTATAGCGGTCACCATTGACTGTAACGTTCTGACCAGCATCGTTTTTAAAGAAGTACGGACCAATAATTCCACCAGCCCATAAAGCACACCAGACAGTCAGTTTTTCTGGATGTAACGGTGTCTCAACATACACTTGAGGATTATCATCACTCCAAATACGGCAGTTTTGTTTATTGACGTATCCATTCAAACAAAAGTGAGCTTCATCGCTAAATAAAATTCGCTTATGAAAATCAGGATCAACCGCAATCTTGTTTTGGGCCCATTCACCGAATCTACGCCTTGCTATGATCGTGTGGATTCAATTCTTGCACGAGTTGGATTTTGTAAGCACGCAAACCAAGATCTTTCCCCAAAATCTTCCATAAAGTGAATGGACACATATCCAATTCCTGTGCATGATGGCGGATAGACTGATTCGCGTCTTCCTCTACGCTACGCTCTACAGCAGCAATAACGTCTCTGTGGATGCGTATTATCATTTAGAGTAAACGTGGTACGAAAACGTTCCATAGTTAATCGAATTAATTGCTCTGATGGACGATTATGTTGATCGTAAAATGGACGTAGTGCGCGATACGTATTTCGAACAGAACCATGATTTTCAAAATAAATTTGCACAATTTGGAAGCGTTGTTCAGGCGTCAGTCTATTCATGTTGAAATGCCAAACCAAACTAAACATAAATCACTTGACAGCTGACAAAATGGCCTCCAGTTAAAAAAGTGTTGCCAACTTAAAGTTCTATACCTCTATAAAAAACACCCTTTATAAACTGAATGTTTTGTCTTAAGACTACGAGCTTATATAGGGACTGTGTCCACTGAAGCGCAAAGTTTCGCTTCACTGTACACGCCTCAATGATTTGATGTTACAAAGTAGTGATTGCCAAAGATTAGGTATCTCAACACTCGGTTTACTGAAGATTCCATTATTGTTTTTAATGTATGCTGCTTCTATAAATTTTCTTTTTTTCATATTGGGTTCCACATATATTGCCGCAGCCTCAGACCATTTTATATGGTGTTGTTTATCCCAGGAGTGTTCTGCAATACCTGATCTCGACGTTTCCCCTTTTTGTGTATACGTTTTATGTTCCTTAATTCTAACTTCTAGTGGTCGTTTGGTTTCTCCAATATACATTTCACCACACTCACATGGAACTTTGTAAACACATTCTTTCTTATCGGTACTTTTAGGTTTTGTTTTCGTTAAATGAGCTCTAAGTGTATTTCCTGATTTAAAGGCTGTTTTTATATTATAACTACTGGCAATTCGTCTTATTTTCTCCGACGTTCCCTTAATGTACGGAATTGTGAAGAAGGAATGTGTTTCTTGCTATCCAGTGTTCGTTGTTCTAAAATTATTCATAACATCGTCAATTAGTTTTAAAGGATAACCATTCTGTTGTAAATCGGATTTAATATTTGCTACCTCTTTTTCCAATGATTCGGCATTATTGCATATAGATATAGCGCGATAGAGGTTGCGTATAATTCCTCGTTTTGTTACAACAGAATGATTAGAACTATGATTAAGATATATGTTGTATGTGTTGGATTTCTGTATACTGAAGTTTTAATAGTTTCATTTGAATGGTTCACCATGACATCTAGGAAGGGCAATTGATCATTTATCTCTTTTTCCATAATAAACTTAATTGTAGGTCGAATGGTAATCAGATGTTTCAGGAAATCATTAAGTTCTTGATCATTGCCCTTCCATACAATCAAAGTATCATCTATATATCTCAACCAGACTTTCGGTTTTCTGTCACCTTTCTATGGCATGAGTTTCGAACCATTTCAAATATATATATATATATATATATATATATATATATATATATATATATATATATATATATATATATATATTGGCGACGACTGGATCTCGTCGAGAAACCGAAAATTGAAAAAAAAATGAAGGTTCTACGACCAATATTCGCCGAGATAATCCAAATTTTTCCAGCGAAAAGAATTTGAAGCGTCCAAGTCACTTGTTTTTTCGCACGCCGCAGGCTGAAAGAACGTCCCCCTCCACTGCTCACTTTCTGATTCTCGGAGCAGGTACAACTTTAAACTATTGCAACATCAACAGTTTTGAAATAGTTGACTTGAAAACTGCTGCATACAATAGTTTAACTATGTCCCTATGAGTTCTTACTTAAATAATCCCTTAATGTTAATAAACAATGCCGCACTCAACTATCAAGTTCATTTATCGGCATTTCGATATCAACAATTGTTGAAGAGTTATTCTATTTGTTTTTAACGAAAAAACGAATCCCAACTTTATTTATCTGTTTCAACAATTTAAAATGAACAATTCAATTGGTACTTTTTTGTTATATATGTAATTCTCCTTTCAGGCAGAGAATATAAAAAATATATGTACAAACAGTTTATTTCCTGCAAATATCGCTCTGGTCCTCTCTCCATACGCGTTTCGATCACCTCATGATCTCGTCAGTGGAGCTGTATCGGACCGAGAGCAACATTAGCAGGAAACAACTGATATATGAACCATAAATTTCAAGGTATATCGGCAGGATATTACACCTGCCGTCTACTAACTTCGACGTCAGACTGAAAAATATCGCCAGTTGAACGACATCTATGAATCAACGGAGAAAAGTGAAATTTTTAAACAACCATAATTTCAGTAAGAAATAAAAAAATCTTTGTGCCGTATTTGAATAGTTTGTTATATATTTAATTCTCCTTTCAGGCAGAGAATATGAAAAATATATGTACAAACAGTTTATTTCCTGCAAATATCTCTCTGGTCCTCTCTTCATACGCGTTTCGATCATCTCATGATCTCGTCACTGGAGCTGTATCGGACCGATATAGGCTTCTTTTGGTGCAGTATAAAATTAATGAAATATATTTTTTTATTGTTTTTTAACAATTGAAGTACTAGCCATTTTAGCACTTTTTTTGTAATCACTAACGAATAAATTATCCGATTTGGATGGGCCTTAGCTCAATTTGTAGGTATTTTTAATGTATATAACCTTTATTACAAAATTTTTTACTGAGAAATAATAGCTTTTCCTAGAACTCGAAAAAACCATTTTTTCACATCTTAATTGTTAAAAAATTTTCCCCAAAAAAGAAAATGTGAGATACTTTAAGATGGCACATCCTTATATTTTTGCCTTAGTACATTTATAATTATAATGATATCAATGTTTGTCATTCGGCAGGTAAATACACTTTAATTTAATACTTAACGAAAGTCTTATTTGTTAAGCCCTAAAAACTACACTGATTGTGAGATACTTTTCAATCAGTGTTCCTGAGCAATCCTGTTTTGCTTTAAGCACATCGTTACCTGCTGATTAAACTAAAGCAGGAAAATAAAGCTTAATCCCTTATATTTCTGATCATAAAATCAGAGTCTATAGTGTTTTAAAGACCCAAATATATATACTTATATTTTCATACCTCAGAAATCAGCAAGATTTTTATAAAATATCAAATTTTTATAAAAAAAATTGAACCGACTTCTAAAAGTGTGCTAAAAAGTGAAAAATAACTAGAAATTTTTATATGAAATTGATATTTTTGAAGTCGGCGCCAAACTAATACGTGACAAAACGTGATTCGCATAAACAGATTAAAAATACTTTATTTGTAATTGCTTCCTTTTTTGTATATATTGGTAGTTATTTATTTCATTTAGAAATAATTTGGCGCCGACTTCAAAAATTTCAATTTCATATAAAAATTTATAGTTATTTTTCACTTTTTAGCACACTTTTAGAAGTCGGTTCAACTTTTTTATAAAAATTTTATTTTTCGATTTTTAGTTTTGAATACAATATAATATTCATAAATTATTTGAACTAAGTCCTAATCGAGATTAGTGTACCTCGCAATGACTCCAAGATGGCAAAAAAGTACCCATTTTATCCATGATTATAAATCACTCTAAACTGAACCATTAAAAATTCTTTGATTCTTAGATTTCTCCAAATACCAATGAAATTGTGTCAAACGAATATTTAGTCTGTCATAGTAAATCCACTATCTTAAATTTCAAATTAATTTTAGATTGGCAATATAGGCCCCAAAACCTTCCAATATCGATATTTAAAGAAAATAAATTAATTTTTTATCCACCATATTGGATACGCCACATTGAATTTTTTAAAATAATTGTAGATTCGTCATGTGTGATCCCGAAAATTCTCCCGTACCAATTTTGGTGAAAATCGGCCATAAACGATTTTTTTGTCGACCATATTGGATCCGCTAAATTGAATTTTTTAAAAATTATTTTAGATTCTTCATATGCGACCCCGAAAACTCTCCTGTACCAATTTTGCAAAAAATCGGACAAAATTGATTTTTTCATCCGCCATATTTGATCCGCTATATTGAATTTTTTAAAAATTATTTTAGATTTGTCATATACGACCCTGAAAACTCCCCCGTACCAATTTGGGAGAAAATCGAAAAAAAAGATTTATTTGTCGGCCATACTGGATCCGCCAAATTGAATTTTTTTAAAATTATTTTAGATTCGTCATATGCGACTCCGAAAACTCCTCCGTACCAATTTTGGAGAAAATCGGACGAAATTTATTTTTTTGTCGGCCATATTGGATCCGCTATATTGAATTTTTTAAAAATTATTTAGATTCGTTATATGCGACCCCGAAAACTCCCTCGTACCAGTTTTGGTAAAAATCGGAAAAAATTGATTTTTTAGTCCGCCATATTGAATCCGCCATATTGAATTTTTTAAAAATAATGTAAGATTCCTTATGTGCAACCTCGAAAACTCCCCCATACCAATTTTGGAGACAATTGGACTAAATTAAATTTTTTTGTCCGCCATATTGGATCCGCCATTTTGAATTTTTTTAAAATAATTTCAGATTCGTTGGGTACAACCCCGAAAATTCCTTCATACCAATTTTGGAGAAAATCGGACAAAATTAATTTTTTTGGCCGCCATATTGTAAGCGCCATCTTGGATTTTACTGCACCAATTTCATCTAAAAAAATATGGGACCACCGCAGTAACTTTCTTTACATAACGTAGAAAATTTCATTCAAATCGATGCAGCCGTTCCGGAGTAATCGGTGTACATACATAAAAAAAAAATACATAGTCGACGAATTGAGAACCTCCTTCTTTTAGAAGTCGGTTAAAAATAAAATCATTTTCTCCAAATGGTTTGTCCAACAAACCTATTTTTGTATTTTATTTATTCCGATGCTATAATCCTCAGATTATCAATAGAAACTGTGACATTGAAAATTGTGTGGTCCTTGTAAAAATAACAATGAGCTTAAGTACTATAGATACCTGGAGTCCCTTTGATAATTTTGTCAATGGATGTATCGTCCTTAAAACGCACCATTTTCTATTGTAGAAATTTTAAACTATTTAGACATGCACAGAATATGTAATAATATTTCAATTGAAGTCCAAATGTTCTTAGATCAAAAGTGTATCTTTATGTCAAGAAAGGGATGACTTCGATTCTGAAATAATATTAGAAGATTACGTAGTTTTCAACCTCTTATCATCAATTACAATAAAACAGAAATGTTAATTTATTTTTTTCTTTTCAATGCAACATTTGAAGTCACTTTATTTAAAAAAAGAATATGTTATATTGCTAGCACAATATCCACAATATAACGAGGAAAAACTCAAACTTGCAAAACGGCAGTTTCCTTCACACTTTGTTTCATTTTCCAGTAAACACTTAAAGAAATTCTAAAACTAAACTAAAGTCGTTAAAGTAAGTTTCGAAATTCCTTTTAAAAATTTTATAGAGTTTGTTTTAACACTGTAATTACAAACTTTCCAAATTAAAATTGTGTTTAAGGTGCGCTTTAAATTGAAATAAATTTTCAAAAGGTTGCAAAAATATGGATTTTTAAAATAATACATTATAAAACGTGGGTAATTACTTAATAAATGCATTATTTAGATGACGGACTGCAACCACTCAAGACAACAATACTTATAATACAAGGACTCAGCTCTGATTGGTGAGGTCATTACCTGGAGTCATAAGACATTATTATCTGCTTTTTGTTGGATTTATATAATTAGTTACTATTAAATTTTACTTATGACCTATGACCAACATGTTTTCTGCTATCATATATATTTTTGGAGTCATTTACATTTATCCATCGAAATAAAGAACTTTGAGATGACCTTTGAGGGATATTTTGCCTCATTGCTAAGTATATACCCACACGTACAATTGTATGGTCTTTCAACTTCCGTAGTCCAAAGTAGAAAGAGACATTCACCTTTGACTCTTCAGTGGCAAAATAAAGGTAACAACTGGATCTCGCCCTTTGATCCACTCAACTTTTTATCTGAAATGTTTTCATATATAACAATAAGAAATAAAAAGAAAAATTAACAGTGTAATACAGTGTTATATACAGGTGTGGAAAATCCAAAACAGAACCTCTAAATAACGGGAATGTAACAGAAACAAACGGATAACCCGTTTAGCTTTGTTGAAGAAGCGAAATAAAGCATACTGTTGTATCGTAGCTTGCTTCTTTGTTTCCAGCAAAGATGATTTGGGGTCGTCAAAACATGGTGGGTCGAAAGCACAAATTTAATATTAAAAATAAAAAATATACATTATCGTATCCAACATAGCAGATATAAATTCGAAATATATCTAATGTGTTCAATAGCTGTTAAATATGCAATTTACAATCAAAATAAAAAGAATAATTGTATTTCTATGAATAAAATATTGTGCTCGAGTTCAAGGTGCAGTTTAAAAATAAATACATGGACATCGATAATCGTTGAAAAAGCGAAAGTACTTTTTCTTGTATGCTTTAGGACTTCCTAATAAATACCTATGCAAATAATTTATAACTAATATAATATTTATTGATTAGTGTAAATGAATAAATAATACGACTGTAAAAAATAATAAAAAGAACTTTTCATTCATTCCCTTCTTTGTTAACAGCTCTCTTCTCATTCTCCAATACTTACGAATTGTTACCGGAATCCTTACGATATCAAAAAACAAAGTAAGAATCCATCGACACCAAAAGTTTTAGAACACATCTTTCATATTTTTTTCTCGAGAAGATTTTGGGGCAAAGTCTAAGCGATAGTTTCTTATCAACTTGTTCGTTGGTTTTGTACATCTTTCGATAGTTTACCTAATGCAATGCTATGATGTCTGGTCCATCGATAAGTAATTTGTAGGTTCCTTTTAGCATGTTGTACCAAAAATATTTTTTGAAGAACAATTTTTCTGTTTGAAGTGTGTATTTCCAAACCTTCACTCTTGCAGTTTATTGTCCGCTTCAAGTAATTTGCAAAATGATGTGAAACTGAAGGATCAGTTTCCGCTTTACTCTTGTTATAACAGCTCACTCATCACTGTTCTCGAAGAAACATCGAGCAGTGTTGCCATCGTTAGTGCTTCCTAACTTTTTCTTTGGTATGTCAACAAGAAGTCTTAATCTCTCTCCTTAAAGGCCTGTTGGATAGCGGCGTTTGTTTGCGCTTTCACCTCTTTGTCTTTCTGCTCATAGACTTGCCACTTCTGTGTGCCACGTTGATACGACAAATACCAGCAGCATTCGAAGTATCGAATACATGCATGTAGAATTAACAGCCGTAGTTTGAAATATTCTGGATTTATCGGGATACAGTATCAACGTTGTTGAACTGAGATGTTGTTTGGTAGAGGTAACAACGTTGGACCGATTTCATTCCAGCCACAATATTCACCTAGCCATCTATAATCTTCATAGATAAGTTGTATTGTACTGAAGTTGGGGTAACCAAGAGAACTCTTTTATATGGTACAAGTTGTTTGGTTCGAGTTCATAATTTACTTTCTTCCTTAAAGACGTTTGTAAGGTGGCCTTAATAAATTCCAATTTCAAAGGCCGGCAATTCATAGTAGAGGAGAGTTTGGGATTGCACAACAGAATCTGTTCTTGTTGAGTTTGCATGTTCATCACCTGCTAATTGAAGTGAAATAAGGTGAGGAATAAGTTTGTATCAGAAATATTCGGATCAGTGAATTTTATTTTGTACTGGCTCCGATCTGACGCTCCATCGAAGCCCGATTAGTTATATTAATTAATATCCGCTCCTTCTTTTACTTTTTAAAATAACAACTGAAAATTTTGAGGTTATGTTACTTTTTATGAACCAGACTAACGATGTTTACCGTACAACTGATGAACCTGTACTATTTAAAATTTAATTGTAACTTGCTGAAATTGATAATTCTTGTTTTATTAATATTATAATCATATTTAGCAAGGTTTTACCTACAATTAGGTACTATTTTATTCTAATTTCTTATTAAAATTAACTTATAATCTACATTTTCGTATACTATTCTTACAAATTTACAATATTTTTAACAAAGTTTTAATAAATACTATTGTTGTAATAAGTAAAAACTAAAATATTAGAAATAATTAGTGATGAATAGTGTCTATATTTCACTAAATGGTTATTATTTGACGCTTATTCTCACTAATACTATCTTTGCTCGCACTATTTATAAAATGGGTGATTAAGATATTCATTTTTGTGGATTTCACTACACTGTTTTAAAATTCCAATTTAGTCACTATCTCTGGTCAATAACACTTCACAACTTCTTCAAAATATCACTTATTTATTAGTTTATAAGATTCATGTCTTTCAGAGTGCAATATGTTTATAATTCTTACTTTATATGCACTAATGTCCAAACTTTCATACTAATTTTTATACATTTTATCATGTTATTACACAATTATAGGCATTTTATGTATATATAAATATATATATATATATTTAGTTCTCAGCGAGTAACGAGACGAACCGCACTTGAAAATGCCAAATGAGATTTTGGCGAAACGTCGTGAAAACGATTTTTTGAACGAACGGATTGAAACCCGAAATAACCAAACTATTCATATATATATATATATATATATATATATATATATATATATATATATATATATATATATATACATACATATACATATACATATACATATACATAGGTAGACAACTATATCTCTAGAAATGATAAACTCAAAAACTTCACTATAATATTTTACAAAAGATTGTTACAAGCAATAAAGTTTTCACACTGGTTGCATGTTACAAGTGTTATATTCATATTTTCCCCATAAACCTACACAAAACCAATATTCTCCGAAACAGTCTATGGTATTCAGTGTCCCGGTATCGTGTAACAAACTTCAAAAAAACATACACGTCTACGAAGTTAAATGTTATCTTTCATCTCACAACATATTTTCACATGCATTTGATTGGGATTTGACGTATACCCGATAAAAGGACATATTTTATTACAGCAGATCATCTCTCGTGATACGGTCGCAAAAATAGACATGAAATTACGACATACTGTTTACTTGTTTGTGTGACTTGCTTTTTTGTCAGCAATGTTTTGGCTGCTTGTTAGACTTAAAGACGTTTCGGAATTTTAATTGCTTAGTAGCAAAAATTATTAAAATTCAAGATGTCTATACTAATTATATATGTAACCAGTGAGAAGTTGTTTTGATCGTGTTTCTCTAGATATGGTTATGTTGATGAGTGATGACATAAGAAAATACAGATTTAGTTATAAACCAGAGGTGCTTCGTTTAATGTTCTAAATATACTGTTCGCAACTTTTGAAAAACAACTGCTGCGGCGAGAGAGTGTACTAAAAAGTGAAATATGGCCCCCTCTTGCCGTACACCTTCCCTTGCAGAATTAATTGGAGGAGGTTATATCGCTGTTCTTTTCTCATAATATGTCCTAAGTATTCCAATTTGCGTTTTTTAATTGTTTTGATCACTTCGCACTCCTTTCCCATTCTGCGCAGGACTTCATTATTTGTGATTCGGTCGACCCAGGAGATTCTTAAGATGCGCCTATAGCACCACATCTCGAACGCTTCAAGTTTTTTAATGGACGCTTCAGAGAGTGTCCAAGCCTCTGTCCCGTAGAGCAGAACTGGAAAAACATAGCACTGCAGTATGAAGACCCTGGTTTTCAGCGGCAGATCACGGCTCTTGAAGACGGTGCTCATTTTTGTAAACGCTGCTTTGGGTTTTGCTATACGTTGTTTTATTTCCAATGAGTGATCCCATTGACTGTTTACATTGGTGCCAAGGTATGTATAGCTTTCAACCCTTTCAATTGTTTGTTGGTTGATGGTCAGTTGTGTGTTTAGGATTGGGCGTTTGCTGATAACCATATATTTTGTCTTCTTTGTATTTAAATCTAACCCATAGTGCTTACTTACTTCAGTTATGCTTGTCATCAACATCTGCAATCCCTCCAGACTGTCTGCGAATACCACTGTGTCGTCTGCGTATCTGATGTTGTTCAGACGTTCACCGTTGATTAGTATTCCCTCATCACATTCTTCCAAGGCTAGTTTGAAGATATGCTCAGAATAAACATTAAATAGCATCGGGGACAGTATACATCCTTGCCGTACTCTGCGTTCTATTGAGATTGCTTCTGTCAACTGGTTGTCTACTCTTATGTTAGCAGTTTGGTTGTAGTAAATATTTTTGATTATTCTCAGATCTTTATCATCTATGCTGATCTCTTCAAGTATTGATATAAGCGCGTCGTGTTTTACCCTATCGAATGCCTTCTGGTAATCCACAAAGCATGCATATATATCGCAGTTGACATCTCTGCATCTTTGGAACAAGACCTGGACAGCAAAAAGTGCCTCCCGTGTACCCAGAGCATCGCGAAACCCAAATTGTGTGCGTGTTAGTTGTTCTTCGCATTTTTTGTATAATCTCTTGTGGATGACTTTTAGGAAAGTCTTAAGTAGGTGGCTCATAAGGCTTATAATTCTATAATCATCTCACCTTTTTGCATTTCGTTTTTTTGGTAAGGTCACAAATGTTGATTTCAACCAACTCTGGGGAACTTTTCCAGTATTATAAATATTATTAAACACTTTTGTGAGCCATATTGTCCCGTTGTCATCCATTAACTTTAAAAATTCTGAATAAAAGTTGTCGGGTCCTGTAGTTTTGCCATCCTTGGTTCCTCTTATAGCAATTCTTACTTCCTCGATTGTAAATGGAGGCCCAGTTATACAATCTGTGTTTTTTGTGTCATTGTGTCGTTCATCTCTAAAGGTTTCCTCTACATATCTCATCCAAGTGTTTCTTCTCCGCTCTGCTTCTATTATTAAGTTTCCTTGAGTGTCAGTTAGGCGTCCAACTTGTTTAGGCTTATATAGGCCTGCCGCTTCTTTGACTTTTTTGTGGAGGTTAAACGAGTCATGCTTTTGTTGTAGTAATTGTATTTCGGTGCATTTTTTCGTTAACCATTCATTTTTTGCATTTCTAATAGCATTTTTTATTTCTTTGTCTACTCTTTTATATGTTGCTATGTCACTGTTCTTAACCTTTCGTCTATCTTCCATCAGATCCAGAATCTCTTCCGTCATCCACCCCTTCTTCTTTACTCTTGTTGGTTTTAGGTGCTTGTCAAGTATGTTCTGAGTTATTGTGTGTAGTTTTCCGAGTTTTTCTTCTGTATTACTAGTGTCTTCCTCAGTATTTAGCTGTTCCTTCATATACTGTTGTGCGCTCTGTTTTATGTGTTCATTTTTTAGTTGTCTGATGTGTTTGTTGGTCTTTGTTCGTTGCATTTTCTTTAACTTAAGTTTTATTATGCCTAGAAGTAAATTGTGATCAGACTTGATGTCGGCTCTTGGATGTGTCTTGACTGATGTTATCGAGTTCCGGAATCTTTGGTTGATCATAATGTAATCAATCTGGTTTCTCACTATGTGATCTGAGGTGTCCTGAGGTGATTTCCAGGTATACAGTCTCCTGGGGGGAAGTTTGAAAAAAGTGTTGGTGACCACAAACTGTTCCTCCATCACGAAATCAATAAGCCGCTCTCCACGCTCATTACGCTCTCCGAGTCCGAAAGGTCCTACGAGATCTTCAATTTGGCTGTTGCCAACTTTGGCGTTAAAATCTCCCATAATTATTGTTATCTCGTTTTTGGGGAGTCTTCTTAAGGTGTTCGTTAAATCGTTGTAGAATGCTTCGATTATTTCGTCCGCTTTGTCGGCTGTGGGGGCATATATCTGTATGATGTTAGACTTTATGGGGATAGTATTAAGCTGAATGAGTAACAGTCTCTCTGATATTGGGATAAAGTTTGTAACGCATTCAGCAGTTTGTTTATTTAAAATCATGCCCACTCCATTCATATGTTCTCCGTTGGAATTTCCTGAATAATATATTTGATGATTATTGATAGCACACTGACCAGAGTCTATCCACCGCATCTCGCTTACCCCCATTATTCCTATTGATAGTCTTTCCATTTCTTTTATAGCGTTATGGATTTTGCCAGCTTCATACATTGTTTTGACGTTCCAGGTTCCAATCTTAATGTTAAGGCCCCAGGTTCTCTTTCTATCTGCGTTATAGTGTTGGCAAGGGTTTCGCAGGCTGACGACCGAGGAGGCCCTGCCGTCTCGAGATTGTCCTCCCCTGCCGGATCTTGGTATCCGAAGTCCATGATCAGTAACATTTTCTATTTGGTTTGTAACAGCCATGTTAATATACTAGGGATCGATAATGAGGTGGTTTCCCGTTGCCTTCCTCATCGCAGTGTGGAAACCACTTAGACTGCTTCAGTCATGCCTTCCAGTATTCATTTTTGAACCAATCCTGGATAATTTCCATTATGCTTCAATATGATACTAAGAGTGCTGCTTTCCACTCTCAGGCTAGTTTTGGTTCGCCCCGAGTATTTAATTTCCTCGGTACCATCCATATCTGGGAGGCGTTCCCCTATCCACCACCTGGGAAGGCGCCCGATGGGGGATTCTAGCAACCCCGCACGGGATTAGTAATAAAGACCCCAAAAATTTCCAATATCGACATTTAAAGAATTTGTGATGTAAATTTGTTAGCCTGATATATTTTATACGACATATTGAGTTTGTGTACGCCACAAGAACCTCACAATATCAATTTTAGACAAAATCGGAAAATGTAAAATTTTCGGTCCCTCATATTGTATCTTATCAATCTTATAGTTGTAAAAAATTAACTTCATATTCGTAATACACGACCCCGAAAACCCCCTAATATCAAATCTAAAAAAATGCGAATAAGGTGAAATTTTCAACCCACCATATTGGATCCGACATATTAAATTTCTAAAAAATAATTTTAACGTCTTAATCTAATCTAAATTTAAACTCTTCAAAGCCCCCTAGCAGGGCCGAGTTTAGGGGAGGGCAAGGCGGGGCTAAGTTCCCCGAGGCCTTCACAAGAGAGGGGTCCCCACACTAGAGATAAAAAAAATATCTAAATTTCGACCGGTCAGCACCTTTTCGGTTTTTTCTTCCAAATAGTCTTTTTTCGCATTGTTGCCAACAATACTCGCACAAACATAATAATATTGTTCCGAATATTAAAAACAATATATCCATATTTGTTCGCTATCCCGTATCAATTTTGGAGAAAATCGAACAAAATTGATTTTTTTATCCGCCATATTGGATCCACCATATTGAATTTTTAAAAAATATTTTGAATTCGTTATGTGCGACCCCAAAAACTCGCCCACACCAATTTTGAGGAAAATTAGACAATATTAATTTTTTTGGCCGCCATATTGTCAGCGCCATCATGGATTTTACTGCACCAATTTCGTCCAAAAAAATATGGGACCACCGTAGTAACTTCCTGAACATAACGTAATAAATTTCATTCAAATCGGTGCTGCTGTTCCGGAGTAATCGGTGAACATACATAAAAAAAAACATAGTCGACAAATTGAGAATCTCCTTCTTTTAGAAGTCGGTTAAAAATACCTGCTTTATCGTAAATTTACTAACGAGCTTTTATAAACCAATTCAACCATTAAAATAACATGATACGAAGTCAATTTTTTAAAATAGATTTTATATCAGCCATTAGATCAAAACTCTAATTTACACTCATCACCAACAATAAACATTTTACCATGTTCCTAACAAATTAAAATCTCTTATTTAGTATCCTCTAAATCTAGTTTTACTGGCCAATAATTCAAAGGTATCATTATATTTATTTATTTTTTTCTAAAACTTATGTGTCGAAATAAAACTTAAATTTATGATTCAATAAACTAATTTTATTACGTACTATTCCGCATTGAATCTTTCAGTTTTTAAGTTTATTGTTCTATGTAGTCGTTTTGATTTTCAAAGTTGGCAATCATATTGAATTAAAGTATTTTAAAATGAATTCGAAAACTTTGGTTTAACTGTCAGAGAGGTTAATCGTTCGCTGTAAAATGTAACAAAATGTATAACAAAATAGTGTTATAGTTATAATATATATTTTTATCTTGTACACTCATTAAAACAGGGGATAATTCCTAAAATGTAAAAATGATAGGTATTCTCTGTAAATTCCACTATATTTTTTATTAGAGACGAATTTAGTTTACCCTATGGCCCCCCCAGTGGAGCTATAAATATTCACAGGAAATGACAGATTAGACTTCGATTTGCCCATTATTTTGAGCTTAAATAGTGTCCTAAAATGATGATGACACTTTTTCTATTTGAAGATCTTACAAAAACATTGACACCTATCCCCAAAACTGATGAGATGATGAGTTATTTACAATTAATAAAAAAATGTTAATTATTAATATATATATATATATATATATATATATATATATATATATATATATATATATATATATATATATACAGGATGCGGCATTTATCGTGAGCCAACAGAATATCTTGATGAGATTACATTTTTTTGAAAAATGTTTTATACAAAAATTATAGGGTAGGGAGGCTAACTAGTAATGACCTTGAAAACGACTTTGCTCTTGCATTTCAAGGTCAACTTCAGAATTTTAAATGAGAGCCCACAATTTCGACTTCGGATATCAAAAGGGCGGGGAAATTTTACGATCGGATATGATCTTGACCTCAAGGTGATGGTTAAACATCAAGATCATTTCAAGGTCACAACAAAAAGGTCGCAGTATTTCGTGAAATGATTCGCAAAAGAGTTGTTGGATCGCACAGTCGCTAAGTAGTAGTGACTTAAAAACTAACCTTAACCTTCAAGGTCATTTGGTGTGAAATAGCTTGTACGTTCATAATTTCTGACAGGTAATTTCAATGGCGTAAAATATTCTCATATTTTAGAAAATCAACTTCCATTTTTGCATGAAAACGTCCCGTAGATGTAAAGCAACAAATATGGTTTCAATACGATGGATGTCCAGCGCACTACTGTCAATTAGTTAGCTTTTCAAATGTTGGATCGCTAATGCAACGAACTGTAAGAAGTAGAGGAAGTCCAGTAAATTGGCTCGTAAGATCGCCAGACACGTAAGGTCACCAGATTTTTGTTTATGGGGTTATTTGAAGAGTGAAGTTTATAAAGACCTACCGACAACTCGTGAAAACATGAAACAGCGAATCAGAGATGCTTGTACCAAAATAACAGCTGAAATACTCCGCCGTTGTGTGCAATATTTTGAAATGCCGATTAATAAGTGTATTGAAATTGAAGATAACTATTTTGAATACGTATTGAAATAAATTCTTATGAAATCTTTAACGTGATCATATAAAATGATGAAGGGCAAGGGGACTCATAGAAAACAAGCACTCCGATGGTAAGAGGTGAGGCAACTCACCGAAAACAAATACCCTCGATGGTGAGAGTTAAGAGGACTCACCGAAAATAAGTACTCCGATGGTGAGAGGCGGGGGGACTTTCGGTAAGTCCCCCGAAAAGAACAAAAACTACTACATCCACGTCATTGTTCCTGAGTAGTGCTAAAAGTAGTTAATCATGCACATAATCGTACTAAGTACCGGTTTTTCTAACAATTCTGAAGAATTAAATTTCTTCAAATTGCCCTTAAGATTGAAATCAAGGTACCTTTGTAATCTTACAACTGAAGTATGAAACATTTTATAACCATGAAGGTCAAGGTTATTTTCAAAGTCACTACCATTTAGCGCCCGTGTCACCCAAAGAGTTTTGTACGAAAGATTTCATAAAATACTCCGATCTTCTTGTTTTCACCTTAAAATAGCCTGTATATTAGACCTTAACATTAAGGTCTGATGACGAAATTATTGTGAAATTGATCGGTCTCTCCATTTCTGAGGGTTAAATTGCAGGTTTCCTTTTCAAATTTTGAAATTGAGCCTCAAATGGTCTTGACGATCAAGGTCAAGGTTGTTTTCAAGGTCACTATTACTTAGCTCTCGTACCACCCAACGAAACATTTCACTAAATACTGCGATCTTCTTGTTTGGATCTTGAAATGATCTTTATACTTGACATTCACCTTGAGTAAAGGTTATATCCGACGGTAAAATTTTTCATTCCCGGAGTCAAAATTGGGGCGTCCCATTTAAAATTATGAAGTTGACCTTCGAATAACCTTGAAGGTCTGGCCAAGATCATTTTCAAGGTCACCACTACTTAGCTCCTCCGTCACCCTATAATTTTTCGGAAAAATGTTTTTTTTACCGAGGTATTTCGTTATCTCAATATATACAGGGTGTCCAAGATAAGGATCCTAAGCATGGGGATCTCGGAAACAGTTGGAGATACGAGGTCGGTTAAATTAGAGAAAAGTTGCGCAATTTAGTGCTAAATTAAACGCAGTTAAAAAAATTTAAAAATTTCAAACACTTCCGGAGATTTCCGGAAAAAAACGAAATTTGGCAAAATCGTTTTTAATTTTTGCAGGCTTTATTTAAAGAGATATCAGAAAATAAAAGGTAGATTCTCATTGCCACTTTTTATTTTTTATAATATGGTCTAAACAAAATTTAAATCCGACGTTTCGTTTCTGAGATACCATCATGAACTTTCATTTTTTATATGGAACAAAAAAAAGTATCCCATGTATTTGATAGCATTTTTTATTACAAATTCAACGATGTATCACCCTTGCATATCGAATACGTAGTTCAAGTACTTTCCATAAGAGCTCCATGAGAGCGAGAGAGAAAGGTATATCAGTTTTATAAAAGCCAGTGAACTACACACTTGATATGCAAGTGTGATACACCGTTGAATTTGTAATAAAAAATGCTATCAAATACATGGGATACTTTTTTTTGTTCCATATAAAAAATGAAAGTTCATGATGGTATCTCAGAAACGAAACGTCGGATTTAAATTTTGTTTAGACCAAATTATAAAAAATAAAAAGTGGCAAGAAGAATCTACCTTTTATTTTTTGATATCTCTTTAAATAAAGCCTACAAAAATTAAAAACGATTTTGCCAAAATTCGGTTTTTTCCGGAAATCTCCGGAAGTATTTTGAATTTTTAAAATTCCAACTGTTTCCGAGATCCCCATGGTTAGGATCCTTATCTTGGATACCCTGTATATATATATATATATATATATATATATATATATATATATATATATATATATATATATATATATATATATATATATATATATATACAGGATACATTTGTCTTTTTTTTTTGAAGTCGATTACTAAAATTCGGTATACCAATAATTTTTCAGTAAAATTAAGCTAAAGAAAGAATAAAAAAACATAACTACTAAAATTATATTTTACGTGGTTTAAAAGTACAAGTGTGATTTATTTAATTCTTTAATATTTAGGTCTTCCAAATAGTTAACATTTAATTGTCCATAAAAATCATTTCAAAAATAAAAGCACGTTCTTCAAAGAAAATTAGTGATGTTATGTTTACAGGATTTTTTCCGCTCTGGCATTATTCTTAGTTATTGGGCTATACAAAGAAAGGGTTCACATTCAAACGTACCGCACCCTATTCATAATTTTTTAGGCATACAGAAACATGTGATACCCGTTTTCTCTTATGTGGGCGACATATAGGTTAAACAGAGTTGCATTAGGACGTTTTGAAATTACAGTTCTTAGATAAATCGTTGCTTATTGCAATTTGAGATCATTTTTCTAATCATTCGCTTTAACTGATGGTTTTAAAAATTCGACTTTTTATTTATTATTTAAAAATAATTTCGGTTTCGTGGTGTGAAATAGAACTCATTTTTTTATACTAAGAATAAATATTAATCAACTGCATATTTTGCATTTTGTTCAATTTTATTCGCAATATTTTTAGCAGCTTCATGATCCAACGCTTAGAGAAATTTTTTCCCTTATCAAAAAAAACTGGAACAAGTGTGATTTAAGGCCATCACCATTTGTGAAAGCTTGCCATTCAAACTTCGAAATAAATGGAAATCAGATGGCACCAGATTAGGGCTGTATAAGGGATACGAAATCACTTTCCAACCAGGCTCCCGTTGTTGACAGTAAACATCTGAATTGATCATCAGACCCCTTGGAAGAAGCTGAAAATACACAACACCTTTGTAGTCGCACCAAATTGAGGGAATGACCTTTTTAGGATGCACTTCAGCATTTGATGTAGTTTGTGCTGGTTGATCACGCTTAGACTATTATGGTTTTCGAATGATGTTACTGATGTAATAATCATACTAAATAAGCAAAATGTCAAGGAAGATAAATAATTAAAAAAGCAAAAAAATTCTTTGAAGATGCCTTAAATAAAGGGCGAAACGTCAAATTATTTTTGATTTTTTGTTAAATAAAGAACATAATCCCAAGAAAAAACAAAATAATAGCAAAATTATATATATATATATATATATATATATATATATATATATATATATATATATACAGTGCCTTCATTTCAAAACGAACCATCCTTAATAACTTTGTTAAATAGAAAAATTTAAAAAAAAGAAAAAATACGTCAATTTAGATATACAGGGGGAAGTTTAATTTTGTATTTGTTAAAAGTCTGTCAATCACCTCCTCACCTCCAGCTAACCTCACTTTGATATGTCAAATAGGAACCCCCACCTTGTGACACATCATTGTAAGCAGCGTAAAATTGTCTATCAAACCGTATAAAAAAAATTAAATCGGTTGACGTACAAGCGAACAGTGTGCAAAAATGTCTTGTAATAATGCATAATATATCGGCCTCGAACTTTAGTATGTCAAATGATTACCCTATAGTGTGATACATCATTTTAAAGGGCATACTATCTCCTATTTAGCCAATAAAAAAAAACAAAATCTGTTGATGTACAAGCGAATAGTAAGAAAAGATGTGTGGTAATAATAGACACCTTATCACATTAAACTTTATTATGTCAAATGGCTACTTCATAGAGTAAAATATTATTTTAAATTTAAAATAAATATTTTTTTTAAAATAATAAACAGTTAAAATATTTGCGAGAAAAAAACTAAGCCTGTTTTAAAATTCATCGCAAAATTCATTGCAGTCTAATCAATCTAGTGTATTTATTTCAATGATATTTTTTGCGGTACCTGATAGGTACAAGAAATCACTGCAATAAATAAAATTTTTAAGATCTTTAAACACCAGTTGTTTATTATTGTTAAAATTGTCATTGTGACGCCTAGTTGAAATGTGAATATAAATGGTGTATACGCTAGCCGAAAGAATAGAAATAATTTTTCTCTATGGAGCTGAAGATCGGTGCGCTCGTAGAACCGCCAGAGCATTTAACGAGAGGCATCAAGACAAAAACGTGGGCCATAAATATGTACTCGAATTGGTACGAAAGTTTGAAGAAACGGGATCCGTTTGTAATAAAAAATCTATTGAGAAAAGGGTTGTAGATGAAGCATGCCAAATCGAGGTACTAGGACAGTTTGCAATAGATCCAACTTTATCCATCTCAAAGGTCGCAGATTTAACCAACATGCTGGCTCTGTGCATAAAGTTTTAAAACAAAATAAGTTTTTTCCCTACAAAATTCAAATTCTTCAAGAACTCGGAGAAGACGATTTTGATAGGAGAATTCAATTTTGCGAATTAATGTGCCAACGAATTGACGAGGACCCCCATTTACCTAAGAATATCTGCTTTAGTGATGAATCAACTTTTTTTCTAAATGGACTGGTTAACAGACACAACTGCAGATACTGGGATAATGAAAATCCGCACCTTTTCCGAGAAGGGTTACTCAATATCCCGAAAAAATTAACGTGTGGGCAGGAATTTATGGCAATGAAATCATCGGGCCATTTTTTTTTGAAGATAATTTAACTGGGCAAATTTATTTAAACCTTTTAGAAAACACAATATACCCTGCCATTATGCAATCTTTAGAAAATCAAGTGGATGAAAATGCTGTTATGGTACTAAATGAAAATAATTTGCATTTCCAGCAAGATGGAGCTCCCCCGCACTACGCTTTGGCAATTCGAGAGTGGCTTGATGAACATTTTCCAGGGACGTGGATTGGCAGACGTGGTGCAATTGAATGGCCAGCACGGTCTCCAAACCTAACCCCTCTAGACTTTTTTCTTTGGGGGTATTTAAAAAGCAAGGTTTATAAAACCCCACCTGAAAATATTGACGATTTAAAAGATCGAATTGTTCGGGAATGTAGAGGAATTAGCAGAGAAACCCTTGCCAATGTTCGTGGGGAATTTCAAAATAGGCTTTTTTATTGTCTCGCTAATAACGGCGCACATTTTGAACATTTAATAAAATAATTTTCTTCAACTGAATAAAACTGAATAAACTGCTTATATTTAACACACATTTTTGCATCCTAATTGCCTATAACGTCTATTAACTTAATTTTTTTTGACATCGTTGGATAGCAGATCGTACGTCCTTTAAAATGATGTATCACACTATAGGGTAATCATTTGACATACCAAAGTTCGAGGCCGATATATTATGCATTATTACAAGACATTTTTGCACACTATTCGCTTGTACGTCAACCGATTTAATTTTTTTTATACGGTTGGATAGACAATTTTATGCTGCTTACAATGATGTGTCACAAGGTGGGGGTTCCTATTTGACATATCAAAGTGAGGTTAGCTGGAGGTGAGGAGGTGATTGACAGACTTTTAACAAATGCAAAATTAAACTTCCCCCTGTATATCTAAATTGACGTGTTTTTTCTTTTTTTTAAATTTTTCTATTTAACAAAGTTATTAAGGATTGTTTTTTTTTGAAATGAAGGCACTATATATATATATATATATATATATATATATATATATATATATATATATATATATATGAATAGTTTGGTTATTCCGGGTTTCAATCCGTTCGTTCAAAAAATCGTTTTCACGACGTTTCGCCAAAATCTCATTTGGCATTTTCAAGTGCGGTTCGTCTCGTTACTCGCTAAGAACTGAAACGTGAAAACGATTTTTTGAACGAACGGATTGAAACCTGGAATAACCAAACTATTCATTCTACCATCCGTGAAAATCTACGATATAACATATATATATATATATATATATATATATATATATATATATTCCCGGACGGCATTAAAAATAATAAAGCTTAATTAGAAACAACAATCAGATATTCGAAAATTCAAAATGTCCTTCTGAATTAACCATTTAATTTACTACAATATTTTTTTTTTCAAGAAACAAAAAGTAGTAGTTTTGTTGACACGGTACACATAGTAAATAAAACTATCCTAACACATTTTAATCGTTACTCTATTATTTATTATTCGGTCAAATAATTTGGCTCGAAACCAACAATCCGGTCCTGTCCATAAACCTGTCGTCGTGTGCGTCAGTATTTTTAGAACGTATTTTATCTCATTAGTCCTATTATGATGATCTTTATGTGTCTAAATATTGCTTGTAGTATTGTAGAAATGTCCTATAAACTTTCGGAGTGGAAAATAAATGGAAATTTTATTACTTGTATGGAGAATGTCGGTAAAGTTGAGAAAAGGTTGACAATATTGTATATGATGATATAAAGTTGGGTTTAAATTAAAAGAGAAAAGAAAAACTGGCCAAATGCGCATTGGATACGCATTTTATTAGGGCTCCGTAGCAGTTATTAGTGTTGTTATTTTGTCCTGTAATTTCGTTGCAGCTTTGATTAAATTAATTGATAAGAATTTCCTGAATATTTTATTACAAATAAAATTTTTATAAAAAAAAATTGAGCTGACTTCTAAAAGTGGAAAAAAAAACGGTAAATTTTTATATGAAATTGAAATTTTTGAAGTCGGCGCCAAACTAATACCTGACAAAATGTGATTTGCATAAACAGATTAAAAATGCTTTATTTATAATTGTTTTCTTACCATAATTTGTATATATTAGTAGTTCATTTAGAAATCGTTTGGGTTCAAGTTTTTTTATAAAAATTCATTTTTTCGATTTTCAGTTTTGAATTCATTATGATATCCATAAATTATTTGAACCAGGTACTAATGGAGATTAATTTACCTCGCAATGACTCAAGAGTGACAAAAAAGTACCCATTTTATCCAAAGTTCAAATCACCCTAAAATAAACCACTAAAAATTCATTGATTCTTAGAGTTCTCCAAATACCAGTGAAATTGTGTCAAACAAATATTTAGTCTATCATAGTAAATCCGCTATCTTAAATTTCGAATTAATTTTAGATTGATAATATAGGCCCCAAAACCTTCCAATATCGATGTTTAAAGAACCTGAAATATAAATTTCTTAGCTCGTAATATTTTATACTGCATATTGAGTTTGTATACGCCTCAAGAACCCCACAATATCAATTTCAGACAAAATCGGAATATGTAAAATTTTCTGTCCCTCATATTGTATCTTATTAACCTAATAGTTGTAAAAAATTAACTTCATATTCGTAATACACGACCTCGAAAACCCTTTCATATATGAAGAAATGCGAATAAGGTAAAATTTTCAACCCACCATATTGCATCCGCTATATTGAATTTCAAAAAAATTATTTTAAGTCTTAATCTAATCTAAATCTAACCCCTTCAAAGCTCCCTAGTACCAGTTTTGGCTGAAATCCGGAAATTTAAAATTTCTAGACTTATATTCCCGATTTACATCCTCAAAAACGATTCAGGCCCACATTCTTTGTGTACGAGTTAGAACATTTCTCCCTACCAATTTTGGAGGAAATCAGACAAAATTAATTTTTTAAGGCGCCATATTATCAGCGTCATCTTGGATTTTATTGCACCAATTTCGTCCAAACAAATATGGGACCATCGCAGCAACTTCCTGAACATAACGTATAAAATTTCATTCAAATCGGTGCCGCCGTTCCGGAGTAATCGGTGTACATGCATAAAAAAAATACATATTTGACGAATTGAGGACCGTCTTCTTTTAGAAGTCTGTTAAAAATGGATTTTTTGCTCTCTTATTTAAAAAAAAAACTAAAAAAGCGAGTTTTTCGTCGGATAATACTAATTTACGTAGATTAAAATCTTATCAATATTAAAGTGCAAAATGGACTTAAATAGGTTAGTGACATTTCGTTCCAAATCATCTTTGGCATTTGTAGTTAGAAGAGATAATAGTAAAATAAAACATATTCTAAATAATAAGATAGAGATAAAACTTTTCATGGACCTCTCATTCTCGATGACTTTCTCACACTATAAGTTGTAAATATGTGAAAAAGGTCTCAAAAAAGCTGAGGTTGGCAGTCAACAATAAATTATGTTGTACAGATTATTGTGGATTATGTCATGGGCAAGACTGTTCAAATGTAGCTATCATCGACAGTAATTCAGTTAATTTAAATGAAGACAATAGTGAAAAGATGATGATTTTATTGTCAATAACACTTATATTACCGAAATAATTTCATATTTGTCCGAACCGGCCATAAAAATGAGTTAAATTGACTTTACGGGTAATTTCGACAGTTTCTGGAGTTATTTTAACAAAGCGCCAAAATACTTTTATGGCAGTGGGCGGGTACGGGGAGTGAGTAGCTTTGCAATATCTTGACTCACCGACGAATAAGAGCGTGTTGGTCGTGAAAGTCTGTAGTATGGTGCGTAAATATAACCTAATACTATTTGGATCTTTAGTTTTCGGATAACCTTGCGTTCATTTGTATTTACATATAAACTATAATGTTCAGAATGTATAAAAGAAAACTGTGAGTGCCCGAAACTATAAAAGTTATAGCGATGAAGATCTTTCATAAGCCGTTGCAGAAATGAGAGCTGATACAATTACCCAGGTTCTTATCTTATTAAGATTCATCACAAAAATGATGAAAAGCCGGACCTACCCACTGTTATTATTTCTCAGAGTGAGGAATTGATAACCGATACCTTGAATGAATTAGCAGACTGGTGTTTTCTTGCACAAAGGCCGACGACCGAACCGTCGTTTGAATGGTTATCAACCAAGCTATAATTTTGTAAACAACTTAACAAATCGGAACACACTTATATAGAGACTGACCACAAACATCAAGAGTTCAAAGGCTTCAATGAGTTCTAACGAGATCAAAAAGTTCTGGAAGACACGCATTCAGCTCTCATTTATAATTATAATTAACCAAATATTACTCATAATATGTGAGCGATAAAAGTCCTAACATCCCGAGAGCACAAACGCTTCGAAAAAGTCCAGGAGCATTTGAAATCATCAGTGAGCCTCATGTGCTGGGGCATCGCTGGAGGAAAATTGATTTCTCCCATGGTTGTCTACAAATTGAAACACCTTTACGACAACTGAACAGAAGGTGGACCACTTGGAATTATGTGTGGGAGCAGTAACAACGGCTGGTTTGATATTGATCTCTTCGAGATGTGGTTCTTCAAAATACTGCTACCGCACATCTACAGACACAGAGTAGGAAATGAAAAAGCGGTTGTCACTGGTGCAGTTTGACATTGAATTTCTTCAGTTAAGCTACAATCAATGAGCAGAGAAGATGCCAAATGAGATTTTGGTGACACGTCTGCAAATCACTACAAAAAAATCCGAACGAACGGATGTATTCCTGGATTAATACTGAATCATACTGGGTGCGCCAACTTTTATGTCGGTATGTAAACATTGAATAACTTTGACGTTTACCAACCAATTGATTTGGTTATACGTGTTTTTGAAACGTCAATTCAGTACAACTTTAACCATGAATCGCTTTACACCTAAACAATGCTCCGAAATAGTGACAATGTACATTGAAAATAGTCGTTCAGTTGTGTTAACACAACGTGCATATCGTCGAAAATATCGTGGCCAACAGGCACCGTCTGACAACACTATTTGTCGTTTGGTTTCGACCAAGACGTTCCAATGAACTGGTTGAAGCGGTCAGAGAGAGCGTTGCCTAGAACCCAAAAGTGTCGTATCGTCACGGCGCTTAGCATTTTGGCGTCAGTGGAACCATTTTGAAGGATAATTTGCATTTGTTTCCGTATAAAGTGCAGTTAACACAAAGAAAATTGCCGACAGACCGTCCACGTTGTTTGAAATATGGTCAAACAGTTGCTCGAGTGGTTGATACTGAACCTGACTTTTGGAAGCAAGAAACGAGGCCCATTTCACACTCTCTGGTGGCGTTAATAAGCAAACTTGTCGCATTTTGGGGGACAGAGAATTCACACGAGCTCCACGAAATGCCACTTTGTAACCGAAAAGTGAGTTTGGGCCGGCGTTTGCGCCAAAACCATCATTGAGCAATTTTTTTTCAAAGAAAACGAAACAGTCGATGGAAATCGATATCGGTGGATGTTGGCTCATTATGTCTGTCCACAAATGCGTGAAAAAGGTCTTGATGGGTACTGGTTTCAGCAAGACGATGCATCATGCCACACTGCAAATCAAACAATCCAGTTTCTGCAACAGAAATTACCTGGATATCTGATGTCAAAAAATGCGACATTGACTGGCCTCCCAGATCTCCAGATTTGACCGCTTCAGACTTCTTTTCGTGGGGTTATTTAAAAAGCAAAGTGTACGCCAGCGAGTCTCAGACCATTGAAGAGCTTAAGGCAAACATTCGTGACGAAATCACCGCTATACCAACCGAGATGCTCGAAAAGGTAATGGAAAACGCAGCAAAAAGGTCACATTTTGCTTTGGCCAATAAAGGTGTCCACTTAATCGATGTAGTATTAAAAACTAGTCCCAATAAATTGTAAAGGACCAAATTTAATAAAAATACCTCAAATATAGAAATCAGTTTTTTTTAAAGTTACTCAATGTTTACATACCGACATGGCGCACCCTATATATATATATATATATATATATATATATATATATATATATATATATATATATATATATATATATATATGTGAAATAAATGCGAAACAGTAAATGCAAACTTCTCTCCATCATATCCCTTCTGTGTTAGAGGTTGCACAGTTAGAATAAACTGTAATAAAACACAATTCATCCTATTCCACCACCATCGAGATGGTGGCCTACCTGTACCACCATACCGAGAAGAAAGTCAAAGCTTACACTCCCCGCCACAGTGATACGGCAGAGATACATGTTTCGTCTCTCACTAGACTCATCAGGGTACCGACATGCACCTGGCTGTGCAAAGGACAGATCGGAAGGAAGTATGCAACACTGAACGCGGCTTCGCCGACCTCTCGTCGGTTGGCTTATATATGTTTATACGGATTTCATGGATTCCTCCGTGTGAGCTGCATTAGCAGTGGTTATATCCACATTATGCTGTTGTAGTGCTGAAATCACATTCAGCAAACATACAACTATATGCAACTCCGTATGTACGTGAAATAAATGCGAAACAGTAAATGCAAACTTCTCTCCATCATATCCCTTCTGTGTTAGAGGTTGCACAGTTAGAATAAACTGTAATAAAACACAATTCATCCTATTCCACCACCATCGAGATGGTGGCCTACCTGTACCACCATACCGAGAAGAAAGTCAAAGCTTACACTCCCCGCCACAGTGATACGGCACAGCCAGGTGCATGTCGGTACCCTGATGAGTCTAGTGAGAGACGAAACATGTATCTCTGCCGTATCATTGTGGCGGGGAGTGTAAGCTTTGACTTTCTTCTCGGTATGGTGGTACAGGTAGGCCACCATCTCGATGGTGGTGGAATAGGATGAATTGTGTTTTATTACAGTTTATTCTAACTGTGCAACCTCTAACACAGAAGGGATATGATGGAGAGAAGTTTGCATTTACTGTTTCACATTTATTTCACTTACATACGGAGTTGCATATAGTTGTACGTTTGCTGAATGTGATTTCAGCACTACAACAGCATAATGTGGATATAACCACTGCTAATGCAGCTCACACGGAGGAATCCGTGAAATCCGTATAAACATATATATATATATATATATATATATATATATATATATATATATATATATTTGATATTCGATCATTAAGAATGTGAAAGGGTATTTTATTTTTGATAAAAAATGATGATCAAGTATTATATTCGTTATTCAAAGAATCATCTTCAAGGCCAATTATTGGATAAAACCGTATGTACGTCATCTATTGTGATAACGCCTCGTTTTTAAGTCCTAGATGACACATAGTAGTCATAATTATCAAATTTGCTTGCTCTCATCTAGCCCAAGAGTCAGAATGAAAATAAAACATTTTCTTATTAGGATAGGGGTTAAAAATTCGATTAAGTAGGGTATCATATAAAAGATAACTTCTTCTTTAATTTTAAAGTGTTTTTTTTTTCGAATTGTATAGTCTTTTATTTATAACCAGAAATCTGCAAAAAATTTCACCCTTGCTTTTATATCCAAAATTCGTAGACAGAAAAATTTGAAATTTAAGCTGATAGGCGATCATGTATAGATTAAAGAAAAAATAAATCAATGTGGATGGTAAAAATTTCTTCTTTTATTTCTCCGAAGTGTCGTTCCAAAATAAATATATTTAACTATTTATTCTTAAAAAAAAAGTTAATACGGTTTTAATATGGTTTAACAAATTACTCCATTATACTAAATGGTACGGAAACCTCGACGCACGAGTCACACTCCCATTTGATCAATTTTATTTATTTTCTAACAACTTTTAATATTAACATTGTTTTGTGGGCATATAATATTTCTTTCATTTAACAAATATTATGTCTAGATTCTGGAGACATAAACAAAATGTGCTTAAATATTTATTTTTTACTATTTCATCATTTGATAGTTATTTGGTATACTTCCTTTGCTAGATAAGCGTTAAATTGTGGACAGAAGCGGCAACAGCGACGGGTTTGTAGAAGTCGGAAAACTTTTAAAATTCGTATATAATGGCCTTAAAAGACGACATTTTATTATGGGCTTGTAAGCGTTAATTATTTAATTTTTTCTATTAAATATTTTTACCCTCTTGGTCAATAATATTTTATTTGATAATAATAGGTAGAGAACACTAAGATAATACTTTCTAATGTTGATAAATATTAATGGTGCGAGGTGGCCTATCTCATACCATTGGTCTGTGAAAGTCGTAATAACCTGTATATATATACATATATATATATATATATATATATATATATATATATATATATATATATATATATATATATATATATTATGTTAGATGTTCTCAGAGTTCAAACTTTGCAATCCCAATATCTAATTTGAGTGGACCAAATCTAAATTCATAAAATTTATTGGAGAGTTGCGTCGAAAATAATTAAAGATAAAATTAAAACTGTTGCAAACTACTTGTTTAGTAAATAACAATTAAACAAATTAAAGTAGAATACTGAATAATTCCACAATTAAAACAAACAATAAATAGACAAATTAATTTGTTAAAAACAACGCCATAATAGATTGTAGATTGAGTATCTCGAAGCGAGTCATTAATTTTTGTACCCTTTATCCTTTTTTTTCTTCCAAAACAATGTGTAAAAAACTGTCTGAGCTTTATCTGGCGAATTGTTTTTGTATTTTAATTAGGCCTGCGTAAGGTAATTTATTTTAATTATCCTGAACTCCAGGCACGCAATATTCTAATGTTGTTTTTCAATGATAAAAAGACCCCTGTTGTGGCTTTCATTTGTCTATGTCTCTAAAGTGTGACTTTTAATATTTCTATTTAACCTGTTCTTTTATCTAAATCATTGAACTGTAGGTATTTTTTTCGGTAGTTAAACTAAAATTAAATTAAAACAACAAGAGTTAAGATAGTGACGATTTTATCAAAAATTTAATATATTTTTCAAATAGTTTTAATGAAGTCCAGTAATTAAGATTAGACATATTTTTTACGAGGTGCATAAAATAAACATCTTGAGCTCCAAAAGGTCTAGTTTTTTTAAATTTTAAATATATTTGGAGACTATTGCTTCCTCGGAAACAGTCACCCCTAGAAACCTTTTTTTTTCTAGGGGTGACTTCCAAGAAGCTTTTGCGTTAAAGGAAGAAAGAAAGAAACCGTCTCATTAACGATTTATGCCAGTTAAGAGATGAATATGAAAAAGTTAAAACAGTATTAGATTAATAATGGCGACTTTATGGGAGAAGAGGGGTGATCAGAATTGCAGACACAGAGAGGGGAATGGCAAACAAAAATCTTGTATACATTGGGTGTCCACTTATTATTCTGGTATCACAAAGCATACCCTATAGAGTGCTAACAGACAATACATTACTTGAATAATTGTTTCCATTATTATTATTATTTACAAGCCAAACGGCTTCGCACTCCCTCCAGGGATTATTCACTCATACCAGGCATACAGAGACACCAAAAGTATGAAGCTCTGTGGGAACTCTTTCCATGTTATCGGGTTCTAGGTGACGTGGTCTGCTGTATTTCCTACGAACTTTCGGACGGTTCGCGCGGTTGCTAGAGGAATTGCATTTTGCATCGGCTTATACAGATGCTCACTAAGGCTCAGACCTTTGATGTTCTGCAGGAGGTTCTTTGATATCGCTCCAGTTGTTGACAGTATTATGGGAATCGTTTGGATGCTGTTCATTGCCCATTGTCTTCGGATTTGGACCTCCAGATCTCTGTATTTGGCGATCTTCTCGTTGTATTTTGGCCTTAGGTTGTTGTTGTTAGGCACAGCAATGTCGATTAGTGTAGTTCGCCTAGAAATTTTATCTATTAGTATAATGTCTGGTATATTACGAGCTATTGTGTGGTCCGTCAGAACCGTTCGGTCCCAATATAACTTGAACTGCTTGTTCTCAAGAATAGGCTCCGGATTGTACTTGTAATAAGGCACTTTTCCTACCTGTAATAGGTTTAACTTTTCTGCTAACCCTTGGTGGAGTATCTTAGCGGCTGAGTCGTGTCTTTCCTTATACTCGGTTGCGACAAACGCTTGGCATCCTCCAGTTATGTGCTGAATTGTCTCCGATGTTCGACAGCCATATCTGCATTGGTCATTTTCTATTGAGGGATCTCTAATGATGAACTTCCGATAGTTCTTCGTCGGAATAACCTGATCTTGGATAGCTAACAAGAAGCCCTCCGTTTCCGGAAACATCTGTCCTGAAATCAACCAGTAGTTCGACGCTAAGTTGTCGACATTGTCCTGATTGACCTCATTTGGATGCCGTCCATGAAGTGGCTTCCGTAGCCAGGTTTGTAACTTCTCTTGGTCCGTTCGGTGGTGAGAAGCAATATCCTGCTCTCTCAACTGTAGCGGCGTTGAATCGTCTGCCTCGCATATTGCTCGGTGTAGTGTGGAAGATCGGCTAACCTGTGGAAATATGAACGTAAGTATATTATTTGTTGGTCGAGCTGCTTACTAATATCCACCAATCCTCTTCCTCCTTAGCGTCTTGGAAGCATTGTACGTTCAATAGCACTCCGTGGGTGATGTTTTTGCGCTTTTGTTAGGAGTGTCCTTATTTTTCTTTGCAGGTTTTGGCTGTCCGTGCTGCTCCACTTTACAATTCCAAAAGAGTAGCTCAGCGTAGAGCAAGCATAGGTGTTGAGCGCCTTAAACAAATTTCTATTTAAATTAGTTCATAATACCCGCCTTACCCTCCTGACAAATTCGGCTGTCAATTGGGCCTTCATAGTGCCATGGTTAATTCTTTTATTTTCTATTTTCTTCTATTATTATTTATGATTTACAAGCCAGACGGCTTCGCACTCCCTCCAGGGAATATTCACTCATACCAAGTACACAAAGGTACCAAAAGTATGAAGCTCTGTGGGAACCCTTTCCATGTTATCGGGTCCTAGGTGACGTGGTCTGCTGTATTTCCCATGAACTTTCGGACGGTTCGCGCGGTTGCTAGGAGAGTTGATTTCTGCATCGGTTTATACAGGTGCTCACTAAGATCCAGTCCCTTGATGTTCTGCAGGAGGTTCTTTGGTATCACTCCAGTTGTTGAGAGTATTATGGGAATCGTTTGGACGGTGTTCATTGCCCATTGTCTTCGGATTTGCACCTCCAGATCTCTGTATTTGGCGATCTTCTCGTTGTATTTTGGTCTTAGGTTGTTGTTGTTAGATACAGCGATGTCGATTAGTGTAGTTCGCCTAGAAATTTTATCTATTAGTATAATATCTGGTCTATTATGAGCTACTGTTATTATTATTATTATTATATTATGGATGGACTCGCAACTAAATATTAGAGGCGGGCTATTTAAACCTTGGGTAATACATAAATTTGAAATATAGAAATACATTTTTATTTTTCAAGTATAAAAATCTGTTATATATACATTACATAACCTTTTTTATATAGGAATATAAAATAGAGTTATTAGAAACGTATATACAACAGATTCTTATATCAGCAAATTAAAAATGTACAATATTCTTATAGAGGGAGAAAAAGAAACCGTAATATGTCTAGGTATTTCTATTTTTACAAAGAAACTTAAGAAATTATGTATTTATTACTTTTATTTTACAACATTTTCAAGTACACAAATACTCCTAAATCTACAAACTACTTTAGTATTATTCGTTTTGCATCAATTTTGAATTTATTATGATTATAACTAAAAATCTCCTAAATATCGCAATATTTACACATATTTGCACATATTCTTTTTTTAGACTGTATAATAACTACTATGTTTTACAATAGAAAATAGGCAGAATAGTTTGACGTGTTTAGTGCATAGGAATATAAAAATTAAAAAGGTAAAGACAATCTGGAGTTTTAATAAAATTGTTAATTGTTAATGTTTTAATATAAAACAAGTACCTTAGTATTCCCTTTTGCTGGCAAGAAATGTTAAATCTAAATATGATATAGTTTGATCTGCATTCTGACCAATGCCATCAATGTTTTACAAAACTATTAATAGGTTAATTAGTAGAAGTTATTGGAATATTAATCCTTTGACTTAAATTAATTCACTTTCTGTGGACTACAGTATTTGAATAATATATTGCATTCAAAAATTACTTGTTAAATTGATGTACCATTTCTGATTGTTTTATAGAATTCACCATCTTACGATTTTTCAAATTTACTGTCTTTTCCCGAAGCAACTAAATTAATTTGTCTACACTAAATAAATACAACATTTAATGGTGAGTTGTACATTACAAAATTTTTTATATAATGTGTATCTTCTGGCTTTTAATAGTTAAGTTTAGTTTCTAATCTGGCACACAATAAAGTTATATTATAGATTCATTGACCTTTCCCATTATTTTTTGAAGGCTTTTGCAGCTGACATTTTTTCAGCCAAAGGAAGCCTTTGCTGTTATGATGTAACCCATTTCTGCAGGTCAGAAACTCTCGAAGACCAAGTAATTATTTCAGTACATTTGTTTGGCTTCTGGTGTAAATTTGGCTGGCCTGGTGACTCCTACTTGTGCTAAAACTGATTTGAAGGCTCGTAAATCTGAAATAACAAAGAAAGTAATATATTAAACAAATCGAAAGTATACTTATATTTCTTAACCAATAAAAATTACAAGATTTTACCAATCAACAGTTTGGATAACAGGGTTAAACTGTTATTATAACTTTGAAGAATTTATTCATTTATGTAAATAAAATAAAAAAATAAATTCAAATTAGATTTGTTTACATAATAAATTTATAGATACTCAAAAAAAGTTAGAATTTTTTTGTACCTGAAGCTCGAGCTCTACTTTCTTTAAGTTTTTTATTAACGGGGCTCTCCTCCAAGGTTGATGTATGTGTTCTAATGTTTTTAAGACATTCGGTTTCCTCTATGACAGTACTAGATATTCATGGCTGGGACAAATCATCTATGGTTTCCTCAGAATGAAATACTTCGTAAAATTTAACATCTAAAACATCGTTTTATATATTTTTATACTTATAAAAGCTATAAAGCTTAATATAGAAACCTACTTAAATTTATTATGTAATACATTATTTTTACAAATTTTTCATAAACCATTATCTACAAATAAGGTAAAAAAAAAAGATTAAGTTATGTTACTTACCAGGCAAATATAATGTTGGAACAGCAATTCATTTTAAGCCCCTTTTTATTCCTTCTACAAAACAATCTAGAATAAAATGTTTGTTATACTCTGTAGCAGTTATAAAAGGTTCTACTGATAATAGCTGTTTTTTTTTATTCACTGTTCTGTATCCGATCTAGGAAAACGATGTTCTTAAAAGAATCGTCATCATTGCATCCAGACACAACATTTCTTTCCAGACATAATTGAAACAAATATGAACAAAAGAAGCATGCCAACTTAATTTCGCGAATCTAAACAAAAAATTAAAATCAAATATGGCTACCGAGATTATGTTTTGTGCAGTTTGACAAAAGCATAGATCAGATTCTGTTGAGAAATACGGGTACGGTTGTTTGTCAAGTAACGTCAATACCTCGATATTAGCGCTTACGTGGATGGACTCGTCCCTAACATATTTAGGCACGTGCTCATTTAACAAATCGCTCTATTTATTATTAGTTATTTTTTTTGTCTGGTATTTCATGGCAACTATATATCCGAAATATTATTGGGAATATATTTTAAAACTAGTTTACCTTATACAGGGTACATTAAAAAGCGTGGGATAGACATTTTTTGATATTGTATAAATCTAGATGTTTTATCAAAGTTGTAATCTCGTTAAACTCTTTCTGCAACCCAAAAATTCTTTTTGCCTTAAAATTCCGCATTGCCAAATTGAAAATTCTTTCATTTTTGATCCGAAATTAGTATTTAATTCAAATTTGCACAAGCACAACATGATTCAATGACCTTGAAATCACTTTGAAACGACTTCGGATTAACCTTGAAGTGTTGAACAAAACACGAGTTCAGATTTAGCTCCCCTCAGCAGTCTATATATCTTATTTTTTAGACCTATTTAGTAGATTTGTCTCAATTTAACTTTGAAATGACCTCTGGCTGACCTTGGGGGATTAAACAAACCACGAGTTCGGATTAAGCGACTTCAAAAACGTACCTATTTACTTCTTCAGATTTATTTAGTGAATCATTACTCAATTTGATCTTAAAATGACCTGGAATCTGACACAATGGAAGTTTCGTACCTCAGATTTGGATTCAGGACGTCTAATTATATAAGAATAAAATGGTCTGGTCAAATAGGCATCTACTTTTTTTTTAAAACCTGTGTAATTTTGAAGGAATAAATAGTTCATTATTACACTTTTATCTGAACGTAGAACGAAATTTTTTTGTTTGAGTTTTCTAAAATATCCTACAGAAAATTATACTGGGATTGGCAACAATTTTATACGCACGCAAATTTTATATCTTTTAAAATTAAAATCCTAATAACATCCTTGGGACGGCAATTTGCTATATATCATTCTTCTATAATAATACCATAGAGATATCAATTTTTAAGCAATTTTAATACCATATAGTAACCCGTCTACCTGCATGCAAGCTTTACATCGATCGGTACTATAGACCCTAGAGAAGTGGCAAAAATACACGTTTCCCACAAATACCTCTAATTTAATATCCATCGGGTTATCAAATAAACAAAAAAATTGTCTATACATTCTGATATTCAAATTGGAAGGGTTTGGTAAATTGATATCATTCTGCATTCGCATGCATGTTTAGGCTAAATATTTCTGGGAGTTCGGGTGGGTTTTCTTTTAGCATGCAAATTAGGGGATATGATAAATACTAGTGTCAAGAAAAGAATCCTATAAAAGTAAAAAAATAACTTACTTTAAAGTGAAAATTTCGTAGAACTGAAAAATATAGTGTGTAGTTAACAGCTACATATCAGGATATCTGTATTTGTCATATATATATATATATATATATATATATATATATATATATATATATATATATATATATATATATATATATGTGGCATTCTATCATTATTGCATCCTTTCAAAAAACGATTTTATTGCAACCACCGGAAGAAGTGATGTTACGCAGATTTAAGCCGTGTATGTTGGTAGAGAACTTAATTCTCTACCTGGTAATCGTCTTCAAATTAGAAAATTCGTCTTTTTTTATACGTTTTTTTACAAATTTCGTACTTTGTTGACTCTTTTCAAATTTCTAACAATATCAGCTCCACACGAATGTATACTGTACATTTTTTGTACATTATTACGTCCGGCGCTAACGCCAAACTTTTATTTTTTATTAAATTCAAGGAATAAATATAACATATTTTTGGATAATATTGTAATAGTGATGTAGAAACAGCCACCTGAAGAACATCTCCCCGGTAGATTCCGTCGCCAAGAAGATTCAAATATCAGAAATTACGTTATAGAAAGTATGTCAAAGAGTGTCTGTGGAACCCTCTGATGAGTGGGTGAATATAAAAACAGTGAAATCATAACAATATATATTTTTATATACTGCTGGAGTATAGCTCATAAATGTTACTAGTTTTTGGATTTCATTATTGGATGGATTAAAAAATTGATTAAGAGTATCAAAGTGTTTTCCACGGCGAGTGAACGTTATTGATGACGGATTTTTGCTCTACAGCGATGGGAATATTTCCTTAACATTTTGTGCCCCGCCATATTAGTTAATAAATTTACTTTTGCGAGCAAGTAGCTATTATTTATTGGAACAAAATTGTCTCTTACATTAAATAGAATATTAATACGTGTCTGACCTTCGAAACTAAATAAAACTGGTACTCCTCTCCCTCTCTTGCTTCTTATAACCACCTTTTTTAGCTTTCTTTATAGAATATGGAATATGTTCAGCCAAAGACACAACTAAAACAACAGTAAAATGACTCCACCAAGTTATTATGGAATCTTTGTTTTCTCTTAGATTTTTTAAATCGCATTATCAGCAAGATTTATTAAATTGTGTCATAATATCTTTAAGTCAGTAGTTATTGAAATGACAGTTATTTTATTATTGAATTAATTTTCAGGTTATTCGCGGCCTATGATAAAACTTCAAACATCCAATTTGATTTAAAGACGTGAAAAAAAGTTTTATAGTTAACTTCTGCTTCAGCAAAGGCGACAGAAAAATAAGGAATATTCAAGTTTTCTCAGTTCAGTGAGGATTTTGCACAGCTCTCTCATCTTTCTGGAAGCTGCTTGTATAAAATGCTCTTCTCTGTGGTTACTATATTTATATACCTTGACCACAATTCGCAAATTAAAATACCATTTTTCGCTTCTCTCCACGCATCTGAGGAAAGACATCTTCTGATAATTTTTTGTCAACTATTTTGTTAGTTACCAATTTTGATTACAGATGCATATCATCTTAACAATCCCGCCCAAATACCGCCATAATTCACCGGACGCAATAAAACAATATACGCACGAGCAGTCAGATACCAAATAAAGCAAATATAAAATTATTACTTAAAAATAAATTTCAAGGTCACTCCGATAACCTATAAATAGAATGCTACGTTGCCAAACATCGGTCGCAATAATATTAAGAAAGTGAAAGAACAGTGTAAGGGAAGTTATACACAAATGTATGTTTTCGCGCCTCTACACGGAAGTTCACTGAACTAACGTTATACACTTGCTTTCAAAGTGGTAATATTGTTGAGTCCAAAAAATTTTTGCAAATATATCTTTATTTAATCAGTCTTAATAGATGGCGCGGAACTGAAAATATATTTAGAAAGAACATGTGACAGCCGATGAAAAAATTTAAATTCACCTTGTAAAAAGCGCGGGAAACCCAAAAAAACATCGTTCGAATTATTGCGTCCGGTATTCGGACGTAATAAACAGATGGTCGCAATAATAACCGTAAATGGCCAATGTATGGCTGCAATAATGATAGCAGGCCAAATATATATATATATATATATATATATATATATATATATATATATATATATATATATATATATATATATATATAAAATATTACATGATTTGAAAAAGTAAGTTTAGTAAAACTCTAGAAAGGAAATTTGTTAAAGTTTTTCACGCCTGCCTACTCATTTAGTCAACTTTCTCTCAATTTACACTTTGTCTTTATATAAAAGAAATACAATAATAAAACCAAAGTATATTATTTTTGTTGCTTTTATATATCCATTATAGATCTTTTTTCTTACAGGAAGTCTTAGTGTAAAGTAACATAAAAACTGAGTGTCGTATTTTCCTCTTTTCTGGCTTTAGTAATATTGGCTTTATTTATTTCGGCCCATTATCTGGAAGCACGGCCCATTTGCTTTTATTCAGGGCTATTTTTACCGAATCGGTAAACAAAAAGGAGAACTTTTCACATTTTCAATAAACGGTTATTGTTATTGCAACACGTTTTTTGCTTTCTTTTTAAGCTTGAAGTTTTTCAAGTTCTAATTATTTTCTTTCATCGTGCCGTTTTCTTTTTTGGTAGAATAAAAGATATTTTTAAAGAAAAAAATTGAGTGGAAAAGGACTGTTACTAAACGCATGCTAAACATTTTATTTTTTGTCTGAGCTTGACAACCATGGCCAATAATCAATATGTACTAAATTATTTTTTTATCATTTGCATACAGTGGTGGAGAACATCGAGTTCATGGCAATATTTCCTTAAATTGATTTGTGTAAGTTAATACATTATTTATTTAAAATTGCATGTCGAATAAACATTGTGTTGGGTACGTAGCAGCTATTAACGTTGTCAGTTCTTTCTGCAATTTCGTTGCACGTTTCTCTCTGAGCAGGGGGGATCCAGCCTCTCTCTTTGGGGAGGGGGGCCGGTGATATCACAAAAGTATGGCAAGCGAAAGCAAGTTTTCGATCTGGGGGGGGGGGGGTACACCAGCGATATTCCCATTTCTAGTGTAAAAAGCAGGATCGGGTCTATTTTTCTGAATTTGAAGCTCTTGGAGAGGGGAGGACGATCACAAGAAAAAACAAGTTACCGACAGGGGGAGGGCAGTGCCAGCAGCATACACATTCCTAATATAAAAGCAGAATTGGTTCTATTTTCCTGAATTCAGAGTTCTTGGGGGGCGCGATCGCAAGAATACACGTTCCTATACTCTATTCAAGAACTAGAGAGAGTAATAAAACGGTTACCGAAACCTCCAATGTACTTGCTCCAGTGCCGCAGGTAACTGAGGACGGCCGTAAATCTATTATTTAATTATATTTAAATATTATAAGCTTGTATAAATTTACTGTAATAATAAAATTCCTGATAGTTCAATTTAATTTCTGTCAGTGAGCAAAGTACACCTTACAGTGTGTTTTTAGTGATTTATCTTGTTTGTGCTTGTTTTTGTATATTATTTGAGATTAGTGAGATACCCAAAAGATATGGCTTCCACCTCTATATATATTCGAAAATCGTTAAACTAGGGCATTTTTTCCTCAACGAAAAACTTATTACAATGAATGTTTATGATGCCTTAAGATATCTCTTTTGAGATATGTTCCAATATGAGGGGAGTTGGAAAATCTACTATGTACCGATTACTGAAGGAGAAAAAAAACACTGGAATTGTATGTAATCCCAAGCCACATTTGATCACAGGCAGACGAAAAACCTCGTTGGAGGAAGAGATGAAAACTGCAATAAAAAGAGTTGTACATACATTTTATTATGAGAAGCAGATTCCAACCGTCGAGAAAATATCTAACTAAAATCAATGAAGATCGGGATTTACCTGAAATTAAAAGAACTGAGCTCTGGAAATTGCTCAGAGAACTTAATTTTTGCTGGAAAAAATATGATAGGAAATCTGTTCTTATAGATTGTCTGGAAACCGTCCATTGGAGAGGAAAAGATCTCTCTCAAGTAAAAGGTAGAGTTGCTAGAAATAATACAACTTACAAAAATAGTAATTTAACTGAACTTTGGAAAGTTTTTTTGATTAAAGTTACTACGGAAAATTGGGATAAATCCATATATTAAAAGAACAAAACAAAATGAGGAAACTCGATCTCATGATCGGTGAGATAGAAGAACCAATTATAATTAATTAGAGCAAAGATAGCTTCACTGACTTTGATTAGGAATATATGTAATGTATTATAAGTATAAACACAATTTATTATTTAATTTTTTGTTTTTGTTGCATTTTATTGTTTAATGTGGTTTATATATTTTTTATATATATTTTTATTTTAGTGTATCCTACTCTGCAATTTTATATATATTTAATTCCAATTAGCCGTAATTTTTTTATTATTTTATTATTGTATTTGTGTCTTTTTCTTAGGCGTGTAGAATTAACATGTTTATTTTATTTTTTTGGAGCTATAGGATTTACATATAATAAAGTAAATTAAATTAAAATGTCAGTGTAATAGAAATAGAAAGAAGTAGGTCTAATTTTAACTGTAACATATAAAAATTAATTACATTTGAATCATTTTTAATGTTTAATTGTAATTCTGCAGATGGTTTAAGAAATAAATAAACTGAAACGTCAAATGTCCAAAAAATGTTTTTAATTAATAATAAAATGACCGATAGTCCCAAAAAAATTTTAATATTATATGGACGAATTTATTTTTTTTATATATGTTCGACTTCTTGTATTTTTGACAATGGGTATTTTGTAAGTATTTAAATTATAACTTAGAATTTTTTGACAGAATAAAGCTACGTTTTAGTCGGAATGTGCCTAAAATGGTTTCTATACCAAAATTAAAAATAATAAAAATACAATTATGATTTGTGTTAAGTTTGTAAAAATTATCTATATTTTGTAATGTATGTGAATTATTACGAAATCATAAGAAAAATAAATAATATTATAAAAAAATTTTATTTTAAGTTTATCACCGAAATAATATTCTATGCCATAAATACTTAGTGATAAAATAAACCTCCTTTCGACGCCTATGACAAGGATTAAAATCACACTTCTAAATACCTATTGTTATCCAACCCAAATAGTCCATTATTCCAATGAAAAAATATATGTGTCTAACAGATTTTGCCAAAGACACCGGACTAAAGAACAGAGGTAGCTTGCGAAGAAAAAAAGGGTAAAAAATGATTTATTACTCTCTCTAGTTCGTGAATAAACTATAGTATAAGAGGCCAAATCGGGTCTATTTTTCTGAACTCAAAGCTCTCTTTTTTTTGGGGGGGGGGGCGATCGCTCCCACCGCTCCCCCCTCCGCGCCTGTCTCTGAGTTCATTGAAGGCAATTACCTACAATTGTTATCGTAGTCGGGAAGCCGTGTGTGTTTTCGTAACAAATGAAGAGATATTGCTCCACCAAAATTTTTTATAGTTATTTTTACCCCCTAGTTACGAACATTGAAAGTGGATTCCCGAAAATATTGTTATAACCCAAAAAATTGTTACTGATTAAATAAGTTGTTTTTTGCAGAATAAAAAATCTTAGTTTTGCTTTTAGCTTTTTATTAGGTGCTTTAGAACAGAGGGGCAAAAAATAAACAGACAGTACCACATATACGACAATGCGAAAATTTACAAAAATGCCATATTTGCAAAATAAATAAGATTTTGAGCTTATATATATTGTAATATTTTGTGTGAACAACATATTAATAATATTTTACTGCGAAGGTTAGGGATCATAATTAGTAACAAAATAAACGAATAGATACTCTGACAGTAAAATAGACACACCTAAAACCCAACAGCAAAATGTCCGCTTAAAAGTTTTCTGTGTTGATAAAGTAAATATCGCAACAAATATTTGCTAAAAGTTGGGATTACTAAGTGGAAATATATTTATGATATAGGGGAACGTTTTGTCATTATTGATATATCAATCGGAATAAAGTTTGTTTTCATTAGTCCATTAGTCCTATTTATAGGCAATTTAGGAAAAGTTATTTCGGATCTCGAACAAGGAAACGAAGTTATTGGAAATAAATGTTAATGTATCTATCATACGCGTTATTAATAAACGAGAAATTGTATCAAGTTTGAGAAGCGAGTGTGTTTACAGCTTTTAAATAAGAGCCAATCAGAGCCAAAAATGTATAATTTCTCTTAACAAAAAGTATCAAATAAACGAATTTGAAGCATAAAGTTTTGCTTCAGTAGCACCTAAAAACATACCAGGTCTAGAAATCATAAGTTGTGTAGAAACAGTACAAGGGGATGGAGACCATTTCGACGGATTTAGGTGGAAATTAAAATCAACCCTGGTGAACAAGAAACATCATGTCCAAAATCTCTCCAAGACAGAAGCATAGAATAAGGATTAATGCATCAAAATTCGACCAGAACATAAGGGAACTGCATTTGAGTCAAAGCCATCGTAACCTGGAGAAAGCAAAAAAGATAGATTGCTACCTCTTGACCCAACTAAATCTATAAACAATTTATCAAATAAAAAAATACAAAGACCATATGACACACTACGATCGGTGTTTACACTTCACAACAACAAGCCATCACCTCCTAATGCACCATTAAAAATTCATGTTATCAATATACCATTAAGACTAAAAACCAACTCCCAAGAATTTTCAACACATGCAAAATTAATAACCTTAGAATAAAAGGCACTGGACACCAAAGAACACATTTTTTCTTCAAAATTTCTTATGTTATTGGAATTTCAGAGAAAATTAAACAAATTGCAACATAAAAACTGCCTTTATGTCAGAAAATACACTCAGAAATTATTTAACAAAACAAAATCAGAAAACTATCGACAAAAAGTATGTGTTTACAAGGTTTCAGGAGAGGATGGTGAAATGTATAGTGAAGAAATGAAGAGCCCACCAAAAGATAGAATTAGGGATACACAAAAAGGAAAAGTGTCTGCTCTTGTATTGCAGAACTTGCCTGAGATAAACAACAGAATAAAAAATGGTCTGAAACTGCAGCAGTATATATGGGACTTTATAGAAACGGCTTACATTAAAAATAATAATAAAATTTTCAGTAAACTCAGTGTTGAAACACCCAAACTTTAACAATCGTTAGTCTGTAACATCGATCAATAAAAAGTGTAGAGTAAAACAAATAGAAAATAATAGAATGATATATTACCATGATAGCATATAAAATATAGATTGGTTCGTCATATTTCAAAATAAAACAAAGGTAAATAAAGAAGAAGAATAAAAATGATAATTAAGAAAAAAATGAACCTAAGTTTTATAATTAAAATATTTAAAATATTTACACAGAAACACAAAAGTGTAAATACGAACATTACAGAAAAAGAGAAACTAAATAAATTAAAAACATATATGTAAATATAAAATATGTATGGTCAATCAAAAAATATATTAAAAGTACACGAAACTGTCTAAAAACAAACATAAGCCGATATTAAAAATAAATTTAATTAATAAAATTTTAATATATTAAAAAAAATAAACTGATCATTGCCGTATCATATAGAACCAATAAAAAATAACGTTCTATACACGCCTACGTAGTACAATTTATAAAATATTTAACAGAATAAAAGCCCTTAAGTAATAAAAAATAGTTAACGATGAATAAAAGACGAATATTTGTCAAATTTCCACTATATTTAACTAAAAAACTTGACGCGTTTCGCTAACACTGTAGCGTCATCAGAAGTTCTATTTTAAATGACAAAATATTTGGTTACTTGAAAAACTTATATCTAGATTTACAGTAATGAATAAGTGCAATATCCTAATTTACATTTTATTACCTATTATTTAAATTATTGGGAAATCCACACTGGTTTTTGTTAAAAGATATTTAGTAGGGGTGAGGTGTTGATATCTGTTTGGTAATTTAATAGATTACCTGTGTTCTTTAATCGATTTATTTCTATGACTTCTAAGAAATTCAGTTTATAACATTTACTTTCTACATGGAGAATTTCAAAATTATCCTCTAATTGATGATTTTGTTCTATTAAATGATTTCCGTATGAAGAACTGTTTTTATCGTGTAAAAAATTATTTTTGTGTTCCTGAATTCTTTTTTTAAACAATTTGCCTATTTGGCCTTTTGGACAACTTCCGCATTTAAGTTTATAGACCCCAGACTTGTTATTTTTATTTGTTTTTGTTTTATAATTTTTTAAGCGTTTTCCAATTGAATTATTTGTTTTGAAGGCTACCCCAATATCTTTTTTATTCAGAAACTTTAATTTTAATTAATGATTTTGTTCTATTAAATGATTAGCGTATGAAGAACTGTTTTTATTGTGTAAAAAATTACTTTTGTGTTCCTGAATCCTTTTTTTAAACGATCTGCCTGTTTGGCTTATTTATATTTTTGGACAACTTCCGCATAGTTTATAGATCCCAGACTTGTTATTTTTATTTGTTCTTGTTTCATAATTTTTTAAGCGTTTTCCTATTGAAGCATTTGTTTTAAAGGCTACCCCAATATCTTTTTTATTCAGAAACTTTTTAATTTTAATTGATTTGCCAAAATATGTTAAAGCGGTAAAGTTGCGTTTTTTGTTTTCTTGTGCTATAGGATAAACTTCTTGTGTGGCTTTTTTTTTAATTTTTTTGTTAAAATTGAGTTGACCATTGATGGTAAGTAACCATTGTTAACTGCAACTAGTTTAACCCAATTTAATTCTTTATTAAAATTCTCTTCAGATAAGGGAATGTTAATAAGACGATGAATAAAACTATGGTAAGCCGCTAATTTATGTTGTTCTGGGTGAGATGAAGTTCTATGTATCCGTATGTATGGGTTTGTGAAAAATTCTAGATGAAGAAAATTTATTGGGTTGTTTTCTTCTTTTTCCATAGTAAATTGAATATTTTGGTGTATTGAGTTAATAAAATCTAAGATTTATTAATTTGTCGATCTGTGCCTGTGAAACACACTAATATGTCATCCACATATCTGTACCAGTACAAGAAATGTTGGCTTATGTGGTTATTAAATATTATTTTTTCTATATTGCCCATAAAAATCTTTGCTAACAGAGGGTTTAGTTTAAAAAATAGTTAACTTTCCTAACAAATCTTGTTTTGTTTTGACAATATTACAAGATAATTTCCGAGTGTATTGTAGAAAATATGATGACAATTCAAACCTGCACTCCCCAGTAACAACGAGCCAATGAATAGTAAACTGATAGACTCATAGAAGTCCATCAGTATCGACTACGAAAGCTTACCTCTCAAAAGTTCAGAGACTGGCCTGTGCGTGTACAACTGTGGCAATGGAAACCTGCCCAATGGCTGCCATGGAACTAATCCTAAACCTTACACCGCTACATATATTTGTAGAGAGAATGGCAAGGAGGACAATATATAGGATAATGGGGGGTGAAGTTACAAAATGAAGGCCTAATCTCTTATCCAGAAATCAACAAAGCTGGAACATGCCCTAAGATGAAATGCAAAAAAAAATAAACTTTGTGAAAAACTTCAATACAAAGTTGAGTCGCAAAACCAATATTTAAAATATTACAAATAGTTTTGATTAGTCCTTGTATATATCTTGACAAAAAACACCGTCTAACTTCTAAATAAATTCATACTTCCGTATGTATTTACGCGAGGAAAAATATTTTTCCAACTTCAATCTCAAGAAACTTTCCACCCAGTTTACCCCACATAAAAGGTATAATCATTTCGCACTTTGGCTCTTCCGAACTTTTCTAATAGCTTTGCGATATACGGAAAAGCGGGGCGAAATGAAAATAACGCTTTCTTAAGCAAAGAAATATCATATTTCATAATCTGAAATCGATTAAGAAAACTATTTTTGCAGCTCGTAGATTCATCAAGGGGTCATTCAAAAAGTATTGTTGCTCTTATCATTGTTAATATTGAATATAGCGAGCATAAAAAACTTTAAAATATTTATTTGTATACCAGTAAAAATGCTTAATTTTAGCACTTTAAAATAGATGGATTTTATTGCCATAATGATGGGCTATAAACCTGTTTAAAGAAATTGAATTAGGTTTATTATTTATTAACTTATGAACAGACCGGATTGTTTTGGTTAAAATGTAGCTGCTATTGGTAATATTACAGGAATTAAATGAACTTAGACTTAGAAAGTGTTGCAGTTAAACTTAGAAGTTCGTGTTATGTAAGTTTTAATCTTCCAATTTATATCAGGTAATTTATTGCCAATCAATTAATTTCCAGATGCTCATAACTACTCTTTTTGCAGAGAATTTTTCTATGACATTTCATTGCAAAAGATGAAATACTGATGAAGTTATTGCGCTGTGATATACAGACGGACAGACAAAGGAACATGACGAAACTATAAGGATTTCTAGTTGACTAAAAACTGCAAATATTAGAAAATATTTCCCCTACTGACCAAGTTACATTTTACTGTGTACAGGTGCAACACGAACAATGCTAAATCCGACTTATCATCCCTAAAAATCGCAATAGGAAAAAAAACCGTTGAAACACTCTAAGAGATATGTCACCATTATTTAGCGTTACCATTAACCATTTCCCAAAATTCGACGATTTTAGCACCACAAACACAAGATTATTATCACTTAACTACTGTATGTCAAACATCTGCTTACAAAAAGGCCCTTTCTATAATTCTGGTCGATTTTTATCAAACACCATGCAGTTTTGGTTGTAGGGTGATTTATTGTCGATTTTATGTGATCGGTTTATGTACAGGGTGAACTTAGAGGGCTTTGTTATGCGAAAAAACCGACAATACCCCGTTTTTCGAACTCTATCAGCTTTGGAGTTGTAGCAGAGGTCTTTTACTACTGATAGTTAAAAACTTGTAATATTATTAACTATCAATCACAACATAGATTACTTGAGCATAGTTTCTATATGTTTTTTATATAAAACATTTCATGCATTTGGATTACAGCATCTAGCAGTTAGTGCTGTAAAATTACCCGAAGCATATATCATATCAGGTTCATAGCTGGTTGCCTCCAAAACTACATATCGTTTAAACACCACGTAGACCACAATTTGACCAAAAATTTGTTATTAATATTAAAAAAGAAAGTAAATAGTACCCCTATATTCAACAAAACTGAATACGAAGTCAACATTCGAAAGAATAAAATAAAATTTCCATAGAATGTACCTCAAAGCTGAAATAGATGCTTAGAGGCCTCCGATAAGTAACTGAGAAAGAGATAGGATCGACTAACTATTGCTTTTAACTTCATCAGATATTTTGTTCCTATTCGTTTTGTTATTTTTGTGGTTTTCATCATTTAGGGGAAGAACGGGTAATGGAAGTCAGCGGGTAATGGTGGTCATGCATATATCTACAAGACAAAACATCCGAGAGCCACGAATATACCCTCCCTGCCCCGCTCCATGCCCGTCGCCACTGTTTTGAACGTAACGCGCTAGTAGTGCCACGTATCTCTGAGTGACTGACGTGTTTTCTTTTCGCGCCTCGCTGATGTAATTTTTTGTCGAAATAAAATAAAAGGCAAGTATTTAATTTCATAGTGTACATAAATGCTACTTATAACAGTATTTAGTCTACAATTCAAAATAGTGATCTGTAGTTTAGATTGCGATAATAGTTTCATGTTTTTTTTTTATATTTAATTTTTTTTCTCAATAATCTAATCGTAGATAATGAGAGTCGGGTGACCCCCATTGCCTACAAGTGATTACCATTACCCGCAAAGTAATGTGCCTCTAATTTTAATTGAGTAATTAATGATTTTGCGCTGTTTTTTTCTAGATGCCAGAATCGCCGAAAAAGCTTCCTGGTCGTGTGAAAGCCTGGAAAAAGCTATACAGCTTATCGATCAACAAGGTTTTTCTACAAGAAAAGCTTCGAAAACTATGGGTATTCTATTTTCAAGTTTACAGAAAAGATATAAAATAATGAAATATGGCTCCTCGTCTTGGACGATATATTGTCTTTACCCCTAAAGTAGAAGACGAAATAGCAAACAAAGTAAAAAATATCGCTAACATTTTCTATGGATGTACTGCTAATCAGGTAAGAAAAGTGGCATTCGAATATGCTGAAAGCTTGAATTTGGATCACAACTTCAACATGAATTCAAAAATGGCTAGACGTGACTGGCTGAATTAATTTATGTTTTTTTTTAATATTTCTATTAGAAAGCCAGAAGTAACAAGCATAAATAAAATCGCAGCTTTAAATAAAGAGTATGTGCAGTTGTTCTATAAGAATCTAGAAGAACTGATAGAAAAGCACAAATTTGTCCGTAAAAACATGAAACAGGGATTTCAACTGTACAAACTCAGGGAGAAATATTAGCTACGAAAGGACAGAATTTGGGAGAGAGGAAAAAATATAACCTTGTTGTGTGTAATGAGCCCTGCTGGAGGATTTATCCCCCCAATGTTTATTTTTCCTAGAAAGAGTCAACCTCTTTCCCACTTCCACTACTTGAGAAGACTGGCCCGACAGGAGTACTTTATAAATGCTCAGAAAACGACTGGATCAATGAAAATCTCTTTCTTGAATGGCTTTTGCACTTCAAACAGCACGCTAAACCATCTATAGATGAACCCATCCTTTTGGTACTAAATAACCATGTTAGCCATATTTCATTACCCATCTTTGAATATTGCAAGAACAACTCTATTCATATGCTGTCTATACCACCACACACGTCGCATAGAATGCAGCCCCTGGATGTCTCTTTCTATGGACCACTAAAAACAGCTTAGAAGAAAGAATGTGACTTATTTATGAAAAGCCATCTCGCTGAAAAGATAACTCCTTATGACGTAACATCCTTAATAAGGAAAGCGTTTAATAATGTTACATCTATTAGCAAAGGGGAATCTGGATTTAGAGCAAATGGCATTTTCCCAATAAATCTCGATGTATTTTCCAATGAAGAATTTGTTGCAAGTAAAATTCTTCAATTTGAGTTCCAGATTGTGACGAATCTATTTTAGCTGTTGCTTCTGATGCAATGCAAGATATACGATCAAATCCTAGCACATTGAATCAAGTAGCTCTATCAGTTCCTGGCATATCAAACCAAGTAGATCCTTCACTTCAAGTACCAAATGCTATATCAACTACACAAACTACAATCCAAGATTTCATAAAATTGCCACAGAAAACATCTGTCCATAATTCAAGACAAGACAGAAATAATCAGCACGCTACAATTTTAACTTCGACGCCAATCAAGGAAGCCCTAGTAGAGAAAGAAAATAAAAAAATTAAAAAATCTCAAAAAGATAAAGGAAAAGAGAAAGAAAATAAAAAATGGAAAGGGAAGGACCATGGAAAGAAGACTAAGGTACAGAAAGAGGGTACTAGCAGAGCAAAAAGGCAAATTCTTCAAGATTCCACAGATTCTTCTGTGTCTGATGTGAATATTAATGATCTGTGCCAGGATGACGAGGATGATGATGCAGACGACACAGAAAACAGATGTCTTATATGTGGCGAATTCCGAAGGGACACAATGAGATTTGGTGCAGATGTACTTCATGTGGACTGTGGGCTCACTCTGACTGCACTGGATGGGACTCAGCCAAAGATATGTCTGTGACTTGTGTTAAATGTCGGTGCAATGGGAGTCAAACCTGTTTTTTTTTAATGGTAACTATTTTCTAAGTTGATTGCTAAAGTTATTAAAATTGATCTCAATCGACAGATGAATAAGTAAATTTTGTTATTAGGCAGTTGCAATAAAGATTTTATTATGAAATAGGCTTTTATTTTAATTCTCGCTTAAGTGGCTCCCATTACTCTTCTTTACCCTAAGCCGTGAGTGTTGACGAGGGAGGGGGGAGGGGGAGATGACAGCCGCAGACACATTCCTAGTATAAGAGGCAGAATCCTGTCTATTTTAGTGAACTCAAGGCTCTGGGGGTGGGGGGACCTTTATTCGAAACTTGACTTTGGCAACAATTTTTTCTTTAATCGAGATAAAAATTAACCAAAAAATAATAGTAATGTGATTAACATCATCTGTCAAATTTTATTTTTTTTACAAAAAAAAATTCAAAAGTGGGGTTATATCTGAAAATACCGAAGAAATTTTTTAAAGGCAATTTTTGCAAAATTTCAGCTGTATAAGATAATTTAGATTTTTGGTCCATATTTTGTAAATTGTATCACTGTTGCAAAATAAGATAAACGCAAAATAAATTAAACTCCTTGGTTTTGACAATGCTTCATTTCAGACATATTTTGTTTAAAGTAGCGCCATGGTATTTGAATATTAAATTAAAAAAATTGAAAAACTTGAAATATTTAAAATTCCATTGCGTTCAATACAAACAAGTGTTCTTCTTGACACATCTTTAATGAAGTTTCTGATACCAAGGGCCTTATTTTTAAAATACAGTTTCGAATCACCGTTTTCAAATGATCGATATTACGGGAAGGTCTTTATTTGTAAACTTTTTGTTTTAAGTAACCTTTACAAAAAAAATCAAGTGGGGTTAAATCCGGAGACCTAGCCGGCCAGTATTGCTCCATATTACGCCCAATTACTTTGCCCCTAAATATTTCCAAGAGGCATTCTTGAACCTGTCTTGTATTATGGATGGGAGCATCATCACACTGGTACCGCAGATTATACCTCCGTTCAATAGTCATATTGTCCGAAACTTTAAGGAACTCGGTGTTAAGGAAGCGTAGATATTCTTCAAAATTTAAATTACCTCTGAAAAAATAAGAACAAACAACTTGATCGTTTAAAATACCGCACCACACATTTGTTTTAAAGGGATACTGGTCTCTGCATTCTGAGCTCACCATCTACAATTTTGAGAGCTAACAACGTCGTTTGAAGTGAAAGTGGTCTCGTCGATCATTAAAAAGTGAAAGGGAAAGGACACATCTTATTTTTCTCCCTGGTATCAAAAAGATAATCCCAAACGTATGTCAAAATCTTGTTCCTTAAGAGTATTTATAAAGTTCAGTTTATAAGATTTAAATTTATTTTTGTGCAAAATCTTCCTTACACTCTTTCTTTGAACGTCAATTCTGCAAGAAACATGTTTAATACTAGTTAAACTATGTTCCACAACATCTAGTTACAGATTTAGTTGGACTTCTTCACTATGTTTTATAAAATTGTGAGGTTTTTTAAATGAATTTTCCATCGATCCAGTTGATTTAGATTACGTTATATTCCTACTCACAGGAGATTGTTGCATATTTTTGCCTTTGATGCCTTTCATGACTTTTGAATTTTTTTGAAAAAAAAATCAAATTTGACAGATAATGCTAATCACGTGACTACTATTCTTTTTTGGTTAATTTTCATTTCGATCAAAGCAGAAATTGTTGCCAGAGTCAAATTTCAAACTAAGCTATTAATAAAAAAATTCCATATGATGCGGTGTTTAGCAGCCATACTGTATAGTAAAAAAAACTTTAATACCTCAATTTTTGTTCTTGCTCGGCAAGAATATAAAAAAGGAAATCATTTCCATTTTATGGTCATATTTTAATAATCGACTTAAGAACACAGGTCTCCTATAATATTTATTATTTATTTATTTACATTTTTTTGCGTCACTTCTTTGTTGAAAGTAAATTTTAGAATTAATACAATCGATTTATCAAAACGACAATACCAAATAAGAAAAATACCTAGACACCAAAAACAAGACAAACTACAGAAAATAACCATACGAAACACATTACACAGTGGGCACCCTTTATTCTACACTCATTTTTCTTTATAAACATGCTTTTGCTATAAAATAGAAAAAGACGTCTTAATTCAATAAAAAAAACCCAGCACAAAACTTCCTAGTATTACAGTTTTAAATGTAATATATGTGAATTCGATGTAAAATACTGTAAAGTCACTTTACCTCCAGGGAAGGCGAATAATGGGATCCGTGGGGGGTTGAAAGGAATATTGTGACATTCGCCAGAGGGGGTTAAATGTTTATAAAGTCTTAGAAATGTTGGAAAAGTATCTAAACAACATAGGCAGATGCATTGTCACCGGTCGGTAATATATGTTGATGGGCGTGTTTGGCCGAATACAATATGGGCCAAAATGTGCATGTTGGTGGTTTGATAAAGATCGTGAGAAGTACAGGGTGTGCCAATTCTATTTTGACTAATTTTTCACAAAATATTGGAAATGTGGAGCATATAATCTATTTTTAACCGACTTCTAAAAGAAGGAGGTTCTCAATTCATTGAGTATGTATTTTTTTTTTGATGTATGTACACCGATTACTCCGGAACGGCAAACTGATTGGAATGAAATTTTTTATATCATGTCCAGGAAGTTGCTGCGGTGGTTCCATATTTTTTTGGACGGAATTAATGTAGTAATATCCAAGATGGCGCTGACAATATGGCGGACAAAAAAATTGATTTTTTTCAAAATTGGTATGGGGGAATTTTTGGGGTCGTACACACCAAATCTGAAATTATTTTTAAAAAATTCTATATGGCAGATCCAATATGACGGACAAAAAAATCAATTTTATCCGATTTTTTCCAAAATTGGCACGGGGGAGTTTTCAGAGTCGCACATAACGAATCTAAAATTATTTTTAAAAAGTTCAATATGGCGGATCCAGTATGGCGGACGAAAAAATCAATTTTGTCCGATTTTCTCCAAAATTGGTATGGGGAAGTTTTCGGGGTCGTACATAACAAATCTGAAATTATTTTTAAAAAAATTCTATAGGCGTGTCGAATATGGCGGATAAAACATTAATTATGTCCGATTTTTTTCAAAATTAATTTGCGGAAGTTTTTGGGATCTCACATTATGAATCTGATATTATTTTTAAAATAATTAAATATGGTGGATCCAATATGGCGAATGAAAGATTCTACATCTCTCGATTTTATCTAAAATCAGTATTGGGGGAATTTTGTTAGTGTTAATTACGAATTTAAAATATTTTTTGAAAAATTCAATCTGCCGGATTCAATATTGTGTCCTAAAAATTCTATATTTTTAATTTTTTACAACTTAATAGTTGTAAAAAATTAACTTCATATTGTATCTTATCAACCTAATATTTACAATACAATATGACGGACAGAACATTTTACATTTTCCGATTTTGTCTAAAATTGATATTGCCCCGCAATATTCTTGGGGCGTATACAAACTCAATATGCTCAATATAAATTATGGTAAAACATATGAGGCTAAGAAATGTACGTCTCAGATTTTTTAAATATCGATAATAGAAGGTTTTGGGACCTATATTACCAATCTAAAATTAATTTGAAATTTCAGATAGTGGATTTACTATGACAGACTAAATATTTGTTTGTCACAATTTCATTGGTTTTTGGGGACTCTAAGAATAAAAGAATTTTTAGTGGTGCATTTTAGGGTGATTTACAACTCTGGATTAAATGTGTACTTTTTTTGCCACCTTGAAGTTATTGAGAGGTATACTAATCTCGATTAGTACTTAGTTTAAATAATTTATAGATATCAATGAATTCAAAACTAAAAATTGAAAAATAAAATTATTATAAAAAAAAATTGAACCGACTTTTAAAAGTGCTCTAAAAAGTGGACAATAACTATAAATTTTTATATGAAATTGAAATTTTTGAAGTCGACGCCAAATTATTTCTAAATGAAATAAATAACTACTAATATATATAATTATGGTAATTATAAATAAAGTATTTTTAATCTGTTTATGCGAATCACATTTTGTCAGGTATTAGTGTGGCGCCGACTTCAAAAATTTCAATTTCACATGAAAATTTATAGTTATTTCACTTTTTAGCGCACTTCTAGAAGTAGGTTCAATTTTTTTTATAAAAATTTTATTGAAAATATGGATATACTTTACAAAGGTCAAGTCGCTGTCCATATTATACTATACTATACATACACATAGTTCTCATCTATACTTTCGCGGAATTTAACTTTACCGTGCATATTTTTGAGAATTCAATTTTAATAAAATTTTTATAAAAAAATTGAACCGACTTCTAAAAGTGCGCTAAAAAGTGAAAAATAACCATAAATTTTTATATGAAATTGAACTTTTTGAAGTCGGCGCCAAACAAATACCTGACAAAATGTGATGTGCATAAACAGATTAGAAATACTTTATTTGTAATTGCTTTCTTACCATAATTTGTATATATTAGTAGTTATTTATTTCGTGTACAAATAATTTGGCGCCGACTTCAAAAAGTTCAATTTCATATAAAAATTTATGGTTATTTTTCACTTTTTAGCGCACTTTTAGAAGTCGGTTCAATTTTTTTATAAAAATTTTATTTTTCTATTTTTAGTTTTAGAATTCATTATAATATCCATAAATTATATGAACTAAGTACTAATCGAGATTAGTGTACCTCGCAATGACTTCAAAGTGGCAAAAAAATATCCATTTTATCCAAAGTTGTAAATTACCCTAAAATGAACCACTAAAAATTCTTTAGTTCTTAAAGTTTTCCAAATACGAATCAAATTAGGTCAAACGAATATTTAGTCGGTCATAGGAAATCCACTATCTTAAATTTCAAATTAATTTTAGATTGGTAATATAGGCCTCAAAACCTTGCAATATCGATATTTAAAGAAAATAAATAAATTTTTTATCCACCATATTGGATACGCCATATAAAATTTTTTTAAAATAATTTTAGATTCGTTATGTGTGACCCAGAAAACTCTCCCGTACCAGTTTTGGTGAAAATCGGACAAAATTGATTTTTTTTTGTCCGTCATATTGAATCCGCCATATTGAGTTTTTAAAAATAATTTCAGATTCTTTATGTGAGGCCCCGAAAACTTCCCCATACAAATTTTGGAGAAAATAGGACAAAATTGATTTTTTGTCCGCCATATTGGATCCGCCATATTGAATTTTTTAAAAATTAGTTTAGATTTGTCATATGCGACTCTGAAATCTCCCCCGTACCGATTTTGGAGAAAATCGGACAAAAACGATTTTTTTGTCTGTCATATTAAATACGCCAAATTGAATTTTTCTAAAATTATTTTAGATTCATCATATGCGACCCCAAAAACTCCACCGTACCAATTTTGAAGAAAATTGGACAAAATTAATTTTTTTGTCGGCCATATTGGATCCGCCATATTGAATTTTTAAAAACTTATTTTAGATTCGTTATATGCGACCCCGAAAACTCCCCCGTACCAATTTTGGAGAAAATCGGACAAAATTAATTTTTTGTCGGCCATATTGGATCCGCCATATTGAAATTTTAAAAAATGATTTTAGATTCGTCATATGCGACTACAAAAACTCCCCCGTAGCAATTTTGGAGAAAATCGGACAAAATTGATTTTTTCGTCGGCCATATTGGATCCGCCATATTGAATTTTTTTAAAATTATTATAGATTCGTCATATGCGACCCCGTAAACTCCCCCTTACCAATTTTGGTAAAAATCTGACAAAATTGATTTTTTTGGCCGCCATATTGGATCCGCCATATTGAATTTTTTTAAAATAAAATCAGATTCGCTATGTGCAACCTTGAAAACTCCCGCATACCAATTTCAGAGAAAATCGGACTAGATTTAAAAAATTTATCCGCCATATTGGATCCGCCATTTTGAATTTTTTTAAAATAATTTCAGATTCGTTGGGTACAACCCCGAAGATTTCTCCATACCAATTTTGGAGAAAATCGGACAAAATTAATTTTTTTGGCCGCCATATTGTAAGCGCCATCTTGGATTTTATTGCACCAATTTCATCTAAAAAAGTATGGGACCACCGCAGCAACTTCCTTTACATAACGTAAAAAATTTCATTCAAATCGGTGCAGCCGTTCCGGAGTAATCGGTGTACATACATAAAAAAAAAAAAAAAAAATACATAGTCGACGAATTGAGAACCTCCTTCTTTTAGAAGTCGGTTAAAAAATGAAAAAAATTGTACAGAGTCTTATGAAAAATCAGTATCTCGACACATTCCTTTAAATTATAAACATATTTTTTTTGCAATAAAATATTTAGCTTTCGGTGGAGATTACTGAGATATCAATAAAAAAAATAACAGAAAATTTAAAGTTAATCTGTATTAAAAGACACAACATAAGAGCTTGCCAAGGCTTTTGTTACGAAATGGCCCTAATTCTACAGGTATAGTGATATCCCTCAGGATTTGACTCATGTATAGCAAATGGGCCCCCCTTAAAACCCAAATTATTTCACACTTTTAGGTTTCTGAAGAATAATTGTGTCTAATAATGGCGTTTTTTTTTTGAAAACTATTTACACTGTGTCCAAATATTAAAGGCAAATACACTTAAAATTAAAAAAAAACGATTAAAATGAACTTTTGAGGATTGCGTTACTACCAAAAAATAAAATGATTAATGGCAAGGATGAACGAATAGTTTAGGTTATCTCAAGGAATGTGGACAAAGTAGCGAAAACAAGAACAAGAAATGTTGAAACGTACTTGAAAAGAAAAGAGATACTGTCAAATGGAGGTAAATAAACATAACGGCAAGAAAAATGTCAAAATAGAATTAAAAAAATTGTTATATTCGACATTTTGATAAGTTAACGAGAACAATAAGAAAAATAACTTATTCCAAAGAAATAACGTATTGACAAATTACATTATTAGGCTTAAAAATTAAAATTAAAATACTATATCAGATAGTAAAAATGTATTAGAAATTATTGGGTCATGTAATACCAAAAAGAAAAAATCATTAAAAAAAAAGCACTGGAACCACAAGAAACTTCATTAATGTGCACGATATCGAATCCGAATATATATATATATATACATATATATATTTATATATATATATATATATATATATATATATATATATAAATATATATATATATATATATATATATATATATATATATATATATATATATATATATATATATATATACAGGGTGTCCAAGATAAGGATCCTAACCATGGGGATCTCGGGACAGTTGGAGATACGAGGTCGGTTAAATTAGAGAAAAGTTGTGCAATTTAGTGCTAAATTAAACGCAATTTAAAAATTTTAAAAATTCAAAATACTTCCGGAGATTTCCGGAAAAAACCGAATTTTGGCAAAATCGTTTTTAATTTTTGTAGGCTTTATTTAAAGAGATATCAAAAAATAAAAGGTAGATTCTTCTTGCCACTTTTTATTTTTTATAATTTGGTCTAAACAAAATTTAAATCCGACGTTTCGTTTCTGAGATACCATCATTAACTTTCATTTTTTATATGGAACAAAAAAAAGTATCCCATGTATTTGATAGCATTTTTTATTACAAATTCAGCGGTGTATCACACTTGCATATCAAGTGTGTAGTTCATTGGCTTTTATAAAACTGATATACCTTTCTCTCTCGCGCTCATGGAGCTCTTATGGAAAGTACTTGAACTACGTATTCGATATGCGAGGGTGATACACCGTTGAATTTGTAATAAAAAATGCTATCAAATACATGGAATACTTTTTTTTGTTCCATATAAAAAATGAAAGTTCATGATGGTATCTCAGAAACGAAACGTCGGATTTAAATTTTGTTTAGACCATATTATAAAAAATAAAAAGTGGCAATGAGAATCTACCTTTTATTTTCTGATATCTCTTTAAATAAAGCCTGCAAAAATTAAAAACGATTTTGCCAAATTTCGTTTTTTTCCGGAAATCTCCGGAAGTGTTTGAAATTTTTAAATTTTTTTAACTGCGTTTAATTTAGCACTAAATTGCGCAACTTTTCTCTAATTTAACCGACCTCGTATCTCCAACTGTTTCCGAGATCCCCATGCTTAGGATCCTTATCTTGGACACCCTGTATATATATATATATATATATATATATATATATATATATATATATATATATGTATATATATATATATATATATATATATATATATATATATATATATATATATATATATATTTATATATATATATATATATATATATATATAATATAATAAAAATCTCAATACATTGGGAAAAGGTCATCTACTTCTACCAGAAAAACCTAATAAAAAAATTTAGAAAACTCTTCAAAAAATACCCAGTTCGAAACACTCTTATAATATATTCTATTATAATAAATATCCTAACAAGAATTTGTTGAAACGTTACACCGACAGTTAAACAAGGCAAATGAGGTGGGTCCTTTAAACTTTATTTATGAACGCATGCATCGATTTGTCTATAGCAATGATTCCCAACCTTTTTTTAAGCTCTTGTTCACAAGTGTTTCTGAAGAATCAAATGAAATTTGAAGAAATTTTCCAGAAATTGTTAATATTTTTTGTTGTTAAACAATCAAAATTTTAGCAAGAAATAAAGAAATCTTTGTGCCGTATTTAAATGGTTTGTTATATATGTAATTCTCCTTTCAGGCAGAGAATATGAAAAATATATGTACAAACAGTTTATATCCTGCAAATATCGCTCCGGTCCTCTCTCCATACGCGTTTCGATAACCTCATGATCTCGTCAGTCGAGCTTTATCGGACCGAGAGCAACATTAGCAGGAAATAACTGATATATGAGCCATAAATTTCAAGGTATGTTGGCAGGATATTGCACCTGCCATCTACCAACTTCGATGTCAGACTGAAAAATATCGCCAGTCGAACGACATCTATGAATCATCGGAGAAACGTGAAATTTTTAAAAAATTAAAATTTCAGTAAGAAATAAAGAAATCTTTCTATCGTATTTAAATAGTTTGTTATATATGCAATTGAAATTTATGGTTCATATAACAGTTATTTCCTGCTAATGTTGCTCTCGGTCCGATATAGCTCCACTGATGAGATCATGAGGTGATCGAAACGCGTATGGAGAGAGGAACAGAGCGATATTTGCAGGAAATAAACTGTTTGTACATATATTTTTCATATTCTCTGTCTGAAAGGAGAATTATATATATAACAAACTATTTAAATACGGCAGAAAGATTTCTTTATTTCTTACTGAAATTTTGATTGTTTAAAAATTTCACGTTACTTCGTTGATTCATAGATGTCGTTCGACTGGCGATATTTTTCAGTCTGACATCGAAGTTGGTAGAGGGCAGGTGTAATATTCTGCCGACATACCTTGAAATTTATGGTTCATATATCACTTATTTCCTGCTAATGTTGCTCTCGGTCCGATACAGCTCCACTGATGAGATCATGAGGTGATCGAAACGCGTATGGAGAGAAGACCAGAGCAATATTTGCAGGAAATAAACTGTTTGTATATATATTTTTCATATTCTGTGCCTGAAAGGAGAATTATATATATAACAAACTATTTTTCGTTGTATTTGTGTAAAATAAAATAATGCTGAATATAATTTTTAATGGTATTAACAAAAGAAGGTTACCCAAAATGGTGTCAAATACATATTATTAAGATTGTAGAGAGAAGATATTAAAAATAATTCATCAGTTCAAAGGAAAAAAAAACACATTTTTTCTCTGTTTAAGTATAATAGTTTGTGTTTATTAAATTTCTACAAACCATTATAATCCAGTAGCCAACTGCAAGCCAAAGGATTTCTGCCTGGTTAAAAATTTACAGGTGGCACCGAAATCAGTTATCCATGCATGTGTTGTCTTGAAAAAATCCGATTGATTTTTCTACCTGCATACAACTTACATCGTGTGTAACCCGAAACCCTCCCTGCGTGATGCCCACTCTAAAATTTTTAATATTTTATCTGAAATTATAAGCAAGTCACCGACATGTTTTATTCTTTGACCTTGTTTTTCGTTCCGACAAAAACTTTACACTGCTAGAAAATTGAAGAAATTGTTATTCTTAATTTAAAGGTGTAACATTAAATTTTAGGTAAGTACAACATATAGTTATGTATATATATATATATATATATATATATATATATATATATATATATATATATATATATATATAGGGTAACCAGGGTAACACACAAAAACTTTACACTGCTAGAAAATTAAAGAAATAGTTATTCTTACTTTAAAGGTGTAACATTAAATTTTTAGGTAAGTACACTATATATGTATATAATCACATCACAATGCTTTCTATTCCACCACACAGTTCTTATAGAAAACAGCCGCTGGATGTGTCTTTTTATAGGCAGCTGAAAGCTGCTTATAGAGATGAATGCAACAGGCACATGAAGACATATCTACTATCTAAAATAACTCCATACGATGTAGCAAATATTTTCAACAAAGCATATGTACAAGTTGTGAATATAAGTAAAGCAGAATCTGGATTTCGAGCCACGGGAATTTACCCATTGAACCCAAATGTTTTCACTGATCAAGATTTTCTGGCAGCTTCGCTGGTGGCACAAGAATCTGAACAAATCGTTAAAAATCAAGACCCAAATGTCCAGAATTTTGAAAATTCGCAGTCTGATGGTATGGACATAATTTCAGGACATATATCTACTTTGGCAGGACCATCAAACAAGGATCAATGCTCTAAATCTGTTTTGGCAGTTGCTTGTAACCAAGAACTTGTTGATGAGCAAAGAACCCCGGCATCCTTTGCTGCTATAGCAACGACACCTTCTATTGCACCATCTTCTAAGCCAGGTCAAAGAAAGCGAAAACAACATGCTACCATATTAACTTCGACTCCTATAAAAATAATTTTAGAGGATAAAGAAAAGAAAAAATAGCGAAACTCAATAAAACTGGAAAAGATGATAAATCTAGATCAAAAAAAGTTGTCAAAGAAAAGAAGAACAAACAAATGAAACAAAAATCTTACAAGAGAAAAATTTTACAAGAAAATTCTTCAGAGTGAACATGAAGAGCACCTTTGCGATGATGACAGTGATGACGAAATGAATGTGGATGATGAAGATTAAAACAAATGTATTGTTTGCGAAGAATTTGGAAAAAATAACGAGTTGTGATATCGCTGCACCAAATGCGGACTGTGGGCTCATGCTATATGTTCAGGGTGGGATACGCCAGATGAATATATCTGTGATTTATGTGTTCAAAACTAAAATATTTCTATTTCTAATTTGTCGTACCTCTAGTAACTAATAGTTATTTTATATTATGTTATAATAATAGAAGTTGATTTGCCATAGAAAACTTTACTATATTTATTAAATTGAAAAAGGCTAATCTTATGTACAAATAGGGATAATTGATGCAAATTTGTGATTATAGACTTTATCTCATTGATTCTTCATTATATTTCTTTAATTAAAATGTATCTTACTTGTTATATTCCAAAAAAAACATGTTTGAGTGTCATTACTCCGTACCCCGAGCGGCATTACCCAAAGTCAGGGGCAATGCCGCTCAAACATATTTTTTTTAATGTTTTCCTACTACGAGTAGGTCAAAGATATATGCTTTTGTTGTTAAATTGTTGATTACTTGATAATTAAAGACTTTGCTACTTTTCTTAATTTTGATTTATATTAAATAAATTAAAAAATATATCATGTTTTTCTTAAGTGAACGTCATTACCCTGGTTATATATATATATATTTTGGTCTTGATTTATCATCTTATATATATATATATATATATATATATATATATATATATATATGAAAAAGTTATTTTATTCTCCTTACGACCGTTAAGAAAGGGAGGCGAGGGGGTAGACAGTATATTCTCTGTGAACTTTACTCTAGTTCTCTCTCCATTCTAGTGTCGACCACCAAATGGTCTCATCAGTGGAGCTGTAACGACCGAGAGCAAACAAGTGTCTACTTAAAATCCCCATATCGTAAAATATCAGCAGGATATTACCCGCAGAAACTTGATGCTGGACTGTTATCTTAAACAGTACAAACGAACAACTGAATATATCCCGGAACGGTAGGAAATTATTAAAAATAAACAATATCACGGTTTATGTATTTGGAAAAGTTATTTTATTTTCCTTACGACCGTTAAGAAAAGGGGGGGGGGCAGAATATACACCAACAAGAACAAACCATAGATTGACCAATAGGACAACTGTGTGGTATCCTTCAAACACAAAAGAAGAAAGGAACGCCCAAATCTCAGATGGAATTATGACATCAGAAAACTACCAGGAACAACTTGGTCCCAGACAGCTGAAGACAGGAAAATATGGACACAAATGAACATAAATTACAGGAACACCGAATAAATTAAGTCATCAAATAGAAAAAGGAACTAAAGGAAGATTGAATAGGGGGAGGGGGGCTGCACGGTAGTTGGAAACGGTAGATGAAACTGAGGATGACGATGATATAGTGTTGTGAAGCGATATCGGGAATATGGTTGAACTACTTTGGTAAAAGAATGGTAAAGAAATAAGGAAGCAGGGAACAGATTTTACCATAGTATTGACGTTTACCTCCTTTTCATATACCGTTTTGTCCATATCGCCTTGTGGCACTTTAAATACCTCACCAATGATAAAAACGCAACAAGGCACAAATTAGATAAAAAAAATGTAGGTACATTATTTTCAATAGGTTGCCAGTTTATAAAAATCTGACAGAAGGACACGATACAAAACAAAAACAATGGTCGGCCAATCGTGATTCAGCAATTCCGAGCTATTAATAATTTTCAGATTTTTCGTTGATTATCAGAGAATCGAATTTTTATGTAGAGTCTAGACAAAATGAAGAAAAAATAACTGTTATAGTGGATTAAAATTGGTGACTTCAGGCTTTTTTAAATAATCTGTTTTGGAAAATACTTGGAAAGTCACTCATTAAAAAGAAAAATTGAAAATATTTTTCCTTTTTTAAGGGTATTATTGATTTTAAGATCTTCAAATTATAAATGATCCAAAGTGAAAATAAAAATTTATTTTCTCATTTTTTTATTTCATTAAATAAACCGAATTTATAGCACATATGTATATATATATATATATATATATATATATATATATATATATATATGTATATATATGTATATATACATATATATATATATATATATATATATATATATATATATATATATATACATATATATATATATATATATATATATATATATATATATATATATATATATAATTTTTTTTATTTTGTCTTTTCATGGGTTAGGTTCTTTATTTAACAAAAAATCCAAGAAAATTTGACGTTTCGCCCTTTATTTAAGGCATTTTCAAAAATTTTTTGTCCCAAAAAATATTTTTTATATAATTAAAAACATTCATAGAAAAACATATTTACAATTTTAAAAAACAAACAAATTAAAAATGAAATGAAACTTTTACATCATCTATTTAGGTACATGGAATGATAGTTTTTATATTTTACAATGCCAAATAAAACCGAAAGAACGCATTTATTTAATTTTATGTTTAAGAGGATATACAATTTTTGATGTTTATTAACAGGATCGAATACTTAATATTTTTGTTTAAATTAGGCTGGCATAGATTTGGTTCAAATTTCCTATATCCGTTCTGTCGTTAATAGTGTTTTTATCTTTTTTAATTTCAATCATTTCCTTTATCTGCAATTTTTCATAGATATTTCATATCTTTGCTTTTAATTATGGTACTGTTATAATAGAAGATACGTTTTTCGTTCTGTGTGTGTTTATTTAGTGCTGTGGAGGCATTTTTCGTATATTTACGGCCATTCAATCTGTTCTTTAGCAATTGGCTTGTCATAGCTATATATTTTTTGGGACAATTTGAGCAAGGGATCGAACACACTACATTAGATTTATTCATGAGAAGATTTTTACTTTTTAAATTAGTAAATAGTATATTTAATTTATTATGAGCCCTGTGGCATACGATAATATCATCCTTTTTTAAAATGTGTTTTATTTTTTCTGATAGTTCACTAATGTGAGGTAATGCTACATATTTTTCCTGTTTATGTTCTATGTTTTTTGTTATTAGGTTACTATAAAATTTATATGTTCGTTTATTTATTATTTCGGTGATAGTCTTTTCAATGAAATTATTATTTATTAGTGTATTTTTTACTTTTTGCAGTATTCTTGGTCGGAATTCTGGAGACGTTGGAGAGATGACACGATCAGACAGACCGATTATAACACTATTTCTTTGAGTTTTTTAATGATTTTAGAAACAGTTTAGATATCTATCCGATCAAGTTGGTTTGGTCTACCATTCAGTTAAAATTTTGTTTTTTCTGCGTATCTAGAAAATTTATTTTATTATTACTTTCTGCTTCGGAAGTGAACTGTAAATTTTTGTTAAAACTGTTAAACTCTTGGAGAATTTTATTGATTTTATCCTGTGGCATGGCTGTTATGTAATCATCGACAAACCGTTGGAAAAATATTATATTAAAATTTAATTTTTCCAAAACTTTTTCCTCTAAATATTCCATTACTAACTAAGCAATGGTAGATGGTAAAATAAAAAAAAAAAGATTTTTAAAGGTGATATATGTTTCTTTAAACTTTCTCTTTTGTCTGCTAAAATAGTGTGGACAAGTTGATTTGGTATATTTCTATATACAAAGATATAACACCTAGCGAAATGAGCCTGTAATTTTCGGGTAGATTGACTTTATCAATGAATTTCTTAAAGGCAAATGAACCTTCAATAAAAAAATCGTTTTTTCCTGTAATATTTGAAATGCAATCCGATAGGAATTTTGATAAACGCTAGAATGGCGATTGAACACAAGAAACAGTAGGTCTTAGTGGTATATCATGTTTATGTAATTTTGGTAGGCAGTATATTTTTGGTGGAATAGAACTGTGAATGGTTAGCCTTTTTGCATTTTTTTCAGTTAGTTCTTTTGCATTGAGTAATTTTTTTATGATGGTATTATGTTTCTTTTGATATAAGTTAGTTGAATCACTCTGAATATTTTTATATGTATTTTCGTCCTTTAGTAAGTTGCCCATTTTTGTCTCATAATCTGTCTTGTTTATAACTACTGTTTTATTGCTTTTATCAGGCTTTAAAACAATAATTTCAGGATTGTCTTTTATGAATTTTTTTGTTCGTGTTTGTTTGTTTTTTAAAATTGTAAATATGTTTTTGTATGAATGTTTTTATATATATTAAAAATATTTTTAGGGAGATCAATACATAAAAAGACAAAAAATTTTTGAAGATGCCTCAAATAAAGGGCGGAACGTCATATTGTTTTAGATTTTTTGTTAAATAAAGAACCTAAACCCAAGAAAAGAAAAAATGATATAATCTATGGTTCAAGAATCTAGAAAATATAATACATATATATATATATATATATATATATATATATATATATATATATATATATATATATATATATACATGTATATAGATTTCACCGAAACATCTGCCTTACAGTCCTGAGAGGGACTCAACACATACCTGGGGACCCAAAAACCTGCAATTACAGACCACACTCGTGAGAATATCCAACATAATATACATATATATATATATATATATATATATATATATATATATATATATATATAATGAATAGTTGGATACTACTTCACAAAAAATATCGTCAAAAACCATTGAGGATATTATTTTTGGAATATCAAAATAAATTGGTTTCTTCAAACTTTTTCAGCTTATATTACCTTATAAGCTTTTTTAGAATTTACCTTTTCTACTTAGGCAAAAAAACTGATCATCGTACATGTATTAAATTAAAACCCGAGGACTTTCCCAAATGAGGAAATTACAGAGTACAACGAAAATCCCAAATTTTTTTGGAAATCGCATATTTTCCGACGAAATGATAACAGAATATTTTTGTTTCCGTCACGGATTATTTCCCATTTGGAAAAGTGTTTTGATTTTAAAATAATATAATAATACTGGCAAATATTAGAAATTATTATTTTGTGTGTATTAGTGCTTTCATGCTTTGATAAGATAGAAGAAGATAATTTTCTTTTATTGTCGATATGCATAGCAGAAATAAAAATAAAACCATCCATCAATATTTTTGAATTTATTTTTAAAAAGGTTAATTTATTTACGCAACATTACTGTTGTTCTTGACAAATTAAAAATTACCAAGTAGCCGAAGTATTCACGCTCGACACCCACAAAATTCGAATGGGTATTTCGAATATCCGAACAATCTAAGAAGATCTGAAAATATCTAAAATAAAAACACTACAGGAGACCTAACTATACTTAATTATAATTCCTAGAGGCTTTTAGGAAGACATTATCTCAGATAGATCGAATTGTGGTATCCGAAGGAAGGCCGAAATGTTAACGTGTGTACAAAGTGAGTTTCAAGGAGATTTATTTGGTATGTATATGTTATATATGGTTTGATTTAAATAAGAAATTGTTGGTTTTGAAAATATGAGTTGTTGAAATTAAAATAGTTTCAATTTCAAGAATCCCAATGAACTATATGGAAACAAGAATTTTTTAGTCGTTTTTTAACCCTAAATGTCCGGTAGCTTTAAAAGATTTATAATTTGTCAAGAAATTATTAAAAACAAATTAATATTTTTTTTTACTGGATTATATAGGATCGGTAAGAAAATAGTTGAGAATGTTGTAATTATTTTGGAGGAATGCTGACAGTGTTATGCTTTTTTCTTTTTAATATTAGAGATTAGTCACATTTATGTTACTTTAGAAGCAATGTTATTCGTAGCTATTATTTTAGAGTCAATTTCAAGAAGGAGTGCAGAAATAAACAATTTCAACCTATTTTATTTTTTAAATTTCCGTAAAGAAAACTGGTGAAGCTTACGAAGAGTTATGGCACTTTATCCACGGTATTTGTAACCGAAAAGATAAGGAGATGGTCAATTTTTGAATGTTGGTTGACTAATCACTACATAGTATAAAACAAAGTCGCTTTCTCTGTCCCTATGTCCCTTTGTATGCTTAAATCTTTAAAACTACGCACCGGATTTTGATGCGGTTTTTTTCAATAGATAGAGTGATTCAAGAGGAAGGTTTATATGTATAATAACATCCATTAAATAGTGGAGAAATACTGTTATTTTTGAGGTTTCTAATGTGATGTCGTTAATTATCATATTTTTTTCCGCTTACATTGCAAACGCAGGCTGAACCCTACGAGATTTATCAAAATAATGTACTAATTATTTGTATACATTGAAAAGGTCTACAGAAAACTCCGCGATGGTATATATCTATCTCTCATGGATATCCCACAATAACATTTTTTTGTCATTTACTTTTTACGACAAATAATGGCAAATTTTGAAGCGATTTTAACCAATACAGCATTAATCCTTATCCAATTAAATAGCTTAAATACATTGTTGATTTAATATAGATCTATATGGTCCTTTACAACACAAGATTTAAATGAATATTTTCGAAGATATTACAGATTTAAAATTGCGGGAAGTAGCGCTTGCGGCGGTACTGGCCGACCGGGGCGGCGGCAGCGTGCCTATAAATAGCGCGTCGGAGGCCGATGTAATAATTGTTGTAAAAATAAAATAAATAGTCACAGTTTTTCTGTAGTGTATTTAGTATCAGCATTGCACCCGTGCGAAGCCGGGGCGGGTCGCTAGTATAAAATAAAATTAATCTATGAATTACTAATTTTCTGTCATTTTAATGCGTGGTATACAGGAGATTTAAAAATATATTTTAATACTAATGCTGACATATTGTTCACAGCTTGTCCCTTCTAGGGTATACCAAGTTTTTTTGTAAGAAACAATATTTTCTTCAATCTAAAATTTTATGCCTTAAAACATCCGCAGCATATGGATGTCGGGTAAATCTAATAATGAGGTGTGATTTCTGAAGTTAGATATAATCGAAGCAAACGTATTTCCGCTGATTGTGTGAATAAAAACTATCAGTGCAAACGATCCTTTTTTTTTATAGGTTTCTACCTGTCGTGAACAAGATTATGGAATATTTGTTAATCATCATTTCTTTTTCTTAAAAGTAAATTTTCATAAATTAGGTCATTTAAATAAATACTCTGTTCCACTAGTTTATTTTACAAATTTTAAGATTTTAACAATAAATTTTAAACGGGGAAAACATATTTCATATCCGATGTGGCCGCTAAATGACGTCACACCGGTATTTTCAATATAAAAGATCGAGTCATTTATTAAGTGACCTTCACGGATACAAAATTTTCTTGCTGCCGTTTTAATATATTTATACAGTAAAGCAGCGTTTCCCAACCGGGGGCTCGCGAAAAAAATATTGTAATGGTGGCATTTTAAATTAAACATCGCAACAGGCAACAACCTGTAACGCGATAAATTGCTGCGCTGCTGGTGTTGCGAGTGTATTCTCGAACGAGCTGGCAACTTCTACTTCAGCGAATCAGGACTTTTCTAGAATGTTCACGAAAGAACGAAAATAACGTCTGCCGATATGTGGTACTGGTAAAAAAGACCAACGAGAATATTGTGAATGGACCCATTGCTGTAGTCATAAAAAAGCACTGACATGTAAGCGCATTCCTGTAGGGTTATCTAGTACTTTAAGAGACGTTGTAAAAATTTTAATTTTGTAAAATCGGAGGCTACAAACTTATTACGAAACAAATCTTAATAAATTATTACAAAATAAAATAAAATAAGGGTCTCTATTTTCTCTTTACAAATGCTCATAAAGTTGCATAAGTTAAATATAGGGAAAAAAAACAAAAACACTGGAACTAGGAGAAAATACACCTATATTTTTCTTTTTTCTCCTCTTATCATTGAATCCCAAATTTGCCCATTCGATTAACTTACGTAGAATTAGAGAGGGGGGGTATAGGAGATAGAAATAAGGCGCCACTCACTTTAAGGTTGGGTCCTCCTAGTGGGAAACAAACCGGAAATGTCTAAAGCGGGAACGATCTAGTCTAATCTAGTCACAGAAATAGACCACATAATATTATTAGGTTTATTCAAAAATCTTAACAAGATGGTAACGCGTGGTGGATTGAGCACCAGGAATGGGAACTGGCTGATACAGTTTCTGCTGGGACGTCAGTATCATCTTGGAAAAGATGAAGAGGAGACGAACGGGATCTATAGAGGCACAGAAAAGAGAATCGCCGAAATATCGACGAAACATCGGTGAAAGATTGTCGAAAAGAGGAGGAAAGAAAGATCGGTGGAAAAGAAGAAAGAAAGAGAACAAGAAAGGAAGAAAGAAATAAGAAAGAGGCTTGAAATAAACGCCCAAAATTAGTGACTGGTTTTGTCAATCTCGTACAGAAACAGATTAAATGCAGAACCTGATCTAAAACTCAAACTTTCATACAACGAACCAAATTTTTAATTTCTTTATTCCGCTAAGCAGATACAAATATACCACTGAGGATATTTTTCAATATCTGTATTATTGTATTTATTTTGTATTAATTATTTTTTGTAAGTTAATTATCACTTCAGTTTTAACAATGTTTGTCTAAAAATGTTTTACGATTGTTTTAGTTTTTCGTTAAACCCTGTTATTCAATATGGCAAATAAATTTTAATAACTCAATTTTACTGTTTCGTTTACTATTCCTGATGATTACACAGCAGGTTCGTCAATTTATTTCAGTTTTTAGAAGAGGTTCGCAAGAAAAAAAAAGTTGGGAACCGCTGGTCTAAATTGACCTTGCCTAAGATCTTGTGCGACACCTCTTTTTCTACATATTGTATAAATATACAATATGTGCGACTTCAGGTGTTTAATTAGTAGCATAGTATTGTTTTAAATCGAGGAAAATGCAAATACGAATCACTATCACCCTAAGTGGGTGATGATTATTTTTAAGTTATGTAAGTAATTTTTTATGATCAAATGTACCATACACAATAAACGCGATTTATATTCATTAGATGCCATTATTTTTAAAACAAGAGCCTACTTCGTGAATAACATCAGCTCATATGTAAATTAAGGACACCAACTAAAATAATTATTACAACAACAACAAATTTCCGATAATTTTAATTGGTGTTTTATTTCCTCTTACTAACTAGACACTTCTTAAAACAGAATTAAAAGGGTATATAAGTTATTTTTGGAGTACACGTGGTATCATGTCTCCAAAACTTTATTTATGATGACATTGTTTTGCCATTTAGGGCGTAAGCGAACAAAACATATAAAAAACGCCGGAAACAATTTCTTCTGCACCAACTACTACCGTTTTAATTTTAATAAATGGCCATTCACCACTAACTAGGTACCTTATACCCGTTATTTGAACACCCTCAGTTATTATACTTGTCTAACCACAATGTAATTTCCAAGAAAAAAAATATAATTGGAAATGTTCGTCCGCCACGTGACTAATACACCATCACCCCTAGTTTTTTCCGTAACACGAAAAAAGTTGAAAGAAAAAGTTGAAAAAGGCACACGTAAAGGTATTTAAGTACACGCAAAAGAAATTATGTTTACTTGAAGAGAGAGAGTTCGCCGAGCGTAAAAAATTCGGAAAGAAGAAAGTGAAAATATCGTCATGCTATTATAGATCGCCATACATAGCCCAATATGAAAAAAAAAGGTTCAGAATTCCTAACTTGTTGTTTCATGGTTGCAAATACGAGGGATGTTAAAAAAATATTTACCCTCTCTACAGGGTGTCTTTAAAATGATTGTACAAAATGCTATCGTAAATTTCTGTGGCTAGAATATGAGTATCCAGGGGCGGATTCAGCCTCTCTCTTTGTGGGGGGGGGGGGGCGGTGATATCACAAAGTGCAGTATGGCAAGCGAGAGTAAGTCATCGACGGGGGGAGGGAGATACCAGCAATATTCCCATTTCTAGTGTAAAAGGCAGGGTCAGGTCTATTTTTCTGAATTTGAAGCTCAAGAAGAGGGGGGGGGGCGATCACAACAAAAAACAAGCCAGCAGCATACACATTCCTAGTATAAGAGGCAGAACCAGGTCTATTTTCCTGAACTCACAGCTCTTAAGGGGGGGGGCTATCGCAAGAAAAACAAGTTGTCAACGAGGGAGGGGGAGTGCCAGCAGCATACACATTCCTAATATAAAAGGCAGAATCGGTTCTACTTTCCTAAACTCAAAGGTCTTAGGACGAGGAGGGGCGATCGCAAGCGTACATATTCCTATACTCTATTCAAAAACTAGAGAGAGCAATAAAACTGTTACCGAAACCTCCAACGTACTTGTTCCAGTATCGCAGGTAACTGAGGACTGCCGTGACTGAGTGATCCATCGAGATGTCGCCACTGTGTCTTGTCTACTGCTTTTAATTTTAGAATCTGTGAATGATGGTTTGTTCCTCGCAGATGACACTGCCATCATGGCAAGATCCACCCATCCCATGATGGTCAGCAGATACCTACAGGAAGAAATGAATCTAGTGAATGACTGGTTCATATCTTGGAAAATAGCGGTCAATCCCGACAGGAGTCAAGCACTCTTCCTGACTAAAAGAAGGAGACCACCGGGCGACACAATAGATATTGATGGCGAAGCCGTCGAATGGACGAATCAAGCCAAATATCTTGGAATAACACTAGATAGAGGACTGTGTTGGGAGAAACATACCACAGCTACGAGAAAGAAATATAAAATGGCAAGAAGACAACTATACCCTTTGCTAAACAGAAGAAGTAAAATGAGTCTAAGAACAAATTGATGATTATCAACACAGTACTTAGGCCTGTACTGACATACGGATCAGTAGCGTGGGGCCATGCTGCCGCAACGTACATCAAAAGGCTAGAAGCTCAGGAAAACATAGTCTTGAGAATGGCCTTAAACGCCCCGTGGTTCGTCAGGAACGAACAAATACGCAGAGAAATGAGATGGACTCCTCTACGAGAAGTCCTAAGACAAAGGGCTGCAAAAGCCTTCCAAACAGCTGAACACCATGATAATCCATTGATAAGACAATCGGCGGATTATAATCCGGAAGTAGAAGCTAGGAAACATAAAAGACCTAGACTCCAACTCTAGGCGAAGCAAACAGGAGACTCCAGAGGAATAGAAGACAAAGTGAAAGGGGCTTCATCGTACGCACTAGGGAGCCAAAAGCCCCTAGTCCAAATTGTGTGACACTGAGTGAATGAAATGCGAATGGTGTAGAGAGACAAACCTTGCAATTTATGCGAAATGCAAGGAAGTGCAAAGCAATAGGAGCAACGGCTCCTGGAGCGGAAACACCAAAGAGTGAGGACCCGAGTTTTATAAGACTATGGCCCGGAAACCAAAGGGACACTCACAGTGCACTTCTGTAGACCATAGCTTCACTATGGGAAGCAGAAGTTGATTGTGGGCACCCACAGTCCAGGGGGGGTTTTAGCCGGTAAGAATCCGGCACTACCCGCACATTTCGTGCGGGTGTCTATGCAAGATTACCCCTCCAAAAAAAAAGGTTTGTTCCGAACGTATTAGCGTGATGAGTCCCATGCTAGGACGAAACAGCGCTGTGGAAGCTTTCATGGAAGCTTCCAGTAATTACCTGACTGTGACAAATATTATGGGAAAGGTTCCGTCTAAGCTTAGACAGAACCTTTCCCATAATATTTGTCAGGGACATTGGGTAATTACTGAAAGCTTCTATAAAAGCTTTCACAAATATTGCTTGCGAGATTCCAATGTACTTTCGTGTAAGGTAATAAATACCAAGTTGAAACTTTCAGAACCTTATATGAGTCTTGTCTTACGCTTACAAAGAGTTTTAGGTTATCGTAAGTTTAGACGTTATCTTTCCATTAGTATTTGTCACGGTTATTAGGTAGTTACTGTAAAATTCCACGAACGCTTTCAGAAATATTGATAGAAAGATTATAGAAAGTTTCCGTATAAGGTTATATATACCAAGTAGAAACTTTTGGAAACGGACATGGATCTTGAAGTAAACTAAATATTTTATGTTATGCTTTCCTGAAATGTTATAGGAAGCTTAGACGTAATCTTTACGTTAGTATTTGTAGCGGACATTTGGTAATTACCGCAGGATTCCAAGAGAGATTTTTGTAAGGTTTCCAAACTTTTTCGAACGCTTGCTGAAACCCTGCTGCAATCTTTCATACTATGTGGGAAATAGAAAGAACAATTTTAGAATAAATGTGAGAGACCCTACAGCGAACGAAGAATCAAAAGCAGGACTACCTAAGTTGAAACGGAGTTAGGCCGAACATGTTGCCCGCTAAAACAGTATTAAATGAACCAAACCTGGAAGTCAGTGGAGACCACGTTCACACAAACATAGCGTCAAAAGACTTCAAAAACAGTATGACGACATTACAGGCAAAGCAGACCGATACTGGTATCAAATAGCCTCATATCAGAAATTATGAAAAAGGAAAGGGGACTGTGATAGATTGCTGAAGGAAAAAGGTGTAATCAAATAAAAAAGGAACATTTTTTTTATACTCATTAAAGAATGATTGCTCCATCATATATCAAAATAAGTATAGGGTAAAACAATTTAGATGGAGTCATGAAATCATAAAAGATAATTCAAGAAGTGGATACCTTCGAACGCAACCAATCCTGATGTTTGCAGGAAAATGGATACAGTAGTTCTCGAAGATCATCGCTTGAGATTATTTACTATTGCTAAAATATTAAATATATCTGAATCACGCATTTCGATCATTCTAAATGATAATTTAGAAATAAGTAAAGGTAAGATGAGGTCGGAAATTTGTGACTCCTAAATAAACATTGCTTAGGCAGCAAATTTTTCAAAACCATTTAAGTTTTTTGGATAAAGTCCCTGACTTTTATCTAAGATAGTGGTGAATGATAAGATTTGAGTACATCGCTGGGATTTAAAGTCAAAATTACAGTACCTAAGAGGAATTTAAAAAGATTTGGCTAAATATATCCACACATTATCTTCGACTGTAAATCTCATAGGTATTGTCTTTTAAGACCAAGCAGGGGCGGTTTTTGTTAGATACATATCCAAGAGAACTACTATTATATACTGTAACTAGCGACCCGCCCCGGCTTCGCACGGGTGCAATGCTGATACTAAATACACTACAGAAAAACTGTGACTATTTATTTTATTTTTACAACAATTATTACATCGGCCTCCGACGCGCTATTTATAGGCACGCTGCCGCCGCCCCGGTCGGCCAGTACCGCCGCAAGCGCTACTTCCCGCAATTTTAAATCTGTAATATCTTCGAAAATATTCATTTAAATCTTGTGCTGTAAAGGACCATATAGATCTATATTAAATCAACAATGTATTTAAGCTATTTAATTGGATAAGGATTAATGCTGTATTGGTTAAAATCGCTTCAAAATTTGCCATTATTTGTCGTAAAAAGTAAATGACAAAAAAATGTTATTGTGGGATATCCATGAGAGATAGACATATACCATCGCGGAGTTTTCTGTAGACCTTTTCAATGTGTACAAATAATTAGTACATTATTTTGATAAATCTCGTAGGGTTCAGCCTGCGTTTGCAATGTAAGCGGAAAAAAATATGATAATTAACGACATCACATTAGAAACCTCAAAAATAACAGTATTTCTCCACTATTTAATGGATGTTATTATACATATAAACCTTCCTCTTAAATCACTCTATCTATTGAAAAAAACCGCATCAAAATCCGGTGCGTAGTTTTAAAGATTTAAGCATACAAAAGGACATAGGGACAGAGAAAGCGACTTTGTTTTATACTATGTAGTGATACATTAAGAAAATTTCGTACAGTTGTTGAAAAAAAAAACCTCAGAGAATGCCATATTGCAAACGATATTCAATCGAAAGAAGAAATTGATGTATATTTTATTAAAGACCAAAAGGACAATTTTTTTTTCTAATGAAACGAAGTAATTGCGGAGCAGAAGCCGCAAGTGAGTTGAAGCTAAAAATATTTCGTTCCAATATTAATTTATCTTTGGTTTTGTTATAGGAAAAAAAACACTAGTATTCCTGAATTCTTACAATCTTCAAAGAGAAATAAAGAAGACTGTAAGGCCTTTGTGTAGCCTTTATGAAAATTACTTTTCAAAGTGTGCGAGATGGTTCATATATATTTTTCACTATAGAAAATCAGGTCTTTACTTACAGAGAAAATTTATTTTTAGCTTAAGTTTTTTTCTTACAAAAAAAACTGTACTGAAGTTGGGTTCAATTGATAAAAATCCATTAAAACTATATATTTTTCATATGACTTATTTGCCATAGTATAACGGTTGATATAATCATTATAAGTATATTACATGGAATAAAAGGTTGTGGTTCCTATATCAATAATTCCAACAAGATTGCCAGATTGCTCCGAAAATCAAACATTTGGACAATTTTCAACACATATAAGAGAGTTCGACAATGTTTGAATTCTCCAAAGGAAGCAGTTCCGTTTAGGCGTTTACAAGCTACCTTGCTCTTATGGTAAAGTGTATGTAAGTGAAACAGGACGGTCTATATCCACTAGGCTTAAAAAATATGAAAGATGTATAAAAAAGAAACAAATTGTACAATCTGCAGTAGCTGAACACCAGCATTGCTCAGGTCATACTTTTAATGTAAAAGAAACTAAGGTGTTAGCATCAGTGTCAGATTTCTTTACACGTAATTTATTAGAGAATTAATCGAAATTTGTAAATATCCAAATAATATTAATAGAGATACAGATTACAGTCTGCATCACACGTGGAAATCGATTGTAACGCTGGATCAAGGTTCGCTGAGCTCCAGTCGGGCATAAATACCGAACTATTGCTCTTCGATAGTCATTTAATATTCTAATCACGTGGAGCAAAGATCCTTGAAGATGCCTCGTGCAATAGTAGGCGAAACGACGAAAAATAATTCCAATTTGACACGTTTTAAACCCAAGAACCTTGACTTTCACTTGACCAAAGCCGTGAGAGCTCTCGTTTTTTAATAGTTAAATAATTTGACCCGAATGTGTAAACAATATTTTACAATATTTCTTTTAGTACTGGCGTCTTTATTCTAGCTTTTTGTCCTTTTTTATATCGTCTTCCTTCAATGAAATAAGTATAACAGTGCATAAAAATCGAGCAGAAAAAGAAATACCACTGAATAAAGCAAAACTTTGAAGGCGACTTCCAAGTCTGGCCAAGTTGTGACATCAAAAAACAAGTTTAGCAGCATTTAAATCTAAAAAAGCATTAATTAAAGTCTTCCAAAGATATAGAATTTGATTAAACATTTCTCGCTTCTTGCTTTTGATTTATGACAGCCTGAATCTCCAGAGGAAAATTATGGAAGAAAAATGTATAAATGTTAGATATTAATTTGTGAGATTTATGACGTCGAACGAATGCTTCAGATCTGAACTTTTAACGTTTTAATTAGAAAATAAAACAAGTTGTATCAGAGATGGTCTGCCATTGTCGTGAATAGATTAACATTTTTTAATTGGATATATTTGTTACGGGCACAACGGTGCTTCCTCCTGTTATAATAAAGTATTTTCGGTAATTTATAACTAAAACTAGAAAAGGCTTATTTAATAAATCAGTTTTAATAAAACTCGTTAGTTAAACTTACACAACATATTTTACAGGATATTACCAGTATAACTATCAGAAGCTTACATACATTTTTTATAAAAAAAATTCGACTGACTTCTAAAAATGCGCTAAAAAGGGCAAAATAACTATAGATTTTTAAATAACCTGATAAAATGTGATTCGCATAAACGGATTAAAAATACTTTATCTGTAATTGCTTTCTTACCATAATCTGTATATATTAGTCTATTCAAGAACTAGAGAGAGTAATAAAACTGTCATCGAAGCCTCTGACGAACCTACTCCAGTGCCGCAGGTAACTGAAGATTGCCATAAATCTAATTATATTTAAATATTATAAGATTTTATAAGTTTACTGCAACAATAAAAATTCTCATAGTTCAGTTTAATTTCTCTCAGTGAGCAAAGTACACTTTACGGTATGTCCTTAGAAATTAATCTTGTTTGTACTTATTTTAATATATTATTTGAGATTAGTGAGATACCCAAAAGATATGGCTTCCACCTCAACATTTATTCCAAAATCGTTAAACTAGGGAATTTTTTCCTCAGCGAAAAAGTTATTGAGATGAATGTTTATGATGCCTTAAGACACCAATATCCAGATAATAATGTTAAAAGCTCTGTTGAGATGTGTTCCAAAATGACAGGAATTGGAAAATCTACTATGTACCGAATATTGAAGGGAAAAAAACGACTGGAATTGTTAGTGAAGTTTCAAAATTAGAGATGTAACTGAACTTTTGAAAGATTTTTTTGAATAAAATTATTACGGAAAATTGAAAAAAATGTATGGACCATTTAATAAAAGAATAAAAAAAATGTGAAAACTCAATCACATGATCGATGAGAGAGCGAACCAATTATAATTAATTTGAGCGAAGATAGCTCCACTGACTTTGATTACGAATTACATACGTAGTGTTTACACAATTATTATTTAAATTTTTGTTTGTGTTATATTTTATTATTTAATGTTGTTCACATATTTTTTAAATATTTTTATTTTAGTGTGTCTCAATCTCTAATTTTATATATATATATATATATATATATATATATATATATATATATATATATATATTTAATTCCAATTAGCCCTAATTTTTTTATTATTTTATTATTGTATTTGTGTGTTTTTTTTAAGCGTGTAAAATTAACACCTTTGTTTTATTTTTTTGAGACTATCGGAATTCTATATAATAAAGTAAATTAAATTAAGATGTCAGCACAGTAGAAATAAAAATAAGTAGGTTAACTATAACATATAAAAATTAATTACATTTGAATCCCATTTTAGTATTTAATCGTAATTCTGCGGATGGTTTAAGAAATAAATAGACTAAAACGTCCAATACAGTAAAAGTGTTTTTAGTTAATAATAAAATGTCCGATTTAGAAGTCGGTTCAATTTTTTTTATAAATATTTTAGTTTTGAATTCATTGTGATATCCATAAATTATTTGAACTAAGTACTAAACGAGATTAGTATACCTCGCAATGACTGCAAGGTGGCAAAAAGTACCCATTTATTCCAAAGTTGTAAATCACCCTAAAATAAATCACTAAAAATTCTTTGATTTTTAGAGTTCCCAATATCAGTGAAATTGTGCCAAACAAATATTTATTTTGTCACAGTAAATCCACTATCTTAAATTTCAAATTAATTTTAAATTGGTAATATAGACCCCAAAACCTTTCAATGTCGATATTTATAGAAATTAAATTTCTTTGCCCGATATATTTTATACTGCATATTGAGTTTGTATACGCCCAAGAAACCTGCAATAATCAAGTATCTTATCAACCTTATACCTGTAAAAAATTAATTTCGTATTTGTAATGCACCAACCCGAAAACCCCCTAATACCAAATTTGAAAAAATGCGAATAAGGTAAAATTTTTAAATCACCATATTAGATCCGCCATATTGAATTTCAAAAAAAAAATAATTTTAACTTGTTAATCTAATCTAAATCTAAACCTTTCACAGCCCCCTAGTACCAGTTTTGGAAGCAATCGGGAAATTTAAAATTTCCAGACCGTCATATTGCATCTGACATAATTGCTATTTACATCCTCAAAAACAATTCAGTTCTACCTTTGAACAAAATCAAAAAATGTAAAAATTTTTGTCCGCTATATTGAATTCCCCATATTGAATCTTGAAAAAATGTTTTTCAATTCATAATTTACACCTTCAAGAACTCCCTATATCACTTTTGGAGAAAATCGAAAAATGTAAAATTTTTAGGACGCCATATTGAATCCGCCAGTTTTTCAAAAAATATTTTAAATTCGTATTTAACACTAACAAAAAATCCGAAATACTGATTTTAGACAAAATAGAAAGATGCAGAATCTTTAATCTGCCATCTTGGATCCGCCATATTTAATTTTTTTAAAACAATTTCAGATTCGTAATGCGCGATCCTAAAAACACCCCCATACCAATTTTAAAAAAAATTGTACCCCATTAACTGTTTATCCGCCATATTGGATACGGTATATTGAATTTTTAAAAAATAATTTCAGATTCGTTATGTGCGAGTCTGAAAACTCCCACATACCAATTTTGAAGAAAATTGTACAAAATTAAATATTTTTGTCCGCCATATTGAATCCACCATATCGAATTTTCTTAAAATAATTTCAGATTCGTTTTGTACAACCTTGAAAATTCCCTCATATCAATTTTGGAGAAAATCGGACAAAATTAATTTTTTTGGCCACCATATTATCCGCTCCATCTTGGATTTTACTGCATCAATTTCATCCAAAAAAATATGGGACCACCGCAGCAACTTCCTGAACATAACGTAAAAAATTTCATTCCAATCGGTGCCGCTGTTTCGGCATAATCGGTGTATATACATAAAAGAAAATACCTAGTCGACGAATTGAGAACCTCCTTCTTTTAGAAGTCGGTTGAAAATTACACAGAGTAATTAAACTAACTTTTTGGAGTAGTCTCAATATCTTTAGTTTAATTTTGCAGTTGCAACTCTAATCTGCTTCATGGGGCGTTCAGATCTCTACACTATTTTATTTAATAACAAAACTTGTATAGAATATTATAGAGAATTTAAAGTAAATTTAAGAAAAAATGTAAAATAAGTTCTATTTATTTTTTCGTTTTACAATCTTAATAAACAGCTAAAACAATAATATACAAAGAACTTTAAGAATGAAACATCAAAATTTCGTTTCCCATGACCAGGGACTGTTGCCGCGGTCTGAGTGGTTCTTTTTTCTCATTTAAGTTTAGTTTTAACATCTGCTGCAGGTGGTGGATGTTATTTTAACTCAGTTACGAAGGTTCTCCACCCGGGGTGCTACTGTTTTTATAAATAGATCATTTGGTGGCTAAGAAAGGATTCTTTATTAATATTTTTTGTCTTAAAGGTTTAATTATGGATGTTATCTCTGTTTGGTTTGTCTATTATGAGATTAAGATGCTACAATAGATTTAATTTCGTTTCCTTTGATGGATGAGTATTAAAAAGGTTTTTTGTAAGGGTATAAACAAGTTTTTTCTTTAATTTGAAGTGTAAAAAAGGTCCATATAAAAGCTTTTATTTGTCGATAAGAATTAAAGAAATTATAAGTAATTAAATAATTAACCCATATACGAAAAAAAACGATTCTACATTTTCGATTTTGTCTAAAATAATTATTTAGGGATTTTTGTTAGTATTGATTACAAATTCAAAATATTTTTTGAAAAACTCAATCTAGCGGATTCAATATGGTGTCCTAAAAATTTTACATTTTTCGTTTTTCTCCAAATCTGATGTAGGGGGTTTGTAACTTATGAATTTTTTCAGGATTAAATATGGCGAAAACAACGTAGCGGAAAAAAAAAATTACATTATTCGATTTTGTTCAAATGTAGAACTGAATCGTTTTGGAGGATGTAAATAACGAAAATAAAATTATTTTAAAAAAATCTAATATGTCAGATGCAATATGACAGTCTAGAAATTTTAAATTTCTGAATTTTATCCAAAGTGGTACCAGGCGGCTTTAAAGGGTTTAGATTAGATTTCAAATTTGGTATTAGGGTTTTTTTTGGTGTGTATTACGATTATGAAGTTAATTTTTTAAAACTACTAGGTTAATAAGATACACTACGAGGGACTGAAAATTTTACATTTCCCGATTTTGTTTAAAATTGATATTGCGGGGTTCCTGGAGCGTACACAAACTCAATATGCAGTATAAAATATATCGGCCTAAGAAATTTACGTCTCAAGTTCTTAAAATATCGATATTGAAATGTTTTGAGGCCTATATTACCAATCTAAAATTAATTTGAAATTTAAGATAGTGGATTTGCAATGACAGACTAAATATTTGTTGTACACAATTGCACTGGTATTTGGAGAACTCTAAGAAACAAACAATTTTTAGTGGTTCATTTTAAGGTAATTTAGAACTTTGGATGAAATGGGTACTTTTTTGCCACCTCGGAGTCAATGCGAGGTACACTAATCTCAATTAGTACTTAGTTCAAATAAAATATGGATATCATAATGAAATCAAAACTAAAATCCGAAAAATAAAATTTTTATAAAAAAAAATTGAACCGACTTCCAAAAGTACGCTAAAAAGTGAAAAATAACTATAAATTTGTATTTGAAATTGAAATTTTTAAAGGCGGCGCTAAGTTATTTCTAAATGAAACAAATAACTATTAATATATACAAATTTTAGTAAGAAAGGAATTACAAATAAAGTATCTTTAATCTGTTTATTTAATTTATAGTTATTTTTCACTTTTTAGAGCACACACAGCAGAGAGGAGTTCAATTTTTTTTATAAAAATTTTATTGATACAATTTTTTCAGTGCATGAGCATATTTAATTTTCCTTTACCTATTTGTTTTAATAAAATGTAAACGTTTTGAGAGCTAATAAAAAATATATTTCCTTAATTTAGCTTTTCATTTCTGCTTAATTACTCATTTAATATAGCGAGACCTTTGTCCAAAAATAGCCGGTTTATTAATAACACGAACATTATCGATCGCTGTATTATCTCTAGCAGTCGCAGCCAAAACTCAACATCAAGGTCCCATGGTGTAATGGTTAGCACTCTGGACTCTGAATCCAGCGATCCGAGTTCAAATCTCGGTGGGACCTGTCAGCTTTTTTTTTTTTTTTTAATTACATTTATATTTTAAATATTCATTATCTTCAAGTCTTAATTATACTGTAATCTACCTAATCCATTTTTTCCTTCAAGAAATAAATTACTTTAAGAATTAATATATATATTGTCATTTAACACACAATTTATATATATATATATATACTGCGAAAATATTCTTTTCTGTGGTAATTGAATCATTAAAAATGGCCATCATTACATTATTATTCCTTTTTGTATTATAAGAAATATAATAATACCCTCCTAAATAAAAATACGACCATCATTAGTAACCCTCTTTGTCACAAAGTCACCTTCATCAAGAGCTCTTATTTTCACCCTTCAGATAAAACAGAAACTGACATTTACAGGGACAAAAGAACGAAGAAAATTATATACTCCGCTGCACAGGTTCGCGGGGACGGTATATATATTCTAATAAAGAGTTGTTTTGAAAATTTCGTGTTATGTTTTCTAATAACCCAATTAGCTAAAATGGGTAAATTAGGTATAATTAGTAATGATGCTGTGATATTTGTCAAATGGCAGCTTGTTAATTAGTGTTTTTGTTTGATCCTTTTGAATTGAGTTTAACTGATGAATATCAATAATTATTGGCTGGTAGATGGTAAAATTAAATGCTATTTATTTGTTTTCAGCTTTTGTTAATAAAAATATTCTTTGGAAGTATCAGGTTTAAATTGCAATTAACACAAAATGATGCCAAAATATGCATGGTGCAAATTTTAAATATTTTCTTTGAATAATGTAGATGACTGAATGCAAAACAAGAAGTAGGTAGAATAGCAGAGGTTAAGAAGTTTTTTCAGTTAAGCAAAAATATTCTGGACGTCGAGAAATTTTTTCTTAGGTTGTGTTTTTAGAGTATTGCAGAATGGTGGATACCGGTAACATGACTTATAATAATACATCTCTATAAAGTTTTAGATAGAGGTAGTAAATTTCTAGAAAATGATTTCCATTAAATGAAATCTAGGAAAAGACCTTTTGTTGAAAATAATGCGTTGCATACTTTCTATTTTCAAGTCGTCAAATACTATTTTAGTATTAATTCTCTGCAATTTTTCTTCAGTTTTTAATACTTTTTAACCGACTTCTAAAAGAAGGAGGTTCTCAATTCGTCGACTATGTATTTTTTTATGTATGTACACCGATTACTCCGGAACGACGGCACCGATTTGAATGAAATTGGGTTGCTGTGGTTGTCCCATATTTTTTTTGGATGAAATTGGTGCAGTAATATCCAAAATGACGCTGACAATATGGCGTCAAAAAAAAATTAATTTTTTCTTCAAAATTAGTTTGGGGAAATTTTCATGGTCGTACACAACGAATTTGAAATTATTTTTTAAAAAATTCAATACGACGGATCCAATATGGCGGACAAAAAATTTAATTTTGTCCTACTTTCTCCAAAATTGATGCGGGGGAGTTTTCGGGGTCGAACATAACGAATCTAAAATTATTTTAAAAAAATCCAATATGGCGGACGAAAAAATCAATTTTGTCCAATTTTCTCCAAATTTGGTATGGGACAGTTTTCGGGGTCGCACATAATGAATATGGAATTATTTTTTAAAAAAATCAATATGGCGTATCTAATATGGCGCATAAAAAATTAATTTTGTCCAATTTTTTTCAAAATTAATATGGGGGAGTTTTGGGATCACACATTACGAATCTGAAATTATTAAAAAAAAATGAAATATGGCGGATTCAAGATACAAATTCAATATGAAGTATAAAATATATCAGGCTATGAAATTTACCTTTCGGGTTCTTTAAATATCGATCAGTTCTCAGCGAGTAACGAGACGAACCGCACTTGAAAATGCCAAATGAGATTTTGGCGAAACGTCGTGAAAACGATTTTTTGAACGAACGGATTGAAACCCGGAATAACCAAACTATTCATTCTACCATCCGTGAAAATCTACGATGTAACATATATATATATATATATATATATATATATATATATATATATATATATATATATATATATATATATATATACATATATGAAATAACGCCAATTCTCTGGAAAAAGAAGTAGCAAACATTAAATTCGATTTACAACAGAATGGATGTCCTTTAAAATTAATTGACGATGCTACATATAACTTAAGAGCAACGACAACTGGACAGCAAGAAACACATTCTTTCTTCACAATTCCGTACATTACGATAACCTTAGAGAAAATAAATTTCCAGCAGTATAAATATGCCCTTTAAATCAAGAAATGCACATTTAGCGTATTTAACAAAAACAAAACCATCAACTACCGAGAGGGAAAAATGTGTTTAAAAAGTTCCATGTGAGTGTGGTGAAATGCGTGGGTGAAAATGGAAAACGTCACGACCAAGTATTGCAGAACACGTTTGGGATAAACAACACCATATAAAATGGTCTAACGATGCGGCAATATATATGGAACCCAACAATAAAAAAAGGAAAGTTATAGAAGCAGCTTACATTAAAAATAATAATGGAATCTTGAGTAAACCTAGTGTTAACATACATAATCTATGTCAACTACCACTTTGTAACATCAAATCATTGAGGTGTGGTACTGTGAAGCAAAACTTTGCGCTTCAATGTACACAGCTCCTAAATAAGATCGTAGCGTTAAGACAAAACATTTAAGTTTATACTTGATAATGATTAGAGATACAACCTAATCGAAATGTCGTAAAAAATAAACAAAAATAAAGACTATGCAAATCCAACAACCATATTTTAGTCGATCTTCAACATTGTCTACAACCTTCAAACAAACGGCAGAAAATATTGCTTTAACTATGTAACAGAATATTGTATCTATTTTTTTCAAAAAAAGTTTTTCTAACTTTAAAGTTATCGAAAACGCACTATCTCACGATATTCATCCATTACACGATTCTTTCTACAAGATAAAGCTTCTATCTCCGGATATAAAATAGGAAAACATGAAAGTGAATATGTCTATAACGCGACACGTCGTCTGAGCAGTTTTCTGTGTTTTCGTTCTGTGACATGTGATGCGTCTACGTCACATCGCTCTTTATGGCGAATGGGAAATTTGATATATTGTTATGAGTGAGGGATTTGATGCAGAAAATAATCGACGAAAAGCTGCATGTCACTGGAAATTGTTTACAGTTATTTGTCAAACAGAATAGAAAAAGGATTAAATCGATTTTTTTTTGCAGCGCGAGGTAAAATGAAATGAATTGGCGAAATTTTTTTATTATTATTTTTAAATCATATCAAACCATTTATTTCTTAAATATAAGACCATATCACTACATAGTATAAAACAAAGTCGCTTTCTCTGTCCCTATGTCCCTTTGTATGCTTAAATCTTTAAAACTATGCACCGGATTTTGATGCGGTTTTTTTCAATAGATAGAGTGATTCAAGAGGAAGGTTTATATGTATAATAACATCCATTAAATAGTGGAGAAATACTGTTATTTTTGAGGTTTCTAATGTGATGTCGTTAATTATCATATTTTTTTCCGCTTACATTGCAAACGCAGGCTGAACCCTACGAGATTTATCAAAATAATGTACTAATTATTTGTACACATTGAAAAGGTCTACAGAAAACTCCGCGATGGTATATGTCTATCTCTCATGGATATCCCACAATAACATTTTTTTGTCATTTACTTTTTACGACAAATAATGGCAAATTTTGAAGCGATTTTAACCAATACAGCATTAATCCTTATCCAATTAAATAGCTTAAATACATTGTTGATTTAATATAGATCTATATGTTCCTTTACAGCACAAGATTTAAATGAATATTTTCGAAGATATTACAGATTTAAAATTGCGGGAAGTAGCGCTTGCGGCGGTACTGGCCGACCGGGGCGGCGGCAGCGTGCCTATAAATAGCGCGTCGGAGGCTGATGTAATAATTGTTGTAAAAATAAAATAAATAGTCACAGTTTTTCTGTAGTGTATTTAGTATCAGCATTGCACCCGTGCGAAGCCGGGGCGGGTCGCTAGTATGATAATAGTTGAAAAAAAAGGTCAAAATATAAAATTAAAACTACAAATAAAGAACAATATATACTTATATAACTAGAAATAACATATAAACTAATACACTAACTAAAATTCTTGCATATTATAACAGTTCTTTTCCAACAAATATTTTTTTTGAACGTTTTTAAAGTATTGTAAAATTATCACCAATCCTAATATCATCTTTTTTACGATCTATAAAATAAATATATTTTTGGATTGCGTTTGATACTTAGTGGAACTCCATATCATTAAATATAACGTAGTAAAACTCGATATTTACTTAAAAATTCCACTTTAATTAAGACTTGTAAAAAAAAATTAACCGACTTCTAAAAGTGCGCTAAAAAGTAAACAACAATTATAAATTTTATATAAAATTGAAATTTTTGAACTCCGCCATATCGAATCCGCCATATTGAATTTTCTAAAATTAATATCAGATTCGTTGTGTACGACCCTAAAAATTCCCCCATACAAATTTTGGAAGAAAATTTTGGATTTTACTGCATCAATCTCGTCGGAAAAAAATATGGGACCACCGCAGTAACTTCCTGAATATAACGTAAAAAATTTCATTCAAATCGATGCCGTCGTTCCGGAGTAATCGTTATACATACATAAATAAATATATATATATATATATATATATATATATATATATATATATACGCGACGAATTGAGAACCTCCTTCTTTTAGAAGTCGGTTAAAAAGATATATATATATATATATATATATATATATATATATATATATATATATATATATATATATAGTCGGTTTATAACGTCCTTCTACGTCTTCCGATTTCCAGTCGCCACTGATCCCGATCTTGCAAAGATCGTTATCCAGTTGCCTTATCCTGATTTCTTCGTCAATTCCTCCTCTCCAACTTCTTCTTGGTCTTCCTGATTTCCGTCTTCCTCGTGGTTTCCATTCTAATATCTGCTTTGGGAGCCGTTCTTCAGGCATCCTTTGAACATGTCCATACCACGTAAGTTGTTTAATTTTAATGTCGTCCACTATGTCATGTGTAACTCCCATAATCTCCTTAATTCTTTCGTTGGTCACTCTATCTATCCTTGATTTACCTGCCGCACGTCTCCAGTAGTCCATTTCAGTAGCTCTTAGTTGACCCTCCGTCCTCTGTTTGATTTGCCACACTTCGCTGCTATATGTGATAATACTTTTTACTATCGTATTAAATATTCGATGTTTATTAGTTTTTGATACCTGCTGGTCCCATAGAATTCCGTTCATCATAGCTATAGCTCTCCTGCCTTGAGTGCTCCTTTCCTTTATTGCTTTATCCAGTGTACCATCATTTGTTATTTTTAACCCTAAGTATGTGTAACTCTCGCATTTTTTAATACATTGCCCATCCTCCAATTTAAGATCTTGCTGAATCCCTCCAATACACATGTATTCGGTCTTTTTTATGTTAACCTCCAGACCCCTCTTGTTATATTCTTCGATTAACTTCTTTGCCATGTAGTTGAGGTCATCGTACTCCTGAGCCACCACTATTTGGTCATCTGCGAAGCATAAGGTGTACAGCGTATTATCGTTTAATGGAATACCCATAGCACTACATTTCCTTTTCCATGGTTTAAGTACTTGTTCTAAATATATTTTAAACAATGTGGGTGATAGGCAACATCCCTGCTTAAGTCCTCGATTAACTTTAAATCCGTTCGACATTTGATTTTCCAATTTTACATGTGCATTACTATTTTCATAAAGGTTCTTGACAGCTTTAATAAGGGTCGCACTTATATTTGTTTTCTCGAGGGCTTGCCATAAGCGATTTTGTGGTACACTGTCATAAGCTTTTTTAAGATCCACGTACAAAAGATGAACTTCCTGATTGTAAGCCAGCTTCTTTTCGATTACTTGGGTGATAGAAAACAGATGGTCCATAGTGGATCTTCCTGCTCTAAATCCGGCTTGTTCCTCGGCCTCCATGTCTTGGTATTCCAGTTCTATCTTTTCCTTTATTACTTTCCCGTATATTCGGCTTAAGGTACTCGTAACGGCTATACCTCTGTAATTTTCACATTCATCCCTTCTTCCTTTTTTGTGTATGGCGGAATTAGTGAAGTTTTCCATTCGCTGGGTACCGTGCTTCCATTTAGGCATTTCTGAAATAAATTCGTCATCTGTTCATACAGCTTTCTAGTTCCGTATTTTATCAACTCTGCTGGGATATTACCGGGCCCTGGTTAAAAAGATCAAAATATAAAACTAAAACTACAAATAAGGGAAAATATATACTAACATAACTACAAATAACATATCAACTAAGAAATTAATTAAAATTCCTGCATATTATAGCAGCTCTTTTCCAACAAATATTTTTTTGATGGCTTTTTAAATATTGTAAGATTATCAACGTGCTTCATCATCACTTGGGCGATTAAAAAATTTATAATCTGTAAAATAAATATATTTTTGATATTCGGCGGATCTGTGGAATTCGGGCAATATAATTTTGTCCGATTTCTTTCAAAATTGATATGGGGGAGTTTAAAAAGATTAAACATATATTATTCGTAATTGTTTTTTTACCATAATTTGTATATATTAGTAGTTATTTATTTCATTTAGAAATAATTTGGCGCCAGAAAGAGGAGAAAATCGAAAAATGGAAAATTTTTAAGACGCCATATTGAATCCGCCAGATTCAGTTTTTCAAAAAATATTTTACAAAATCGAGAGATGTGGAATCTTCAATCCGCTATCTTAGATCCACCATATTTTTTTTTAAATAATTTCAGATTCGTAATGTGCGATCCCAAAAACTTCCCCATATGAGTTTTGAAAGAAATCAGACAAAATAAATTTTTTATTCGCCATGTTGAATTCTTTAAAAATAATTTCAAATTTGTTATGTGCGACCGCGAAAACTCCCCCATACCAATTTTGGAGAAAATCGGACAAAATTGACTTTTTCCTTCGTCATATTAGATCCGCCATATTGAATTTTTAAAAATGTATTTTAGATTCGTTATGTGCGACCCCGAAAACTCACACAAATTTTGAAGAAAATCGGACAAAATTAAATTTTTTGTCGGCGATATTAGATCCGCCATATTGAATTTTTTAAAATTAATTTCAGATTTCTTATGTACGACCCCGAAAATGCCCTCATACCAATTTTAGAAAAAATAGAACAATATTAATTTTTTGGCAACCATATTGTCAGCGCCATCTTGGAATTTACAGCACCAACTTCGTCCAAAAAATTATGGAATCACCGCAGCAACTTCCTGAACATAACGTAACAAATTCATTCAAATTAGGGCCGCCGTTCTGGATAATTGATGTACATATATAAAAATAAAATTTTTATAAAAAAAATTGAACCGACTTCTAAAAGTGCTCTAAAAAGTAAAAAATAAATATAAATTTTTAAATGAAATTGAAATTGTTGAAGTCGGCGTCAAACTAACACCTAACAAAATGTGATTCGCATAAACAGATTGAAAATACTTTATTTGTAATTGCTTTCTTACCATAATTTGTATATATTAGAGCTTATTTATTTCATTTAGAAATAATTTGGCGCCGACTTCAAAAATTTCAATTTCATATAAAAATTTATATTTATTTTTTACTTTTTAGAGCACTTTTGGAAGTCGGTTCAATTTTTTTCATAAAAATTTTATTTTTCGATTTTTAGTTTGGAACTAATTTTGATATCCATAAATTATTTGAACTAAATACTCACTGATATTAGTGTAACTCGAAATGACACCAAGGTGGCAAAAAAATACCCATTTTATCCAAATGTAAATCACTATAAAATGAACCACTAAAATTTCTTTAATTCTTAGAGAAAAATAGTTTTAAATTCATAATTTACACCCTCAAGAATCTCCTATATCAGTTTTGGAGAAAATTGAAAAATGTAAAATTTTAAGGACGCCATATTGAATCCGCCAGATTGAATTTTTTAAAAATATTTTGAATTCGCAATTACCAGTAACAATTCCAACAATATTCCCCAATATTGATTTTAGACAAAATCGAGACATAAAATCTTTAATCCGCCATCTTGAATCTGCCATATTTATTTTTTTTAATAATTTGAGATTCGTAATGTGCGAATCCAAAAACTTCCCCATATCAATTTAGAAAAAATCAGACTAAATCAATTTTTATCTGCCATATTGGATATGCCATATTGAATTTTTTAAAAATAAATTCAGATTTGTTATGTGCGACCCCGAAAACTTCCCCGTATCAATTTTCGAAAAAATCGGATTTTTTCATCCGCTATATTGGATCCGCCATACTGAATTTTTAAAAAATAATTTTAGATTCGTTATGTGCCACCTCGAAAACTTGCCCGTACCAATTTTGGAGAAAATCGGACAAAATTAATTTTTTGTCTGTCATATTGGATCCGCCATATTGAATTTTTTACAGATATTCTGGATTCATTATGTGCGATCCCGAAAACTCCCCTATACCAATTTTGGAGAAAATCGGATAAAATTAAATTTTTTTGTCCGCCATACTGGATCCGCCATATTGAATTTTTTTAAAATAATTTCAATTTCGTTGTGTAAAACTCCGAAAATTTCACCACACCAATTTTGGAGAAAATCGGACAAAATTAAATTTTTGGCCGCCATATTGTCAGCGCCATCTTGAATTTTACTGCACCAATTTTGTTCAAAAAAATATAAGATCACCACAGCAACTTCTTTTATATAACGTAAAAAATTTCATTGAAATCGGTGCAGCCGTTCCGGAGTAATCGGTGTACATACATAAAAAAAAAATACATAGTCGACGAATTGAGAACCTCCTTTTTTTAGTAGTCGGTTAAAAAAGGATATTATAGTCAGTGACTGTATTCTGGAAGTAAGGGAATATAGAACAACGTTATAATCTTAACAACTACTTTTTTAAACGGCAATCATTTTACCAACGAGATTTCGTGTATAGCTTTACAAAGAAATTAATTTCCCATGTAACAATTCATTGTTTAGCATACAACTTCGACAAAAGCCAGACTTGCCCTACCGTGAGTAACGATGAATATTGCCTTTGAAAATATTATTTTAGCGTATTTTAATATTTATTAAACTTCATCCTGAATTCAGATTTCCACGTAGGTTTAAAAAGGATTGTGTGCAACAGTATTGTATGCTAAAATAAGTGTTTTGTCAAGTAATTTTGTTGACTTTGGTTATCCATTGTGTACCAGCATGACGTGCCGTATTTATAAAATAAATTTTGCATATTAAAGCTTATTCATTAGGCGGAATAGAGAAAAATGCAATTTTCATTTAAATTAAACAAAATTCATAAAATTGCAGTAAAAATAAATTAACAGCTGTTTTATATTGCAATTAATTTTATAATTCTAGAAGTTGGCCCTGCAGGAGCTGAAAGAGTTGTTTTAAAGTAATTCTAGGTGGATTGTTATTATTTCTATATCTATTAATTGGTATTTTATTTAATTTTTGCTTTAGTTAGATATTTCTGTGAGTAGATTGAACGTATTTTCTAAAACTTTAATTCAATAAATTTGTAATTTGGCCGAGACTCCAAAAAAAAAAAATGTTAGACGAACCAGTAAATCAACACTTTTAAAGTTAATTTAAATAAAAGACTTCATAATCTACTTTTTGTTGTTTAGTGCAATTTTTCAAAATTTTTGAAAAATATAGTTCTTTTAACAATGTTACGCGAATGTGTGAAAAACATGTAAAATAGAATAGAAAGAGAAAAGTTTTCATTGAGGTTAACAGAAAAAAAGCAACAGATGAAGAAAAGACATACAAGCGTTATAAAGTTTGTTAATTGTTAATTTGTTTTTAGTCTTTTCGGTTTTTAATCTCCTTGGAATAAAAATATTTTAAAAGAATCCTCTATAATACACTATACAACTAGTGACGTGGAGGGATGGGAGCCAGAGGGATCGATTGTCCCCTCTCCCACCGCTGTTGATCAGTACCAGCGCGCTTACATCAAAAATAGTTTTTTTAACGTTACTTTGTCTTATTTACCCATGATTTTGTGGGCAAATAAAGAATATTCCAGAGACAGCCAAATGGCTTTAAAAGATATATCGATGGCGGTATATTATGCATACCTGAAGACAAAGTTACAATTTTGCAGCACTTAAAAATTACAAAAAAATACTGTCATAGCACTAACCGATGGAGCTATCAAGTTTTCTCATTCATAGTTTAGACCCTAAAATATGAAAAGTTAAAGACACTTTAGCAAAAAATAACTATCCTAAAAAATTTATTGAACCCTGAATAAAAAGTCGATAAGAAAAATTTTATAACAAAATAAATCAATAAAAAGCAACTTTTCGTCGTCCAGAAAATACGCATCCTTGCCTTATATACCAGAAATTATCAACCCCATTAAAAATATATCAAAACAATATGATATCAAAGCAACTGAAATCTATCTAAAAAAGCCAATATTAATTGTTTAGATTGTAACCAAATATATGTAGGCCATACAAAACAGTATTTAAAAAACAGAATACAAAACCACAAATATAGTATTAGACATAACAATAATGATAACAAAACTGCCTTAGCCAAACATGCAATAGATAACTTCATAACATATTATCGGCTTTAACAACGTTGAAATTTCAGACACAAAAAATATTTACAAAAAAACAACAATTAAAGAAATGATTCATAATAAATGAACACCCTATACCATGAATTTCAGAACGGACACAAATGACCAGCATAATGTTTATAACTACTAAATACATCAACAAAATTGTAGGTGTTTTAGGAACATCTCTTTACCATTATACTTTCAAATACCCAACAAAATAGACATAAAAAAAAATGAAAAAATAATATACCAGTGTGTTTTTTATTTAAAAAATTAAATGTCATTTAATTTAAGTGAAACAACTAGTTCACATTAGTTAAAAAAATAATTTTTCAATTTATAATTAACAACATACAAATCCCTGTTCCTATTTGCAGGTTAATTCTCGGAAGATAGATTAAATAATAAAAAAAAATCGAAACGTAAGAACAAAAAACATGTATTGATCCATATAAAGTAATATGGTGACCGAAATTCAAAAAAGAAAAATCTAATTGCCAAAGAGTAATGAAACTTAAATGGATATTGTTAGCCTCCATAGCGCGACGGGAGTGGAGAGAAGAGGTAGATCCCTGATCCGATAGGTGGATAACATAAAGAGAACTGAAAATAATAGAATACAACTGGTTCAAGATAGAAGTTCCTGAAAATGTACGGAAGCGGCTTATGTTCAGCACTGGATTCTAGAAGCTGAACTTAATACACTTTGTTTTATAAATATATATAATAAAATTCTTTTAGTTTATATATTGTGAAATATTATCCTGCACTCAAAATATTTCTTTTAACTGTTTTTTTTTCTAAATAGTTTATCTAATTATCCGTTGAGAATTGTTCTTGTTTTGTTTTCACATCTTTCCTATATTCCTGTTTTTTATTAACAATATTTTGATGTAAATACCCCTGCTGATCCATAACAAAAACTACGGGAACGTAAAACAAACAAATTTGCGTAAGCCACTGAAGTGGCTTGGATAATCTTTTAAACAAACAAATTATATTTTCTATCCGACCTACCCTCACTTTTTGATGACGACGCAAATGGCAGAATTTTGGCAGCCCTGGATTTTGACTGGGTCGTAAAACTTGTGTAAACACAAACATAAGGGGGAACGTAATTATATATACAGAATGAAGTTGTTGAAAGTTGAATGAAGAGGGATATGTTTAAAATGATTGAGTACGTACTTTTTCGTTTATTGTCGGAATTATTTTATGATATATGTAAAGAAACGGATTTGCTTTTTATTCAGTTGTTTCAATCCATTCCTGGATACAATTACATTTTTTTTTTATCAAAATTGCTTCAAAATAATTATAAATTAGCACTGAAAATGTATATTTGTTCTGGTGTTATTCATGAAGTAGGCGAATATGATCGCTAGTTGATGTTTCATTCATAACGTATCGTTTGTTGCGTTTCCCTTATTTTACCATAAAAATTCCTTAAATAGTTAAAAATTTCAACTCAATTTAGTTTTTTGCGATGCAAAAGGTGATTGATAGAAATTCGCTTTTGGTTTTTAACTCTATTTAAATTAACAGTAAATCTTTTATATAAAAATTGAGGGTGAAATTTTTTTTTCTTTTACTTCATTGAAAGGGCTATTATTCCATAGATCTAAAAATACTAATAGGTGTTTTATGTCACATTTTGTTCTAAGTCGCTTTTTAAATATTTTTCTCGAATTTTCTAACTGTTAAAATATACCCCCTTTAAATTTTCTAAAAAACTAGAATCAGCTCTTCCTAATTTATGCAAAATATACCCATACTTTGTAACGATTACTATAAACTCTGCAACAGGCAAAGTAAATTCTAATAGATTAATACAAGGCTTGACTGATATTGGTTTGTAAATTGTGATTGATACTATCCCCCTCTAATAACTCTTACTAAATATATGCAACGAGAAACCATCAGAAACACACCATCAGAGAGCTCCCTATTCAGAACGACCAATACCGATATGGATGTTATGGATGAACATCAGAAATTATGCAGCACATAACAGAAGGATATCAAGCTTTTGCCGCATCGGAGTACAAAGAGAGACATGATTCAGCCGCCAAAATCATCCATCTAAAATTGGCAAAGAAATTAAAACTGTTGCAGGTAGAGAAAGGTCATACTACGAACACAGCCCGAAACTTATACCAAGATGTATTGAGATCCAACTGCAGTTACGGATCATACAATTGGACATAACAGGCCAGGCCTAATTTTAGAGAATAAAATATTCCAGCGAGCAACACAAATAGGAATCGCTCTCCCTAACAATAACAATTTAAGGAATAAAGATAATGAGAAAATGGCCAGACAGAAACCTGGAGATTCAAATACGCAAACAGCGGGAAATGAGTAGCATTCGCACGATCCCCAAAAATATTATCAACAATCAGCGCAGTACCGAAAAGTTTTCTGCTTAATATCAAGGCTAGATTCTAGGGAACACTTATATAAGGCTATGCAAAAATCAGTACTACTTAGGATCGCTCGAAGTATTCGACAGTTTGTGGAAAATGTTGAGGATAATATCACCTAGGACTCAACAATATGAAAAGGACCCCCACAGAGCTCTCTCCATCTAGGGATGTGCACAAGTAGTTTGGCTCAGTCGACAGGATAATAATAAGAAGCCTTTACCTATAATCAAGAGATTATATAAAAATAAGGGAAGAAAAGGAGCGATATCCAATATTGTTGCTCATATACAATTCCTAGCAATAACTAAATAATAAAAATAAATCATTTACTTGATATAAATAAACTTTTAGACAATATCTGTTTCAAAAGAATATATGTGTTATAAAGATAACTGTTAACAAAAAAATGGAAGGTAAATAGCACAATACAAAAGCCCACATGTGATTTATCTTCTGTTACGTTATATAGTCATACGTTCTGTTTAAATGACGAGGGATTGGACAGCTTTATATCATGGGGGAGCTTATTGTAGATTTTTATATTATATTTATAAGTAAAGTTACAATTACTTAAAGTTACGTCGGGGAACCACAAACAAAACAAGACGACGAGTATTCACAGCTTGAACATCCGAACTGCGAATAAGTTTTTCATATAAATGATCTAGTTTTCCAAGTGAGATCATCTTGAATGATTAAACAAAATGAGGTGATACTTCCATCGATGCCAAGTCCTCGTTGGGATCTTTACAACCGACCATGGTAGCAGATCATTCGAGGTCGATAGCCTTTGCGAATCCAAGCAGTCTCGTATTGAACTCACCTAACTGCTTCCGGTAACAGAATTGTAACTCCAAAATACCTCTGTCTCAGTTCGTTGAGTACTGGGTATTCTCTGAGGACATCATCAATAATTTGATCCTCCTTCAGACACCATTTGCACGCTGGGTTATCTACGATATCAATCTTATGAAGAAGGCCCCTCAGGTGATAATGTCCTGTTAAATCCCACTACAATTCGCACCTCTTTCCTTCCTAAGGAGAGAAGCTCCTTAGTAATCATGCGCTAGGTCTAGTTATATGTTGCTTTCCAGCAATAATTTTGATTCCCTTTTACTAACAGCAACTAAGACAGGTAAAGTTGGTTGGAGTTCACATGGTTGAATTGCGGATCCCATCTTTACTAGAGGGTCTGCTTCTTCACTCTCTTGTATACCTGAGTGACCCAGGACATACATTAGTCTGATTAGGCAGCCGTTCCTTATCAAAGTACTCAGTACATCCTTGCTCTCAGACACCATTCGTGACGTCACGACACTGGACTTTAGTGCCATTATCGCAGACCTATTATGTGAGCTTATATTTATTACCCTATTTCTATTTTTATCCCTTTCACAGAGATGGTCACACTGAAAAATAGTATAAATTTCCGTTGTAGAGATGGTCGTACTTTGTCCGAGAAAGTAGAACTCTATGACTCCCGTGCTCCTACCGAACGATCCGGCTCCAGGTCTTTCATCATGTCGAAATCCATCTGTAAACCATTAGGATTTATTTTTACTCCCTCTCTCAATCTTCTCTACTTGGAAAAGGTATCTCAAGAGGGTGGTTGGTTACAAAAGTGGCGCTATGTAATCTCTTTACATGGGAAGTGATGGACATCTCTCCACCACGCTCTCTCAGACACCTGAGTAACCGCCCGCTCCAGTTACGAGATGCTCTAGACAGCTGAGATGATAAACAGTCTTCTAGGCCTTGTTCTCTATATATAACATAAGTCAAGGAGATAGGTTCACCAGGACCTTCAGAGCCTAAATGGGGACACTCAGTATTCTCACATAAGCCATGTTTTGAACTTTGTCAAACTGAAGACGGTATTGGTGCTTCGTATGTTTAAAATAGCCCCATGTTCACCGAAATGTAAGTTTACAGAAGTGAGATCATCTTATGAACTAACACTAAGAGGTTTGGCTGGAAACATTCTTCTAAATTTAATCACCCGGAATGCCTAAAGATCCCAAAAATGTAATATAACTTGAGGAGATTAAAACAAACTCTAAGACATGCATTCTAAAGACATTGAAGACTCACTCTGTCTTTCTGAAGAAGAGCTGATCAGTAAACTGTGGTTATAACAAGATATTCTAGGCAAAATCGGGGACTTTGTTAATTATAACTTAATAGCCTTGTCCAAAATGTCTCTGTTCTAATACAGCGTTCGAATTTTTATAAACGATTTTTGGGATTATCGAAAAAACGAGATATTGGAAACGTAAGTAATTGTCTATAATTAAACGGAGATTTTGGGAAACTATGAAGGAAAATAACGTTATCAAAAGAAATTTATTATAATTCAGGGTAATTTGTTAGTATCTTATCCTTTCCGAAAATTATAAATTGAGTTGTATCTTCATTTATAACCAGCTCATATATTTGTAAAATGTCACTAAGAATTGGTATATCACTATTTATTTTATTACATGCTATGTCAAGTTCGAAGTAGTTAAAAAAGGGAACTATTGCTTGTCATTAACGTATTGATAAGAAAAATAATTCTTAATGAATTTTTAAAAGTCAGAATTGTATATAGAAAACATAATTGGACCGATAATGCCATCCAGTGCTACTCTACATAAGAAGAAAATTTGCTGTTAAAACAATTTCTCTGGAATCTATTAGTAAAGTAATCTTTAAAAAATTGTAAAACATTATTGCCTATACTAATATATTCTAGTTTTATAAAAACAAGATTGTGGTTCATTAGGTCAATCGCTTTATTAAAATCCAGTATATTAAAGAAGTATTTTAGCTCTTATTATTTGCAAGGAATATATCACACCCGGAGTACTAAGCAATTTCCTGCACTATTTTATTAAACTTTAAAAACATCTTTTGATTTAAGAATTTATATTTAAACATTCAAATCCAAACCTTGATATTTAAGAAGCTTTAGATACTTCGAATCTAAAGCATTTTACGAAAAAGGCCTTGATATGTTCATGTGATCAATACAGCCAACGTTCCATGCGTATAATTTTAAGTGGTAGATTATGTCACGGAAAAGTTTAATCGGCTTATATATTTTTTCCACTCTGCAGTTTTCCTTCGGCTTTGGGGACAAAGAGTTGAAAATTGCATATTCAGTGGGATATAGTGTCGTGATTTTTTATGATTTAATGAGACGAAAATTCAAAGCAAAAGGAATTTAAAAAAGCAGGCTTAGAACATAAAAAATCAATGAAAGTATATTATTATGCTTTTATTATTTCCGGACAAAATATCCACAGATTTGGAATTAAAATAATACTTTTTAATTTCAAATCTATCATTTAGTTTCCTGTTCATTGTATACTAGTTATATTTTAAACACAATTTTCATTTACTCTATAATATTTCTTTTTAACCGACTTCTAAAAGAAGCAGGTTCTCAATTCGTCGACTATGTATTTTTTTTTTAAGTATATACACAGTTTATTCCGGAACGGCGACACCGATTTGAATGAATTTTTTTATGTTATATTTAGGAAGTTGCTGCGGTGGTCCCATATTTTTTTTGGACGAAATTGGTCCAGTAATCCATGATGGCGCTGACAATATGGCAGCAAAAATAAATAAATTTTGCCCGATTTTCTGCAAAATTGGTATGTGGGAGTTGAAGGGTTTAGATTTAGATTAGATTAAATTTTATCTTATTTGCATTTTTTTCAGATTTAGTATTAGGGAGTTTTCAGAGTCGTGTATTAAGAATAAGAAGTTAATTTTTACAACTATTAGGGTGATAAGATACAATATGAAAGACCGAAAATTTTACATTTTCCGATTTTATCTAAAATTGATATTGCGGGGTTCTTGGGGCGTATACAAACTCAATATGCACTATAAGATATATCAAGCTAAGAAATTTATGTCTCAAATTCTTTAAATATCGGTAGTGGAAGGTTTTGAGGCCTATATTACCAATCTAAAATTAACTTGAAATTTAAGATAGTGGATTATGACAGACTAAATATTTGTTTGACACAATTTCACTGGTATTTGGAGAATTATAAGAATCAAAGAATATTTAGTGGTTCATTTTAGGGTGATTTACAACTTTGGATAAAATAAGTTCTTTTTTGTCACATTGAAGTCATTGCGAGGTATACTAATTTCGATCAGTACTTTATGGATTTCGTAATGAATTCAAAACTAAAAATCGAAAGATAAAAATGAACCGACTTCTAAAAGTGGCCTAAAAACGAAAGATAACCATAAATTTTTATATGAAATTGAAATTTTTGAAGTTGGCGTCGAACTATTCCTAAATGAAACAAATAACTACTAATATATACAAATTATGGCAAGAAAGCAATTACAAATAAAGAATTTTTAATCTGTTTATGCAAATCACATTTTGTCAGGTATTAGTTTGGCGCCGACTTCAAAAATTTCACTTTTTACAAGTCGGATCAAGTTTTTTTATAAAAATTTTATTATGGTAAACATTTTACTAACTCTTTTTGGTTGTAGGTCTTCTTTTTTCCTCTATTTGGTCATTCCTTTCGTAAATATGCCTTACATGGAAAATCTATTTCACATCACAGTCTTTTAAGTCTAAGCCTTAAGCCACACCCAATAGTTTGAGGACCCATTCAAAGACCTACCGAAGTGTCTCTTACTTCTAGATTCACATTGTGTTCCAATACCTGGTTTTATCTGTTGTATTAATATGACCTCACAATTTAATGGGGTAAACCCTGGGAATTGCTTGAAATCTAGCATTCATAGTATTCCAAATATATTAGCACTATGAAAATTTGTCTTCGGGACTTTCATTTAAGTAGTACTATTACTTAAGCTTGCATTTAGTTAGTAGTTATTTAGTTAAGTTTAAGATTATGAAAAATTTTTAAACTTCGGGAAAATAGGACTCCGTTACATATACACAAATATATAATATTTGTTCCGTACATCTATTTAGCTTTAGGGCCTGATTTTGAAGATTTAAATGCTTAATATTTGAATAGAATTTAAAATGTTTACCATATAGGTCCATAACTGTAACTTTATATCTTTGGAAAATTTGAAAGCAGCTGTCTTTTATAATTATTTCAATGAGGATACTGCAAATCTGTGAGCTCCTTATTGAGAGTGGCATAAGTCGCTATCTTTATTATTAGTTAAGTTTGTTACGTATTTATTAATTTAAAAGTTTAGTTTCCCATTTAATATAAAAAAGCTAGTTCCTATCCTGACTTTTAGGGCTCAAAACGGATAATACCAAGATATTTTACCTAGACCACTTGCCAGTATACAGAAGACATATCTATGAATTTACTTTATTTGAGAGGCTAAATAAATATAATCTTAATAATTTACAAATTTAACAAGTCCCTAAATAAATAAGTTAACATTAGTTATTTTTAAATAAATACAATTTCTTAAACATTTATAAAATAGAAAGAAATACTAGTTTCATCTGAAAATTTGATGCTCAGGTAAATTGCTGGAATTTACGTTTGTCTGCAAAGGGTGTATTTATTTAGTCTTTATTCATACTACACCTAGTTGAACTATACTCGATTCCAATCTCATGAAAATTCAGCCAACTAGAAAACATATTTTACAATATGAAGCTGAAAAAAGGTGAATATATTTTAAAGTATATGCTGATAATTTTGTGTCTAATTTATACTAAATCACTACTATTTACGTATCTTTATGAGCTGTGTCTATTGAATTTGCATAGACACTGTTACTAAATAGATAAATGAGATATTTAAAAATCTCTTGATAGTTCTAAAAGGCAAATTACTTGCCATTTGTCTCAAATAACTTCAATCAACGTCGCTTTTATCCAATCAATTCGATCAATTTTATGTCAAGAGCAACCGACTATTTTCCTACTCATTTTACGAGCTCCAACTACCACGTACAACTGACTGCGTGCAGGCAGTCACCAGCGAAATAAATTGTACAATTTTCCCAATGTCTTCGACAATGAATAAAAAAGATAATAACATAGCGGGATGTAACAAGACATGTTACGCGAATGGTGGTACAATACCGATTTTCATCTGAGTTTGTGATACATTGGCGTAGATGGAACGGTCAAAATCCATTTTCGTAAAAGGTTAGTAATTTAATCGATATGTCGTCTATATTGAACGAACGATTTAGATAAGTACATGATCATTATATATTATAATCCTTCATTTCAGTTAAGATTAAAAATTTAGATTGGAGTAGCATAGCTCTGGCTTAAATTCAATATAGCACAATGTGGGAGTCGCATATAACGAACAAATCTAGTTCCAAGTATAATAGATGAGTTTTGGTGTTCAGCATAATACGACAGGAGTATAATTCCTCAAGAAAACACTTTAACTCTGCTGAGTTGCATGCCAAGAAGGCAGTAACTAATGCTCTACTAGGGAATACTCGCTCCAAGAAACTTAATCATTATTCACTTCAAATTTGTAAACTAAACTGTTCTTCCGAGACCAATGAGTTTAGATAATTTAATTTATCTTTTAAAATTATTATTATTATTCCATCACAGAAATGGAGAAAAAGAAAAACACTACAAAAATCAAAGAAATAAAGTTAAAAAGCTAACAACGGAAGACAAAAGCTAACATGAGACTAAAAATTGAACAAAATGTTGTAGGAAAGCATTGCACTGAAGCCTGCAAATTTATTAGCAATATCAAACATAATAAAAAGGAAAACTCAATAAAGACGATATCCCCAGAAGGATGGAAGGATTACTGTCAGTATTTAATAACTGGAAATAGAATTGGAAGAACAGAAACAATGAATAGCATCAACATCATAGAAAATAAAATAGAAATTACAAGAGGAAAATAAAGCCTTAATGAAAAGCATTAAACATTAAAACAAGAAAAAATAAGAGTGGAAAATAGGATACTTAAGGCTGATCCTTGTAGCAGAATGTACACAAAAACACTGAAGGTCTTGCTAAATGAGGAATTTAGTAGTTAAGAAGCCTTAGAACAAAATTGCTTCCATGTGGAAATATCCTATATAGACAACAATAAGTAATAGAAAGAAAAAATAAAACGAGCAAGTGTTTTTATGTGCTGTTTATACATCTCAGTAAAGCATATGACAATGTGCTTGTGTTCGAACTATGAAAATCTATGGAAAAAAATAAAATAATATTGGATCGATAAGGGAGTATTTTTGGTTGTTACACATACAGAGCGTTATAATTGTTATGAAGGACTTCTGTCAGTGTTATGTTTTTTTTTTCTTTTTGACATTTGATATCAGTTACATTTGTTTTACTGGTGATGAAGAATGGGTCATCTGCAGTCATGTCATTTGAAAGGTTGTCCATAGTCTAAGCATGATGAATAAGCAGAGACAACATCTAAAACCGAATTGCATCCGGAAATGGTCATAACTTCAGTTCAGTTCGGTGGGATTACAAAGGTGTTGTGTAATTTGAGCTATTTTCAAGAGGCCGGATGATTATTTCAGATATTTACTGCTAAAACTAATGAAACTGAATGAAGCAATCAAAACAAATAACGGCCAGACTTGGCAAATACCGAAGGGATTGTGTTCCACCATGGTAATGGAAAGCCTCACTCATCTTTAGGAAATTATTGGAGCTTTGTTAGGAAGAGATGTCACATTTCCCATAATGTACTGACCTGGTATCATTTGATTACCATTTATTTCGAAATTTGTAAAATTCTTTGAATGGTAAAATTTTCATAAATCATGACGACCTTAAATCGGACTTGGTTTAGCTTTTTTGATGATAAAGAACAAAATTTCTTAGAGCGTAGAATCATGAAGCTATAACAAAGATGGAAAAAGGTCATTGAACAAAATAGAAAATATATAATTGATTAAAGTTAATCCTTTACATATAAAAAAAAGAGTTTTATTTCAGACTTCAAAATCGAAATTATTTTTCTAAAGACCTGATGAAAAAGTGGTAAAGAAGTAAAACACAATTAATGGACTTTAAAGTAACTAAGACAAGAATATTCACCTCTACCTAACCTTTTTAAAATCTATGTGGCGGAAACCTTGAAGAACCGGAAGTATATTAACAGTTTGCAATGCAGACGTAGAAAATGAAAGTCTGTATATCCTACAACCTAAAAGTAAATTAGAAAGGGATTAAATACAGACTGGGTTAAGGAAGATAAGCAATGAACAGCATATAGTAAAGAAATAACAAAACACAGAATCAAATAATATATACAATACCTTCCTTACAAGTATAGGGACTTACAGAGCAGAATCTTGGAAATATATAGAGCAAGATAAATAAAAAATACCATAACAGCACTTGAGATGGATGTCTTTCAAAGACACAGTTGGATATCAAGATTAGACCTAGTATCTAATAAATCATTAAGGGAGGAAATTCATATTAACGAAACAATCATTGAGGACATAAAAAAATAGAATTGGTATATATGTAAGCAGTGATCGACACCCATCAAATTAGGTGAAACTTTATGGTTTACGAAGGAGGGTCAAAAATTTTAAACTGCACCCCCAAAAAAGTTTTTAATAAACACCGCACAAAAGAAGAAAGCAAGGAATGGGTATTAAAGAAAACCAGACAAATATAAGAGAAAAATGTCTCTTTATATATATATATATATATATATATATATATATATATATATATATATATATATATACGCTCTTTCGATTTGTGGCACTTACAATTTCCGATTCCGAACGGAAGTGGGTTTTTGTGGCTAAAAGTTCGTTTTAAATAAAACATACGTATTTTTATAACGGAATCGGAGTCTACACCACAAAATATGAAAAATTTATTTAGAAAATGTCTCCCTTTTAAGTTCGAGTTCTGTTTATACAAAACTCTTATGTACTTCACTAACCGAATGTCCGGAAAGACAACTGTAATATTTAATAATTCTGCGTCATCTCAAAGTACAATGTCATTTTGAGGTGTCATAATTATATTTTAACTGAATGTATTGACAATATACCTATTTTCATTACGTAATATTTCATTCAATTAACAACTAAATTTACCTTAAAGAATGACAGAATAACCCAGTGTCCTTACCTTCAGGATAATGGAGAGTAAATTATTCATTTTTGTTACTATAAAAAGAATTATTATGTTGTTAAAAAATTTTGTTTAAAGTAAAAATGTGATAATCTATATTTGTTATTATGAAATTGGTTTTTGTGTTTTTAAAAAGTTTTGTTTGGAGAAAAAATGTGATTATTTTGTTTGGTTGTTATAAAATGAACATTGTGTTCTAATAAATCTTGTTGAGAGCAAAATATATTTATTAGTTTATGTTGTTTTTATAAAATCGACTACTGTGTGCTAAAAAATCTTGTTAACTGTAAAAACTTTATTATCTACTATTACTATTTTGAAAGAAGTTATTATGTTCTTATAAAATTTTTTAGTTTATAGTAAAAGTATGATTATGACTCCTCAAAATGACATTGTCTTTTGAGACGACGCAGAACTGTTAGATATCACAGCTGTCTTTTCAGAAACTTGGTTAATAAAGTACATAAGAGATTTTGTGTATACAGAACGCGAACTTAAATTTAAAGATCATCTAGAGGTCAAGAATGACGTTTCTGAAAAAAAATTTTTAAACAAATGTTTCATATTTCGTGGCGCAGATTCCGATTCCTTTATAAAAATAAGTATGTTCCATTAAAAAAAAAACGAACTTCCGGTTTGAAAACCCCACTTCCGGTCAGAACCAGAAATTGTAAGTGCCACCAATCGAAAGAGCGTACCCGATATAGTTGTACAAAATTTTGAAATTGTCAAAAAACCCATTTCCCTACTTTTAAAAGGGTGGACGGGTGTCTATATATGTATATATATATATATATATATATATATATATATATATATATATATATATATATATATATATATATATATATATATATATATATGTATATATATATATATATATATATATATATATATATATATATATATATATATATATATATATTTATATATATAGACATTTTTCCCTTATATTTGTCTGGTTTTCTTTAATACCTATTCCTTGCTTTCTTCTTCTTTTGTGTGGTGTTTATTCAAAACTTTTTTCGGGATGCAGTTTGAAATTTTTAACTCTCCTTTGTAAACTATAAAGTTCCAGCGGATTTGATGGGTGTCGGTCACTGCTTACATATATACGAATTCTATCTTTTTTATGTCTTCAATGACTGTTTCGTTAATATAAATTTCCTCCCTTATTCTTTCGTTAGATCTCGGTCTAACCTTGATATCCTACTGTATCTTTGAAAAACATTTATTTCAAGTGCTGCTATGGTATTTTTTATTTATCTTGCTCTATATATTTCCAAGATTCTGCTCTGTAAGTCACTAAACTTTTAATCAAATTATTGTATATAATATTTTTTTTCTGCGTTATTATTTCTTTACTATATACTGTACATTGCTTATCATCCTTAGTCTAGTCTATCTTTAATTTCTTTCTAATCTACTTGTAGGTACTTGTAGGATATACAGACTTAAATACTTTCATTTTCTACGTCTACATTGCAATCTGTTAATGTAGTTCTGGTTCTTTAGGGTTTCCGCCACATAGATTTTAAAAAGGTTACGTAGAGGTGAATATTCCTATCTTAGTTACTTTAAAGTCCATTGATTGTTTTTTTTTTTTGATTTTTTACCACTTTTATATTAGGTCGGTAAAAAAGTAATTTCGAGTTTGTGGTCTGAAATAAAACTCTTTTTTTATATATAACAAATTAACTTTAAACAATTATACATTTGCCGTTTTGTTCAATGACCTTTTGCCATCTTTTTTGTAGCTTCATAATTCCACGCTCAAAGAAATTTTGTTCTTTATCATCAACAAAGCTGAACCAAGTCCGATTTAAGATCGCCATTATTTATGAAACTTTTACCATTCAAAGAATTTTGCAACTTTCGAAATAAATGGTATTCAGATGATGCCAGATCAGCGCTGTGCGCGAAATGGGACGTCACTTCCCAAAATAATTTCCCACGAGATGAGTGGAGCATTCCATTATCACAGTTTTTATATGGGGTGGACGGATGGTGTGGAACACCCGGTATATATATATATATATATATATATATATATATATATATATATATATCATTTTTCTTTATTTTTTCTTATCTTGGGTTTAGGTTCTATATTTAATAAAAACACAAAACGATTGACGTTTCGCTCTTTATTCAAGGCATTTTCAAAATTCTTTCCTCCTAAAAATATATACATAATTAAAATACACCACATAAAAAACATATTTACAATTTTGAAAAACAAACAAGACACTTAAAAACAGTATTCAAAACTTTAAAAATTTTTAAAAATATTTAATTTTACCGGTACACACCTTGACATTTTGCTGCTTTGTTACTAAATAAAATTCAAATTTTACATCGTATATATATATATATATATATATATATATATATATATATATATATATATATATATATATATATATGCATACAGTGACCGACATCTATTAAATCGGGTAAAAGTTTTTGGTATACGGGGGAGGGTCAAGAGTTAAGAACCCCCAAAAAAAATTGTGAATCGATACCACACAAAAACAGAAATCGAGGAATGTACAAAAAAATTTTGTATCTTAATTAAAAGATTTTATTAAATATGAAACCTCTTTTAAAAATATACCACGCCATTGCAGTATAACACAATACAATTTAAGACATATTTCCACGACACTGGAGAATTATTATTTAAATGACATGATCATGGTCCGATATGTCACGTCCAAGTCAAGAAACAAAGCAGGTTGATTGCAGGCTACGGCCAAAAAACAACGGTATATTTAAACATTGAACTGAAGCCAAACAATAATAATCTTTAAATAGAAATAGACACAAAATATTCTATAGAATTATAAGGTACTGCTTAATTATACTCAAATGTGATTAGTATGAAGTAGGTTTCCGGATCTCCTATATCTTAACCATGACTTCCAAAAAAATTCATCATATCAATACAATAGATGAATAATAAAACTTTTACATCAGTAATAATAAAATTTAAAGCTACTCCCTTATTTTTAATGAATGTTTTAATAAAAAACGATCAATTTCTGACATTAACTAAATTTTTATAAAAATGAAAACGATATTAATTATCCATAATTTATTTCCAGGGTGATTTTCCGGGAAATTTATAGAGCGATTGTGGAAAAACTAAAATTAGGAAGAATTTGAAAATTTGGCAGTATACTAAAGTGCATGGGGGAGAGCCGGATGAAATATTTTCAAGATGGCGGCACTTCCGGTTATACCGGAACTAGATGTCAACTTGCTTATTATAAATGGAATACCCTATATATTATTGCATTTTTGATTTCTACGTAAAATTCTAGATATATTTCATATATAATTTTTTATACTTAAGTCTTAACGTTTTGTACATATTTAAATTTTAATGTCAAAATGACTTTTGCGGACCAAAACTTAACTATAAATTTGTCCTAAAAGGAAGCCTTTATTATTTAATTTGGGTTAGTTTTCTTGTAGACGAAGATCGACTTTAGTAGTCTTTGTTCCCCCCTTCTTCTTTCTTCTTCTTCTTCTTTAGTAGTCTTTTATGGTTTCTTGAAAAATATTGGTACAGAGTGGTCAAAAACGAAGAATAAAAATTATATTTAAAAAATCGTCAAAAGTCTATTTTTTTTTAAATAGAAAACACTTATTTTTATAATTTTATCATATTAATGTCGTATTTCGCGGCGCCGAATACCGCGAAATACGCACTAATAAAGCCCACTAAAATAGGATGTTTCATCCTCGGCGTCGACGGTAGGATTCATCAGTGGGTTCGTCGACGCCTTACGCATACACTCTCGACACCCCTGTGTCTACTTTCTATATGTTGAACCTTATATTTAAACGCAATTTCGATCGGAATACACCGGTAAGATATACCGATATGTCCGTTTCTACAACATGCCCCCCCCCCGGCTAAGGCAGTCGCTCTCGCTTATTGAGACTCCACAGTCTCGATATAGAAAGCGAATGACTGAAAGTAAATGTACGAATGGACATCCCGAGTGGTTTCCAGATCCTGGCACTGCATTAGCTGTCATGGTGCCATCAACCCTATGCTGTGCACACGGATTTCTGAAAATAAATGGATGACAGGTGGTAATGGACCTGTCAAATGAAAAATGTCCGGAGTATGCTCTGCGCCATTTTGGGTAAAGTGACATTTTGGCACGTCAAATTAACTGTCAAAAGTCAAAAAATAGTGTCATTGTTGTTATTATTGTGAAATAATCTTTGTTTTTCCTTGGATTAAACTTATTTTAAATAACTTAACCACCAAGTAATATGCACCAAGCCATCAGTCAAATATTTAGGTGTAAATATAGACCACAAAATTATCTTAAATTGGCACTTTGGAACTGTTAAACAAAAAATGTATACAAAGGGCCAAATACCTTAGGAGTCTAATATACAAAGAAAAAGACATATCAAGAAAAACAACTCATATATACAAAGCAATATACTGACTTTAATAGGAATACATACCTCCTATATACAGTAATTGCAGGAAGCCAGCACTCATAAAACTTGAAACGGTAGAAACCACTGCTCTATGTAGTATTACTAAATTCCATCGTCCTAGCTATCCACCAATCAATTATTTTATGAATTCACTAAACATCCAACCGATTATTGCAAGACTTCCTGTTCTGACAAGTAAGTTTGAAAGAAAACCTGAAACTTGACCGGTGATAGAGGAACTGTGTACGACTAGGGGCCGGAACCATAGACCAGCCCGAAGACCCCCATTAATGATACTATTCAACCTTTAATATACTTTTTTTATTATTTTGTGAAGATTTGTAGGGGCTTGAAGACGAAACGTACCATAAATAAGCTTTTTATTCTGAAGGACCTCGTTTGTTGGCTTGTAGGGTTCAAATTTATATGTCCTAATAAATTATAATCAATAATATTTATTTAATTGTAGTGTAGTATAGTGTTTAACACAGTCTAAGGAAGTAAAATGTTGCATTTAACATTATTTAAATATAAAATTGAATGTTACTTATTTAAATAAAAGTTTTAAATATCTTACAAATTGTTACTTCTCAAATTTTTTATAAGTTGTGTTGATAAAAACAATTATGTTACTTTAACTGTTTCAAAGTAAGATACTCGACCGTTTAGGGATATAGGGACACAAGTATTTATGTTAAATCTATAATTAGAACTAGCCGTAGGAAAACAATTTTTAAACAGCACGCTCATACTATTGAGATATGAACAGAATTTAGTGTAATAATTTTGTATGTCTATAATCTCAAATTTACTTGAAATTTGCGAAACATTCAACTTTCTAAGGAAATTTTAATTAGAAAATACTGAAAATAACGGGTACTACCCAATTAATATTTCAACTGTTTTTTCCAAAAAATAAAACGTTTTGAAGAAACGGTTCGTCAACATATTGCTTTTTTTAAGGACTAGTTATTTTTAACAACCAAAAATATAAAAATTTTTAATTTATTTTTACGACCGACCAATAGTATGGCAGACATTCAACATAACAATCAATTGATACGAATTGGATAAGTTGGTTGGGGTTATAACATAATTCTGTCATTTTATCTCTTTCTACCATTCGTTTCGTTCAATTACTTATGTCGATGAAATTTCGGAAAGGTATGCAAATTGCTGCAAATCTTGTCAGTGAGAGGTTACGTTTAGTCGTTATAATTTTTCAGTGGCGACAGCGTATTCACTGTTATTATAACTTCACCTTACCCAAGATGGCGCATAGCATGGTCCGGACATTTTCTGTTTATTTGACGATCAGTACATATACTTTATCAGTGCGTGGCTGTACACCGTCCTGTCAAGGTCGTTATGTCGTATTTCGCGGCGCCGAATACCGCGAAATACGCGCTAATAAAGCCCTCTAAAATATAGGATGTTTTGTCCTCGGCGTCGACGGTAGGATTCACCAGTGGGTCCGTCGGTGCCTTACCCAGACACCCTCGACACTCCTGTGTCTACTTTCTATATGTTGGAACTAATATTAGTACTCAATTTCGATCGGAACATATTGGTAAGATAGACCGATATGTCCGTTTCTACAACATTATGCATTAAAAATAAGGGTAACTTTGTTTGAGATTGTCTATTCCAAAAATTTGTAGTTTTCAAAATATTGGCAATTCGACATTTTTCTATTGTAAAAACGCTATACAGCTTTTAAGTTTTGTTATTATTTAGCCATGACGGCGAGGCATGGTGAAAATGAAACAATCGAACCTTACAGAATTGTAACTATTTCTTGTCATTTGACAATCATTAATAATAATCATGCCGGGGCGATTTAATTACACGCACGAAGATTATTTAACCTTATTTATTATTTATGGAGAATGTGAGAGTTATTTCCAGAATATGCGATATATTAAAAGGATTATAGAAAACTTCAAGAACTTTGGATACATAAAAGCAAAAGGAAATGGAAATAAACCAGTTATTAATAATGAAAGTATTGAAATTACAATTTTAGGATATTTATCCGTATACCGACAATATCTACAAGGCAAGTAGCATTAGAGTCTGGATTATCTCAAGCATCAGTTTTAAGGATTTTATGAAAACACACTATTCAATAGTACAACATTTAGAATATACTGATTTTCCACGAAGAGTAGAGTTTTGTCAATTAATTTTACTCCGGTCACAAGAAAATGCTCTTTTTTTTGGATAATATTATTTGGTCGGACGAAGCCAAATTCACCAAAAATGGATTGTTTGGTCGACGCAATTCCCACTATTGGAGCGACACAAACGTACATCTATTTAGAGAATTAAATTATCACGAGTCTTGGCAGTTTAACGTGTATTGTGCTATAAGAAATGAGAGCGACATCGCCCTAAAATTCTACCAAGATAATCTGAATGATAAATTAGGAATTTTTGAAGATTTCTAGATAGAAAATAAGTTTTTTAACTTATAGATGAGGGCTACCTCGACATCCTGAGAAATTTGGAAGTGAACTATTTAGGTAACTTGCCTCTGGCTGATCATTGAAATGTATTTTATCAACATGATGGGGTGCCACCACATAACAGTCATTTAGTTAACAATCATCTGCAAAACTTGTTCTATGATCAATGGATAGCCAAGAATGGGCCACATCTTTGGCCATCTCGTTCCCCCGACCTAAGAGTACTTGATTTTTTTATTTGGGGGACAATCAACAACACCGCTTAACCACTATGGAGGATTTTACAGCGTGTCAGAATAACATTTGAAGAACTTAATCCTCGGTCATTAATAAGAACCACCTATGAAGAATTCCTGCTTAGGTGAGAAAAATGTTTGGAAGTTCAAGGGCGTCAATTTGAACATTTACTCAAATAATTTTTGTAACTTTATTTTATTAATAACTGGTTTGTTTCTATTTCTTTTAGCTTTTATAGATTCAAAGTACTAAAAGTTTTTTAACAGTTGGTAGTATTGGTAGTTGGTATCTGAAACAGCAGCGATAAAAGTAAACGGAGTTTTAATCAACAATATTAGGTATGCAAATGACACCGTAATAATAGCTGATAGTTTGAAAGACCTAAAAGAGATAATGAATAAAATATTAAAAGTTAGTGGAGAATATGGATTCTTTCTTAACACAAAAAAGACCAAGTTCATGATAATTAGTAAAAATAACACCAATAATAATGAAATCCTAATGGTAGGAGGCCAGCACATAGAAAGAGTTAAGAAGTACACTTACTTGGGAACCCTAGTAACAGAAAATAATGACTATAGCGTCGAAATAAAAACCAGAATCGAGAAAGCACGTGCCAACTTTATTAGAATGAAAAAGGTTATCTGCAGCTAAGATCTAACGTTAGCCCTGAAAATACGACTGACTAAATGTTACGTATATAGTGTTCTATATTATGGAATGGAAGCATGGACACTGAATCGAGAGGCAATGAAGAAGACTTAACTCTTTTGAAATGTGGACCTATAGAAGAATTCAGAGGATTTCGTGGGTGGATCGAGTTACGAACGCCGAAGTGTTGAGAAGAATGGGGAAAGAAAAAGAAGTCGAGATAACAGTAAAACAGAGAAAACTGCAAGATTTGGGACACATTATGCGAGGAGAAAAGTACAGCATCTTACGGCTCATAATCCAGTGCAAAATAAGTGGCAGAAGAGGCGTGGGACGACGACGAATTTCATGGCTAAAAAACCTAAGGGAATGGTTTGGATGCAGTTCAAAACCACTATTTAGAAGCAACTGCTTCAAAAATTAAAATAGCTATTATGATTGCCAACCTCCGCAATGGAGAAGGCACTTAAAGAAGAAGTATTGGTTTCTGTTTCTTCGGATATCGGATCGCGAATCTATCGCATGTTCTTGAAATAACTCTCTCACATTCTCCATAAATAATAAATAAGTTTCAATAATCTTCGTGCGTGTAATTATTATTATTAATGAATGTCAAAAGGCAAGATATAGTGACAATTCTGTAGGGTCGATTGTTTTATTTTCACCATGCCTCGCCATATGGCCAACTAATAACAAAACTTAAAAGCCGTATAGCATTTTTACAATAGAAAAATGTTGAATTGCCAATATTTTGAAAACTACAAATTTTTGTAATAGACAACCTTATACAAAGTTACCCTTATTTTTAAAGCTCAATATGATAAAATTATAAAAATAGGTGCTTTCTATTTGAAAAAATTCACTTTTAACGATTTTTTAAAAATAATTTTTATTCTTCTTTTTTGATCACTCTGTACTAATAACTTGCTTATTTTAAATACAACATCAAATATATTATTGTATTTTTGACTTCTCCGTAAAATTCTAGATATATTTCATGTATAATGTTTTATACTTAGGTCTTAACGTTTTGTACATTCTAGCATTTAAATTTACCAGTTTACATCAATGCTGCATGTTTTTAGTAATATGACATAATTTGTATATTTTTACCTGATTAAATTTAATTATTTATCCTGTAATTTAAAATAGTAAACATGGAATTTGTTTTTTTGGTTCACAACTCTTTTGATCTTGTAACTTATCACTCTTTCTTCTTAACAGAGTTTGTAAATTGCTGTAATTTATATATCACATTATTTGGTTTGAATTTAAAAGTCGTAAAATATTTTATTTTTAATAAATTCTCATTTGTTTACATTCCATTTCAGTATTAAAAATATAAGATTATAATCGGTAATATAGTTTAGTTAGCATTTGTTGAGAATGTATACCCGATTCGTTTGACACGAGCACGGCATGTCGAGACCGATCATTTAAGGTTGGAATTTGTAGCAATTTTTTTGAACTTTGTTTTAATCATGATTAGTAACTTTAAACTGTTTGATCATAATTTTCTTTTTAATAATTTTCCATGGCTTGCCAATATTTGATGTATTACCTGGTAATCAGTGTAAGTTCGGAACTAGGTTAGGGTGCTCCAGGTTGAGAATAAGGTTGGCAATAGTAACAACAAACATCCCTAAGATTTGTCACGTCTGGTTACGAGAGAGATCTTCATTTTCGTTCCCTTTACTGTTGAACCCTCGAAGGCAGTAGACCAATCCTGCCATTAGATTTGAAAGGGCAGACGGTCAAGGGTTTTTTTTTGTTAAAGTCCACTAATCAATGAGGTAAGATTTTGCCCCTTATCTTTACGAACATGTGGTAAAAATAACATTTTATTTCAGGGCTATTTGAAGCAAGTCTTTTTCATCTTTGGTTTCATCTCATTCCTTTTACTGTGATTTCCATTTTGATTTTCCCGACTCTTAAGGCTTTCTGATGGTTCCGGCCCTATTTTTCCTGTCCATGTTACCACAACGATTTTAACCCTCACCCTGCGTTTGGTTGGTGAGTTGGGATTGGCCTTGTGAAACCCCCAGTTATCCACAAACCACGACAAGAATCCTAACAACAGCGCTGGATCAAATAAATAGAAGTGAGAGGTACCATAGTATAGACCAGGTAGGAGAACTGGAACTCTACATCAACCTTTTAACTTGCAAATAAACAATATAAATATATTTTTATTTGACATAATAAAATTTAAAAACCTTTTTGATAATATTTTTATGAAAATTACTTTCTTGGCAATTGAAGATTTTAGAAAGTTTGCGGCCAAATTTTATAAAACCTTTTAAAACAATGTAACACCAATAGTTATCAAGAATGGGTATATAAGAAACTATAGGTACCATTCTGATTTATGTGCATAATAATTTTTTTGGAATAAAATGGAATTGTTATTTTGTTTTAATTAAGTCGTTTCATTATGGAGCTATACACCAGCAGTCAATAAATTAAAATCATTCCTGATACCCATGTGTTTTCCTGTTTAATCACTAGTTAAGTAACACAGATAATGTAAAACAGGTGGCGCCTATTGGGTAATCAAAGCAGAGCACAAGTATCTCTAAAAGAGATACGAACCTAGCCTCCGACATATTGAGCTGCCGTACCGTCCGTTGCCGTACTCTGTAAAAAGGGAGACGCTGCAACATATTTAAATTTTTATGTCAAAATGATGTTTGCTAATCAAAACTTAACTATAAATTTTTCCATTAAGAGAGTAATAACTTTCAAAATATTATAAAAAGACTACTAAAGTCGATCTTTATCTACAAGAAAACTAACCCAAACTAAATAATAGAGACTTCCTTATAGAAAAATTTTATAGTTAAGTTTTAGTCCGCAAACTTCATTTTTGACTTAAAAATTTAAATATGTCCAAAACGGTGACACTTAAATATAGAACATTATATATTAAATATGTCTAGAATTTTACTTATAAATCAAAAATGCAATAATATATAGGGTAATACACGTCAAATTTTCAGATTCTTCCTAATTACAGTTTTTCCGCAATTGACCTATAAGTTTCCCTGATGATCACCCTGTATGGCTTCTTTCTCTCTCTGACAATGCGTCATTTACATTGTCCGAGATTTTTAAATTTGCGTCACGATTTCAACTCTAAAGTATTTATAATATTCAGCATTTTTCCATACATTTTCTTAAATTTATTTTTCCATTTTGATGAAATTTTTATACGGATTTTAAAATGCGTGTACTGTCGATTTGTCACCAAACAAAACATAATTCAAATTCACCATTAAAATTTACAAGATAAATCGATGGCTGAAGATTCGGTATTTAAATGTGGAAGAGATGTAAAACGTCTTGAATCGAATCAGGCAAGTTCCAGCTTTTACACACGAAATCAACTGATTTATTCGAGTGAATAAATTTAAATACCAAATTTGAAATAAACGACACGTTTAAGCAAAACAGCATTGTAGACCGGTAAAACTAATATATTAAAAGGGAAAATAAAATATTTTCGTTGTTCAGTTTTTAGAGGTTTGAAAACAACGATAAAATGAAAATATATACCATTCTACACTGGCTTACAAAATTCTTTAAAATTTATATGTTTCCATAATTTCCTCTTTGCAAATGTTAAAGAAGAAATATTAAGCTTTTAAGACAACAAAATTGTGGAAAAAACTAGTAGTAAATGTTATGCCAATTACAAATATATACTGAAACTTTATTACTATTATTACGATGACAAAGATAAGAATTCTGATAATATAATAACTCAGTTTTCTACCGTAAGCTGTACTCTCCACCTAACATAGCGGATAATAAATATCCCATCGAAGAGCAGGTAGAAGAATTCTGGAGAAACCAACTTTCCACACCAACCAGTTGTAACATCGCAGCAGGCTGGATCAATGAAGAACATAAAATCTCTCTCAAGACTACAGCCAGATGCAGTTTGAGCCATTTACCACCAAGGAAATCTCAGGAATAATCAAGGAATTTCATAACAGAAAATCTCCAGGTCTCGACCGGATCCAGAACTATTGGCTCAAGAAGTTCTGATGTATACACCATCAACTCGCTAATATTATTAATGATGTTTTTCTAAACCCAGCAAAAATGCCATTGTTTCTGACAAAAGATATTACGTATCTCTTACCAAAAAACGAACATAACACACATGATCCAGGTAAGTATAGGAGAATCACCTGCCTTCCCACACTGTATAAGGTAATTACCTCCTGCTTGACCCAACGCATCTATGCACATTATGAACAACGCATCTATGCACATTATGAACTATCAGAAGTTCATCATCAGAGATCTTTCAATAGAAAATGACCAATATAGATATGGCTGTCGAACATCAGAGACAATTCAGCACATAACTGGAGGATGCCAAGCGTTTGCCGCAACCGAGTATAAGGAAAGACACGACTCAGCTGCTAAGACACTCCACCAAGAGTTAACAGATAAGGTAAAACTATTGCAGGTAGGAAAAGTGCCTTAGTACAAATACAATCCAAAGTCTATTCTTGAAAATAACGAGTTCAAGTTATATTGGGACAGAATGGTTCTAACAGATCAAACAGTTGCTCATAATAGACCAGATATTATACTAATAGATAAAATTTCTAAGCGAACTACACTAATCGACATTGCTGTACCTAATAGCAACCTAAGACCAAAATACAACGAGAAGATCGCCAAATACAGAGATCTGGAGGTGCAAATCCGAAGACAATGGGCAATGAACAGCGTCCGAACGATTCCCATAATTTTATTAACAACTGGAGTGATACCAAAGAACCTCCTGAAGAACATCAAGGGACTAGGCCTTTGTGAGCTTCTGTTTAACCGATTTAGAAAGCAATTCTCCGTTGCAACCCCGCGAACAGTCCGTTTGTAGGAAGTGCAGAAGACCACGCCACCTAGGACCTGATAACATGGAAAGGGTCTCCACAGAGGTTCATAGTTTTGGTGTCTTTGTATACCTGGTATGATTGAATAATCCCAGGAAGGAGTGCGAAGCCATTTGACTTGTAAATGTGGTAATTAATAATACTTCTTGGAAATGTGAAATGCAGCAAGACTGACACAGAAAGTCTGCAAAGAAAAATTAGAACACTCCTAAAAAAGGCACACAAACATCATCGTCAAATTACGACTGACACGACAATGCTACCAAGATACCATGGAGAAAGAGGATTGGTGGATATTAGTAAGCAATTGGATTAATATTTAACAAACTTACTCTCATATTTTCACAGACTGGCTGAGTCTTCTGCAGTACACCGGGCAATATGCAAGGCAGACGATTGAACATCGCTACCATGTGGGACTATTAAATGACTTCTCATCACCAACTAGATCAAGAGAAGCTTCAAGCCTGGCTACAGAAGCCTCTTCGTTGACGTCATCCAAATGAGGTCAACCAGGGAAGTCGACAAATTAGCGTCGAACTACTGGTTGACGTCAGGTCAAATATTTCCTGAAACCTCCGGTTTTCTACTAGCTATCCAAGATCAGGTCATTCCAACAAGAAACTATCTAAAACACATGGTCAGAGACTCCTCGATCCAGAACAACCAGTACCGATATGGAGAATGCCAAACATCTCCCGCGCCGAAGTAGAAGAAGAGACACAAATCAGCCACTAAAATCATCCATCAAGAGCCTGGAGTCTATACTGGATAACAACTGGTGCAAGCTGTATTGGGATCGAAGTGTGTTTACGAATCACACAGTTGCATGAAACAAATCAGACCTCATTTTAATAGATAAAACATCTAAACGATCAACACTAATAGAAGTAGTCATCCCTAACAACATCAATCTAAGAATAAGGAGAAATAATAGATAATAAGAAAATCGCCAAATACAGAGACCTGAAGGTATAAACACGCAGATAGTGCGGAATGTGTAGGGTTCGAATGATCCCCAAAATTCTATCAACAATCGGCGTAGTACTGAAGAGAATCGGCTTAATATTAAGAAACTGGGCCTTAACGAACACCTCTATAAGGCCATGCGAAGTGCACAGAGCTCCATCCTTACCATATCTGAGTACATTTGGGAGAAATAAATGTTCCCTGAAGGGAATACAAAAGCCTATTGATTAAGTCTATGGGATAATAATAATAATATCCCTACGAGCTTTTTAGTTCAGTTTGCACTCTTGGCAGTGCTGGCCTGCCTAACGTGTTGGTTACGTCATACTCCAACACGCCTTATCCATTTTAGTGGATATTTTGTGGTAAAGTTCAGCGTTTTCCTCTTGAATGTCGTTCTTTGGTTGTTCTTAGACCTCAGGTTCTAGCTGTGGCTCAGATTCAACGCCTCAGATTTCTCGTTCAATTTCCATTTTTATGATGTTGTCTCTTTTCTGGGATTATTTCAGAGTATAACTTTATATTGGTCAGCTATTCTGTGTTGCGACACTTGTATGTGTGGGTACTCTAATCCTCGATGAGTTACCCTGAAAAAAATGATCCTTATTAACCCATTCATGAACATTCATTCTTGATCGTTGCGCTTATTTATATGAGCGCTAGTTGAGGTTCCCGCACAGCACCTTCAACAGGTGAAGATCATAGTGTTGTTTGGTTTTCGTGCCGATGTAGTTGCTGTTGCTGTTGCTGAATAAGAGTACAAACATGTTTAACGAAACTAATGTTTAAAAAGGAACTACTATGTTTTATACCACTAAATTTATTAAAAAAAACAGTGACTGCAGTTTCAACTCACAGAGTCATTTTCAAACTGAATTACAAAGGTAGACTAAGTATTCAATACAGAAACATGAGAAAATTTAACAATAAATAAAAACTATCTGAGATATTTCATTATTACAAAGGGGATGCGGCGTCCCCTTTTTACAGGGTACGGCAACGGATGCGTACGGCAGCTCAATATGTCGGAGGCTAGGTTCGTATCTCTTTTAGAGATAGTTGTGCTCTGCTTTGATTACCCAATAGGCGCCACCTGTTTTACATTATCTGTGTTACTTACCTAGTGATTAAACAGGAAAACACTTAGGTATGAGGAATGATTTTAAATTATTGACGGTAGGTGTATAGCTCCACAATAAAACGACTTAATTAAAACAAAATAGCAATTCCATTTTATTCCCCATAAAAAAAATTATTATTTACATAAATTTGAATTGTGCTTACAATGTTTTATTTTTACTCTCTTGATAACTATCACCTCGGTTTTAAAAGGTTATATAAGATTTGGCCGCAAACGTTCTAGAACCTTAGTCGCCAATAACGTACGTTTTATTGAGTTATCAAAAGTTCTCACATGTTATTACTTTACACCAAATTATAATTATGTAGTTTTGTTTGTGTTATAAAAAAATTGAATCACAACTTGAATCCCTAACTTAAGGTTTTTCTCCTACCTGGTATATTCTATGGTACCTCTCACTTTATCGCTGTTGCTAGGATTCCTGTTGTGTTGTGGATGGATTGTGGCTTCACAGGGCCACTTCCAACTCATCAATCAAACGCAGGGCAAGGTTGAAACAGTCGTGGTCACCTGGACAGGAAAACTAGGACCCGAACCATCAAGAAGTCATGACAGCAATATCAAGATGAAAAGCCCAAAGATAAAAAAGAACTGGCTTCAAATATTCACATAGCCAAATAGTCAAATAGCCAAGTAGTGGAATAGCCGAATAGCCAAAGAGCCCTGAAATAAAATGTTGTTTTTACCACATGTTCGTAAAGATAAAGGGCAAAATCTTACCTCATTGATTAGTGGACTTAACACAAGAACTTGACCGTCCGCCCTTTCAGAGCTGGTGGCAGGATTGGTCTGCTGCCTTCGGCGGTTCAACAGGAAAGGGAACGAAAATACAAATCTCTCTTGCAACCAGACGTGACAAATCTTAGTGACATTAATATTTAGTCTTGCCAACCTTATTCTCAACCTGGAGCACTTTAACCTAGTTCCGAACTTACACTGACCACCAGTTAATACGTCAAGTATGGGCAGACCATGGAAAATTATCAAAAAGAAAATTATGATCAAACAGTTCAAAGTCACTAATCACGATTAAAACAAAGTTCTAAAAAATTGCCACAAATTCCATACTGCACACTCAACCTTAAATGGTCGATCTCGACATGCCGTGTTCGTGTCAACGAATGGGTATACATTCACCGCAAATGCTAACTGAACTATGTCACCGACTATAACCTTATACTTTTAATACTGAAATTGAATGTAAACAAATGAGAGTTTATTAAAAATTAAATATTTACGACTTTTAAATTCAACCCAAATAATGTGATATATAAACTACAGCAATTTACGAACTGTGTAAAAAAAATTGATAAGTTACAAGACCAAAAGAGTTGTAAACCAAAAAAAATAAATTCTATGTTTACTATTTTAAACTACGGGATAAATAACTAAATTTAATCAGGTAAAAAGATACAAATTATATCATATTACTAAAAACATGTAGCATTGATGCTAACTGGTAAATTTAAATGCTACATTTACCCCTCTCCGAAAAAAAAAATAGACTATCTTGATAGGCTATTTTGAAAACAAAGAAAAACATAACCCTGTCCTTGGAAAAACATTTGGATTGATATCTACGCGTATCACACGTCCTTGCGGAAGACAACATCGGTAAGTCAAATCTGGAAAACTACAAAGTCGTGAAGAGTCAAAATCGGTAAAGGTCTGCCAAATTACGTACAAGTTCAGAATTACAACTCCTGAATAAATTTTACAAACACCAAAGAAATCACTTAAAAGATAAAAATCATAAACTAAAATGTACAAAAAAAAATCTCTAACATTATACACCCAGAATTGTTAATACAAGTAAACAGACTGTCATGACTATAGATATAAATTAGGACAAACTTATCAGCAGTATACTTAGACACACGGCCGTAACAAATCCAGTTATGAGACCATTATATCAACACTATACAACTTCAGATTTACTTATATACAATTCACTGTAGAATCGAATGCTCAAAGCATTCAAACAAATTTCCGGGAAACCATCCCAAAGTGAAATGCCCACCAATAATTCCAAACGAGAACGAGTCATATCCACCAAATTTCGAAGCGAAAAACGAGAAAATTACTAAGCCAGCATTGCGCCTTTTCAAGCGGCATGAAAAACCCTCGTATACTGGCCTCACTCCAGAAAATCTGATGAACATACTCACCCACGCCCGAAAAGACCAGGAGCACCCACCACATTATGGTGTCCCGAAAGGTGGAAGAACGACAGAATTGGTGACCCAGATGTCCACCTACAAAAGGGAGTAAAATATAGTTTCTACCAGACTAAAAAAATGCCTAACGCATTACTGTAAGCTTGAAAACAAAAATTGAGAATTAGGGTGTTCCGTAAAGTGCCACTGCAACCAGCCCAACACACAAAACGACCAGAGACCGGAGCTCAGGCGAAACACAGTAGTGCAACCCAGCCATGGTGCCAGCTCATTAGTCATGACACGCCAAAATTAACACCCCCCATGCTCACCCTTCCGACTTGGCATGCGTAAGCATGTTTGAATGATGCCTGGCAGCACCCAACACTCCACAGCCTATAAAAACAAACTAAGAAAAGCTTACAGGATATGATATCTCGTAATAACTAAGGTATCTTTCATTAGAAGACGCCAAAAACTCTAAAACTTTAAAATAACCAGCCCTTAGGTTATACAAGATCCAAGCAATACTAAAGTTTATTCAAAACCAGTCCATACTTAAACTAACCCTTCCTCAGAAGATATAAAAACTCTAAACGTTTGCTTCAAAAAAAAACAAGGTAAAAAACCTATCACTTAAGCAATACTTCGGATATGGCCATTATCCAAAATACTTAAAAAATAGCAATACAGCTAATAACTAAAAATTCCTACGAGTCATCACTCAATAATTAACTTAAACAAACGCACTAACCTGGAAGCAAACTTCCTAAAAATCTCAAAATAGCAAAAATGCTAACAACTAAAAAATCAATACAGGTCAGCACCAGTAAGTCTCTTAAACAACTTATTTACTTGGAAGCAAACTTCCCAGAAACTTAATAAACTTAAAAGTAGCAAAACTGCTAATAACCAAAAATCAATACGGGTCAGCACCCAATAAGTTGCCTAAACAAACTTACAACTTTGAAGCAAACTTTTCAAAACTTAATAAACTTATTCTTCTTCTGAAAGGTCAGAATCAGAATCCTCTGAAATAGAATCATTGAAAGGTTTTAGATCTTTGACATGCCACTTTCCAGCTTTAGAACCATCTATATTATCTAAATCATAAATAAGGTTGGAAAGTTTCTTTCTTACTTTACAATGAACATATTTGGGGACTAACTTTGCGGTAAACTTATCTACAGCACTTGAAAGAACTTTATTTTTACGCCAAACATGGTCACCTACATTAAAAGAAATATCGCGTTTTCTAAGATTATACGCACGAGAATTACGTTCATACGCCTTATGAATCTTCATTCTCACTTCAACAAAGATATCTTTTAGACCTTTTAAGTTGGCCGCATAGGCATTTCTATCACCAGGAATTATTTCATCATCAACTCTGACGTCGACATTCAAATCTTTGTAATAACTACCTGACAAAGGAACATGCCTACCGTAAACTAAAAACGCTGGAGTAAAACCGGTGACTTCATGTTTTGAAGTATTAATAGCTTGTTGAATTTTAGCTATTTCTTTATCCCAATTTTCGTGGCTGTCTATGTAACTCCTAATTGCTGTACCAATTGTCCTATTATTTCTTTCTACGAAATTACATTGTGGTGAATAAACAGGATTAAATCTTATATTAAACTCATACGTTTGACTTAATTTTTTGAAAGTTTTTGAAACAAACTGTGTGCCATTATCGCAAATAAGTAGAGATGGAGGACCATAAACATGAAAAACTTTATTTTCTAGTACCTCTTCAATATATTGAACTTTGGAACTTCTTAAAGGAAAAAGTAATGTGTACTTGGTAAACCAACAAGCGACTACTAAAAGCCATTTGTTTCCTTTTCTTGAACGAGGTAGAGGGCCTATTAAGTCTACTGCTATTACTTGAAATGGATAATCTACTGATTTCTCTTTACCCATATGTCCCATTTGCGAAGTATTTGGTGCTTTCTGAGCTCCACAGACTAAACAATTCTTAACAAATTTAAGAATGTCTTGGCGCATTTTTGGCCAATAATATCTTTCTTGTAGACGATGAAATGTCTTATAAAATCCGAAATGACCACAGTTCGGAGGACTATGACAAGAGTCTATAATTTCTGCTCTTTGGGGTTTAGGTACTAAGTATTTCCATTCAGGAACATTCACATTCATAGAAAGGCAGTTTGGGACAAATTTCAAAACAAAATCGTTATCCACTTTCCACTGTGGATAATTGTTTGGATTATCTAAAATTTTCTGGCGTAAATTATCGTACCACGGATCAATACGATCGACATCTAGGGTTCCCACCACTAATTTTTCCTTACTGCTTGAATCGGAATCTTCTATCACTTCTTCTCTATGTGGATTACGGGACAAGGCGTCTGGAATGACATTTTGAGCTCCTTTTCTGTGTACTAAATCAAAGGTATGCTGTCTAAGTCGAACAGCCCAACGAGCTAATTTTCCACTTGGATTTTTTAGAGTGTTAAGCCACAATAAACTATAATGATCTGTAATGACAGTAAAAGGAACACCTTCAATAAATCCTCGGAATTTTTCAATACAAAAAAGTACACCCAGGCATTCTTTTTCCACTACAGAATAGTTTCGCTCTGCTCTAGATAAAGATCTACTGGCGTAGGCAATCACTCGCTCTTCACCATCAATTATCTGCGTTAGAACTCCTCCTAAACCTGTATTTGATGCGTCGCTCGCTATATAGAATCGCTGTGAAAAGTCTGGTTGAGATAATATAGGAGCAGATACTAAGAGTTGTTTAATTTTAATAAAAGATTCTTCAGCTGCACTATTCCACTCAATTTTTTGTCCTTTCCTACGTCCTTTTAGGAGATCATTTATTGGAGACATCAGAGTAGAAAAATCCTTTATAAATCTTCTATACCATGAGCAAAGACCAACAAAACGCTTTACTTCAGTAGTATTCCTAGGTCTGCTATAATTAATCATGCTAGAAACCTTATCGGGGTCAGTACGCAAAGAATTCGAACCCACAATATAGCCTAAAAATTTCAAAGATGTTTTGAAAAAGTCACATTTTTCCAGATTTATAGTCAGATTGGCATCTTTCAATTTTTCTTTGACCTCTGATAACAATCTAAGATGTGAATCAAGATCTTCTGACACTATTAAAATATCATCGAGATAGGTGAATATATTTGGCTCATAGCGAGGACCAAATATTGCATCTACCAGGCGCTGTTGCGTCTGTGCAGCATTTCTGAGACCAAAGGGCATGGTAACAAACTGGAAAAGTCCTCTTCCGACTACTGCAAAAGCTGTTTTTTCTTTCGAAGATTCATCCAAAGGGATCTGCCAAAAAGCTTTTCGAAGGTCTATCGATGAAATATATTTAGCATTTCGAAGAGATGTTAAAATTCTGTCAATATTAGGCATTGGATACCGGTCAGGACGACTGATTTCATTAAGTGAACGTCCGTCAAAACATAATCGGTACGTTCCATTTGGTTTCTTAACTAATAAAACAGGAGAACACCATGGACTTGTAGATGGCTCTACGACACCTAACTTTAACATTTCATCCAACTCATTGTTCAAAATTTTTGACATATATGGAGACAAAACAAACGGTCTCTTTTTAAAAGGAAGCGCGTCACCCATGTCAATAGTCAAAGTAATTTTATCCGTACGACCTAATCTATCTTTACTACTAATTTCATTAAATGATTCAATAATTTTTTCCGCTTGTTCGCGCTCTGCTGTAGAAAGTTCATCCAAAGAATGTAATCTCAAATTACAACTATTAAAAGAGTGACTCAAATCATTATTGGACACTTCTAATTTAGAATTTATATCTTGCACATGCCAAGAATTATTCTTAAAATTAACTACAATATTAAATTTTTTCGCAAAGTCACACCCAAATATAAATGCTTGTGGCAATGAAGGAACCACTAGAGCATTAATAACTTGACAAGAATTGTCAATAACAAGAGGTAAATCAACTGTGCCTTTAACACTTTGCTGTTTACCATCAGCAGTACAAATATTCTTAATTTGTGCTGGGCATATCTTAAGACCTAAATTACCTAAAATATCTACACCTCTAGAACCAACTATAGAAGATGTAGCACCTGAATCCAATAAAACCGTAATGTCCACATCAAGCAACTTCACATTTATGTAAGGTCGGTTATCTAAATATTTATTAATGAATAAGGGCGAAACTTGCTTGTTTTCAGAAAAATGGAGTCGATTAAAAGAAGTATTATCTTTAAAAAATTTAGAAACTGTATTCAGCCAGTTTTTCCAATCAGTATCGCTAAAATATTCTCTTTTTAAATTTTTATTATTAGAATAAAAAAATGTTTTTGATTTTTTAAAAGACGTATGAAAACTACGATAATTAAATGAGGCACGAGTTCTGGGAAAGGTGAAACTGCCTCTTCGATTCACTTCCCTTACTAGTTTTTTGAACATTTAGGGCACCCTGAAGATTTGGTGTTAGGTTCGCCACATTTAAAACAAAATAAACCTCTAGGGGCCTTACAGTCCAAATAAACATGATTAGGCTGTTTACAATTCCAACATGTTACAGAAGCTTTAGGTTTATTATCTTTATTAGAATTATTTTTATTTAAATTATTATCAGGTTTGCTGTTAGATGTAGAAGGCAAATTTTTAGAATGAAAATGAGAAAATCTTTGACCATCTTTTTTGAAATTTTTTCTAGAATTATTTTGCTTGTTAAAATGACTATTATTATTTAAACTTTGGTTCGTGTTAGCCATACTGTTGATGCTAGCAATTTCATCCTTAGGCCTAGATTTATCTTTAAGGTAATCAGCCTCTTCTAACTTACGACAAAGTTCTGAAAGTTCCGAAACATTATTAACATCTATTAAAGCCAACCTACTAATAAAATCTGGTAAAAGATTTCTTTTAATATTTTTAACTTTTGAAACTTCTGCTGGAGGTCTAGATAATCGAGAAAAAAGAGCTTCTAAATGAGCAATAAAAACTATCGTAGATTCATTTTTCTTTTGTTTCCTTCTTTTAATTTGCTCCCATATATCATCATCTATATCATCATGAAAAAAATCTTTCTTTAATTTCGATACCAATGAATCCCAATCAGTTACCGAAGATTTAACACTTCGATACCACACAAATGCGTCTCCTATGAAAAATTCGGCAGCTGAATTAAATAACTCCTGCGGAGAAATATTACGTGCCTGCGCTAATTCAGTTAACCGTTCCAAAAATGGATAAAGTTTTTTCGCGTCCCCATTAAAATTAACTTGCCATTCACTAATAGGTAAAATACGCGTCGCGCAATGCACTACAGGTGCTGCTACATTGATCACCGGCAACTGAGGTGTAAGTTCAACATGCTGACCGTCCGGAATTTTATCTAACAAATTCGATTCCAATAAAAGACAACTCGCGGTCACTTCTTGAATATAAGAAAATATTACAGAAGCTCTATTTTCATCCTTGGGCATTGGAATTCTTTTTGCTCTTCCTACCACGTGAGCTAAACGCGACTTCACTCTATTAATAAGAGAATCATTAGCATTACCGTCAAATTCATCTATCACCCCTTGTATAGAGTCTAAACTGCGTTGTATACTGATTTTTTCTTCCTCAAAAGTCAAAGTGCAAATATTTAAGTTAATATCTTTACCCGGACTCGATTGTTCTCTCTTTAGAATTCTAGCAAGTATCTTGCGTTTGTCTGCGACAGTACGTAAAGAAGTCAACAAACGAATTTTTAACTCGTAGTCCAACTCATATTCAAGTAAATGATTGGGTTGAAAATTATAAATATCCATGATGATATAAAATTTGAAAATAAATACACTAAATCAAGTTATTATTTTTAAATGACAAAGTATTCTTTACTTAGTTGAAAACAATAACCGTATCTCTAAAGTTAAATCAATTCTATAAAACAAACAATTTGTCGTACCCTGTATAGCAAATCAAATAGACAAACTTTATTTTATTGCAAAAGCAATTATATGGCTTCACTAAAATCTAAATCAAATGATTGCATTGATCAAACATTAAAATGAAGAAACTTAAAAAAAACAGCAGTAATCGTACACCCTATATCAATAAAAAAATAATTTATTTTATCAAACTTCAGAATAATAAGTCCCAACTAATCATGCATAAATTTTTAAGCAAAGCTAAATTTTAAAATTGGTATTTATTTCTATTCATATCCTGTTATCTATAAAAAGTATCCAAAAAATAAAATCTCAAGTTTCTTTGGCTTGGTCACCAACAATTTCCTTTTTTTTTTATATAAAAAAAATCAAATTCTCTAGATTACTTTTTGCTGGACTTTTAACACATTTAAATCAAGTTTTAGGAAAATAGCTGTAAAATACCGAAAAAAAAATTAAATATTTTTCTTATCACCAAATGTTTTAAACTGTTATCGGTTCAAAATGGTTTAATAGCAAAAAAGTATTTCTAATCGGGTATAAATTTTACTACCTGAGATAAAATGTAAAATCATTCTACAACTTTTAAATAGCTCAAAAAAATATGCAAATCTTTACGAGACTTAAACAAATCAAAAATATGTACGATATGAAATGCCTTTTAAACTAAATTAACTCACAAACTAATTAGAAAATTTTCAGCAATTTAGCCAAACTAATAGACCTTACATAAACATATAAAAAACTGTGTCCACCTGAACACCCTGTACATAAAAAGTACAAAATTCACTACTATAAGCTGTAAAATACCTAAAATCTGTGAAGTTACTGTGATATTAAAATCAATGAGGGCTCTTAAAAAAATATATAAATTATAACCTTACTGTTTCTCGGAGAAAGTTTACTCGAGTAACCTGTGAATGTTTCTTAGGTTTTATAAAACTGTCATTATTCAGACGAAACAAAATGGAATTACAATAAAAATATGTTACTAATGAAAATTAATTTAAATCTGACACAAATTTAACCGCATAGAAATTTCAATTCAATTCAGGATACTCAACGTTAAATTATTTTGCTAAACACCAGTAAAATATAAAAATTCAAAACAAAGCACAAGCTCCACGTTCAGGGCGTCATTTTTTGCGGCGTCCCCTTTTTACAGGGTACGGCAACGGATGCGTACGGCAGCTCAATATGTCGGAGGCTAGGTTCGTATCTCTTTTAGAGATAGTTGTGCTCTGCTTTGATTACCCAATAGGCGCCACCTGTTTTACATTATCTGTGTTACTTACCTAGTGATTAAACAGGAAAACACTTAGGTATGAGGAATGATTTTAAATTATTGACGGTAGGTGTATAGCTCCACAATAAAACGACTTAATTAAAACAAAATAGCAATTCCATTTTATTCCCCATAAAAAAAATTATTATTTACATAAATTTGAATTGTGCTTACAATGTTTTATTTTTACTCTCTTGATAACTATCACCTCGGTTTTAAAAGGTTATATAAGATTTGGCCGCAAACGTTCTAGAACCTTAGTCGCCAATAACGTACGTTTTATTGAGTTATCAAAAGTTCTCACATGTTATTACTTTACACCAAATTATAATTATGTAGTTTTGTTTGTGTTATAAAAAAATTGAATCACAACTTGAATCCCTAACTTAAGGTTTTTCTCCTACCTGGTATATTCTATGGTACCTCTCACTTTATCGCTGTTGCTAGGATTCCTGTTGTGTTGTGGATGGATTGTGGCTTCACAGGGCCACTTCCAACTCATCAATCAAACGCAGGGCAAGGTTGAAACAGTCGTGGTCACCTGGACAGGAAAACTAGGACCCGAACCATCAAGAAGTCATGACAGCAATATCAAGATGAAAAGCCCAAAGATAAAAAAGAACTGGCTTCAAATATTCACATAGCCAAATAGTCAAATAGCCAAGTAGTGGAATAGCCGAATAGCCAAAGAGCCCTGAAATAAAATGTTGTTTTTACCACATGTTCGTAAAGATAAAGGGCAAAATCTTACCTCATTGATTAGTGGACTTAACACAAGAACTTGACCGTCCGCCCTTTCAGAGCTGGTGGCAGGATTGGTCTGCTGCCTTCGGCGGTTCAACAGGAAAGGGAACGAAAATACAAATCTCTCTTGCAACCAGACGTGACAAATCTTAGTGACATTAATATTTAGTCTTGCCAACCTTATTCTCAACCTGGAGCACTTTAACCTAGTTCCGAACTTACACTGACCACCAGTTAATACGTCAAGTATGGGCAGACCATGGAAAATTATCAAAAAGAAAATTATGATCAAACAGTTCAAAGTCACTAATCACGATTAAAACAAAGTTCTAAAAAATTGCCACAAATTCCATACTGCACACTCAACCTTAAATGGTCGATCTCGACATGCCGTGTTCGTGTCAACGAATGGGTATACATTCACCGCAAATGCTAACTGAACTATGTCACCGACTATAACCTTATACTTTTAATACTGAAATTGAATGTAAACAAATGAGAGTTTATTAAAAATTAAATATTTACGACTTTTAAATTCAACCCAAATAATGTGATATATAAACTACAGCAATTTACGAACTGTGTAAAAAAAATTGATAAGTTACAAGACCAAAAGAGTTGTAAACCAAAAAAAATAAATTCTATGTTTACTATTTTAAACTACGGGATAAATAACTAAATTTAATCAGGTAAAAAGATACAAATTATATCATATTACTAAAAACATGTAGCATTGATGCTAACTGGTAAATTTAAATGCTACAGGGAGGTACTAAATTTTGGGAACTAATTATTATTTGGCGACAACAAATAACGGGGAAAACCCAAGTTCTGTCTGGTCATTAAACAAATTTACATTTTTATTTTTACTATGTTTATATATTTCTAAAGATTCAAGAATATTTAACTTTTGGCCCTTTGTTGAATAACGTAATATGTCAGTGTTTCTTAAATTAGGAAAACTGTGGCTGTGTTCTAAGCAATGGCTGGCAAAGCTCGAGTCTGTTTTTTGTAGTCTATATGATCGGTGGTGTTCTGAAAAGCGAGTTTTAAAGCTTCCACCACTTTGTACAATATACAAGCTATCACACTCTGAACATTTTAACCTATAAACTCCTGATTTATCAAACTTATTAATTTTATCTTTAGCATTGTAAAGGATAGTGGACAGATTGTATTGAGATTTAAAGGCTACTTTTATGTTATGTTTGGAAAGAGTATTAACTATGTTTTCTGGTAGGGTACCACAGTAGGGCAAAGATATATAAGATGAACTATCTTTATCATTTTTTATTTTGGGATATATTGAATTAAAAGCTTGTTGTTTTTGTTTTTTAGTTATTAATTTCTTTATGGTTTGTTGGGAGAAATTGTTTGATATTGCAGTCCTTTCAATGATATTTAGTTCCTCTTGAAGACCTTCTTTAGAGAGAGGCAAAGAGAATGCTCTATGTATCATTGAATTGTATGCAGCCATTTTTTGTTGTAAGGGGTGAAAAGAGTCATTAGATATATTACCTGTAAACGTTGGTTTTCTAAAAATTTTAAAATTACACTGATTATTGAGGTGAGGTATGGTGAGATCAAGAAAATTTATTTTATGGTTATTTTCAATTTCCAGAGTAAATTGAATTTTTGAATGGCAATTATTAATGTATTGTAAGAATTTTTGAAGCTGTCTAGTAGTGCCTTTAAAATTAATTTCTCAGGTAGTTTTTATTTATTGTTAAATTTTCTCATGTTTCTGTATTGAATACTTAGTCTACCTTTGTAATTCAGTTTGAAAATGACTCTGTGAGTTGAAGCTGCAGTCACTGTTTTCTAAATAAATTTAGTAGTATAAATATAAATATATAATTTAGTAGTTTAAACATTTCCCGAAGATGATTAACTACCACATAGTAACGGTTACTAGCATCAACTTTTTGAAACTAATTTACTTCATTTTCAAAATGTTAAACATGAAGTTTCAATTTTTGATGTAATTTAAAATTATCCTCAAAAGAGGAATTATGTTCGATTTTTTTCAAATTAAATTCTTTTAACAAATTAGAGATTATTTTAAAACTTGACTGGCCTAAACGTTGTAAATGAATGTCAACATTTTCAAAAAGAGATAAAATGTCCTCCGTTTTACCGGCCTATTTATCTCAAATTAATAACTCGTTATACGCATAACAATAACGTGCCATTTTACGCAAAAAGCAAAAATCCGAAGAGTCTACGTGATGTATTGCAAAATATGCCAACTCTCAAATCGTTTTTTTTGTCGTTTTTGTTTTTTCCATTATTGTGCAATTGGAAGTTTCCATGCTGAATGTCGAAATATCTATGTATGAGCAGGTACTTTTACAAAGCGGACAACGTACATGGCATTACGAAAAACTGATTAATCAGGTTTTGACTTTTTAATATTTGAATTGCAGCTCTATTACGGTCTTTATGTTTGCTTTTTATTTTTGCATTAACTCCAGAACAATTTTCTAGTCCGTTTATTAATTTATTGTGTTTATTTAGAGCCCAAAACAACAAAAATATTCCGATGATTGTTGTCTCAATGAATAGGTGTAATATGCATCAGAATGTGACATAAAATGTTGAAAAAAAACTTAAACCGACTTCTAAAAGTAAGCTAAATAGTAAAAAATAACTATAAATTTTTATATGAAATTGAAATCCATGAAGTCGGCGCCAAACTAACACGTGACAAAATGTAATTCGCATAAACAGATTAAAAATACTTTATTTCTAATTGCCTGCTTACCATAATTTGTATATATTAAAAATTATTTATTTCATTTAAAAATACTTTGGCGCCGATTTCAAATATTTCAATTTCATATAAAAATTTATATATTTTTTTTTTACTTTTTAGCGCACTTTTAGAAATTGGTTCAATTATTTTTTAAGAAAATTTTATTTCTCGATTTTTAGTTTTGAGTTCATTTTCATATCAATAAATTATTTGAACTAAGTACTAATTGAGATTAGTGTATCTCGCAATGATTCAAAGGTGGTAAAAAACTACCCATTTTATCCAAAGTTGTAAATCACTCTAAAATGAACCACTAAAAATTCTTTGATTCTTGAAGTTCTCTAAATACAAGTGAAATTATGTCAAACAAATATTTAGTCGGTCATAGTAAATCCACTATCTTAAATTAATTTTAGATTGGTAATGTAGACCTCAAAATATTCCAATATCGATATCTAAAGAATTTGAGACGAAATTTCTTAGTTCGGTATATTTTATATTGTATATTGAGATTTTATACACCTCAAGAACCCCGCAATATGAATTTTAGACAAAATCAGAAAATGTAAAATTTTCAGTCTCTCATATTGTATCTTATCAACCTAATAGTTGTAAAAAAATTAACTTCATATTCGTAATACAGATCTCGAAAATCCACTATAGAATCTTTAATCCGCCATCTTGGATTTTTCCCCGCCATATTCGATACGCCATATTTATTTATTTTTTAATAATTTCAGATTCGTAATGTGCGATCCCAAAAACTCCCCCATATCTTTTTTGAGAATCTAAATAATGAAAAATTATTTAAAAATAGTTAATATGGCAGATGCAATATTGCGGTTAAAAATTTTATATTTTCGGATTATATTTAAGATTGGTAATGGGAAGTTTTCTAGGGTGTAAATTAAGATTAGATTAAGACTTTTAAATTATTTTTTTTTTAATTCAAAATTTAGTATGGTGGATTGAAAATTTTGCATTTATCACATTTTTTCAAAATTGTTATTAAGCGGTTCTCGAACTATAAATTAGACGTTGTTCCGAATTTGTAAAAATTGACATGTGGAGCCCTTGGCGCGTATATTACGGTCATAAATTAATTTCTTCAAACTCTATATATAGGATAAAATATGTCGGATTTAAAAATTTACAAGTTTTTGGGGGATCTAGGTTATGGATCTAAAATTCATTTCTCAAATTTTAGGATAGAAATTTTTGTTATTCAATTTAGTGATCTACAACTATGAATGAAATGGGTACTGGTTTGCGACCATAGAAACTTAATTCAACTCAAAACAAATAAAATTTTTGTAAAAGAATTGAAACGACTTCTAAAGAGTCCCAAAAGCAAAATGAAGCATTGTAAATTTTTATATGAAATTGAAATTTTTGAAGTCAAATTATTACTAAATGGGACAAATAAGTAATTAATATATAATATATTAACATAAGTATAATAATAATAATTAATACGATATATACAGGGTGAGTCAACGATTGGATGAAGTAGGTTTGTGCCTTTTCGGTGAAATTAACAAAGAAACTATATTTATTGTTTGATACAGTTTATTTTTACGCAGAATTTAAAAATATTTAGGACTCTACAGGGTGAGCCAAAAAACTAGGACAGCATAAAGTTGTATTTTTATAAATAGAACACCCTATATACGAATCGTATTTTCGATTTAGCTTATAATTTTAAATCTTTTTTATTAAGGGTTTACTATAACAAAACTTTATAGTTTCTGAGATAATTAAATTTAAAGAAAAAAAGTCACATTTTCAAGCATCAATTCAATCCTAAATAACGTTTTCAATTTTGTGACAAATATATTCAAATTTGGAATTTAGCAAGGCCAAGGACAAGTTAACATAATTTTTACCTAATATTTGCAATGAAAGCTACAGGGTGTTGAACACATCGGCTCAAATTTGAACAAGTTTAAATGAATAAATATCTTTTTTTTTTAAATGGTACACCCTGTATATTTTCATGTTATTTAATAGAGTAATAAAAACCCTAAAAGTTTTGTTCAATATATCCTATACCTATTTATAATAGTTTTTGAGATATTTCAGTTTTTCTTATTTTCCATACTTTTTTACAGAAATAGTCTTCATTATCATAGTAGCCATGTAAAATAATAAAAAGAAACTACAGAAACAAACAGAATGTGGTTAAATATGATAAAATACATTATTCGTTATATTACAACGGCAATAGTTTAATTAAACATAATGTGAAAAAATTAACACAACAATAACGACAAGGCAAATACATATTTACTTTTATACTAAATTGAAACAAAAAAATTACCTATTAAATACTGAGAAAAATTATTTCTTTTTAATAAGTGTTCGAATAAACGACCTTCTTGTGAAATGCACAAATTTAGTCTTTTTTGCAGATTTTCTCGGACTCTGGACAAAATTAGTGGCGTTATTGTTCTACAGGTATCCCTAATCCTGTTTCGCATATCTTCCACTGTTGTTGGTGGATTAACATATACCTTATTTTTAATATAACCCCATAGGAAGAAATCTAATGGGGAGATGTCGCAAGACCTTGGTGGCCACTCAATGAAACTCCCACGTCCAATCCATTTTTGCGGATATCGTTGGTCCAAAAATGCACGAACTTCACGATGGTAATGCGGAGGCGCACCATCGTGATGGAACCCCATACTGTCGAGCTCATCCCTATCGAGACCTTGAAGCAGTTGGGGTAGTTCTTCTTGTAGAAAGTTCAGGTAACTATGGCCATTTAGTGGTTCATTAAAAAAGTGGGGTCCAATAATTCGATTATGATGAATACCACACCAAACATTTAATGACCAGTGGATTTGATGTTACACCTCTCTAATCCAAAATGGGTTTTCTGTGGCATAATAATGCATGTTGCGTCTATTTACGGCACCGTTACTTCTAAATGTAGCTTCATCACTAAACATTACCTTGCATAATAAATTTAGATTTAATTGAATCTTCGCATTTATTGTACGACAAAAGTTTACACGACTTTCAAAATCCTGTCCATGCAATTCTTGGTGTAATTCCATGTGATATGGATGATACCTATATTTCTTGGTAGTACGATTAGCGGTGGATTGTGATGTTTCACATAATGCTGCTAACTGGCGGCTACCAATATAAGGATTTTCCTGAACATTTAACAATACTTGTAGTTCTTGTTCTTCATTAGTTACTGGTTTGTTGACCACTTTACGTTTTGGATAATCAACAGTACCAAAAGAATCAAATCTTTGCATTAAGTTATGAAAAGTATGGGTATTAGGCTGGCGTTGATCAGGATACTTCATTTTGTAAATTCTTTGAGCAAGAAGGCAATTTTTTTGAGCCTCTCCTGTTGTATAAATCATATCTATTAACTCATTCTTTGGAAAATTCATTTTACAATATAAGATGAATGCAAAAAAAACCAAACTACACTACATAAAAACCAAAAGAAGCGATTGCGGTTATAAATTTGACACACAGAAAAATGTTCTTTTACATTGTTTTCGCCATGGCTACTATGATAATGAAGACTATTTCTGTAAAAAAGTATGGAAAATAAGAAAAACTGAAATATCTCAAAAACTATTATAAATAGGTATAGGATATATTGAACAAAACTTTTAGAGTTTTTATTACTCTATTAAATAACATGAAAATATACAGGGTGTACCATTTAAAAAAAAGATATTTATTCATTTAAACTTGTTCAAATTTGAGCCGATGTGTTCAACATCCTGTAGCTTTTATTGCAAATATTAGGTAAAAATTATGTTAACTTGTCCTTGGCCTTGCTAAATTCCAAATTTGAATATATTTGTCACAAAATTGAAAACGTTATTTAGGATTGAATTGATGCTTGAAAATGTGACTTTTTTTCTTTAAATTTAATTATCTCAGAAACTATAAAGTTTTGTTATAGTAAACCCTTAATAAAAAAGATTTAAAATTATAAGCTAAATCAAAAATACGATTCGTATATAGGGTGTTCTATTTAAAAAAATACAACTTTATGCTGTCCTAGTTTTTTGGCTCACCCTGTAGAGTCCTAAATACTTTTAAAATCTGCGTAAAAATAAACTGTATCATACAATAAATATAGTTTCTTTGTTAATTTCACCGAAAAGGCACAAACTTACTTCATCCAATCGTTGACTCACCCGGTACAGGCTACGTTAAGAAAGCAACTTCTAATAAAATATTTCTTAATCTATTTATCAGGTATTTTTTTTTTCAATTTTTTAGAAATTTTTTTATTATTTTTCGCTTTTTAGAACTGTTTAGAATATTAACATAATATTCAATAAAACTTTCATTTTAAAATACTTGTAAGATTTGTTTTGCTAAGTAACTTTTAAATTATTGTAAAAACAAAAGTTTCAATTTGAATATGAATATATGAATATTATGTATATTTTCAACCTTCAGCGCTTGAGTAAAACACGTTGTTGCATGCGGTAAAAAAAATATGCGTTGTCATTTGTAGCCGATGCTACACCCATGCCATAAAATCATATTAGCGCAAGTAAAAAGCATCTTGTAAATACACATTTTTATGTATATTCATTACCACTTTTAAGACGTAAAAACTAATTTTATTTTTCAAGTATATACTGTAAGAAAGCCATCAAAACTTATTATTCTATTGCGTATTAAAAATATATTAACAATATTATCGCAGACGTTGAAAATACAGTTGCTGAATAAATAAAAACATAACAAAAGTTATTGTTCTATATAGACATTAAAAATAAATAATTAAAACTTCATAAAGTATTATATTCCATCACGAACTCAACCACTCGTAAAAATTTACCAGGTCGGTATTCAAAACAATGTTAGTCCGCCATTGTATACATTTCTATGCTTGAACTCATCGGAAACAATGTTTAATTTATGCATAAATACCGGGGTACAGTAAAAATTTATTTTGACTTTTACAAGATCATATTGCAAGACGTCTCAGAAGAGATCAATCAGCAGAATCTAATATTTGAAATCAATCAAAAAACTGAAAATTTCGTTAAAAGTTCAGATTGAAAAAAGTGCTGAGTACATTCAGTGTCTGAGCTTTATTGTCAAAACAATAAAAATACTTACTTATAAATAATTATAGACTAAGCATGCGAACTTAAATTTACTGCTCTATTTTCAATTGTATTGTTAAAGGCAGGTTTTCCTAGCAACGTACATTTTGCGTGGCATAGAACGTAATTCGGCCGACGCAACGCAACAACTAATGCGTTGCCTAAAAGTGTTTTCCTAGGATTGTCAGTTGCGTGACGACCGTCGCGATGAATTTATCTAAAATAAAAGAAAAGCTTTAGCTTTATTAATATTACAAGACGAAATTTTGAAAGAAGAGATTGACTTATTAACCACGATTCATAGTGGCACTAGAAATTCTGCTAGTCAATTATTACAAAATAGAAGCAGGGATAGAACATTTAAATTACATATCCATAGACATCTGCTTCACGATGAAGTAAAATTTAAAGCGTATTTTACATTTTGTTCATTTCATTCCAAATTGTGTCCTATTTGACAACATTTTTAAACTCCTGCAGCTTTATGTTCCAAAGAATAGGGTAACCACTCATTATTTCTACCGATTGTTCGTCCTCGGTAGCACTAAAATGGATATGTTGTCTTTGTGAACTCATTTTCAGCAAAATATCGGAGCACTTCTTTCACTACACGCAGCGTATAACTGAATAGACTGCTCTCGGAGCAGTCGTCCTGTTGCGTCGACCGTATTAAGATGGCCCACGTCGTTTTTACGCAGTGTAGGAAAACGCCTGCATTTGATTTTCATTAGAGAAGTTCTTGGCGTTTTACGCCGACCGTATTAAGTTCTACGCAGCGTAAAATGTGCGCTTTAAGCATCATATCGTGACACCAGTAAAAATTTTCACTTAATGCTTGAAATAAGAATGGTTTTTTTATGAAAATCATGGTTCTTGGGTTTAGATCGTGTCAAAGTGGAATTAATCCGACGTTTCGCTTACGATTGCACGAGACATCTTCAGGGATCTTTACTCCATGAGACTAGAACACTGACTGACTATCGAAGAACAACAGTCTGGTATTTATACCCGACTGGTGCTCAGCGAACCGTGATCCAGCGTTACAATCGATTTCCACGTGTGGTGTAAACTGTAACCCGCATCTCTATAAATATTATTTGGATATTTATAAATTTCGTTTGATTCTCTAATTTTACGTTTAAAGAAACCAGGCACTGATGCTAGCACCTTAGTTTCATTTAGATTAAAAATGTGACCTGAGCAATGCTGGTGTTCAGCTACTGCAGATTGTATAATTTATTTCTTTTTTATACATCTTTCATGTTCCTTAAGCCTAATGGATATAGACCGTCCTGTTTCACCTACAAACACTTTACCACAAGAGCAAGGTATCTTGTAAACACCTCCTGTTTGAAATGGAATTGCGTCCTTTGGAGGACTCAAACATTGTCCAATACTCTTACATGTGTTGAAAATTGTTCGTATGTTGGATTTTCGGAGCAATCTGGCAATCTTGTTGGTAGTTCCGTGTATGTAAGGTAAGACAACACTGTCCATAGGAGGTTCATTTATAACATTTTGTGAAGGAGTCGGGTTTTTATATTTATTAATAGAACGTCTCATATCTTCAACGCAATATCCGTTGCTTCTCAGAGCATTATTCAGTTTTTCTGTTTCTGATTTCAGTGATTGTTCATGGATTGTTTTTGAGAAAGATAATGGTGTGACATTGCATTGAGATATCGATTTGAATGTGTTGGTTTCCTGTACACAGAATGTCCTAATTTGCCATTTTCTTTCGTTTGCACTAGTTCATCAAGAAAGGGAAGGACACCATTTGATCCAGTTTTCATAGTGAATTTTATGCTAGGATATTGTTGATTTAGATGATCCAGAAATATGCGCCATGCGGCTAAACTACGAACGTAACATCGACATATCTGTACTAAAATTTAGGTTTTAGAGAAGCAGAAGACAAGACATTTGCTTCGAAAGCTTCCATGCAGATGTTAGCTACCACAAGTGATACTTGAGATCCCATGGCCGCTCACGAAGTCTGCTAGTAGAAAGTTCCTTGAAAAGTGGAAATCAGACATGCTTTAATTAATTCTAGTAGGGTGGAGTTCATGTTGTTGTTTCATAATATGTCCGATATTATGGAAACTAAATCATCTATAGAAACAGTTGTGTACAGGGATTCTACATCAAAACTGACCGGATAATAATTCCAATTTGATACGGTCTAAACTCAAGGATCATGATTTTCAACTTGACCAAATCTGTGAAAACTTTCGTTCTTTAATTATTTTTGATTTTTTGATAAATTGGAGTTACCGTGTATTTTTACTGAGAAAATATCGGGTATTAATGGGTCTAATGTGGCGTTATTTAAGACGTTTTAAATTAATTGGAACAAACTTGCACTAATGAAGTTTAAAAATAGAATAACTGGTAATTAAAATCATAATAGTTTCCTAGGAAAAGTTAAAGACAAAATGTTATAATTCAAAAATGTCTGTGTATTCTTTTACGTCATGATAAAAACAAAGAGCTCTAGGAGTTATGTAGAGGGCCCGGAAAGCACAACCGACAAACCGCTTAGTCGGTCCTGGAAGCTTATCTGTAGGACTTTTAGTTTTTTGAGTAAAAAAAATCGTGATTTTTCAAAAACCATTGTATTCTCCAATATCTAGGGACACCAATGATGTAAGAATAATTGCTGTATTGTTTTTAGTTACTGAAAATTTAAATGTTTATAAAGACGTAACGGAGCCCGTTCTTTTTAAGGTTCAGATCAAAAAGCTTTCTTTTGACTTTTTGAAATTTGACAAAATAGTTTTAATCTGGATGGTTTAAGACAAATTTTTCTGAAAATTGCAATTTTTTAAATCAAAAATTGAAGCAGCATGGTTTATTTATTATTTTTTTATACTAAATTGTATTTTTTTTTTATTTTTATCTCTATTAGTTCATGGTGATGCTATTTTTTGCAATTTAAAATATTCTGCGCTAAAAAATGCTCTCTAAAATTATAGTTTAAAATGTCTAAATAAGAATTCACGTAGATCGCGTTTTTCTATACATATTTACATTTTATTAATTTATCCGATAATTTGACAATATACTTTCTTATTTACTAATTTCACCGAAGAAGTACACTTTTTTGTTTGAAGTTTTGCTTTTCCGATTTTCCATCATCTGCGACATCCTTTTTTTCATTTTTTTTTTGTCTTAATTGACAGTTTTGACCTTTACGTCTGGAAATAATTATTCCCTTTCTCGCTGAAAAAACCTTGCAAAGTCCCACCGGAAGAGCCTGTCCCATGCGCCTGAACTGGTGACGAGCGGCAATAGTGTTTTGAAAAAACATCCTCAAACTATCCAGATTAATATTACTTAGTCAAATTTCAAAAAATCAAAATTTCATCACTTAGTTTTTTTTCCAAAACTCAAAAAGCGCGGGTTTCGTTAAATCTTTATAAACATTTTAATTTTGCCTTAACTAAAGACGCTACATCAATTTTTCTTATGTCATTGACATCGCGAGAGATTGTAAAAAAAATGGTTTCTTAAAAATCATAATCAACCGATTTTTTTTTCAGAGGATGAATATTATTTAGTTTCTCTATTTTTAGAGGAACTAAATAGTATTCGTCATCGCATACAGCTCACACTGGAGGTTAAAGTCAATAAGCAGCTTCCTTTCCTTGACCTTCTAATCACTAGAAAATACGACCTAAGCATCGATTATATGGTCTACAGAACACCTAAACACAACACAAACAGATACCTGAACGCCGAATCTTACCACCATCCATCACAGTTACAATCAGTCGCCAACACACTGATCTCCATACCCATGCGACTAACCAAACCCACGAACCGCCAAGAAGAACTCAACAACATCACAACAACACAACAATACAACAATACAATATCAAAAAGGCTATAAAACAGAACACAAATGCAATAGTAGAGAAAAAAAAGATTGCAAATCCAAATCAAAAACCACACTGCCATATATAAAAGGTGTAACAGATATAATTGGAAGAATTCTGAGGAAGCATGACATCTGCACAATTTAAAAACCACAAAGAACAATACACAAATTATTGAGTAATCCCAAAGACAAAATCCCAATGAAAAACCAGGGAGTGTACAGCATCCCATGTAGAGACTGAAAAAGAATATATCGGCCAAACAAACAGAAGAATCTCTGTCAGAGTCTAAGAACATAAAAATAGCACAAAGAATAAGCAAACTACATCAGCTTTATTCCTACATCATCAGGAGATAGGACACACTAAAAATTTCCAGGAAACCAAACAGCTCTCACCCATAAAGCATTAAAGAACGCACATCATCAGAGAAGCTCTCGAAATAGAAAAAACTGAAAACCTTAACAAGAGAGATGATGCTCAAAACATCTCAAATGCATAGAAAACTTTAATTAAAATACAACTAAAAACAACACACTAGAGAAACAGGTCAATGAGATGATAGGAAGCCCAGACCCAAGGAAGCATGGGAACCAGCCAGGCAGAATCAAGGTATAACCTGCGCAAGCGCCAATCTATAAAAAGGCATACAGAGAACCAGCACGCTCCTTCTAAGTCGAATTCATAATCTCCTTTTTTGGAGTCGGTTAAAAATTCAACTTTATATTGAGATATTTCTTATAGTGGTATGAAGTTATCACAAATTTCCATTTTGAAAATTTCTGCGGGCTTTAAGCTTTTTAAATGTTGTTACAAACAACCGAATTTAATATACACTAAAACTTGCCTTAGGAAATGTAGAAAACCTTATCAAAGTTCGTTCAGTATCGTCTAAGGTTATTCGGACATACAAAAAGATACGGCTGGGAAATTTTAGATAACAAACGTGATTTATTTTTTTTACCCTTTCTACGAAAATTTAGAATTCAGTAAAAATAAAAATTCATATTCCATCCAAATCTATTAGAACTAGTAAATTAACCCCGGTATAAACGACGATGATCTCCCTCAACACATTAAAGCACAAACGGTAATTTATGCACAAAATCCGTTGAATTTATTATGAAAATGAAAACAATATTCATTATTCATAATTTGTGTATCGCTAACCGCTTCTTTCTCTCCCGAACAACTCGATATTTACATTGTCCGAGAATTTTGAATTTGCATTACAAAATTTTATCTCTGTGGTCTTGTAATATCCAGTGTTAAATCTTGGTGGGATAGTACGTACAATCAGTCACAAAAGTACACATATACCACAATAAAAAAAATTATAATACGTAAAACTTTCACAGTTTATTGGAAATATTCTCTGTTACCCGACGGAAGAACTATATAATATCATGCTTTAGTTACCTACAGGGAAAATGTGAACGCTGTAACTTTATTTATTGGCCAGTTGTATTAGTTTGAAGTAGATGTATTTTTGCCACCGCGTCATAATTTTCACTATGTAGCAAGACGCCGCAATCAAATTTTGTTTCAAATTGGGAAAAAGTGGTTCGGAAATATTCGAATTATTGCAAACTCCATATGATGAGGATTGTTTAAGTTCTCTTCGATAGTTCTATTAATTTTAATGGCCATTCGGAGTCAGTATATATCAATATATAATAATTAATTATAATTTTTTTCCACGTTATTATTTTTTTTGACATTACTTAACCTAATTCTCACTAAGTTTTAATTATTTCTTTGTTGATTATACTTACTCTTTTAACCGAAATAATAAAAATATATAATAATAATAAATTACGAACTACACTAATCGACATTGCTGTACCGAACAACAACAACCTGGGGTCAAAATACAACGAAAAGATCGCCAAATACAGAGATCTGGAGGTGCAAATCCGCAGACAGTGGGCAATGAACAGCGTCCACACGATTCCTATAATACTGTCAACAACTGGAGTGATTCCAAAGAATCTCCTGCAGAACATCAAGGGACTAGGCCTTAGTGAGCATCTGTATAAACCGATGCAGAAGGCAACTCTCCTAGCAACCGCGCGAACCGTCCGAAAGTTCATGGGAAATACAGCAGACCAGGCCACCTAGGACCCGATAACATGGAGGGGGTCCCCACAAAGCTTCATACGTTTGGTGTCTTTGTATGCCTGGTATGAGTGAATAATCCCTGGAGGGAGTGCGAAGCCGTTTGTCTTGTAAATCATAATAAATTATTGTAATATCGCAGCCCGCTGGATCAATGAAGAACACAAAATCTGGCAAGACTACAACCAGATGTAGTTTGAACCATTTACCACCGCGGAAATTTCAAGAATAATCAAGGAATTCCATAACTGGAAGTCTCCAGGTCTCAACCGGAGAACAGTAGGATGCAAGGAATTGATTTTTGACTCTATCATATGTAATCAATCCTGTACCAGCCGAAGAAACCTCTTTGCTACATAAGTGGATTATAAGAACGCATTCAACTTAGTGCCACATGAGTGGCTCAAAACTGTATTGAGAATATAGAGTCGATGATCATTTTGTTACCATTTTAGAATGCTTAATGTTAACCTAGAAAACTAGGATCCAATTGCAAGTGCCATCCAGCGATACCATTGAAACTAATATATTCCCAACTCCACCAGATACGGCTTTAATATTAGAAATAACAACGAAGAGGTATTAAAAGTGAGTCATCTTCTATACAACCTAAAACCAAAATACATTGAGAATATCGCGAAATACAGAGATCTGGAGGTGCAAATCCGTAGACAGTAGGCAATGAACAACGTCCGCGCGATTCTTATAATACTATCAACAACAGGAGTCATACCAAAGAATCTCCTACAGAACGTCCACGGATTGGGCCTTAGTGAACATCTGTATAAACTGATTTAAAAAGTTGTTCTCCTTGCAACCACGTGGACTTTCCGAAATTTTGTAGTTACTGCAGAAGACCACGCCATCTAGGACCCGATAACATGGAAAGACCTTCATACTTTTGGCATCTTTGAGTACCTGATATGCGTCAATAATACCTGGAGGGAGTGCGAAGCCGTTTAGCTTGTAAATCACTACATAGTATAAAACAAAGTCGCTTTCTGTGTCCCTATGTCCCTTTGTATGCTTAAATCTTTAAAACTACGCACCGGATTTTGATGTGGTTTTTTTTCAATAGATAGAGTGATTCAAAAGGAAGGTTTATATGTATAATAACATCCATTAAATAGTGGAAAAATACTGTTATTTTTGAGGTTTCTAATGTGATGTCGTTAATTATCATATTTTTTTCCGCTTACATTGCAAACGCAGGCTGAACCCTACGAGATTTATCAAAATAATGTACTAATTATTTGTACACATTGAAAAGGTCTACAGAAAACTCCGCAATGGTATATGTCTATCTCTCATGGATATCCCACAATAACATTATTTTGTCATTTACTTTTTACGACAAATAATGGCAAATTTTGAAGCGATTTTAACCAATACAGCATTAATCCTTATCTAATTAAATAGCTTAAATACATTGTTGATTTAATATAGATCTATATGGTCCTTTACAGCACAAGATTTAAATGAATATTTTCGAAGATATTACAGATTTAAAATTGCGGGAAGTAGCGCTTGCGGCGGTACTGTCCGACCGGGGCGGCGGCAGCGTGCCTATAAATAGCGCGTCGGAGGCCGATGTAATAATTGTTGTAAAAATAAAATAAATAGTCACAGTTTTTCTGTAGTGTATTTAGTATCAGCATTGCACCCGTGCGAAGCCGGGGCGGGTCGCTAGTCTGATAATAAATTAATATTTTCACTTGTTTTTTAAACCCATATACTTTTACTAAAATCAAAAAATATAATTTTTAGTTACGAATTTCCATATTATATTGTTCATACGCATATCGCCCTTTAATTCGTGCCTTAGTTGGCGCAGTTGACATGCACCGAGCAATTAATGGATTACGTGTTCTAGGTGAGCGCTTATACGTAGACCTCCTTCATACACAACGGTGCGTTTGTTATAACTGATGAAACGCTGTATCTTTATAGTTTTAAAAAACAATAAAAGCATCAAATTTTTTCATTGAAATTAATCCCAGGTTATAGTCCTCGATTTGAATTATCAGTTATTGGGCGCAGAATTTGAATATATTTATTTATTTAATCAAAAGTTATTATAAGGTGGCAAAAAATGTCAATTTTCAAATGTTTAATGATTTTTTTAACTTAAAAATTATGCATCTGGCGAAAAAATTACAAGAAACATTTTTTACCGAGGAACAGAAAAATATTTTGGAAAAAAAACAATTTTTTTAATCATTAACAATTTTTTATTTATAACAAAACTAGCGACCCGCCCCGGCTTCGCACGAGTGCAATGCTGATACTAAATACACTACAGAAAAACTGTGACTATTTATTTTATTTTTACAACAATTATTACATCGGCCTCCGACGCGCTATTTATAGGCACGCTGCCGCCGCCCCGGTCGGCCAGTACCGCCGCAAGCGCTACTTCCCGCAATTTTAAATCTGTAATATCTTCGAAAATATTCATTTAAATCTTGTGCTGTAAAGGACCATATAGATCTATATTAAATCAACAATGTATTTAAGCTATTTAATTGGATAAGGATTAATGCTGTATTGGTTAAAATCGCTTCAAAATTTGCCATTATTTGTCGTAAAAAGTAAATGACAAAAAAATGTTATTGTGGGATATCCATGAGAGATAGACATATACCATCGCGGAGTTTTCTGTAGACCTTTTCAATGTGTACAAATAATTAGTACATTATTTTGATAAATCTCGTAGGGTTCAGCCTGCGTTTGCAATGTAAGCGGAAAAAAATTTGATAATTAACGACATCACATTAGAAACCTCAAAAATAACAGTATTTCTCCACTATTTAATGGATGTTATTATACATATAAACCTTCCTCTTGAATCACTCTATCTATTGAAAAAAACCGCATCAAAATCCGGTGCGTAGTTTTAAAGATTTAAGCATACAAAGGGACATAGGGACAGAGAAAGCGACTTTGTTTTATACTATGTAGTGATATATCCAAAAACTTTGATTTCTTTCTCCATCGGCTACAAAAGGCCACTGGGCTTCCAGACTATCTTCATATCCTTAAATTTATTCATCAGTTGTGTTTTTGTTTCGTGAACTCAAAAACGAATTAACAATTTATGTATAGTATATGGTAACAAAAAATTTAAGGGGTGTATGTAGACTTTTCTGTCCGACTGTAGGCAATATGGTGTGTGGTTTAATAAGTTTGTTGACGACAAAATTAGTGGCTAAGTTTATGAGCTAATTTATGACACGTTTTACATGTCGATAAATGCCATTAAATACAAAGTTTGGGGTGAGATTGTTTACCAAATTGTGGAAAGGATCAAAAATTAAAATTTATATTTAATATATTCTTTGTTCGACCATTTTTAAACTAATATTAATTTACTTTACATTTAATATCTTTGTGTTTAAGATGTACGTAAGTCATTTATTTTAGGAATTTTACCCTTAAATGATTATTCCTGAAGTCATATAATCTAAATAATTATTAAGAAAAGCTAATAGTAAAGGGTGTTTTTTATGGAGATATAAAATTTTAAGTTGGCAACACTTTTTTAACTGGCGGCCATTATGTTAGCTGTCAAGTGATTTATGTTTAGTTTGGTTTAACATTTCAATATGAATAGACTGACGCCTGAACAACGCTTCCAATTTGTACAAATTTATTTTGAAAATCATGGTTCTGTTCGAAATACGTATCGCGCACTACGTCCATTTTACGGTCAACATAATCGTCCATCAGAGCAATTAATTCGATTAACTATCGAACGTTTTCGCACCACGTTTACTCTAAATGATAATACGCATCCACAGAGACGTCGTACAGTGCGTACAAAAGAAGTCACTGCTGCTGTAGAGCGTAGCGTAGAGGAAGACCCGAATCAGTCTATCCGCCATCGTGCACAGGAATTGGATATGTGTCCATTCACTTTATGGAAGATTTTGCGGAAAGATCTTGGTTTGCGTGCTTACAAAATCCAACTCGTGCAAGAATTGAAGCCACACGATCACCTAGCAAGGCGTAGATTCGGTGAATGGGTCCAAAACAAGATTGCCGTTGATCCCGATTTTCATAAGCGAATTTTGTTTAGCGATGAAGCTCACTTTTGTTTGAATGGATACGTTAGTAAACAAAACTGCCGTATTTGGAGTGATGATAATCCTCAAGTGTATGTTGAGACACCGTTACATCCAGAAAAACTGACTATTTGGTGTGCTTTATGAGCTGGTGGAATCATTGGTCCGTAAACGATGCTGGTCACAACGTTACAGTCAATGGTGACCCCTATAGAGCCATGATTACTGACTTTTTCGTTCATCAATTGAACAACCATGATGTGCAGGAGCTGTGGTTTCAACAAGATCTCGAAACATGTCACGCAGCTCGTGCCACAATTGATTTATTGAAGGAAACGTTTGGTAACCGCATAGTTCCACGTTTCGGACCCGTGAATTTGCCTCCAAGACCGTGTGACTTAACGCCGCTAAACTATTTTCTGTGGGGATATGTGAAGTCGCTTGTCTACGCCGATAAGCCCGTAACGATTGATCACTTGGAGGACAACATTCGCCGCGTTATTGCCGATATACGGCCACAAATGTTGGAAAAAGTCATCGAAAATTGGACCTCCAGATTACGTCCGAGCCAGCCGTGGCGGTCATATGCCAGAAGTCATATTTAAATTATAATGCCAGAAGGTTATCTTTCGAATAAAGTAAATTTCATGTCAATTTAAAAAATTCATTTTTGTTTTATTCCATTTAAAAGTTCTATACCTCTATAAAAAATACCCTTTATTAATTTAGTTTAGAAATTTTAAAAACTCAAAGTAAAGTTTTCTGTTTTTTTTTTTAACTTTACTGTCTTTTACTTAATTAAGCACGACGGTATAAATTCCTGTACCCTTTAGAACATCTACACCTTTCCACATCTTCGCTTCCGTTTTAATTTTAAAAACATTCCGAATAGAACAGCTTAGCATAAAAATGCCCTACTTTCAAGAAAAATAATTGGTAACATGTAAGCACAATCATTCTATCATGCATTCGTTTATCACTGTAAAAAGAGAGAAGATCTTCGCTTGAAATATAGGAAGAAGGAAAGCTGCTTGACCTTACTTTGTGTCATAAAGATATTTTAGATATGAACTATTGTACATATACGTCGGTTTTTGGATGAATAATGGAATTATATAGGGTGGTGCAACAAAAAAATTCTGAAAACTTTTAAAAAAAGGTTTAAAACAAAATTATTCATCTAAAGTTTTAAATAAGAAGAGTAGCAGTGTGTTTGAGTAGGAGTTTTATTTATGATAACCTTACAATGACACTACCTAGTTAGAAATAATTTTTTTTAGCTTACTTAGTCATGAAGACTGCAGAGTTGGCAAGTTAAAAATATGTAGACAACTATGTACACTCTTAGGTATCTCAAGGGAATATCCAACAAGATAGGCATTAAATATGAGCACAAAAAATTGTCAAATTTTCCCATAGAGCAAATAAAGATAAATAATAACAGAAAATAGAAAAAAAAAAACAACAAAATACAGCAAAATTGACAAAGAAACTTGGAAATCAGTTAAACATGATTTAATATAACAAAAGAAAAAAATTGCTGAAAGAATGCTGGAAAACAGTTATGAAGTAAATAAGAAGAAGAAAAATCTACAAACAAGGAATTATACAACTAAAGTAAAAAAGATGGAAATAATAATATGATCACTAAGCTATTAGGGAAACAATTCCTAATATCAAACAATATTAATATATTGAACTGCTATCCCATAGTTATACCAAAAAAATATTCCTTCAAATCAAAAGAATACTACGTTTCTTGGTAATATTATTAACGCTATACGCAAATCTTTTTCTTGAGTAAGAAATAAAAATAACTATTCCAAATATTATATAACTCCAGATATTTGAGTTACGTGTAAAATTAACAGGATACTTATATGAGGAATGCAAATTTCCTAACCTGAACTAACCTGATCAAACTATTCTAAATCACTTTTAGAAATATAAACAAATTCTTCAAAAGGTTAACAATTCAAAAAGTAATAGAAGATCAATATGGAACATAATAAATAAGCTTTGTGGAAGAAAAAAAATAGGAAAATGTTATTAATTTGATTTCAAACTATATATATATATATATATATATATATATATATATATATATATATATATATATATATATATATATATATATAATTGGTTGTCTACAAGTAGCGTCAGTTGCTGATAATCTTATTAAAAATATAAAAACATTCAACTACCCTAGCTTTCTTCTTAACGTGCCTTGTCCTATCGAACGTTGACAATCATCAGCACTATTTGAACTATGTTGTGCTGGTTCCATAGCATTGCCGTAAGTTCTTCAGTCAAGATGTTCTGTGATAGCATGGTCCTCTTTTGCCATCAGTTTTACCTTGCATAACAAGTTGAAGCATCTGGTATTTTGCATTACGTAAAATATCCTAATTTTCTTTTTTTGATAGTGTGTGTGATTTCTGTTTGTTTATTCATTCGGTTTAGTACTTCGGTATTTCGGATTCTGTTCATCCACGAAATTGGCATCATATGCCGGCAAGTCTACATTTCGAAGGCCTCCAGTCTCCTACACATGGCGTCTGTGAGTGTTCATGATTCAGCTCCATAAAAGAGTATAATGAAGACATAACATCTAAGAATACGTGTTCTTAAGGGTAGACCAATATTACGGCAGCATAGTACGGTCTTCATTTTGTTAAAGGCTCTTTTATTCGGGATCTTATCTCTGGTGCGTTGGCCTCGTTTTCATTGAGTGTGCATCTCAAATACTTGTATTGTTGAACACATTCTATGGGTTTTCCATCATATTCTACATGACCGAACACATCTGTTTGTTTGCTTACTTTGTCTTCTTGATGTTCAACTTAAGCCCCATCACTCCACTCTTGTCTGTCACGCAGTTTAAAAGTTCTTGTAGGTCTTCCAATGTATTAGCGAGAAGTACAGTATCGTCTGCGTATCTAAGATTATTTATAACTGTACCGTTACACTAGCAAGTTTCTTAAACTTAATCAAAAAGATATAGTGAATGATCTGGGAAACATCTTATATTAACGGCATTGTGGACGTTAATTATGAAAGAATTCCTTAGAAAATCCTTTGAATAGTTTATTATATATGTAATTTTCCTTTCAGGCAGAGAATATGAAAAATATATGTACAAACAGTTTATTTCCTGCAAATATCGCTCTGGTCCTCTCTCCATCAGTCTGACATCGAAGTTGGTAGACGGCAGGTGTAATATCCTGCCGACATACCTTGAAATTTATGGTTCATATATCAGTTATTTCCTGCTAATGTTGCTCTCGGTCCCATACAGCTCCACTCTCGAGATCATGAGGTGATCGAAACGCGTATGGAGAGAGGACCAGAGCGATATTTGCAGGAAATAAACTGTTTGTACATATATTTTTCATATTCTCTGCCTGAAAGGAGAATTACATATATAACAAACTATTTAAATACGGCAGAAAGATTTCTTTATTTCTTACTGAAATTTTGATTGTTTAAAAAATCCTTTGAAGTTATAAGTAACATAGTAAATGACTTATTCCAGAAGGGTTATTTTTCGGATTCTTTAAAAGAGTTGAGCCGTATCTCTGATTTAAAAGGGTAGTAACCCAAAACAGCCTACCAATTTTCAACCTATTTCTTTTCTGTGAATCTTATCTGAGATAATAGAGAAAATGCTTAAGTTAAGAATGATATCATATAGCGAAAACCATAAATTAATTTCAAAAACAACAAAAGGTGCAGTCTATAGTTTTTTGGAGAGTGTTTATACCCATATTGATAAAAACTTTACTTCGGTGGTGTTTTGTGATTTGGCCAAGGCCTCTGACTGTGTTAGTTATGAAACATTGTTTGGATGGATGGAATTTAATGAATTTCAAGGAAAAGTTAAAGTTTCAAATATTTTTGGCGGGTAAAAAACTGAGATATATGATTTCTTTAAGAATACTATTTATTCCGCATTGGAACCAGTAGTTAAAGCTCTACCACAAGAATCAACCCTAGGTCCTCATTTGTTTCTCATTTGTTTTGAAGATTTGAAATCTCTGCCAAAAGTGTTTTTCACATTCTTCGCCGACGATATCACTACATGTTGGCACCGATTTACTCTCAATAAAAACTTGATTTGTCTCAGCCTTATATTAGCTTTAAATAAAACAAAATATTTGATCTTTAAATATAAATGTAGATTAGGAAATACCAAAGAGAGTAAGGTCCCGAGAATGAGATTTTTGGGAGTTACAGTTGACAGCATACTATGTTGGGATGTAGACATTGATAATGTAACAACAAAATTATGTACACGGCTGTTTGCAACAAAAACAGCACGAAGAACTTTAAATATAGATAATATTGTACAAGTTTAATGTGCTCTGTTTGATAGCTTGAGCAAACAAAACTTTCAATATCATTTACAACAACTTAATAATATTTGGGAAGCTCTGGTTGATGATATCTGCACAGCAATTTTTTAACAGCCCATTTCCATCTTTAAATTGACAAGTGAGATGACAGCATGTGCACAATACTATCTAGTTTTGGACATGCAGAGATGTCTGTTGAATATAAAGAATGTAGTATAATATTATTCTATTCTTTTTCCATCAAATATTCTAAATTTCGATTGTGTAATAACCTTTAACAAAATAATTTCCTGCAAATCAAGACTTTGGTTGAATAATAATTTTGTGTGGGTGTCAAACTCGACTCACTCTGTATACAGCCTCTAATAAGCAGTAGCACACAAGCGCTTGTAAACCGACCTTATGTCTCAATGTACGTGAGGTCAAGAGGTTTTCTGACAATAAATGCCAAGAAGAGATAAAACTTATTCAGCAGAAATAAGGTTCTCTTATAATACATGTAATAGGAAGAAAAATAACAAAAAAATTTTGTTTGTTTAGCAGATTTTTTTAGTAAAAGTATCCAATTTGTGAAATTCTAAGTTGTTTTTTTAGCAAGTTAGGATTTTGTTTATTTGAAAGTTGTTGACAATGTTAGAAGTTCATTAGAAGCCATATTTTTTTTCGATTAAATATCTGATAGTTATTAAATACTAATTGAAGTATCATCCTAAAAGTACGAGTTGCTATTACAGGTGTGTGCAGTAAAACATTTTGGTTTTTTAAATAATTCGATGTTAAAGATTATCGAAGATTCGATAACTTTACACTTGGTTCGCTTAACTAATTTTTTTATTGATAGTCTGATGTGTCATCTGATTCTTAACAAAAAAAACATATATTTTAACATAAAGCTGCTTTATCTTAATTTTTGTGTGAATTAATCATCCCTGCTCTATTAAATATCGGACGAGATCTCAGGAACTACGGAACCGATAATAAAAATTGTTGAAAATATAACATTTTCCATTCGAACGCAGACTATATTTTATCACATTGCAAAAAAATGGAGCGACATGTCCGTACTTCGCAGTCTTAGGAATGGTTTTGGGAATGAAATTAAATTTTTTTACTTTGATGGGATGTCGGAAGCTAATTAAATATTGAATCTAAATATGTACTCCTGGACGATATTATCGAAGATATATGTTATTCCTAATAAATAATTTTGAATTGGTACCATAATTAGCATGTTTTTTCCCTCTAAATAAAAAACTGTATGCCATCAGTTAGATCCTGTAATGAAGATTCTGTATTTAACAAATACGGGATTTAAACTCTAGGTTTTAATGAGGGATCTCTAATTGAAATCCAAGATATACTTAAATGTTCTATTAAAATGTTGGTAATTGTAATAAAATTGGAATCCACTTTAGAAACATGCAATCTCAAAGTAAAAATAACCATGAAAAAGTAGAGTAATTTAATAAAAGCTGCAAGAAATAATTCTCATATGTATCCGGCTAACCCATTCGCCATGCTGTAAAAGAGTAAATGTGAGAGTAATGTCATCTGCAAAAAGCAAAACTCTGTACTAAAGGTTCCCATCAGGGTCTTTATTTAAATAAAATACAGATACTACGTCAATTTACAGTTTGCCAGGGAATATCTGGAAAATTCTTTGTGCAAATGGCAAAATATTCTGAAATCGGATAAGAGAAAAGTTATTCTTTTCAGTAATACAAGATGTAAGGTATCCTCCAGGTAATGCAAATGATCCTAGACAAAGGTTGTCATATATGGGGTTTAAGGATAATGAAATGGTCTCCTTTTTTATATTATAGCGTGGGTCCAATATTTTGGATTATGAATACTATGACAATCAATGTTTTTAACATAACTTTAAAATCAATGTTTGGACAGGTATTATTGCTCGCTACCTTATTGGTGCTGTTGTGATTCTAGGCAGGATAAATGGAAATATTTATCTAATTTTTTTGCAAAACACATTAGCAGTTTTTCTGAAAAATTTGCCTTTCTTACTTCTGCAAGAACTATAGTATATGCATGATTTTCAATCTTTTTAAAATAAATACAGGGTGAGTCAACGATTGGATGAAGTAAGTTTGTGCCTTTTCGGTGAAATTTACAAAGAAACTATATTTATTGTTTAATACAGTTTATTTTTACGCAGATTTTAAAAATATTTAGGACTCTACAGGGTGAGCTAAAAAACTAAGACAGCATAAAGTTGTATTTTTTTAAATAGAACACCCTATATACGAATCGTATTTTCAATTTAGCTTATAATTTTAAATCTTTTTTATTAAGGGTTTACTATAACAAAACTTTATAGTTTCTGAGATAATTAAGTTTAAAAAAAAAAGTCACATTTTCAAGCATCAATTCAGTCCTAAATAACGTTTTCAATTTTTTGACAAATATATTTAAATTTGGAATTTAGCAAGGCCAAGGACAAGTTAACATAATTTTTACTTAATATTTGCAATAAAAGCTACAGGGTGTTGAACACATCGGCTCAAATTTGAACAAGTTTAAATGAATAAATATCTTTTTTTTTTAAATGGTACACCCTGTATATTTTCATGTTATTTAATAGAGTAATAAAAACCCTAAAAGTTTTGTTCAATATATCCTATACCTATTTATAATAGTTTTTGAGATATTTCAGTTTTTCTTATTTTCCATACTTTTTTACAGAAATAGTCTTCATTATCATAGTAGCCATGTAAAATAATAAAAAGAAACTACAGAAACAAACAGAATGTGGTTAAATATGATGAAATACATTATTCGTTATATTACAACGGCAATAGTTTAATTAAACATAATGTGAAAAAATTAACACAACAATAACGACAAGGCAAATACATATTTACTTTTATACTAAATTGAAACAAAAAAATTACCTATTAAATACTGAGATTAATTATTTCTTTTTAATAAGTGTTCGAATAAACGACCCTCTTGTGCAATGCACAAATTTGGTCTTTTTTGCAGATTTTCTCGGACCCTGGACAAAATTAGTGGCGTCATTGTTCTACAGGTATCCCTAATCCTGTTTCGCATATCTTCCACTGTTGTTGGTGGATTAACATACACCTTATTTTAATATAACCCCATAGGAAGAAATCTAATGGGGTGATGTCGCAAGACCTTGGTGGCCACTCAATGAAACCCCCACGTCCAATCCATTTTTGCGGATATCGTTGGTCCAAAAACGCACGAACTTCACGATGGTAATGCGTAGGCGCACCATCGTGCTGGAACCACATACTGTCGAGCTCACCCCTATCGAGACCTTGAAGCAGTTGGGGTAGTTCTTCTTGTAGAAAGTTCAGGTAACTATGACCATTTAGTGGTTCATTAAAAAAGTGGGGTCCAATAATTCGATTATGATGAATACCACACCAAACATTTAATGACCAGTGGTTTTGATGTTGCACCTCTCTAATCCAAAATGGGTTGTCTGTGGCATAATAATGCATGTTGCGTCTATTTACGGCACCGTTACTTCTAAAAGTAGCTTCATCATTAAACATTACCTTGCATAATAAATTTGGATTTAATTGAATCTCCGCATTTATTGTACGACAAAATTTACACGACTTTCAAAATCCTGTCCATGCAATTCTTGGTGTAATTCCATGTGATATGGATGAATTTCTTGGTAGTACGATTAGCGGTGGATTGTGATGTTTCACATAATGCTGCTAACTGACGGCTACCAATATAAGGATTTTCCTGAACATTTAACAATACTTGTAGTTCTTTTTCTTCATTAGTTACTGGTTTGTTGACCACTTTACGTTTTGGATAATCAACAGTACCAGAAGAATCAAATCTTTGCATTAAGTTTTGAAAAGTATGGGTATTAGGCTGGCGTCGATCAGGATACTTCATTTTGTAAATTCTTTGAGCAAGAAGGCAATTTTTTTGAGCCTCTCCTATTGTATAAATCATATCTATTAACTCATTCTTTGGAAAATTCATTTTACAATATAAGATGAATGCAAAAAAAAACCAAACTACACTACATAAAAACCAAAAGAAGCGAATGCGGTTATAAATTTGACACACAGAAAAATGTTCTTTTACATTGTTTTTGCCATGGCTACTATGATAATGAAGACTATTTCTGTAAAAAAGTATGGAAAATAAGAAAAACTGAAATATCTCAAAAACTATTATAAATAGGTATAAGATATATTGAACAAAACTTTTAGGGTTTTTATTACTCTATTAAATAACATGAAAATATACAGGATGTACCATTTAAAAAAAAAAAGATATTTATTCATTTAAACTTGTTCAAATTTGAGCCGATGTGTTCAGCATCCTGTAGCTTTTATTGCAAATATTAGGTAAAAATTATGTTAACTTGTCCTTGGCCTTGCTAAATTCCAAATTTGAATATATTTGTCACAAAATTGAAAACGTTATTTAGGATTGAATTGATGCTTGAAAATGAGACTTTTTTTCTTTAAACTTAATTATCTCAGAAACTATAAAGTTTTGTTATAATAAAAAAGATTTAAAATTATAAGCTAAATCGAAAATACGATTCGTATATAGGATGTTCTATTTAAAAAATACAACTTTATGCTGTCCTAGTTTTTTGGCTCACCCTGTAGAGTCCTAAATATTTTTAAAATCTGCGTAAAAATAAACTGTATCAATTAATAAATATAGTTTCTTTGTAAATTTCACCGAAAAGGCACAAACTTACTTCATCCAATCGTTGACTCACCCTGTACATGTACTTTCAACATTTATTTTAAAAATTGGAAAGAGTTGAAGGAACTAATTTATCAACCGATGTATTGAAAGAAGCTATGAGGCACCAGTAAGATGGCCGCCACGTTCCCTGGAGTTAAATATGTGTGACTTGTTTTTATAGGGGTTCTTAAAGCATCAGTATGGCAAGACTCTTGTGGATTTTTCAATTTCATTTTTAAAGTGTTAATAAGATTATTCAGCAAAATGGTGGCCATTTTGCACATTTGACTTATGAATGTTTTCTTTTCAGTGAGTTTTTTCAATCTTTTTGAAATAGTTTCATGTTCTTCCAATATTTATTTTAAAAATTGGAAAGAGTTGAAGGAACCAATATATCAACCGATGTATTGAAAGAAGCTATGAGGCACCAGTAAGATGGCCGCCACGTTCCCTGGAGTTAAATATGTGTGACTTGTTTTTATAGAGGTTCTTAAAGCATAAGTATGACAAGACTCTTTTCATTTTTAAAGTGTTAATAAGTTTATTCAGCAAAATGGTGGCCATTTTGCACATTTGACTTATGAATGTTTTCTTTTGAGTGAGTTTTTTCAATTTTATTGAAATAGTTTCATGTTCTTCCAATATTTATTTTAAAAATTGTTTTATTATTACAGTTAATTGGTGTATGTATGTAATTGAAAATATTTTTTTCCAGTTGAAACCGCTCATCCAACGAAGTAAGAAGTAAAAAAGGCTTCCAAATACATGCGATTATTCGATAGGAAAATCTAGGTTGTCATAATGTCGATAACATGAAAAATCAGAAGCGATTTCTACAAGTGACGTCACTTTTATAACATTTGCACTGCTTTATAGATTCTGGAAAAACTATAGTTACGAAGAATCTGAAAATTTGACAGTATACTAACGTGCATAGGGGACAGTCGGCTAAAATATTTTTAAGTTGGCGGTACTTCTGGTTATACCGGAAGTAAATGTCAACTTTCTTATTTTAAATGGAATATCCTACATATTATTGCATTTTTGATTTCTATGTAAAATTTTAGATATATTTTACGTATATTATTCTAAACTTAAGTCTCACCGTTTTGGACATATTGAAATTTTTAGATGATAAATGACGTTTGTTGACCAAAACTTAACTATAAGGAAGTCTTTATTACTTAATTTGGGTTAGTTTTCTTTTTGACATTGTGGTGTTGGTTTCTGTTTCTGCGGATATCGGATCGCGAATGAGTCGCATGTTCTTGAAGTAACTGTATCACATTCTTCATGAATAATAAATAAGTTTAAATAATCTTCGCACATGTAATTTAATCGCCCCGGCATGATTATTATTAACGTCAAATGTCAAGAAATAGTGACAATTTTGTAGGGTTCGACTGTTTTATTTTCGCCACGCCTCGCCGTCATGGCCAACTGATAACAAAACTTAAATGCCTTATAGCATTTTTACAATAGAAAAATGTTGAATTTTCAATATTTTGAAAACTACAAATTTTTGGAATAAACAACCTTATGCAAAGTTACTCTTATTTTTAATGCTTAATATGATAAAATTATTAAAATAGGTGCTTTGTATTATAAAATATTGACTTTTGACGATTTTTTAAATATATTTTTTAGTCTTCTTATTTGACCACTCTGTACTAATAATTTTCCAAATATCATAAAAAGACTACTAAAGTCGATCTTCGTCTACAAGAAAACTAAACCAAATTAAATAATAAAGACTTCCTGATAGGAAAAATTTATAGTTATGTTTTAGTCCGCAAACGTCATTTCTAACATAAAAATTTAAATATGTCCAAAACGGTGAGACTTAAGTATAAAACATTATACCTATGTATAAAATTTGACATAGAAATCAAAAATGCAATAATATATTCCGTTTAAAATAAGCAAGTTGACATCTACTTTCGGTATAACTGAAAGTGCCATCATCTTAAAAATATTTTAGCCTGCTGTCCCCCATGCACGTTGGTACACTATCAAATTTCAGATTCTTCCTAATTATAGTTTTCCCACAATCCATCGATAAATTTCTTAAAGAATCATCCTGTATACCGCTAGAAAACGTCATATTATAGTGTTGGACCACAAATCAAAAATCATTAAATTCAGTTATCTTATTTTTAAAAAAATCAATATTTTCTTAAAACTTTAACGTCTTCCACCACCCAAACGAAGAAGTTGGAATAAATCGACCCGTTTTGACGTCAAGAGTGTCATCAAACATTTTACATCTATTTGCCAGATCCTGTGGCACCCATAGATAAAATATTTATAGATCCACAAAGCTTAATCCCAAAAACCGCAAATTTACAACAATAAAATGTAAACATCCTAGAACAGATGTCGGCATGCGCACTACACAATGATCAGGTGACCATCGACAGGACCGAATTTCGAAAATCTATTTAGTTAGTTCAATTAATCATAAATGGTGTCTAAATGAAGCAAGTTATCAAAGTTGCAATCTTTAATAAAGAAGTCGGTCTCATGTAACTTTCTTGTTCTGGGAGTTATATCATATGGGCACAAATAATATCTGAAGCAGAAGGAAATAATCCGGTCTGTATCTACGGATGGGAGTTAGTTTAGTCATTTCTTATACTGTGAAAGTAAAATTGTGAAAAAAATATATCTTACTATTTCTCTAATCTATTGTTTCCGTCTGTGTGCGTTAACTTTCTTGTTGTGGGGTGGGAGTGAATAATTAACATTTTTAAGGTTCGGAAATTTATTCTCTAATTATGAAAAAATAATTACCATCTTTTCCTTATCTTTTTTTTTAAATTTTTTAAGAAAATATTGATACGAAATGGGTTTTTTAACGGATATGCAGGATTTGAAAATAATTTTATATAATAATATTTTTCAGCTGTAATGGTGAACGGAGCATATATTTTCTTATCTCATTAATTTTTTCGACAAAATGAAAATGTTATTTCAAATAAAATAAGTGAACAAGGTCATTGCTGGGGGTGAATAAAAAAATATACCAACAAAAGAAATTCACATTTGTCTAACTTATTTCGTAATATTTTGCTTCTGTTAACATATTAATGAATTTTTTATTTGACGATTTCAAAGTGAGGATTTCCATGACAACATGATTCATGACAATGTCATAAAATGAGTACGGACATAACTAATCTGAATTTACTTTCAAAACCAGTATTAATAATGAACAACGCTTTTTAACGTCATGTCCTCAATCTTCAGACATACAAAATTATAAATCAGATTGGCTGCAGAACAAAAAAAAAACATTTGAGCTGGTTGGAAACATCGGTTAAATATAAGGTAGATGAAGTTATGCAAGAATATGGACATTGTGCAAATTAGTAAGTGGAAAATAGTCGTTGGCAATTTGAAAAAACAGAGCTTAGAAATTATGGAGCCAATAGCCGATTCTGGCTAAAATATAAACCTTGTACTGAAATATTTTATGCATATAACAAAATAATAATGCATTATAATTATTGTAAGTTAAATATGTATGTTTTAAAATATTTCAACTTCATTTTGAGGATGTATGTTTTTATTTATGTAAGTAATGGAATAGATGGAGAAATTGTACCATTTCTTGACATATTGATGAATGTACTTTTTCATATGATAGAATAAACTATTCTATGGTTTGGAGCGAATTTTCAGATTTTTTTTTTGAATTGATTGCTTAAAAGTCCAGTTCATCTTTTGGTAATCTTTTGGAAGGTGTTAAAAATATATCATACTACATATTTTGGAAATTTAATGTTATACGAAAACACTATAAATCCAAAAACGTTGTAAAGCAACACTATTTTTTACCCTACAGAGAAAAAGGAAAATAAAACAAATAAAATATGTACACATTCCATTATATTAAATAAAAACACAAAAACAAATAAAATAAATCACTTAAAACGCTATAAATCCGTTTAAATCGCACGTAACTTACAAAGCAAAAATAAACACAAAAATGGCGTTAAGCCGATACTGTGCTGTTTACGGATGGCACTACGAAACAACCGATCGATAACAGGAAGTCGCTTATGCGCATGCCCTTATTTGATCAGCATCCAAAAATATGACTGCCGCCCGATGTGCAGAAATGTATTTTTTCACCCATGGTTTGCCATTTTTTGGCTTTAGCCGCCGACAAGAGTAGGGATCCATAGTAGAGGTCAGTGGTGGCACCCCATGTATGAAATATGTTTTCATTAACCCATTTTTTATGGTTAGCATGAAGAGATTTAAAAAATTTTAGGGAAGCATTCCTACTTCATAACATCAACCAAATATTCCAGCACACTTCGAATTGCCTAAGTAGTACAACACCTTTCCCTAAATTTAAACTGTCCATAGCACAATAATTTTCTTTTCAAGACATTTTTTTATTATTTTTTCCGAAAAGCGGGATTATTGAGGTATTATTATTATTAAAAATTGTAAAATATTACAGAATAATGTTTTAAAAAATTAAACGTGTAAAAAAAAATAAATCCCATCTAAAAACGTTGAGTAAGGTTATTAAAAGGGTTGCCATATTCTTGAAGCACAGCTATTATTTTAACCACAACTGTATATGTATTAAATGAATACATTGTGACTATCTGACACAAATAAAAATTACGCAAAACATATTTCTATAGATAAAAAGCCTAACTGTTTTCTCGCAATCGGAAACTCGATTCTTTCTTCTCTAGGACCCGTAAACACAAACAAACCTAGGCATTAAATAAATAGCCACAATAAAGCATACACACAGGTACAATCAAGATCCTCATCTAAAAAATAAAAGCAAAAAGTCGTCCATGGAGATATCATCTCACTAACAATATTAGACACGGCTTACTAAGCAAACATCATCGTTTGCGATTAAAATCAGCCATTTAAATTTAATAGAAAAATTTTCGTGGTCAGCGGCGATGCCGTTATTAACATTTATCCCAACTGAAAAGAAAAGTGCAACTAATTACGGAATGAGTTGTGTTAATTATTAGAAAAAAAAATAATTCTAACCTATTTAACTAGAAAAAAATTAACAGCATATTTTTAAATATTACGTCATAAAATCAAAAACTGCTGAATTAAATGTGAACCTTAGGCAAGGAAAGGAAGCGATTTTTGGGAGGTAAAAATGACTCAAATACTGCCTGCGATCTGATTGCAGAAATGGGTAGGGAAAGGTAGTAGAAATGACGTCTCATCTCGCGTCTTAACAAATTTTGGTTGGAACATTGTTTTTTTTTCTAACAAATAGGTCGAAAAATGATTTTTCCCCGTTTTTTTGGATTTTACGGAAAATTTAAGGGATTTAGAGAAAAATATTCCAGAGATGAATTATACGTCTTGAAAATATCTTCAAAATGAGTTTTCGTTTGTACAAATCGGTCTGTAAACAAAAAAGTTATTGGAAATTAAAAATTAAAAATGACCTATTTTTCAATTGTTAATAACTTTCTTAATATTTATTGAATTGTTTTAAACTTTTACCAGAATGTGAGTTTTAAAGTGCTTAAAAAATGTACTGAAATTGGGTGCTGTCGGTCCAATAGTTTTTGGAAAATTGCAATTGTTTATTAGAAAAACGAAAAAAGTGACTATATTTGATTGGCTGTACCGTCGTCTAGGAAACTGCTACAGAGTTCTGTTAATGTTCATTCTCTTCGTAAAGACTTAAACTATCATGTAATAAAAAAAGGTGGATAATTATGATTTAACGGATTATTGTATAACTTTTAATACAACCTTATTTTATAACAATAACATTATTTAATAAATGTTATTTCAATACAATAATAAGAAAATTCAAATTTTAGCACGATATTATTATTTCTGGTTCATACATATGTAAGAAAAGTAAAAAATGCGAAATCTAGAAAAATATAATTTTTAGGGGGGTAGGAGGGGGCAGAATATAATTGTTCATAAAAGTAAATATATATATATATATATATATATATATATATATATATATATATATATATATATATATATATATATATATATATAAATAATAAGGTATGTACGTAATCGTTTTCAATGAAAAAACATGTAAAACGAGTGAAAAAAATTTTAAATATAAAAAATGCAATTATCGCATGGGGTGGGGGTCGTCCGAGAAGGTTGAACATGTGCCCAATATTATTTTTTCGATGAGCTACCCCAAAAAAATCAAAGAATGAATGCTCTACGTTATTTAGAAGCGGATATATTGCTAATTTTTCAAGCGCGCGCCGATTTGAAGACGCACTCTCACTTTGTACTCAGTGAGATTCGGTTACCCCCTCCAACTTACCTTATCTGGCATCCAGCACGTATCTTCAGTTTAGCGATCTCCTGAAGGGTTCATTGTGTATAAATTAACCTCAATTGAATAATTTCATATACTTTAGGCTCTTATTAATGAGTTTTTGTGTGTCCAAATCGGTCTGTAAACAAAAAAGTTATTGGAAATTATACATTAAAAATGGCTTATTTTTCAATTGTTAATAACTTTCTTAATATTTATTGAATTGTTTTCAACTTTTACCAGAATGTGAGTTTTAAAGTGCTTAAAAAATGTACTGAAGTTGGGGGCTGTCGGTCCAATAGTTTTTGGAAAATTGCAATTGTTTATTAGGAAAACGAAAAAAGTGACTATATTTGATTGGCTGTACCGTCGTCTAGGAAACTGCTACAGAGTTCTGTTAATGCTCATTCTCTTCGTAAAGATTTAAGCTATCATGTAGTAAAAAAAGTGGATAATTATGATTTAACGGATTATTGTATAACTTTTAATACAACCTTATTTTATAACAATAACATTATTCAAGAAATGTTATTTCAATACAATAATAAGAAAATTCAAATTTTAGCACAGACACAGAATATAATTGTTCATAAAAGTATATATATATATATATATATATATATATATATATATATATATATATATATAAGGTATGTACGTAATCGTTTTCAAAGAAAAAACATGTAAAACGAGTCCGAGAAAGTTGAACATGTGCCCAATATTATTTTTTCGATGAGCTACCCCAAAAAAATCAAAGAATGAAAGCTCTACGTTATTTAGAAGCGGAGATATTGCTAATTTTTCAAACGCGCGCCGATTTGAAGACGCGCTCTCACTTTGTACTCGGTGAGATTGTTACCCCCTCCAACTTACCTTATCTGGCATCCAGACGTACCTTCAGTTTAGCGATCTCCTGAAGTGTTGATTGTGTATAAATTAACCTCAATTGAATAATTTCATATACTTTTGGCTCTTATTAATGAACTGTAAAAAATTCAGCTCTTAATATAAATAATCACCCTTGATTTTTTGAAAAAAAAAATACTAACTCGGCTCCTATTGGTCGTAGAGACTTTTTTTTTCAAAATTCGTGTTTTTTTACCAGATTTTCAATGATATACTTCATTAAAAAATCGGATAAAAAATGCTGTTGTTAATTAATTTATTTATAAGCGAAAAACTACCCATATTTTCATGACGATTTTGCGTAAACAAAATATGAAAAATATCTACTTTTTTTACTGCATGATAGCCTAAGTCTTTATGAAGAGAATGAGCACTGACAGAACTCTTTAGCGGTTTCTTAGACGACAGTACAGCCAATCAAAAATAGTCACTTTTTTCATTTTTTTAATAAACAATTGCAATTTTGGATTGACAGCGCCCAACTTCCGCACACTTTTTAAGCACTTTAAAACTCACATTCTGGTAAAAGTTGAAAACAATTCAATAAATATTAAGAAAGTTATTAACAATTGAAAAATAAGCCATTTTTAATGTTACGATCCCCTCAGCAGAGACATTTAATACTTATTTCGCTTGGATACTCTCGTTAATTAAATTGCTTTCAATATTTAGGATATCCAAAATTGAAAATAGGTCTAGGGCCATTGTAGCCTTTGTCAAAGTTTAATTCGAAACCTAGCCCAAAATTTCACTCACGACTAATGTAGCTAACAGACTAAAAGGTTACAGGTAACTTGTAATAATTGGAGTAATATTCTTGATATTTTAATAATTAAGAATTAAATTATCCAATATTTCAGTCAGGTATGTTTATTTTCCAACAATTAATCTTAAACCTCTGCCCCCATAAAAAATTTCTGGTTAATCTCTTATTTTGGATTTCATGAAATTCAAATAAACACAGATAAATTCGTAAATATAGTATTCTTACCTTCTAATAACTTCACATTTGTGGGTTAAGAAGTACAGATCTGATGTAGTCCTAAAGCCCTGCAGTAAGAAAACCAGTTACCTTTTATAGGAAGGTTAGTCTTTCTGGCTAAATCTTCCTATTCCTGTAATTAAACAATTAAAACATGAAAAAAAAATACAGTGTACAAATGTATATGTTTTTTAATTAATTTTGTGACCATTTAGTTGTCTCTGTGCAATTTTTTGACAATAAATAATTTTCTAGTTAAATTTTTGAATATACTCGAAAATATTATTGAGATTAAAAAAATGTAATTGAGCGAAAAAATATATATTGTGTTTGATGTAGTTACACTCTTTTAATACTTTCAACCGATGTATTTTTTAATATTTACCGAAGGTTTTCATTCAGAATATTTGAAAAGTATTGTACTGAATAAATAAAGCATTGTTTATTTTTGCTTTTAAATTTATACGTATTGCATTACATTTTATACAAAATAATATTTAATAGTTTTGTTAAAAATGCTAACAAAACTTTTGCTATTTCGATTTTTCAAACTGAAAAGATGTTTTCTTGAAAAAAAAATACTTTTTTAACAGATGTATTAAATAAAAAGTAAAAACATCAATTTGCATTATCCTTATTATAAGATAAGTCAGTTAAAGATACATAAAGGGATTACACAAAAAAAACGAGGAAGTTAATAAAACAAAAATAAACACGAGTGCAAATTGCTGAAAGAGGTAACATGTGAACATTAAAAAAAGTTCAGAAGAATCTATGGTATTGATAAGTGACAAAAGCAATTATAAAATAAGAATTATAGATATTAAAAAGCAAAAACCAAAAAAAAAACTCAAATATTAAGCCAGGAGGTAAAGGAACTTATAGAAAAGAGTGCAGAACTGAGAAATAAGGGAAAACGGGAAACACTAAAATATGCCGAAATAAACAAGTTTATTTTAATGAAAATCCAGCAAGAAAGATATAAACATGATGAAAAAATCAACAGAAGGGAATGAAAGTTGGGAAGTCTTAACACAATAACAATACAACTGTAACAAACTAGTTTAAAAAGAAGATGGATTTAGAGACAAACACTATGAAAACTTATACAAATCAAAAATCAGGGATAAATAATGCCTACGCATAGGAATCATGAGACAAGGTGACTTAATATCATCCTAACTTTAACAATAGAGGTTGAAATATGCAAATGATGTAATACTGCTGATTGAGAACCTATAATAACAACAGGATATGCTTATAGAACTGATACAACAAAAATTAGAAGAAGTTGGATGAACAATAAATAGGAGCAAAATCAAAATAACATGCAAATCTAGCCAGCAAATTAATATCCAATAAGTGGTGACATAATGGGAACAGTAGATAAGTATATTACAAACAGTTATTAATCAAATACCGAAACAAGATATGCTTATAGTATTGGGCGACTTCAACGCAAAAATTGGAAAGGAGCCGGCAGCAAACCCAGTGGCGGGATTTCACAGCCTGCATGACGTCATCAAACGTGTTAAGGGTAAAGTCAACGATGTTTCCGCACAAACAAATACACAAACAAACGTGGATTTCGAATGACAGCGTGACCAGAAATCAAATAGACCATGTACTGGTCAACTCTAGACATGCCAACAATATAACAGACGTGAAAAGCTACAGAGGGGCCGAAGCAGACTCCGATCACCTGTTGGTGGCAGCCAAAGTTAGAACTCGCATATCTCCACACAAAAACAATAAATCCAGAACAAAGGCACAACACGACACGAATAAACTACGAGATCCACAAATATGCCTAGCTTACAAGAACAGAATCTTCCGGAACCTTAGCAGAATAGCAGAAACTGACAATATAGAAACTAGCTGGAAGCACATAAAGGAAAGCATCAGGGAAGCAAATGGAAGTGTATTAGGCCCCAAACTAAAACCCAGCCGACATTCTTGGTTTGATGATGAGTGCAAAAATCCTGGTGCCATCATAACAGAGGCACGAATTAAAATGCTTCATAGCCCATCAGAGCAGATAACAATTAGGTTTAACGAACTAAGAACACAGCTACGTAAATTGATCAGGAAAAAGAAGAAGAACATGAGACAGAAAAAGTACTTAACTTACAGGCTGATTTTCAGAGCGGCAATACTAGGAGGTTCTACAAGGAAGTGGGGAGGCATAAAAAGGGATTCCGCCCAAGAAGTGCCACAATGCTAAAGCTTAACGATGGCACAATCACCGCCTCAAAAGTGCAGGTACTGGACAGGTGGAAGTGCTACTTTGATGAACTACTAAACGTGCCAACGCAGGAAGAACCTGAAGCTACAGTATTCGTTACGGCAGAGGTTAATATCCCACCTCCATCCATGGAAGAGACCATTAGAGCCATTAAGAAGCTCAAAAATAACAGAACGGCAGGTCGAGATAATATCTTGGCAGAAAGTCTGAAACATGGAGGGAACGATCTAATCACACAAATACATAACCTTCTTGGGCGGAATCAAGGAATCATTCCTGATGAATGGAAAGAAGGGGTAATAATTCCACTCCACAAAAAAGGGGACCAAATGCAATGTAAAAATTACCGAGGTATTGCTTTATTAAGCCACGCTTATAAATTATTCTCCAGCATTCTCCTTCAACGTCTCTCTCCGTATACCGAGGAGATTATCGGAGACTACCAATGTGCCTTTCGAAGCGGAAGATCAACAGTTGATCAGCTGTTCACTATCCGACAGATGCTAGAGAAATGTTGGGAATTTAACAAAAACTTACATACCTTGCTCATAGATTTCAAGCAAGCATATGACAGTGTTATTAATATAAGGTTATGGGAAGCTATGGAAGAATTTTGAATCCCGCACGAGCTGATTAGACTGTGTAGAGCGTGCCTGGAGGGGGCAAAAAGCTGTGTCAAAATTGAAGGAGAATGCAGCCAAACATTTTCTATCAACAGAGGATTAAAACAGGGAGATGCTTTGTCGCCAGTACTGTTTAATCTTGCACTGGAGAAAGCCTTAAGAATAGTATCAGTTGACGCGGAGGTTTTTGGGCCAAGTGGCCCTAAACTTATTTTGGCCTACGCGGATGATATGGGCGTGATAGGAGAAAGCACAATCAGTGTGAAGGAAAACTTCTTAAAGATAGAAAAAGAATCTCAGAGAATAGGGCTCCGAATAAATGAAGGTAAGACCAAATACATGCATGTCTCCCGCAATCCCGCCCGAGGCAGAATCAGGCAGAACGTCACCATGGATGACTATAATTTTGAGCATGTGCGAGTTTTCAAGTACCTGGGCGCAGTGATAACGGCAAACAATAATATGCAGGAAGAAGTTAAACAGCGCATTACACAAACAAATAAATGTACATTTGCGATACAAACCTTGCTTAAGTCAAAATTAATCACTAGAAAGGCAAAAACCGAAATTTATCGAACAATAATACGACCAGTAGTAATCTACGCTAGTGAAACATGGACCTTGACTGTCCACGATACGGAGCTGCTAAGAAGGTTTGAGAGAAAAATCCTGCGCATAATATATGGCCCATACCGAGACCTTGAAACAGGCCGTCACAGAATGAGAAGCAACATAGAGCTTGCACAAATATATCAAAGCCCTGACATTATTCAAGAAATAAAGTCTAGAAGACTACGATGGGCACGTTATATACAAAGGAGTCAAAACGATCGACTAATAAAACGGCTATAGGAGGAAGCATCACCAGGAAAAAGACCACTGGGAAGACCTAGGCTTAAATGGAGAGATAACATCCACAAGGATCTACCTATCCTTGAAGTTGACCAGCGAGAACGGAGGAAGCTGGCACAAGACCGTTCTAGGTGGAGGCAGATAGTCGAGGCAGCCAAGACCCACCCTGGGTTGTAGTGCTACGGAGTCAGTCAGTCAGATAAGTATTTAAAAAAAAAATCAAAATTTCTATAAGAAATAATGAAATCTAAACAGAAAATGTTTGACGAACTTTAAAAAAGTACATTTTTACTCAATAATATGAGAATAAAATAGAAGGAAAAAGACAACTGCTACGATAACTTAACGAAATGCGTGTCCTTTACGTCTTTAGTTTTTTGTCTTAGAATAACAATATGTAGATAATGACAGTTTGGCAACAGTGCTGGTCAGTAATTTCCAGCTCTTATTGTTTCACTAATGTGTCTCTGCGTGAGTTTTGCTTATTATTTAAATTTCGGTAGTCATTTCGGACGACAGGAAAAAATAACATGGCGGTCATTTATCAAATTCAAGAGGATGTGTAGGTCTAACAGATGCCTGCCGAACAAAGATCTCAGATACCATTACGTTTTTTGGCTATTACTTTTTTGTCCACTACATCGGTTCATTATTTTATTTAAAGCTAGCCGTGTCATTTGTTGAATGGCTTATTTCGAGATTTCAGAACCGATAAGATTGGGGAATTATCAGGATTCATTGAAATGCTAATTGGCAGCAATGGGTTTTAATGTTTTCATATTTTTCATGCGAGATGAAAATAGAAGAGTTGACCCCAAAAACTATGATTTTGCATAATTTTTTAACCGATTAAAAAAATGAGACGAGTATTTACAAATATACAGGAAAATAAAAAGGTAATATTTTTAAAAATAATTTTAAAAATGGTAGACGTTCAAGCAACAGTTGTTTTCATTATTATTTCCAGATGGTATTCTTTTTGGTATTTTTATTATCTTATATTAAATTGCTCTTCAAATTATATGTATTCCAACGTAAAATTAAGCTAAAGATATTTTATCTTTATCACTTCACAAAAATGTTCAGATCTGTAGAAAACCAAAATGAGTTAAAATAGACCTGTTGGTAGAGAAATCAGAAATTTAAATCTGAGTCAATCAGCTCATGCAAAAAGAGTTAGTTTCTCTGTAAAAAAATTTTATAGGTGCTAGAAATATTAGACTGTTGACCGATATTAAAAAAATACTTAGGAATGGGTCGAGAAAATATAAACTTCGAAAGTAGACAATTTTGCCCAAGAAAGGTTGCAAATGAAATGTTATTTTAGGGATGAAATTCAGAAGTGGATGTGATCTGTTTTACGTTGTGGGGGGGGGGGGATAAATAAAGATCCTCTCGCATATTTGCCACTCGAAATTCATTGAGATTTCGGAGCTGCCATCCAAATTGGTCAAAATACAGTTTTTTTTTTGTTCTGGAAGCCAAGATATACCATTTTGAGAAAAAAAATCTAAATAAAAGTTGTAAAGAATTTAAAAACCTACAATTTAAATTCCTGTGTGATCCTTTTCGTGAATTAATTATTGCAAAAAGACCAAAAAACCGTCCAAAATAGCAATTTCTTAAAAATGAATTATTTATCTCAATTATAACTTTCTAAATTGTTTTATCATTTAAAAAAAAATATTTTTCAATATCACATCTAATGAGTTTTTGTATGTCAGTCAGTTAATTTATTTATCTCAAGACACTATAAAATATAAACCATGTTTTCATAAAATATTTCTTTGCTTATCCAATATCGTTGGATTCGTTTCCTAATTGTTATAAACAAAGCAGATGTGAATTTAAAAAAAAACCTAACTCTGGCCAGGGGCGGATCCAGTCTCCTTCTTTAGGGGGGGGCGAGGGAGACGCCTGCAACATTCCCATTTCTAGTGTAAAAGTCAGGGTCGAGTCTATTTTTTTGAATTCGAAGCTCTTGAAAGGAGTGATCGCAAGAAAAAACAAGTTGTCAATGGGGGGAGTGGAAGACAGTAGCATACACATTCCTAGTACAAGAGCCAGAATCGGGTCTATTTTCCTAATCTCAAACCTCTTAGGGGGGGAGATCACAAGAAAAAACAAGTTATCGACGGGAGGGTGGAAGCTAGTAGCATACACATTCCTAGTATAAAAGCCAGAATCAGTCTATTTTCTTAATCTCAAAACCCTTAAGTGGGAGGGGAGCGATAGCAAGAAAAAACAAGTTGTCGACGTAGGGTGGAAGCCAACTGCATACACATTCCTAGTGTAAGAGGCACAATCGGATGTATTTTCCTGAACTCCAAGCTCTTGGGGGAAGCGATCGCCCTCACCGCCCCCCCCCCCCCTTGGATCCGCGCCTGACTTGGACCCTATGGGTCGTAGGGCCTTTTTTTTTAAATCTTCGTCTCGAAACCAGCTTGCGATTTAAATAACTTAGAAATTCATACTGTGTTCGAGCGATGAAATAGCTTTAATTGTTTATAAAAAAAGTACCCTCTCTTATAAGCAATAAATTAAAGGATACTAATTAACTTTTTCATTAATTTTCATTACAAATTGAAAGTACAACTCTTCCTTAAGAGAACTTACTCTTGATTGACTCGAAAAGCTGATAAACAAAAAAATTATGGTAATAAAGATTTAGCGTCTTGGAATAAACAAATTAACATATCTCAGTAACAAATTGACCTGACTTACATAAAAACTCGTTCGATTTGTTATCAAAAAACTTCTTTCTAAGGTGATAAAACAATGTAAAAAGTTATTATTGCGATAAATATTTCATTTTTAAAAACCGCCATTTTGGACAGTTTTTTGGCCTTTTTGCAATAATTAATTGACAAAAATGGCCGCACAAAACCTCAACTGTAGGTTTTGAATTCTTTGCAACTTTTATTCAGAACTTTTTTTCTTTGAAGTGTATACCTTGGTTTCCAAAATAGAACAACAGTATTTAAGCCAATTTGGACCTCCGAAATTTCAATGAATCTCGAGTGAAAAATATGCTAGGGGATCTCTTTTTTACCCCCCCCCCCCCCTCTAAAACGTAAACCACAGGTAAATTTGTTTAATTTTATTTGAAGCCAGGAATATATGTTCTTGTATATTTGTAAATTAGTAACGTTAATTGATTTGTGGTTAATTAGTGATTTTTGATCGTTGCTTTCATGTTGAAAAGCATTTACTTTGTATCTTTGTGAGATAAATTTACTAATTTATTATGAATATACTGAATCTGTTATGTTAATTTACTTTTGATATATATATTTATATAAATATTAATATTTTCGTTCACAAACTATGTAATTAATGAAAAGTTTTGTTTGAGAAGAATTCATTGGTGTACCTTGATAAAATTTATGATTTTTATGGAATACACAATTGTTCTTTTTGCATTAATTTTCATTACGTTACAACCTTGGCAGCAACTTACTGTAATTTCTTAATATTATACGGAGGAAGTTCTTAATTTTTTTCTTGAAATAGCATTTCATTTACTCCCTTTCTTGGGATAATTAGTAAAATTCCAACATGAAAGAGGAAATTCGTAATGAAAGATAAGAGAAATGCTACGCTGTCTCGAACTAATGATGAAAAAAGGTAAATATTGTCTGTTTATTTCCTGCATTGAGGTTATATTCTTCTAACTTTGCCGATATTCTTCTGTTATTTGACCTATGTATTTTTTACTGTAGTTGCCGTGATCTTGTACTCTCTTTGACAAAGACAAAATGAATTCACCCTTAGAGCTCAGTATCAAACGAAAATTAAAACCATGGTAAAAATCTAACACTTACCCAAACTCTACTGACTTCTCATTGGCAGCACTTACTGCGCTGCTATCGAACAACTAGAAAAATACCCTGCTAACTCCATGAAATTACGGGTAAAGAAGACCAAGCAAGTTTTGACATAAAATCTAATAATACCGACAGATTTATTAAGATTGCCAAGAAAGAATACGTATGGACTTAAGAACGCATAGTTCCTATTTAATAAACAGATATTTAGACATATGGATGATGCTGCCTGCTCATCACTATCTCCAACTGTTGCAAATCTTTTCATAATCTGCTGCAAAATCAAAGCCCGCTAGAATCCTTGAAACTCACACTTTGTTGTGGCTACGTAGACGACGTATTTGTGTTATGATCCCATGGCAAACAACAGCCCAACTGCTTTCTGAATTTCCTTAACTTACTAACTTAACTCCATTACTCTGGAACTTAAAGAAAACAATCAGCTCCCGTTCTTGGACGCCCCAATAATTAAGACAATGGATGGATATCTTCAACATACAGTATATAAAAAATGTATCCGCATGAGCCTTCGTCTCAAGACCTCTTCGTTTGACCGACTATAATAGAAAAGACAAAAATTGTTTAGGTCTCTTCTATGAACGTCATTTTTCCCTTTGACACAGCATTCATTTAAATATCAATTCTTTTATCACCCCTAAATAAACTGCCATAGTAGAAATCTTGGTCCGTTAAAAAATATTGTCTTTGCCCGGAAGAGAGTATTTAGTATTTTTTCTCGGGCGGTATTTTATCACAAAAAACAAATAAAGAAATGACATTCAATAAATTATCATAATCCCACTGTTTGGGACACAGTAGCCACCGAAGTATAAACGACTTTGTCGGCCCGATGAAAGCCCCGTCCGGATAAATCGGACTAAACAGTCATCATTTTAGCATGCAAATTGTCAAATTCCATGAAAGTAACATCGTAAAATGCACAAAACCATACGGAAAATCATGAGAATAGTGGCTCCGAATCAGCCGGACTTGTGTTTACATCGAGGTTATATTTGGATGATGGAATCCGACAAGGTCTTGATATGGGTTTTGATATCATCTTTATATATCGGCTGATATCTTGATACATAAAGTTACAAAATATGTTAATAATATAAAGCTGGGGATATGGTAATAATGTAGGTAAAGTGGGCAAGGAAAATCTGGTTTTAAAAATAGTAGGGTAATGTTAATAAGATACAGTATTAAAGATATGGATAAAATATTTATAAATTTTCATTACTAATTTTCAATATAATTATTTATTAATAACTTTATTCCAAATTCGACTTTGGCATCAATTTCTGCTTCGATTGAGATGAAAATTAAGTAAAAAAATAGAAGTCACGTGATTAACTTTATCTGTCAAATTTTAATTTTTTTCCAAAAAAAATTCAAAAATGGGGTTATATCTCAAAATATCGGCAAAGGTTATTAGAAAAAGTTTTTTTAAATGTAATTTTTAGCCCATATGCAATTTCAACTATATAAGATAATTTAGATTTTTTGCTCATTTTTTGTAAATTGCACCACTGTTGCAAAATAAGAACGCAACCTACATAAAACTTTTTGGTTTTGACGATGCTTCATCCCAGACATATTTTGTTTAAAGTAACGCTATATTAAATGTGTGCTTTTCTACAAAATCCAAATAAGGCACTTAAAATTTGGTCACATATGATGCAAAGTTTATTTATTTTTGACCCTGTATAAGGTAGTTTCATAAAATAACTATTTTTGAAAACGTAGTTTGTGTTTAAAAGTAATACATATTATAATTAAGAAAAACAAATACACAGTGTCGTCAGTAAAGTCTGCATGAAATGGAAAATAAATTTTAAATGCGTTTAATTTTTATATTATAATTTTTTTATTAGAAAATTTGAGTCCATTCAATTAAATTATTTTCTTAATATTAATATGTATTACTTTTAGACACAAACTGTGTTTTCAAAAATAGTTATTTTATGAAGTTACCGTATACAGGGTCAAAAACCATTTAATTTTATATCACATATAACGAAATTTTAATAGCCCTATTTGAATTTTATAGAAAAACACACATTTAATATGGCGCTAAACAAAATATGTCTGAAATGAAACATTGTCAGAATCAAGAAGTTTTATGTAGGTTAGGTCGAGTCTTATTTTGCAACAGTGGTGGAATATACAAAAAATTGGGCAAAATTCGAAATTATCTTATACAACTGATATTTTGCATATGGAATAAAAATTACAATTAGATGATTTTTTTTTAAATTTTTTTCGATATTTTGAGCTATAACCCTAACTTTGAGTTTTTTTCGAAAAAATCCTATATGATGAGGACTTTACTGGCCACACTGTATATGGAAGAAATCCAAAAAGTTTCATATTTAAAGTTTTTTTCCATTTCTTGTATTAAAGCCTCTAAGTATGGTGTTAAACATAAAAAAAAACCTGTACGTGGCTTCACTCAGTTTACGCTGCATACCTGAAATAGCCGACATTCTTATATCCACTGATCTAAGGAAAGAAAGAGAGAGGTGAGGGAGTGATAAGGAATGAATTTGGGGGGCTCATTTTTTAAGCCACATTCATCAGTTTTCTTTTTTCGCTGTTATTCGACATCTACATATTTAAGATATCAAAGTAAAATACATTTATATTATTTTTGCAAATTGCCCCTTCATTCTAATCAACTTTGAACAAAAGCTATGCAAGATTCTTAGCATTATCTGGCAACATTGTAAGTACGTAACCCTTTTTAGCGTTACAAAATGGAATTTCGAAAAATGCAGAAATCACGATTTAGATAGTAATTATGTAGATTATCGTGAGTTTTCGTCGAGAAAATTACTTTTTAATGAGGAGTCGTTAAATCAGCGTATTTTTACCTGTTTAAAATGCTAATATTGAACAATGAAGAAATTTGTTTTTAAATATTAATATTTGTTATGAGAATCGAGTCCATATCTTAACTTTGTCAAGAGATATCGATAAATTTACTAAATTCGAAAAATGTTTTGTTAGTGGTTATCTACATGACATTGCGAAACTTTTACCAAAACTTTATGAATCTATCTTTTAATAGTTTGGGCTGTTCCTTGATATGTCAGCCAGGCAGATGGAATATGCCGCTTAACTATAATTAAATAATTAATACACGTTATTTTGTAATTTTTCCCTTACATAACTACCGATAAAAAATATTTCACAACGAGGGATTTTCCCGACAAATTACGACAACTAAGGAGTCCTTAATAAAATTTTTATAAAAAAAATTGAACCAACTTCTAAAACTGTGCTAAAAAGTAAAAAATAACTATAAATTTGACAAAGAAATTGAAATTTTCGAAATCGGCGACAAACTAATAGCTGAGAAAATGTAATTCGCGTAAACAGATAAAAAATATTTTGTTTGTAGTTGCTTTCTTACCATAATTTGTATACATTTCAATGTCATAAACAAATTTATAGTTATTTTTCACTTTTTAGCGCACTTTTAGAAGTCGGTTTATAAAACTTTTTATTTTGATTTTTAGTTTTGAATTAATTAAGATATCCATAAATTATTTGAACTAATTACTAATCAAGATTAGTGTATTTCGCAATGACTCCAAGGTGGCAAAAAAGTACACATTTTATCCAAAGTTGTAAATCACCCTAAGATTAACCACTAAAAATTCTTAGAGTTCTCCAAATATCAGAGAAATTGTGTTAAACAAGTATTTAATTTGTTATAGTAAATCTTAGATCTCTAATTAATTTTTGGGTTGGTAATATAGGCCCCAAAATCTTCCAATATCGATATTTAAAGAACTTAAGACGTAAATTTCTTAGCCCGATATATTTTGTACTGCATAATGAGTATACGAATGCCCGAAGAACCCCGCAATATGAATTTTAGAAAAAAATCATTCCCTCATTAGTATCTTATCAACCTAATGCGGATAAGGTAAAATTTTCAATTCACCATATTGGATCCGCCATATTGAATTTCAAAAAATTAATTTTAACGTCTTAATTCAATCTAAATCTAATTCCTTCAAAGCCTCCTAGTACCAATTTTGGATGAAATGCGGAAATTTAAAATTTGTAGACCGTCATATTGCATCTGACATATTCGCTATTTACATCCTCAAAAATGATTCAGTCCCACCTTTGAACAAAATTGAAAAATGTAAAATTTTTGTCCACTATATAGGATTCGCCATATTAAATCCTGAAAAATATTTTTAATTTCAAAATTTACACTCTCAAGGACCCCTTATATCAGTTTTGGAGAAAATCGAAAAATATAAAATTTTTAGGACGCCATATTGAATCCGCCAGATTGAGTTTTTCTAAAAATATTTTAAATTCGTAATTAACACTAGCAAAATAATAATTTCAGATTCGTAAAAAAACTCCCCCAGATCAATTTTGAAAAAAATCGGATAAAATTGATTTTTTTGTCCGCCTTATTGGATCCGCCATATTGAATTATTAAAGAATATTCTGGATTCGTGTAACCCCGAAACCACCCCCACACGAATTTGTGGAAAAAACGGAAAAAATGAAATTCTTTTATCAGCCATATTGGATTTGCCACATTTAATTTTGTAAAAATAATTTCAGATTCGTTGTGTACGACCTCGAAAATTCGCTCGTACCCATTTTGGAGAAAATCGGACAAAATTAATTTTTTTGGCCGCCATATTGTCAGCGCCATCTGCACCAATTTCATCCAAAAACATATGGGACTACCGCAGCAACTTCCTGAACATAACGTAATAAATTTCATTGAAATCGGTGCCACCGTTCCGGAGTAATCGGTGTACATACTTAAAAAAAAACATACATAGTCGACGAATTGAGAACCTCCCTCTGTTAGAAGTCAGTTAAAAATATCACTTTATTGGTTAAAATTAGAAAAACATATTTTTAACTTGCCTATACACATATGTAAAGATTCATTATTCACTAAAACATTCTCGGAACTACCATTTTTTCATGAAACCGCCTTGTCGAGCAAAATACGCTTGTCCGATTCGGTCGGGTGGCAAGTCAAATTACCTTACGACTTTTTAAAATATGTTAATATAGGTTAAGTCGGTCTTGCATGGCCGATACGCGTCAAAATATCGTGTTTAAGATGCGATAAAAATATTCTGCGTCTTGAGAAAAATTATAGATCCGAACAGCCACTATAATTAAAATGATATTTGGAAAAATAGTGAATAAGGTAAAACCATCGATAAAATTATTGAATATTTTTAGTTGTCGCTCTTCCTCGAAAATAATTTTAAATTGAAGTTATCTAACACATGTGTTTAAAACATTAGTTACCTTGATTTTTGTCCTTGAAATAAAAAGTGTTTCTCCTTAACAATTGAGGTGCCCTAAGTTTAAAAAAATATATTTAAAAAATCTTATGTCACGTTTCCATAATATTATTTTTTTTATTTACAACTAGCGACCCGCCCCGGCTTCGCACGGTGCAATGCTGATACTAAATACACTACAGAAAAACTGTGACTATTTATTTTATTTTTACAACAATTATTACATCGGCCCCTGACGCGCTATTTATAGGCACGCTGCCGCCGCCCCGGTCGGCCAGTACCGCCGCAAGCGCTACTTCCCGCAATTTTAAATCTGTAATATCTTCGAAAATATTCATTTAAATCTTGTGCTGTAAAGGACCATATAGATCTATATTAAATCAACAATGTATTTAAGCTATTTAATTGGATAAGGATTAATGCTGTATTGGTTAAAATCGCTTCAAAATTTGCCATTATTTGTCGTAAAAAGTAAATGACAAAAAAATGTTATTGTGGGATATCCATGAGAGATAGACATATACCATCGCGGAGTTTTCTGTAGACCTTTTCAATGTGTACAAATAATTAGTACATTATTTTGATAAATCTCGTAGGGTTCAGCCTGTGTTTGCAATGTAAGCGGAAAAAAATATGATAATTAACGACATCACATTAGAAACCTCAAAAATAACAGTATTTCTCCACTATTTAATGGATGTTATTATACATATAAACCTTCCTCTTGAATCACTCTATCTATTGAAAAAAACCGCATCAAAATCCGGTGTGTAGTTTTAAAGATTTAAGCATACAAAGGGACATAGGGACAGAGAAAGCGACTTTGTTTTATACTATGTAGTGAAGTAAATACATACAAAAATATACAAAAGAATTAAAAATGAACTAGCCTTTTTCTTGTATTTATTTATATCCGTATCTCTTCCAATAGTCACCTAATATGGCTTCATCTCAGTATCCTTGATAATTTTGCTCAGAAAATTTCAAGTCCTGGTGAAAACGCTCTCCATGCTCGTCGCTCACGTGTCCGAGGTTTTCAGGAAATAAATCGAGATGCGAGTCAAGGAAATGAGTGAACTTTCAGTGATATGTTGGCACCCATTCATTCAAAATTATGTAATAAGTCTACAACTAACTATCAGTAATTTTCATTTTATTTTGTTTCCTTAAATCTCTTGGATAACAAGTCTTAGTGAAATACAAGCAGCTCTTTCAGTGTTCCAAAGACTTTTTCACAGTTCATCTTATATATCTTTGTCATACTGTGGTACCCTATCAGACAACATGGCTAATACTTTTTCCAAACATAACATAAAAGTAGCTTTTAAATCTCAACACAATCTGTCCACTCTCCTTTACAATGCTAAAGATAAAATTATTAAATTTGATAAATCAAGAGTTTATAAGAAGAGAAATGAAGAGATAGGAAAAATTTTTGATAGTGATGAAAAAAACATTACTGCTTACAAAAATGCACTACCATTAGAAAAGAGATCGAGAGCATCAAGGCAGCGTAAACCTACTCTAATAGATGATGATAGCTCAGGAAATGAAGATTCCATATGCGAGACAGAAGACGATGATAACGACTGCTCTTGCATTTATTGCAATGATCTCCTTTCCCGTTCTAAGCCCGGTGAAAGTTGGTTACGGTGTATGACTTGTTCTCTTTGGGCTCATGCTTCATGTGCTGATGTCTCAAAGAAGACCAAACGATTGATTTGTGAGCTGTATTCTTAAAATTTTTGTATGTCATTCTGTCCTTAGCTTGTATGTCATATTGTCCGTACTACAGGGTGTCTCAAAAGAAAGTACACATTTGTTTTGTTTATTGCGAGCGGCGCAGGGGGTATGTCAATCGGTAGCCTGGCTCTTGGGAATTTAGTCGCTATGGAGCGTTTCTCGGGAGCGGACCGTGCTTTGTGCGTACGTGAGTTTTACAAAAACGGTAATTCGGCGACTGTAGCGCGTAGAAAATTCTGCAATTTTCGACATATTTATCACTAAAATGATGCGCCAAGCGCTCGGCTTATTGGAAAATGGGTCCAGAAGTTTGAAGAGACCGGTTAAACACTAGATAAACCAAAATCCGGGCGTCTGAGGTCTTCGAGAACGGTCGAAAACGTAGAGAGTGTTACTCAGTCTGTTCGTGACGACCCAAACGTTTCGATTCGTAAGCGTGCTGTTGCTTTAAATGTGCATAGGTCATCATTATTCCGCATTTTACACAAAGATTTAAAGCTGAACCCCTATAAAATTCAGTTGGTGCAAGAATTGAAGCCTCAGGATGCTGGTCAGAGGCTTGACTTCGTAAACCAGATGACTGAACGCTTTTCAACGTTTACCAACATCTTCTTTTCGGATGAAGCCCATTTTCATCTTAATGGTCATGTAAACAAGTAAAATTGCCGCTATTGGAGTGCAAACAATCCAAAACACAAACATCAGAAACCTCTACATTCGCCGAAAGTGACTGTATGGGCTGCGATGTCGGCGCGAGGAATTATCGGCCCGTACTTTTTTGAAAATGAAAGGGAACGCACAGTAACAGTGACTTCAGAGCGGTATGTGGAGATGTTAAACGACTTCTTCGTGCCTGAACTGCAAAATTTTCCTGGCTATAACCAAAGAATATGGTTCCAGCAAGACGGAGCAACTTCACACACGTCCAACATGTATCTGCCATGAGTGCGTGAAATTTTTCCTGGCAAATTGATCTCAAAGAAAGGTGACATAAGTTGGCCTCCACGCAGTCCTGATTTATCACCTATGGACTTTTTCCTATGGGGTTATGTCAAATCAAAAGTTTACGCCAACAAACCGACTTCCCTGGCACAATTAAAAGAAAATATCCGCAACGAAATGGCAGACATCACGGAGAATACCTGCCGAGCCGTCATGGGCAATTTTAGTGCTCGATTAAATGAATGCCGTGAGCGCAACGGATTACATTTGGACGATATCATTTTAAAAAAATAAATTCCCAAACAATGTATTTTAATATGTAATAAACATTTTTTCAGTAAAGTCCTGACTTTTTTTAAAAATCGATTTTTTAAATGTGAACTTTCTTTTAAGACACCCACAAAATGGTTTTTGTGATTGGTTACATTTTTCCTTAATATATATTTTATTATAGTTCCTACTTAATTATAAGACTGTGTCAATGATAGTCAATGGACCTAAGATGAGTAAAAATTAATGAGACTGATTATAGTTACGTTAAATACAGAAATATGATTAAAAAACAAAATACCCTGTCATTTTGTCCATACTCCCCCTAGGTGGTCGAAACTAGAATGGAGAGCGAACCAGAGTGGAATTCGCAAAGAATATACTGTCTGTCCCCTTTCTTAATATATATATATATATATATATATATATATATATATATATATATATATATATATATTAGCAACTATTGAAATATGAGAGAAAAATAGATATATTTATTTCTTACTAAAATCCAATGTTTTCCAGTCTGACATCGAAAAGTCGGCAGGTTACTGAAATTTTAATTTTTTGTAGAATAATGTATTTCACGGATATTTTTTTTTACTATTTTCATTACATTAAAATTTCTTTTGTAATAATAACGTAAACGTCTTGCTAGAATTTTATTTACTTAATCCTAATTATTAGATAAAATCTAAAGAAAAATTATCGAGAAAGATCAGTGAATAATCATTTTAGAAAAAAAAATCTTTTTACCTGCTGCAGAATTTTACCTTTAATTTTTTAACTTGTCAGTCTTTCAACTCAATCAAAATTTTCCAGACGCAAAAAGGCATCAGAAACTTTTCTTTGTTTTCTGTTATTCCGTTCTTCAAATGATATTAGGGCAGCATCGCGCGCAGATGGGACGGAAATCAAAGTGCCGTCATAAATTTGACACCATCTTGCAAAAATTTCATATCGGAGCATCCTTAAATATGACTCTTTTTGATTTATACTTTCTTATATTTTCTCAGCTTATAGTGATAAATGCAAGTTGCGATTTCCAGGCAACAAAATTGTGTCACATAATATACTCTGGTTTATGAGTTTTGGTGTATATTTCATCTGTATTTTAGATTCGGAAGTATATGAGAATATTTTATGGGATATTTCTGGAAATGTATGGTTATTTATTCAGTTTATCAAAGACTCTAAAGTTTAATAAAGTAAAATATATACTTTAGAAAGATATTAAACTGCAACATATTATTGTATACACTAAGTCAAATATTTTTGCTAGGTAAGAAGATATGTTGTATCACCATGGGGTTAAACTTTTTCAAGCTGATAGCAAAAATTCAAGCTATTTAGCTATTATCAATATACCTGATATTGTAATAATGATTGTTATGTACCCATAATAAATCTCATTCCTTCAAAGGGTAAGAGGCAACTACTAATGTTTTTTTTTACCTGGAATGCTACATACAGAAACATTTAAGAGGGTGGTTCGATAAGTTCTCGTCCTGAAACAGAGAGAGCACTAGTAGGATCAAATAACTATAATATTTTGTAAGTATTAACCCTGAGATAACGCTCTGCAAAGTTTCAGATGGTTGTGTTCAGTTGCTTGTTTGTGGCGATCGAGTGAACACATAAGGTTCGATATTTTGTGAAAGATGGATAAAATTGAAGTTCAAGCGGTTAAAAGTACTTTGTTTTGAAGGGATTAAGTCCTACGAACATTAAAATGAGTTAGATTCTTCTTTAAAGGATTCTTCTCCTTCGTTTTCGACAGCAAAAAAAGGGCTGCTGAATTTAATCGTGGTCGTACATCATTTCAAGATAACGAGCGTTCGGGACGCCTAAAAACCGCTACAACTGACGAAATTGTCATAAAAATTCACAATGTCATACTTCATGACCACCGACTGACAGTACGAGAGCTTGTTGGTATAACAAACATCTGGATAGATCGTGTCCACTACATTTTACATGATGTTCTTGGCATGAAAAAGCTTCCTGCGCGATGGGTGCCGCGTTTATTAACAGTCGACCAAAAACGCTTTCGATTGAACACTTCGCAAGAGTGTTTAGACTTATTCAAACGCAATCCTGCTGAGTTTCTTCGACGTTTTATAACTGTAGATGAAACATGTATTCACAATTACATGCCAGAGATAAAGCAGCAGTCTAAACAGTGGGTAGGGGCAGGTGAAAGTGCGCCAAAAAAAGGGAAAACGGTTTCGTCTGCAGGAAAAGTCATGGCAACAATTTTTTGGGATTCACATGGCGTGGTGCTTATAGACTATTCAGAACAAGACAAGACCATCACGCTTCTCTACTGGACCATTTACAATTAAGGCTAAACGTCCACATTTTGCCAAAAAAAAATGCTTTCTTCAGAATAATGCTCCTGGGAACAAATCTATGGTTGTTCCTGCAAAACTCCATGACCTACATTTCGAAATGCTTCCACATGCGCCATATTCACCGGATCTGGATCCCAGCGATTATTTTTTTTTCTAAACTTGACAAAATGGCTCACTGGACGAAAATTCCCTTCAAATGACGAGTTCAGAGCAGCGACAACCGCTTATTTTGCAGAGTTGGACACTAAGAAGATTTAAATTTAAACCCAATCTAGTTGATATCAAATTTAAATCTTATAGTGGACCAGTTTTGTTTTGCATATGATATTCTCATAATTTATATTAGATATGTCAACAAATAAACGCTTATATGGGGATATTAAGGGTTATAACCTTGAAATATTTAGGAGAGATAGTTGTATCCCAGAAACAAATACAGTTCTCCATTTTTGCCGGTTCAGCAATAAAACAAAATGATGTTTATGCTTTTATTTTTAAGTTAAATTTAAAACCTCAGCTATTAATTTAGGGTGGTTTTAAATAGAAACCATGTCACTGAATCCGTCTATTAATGTCTAAATAAAAATCTAAACTTTAGTAATTTTGGATTATTCTTCCCTTTATTATGCACCACATTTGGACTCGATCTCATTAAACTAAAACCAAAAATATGTCAACATAAGTAATTAGAAAACTCTCACCCACTCCCTGGATAGAAATACTAATAGAGACTATTTCCAATTAACACTTGAGTTTCTGCGCGACAAACAGAAATTTAATTGAAATCTGACTCATTCTAAGTCCACCCCATCAAAGATTACTATACTATTGCAAATCGTCAGTTGAAGTGTTTGTTATCTCGCACTACCCCTTTCCCACGTATTTGACAAACATGCCTTCGAAAAGGGGTAATTCTATTGTCAAATACACCTTTTGCTAAACCGAACTCATTATTCTAGCCTTTCGAATAGACTTTAACCCACAAAGTTGTCCGATATGTTCAAAATATAAGGTGCATTAAGGGATGTAAGAAAAGTGGGCAGCGGCGTAGTGATTGGGTCTCTAATATTAGTTTGCTTCATAGTTTTTGTTGCTATTTCTGAATTTACAAGGTTTACACTAGTAGACAGATTTGAAATAGTGCGAAAAAAGAGAGGCATTTTATTCACTTTCTCTAAATCTTCTCTTTCTCTTTTATTAGCCCTGATTCCTCCATAACTAGACTTAGACTTCCTTAAGTTTTTCCACTCCATCTTATCTTGAGACTTATTCATCTACTTCCTGCTGTTTTCATGGGTCTTCCGACATTTTTGTTATTCTTCCAGGGCCCCTGTTAACTAATTTTAGTATCCAATGGGCATCGGTCTTCTTAGCAACAATTTCAGCATATTACCATTAGTTTTCCCACTCTCTCTAATATACTCGTGACGTTCGTTATTCGTCTAATATTTTGGTTTCTAACATATTACCCTAGCATTTGTTTTTCCATTTCACGCCGAGTTTCCTGGGATTAATGAGGGCTATCTTTGGAAGATTCATAATTTTCAAATCCTTTGCAATTATGGAAATAATATGTATGTACTTTTTTAAAGATTTATAGCTTTGTTCTTGACTGGATTCAATTTTGACAACCTGTTGATCAAATCATAAATTCCAAATTGGTCTCTTCAAGGTAGCTCCTTATCACGAGAGCTATGTTCGAGCCAGCGTTGTCCTGCATTAAACAAAAATTATTGCTAATCTATGGTTAAAGCCCTATCTTCAATAATAATAATAATAATAATAGTACGTTCATATTTCCAAAGGTTGCCGGTCTCTTCCACACTACATCGAGCAATATGCGAGGCAGACGACTCAACGCCGCTACAGTTGAGGAAACAAGATATTACTTCTTACCACCAAATAGACCAAGAGAAGTTACAAACCTGGCAACAGAAGCCACTTCATGGACGGCATCCAAATGAGGTCAATCAGGACAATATCGACAACACAGCCTCGAACTACTGGTTGATTTCAGGACATATGTTTCCGGAAACGGAGGGCTTCTTGTTAGCTATCCAAGACCAGGTTATTCCGACGTAGAACTATCGAAGGTTCATCATTAGAGATCCCTCAATAGAAAATGACCAATGCAGATATGGCTGTCGAACATCGGAGACAATTCAGCACATAACTGGAGAATGCCAAGCGTTTGCCGCAACCGATTATAGGGAAAGACACGACTCAGCCGCTAAGATATTTCACCAAAAATTAGCAGAAAAGTTAAACCTATTACAGGTAGGAGCCTGTTCTTGAGAACAACCAGTTTAAGTTTTATTGTAATATTGGGACTGAACGGTTCTGACGGATCAGACAGTAGCTCATAATAGACCAGACATTATACTAATAGATAAAATTTCTAGACGAACTACACTAATCGACATTGGTGTACCTAACAACAACAACCTAAGGCCAAAATACAACGAGAAGATCGCCAAATACAGAGATCTGGAGGTCCAAATTCGAAGACAATGGGCAATGAACAGCGTCCAAATGATTCCCATAATACTGTCAACAATTGGAATGATACCAAAGAACCTTCTGCAGAACATCAAGAAACTGGGCCTTAGTGAGCATCTGTGTAAACCTATGCAGAAATCAGTTCTCGTTGCAACCGCGAGAACCGTCCGAAAGTTCGTAAGAAATACAGCAGACAACGTCACCTAGGACCCGATAACATGGAAAGGATTCCCACAGAGCTTCATACTTTTGGTGTCTTTGTATGCCTGGTATGAGTGAATAATCCCTGGAGGGAGTGCGAAGCCGTTTGGCTTGTAAATCATAATAATAGTATATTAACGGATCAAATAAATACAATTCATTTCAAAAATAAAAAATACAATCACTATTTAAAACAGTCAGAAATAAAAAAAAAACTACAAATCTAAACATACATCACAGTGCTTTAAAAGACAATTGACAATATTAACTAGTTTTAGTTAACAATCTTATAAAGTAGAACGAGGTCAAGCAAAGCATCGGCAGTATCATCATATACAGACCGCTCCTGCTGCATTCCCTGTTTAAAGGCAATAAAACTTAAAAACTTTCTTTATATTCTTTCCACTTTTTCTTTGTATGTAAAATAATGATGTGACCAAACTTGGGACGCATATTCTAAGATCGATCGAACTACAGAGCAGTATTTCACTTTAAAACAGTCTACACTATTAAAATCTGTAATCATTCTCTTCACAAGCCCGAGCAACTTCAAACCCCTGTTCACAATATTATCAATATGTGTGTCGAAGCAAAGGGCCCGATCAAATGTAACACCCAGATCCTTCACACATTCAACACGATTAATCATGTAGTTATCAAGAAAGTAATCAAAAGTTATCCAATCCCTTTTACGATAAAAACTTATAATGGAGCATTTATTAACATTGAGGTGCATAAAATTTAGCTTACACCATTCAGAGAATCGAACTAGATCCTGTTGAATGCCCTCGCAAACGTTGCTACTCCTGACAACCTGAAATATCTTTAAATCATCTGCATAAAAAAGACATCTACTGAAAGTTATGATGTCCTCAATATCGTTAATAAAGCAGTTAAAAAGGAGCGGAGCGAGGTGAGCACTCTAATGATGTAAAGCTAACCACTAAAAAAAGGTCAATTCAACCATTACAAATCTTCCACTATGTGTGACGGTTTCTACTATGCTGCACTGTATATCTCTTTCTCCTTGTCATCTCCAAGAAAATTCTGGATATATCAGTAAAACTGCTCTTCAACCCATTCTTGATGATTTCGAGCATACATTAGTCAAGATCCTCGGTGTTATGTGATGAGCAACCATGCTTTGGCAGAAGTACAAGAACTGATGCTAGCATTTTTGAATCTTTTTTTTTTATCATTTTAGTATTTAAAATGAACGAATTCACTAAAGCTCATTTCTTACCTCCAAAGTTTGACCACACATCTTGTAATGTTGCCTTGTAGGCAGATCAGTTTAAAAAATTACAGACTTGATACCCTTCACATTAGAGTGACTTATCGACAAGAGTGCTCAAAGTCACGGCTCCAACAACTTGAACTCCACTGTAGTCAAGAAATATGATTTTGAAATTAAAATACCTAATAAACAATTCCTGAGTATCGAGGCACATTGTTTTCTAATATCCTCATATAATAATAACCAATCAAAAACATTATAATATGACACACCAAAAATCAGTAAATTTAGTTACCACATCTTCAAGAAATTTGGCAAAGATCAGTATGAAATGAAGCAGTATCGGATATAACTAAGTTGGCTTAAATCAACTTCTTTTGACGTCAAGAACCTGTCATGAAACGTTGTACACGTAATTTCCAAACACCCTGTATATTTTTAAAGAGCTCTTCTACATGAGATCAATTGCTTTCATTTGCCCTATTTTAATTTAGAAAGTTGAATACAAACATTATTCAAATTTTTATACCAAATATCTTAAATTTAAATTGTATGCACGTGTGACAACGTACGTCACTGCATCGAAGTACCCGAAGAGCACAAAACCAAATCATTTAAGCATCAGTCTTTGTCGAACGGGAAAATAATCAGCAATGATAATCACAAACGGATTTGTCGAGTGAATTTAGTACGTCCAGGATGCTTGCATGTAAATAAAGGATGGAGTGGTACAGCTGTTTTTTAAAAGGAAGGAAGATATAAATCTATTTTAATGATTTATTAATTATTTTAGTATAAGGAATCCGTGGTATTTTTGAGAATTGTGGAATAATACACTCCTAGATAAAAGTCTCAAATAATTTTTATCTCCACTATAAGGACAAAAGAAATTGTTATGTAAACTTGTGTATATGCTGATGTTATTCATCTAGTAGTTTTAATTGTTCTAAGAATATTGTATATTGTCTTTTGCTTATTTAATTTAAAAATTATTGTGAATATAAAAAAAAGTTTTATATTCCCAATGCTGTGGGATGATGCAGAAAAAATCTCGTCAAAAGAGCAAGTAAAACCTTTGAAATTCGAAAAAGAAATTTTCCCTTAAGAAAAGCATTGAGAGGCGTGGCATAAAAAAGCAAAATGCTAGAAGCACGCTGATTGGTTATTTCGAGCATAGTTTGCTCCAACTTAGCGTAGTTGGATAAAACTATAAAAAGCTTAACAAAACTAGTCAGATGCAGTATCGACTTGGCCTTTAAGAAGAAAACTTGGAAAATCAACAGTTGTGAAGCAAGAAGACCAGCAGTTTTGAAAAAAGAAAACATCTGTTTTGAAGAAAGAAGAGAGAAACTTGAAATTTCGACTCAAAAGTTGCTGTTTTTACGGCAAAGACACTTTTATTTCGGGATTTCTATCAAGAAATACGAAAATTCAGCTGGATTTGGACGATTTCCTCGCAGATTATAATGAATTTTCAAGACCAGACCATCCCTGCAACCGCGACAATCTTGTTGAAGTCAGCATAGAACTTCCAGATCCTCGTAGAAGAGTCAATAAACTTAAATAACCCATATACGGAATTTTTGTGCGTTTAGTAACTACCACTTGCACCCCGGTAGCGAAAAACCAAAAATTCAGGAAACCTTAAAGCGAAAGCAAATTTCCGGATTAAATGCGGTGTCTGAGGATTCCCTAGGTAAAAACCACAGTGAATCAGGACAGGTAGTATCTGCATACGAACACCTGAGGTAATTTTCAGAACTACCAGGCCCTCAGGCACTACAGTTCGAAAGTCGAGAGCTATTCGCGACTACATACGCGAACTGACGTTGTAGTAGCGGATCACCGACATAAACTCCGCGTATTCGCTTCTATAAACTTTGAAGTTTCCCATACTCCCAAGTATTAAACTAGGGGCTTGGCCTAAGCCCTGAAAAAAAGAAAGAAAAACCAACCACAGTCCTATAAAAAAATCCTTTCTCTAGGACGGGTCACGCCCGTTTTTCTTCCAAATTAAACCAAGAAACCAACATTTTTTGGCTCTTCAAATACGTGAGATAAACAAAGACAATCCCCCCAAAAACATTTCCCGAATCCCTTCTCACAAAACAAAAATCCGTGAAGCGGAAAAAACGAGAAAACTTCGGTTACTTTTCGCATACATTTTGCTAAATTTGCGTATCTTTTCCGATACAAATTTACTGACAAATTGACGATTTTTGATCGGCTTTTACGGAAAACTTGACTGACAAAAAATCACTTAAACTTTTCAAAGTTGCAACACACAAAGCTAATTTTTTCCAAAAGTAATTAGCTAACCCTGTTTCATTTTTGTACAAAGACACGTAGAGTTTTTTCTGCTCACTTTCCTTACGCGTCCTTTGTTTTAAATTATCCCTTTTTATTTTTTGGCAAACAAAACAACATTTTCAAACTTTTTAAAATTTAAGAGCATGGCTCAAAACAAAGTGCCCAATTTTAACAGCAAGAAAGGTGAGGCGACTTGGCCTTCAGCCGGGTCGGGAGGTTATGGTGGGTCCTCTCTGGCACCACCTGCTGGTGCCCCATTTTTCTCTTCAGAACAAAACACAAATGATTTGATGAATCATTTTGAACCAAATCTTTTATCTTTCGACGTCCTTGTCACACATGACGTTCGTCCCCGTAGACACGCCCAAATCGACTTCGAAACCGAAATCGCGAATCATCACGACGTTTCCAACCTTGCTCTCTTCAACCATTCACAACAATCCCTCCTTGTTTATCCCTGGGTTGCGACCTCTGGATAAAGAAATTCAATACGATGCGTTCACAGGACACACAAATCAAGCAGATGATCCGTACGTCAAGTATTCAGCACTGAGTTCGGATAGCTCTCAGCCTTCTACGCCGACGGAATTCCAATACAGAACCTTAGACGAGACAGGTTATTTTGACGCCGAACGGTATGTTAAAAGCCATGGCAACCATGCAGATGTGCTAAAACATGACGAAACCGTGAAGGTCAAAATAAGAGGGCCGTCCCGTGCCCGATAAAATCAAAGCTAGTTAAGTTATTTCTGCTGAAACCGGAGAGTGATAGTGAGTAGTGTTTGCTTTCTTTTCTTTAAAACTATGTATTCCAGCCAACTAGGCACTCTACTGATGCTAGAGCGGCACATATTGTTGCTCTATATAATGGAGAATATAGAAATATATCTCATAACGCCTCAGGAAAGGTAAATCTATAGAATATTTTAGAAAGGTGTTTATAAAGTTGAAATTACGTATAAAAGTTGAGTCAATAACGCAAAAGATTTATGATAGCTATTGATGGCCATTTATGGATATTTAATTTTAAACCAAATCACAGGTTGATGTCCACACATCCCTAAAATGAACTACTAAATGTAATTACTTCATTTTTTGCTATGCGTCAACCAAATTAGATATTTATTTATTTTATTTACTTAGTTACTTCCGGTTATACTTCTGCTTCACGTATAATTTATACGAAATATTGTTCTTGACTTAGAAGGTATTTCCATGAAATGGTCTCAGGATTGGAAGAAGGAACTTGGCAAGCTCAGAGGTCCGGGAACTCTCGGTAGGTCGTAAAGGCATGTCTTGTTTATGTATCTTCGAGAGTCCATAAAGATGTGGAGTTTTTCTGTGCTGTGGCGTCAACTTAGTCCGAGTACTCTCAGGAATATACTCTTCATGCTTCTTAAGAACGCAATAAATTCTTCCTTGAATTGTAGTTGTGGAATCTTAAGCAAGATATGTATAATTTCCTTTCCTTAAGGCTTCGTCAATTTTTTAATTGTATGTCTTTGCATTCATTACGGCTGCGGCATTTCCTTTATTTGCTGGTAGAATTTTAATACTGGAATCCTTCTGTAAGTTAGCTAAGGTAGTTTTCTGGTCTTTGCTGATCAGTTTTTTCAGATTTTTGTAGAGTCTCTCTTACTTTTTACCTAAAGTCATCCGTAAAAGGATCTTCAATGTTTGCTGAATCCATGGAACTGATTATATCGAGAATGGGACCTCTTTGGAGCAACAGTGAAGTTCAATCCTTTGACAAGTAGTGATTTTTCCTCCGAGGTTAATTCCTTTACAAAGTATCACGGGTACCCGAAACTCTCCGACCTATGAGTTTGCCAAGTTCCTTCTTTCAATCCTGAGACCATTATGAAGAAATATATCGTCCTTGGTCAAGAACTCGCAACATTTAATAAAAATTATACATAAAATAGAAGTACAACTGGAAGACCATTTTATTAGCTTTGACATGAAAAGTTTATACACCAATGTTCCAGTTAAAGAGTAAGAAAGTAAAAATCATAAGAAAGAAACTTGAAGAAGACCAGACCTCAATAGAAAGAACATCTTTACCTCCGTATGCCGTCATGGACTTGGTAGAAAGTTGTTGGACTAATTCCTATTTCCAGGAAAATGAAAAATTCTACATCCAGAATAGTGGAATACCGATACGATCTTCAGTCTCACCGGTGGTCACAAATATTTTCATGAACAGTTCGAGATTTTTGCAATTGAATCCGTAATTAAGAAATCAAAGTTATGAGTTAGATACGTAGACGCTAGTTTTATTATCTGGGACGACAACAACGAAGAACTTCAAAACTTCATTTCTTATCTCAACAATATTATCTAGTTACGTAATTAAAGATGATAATTAAAATTCAACACACACCCAGATCCTTTATGAAATTCATATGCTCCACAAGGCTGTCACCGAATATATAGTTATACTATATAAAATTTTTCTTCCTGTAGAACTTCATTGCTTTACACTTACCTGTATTCAGCTCCATCTCATTCATTCGACATCATTCTCTTAATTTAATGTCCTTAGATCTTCTTGCATTTCATCACAGTCACTCAACTTATTAATCACTCTATAAATTTAAGATCATCGGCATATAATAAAAACTCTGAATCATTAATAAAATTACTTATATCATTAATATACAAATTAAAGAGGAGTGGATCTAGATGGGAACCCTGAGACTACTCCTGATGTGACCAAAAGCTCCTTAAAAGTATAACCTTTAGCCTTAACTATTTTTCTTCGATTTGACAGACAATTTTGGAACCAATTTAATAAACTTTCACACATAATTTATTGTTGTAATTTATTTATCAGTAATCTTGGAATCAATTACTGTTCCAAAAATTTTTGCAATCAATGGTATTTTATAATAGCACGATAAATATTTACTAAATCTACAATATTGAGAATTGGTGTGACATATGATGGTAACCAAATATCTGGGAATTTACCACTGGAAAGAGAGACATTAAATAAGATTCCAAAATATGCGCAAGAACACAACGTTTGTTGAAAAATAAAATCGAAACCTGATCAGAACCAACAGAGAGGTTATTATCTAGTTTATATATTGGATTACAAACATCAAAAGTATCAATATCACAACTTCCAATTTTAACACCATTAATGTTTACATATTATAACTATTGCATTTTTTTACCGTAGTATACAGGGAAAAATACTCAGCCACCTCAAAACCATCCTCAGAAAATTCGAAGCGATGTTCCAAAAATCTAAATATTTCGAAAAAATTTTACAATAATTTTTAATTGAATTATCTACGTTCGCAATTTATTTCTTATAACATAAATCAGATAATATTTTACAATTTTTTCTCATATTGGAGAAATTGCATTAACTTGCAAGTGAAATATTTTGTTTGTGATTTTTAAGAGCTATCTTTTTATTAAAAATCAACTCTTTCAACTATTCAGTACACTAATTGGAGAATTTTGGCTTTTTTGACCTACAAACAGGAACAAATATATCCAAAGGTCGTGAAGACAATACTATAAAATATATCAACATTTGTGCCCACATCCTCAGAGGAAAGTAACATCCTTTTTCGTAATTAACTAGGGCGAAAATTAATATAATAAAATTTAACAGGATAATTAATCAAAAATTTAAAAATATGCATTGTTAGAGGACGTGAGCAGAAATGTTAATTGAAGAGCAAAATTTGTTTATTTTTTGTGATGACCCAAATTATTCCAAAAAAGCCTTACCAAAAAAATCATTATTTTAACAAAAATATAGTCCATTAACAACAGAACCATTTAATAACTGTCTTACACCAGTTTATTAACCTAAAAATCTAGAATTCCATTCAGACCCAACAATTCGACTACCTGCTAATTATTATCACAAATCGCCATCCTCCATTCTTTCTTCTTTATACCGAAAGTGTGTCTGTAATATAATTTTTGTTTCTTTTTATGCTTGAAAGCCACCATAATGTGTATAGGTGCCACAGGAAATGATCTTAATGTATTTTTAAGTATAACCTTATTTTTTCAACTTAAAACACCTTAAAATAACAGAGTGTAACGTGTCAGTTCTTACCACTTTTTTAAAAAGCATGAGTGTAAATGATCCGCTATATCTTCATTGTCTTATTCAGAGTAATATTGATATTGTTTTTGATGTTATATTTATGTACACTCATCGACAAAATTAACAAATATTTCTTATTATCACAATTGCTTTAAAATAATTTTGAGTAAAGGCCGTATATTTATATATATAATGATCTTAATTATCTCAGTCTTAAGTTTTGAAGGCACTAGTTTTCGGTCTAGTAAGCGATCACCTCAATATAGGGTCTTAATATAAGTTTTTTATATGTATTTTGACCTCCTGATTAGGAATATCAAGGGAGGATTCCCGAAAAAAAGTTTCAAAAAATCCTACGCCCAGATATGTTTCAAGTCAAAAACTACATGCTGGTGTTAATCCCAATGAAAAACTGTAGTGTTTTTATTTCTTTTTAGCGCTATAAACAAATAGCGTTTCATCAACTATAACGTAGACACTGACATGAATAAAGGGAAGTAAACTTCCACTTACAGGCGCTCGCCTAGTACACATAATCCGTTATAGCTTTTGCTGATCATTGTGTTAATACTTTAGATACTTTTCGATATATATCTATTTTTAACCGACTTCTAAAAAAAGAAGGTTCTCAATTCGTGGATTACGTATTTTTTTTCTGTATGTACACCGATTACTCCAGAATGGCGGCACCGATTTGAATGCAATTTTTTACGTTATGTTTAGGAAGTTACTGCTGTGGTCCCATATCTCTTTGGACGCAATTGGTGTAGCAAAATTCAAGATGGCGGGGATAATATGGCAACCAAAAAAAAAAATTTTGTCGATTTTTTTCAAAATTGGCATGGGGGAATTTTCGGGGTCATACACAATGAATCTAAAATTATTTTTAAAAAATTCAGTATGGTGGATCCAATATGGTTGACAAAAAAAATCAGCTTTGGCCAATTTTCTCCAAAATTCATAGGGGAGAGTTTTCGGGGTCGCACATAACGAATCTGAAATTATATTTAAAAAATTCAGTCTGACGTATCCAATACGGCCGATAAAAAAATAATTTTGTTCGATTTTTTCAAAATTGATATGGGGAGTTTTTGAAATCACACTTTACGAATCCGAAATTATTTAAAAAAAATAAATATGGCGGATCCAAGAAGACGGATTAAAGATTCTACATCTCTCGATTTTGTCTAAAATCAGTATTGGGAGATTTTTGTTAGTGTTTATTACGAATTTAAAATGGCATCCTAAAAATTTTACATTTCTGGATTTTTTTCAAAACTGATAATGAGCTAGCGAATATAAAATTACTCTAAGAAAATCTACTATATCAGATGCAATATGACGGTCTAGAAATTTTAATTTGGTACTAAGGGCCTTTAAAATGTTTAGATTTGGATTAGATTAAGATGTCAAAATTATTTTTTTAATATTTAATATGGTGGATCTAATATGGTGGGTTAAAAATTTTAATTTATTTGCATTTTCTCAGATTCGATGTTAGTGTGTTTACGTCTCAAGTTCTCTAAATATCGATATTGGAAGGTTTTGGGGCCTATATTACCAATTGATAATTAATTTAAACGTTAAGATAGTGGATTTACTATGACAGACTAAATTTTATTTAACATAATTTCATTGGAGTTTGAAGAACTCTAAGAATCAAAAAATTTTTAGTGGTTCATTTTAGACTGGTTTACAACTTTGGAAAAAATGGGTTCTTTTTTGCCACCTTGGAGTCATTGGGAGGCATACCAATCTCGATTAGTACTTAGTTCAAATAATTTATAGATATAATAATGAATTCAAAACTAAAAATCAAAAAATAAAATTTTTATAAAAATAAATTGAATTGATCTCTAAGAGTGCGCTAAGAAGTGAAAAATAACAATAAATTTTTATAGGAAATTGAAATTTTTGAAAGAGGCGCCAAATTATTTCTAAATGAAATAAATAACTACTAATATATACAAATTATGGAAAGAAAGCAATTACAAATAAAGTATTTTTATTTTTATGCCAATCACATTTTGTCAGGTATTAGTTTAGGGCCAATTCAAAAATTTCAATTTCATATAAAAATGTATAGTTATTTTTCACTTTTTAGCGCACTTTTACAAGTCGGTTCAATTTTTTTTTTATAAAAATATTGTCTAATAATTATTATCATCTGGACATAAAATAAACAATTCATTAGCATAAGGAACATCAGTTATTATAAGTAGGTTTGAGAGCGAGTTGATTGACTTGTGTTTTGCATAATAATTACAAGCCCTATTTAAAATTTGACCTAATAAATAAAATACAACATCGTACTGTGGCACATCAGTTAGGCAGCATCTTTAAATTGAGACTCAATGCATTATTATCTTCTCCAGCTAACAACTAATCAGGGGCAAAATGTTAATGACTATATATTCGAAATTTTTGAAGATAATAAAATAAATAAATCCGAAAAGGATTATTTTTTAACATTGATTTGTGCACTATTTGTCTAAAAATTAAAAAAAAAAGTATACATTTAATGAGTAGGGGAAAGTGGTGTAAAATGGGGACGCTAAGAAATATATTAAATAAAAAAAAATTGAAAGAATATGAATCAACTTTATCAGCCATCGTTTAGTTTACTTATTTAGTTCCATATTTGGTCAACGAAATCACGGTTTTCATTATAGTAAATAACAAAGAATAATCAATTTTTAAAACTAGTTCTTACGATTTTGCCCCATGCTTGGTACTTTGCGCCTTACCAACAGAAGCATCGGAAGCCATCAAGCTCTTCTAGTTTCCAACTAGTACACCCTTCACGAATCCAATAATGACAGTTGTAATCCCGGTTTTATCGATATTAAATTGAAATTTGTATTTGTCTTGCAATTCAACCAACAGAGAAAAAAATTTAAAACATTAACTCTGCTGCATCCCACCGCACGTGCAATAAAATTAGGTTATGGAAGTGGTAACGATAATTCCGAATGGCGACGTAAAAATCCACAAAGCCAATCATTCCAGCTAACTCGGTGTCTTGGTGTCATACCATTTTTTTACGCCCTTTGAAAAGCAACCGTTAAAAATCCCTATATCTTAATCCGCATAATTGAGCTTCAAGATCTTTTATATTCTTGATATATTAAAATTCCTTGCTCAGGTGTAAACACTGTTTCAAATCGACGTAGGCCTTTTTTTGAAGCATCCAAGGTATTTTCATTTTTTCCATACTTATTAACTTAATCTTCCAGGGTCGACTGTGGGGCCGAAAATTTTGTAGCTACGACACGATAGACACTACTATCCGGTATTACTTCTGATATCGCATTTTGCATAGATTCCTCGCTTCATGATGGTCGATTTGTTATTCTTTTATATTTCCATGACACTATACAAAATATAATTTAAAACAAAGAAAGAATGTCATTCGATAAACTGTATATATATATATATATATATATATATATATATATATATATATATATATATATATATATATATATATATATATATATATATATAAATAAGTAGATAAGTTTTTGTCCGTGTAATTTAAAATAAAATGGAATAAAATATTGGTGAAGCGGACGTGAAAATTTGTCAATCTACATGATTTTTGTGTTGAAAAGTGCGGAGCACTCCAAAATATGGAAAAACACCGGGTCCGACAGATGGCGACAGCGCTGTTTCGTCCTAATATGGGACTCGTCAGACCACCGCATTCGGTACAAATCATCATCTCGCCTTTGCATCCTATAAAGCTGAGTTTACAATCAAAAAACAGCAAACAAGACGACAAAGGCGACATCTCGATGGTTCACTTGATAATACAAGAACCACACAGATTAACAAAGTTTGTAAAAGAACCGTTATATGGTGGCGCGACGGTGAATTAAAACAGAAATATGTAAAATCGAGTACACGAAACGCCCTGCCCAAAGGATAGGGGTCGCATTTTTCGGTACTGGCAGGCAAGCCTACTGCTTATTTTAGCAGCCAAAGCCACGTGTCGTACCAAACGATCCCACCATGAGAGCATCGTTTAGCGTGTTTCAAAGCCAAACAAGTAAATAAATAAGTAGATAAGTTTTTGTCCGTGTAATTTAAAATAAAATAGAATAAAATATTGGCGAAGCGGACGTGAAAATTTGTCAATCTACATGATTCTTGTGTTAAAAAGTGCGGAGCACTCCAAAATATGGAAAAACTCCGGGTCGATGGTTCTTTTACAAACTTTGTTAATCTGTGTGGTTCTTGTATTATCAAGTGGACCATCGAGATGTCCTTTGTCGTCTTGTTTGCTGTTTTTTGATTGTAAACTCAGCTTTATAGAATGCAAAGGGGAGATGATGGTTTGTACCGAATGCGGTGGCCTGACGAGTCCCATATTAGGACGAAACAGCGCTGTCGCCATCTGTCGGACTCGGAGTTTTTCCATATTTTGGAGTGCTCCGCACTTTTTAACACAAGAATCATGTAGATTGACAAATTTTCACGTCCGCTTCGCCAATATTTTATTCTATTATATATATATATATATATATATATATATATATATATATATATATATAGGAAGACAGACGTCTAAATATTTTAATTGCATATACCGTAGTAGTAGATGTAAATTAATGTACCTCAAGGCCCCAATTCATAATAACAAAAGATAAAAAATCTCGACGAAGATGCAATGTGTAACAAATCGGTTACATGTAAATTTACAAAAAAATGTATTAGTTTCTTTTTGCATTTAAATTATGGCGGCTGCATAAGAGTCGTAAGTGTGCCGTGAAATCAGCGTTGGTGAACCAAAGCCTGCATGAAGATTTAACAATGCGTCTCATAATTACAGTATAATGCTGCATGAAACAACAAAGCAGAAAAAACGTTGGAGGATTTTTAAACGTGCATGCTATAAGGAGTAATGAAAAGGCCTTAGAAGGCGTTACATTTATACAGGGCCTCTGCAAGAAATTGATATGCGTTGAATGAATTTTTTTGCATAGAACGAAAAATTTACCTGTACGAGTCCAAGGATATATAGATTATATTTTTCACTTTTCGACGTTTCGCTTGAGATTTCAAGCTAGAATTGGGATATTGATTGTGTTCGAAAGGTACAAGTTAATTATTTATAACCGACTTGATAAAATTTTCCTTGCTAATGTATGATATGTCCAAATTACTGCTATATTTCATATACCTATGAGAAGCCGTATTGTAGATCAGAATGTAGCGTGCTCGTCTTGCCTATTCAAGCTAGGTGTTTTAAATTGTGTTGGTTTTTTGGTAAAATCATTACAGTTTATTGTAAAATAAAAATGATCTCAATGCATTTACTATTTCTTTAAACTCATATCAACCATGATAATCTTACATACAATTTTCTAAAAATATACCTATTAGTATATTAATGAATAATAACAAATTCTGCGTTAAAAAGATCGATAATACCTCGCCCGACCTTAGCACGAAATGGCTTTTCCTGTCCAAAGTTAAATTAACAATTTTGATGTAAAATTCAAGATAAATTTGCAGTGTTGACTTAGTTATGATTTATTAATAAAACAAATGAGGCTTAACAAGTTTTAACTTTAGTTTTTGGAATTGTTCGAGTTCCTGTTTTATTTATTAGAACGGCTCGGTAAACTTATATTGAAATTTAAAACATAGTTTACTGTATGTTTTTAAACACCTTAAGTAGGTACAGTAGGTCACGATAATAATTTTATTATACAATTTTTTTATTCATAATGGCATCTTTGTATGACGCGTATATATATATATATATATATATATATATATATATATATATATATATATATATATATATATATATATATATATATATAGAAAGGAAAACTCTTTTTTGTTAGTCTATCTTTAGGGAAATTTTATTTTCTTCATCAGGACTTCTACAAAAGAGAAACCCTTCCGTAAATGTATTTATAGTAAAATAAAAACAAAGAAAACCCTACTTAAGTGAGTGCGTATAAAAAGCCAGGTTTTGTTCAACAGAAGCAGATATTTTACACTTACACTAGAAACTAGAAGAAAAATTATGATAAAAATAATTATTTTAAAAATCAAAAAATTAATATATTTGAGAATTTAACTACCACCATGTGGACGTTGTCGAACTGTCATTTAAGAATGAATGAAATTGACAAATGACAGTCAACGCTAAAAGCGCGTTTTAATAGGTAACGATGTATACGCTCAAATGCTGGAAACCACTCCGGAGGTAGAGGTAACGGTCGCAACAAAAATTATGTTATTGTATCGAATGTGTATAAAAGATACAAAATGTGAATTAAGATAGTCATAACTGCTGGGGTTTAATGTAACTGAACAATAAAAAAAAGCACACTTCGCAATCGTTTGGACAAATGCAAGAATAACCATAACGGTATTTAAATGAAAATATTCAACAATGAAGGACCGACCGTCATTACTGTCTAGTTGTAGAAAGTAAGTGTATATTATTCTGAGGTTTTCTGTCCCCTCTTTTGTTTATAGAAAGTGGCTTCATTGTTTATGTGAACCATTTCCAGGAAAACTCTTTTGTGAAATTTGTTTTTTTTTATCTCTGAAAGTTCATCATATGACCTTTATTTAAAACCTATTCGGCGAAAGCACAAGAAAGCACTCCTCTGTTACAATCACTCTTATGAAAACTAACTCTACCTGAAAGGTTTCTGGAGGTTCGATCTATGTATACTTGGTCACAATTAAGACAATAAAACCAATGTTTTAGTTTGCGAGTAAAGTAGTGTGAATGTTTTTTTTTTTTTTTTAATTTATTTAGTAAGTGAGGTGAGCGCCTGTAAGTAAACATCCACTTTCCTTCACACACGACGACGCACTAACGAGCATTTGGCCTCAAAAACCGGACAAAATTAATAACGTCGTTGTTTTTGACTCTAGTATCCTGGAATTTTTGAGGGCGCTAAGTTGATTTCTGACATTATTTTACTAATCGGGTGAAGGGAGGCTGACTTAGGGTGGGGAGGGGAGTAATATTAAAAAAACGTAATCGTTATCGTTTTATATGTTTCTATGTGCTCCAATTTCATTTCTGGCATTATTTTACCAATCGGGTGAAGGGGCGCTAACTTAGAGTGGGAAGGGGAGGGGAGTAATATTAAAGAAAACGTAAAGGTATCGTTTTATATGCTGCCTTAGAGTAATTGTACATTTTCCCATAAAAAATCTATCTCAAGATAAAAACAAAGTCTCTTTACTGTGTGATAAAGTAGGTCCTGAAGCACAACTTCAACACTCGTCTCCGTAACTCGGATTGACTCTGGTTTTGGATAGCAGAGTTTCTTTGCTTCTCTAATTAGAGTATACCAAGGAAATATACCCTTATTGGAATCGTATAACAACTCCCACTGCCTCCTTGTAAAGTCACCTTCAACAAAGATTTGCCAAGCTTGTTCAGGTGTGTAATTTTTTACTTTCGGTTTCTGAGCAGTATTTATTACCTTCCAGTAAAGTTTGGCTCTTGTTGGTGTTGAAGTTGCATCTATTATAAGTTTAGAGGCCGCGGAATTTCCAGACATTCGTTGACGTACGCTGGCTGCATAGGTAAGCTCCTCAACAGGTACCTGTTCGCGGAGTTCTTTTGTATTTCGTCGTTTACTACGATCATGTAATTCTTGGAAATGCTTCCTTGGGCGTCTCGTACAATTCGTGGCCCAGTTATATACTGGTATTGATGTGTTAAGCCATTTCTCGTTTTTTTTTTCAAAAATCTTTCTTCAATATAGTTAGATGATATCCATCTTTTCTTCAAATCACTATTAAAATGTTTTAAATCGTGACTAAAGGTATGGTACTCGTTTTGGAGACATTTCATCATTTCGCAAAGCTTATGGTCCATAAATGTTACCTTATCTTCAAGTGTGTTGGATGTGCTTTGTTTAAAAAGCATGTATATCGTTTTACGATATACCTCAACAATATTTGACGTAAAATTTGTACCTATAGGAAAAAAATATGTATGTAAGTAAAAAATACCCAAAATTATTTCAAAAAAAAACCGTGGAACTCAAAGCGGTTTTTTGAAGAGGTGGAAACATGTGGAAAATGTTTTGTACGGTTACTCAGGTATACAAAAAAATAATTTCGATGATTACTTGTCTAGCTTGCATTTCTCCTTTTTTTCCGGTTTTTGAGGCCAAATGCTCGTTAGTGCGACGCGTACATTTTAGTTAATGAAACGCTCTTTGTTTATAGCGTTAAAAACTAATAAATAAGACGCTTTGTGCTGAGAATAGCTCGAGGAACATAGAAATTTTTTATTTTAGAAAAAAACTATGTTAATAAGTATTAGCAATTTTTTTGTTTATAACAAATATCTTACTAATCAAGGGGTCAAAATTCATTCATGTTTTTATGGAGCCATGTCTTTTCATCGACTGCGCAAATCCACTGAACTCCCTGACTATTTCCATTTCCTACGAATTTTTACACTTAGTCGCTTTAGGGCACATATACTTTTTTTTACAAAGTCGAACCTTGATAAAAAATATTTGTTCCTTTCTAAATTAAAAATGAGCCCTTACTGGCATAAAACTAAGAATTACGAGCACATCTATTTAAGAAAAAAACATTAATAAATTTTATAAAGGCATACTGTGTTTATGCTCACATATTTTGTCATCAATTTATCACCCCGTATAAAACTTAACGAAGCGTTGTTCCACTGTTGTTTTACTGATGAATTTAGTAGATTCAGAGATATCTTACAACCTAACATGGTAGTAAGTGATCAATCGGTATTGTTTTAAAAATCTGCTGACCAATGATTCAATATAAAAATTTGTTCGGTAAATGATACATATGAGGTTGCAAAAAAGAACACTTTTTTACGGTATACTTCATGCAATATCTTTAATCTTATGTTGTAAATTTTATAATGAAATATGATAAATCTGTGTTTGTTGTTGAGCTTCGAGAAGTAATTTTTTAGAATACTTATATTCGACGGATTTCATAAATGTACCATGATTTCGTAAGTCAAGGTAAGTAGAATTTGTTTTTCAGCAGATTAAGTATGTATTAGGGTTAAACGAACACTAGTTAAAATATTTTTTTTGCATCATATTTTTAGGCTATTTCTTCTCATAGGTGCGTTTGGGGGTGGTATTGGTTTTGTGCAATTTTTCGAATGATATTCATTCTTTGTTTTAAATTATATTTTGTATAGTGCCAAGAAACTATAGAAGATTAACAAATCGACAATTATGGAGCGAGGAATCTATGAAAAATGCGATATTAGAAGTAATACAGGGTAGTAGTGGCTATCGTGTCGCAGCTAGAAAATTTTCGGTCCCACCGTCGATCCTGAAAGATCGAGTTAAGAAGTATAAAAAAATGAAAATATCTTGAATGCTTCAAAAAAAGACCTATGTCGATTTAAAATTGTGTTTGCACCTGAGCAAGAAATTTTAATGTATTAGCACATCAAAGATCCTGAAGCTCAATTATTGGGATTAATATATGATATAAAAAAAAATATTCCCTACGATCTTCTGTCCGAACTATCTGAAAGACAGGCTTAGTGGGTTAGAATTTGAGAAACGGCCAAAATAATTTCTAGTTAAGAAATTTAAAATAGAAGTTTGGCTATAGTAACGTTTCTATTAAACCTCGGTAATATGAACGTCCAGTCTTTTCTTTCTAAAGTTTCGTCTCAGGTTAAAGGCAACGGTGTTGTAGTTGCGTCGCGCCCAGTTATATTTGTGCGCCGCTCTTCTATTTGACATTGGATGGTCGAGAAACAAATATCAATGATTACAAAATTGGGCTAAACAGAAAGGCAGTAATATATTTTCGCCGTACTCTGGTGTGAAAAATACAAAAAAAAAACATGTTATCCACATGACGAGTATCTAACTTTTACTAAATCAAAAGCCGAGGTTAAATTCCAAGGCTTACTGGATCATACAGTGGATCGAATTATATTACTTAAAATTAGACGCCCTTAAACAAATCGATAAATTGGATTTGTAGGTATGAGTCTCATTTGCAAATGGGGCTTCGATGGAACGTCAGGTCAGAGCCAGTACAAAATGAAATTCACTGATCCGAATATTTCTGATACAAACTTATTCCTAACCTCTCTTACTCCACTTCAATTAGCAGGTATTAACACGCAAACTCAACAAGAACAGATTGTGTTGTACAAATCCAAACCCTTGTCTACTATGAATGGCGGGCCTCTGAAATTTGAATTTATTAAGAAATCGAACAAAAGTCCGAATAGAAAATTATGAACTCGAACCAGACAACTTGCACCATATAATATAGTTTTCTTTGCCACCCGAGCTTCAGTACAGTACAACTTATCTATGACGATAATAGATGGCTAGGTGAATGCTTTGGCTGGAGCGAAATCGGTCCAATGTTGTTACTTCTGCCAAACAACATCTCAGTTCAACAACATTGATACTGTGTCCCAGTAAATACAGAGTATTTTAAGCTACAGTCATTATAACAACAGTAAAGCGAAAACTGATCCTCCGGTTTCCCATCATTTTGCAAACTATTGAAGCGGATATTAAACTGCAATAGAGAAGTTTTGCGAAAACAGCAAGATTATTCTTCAAAGGATATTCTTGGTACAACATACCAACAGGAATCCACAAATGACTTACTTCATTGACCAGACATCATAGCATTTGCAATATTACCGATAGGTAAACTATCGAAAGATGCACAAAAATCAACGGACAAGTTGATATTTCTTATCCGCTTTGCCCGAAAATCTTCTCGAGAAAAAATATGGAGGATGTGTTCCAAAACTTTTGGCGTCGATGGATCCTTACACTGTTTTTGACATAGTAAGGATTCGGATAACAATTCATACGTATTGGAGAATGAGAAAAGAGCTGCTATCACAGAAGGGAGTGTTTAAAAAGTTCTTTTTATTATTTTTATTACAATCGTATTATTTATTCATTTATGTGAATATTACTTACAAATTATTTGCATTGGTAGTTATTAAGAAGTCTTAAGCATAGAGGAAAAAGTACTTTCGCCTTTTTAACGATTATCGATATCCGTGTATTTATTATTATAGTATTATATTTAAAATGTACCTTGAAGTCAAGCACAATATTTTATTCATGGAAATACAATTATTCTTTTTATTTATTTTTAAAGCGTTAAACCACATTAGACGTTTTTCGAATTTATTTTCATGATTTTAAAGTTTCAATCTGCGATTTTTATTTTTAATATCAAATCCGTGCTTTCGACCCACTGTATTTTGACGACCCGAAACCAGCGAAAAGTCCTTGCCCGACACCATTTTTGCTAAAAACCAGGAAGCAAGCTAGGATACCACAGAATGCTTTATTTCACTTCTTCCACATGGCTAAACGGGTTCTCCGTCGCTTTTTGTTACGTTCCCGTTTTTTAAGAGGTTCTATTCTCGACTTTCCAGACCTATATATATATATATATATATATATATATATATATATATATATATATATATATATATATATATATATATATATATATGGCGTTCATGAGGATCAAAAGGTTCTAGTATTCACAGAACATTCATACTATTTACCGCCGATGGATTAAATCTAGACTAACATAGCTTACTTATGATTTTTAGAGGACGCTGACCAATATTCTAGAGAAAAATTATCAAATGTCAAAAAGGCGGATCCAATATGGTGTTTGGAAGGATCAAAAATCGATAAAATTCGCAGGAAATCCTCATTACTGATCGCACAAGGATTGAATTTCGCTCAATATGTCTTAGTACCGCATTTTCAAAGATTCTCATCAATATTTTAGAGTCAAATTATCGAATGTCAAAATGGTCAATTCAAAATGGCGACCGTAAAAATAAAAGATAACTAAAATCCATACCATCAGTCACAAAGTAATTAAATTTTTCTAATAATTGAAGCTAAATTTCACTTTTAAGGTTACTTGATCCAAAGAAAAACTGATACTTTTTTCTCGTACACTAAGTAATTCAGAAGAAAATTGCATAGCAAATATGTAAATAATATTTCAGGTTCCAACTTTTTAACTGTGTATTAGATAACCATTACTTTGGATTCGTTGTCTTGCAATCTTAAATTTTAACCTGATATTCAATTTCAAGATGTCTTAAAACCTTCCTTGGTGAAATTATTTTATTCTTACGATCTCTTTAAAGTTTAGTATGTAAATCTATTAGTCAGCGTCTGTAGAATTAATCAGAATTTATAAATATTTGATTTTTTATTTATAAATGTATATTATATGTACCCTGTAGATTATCTTAGATAATCTCTAATAAATATAGACTCTTCTACTAAGTATATTAATTAGCAAATATAATCGACTGAAACTTTACAAGCTCTTAAAGTTTTTGCCAAGTAATAAAATTTTACAGTTTTCTTTACCTTTATTAAATAAGTTCTTGAAAAAACTTTTAATTATCCAACTTAAACTTGAAAAACTTCTCCCTTTCTTTTAATCGCGGAAAAGTGAGGATAAACAAATTATACTCGTTCTGTTAAAAATGGCTCTAAAATGCTTTTAAATCTCTATAATTTGCATAGAGTCTATAGAAGCTAATAAGCCATTTCTAACTCTGCAAAGCGGAGCAGAGCATCGCCAATTACCCAAATAGAGTTTGGAAATAAATGCTGCCATCTAAACAGATTTCACAGTGAAAATGTATAGTGGAGCGGCAGTGAGGTTCCCCAAAAACTATATATATATATATACATATATATATATATATATATATATATATATATATATATATATATATATATATATATATATATATATATATATATATATATACAGGGTGATTCAAAAATCGATCACGAAACTTAAGAGGGTGATTCTACTTGACAAAATAAGGGTAGAGCTTCATATAATTTTTTTTCAAAATGTCATTCGTTTTCGAGTTACAAGCCGTCCAAGTTCAAGTTTTTATTTTTTGTTTTTTGAATTACTCGCTTACAGGAAAACCGATTTGACTAATATTTGAAAGATAGGCTAAGTCTTCTGCGCTTCATCATTTTAGTAACAATTCACATTGATTGTTTGCCGCTAGAGGGCACTTTACCTACATTGAAAATTGTTTTTTTGTCATAATTTTTTAGTGTTGACAGCTACAGTAGTTTTTGGCATAATTTCTGAAAGACTGATGTCAGGCCTTTAAAAAAGGTGCTCTTTATTTGCATCGCTAAACCCAACGGTTTAGACGTAAATCACCCTTAAAAATTAAGTGGTAAATTTACTTTTCTCATTTCATTACCACCAGCTACCAGGTAAATAGCTATCAAAGTATACTAGAGCTGTCAGTTTAACATCAAATAAATTCGCTTTTTAAACTATTTAATTTATAATCTTAAAATAACTAATAATGGCTAATCACCAATATTCAAATATCGAATATTGTGATATCCATTTCTGTTATGGAAAAGCAAATGGTAATGCAGAGTTGGCAAGAAGATATTATATGGAGAGTTATCCGGAAAGAAATATCCCTCATGCTCAAACATTTTCCAGTGTGCACAGGAGGCTTGCGGAATGTGGTTCCTTTAAAAGTTATAATGGAAATAGGGGAAGACCTAGAACTGCTAGAAACGTGCAACAAGAAGAAAGAGTGCTTGAAATTATTGAAGATAATCCAGGTATTAGTACTAGAAAAATTGGGAATGAAGTGCGGCTCTGTCAGGCTAGTTCATGGAGGATACTAAGAGAAGAACAACTCTACCCGTTTCATTCAAAAAAGGTGCAGGCTCTTTATGACGATGATCGGCCGAGACGGTTGGAAATATGCAATCAGATCCTAGCTAAGTATGAACACGATAATCGATTAATTGGCGTCATATTATTCACTGACGAAGCTGGCTTCACTCGTGATGGCATAACAAATCTACACAACATCCACACATATGCTTACGAGAACCCAAACAATGTGGTAGAAACGAAACATCAGCGTAGATTTTCACTAAATGTGTGGGCAGGGATAATAGGAGATTACCTTATTGGTCCTCATTTCTTTGATGGCCCATTAACTGGTGACGTATACTTAGATTTTATCCAAAATTGTCTCCCATTGTATCTGGAAGATGTGCCATTGGAAGTAAGGGCCAACATGTGGATCCTCCAAGACGGAGCTCCGCCCCACTTTAGTATACGTGTCCGACAGTATTTGAATGCAACGTATCCTGAGCGATGGATAGGACGAAGTGGACCATTGGCATGGGCAGCGAGGTCACCAGACCTTAATCCTATGGATTTTTTCTTTTGGGGTCATTTGAAACAATTGGTGTACGATATTCCAGTAATCAACGTCGAGGATCTTCGCTTCAGGATAATCGAAAAGTGCCAAATTATTAAAGAAACACCAGGAATTTTTCATCGAGTTAGGCGACATTTTTTGAAGAGTGTTAGGAAATGTATGGAAGAAAATGGGGGACATTTTGAGAATCTTTTTTAGTTTGTTTAGTACTGTTTCATTAATTTTTATCAATTAAATGTATATCGCAATAATCCATAATATGAATATTTACTGATTAGCCATTATTAGTTATTTTAAGATTATAAATTAAATAGTTTAAAAAGCGAATTTATTTGATGTTAAACTGACAGTTCTAGTATACTTTGATAGCTATTTACCTGGTAGCTGGTGGTAATGAAATGAGAAAAGTAAATTTACCACTTAATTTTTAAGGGTTATTTACGTCTAAACCGTTGGGTTTAGCGATGTAAATAAAGAGCACCTTTTTTAAAGGCCTGGCATCAGTCTTTCAGAAATTATGCCAAAAACTACTGTAGCTGTCAACACTAAAAAATTATGACAAATAAACAATTTTCAATGTAGGTAAAGTGCCCTCTAGCGGCAAACAATCAATGTGAATTGCTACTAAAATGATGAAGCGCAGAAGACTTAGCCTATCTTTCAAATATTAGTCAAATCGGTTTTCCTGTAAGCGAGTAATTCAAAAAAAAAAATAAAAACTTGAACTTGGACGGCTTGTAACTCGAAAACGAATGACATTTTGAAAAAAAATTATATGAAGCTCTACCCTTATTTTGTCAAGTAGAATCACCCCCTTAAGTTTCGTGATCGATTTTTGAATCACCCTGTATATATATATATATATATATATATATATATATATATATATATATATATATATATATATATATATATATATATATATATATATATATATATATATATATATATACTACATAACTAAACTGTTCTTGGGATTAAAGTTCTTATAATGTTAAAACATCTTTATTATATCATTAAAATATATTTCTAAAACGTTTTGACTATTTTATGGTCTTCACCAGTTGTCTGCAACAATATCTTTCCTTTTATTACATTCATCGTTTATAATTATATGTAAAATGAACTACATAATCAATGATAAAAAAAAACAGATAAATTTTTTTTTCAACTCACCATTTCTTGTCATAAATTTGTTTAAAACCACACTTAGATACATCTACACCTTAAAATTCTACTTTTAAAAACACGATAAAATATTAAAAATAAGTGCATAATTTAGTTGAATAAAAATTACCATTTCAAAATACCATTCCTCTCGGTAGTAGAATTCTGGAAGAAAAAAAACTATGTTTGTAGTATTGCAGATAACTGATGAAGACCATAAAATGGTCGAAATGTTTTAGAAATATATTTTAATGATATAATAAAGATGTTTTAACATTATATGGACCTTAATCCTAAGAACAGTTTTACTTATATATATGATGGGCGCGCTCCCTGCTAAATTGGGTAATTGGCACGAAACTTACTACCGCATTTTTTGTATAAGTATAGAGAAGGGTTTTCCAGTCGTAATTAACCTTAAAAGGCTCAAAGTCGTCATTTTAGTGACATAAATCACAGGCAAGGATTCTATATACTCAACTAAGAGGTTTTTGGAGTCATAAAATTCAAATCTGATGTCTGATTTTTAGAAATGCAAAATGACGGATCCCAAAATGAGGCTGTATCCGTAGAAATTATTCAATGTAAGTCACGAAGAGGTATTATAATGTCAATAAGAATAAATCTGGGTCGGCGGAAGACAAGGGTCTAAACCGCCATTGGCTTCGATTAAGCCTGACCCGATACTTGGAAGATCATCTAGGATGTCCCTTCCACATTTCTTATCAGGCCTGTGCTTCTACCGCTGGGATTTTCTGCGATAGTCAAAGTCGGATAAACAAATGCCTTAAGGGGGGGGGCATGTTGTGGTAAGAACATCCCACCGTTGTTCTCCGACAAATTTGACTTACGTAGGAGTTCTAAGTTGTGAAAAGCATCACAAAAGATGTCTGAGCATCGGTGAATACCACTGATGAGTCCACCACCGATGCTGGGGCGAAACATCCTAACATTTTGAGGGTGGCCGAGTTGTTATTTAATATTAATGGCTAGAAGAAAATCATAAAATAAAGGGTTTTTTTATAGATGTATAGAACTTTTAAATGGAATAAAACAAAGTGGAATTTTTTAAATTGACATGAAATTTACTTTATTCGAAAGATAACCTTCTGGCATTATAATTTAAATATGACTTCTGGCATATGACCGCCACGGCTGGCTCGGACGTAGTCTAATCTGGAGGTCCAATTTTCGATGACTTTTTCCAACATTTGTGGCCGTATATCGGCCATAACGCGGCGAATGTTGTCCTCAAAATGATCAATCATTTCGGGCTTATCGGCGTAGACTAGGGACTTCACATATCACCACAGAAAATAGTCTAGCGGCGTTAAGTCGCACGATCTTGGAGGCCAATTCACGGGTCCGAAACGTGAAACTATGCAGTTACCAAACATTTCCTTCAATAAATCAATTGTGGCACGAGCTGTGTGACATGTTGCGCCGTCTTGTTGAAACCACAGCTCCTGCACATCATGGATGTTGAATTGATAAACGAAAAAGTCAGTAATCATGGCTCTATAGCGGTCATCATTGACTGTAACGTTGTAACCAGCATCGTTTTTAAAGAAGTACGGACCAATGATTCCATCAGCCCATAAAGCACACCAAACAGTCAGTTTTGCTGGATGTAACGGTGTCTCAACATACACTTGAGGATTATCATCACTCCAAATACGGCAGTTTTGTTTATTGACGTATCCATTCAAACAAAAGTGAGCTTCATCGCTAAATAAAATTCGCTTATGAAAATCGGGATCAACGGCAATCTTGTTTTGGGCCCATTCACCGAATCTACGATTTGCTAGGTGATCGTGTGGCTTCAATTCTTGCACGAGTTGGATTTTGTAAGCACGCAAACCAAGATCTTTCCGCAAAATCTTCCATAAAGTGAATGGACACATATCCAATTCCTGTGCACGATGGCGGATAGACTGATTCGGGTCTTCCTCTACGCTACGCTCTACAGCAGCAATGACTTCTTCTGTACGTACTGTACGACGTCTCTGTGGATGCATATTATCATTTAGAGTAAACGTGGTACGAAAACGTTACATAGTTAATCGAATTAATTGCTCTGATGGACGATTATGTTGACCGTAAAATGGACGTAGTGCGCGATACGTATTTCGAACAGAACCATGATTTTCAAAATAAATTTGCACAATTTGGAAGCGTTGTTCAGGCATCAGTCTATGCCAAACCAAACTAAACATAAATCACTTGACAGCTGACAAAATGGCCACCAGTTAAAAAGTGTTGCCAACTTAAAGTTCTATACCTCTATAAAAAACACCCTTTAGTAAAAATAGTATAGACATTTTTTTACTATAATATTTTTTTACAAATTTGGCTCCACTAAATTCCAAATACAGAGGTTGGCAATAAATGAACTGGGGAATATCAAATTTTCCACCATACATACATCTATTTTCTTTTATAATTAAAGCCATTTGTATGCATATAATATGCTTGGCTAAAAGGCAAATGGGTTTTATCGAGATTTGTTCAGGGAAGAAATTAGTTTTTTTACGGAGAAAAAAAATTGCTATTGTCGAAATTCAAATTGATGTAAAATAACCTTAGTCAACAAATTTTTATATAACGGTTGATTACTGATCACAGTTAATGTCTGTTTTTATTAGAATTTATGTTTTCTTTCGTAATGTCTTCATTTTTAAAATAAATTGGTCGACAAAAAATATATAGATGAGAGAATAGACTAAATGAAGTTTTATAATTTCTGTAGTTGAACAGGGTAAAACAATGATGAAGTTCAGAAAAGTTAATTACCTAGTTACACATACATCTTCGTAAATCTGAAGTTAATGATATAAGTGAATGGCAAATCTTAAATTTAAAACATTCTATTCGCACAATTAATTATACCCAAAAAATGTTAAATTAGAACTGATATAATGAGGATAAATACCATAAATACCACTCACCAAATCTCTTAAACAAAACTGATAATTACGAACATTTTCACATTCGCTATTTTCAAATATTTATAAAACACAGATTGGCATACTACAAAAAAGTAATTACAAAATAATTAGAAACGCACGCCTGAACAAACAGAAGCAAATACCTATAAATAAACAAATATGATAGGCCGAGCGGATATCCAAACATTACGTTACCCATAAAGCAAAACGTTTAATAGTTTCCATATTTATTCAGCGATAGCCAAGATTGTATTTCAACAAACAAGTATTATTATATTGAATGAACTAAATCAATATTGAGTTAATGTGATTTTGAACTATGTAAACGTTGGAAGGATTGGCAGGCGAGTATGATTTCATATATATTTGTATAAGTGTGTTGATTATTATCTGACGAATATATTGGGGCCCGGTTCTTTTTTTGGAGTGATTAAAGTAAGGGAGACAAGTTAATAAATTAACTTCTTCACATTATATGACTTGTTACCATCTTTATAAAACTAAATTTAGCTTATCATGTCACGATGCCTAGAAGGTCGTAATTCTAGTACTAGTAATTTAAACTATCTTCTGTAGAGGGCGCCTCTAACAGAAACAAGCCGACCAGTGGATGGAAAATTTCAACAAAATATAAAAGTACTGTTACTAGATCAAAATGCTACAGTAGAATGTGGTTTCTTTACTGCATCTACTGTATGTTATTAGTTTTGTATGCTACTGTTCAATAGCATATAAATTAGATGCAGTAAAGAAACAACATTCCACTGTAACATTTTGATCGAGTAATAGTAATTTCATATCTTGTTGAATTTTTCCATCCACTAGTCGACTTGTTTCGGTTAAAGGCGCCGTCTGTAGAAGATAGTTTAAATTACTAGTACTAGAACTATTTTTTTCGTTGGTATAGGTTTTTAGAATTTAAAATATTTTTTGAAAAATTCAATCTGGCGGATCCAATATGGCGTCCTAAAATATTACATTTCTCGATTTTCTCCAAAACTGATATATTGGGTTCTCAAGGGTGTAAACTATGAATTTAAAAGTAATTTTTCAGGATTCAATATGGCGAATCTAATATAGCAGACTAAAAATTTTTCATTTTTCGATTTTGTTCATAGGTGGGGCTGAATTGTTTTTGAGGATGTAAATAGCGAATATAAAATTATTTTAGGGAATTCTAATATGTCAAAAATTTCAATTTCATATAAAAATTTATAGTTATTTTTCACTTTTTAGCGCACTTTTCGAAATCGGTTCAATTTTTTTTTTTATAAAAATTTTATTATTTATCATGTGTACCTTTTCATATCTACGAAAGTTACAATTTTTTATAAAACTAAATTACAGCAATTATTTTATACATATACATTCATATTATAATTTAATGTTTAAAATCAATAAAAAAAATACAGATTTCATAATTGTCTAAATTTGAAACAAACGATACAACAGATTAAGAACAGTAAAAACTATAAATAGCACATACCTTGAAAGTGAGTTTGCTACAATCTAGTACGTATTTCATATGAGTAGTTATTTTTTATAACAGCACAAAAGTAGGAAAAAAGATTATTTATCTGTCTCTATTCCCACACTTCTTTAGGCAGGAGGGGAAGACACCACTAGTAAATAGCATATTGTTCCAGACGGCTGATTTTTGAACACACACTGTATTACTTAACAAACTCTGTTATTTCATAATCTCTTTATTGTCACAACATTGACAACTTGTCAAAATAATTGAAGTTGCGTCGAGGAGCTCTCAAACTATACTGTCCCTGAATGCTGATCTGGACCCTTTATGTGGTCGATACCGGAAGATTCCTTAATTTTCAAGAAGGATTTCCATACTACATGGTGTAATAAAAATAAGAAAAAAAACTGATCCGGCGATTTCTAGACCTTCTATCATAGGCGTTCCATATTAAAAATAAGAAACTAAAATTCCTTAAAAAATTCCAAACCTTCTTTCATAGACGTCTCATGAGGAAATTAACAAAGGTAAAATTAATTAAATAAATTATGTACTCGTAGAAAATTACCTAAAACGCTACAAGCTACGAAGAAAAAATAATACTATGAAATGTACAACGCCATAAAGTTCCTTACAATATATATAAGTTACTTTGCAAATATATCTTTAATTGTCAGTTATAACTTTTGGCGACACTATCTGTAGAAAAAAGTATTATTTTCATTATAAATACATATATAGTATATACGAGTCAAGTCAAAGCAGTTATAGGGTTAAAAATGTAATGTCCATTCTTCTAACTGGACTTTTAAAAATACTTTTGAAAAGTTAATATACAAAAGAGTGAGTGATTATAATTAGTTTGTGATGTAATTAATTTTTGTTTAAAACAAAAATCTCTGTTCTTAATGCATCCGCTGAAACCCTCAATTGAAAAAGATTCGAAAGAATCGAAATGTCCTGAAAAATAAAAATATATATACAATAAGTATGACTACTTTATATATGTAGTTTCAATATAAAAATGAACCATATTCCCAACAAAATAACCAACAAAAAATATATTTAATAGTTCAAGAAAAATTAATTCCTATATATATATATATATATATATATATATATATATATATATATATATATATATATATATATATATATATAAAAGGTTTGGTTTAGAAAAATGCAAAAATAGTAAATTTTTAAAAACAAACCTGGAAAATTCCAGGTCACTCGATAAAATTCATAAAGGACAAAAAAGCTTAAACAGAGAGAAATAAATCCAAAGATATAACATAATAAACTGCAAATGGGGAGTTTATAGAGAACTATTATTGTCGGTACAGGCTAAAGCGGTCTAAAGGACCTTCGGTGCGATACTTTAACTTTATGGTGGCATGCGATTTTTCGTTATTTTGCGGGTAAGATAAGGTTGGTAATAATTCATGCGAGAGCCAGCGAGTCGCCCTTTATGCCCTTTAGAAAAAATCAGGGGCGGACTTTGAAAAATCTATAGTATAAGCATACTTCTAAAGAATTATTTTTAAAACGTTCGTGTAGGTGTTAGAATTTTTACTCTCTATCTTTAGTCTTCTTCTTGGGCTACTAATAAATGTTGGCGATCATATGAAGGTAACTAACTTTGTCTGTTTGTTGCAGTATATTCGAGCTCTCCAATGTACTTGAGCTAACTCCTAGAATACAAAATCACGGCGCTGTTTCGTGACGTCATCACCCGTAGATCAGTAAATCAATTTATTTATTTTTATTTATTTTCTTATTTATTCCTTTGTGCTGTTTTAACAAATAGAAAATGTCAAATATAATGTTAATATAGACAAACCAAGAATAGATTATAAAAAAAGAACTATTTGCTAGACAATTTTAGACAGTTATTGAAATAACATCTATATTACTAGTCATATCAAAGACAGGCAGTCGATACTATTTTTTACACAAGCAATTATTAATAAAAAATGTTTTGTGCGACTTTTCAAATTTGGTCAGAGCTTTTGCCTATTTAACGCCCGACAAAAAATTTAAAAAATATGGTCAGGCAAATTTCGAAGACTTTTTCAAATAAAAGTGATTAAATTTCATTTAATATATATTTATATATACATAGAAACAGGCGCGGATTTAAGGGGGGGGGCGATCGCCCCCCCCCCCCTCAAGAGTTTTGACTTCAGGAAAATAGATCCGATTTTGCTTTTTATACTAAAGTTTATTCAAGAATTAGAGAGAGTAATAAATCATTGTTTACTCTATTTTTCTTCGCAAACTACCTGTGTTCTTTAGTCCGGTGTTTTTGGCAAAATCTGTTAGACACATATTTTTCATAGGAATGGGTTAGAAATTTTTTAATCAACAATAACGGTCTATAATAATAAACTATTTGGGTTGGATAACAATAGTTATTTGGAAGTGTTAAAAGGATTTTAGTCCTTGTCATAGGCGTCGGAAGGAGATTTATTTTATTACCAAGTATTTATGGCATAGAATATTATTTCGTTAATAAATTTAAAATAAAAAGTTTTTATATTATTTTATTTCTTATGATTTCTTAATAATTCATATACGTTACAAAATATAGGTAATTTTGACATATTTAACACAAATCACAATGTATTTTTATTATTTTTAATTTTGGCGCAGAAACCATTTTAGGCATATTCAGACTAAAACGTAACCTTATTCTCTCAAAAAATTCTCAGTTATAATTTAAATACTTACAAAATACCTATTGTCAAAAATACAAGAAGTTGAACATATATAAAAAAATAAATTCGTCCATATAATATTAATTTTTTTTTGGGGCTATCGGTCATTTTATTATTAAATAAAAACATTTTTAGGACATTTGACGTTTCAGTTTATTTATTTCTTAAACCATCTGCATAATTATAGTTAAACACTAAAAAGGGATTCAAATATAATTAATTTTTATATGTTAGAGTTAAAATTAGACCTACTTATTTTTATTTCTATTGCACTGACATCTTAATTTAATTTACTTTATGGAAATCCGATAGCCCCAAAAAAATAAATTAATGTTAATTCAACACGCTTAAGAAAAAGACACAAATACAATAATAAAAAAATTACGGCTAATTGGAAATAAATATATATCAAATTAAAGAGTGGGACACACTAAAATAAAAATATATAAAAAAATAAAAATATATATAAACAACATTAAACAATAAAATATAACAAAAACAAAATTTTAAATAATAAATTGAGTTTACACTGGTAAACATTACGTATCTAATTCGTAATCAACGTCAGTAAAGCTATCTTCGCTTAAATTGATTATAATTGGTTCCTCTATCTCACCGATCATGAGATCGAGTTTCCACATTTTGTTTTATTCTTTTATTATATGGACTTTTCCCAATTTTCCGCAGTAACTTTATTCAAAAAAATCTTTCTAAAGTTCAATTAAGTTACTAATTTTGTAAGTTGTGTTATTTCTAGCAACTCTACCTTTTACTTGACAGAAATATTTCATTCCCCAACGGACAGTTTCGGTACGATCTATAAGAACAGACTTCTATCTGGTTTTTCCCAGCAAAAATTAAGTTCTCTCAGCAATTTCCAGAGCTCAGTTCTTTTAGTTTCAAGTAAATCCCGATCTTCATTGATTTTAGTTAGAATTTTGTCAACGGTTGAGATCTGCTTCTCATAATAAAATGTATGTACAACTCCTTTTGTTGCAGTTTTCATCTCTTCTTCCAACAAGGTTTTTCGTCTGCCTGTGATCGAATGAGGCTGGAGTCGTTTTTACTCCTTCAGTATTCGGTACATAGTAGATTTTCCAACTCCTGACATGTTGGAACACATATCAATAGAGCTTTTAACATTATTATCTAGATATAAATATCTTAAGGCATTATAAACATTCATCGTAATACGTTTTTCGTTGAGGAAAAAATGCCTTGGTTTAACGATTTAAGAATAAATATAGATGTGGAAGCTATATCTTTTGGGTATCTCACTAATCTCAAATAATATATAAAAACAAGCGCAAACAAGATAAATCACTAAGGACACACTGTAAGGCGTACTTTGCTCACTGACAGAAATTAAGTTGAACTATCAGAAATTTTATTGTTGCAGTAGATTTATAAAAGCTTCTAATATTTAAATATAATTAGATTTACGGCTCAGTCGCCTGCGGCAATGAAGTAGGTACGTTGGAGGTTTCGGTAATAGTTTATTACTCTTTCTAGTTCTTGAATAGAGTATAGGAATGTGTATGCTTGCCATGGCCCCCCCTCTTTTCCCAAGAGCTTTGAGTTCAGGAAAATAGAACCGATTCTGCCTTTTATATTAGAAATGTATATGCAGCTGGCATACTCCCCTTCTCTAAGAGCTTCAAATTCAGAAAAATAGACCCGACCGTGCCTTATAACTAAAAATGGAAATATTGCTGGCGTCTCCCCCCCCCCCCCCGTCGACAACTTGCTTTCGCTTGCCATACTGTACTTTTGTGATATCACCCCCCCCCCCAAGGACAGAAGCTGGATCCGCCCCTGCCTAGATATGAACTAAATGCTGATGTTATCTTCCACAGAAAACTTTCTTTTAAGCAGCACCGCACAAAAATCGCAGCAAAATTTAAAACTACAAACAACACCATAAAAAATTTGAGAAAGTAGATATGCAGCTAGATGATATCATGCCTTTTATCTCTGAAACAATCAGATCTTTCCTTACAACGTAGTGTCCTCTACTTTCTCATATTTTGCCTCCTAAACGTCGTAGGCACTACGCTCTTCTCAGAGAGCAGAAGACATAATGACATATCTGAAACCAGTGACGCATGCGGGGTGCGATGGGCCGCACTCGAGTAGACCACGCTTAAAACATCCTTCCCTGAATAAAGGAATAGATGAAAGAATGGAGCCATAATACTAATAAACCTCACGAGATCACCATTTCTTGTATTATGGATACATCTGATGGATTTAAACTAGATCGCAAGACATGGCCACCACTAAACCAAATCAGAACCAATCATGCCCACTGCAATGATGCTCTTTAAAAATGGAATAATGCGACTGTGGTGCCAGGCGACAAACGATTTGCCACATCGTGCAGATATGCCCCTTAAGAGCGTAGAGAGGACATTAAAGATTAAGTCCAGCACCTTACTCAACTGAATATATGCACTCATTACATATAAGTTTATTTATTTTTTATAGAGACTGAAATGTTTTTCCTAGTTCGTCTTTTTCATCTATCATGTGAACTTGTTTTTTACTCATCGCATAACTGTTCTTATTTTGTCTATGCCATGAGCTAAATAAATAATAATAACTCAGGTTGCTAATTGAAAAAATTGTCCTAATTCTAAAATATACTGGTATTCAGTTGTTGATAAAGTACTAAGTAATATGTTTGCATATATTATTCGAGAAAGTCATATAAAAAACAACTTTCCTTTTCAAACAGTAAAACCTCACATAAGAAAACTCTAGATAACATTTAAATTGATGTAGAACAGTCCTTTATCGTCAGAAACTTTAACGCGCCATTTTGTTAAATTAATTTGGTGGTTTAAAACCAATGATTAATAGTTGGCTTTCTTTTCTTATCGTAAGTTTAACTTGTTCTAAGTGAAATAGCAGCGATTTAAAGTTTTGGATGTAACACTTGACCTGGATGTTCTTTGTAAGTATTTTTCTAAAGCCCGGATCAATTTCTTAATGTGAAAAAACTTTAGATTTAAGTATAGCTGAATGGAATTTTTTGCGAAAAAATATCCCGTAACTCATTTATCTACGTAATATTTTTTTTATTATTTTGTGTCATCTATTTTCTAACAGAATGAAATGAAAAATTGCTTTTGAGGAAAGATCTTTATTGTTCTTGACATTTTTGTTTTTTTTTTATTTTTATTTGATAAACGTTATTAGTCTGAAATAACTTTCAGAATTTACGTTTATCAGCGAGTATATTATTCTGGGTATTATGTTCCTATATAGATGACCATATAGGTATAGACACGGAATATATTTAGCCAGTATAATTTGCTTGATAACGGATAAAGGGAATTTTGCTAGAAAAATTATGACAATGAGCTAATATGACTCACTCGTTTGGAATTAAATGAGTATTCTTCCGCTCCCTCTTTGGGGGGGGGGTGATATCACAAAAGTACAGTATAGCAAGCGAAAGCAAGTTGTTGACGGAGGGGGGGACACAACTAGAAAAAACAAGTTGCCAGCAGCATACACATTCTTAGTATAAAAGGCGGAATCGATTCTATTTTTCTGAACTCAAAGCTCATGGAAGGAGGAAGGCGATCGCAAGCATACTCATCCTATACTCTATTCAAGAATTAAAGGAAGTAATAAAATTGTCACCAAAACCTCCAACATACCTGTTCCAGTGTAGCAGATAACTAAGGACTGGCGTAAATCTAATTGTTTAAATATTAAAAAATTTTATAAATTTACTGCAACAATAAAATTTATGATATTCGAATATTTTGATATTCCCACGAATTTCCATCATTTATTACTTTCTGAAATGCGCACGCCACTGGAATTGATTCCTCTGACAGCGTACGACCCAGTGCACTCTATGTGCGAGCGATGAGTCACTGACAGAAATTATGGACTTTAAGTACAGTTGACAATTTAACAAATAATCGGTATATTGCATCTGAAATATTAGATTTTCTTAAAATAATTTTATATTCGCTATTTACATCCTCAAAAACGATTCAGTTCCACATTTGAACAAAATCGAAAAATGTCAAATTTTTAGTCCGTTATATTAGATTCGCCATATTGGAAAAATACTTTTAAATTCATAATTTACACCCTCAAAAACCCCGTTTTGGAGAAAATCGAAAAATGTAAAATTTTTAGCACGCCATATTGAATCCGTCATATTGAATTTTATCGACATTCAAAGGATAGCTTTCATTTTCAAAGCTGTTTGGTAATATTTTTAATCTAAGAAAAGCTTTGCTTACTTTTAAAGAACTCGTTTAATTCTAAAAACTTTACCTTCAAGTACTTATTGTTTTTTATTTAAATCCATCTGTCCAGTACAAAAGTAAGATTTTTTCATGCTGTGGCATTTATTCTACTGTACTTTTTTAGTCATGTACTTCAAAAGAATGTTGAAAAGCATGCAAAATGGTTTGAAAAAAAATGAAATCAAGGAATTCCAGAACCATTGAGAAAATCAGTCTACGTTCTAACTGCATTACAAAAATAAAAATATGCTTTATCAATCTATTCATCTTTCTTGTTATCGGCGATAACTTTTAACGATGCATCGAAACTTAGCCTGAAATGGCAAGCTTTTAAAACTTATATTTAAAAGTGAATTCTACTCAAATTTAAATGTCAGAAAGTCCAAAACTTTACTAAATGCGAAGCCGAGGATTTCCTAATGATTTTAAAGAACTGCATCTATTTACTTCAAAATTCAGCTTGTAGTTGAAAATAAAGTTTAGTAAAATTTCAAAATCAATATTCTTGTAGAAATTGAGAAGATATTTGAAAAGTAACTGAAAGAAAATTATATTAATTTATATCTGTCAAGCCATCATAAAAACAATGTTTAAATAATTGTATTGTAGAATTAATTAATAAAATAAAAAACTTCAATTCCTGCCTAATGATAGTTTCATTGATTTCGATGTCAGTATTTGTTCCGAATGTACCTATTCAAAAAACAATCAAGATAGTTGAAAAACCTCTTTCCTCAAAAAATCATTTAAAAACAAGAAATTTTACATTACAAACATTGGAAACGTATCGTCAACAAAACTATTTTGAATTTATCTGCACTATTTATTCAATTAACGAAGAACTAATACTTATACTAATACGCACTTAGTCCTCTACTAGTCCAAATATTTATGGACTCCTTGGAAAATATAGTAAGATAACATACTAATTTTATACAAATTCTGTTTTGGTACAGGGTCCTTGACGAAGGTTTGCTTGCTTTAATTGTACTGATGGATAATTATCACAATTTCTTGTTTTTAAAAATGTATATAAATAGTATACATGCAAAAATCAAATTCACAATAGAAAAGGAAACAGTAAACTTAATAAATTACGCAAAATCAACATGCATGTAGTCTCAATATTTCACAAACCAAGACATACATTTACTACAATACATAATTCATCATGTCATCCCATACAACATAAACTAGCAGCATTAAACAGAATGCTATATAGATTAATCAGAGTTTCTTTAAATAATGAAACTATTAAAAACGAACTTAATATTATTAAAGAAATTGCTGTTAACAATGAGTGCTCATCACTGATAATAGATACAATTTTATATAAAAAAGCATTAGACCTTGTTTTCCCTACAATAAAAAATACTGAACAAAAATTAACTCTAACCACCTATATCGATCAAATAAGCAGATATGTTGTCAAATTCCTATAAAATCGAAACATGACAGAGAAGTACATAAATATTATTAAAATTAAAACAAGAAAGCAAATGAATAATATATATATATATATATATATATATATATATATATATATATATATATATACCGGGTGTCAACGAATCTATTAGACAAGTCATAATTTCTAGAGTATTATGTGTATCAAAATGAGAATTGGTACAGGTAAATGGTATGTGAAGAGAAGAGGAGAGTTTTCGCATATTTTCCCCTTTCCGGTCACACCGGAAATGGTCCCGGTTTTGAATTCTTATATAGAACACCCTGTATATTTTAACATCTTTGGATTTCTGAGTCAATTCTAGATCAGAATATGACATTTTAAAAACTTTTTAAGTCTACTTCATTTTTTTAGAGCCACTTTTAAAATTGCATCTAGGTGGCCATGATCGGACGCAAACTAATTTAACGGCCTTAGGTGATGTCAAAAAAATACAATCGCAAAGTTTTAGTGACTAGTATGAAAGACAGGAATTGGATTAAAAATTTAACAAAATTACCAAAAAACTAACAAAATAAACTAATAACTTAGACGACGCACTTAAAATATTTGAAAGTACAGTAGTTGAATTTGTTAAAAAGTTTAGTGTAGTAAATGTTCAAAGTGCATTCGTTCTTTTTCACGACACATTTCAGCTCGTTCAATTGTTTCTCTCAACACGTTTTGTAGCATTTGGGGCGTTATACTTCTAAATGCCCGTAAAATTCTTTCTTCTAATATTTCAAGAGTATCTGGAGCTGCTCCATAGTAAACCCTTTCTTTAACATTTCCCCAGACAAAGAAATCGATCACAGTAAGATCTGGTGAGCAGGCTGGCCACCGTACCGGACCATTGGTTGCAATAATTCGATTATTAAAATGCTCTATTAAATAATTAAGAACTTCTCTAGTATTGTGAGGCGGTGTTCCATCTTGTTGAAAGTATATTCGCCGTAAAACTGCTAAAGGTATATCATTGAGATGATTTTCGATTTCATTTTGAAGAATACCTAAGTATCTGACCCCTGTTAACTGACCTTGAAACAATTTTGGCCCAATTATTCTGTTTCAAACGATACCAGCCCAGACATTGACGCCAAATCTTTCTTGAAAATTGCTCTCTCTCATTTTATGTTGATTTTGTTGGGCCCAGTACCGAGTCTTTTGCTTATTGAACATACCATTATTTGTAAATCGGGATTCGTCGGAAAATAGAATAAAATCGGTAAAATTTGGGTTAACTCCATGATTTTGAAGCAGCCAATCACAAAACACTACCCGTCTATCGCCATCCTCAATATACAAATGTTGATGTAACTGATATTTAAATGCTCGATATCCATGCTTTTTCAGTATTTTTCATAACTTATTTGCAGTTCTTGACTAATTTTTCTTAACGAAACTGTTTTATCAACCTCAACCATAGCAAATACGTTAATCTCAGTCTCTTCATTTATGATAAACCTCTGTTCCGCCTCTTGATTTCCTATTTGCCTAAAACGAGTCTCGACATACGGAAAATACTAATGGGCTGGATGTTGCCGATTCGGATATCTATGAGCATACAACTCGACAGCATTCCTTGAATTTCTATGACACTCTCCAAATATTAATAACATATCCACTTTTTCACTTTGAGTATACATTATTTTAACGAAAATTTAAACTAAAATTAACGAAAATTAAGAAACTTTTACGTCTGTTCTTAGAGCGTATGTCACTGTCATTATCTACTTAAGTGAGTGCTTTGTTTTCCAAAAAAGACTTGATAAAAACAGTTGCAAATTATTATGCATCATGGCTGTCAAAGGCGCACTTGTCATAAGTAAATAAATTATCCGGTATTTTGCCTAATAATAATTAAATTTCTGTTCTTATGTCTAATCCAATGGCAAATAAATTAGTACCGTTAGATTCGTCAAAGAATGCTTTTTTCGACAAGTAGTTGTCAAAAAGGGGTCGCCATTTGAAAATTAATAGTTAGAAATGAAAACATAATTTTGTCAACTTGTCTTATTCCTGTTTTTCATACTAGTAACTAAAACTTTGCGATTGTATTTTTTTGACATCACCTAAGGCCCTTAGATTAGTTTGCGTCCGATCATGGTCACCTAAATGCAATTTTAAAAGTGGCTCTAAAAAAATGAAGTAGATGTAAAAAGATTTTAAAATGTCACATTCTGATCTAGAATTGTCTCAGAAATCCAAAAATGTTCCATTTAAAAAATCAAAACCGGGGCCATTTCTGGTGAAACCGGAAGTGGCCGGAAACTGGAAAATACACTAAAACTCTCCCCTTCACATACCATTTATTTGTACCAATTCTCATTTTGATACACATAATACTCTAGAAATTATGACTTGTCTAATAGATTCGTTGACACCCGGTATATAAACTGACATGTAAAGAATGCCCAAAAGTCTATATCGGCCAATCTGGAAAAAGTTTTTTTTAAGAATAAAAGAACATTTTAACTGTTTCACACAAAATAACAAACAAATCTGATTCTCATGTTTTGCCCATTTAATAGAACATAACCATTTTTGATCAAAATTTCCAAATTCTTAACACAAAAACAAAGGTAAATTTAAAACTGATATAAAGGGTTTTTGAGGGTGTAAATTATGAATTTAAAAGTATTTTTCCTGGATTCAATATGGCGAATCCAATATAGCGAACTAAAAATTTAACATTTTTGTCCGCTGTATTCAAAGATGCGACTGAATCGTTTTTGAGGATGTAAGTAGCGAATATAAGTCTAGAAATTTTAATTTTCGGATTTCATCGAAAATTGGTATTTGGGGGCTTTGAAGGGTTTAAATTTAGATTAGAATAAGACGTTACAATTATTTTTTTGAAATTCAACACTAAAAATCGAAAAATAAAATTTTTATAAATAAAATTGAACTAACTTATAAAAGTACGCTAAAAAGTAAAAAATGGCTATAAATTTTTATACAACATTGAAATTTTTGAAAATCAAATAAATAACTACTAATATATACAAATTATGGTAAGAAAGCAATTACAAATAAAGTTTTTTCAATCTGTTTATGCGAATCACATTGTCAAGAGTTAATTTGGCGCCGATTTCAAAACTTTCAATTTCATATAAAAATTTACAATTATTTTTCACTTTTTAGCGCACTTTTAGAAGTCGGTTCAATTTTTTTTATAAAAATTTTATTATATAAATTAAACAAGGAAATCAAGTTAATCTATAAAGAACTAGTAAACTCAAAAACTATGTGTTCGGTGTCATCCGATATTACTGCCCGTTTTACGTATGAGTTTAAAACCATTTTACGGGCGTGCAGATTTTACCTCTAAGGAAATAATGAAAAGAACTTAATGTCCAGGAAACTATAAATTTAGCGCAATAAATCTTTCCATTTTATACTGTTAAGTTTTTCAGACACGACAAATTTAAAAGTCATCTACATGCGATCTAGTGAGCGCTGCATTTGCGCACAGACGTGGCTTAATAAATTTTGTCATATCTGCTGTAAAAAACATTCATCTTTACGAATTAATTCAATTTAAATACCAAGGAAAAGTTTTGATTGTACACTGACGTAGCAAATATCTTTGCTTTAGTCCATTTTAAAGATAATGTTATCTAGGGCGTGGCAAAAAAATATGCATCATCGCTCGTGGGGATATTCCTCATTCAAAAATTAGTGGAAATTAAATAAGTTTGCTCTTGCTTTTACGTGAGATACAAGGTGTTAAATTTTTTCTACTCCGAAATTACTTTAACAAATAATGCAGTTTGTGTTGTAAAAAGTATTTAAGGGGTGATGAAAAAAACTGATTAAGTTCAAAAGGGATATGCATTATGTTATGGTTCTCTAGGAGTTATTGGAATTGCTAATTTCTTCTTTAATTTCTTTGAATATCCATCTTTGATTTAATTAGAAACATTTTATTGCAAAATACATTTAATTGAGCGATATTCAACTACATGCGATAGCCATCTTTGTGGCTGATCACTACGTGAAATATTTTTACGTCATCAAAATCATTGGTAAACAATAAATATAAGGTAGATCCCAATAGGGAACTTTAAATCTCAGAAAAGGTAACTTAATCAACTCTGACGACCTTCCTCTTATTCAAACACCATAATATTTTAACTAATAAGGTAGTACTTAATGGTGGACGCAATCGAAAGCCTTTTGAAAGTCGAAATAAATGGCATCGATCTGTGGACCAGCATCAAACGAGGAAGTGAGAATAAAGTAAGATTAATACTACAAGATTGACCTGTGAAAAACCCATACTAGAGTATGGATAGTATGCCATGAAAAATTTGGTATAATGATTCTGTGATAATTTACAACTCAAAAAAAAAATCGATTATATTTTTAAAGATCTATCTAATGATATTTCGTTCAAAGGGGTAATCGAAAATTTTCCATCCCTATTCTTCACACAAGGCTAGAAAGTCTAACTCTTTTTTTCCATTTTAGCGTCAGGCCAATTTTTCAACTAATAGAAAGCATATACCTGCAAAATGTCAATACAAAGGATTGAAAACTTTCGAATGTATAAGATTGTGACATACAGACGGACGGACACGACCCATTCATTTCACCACACATGATTAATTAATTTGCAAATTATATAAAATGTGCGAAAAGTAACATCTGCAATTAATATGAATTAAACATCAATATTTTTAAAATAAGTGAATATATCCATTTACTAGATAAATGACATCAGTCCATCTACAGCGTGATTCTCCGGGAAGTTTATTGATCGATTGTGAGAAAACTATAATTTTGACAGTGTACTAACGTGCATGGGGGAGAGCCGGCTAAAATATTTTCAAGATGGTGGCACTTCAAGTTATATCGGAAGTAGATGACAACTTGCCTATTTTAAATGAAATACTCTATATATTATTGCATTTTTGATTTGTACGTAAAATTCTAGACATATTTTATACATAATATTCTATAGTCTCACCGTTTTGGACATATTTAAATTTTTATGTCAAAAATGGCGTTTGCGGGCGAATTTTGAAAAATCAGGCTAATGATCACTTTGAGTCAAACAAATTATTTGCCTTGAACCAGTTTGGATTCCGAAAGAACAAGACCACAACTTTAGCTGTTGATCACTTCACTAGTAATGTTTTGCTGAGCTTTGAAAGGTATTTTGACACTGTTGCATCCCTTTTAGACCTCACAAAGGCATTCGACTGTGTCACACATAGCATTTTTCTAAAAACACTACCATTTTACAATTTTCAGGCTGATGCCATTCAGCTACTTAATTCATATCTGTCGGATCGTGATCAGTATGTTCACTTTGGACAGTGTGATTCTAAAAAACAATCCCTAAGTTATGGTGTACCTCAAGGGTCGGTATTAGATCCCATCTTATTCCTCATCTATATAAATGATCTGACATACTGTAAGGGTAAGGGAGTCAACACTGTTTTGTTTGCTGACGACACAACGTTTTATATAAGTTATCACCCTTCAGAGATTGACAGTCTTGATTACCAAACTTCAGAAAAAAAAAATATTTCAATGGTTTCGAGCCAATCGCCTATCCTTGAACAACTCCAAATCACAAAGTATTAATTTTACTCTAAGGAATAACAGTGAAATTGTACAGTCCTTTCTACCTCAAAGTGCAATGGAAGTCAAATTTCTGGGAGTACACTTAGATGCAGAATTAACTTGGGAGCAACACCCTGTTAATCTCTCAAAAAAACTATCCCGACAACTGTTCCTGTTCAGGAGTCTTGTACGGGTAAATTCCAAAGAAACTCTTCTGACAGCATATCGCAGTAACTTTCATTCTCTTTTGGCTTATGCTATTCTTTCCTGGGATCATTCTTGTCATACTGATAAGGCATTTGGACAACAAAGAAAATGCATTCGTATTATCTCTGGGCTTGGCTATAGAGAAGACTGTCGAAATTCGTTTAAGAATTTAAAAATTTTAACTTTACCTTGTGTGTACATTATGCAGTGTTTGTTGCACGTTGAACAAAATCTTGATCTATACAGATCACACGAAGATATTCACAACTATCCAATAAGAAACAACAACAATCTTGTACTAGACTTTGGCCGGCTTGAGAGATTAGAAATGGTTCAAGATATTTAGCAATAAAGTTCTACAACTGCGGGCCAGCTAGAATTAAAGCTCTTGACTCCAATCAGTACAAAAAACAAATCAAGAACTATCTTATGCTGAGCGCGTTTTTTTTCATTTGAGGAGTATTTCGAATCTAATTTGTATTGTCTTTGTCTGTTGTCAGTTTCTCTTAGCTTTTTTTTTACCAAAACTTTCTTCTTAAGGAAGAATTAATATCGTGTAATGTTTTATTTGTATTAATAATAATAATGAATTGACAAAATTTTAATATTTTATTTATTTGACTTGTAAAAATACTATTTGTATATTATTACTAATAAATTATCTTATCTTATCTTATCTTAATAGAAAAATGTTGAGTTGCCAATATTGTGCAAACTACAAATTTTTGGAATAGAGAACCTTATATAAAATTACTCGTATTTTTAATGTTTCATATGACAAAATTATAAAAATAGGTGCTTTCTATTTGAAACAAATTGAATTTTGACGCTTTTTTAAATATAATTTTTATTCCTCTTTTTTGATCACTTTTTACTAATAATTTTTAAAATGTCATAAAAAGGATACTAAAGTCGGTCTTCATCACAAGAAAACTAACCCAAATTATATAATAAAGACTATGGCGAATACAATATGGCGGACAAAAAAATCAATTTTTGTCCGATTTTCTCCAAAATTTGAATGGGGGAGTTTTCGGGGCAGAACATAACAAATCTAAAATTATTTTTTAAAAGTTCGATATGGTGGATCCAATATGGCGGACGAAAAAATCTGTTTGGTCCGATTTTCTCCAAAATTGGGGTGGGGGAGATTTCGGAGTCATACATAACGAATCTAAAATTATTTTTAAAAAAATCAATATGGCTTATCCAATATGGCGGATAAAATTTAATTTTGTCCGATTTATTTCAAAATTGATATGGGGGAGTTTTTTGGAATGGCACATTACGAATCTGAAATTATTTTTAAAAACTTTAATATGGCGGAACCAAGATGGCGGATAAAAGCTTCTACATTTCTCGATTTTGTCTAAAATCAATATTGGTAGATTTTTGTTGTGTTGGTTATTTAACCACTTCATGTTACCATCGATTGTGAAACTGGGTCTTATAGGAAATATTTATAGTTAAGTTTTGGTCAGCAAACGTCATTTTTGACATAAAAATTTAAATATGTCCAAAACGGTCAGACTTAAGTATAAAACATTATACATGAAATAAGTCTAGAATTTTACATAGAAATCAAAAATGCAATAATATATAGGGTGTTCCATTTAAAATCCGCCATCTCGAAAATAGTTTATCTTGCTGTCCCTCATACACGTTAGTACACTGTCAAATTTTCAGATTCTTTCTAATTATAGTTTTCCTTCAAAATAAAGTTCATGGAGTATCACCGTGTATAAATCTACAGCGTTAATATAAAATTATTTTTCAGTATTAGCGATACTTTTCCAAAATATTTGATGTCAAAGCATTCATTCGGAATCTTTTCCTAAATACAATTCTTTCTATTCAGTTCCTTTTTACGAATTCTACCTACGTCACTGAAAATAAACACCGTATAAAGTTAATCATCAAATGATTTAAGGGTAACAATTCATTTGCATTGCGAATGGTACTTAACTTAAGCAGAAGTTTAATTTTTTACGTGATCTTTTTAAATGGATAATATCACTCCGAATTTAAATGTAAATCTTCAGTTTTTATAGCTACCTGATCTGTGTAAGCAGGACGCACTCCTAAAGACTTTTTGCCGTCATTTGGGGATATAAATTATACTTTATTTAATGTGCCAACTCAAATTTACATGTAGTTAAGCTGAAACACGGCAGCGGGTTTCGCAGATTAAATATGAACGAAATAGTTGCTATTTAAAGAAGAAAATGCTGAGGGAAGCTGATGTTTGCGGTAATGTTTTCGGTGTAGGATTTTCACTACTTTATTTTGACGGTAATAGAAAAGCTAATAGATGTCGTTTCTTTTGCACTGTGGGATGGAATATGAAGGAAATTACAGGGTCATTAAACTAATACTACTTAAATTTGATAAAGCATAGCTGTCGTGTTTTCTTTTTCTGTCTCGCGATAAAATTGACATTTATGTGTTAGGTTATAATGGAGGAAGTGGTCACAAAACAAAAATTTAAATTAAGAAAAAGTTTTTATAGAAAAAATTGAACCGATTACTAAAAGTGCGCTAAAATGTGAAAAATAACTATAAATTTTTATATGAAATTGAAAATAATTTGTATATTTTAATAGTTATTTGTTTCATTTAGAAATAATTTGGCGCCGATTTCAAAGATTTCAATTTCATAGTTATTTTTTACTTTTTAGCATTTTTAGAGGTAGATTCAATTTTTTTTATAAAAATTTTATTTTTCGATTTTTAGTTTTTAATTCATTATCATATCCATAAATTATTTGAATCAAGTATTAATCGAGATTAGTGTACCTCGCAATGACTCCAAGGTGGCAAAAAAGTACCCATTTTATCCAAAGTTGTAAATCACCTTAAAGTGAACCATTAAAAATTCTTTGATTCTAAGAATTCTCCTAATACCAGTGAAATTGTATCAAGCAAATATTTAGTCTGTTATAGAAAATCCATTGTCTTAAATTTCAAGTTAACTTTAGATTGGTAATATAAGCCTCAAAACCTTCCAATTTCGATATTTAAAGAACTTGAGATGTAAATTTCTTACTCCGATATATTTTATACAGCTGAATTTGTTTTTATACGCCCCAAGAACACCACAATATTAATTTTAGACCAAATCGGAAAATGTAAAATTTTCAGTACGTCATAATGTATCTTATCAACCTAATAGTTGTAAAAAATTAACTACATATTCGTAATGAACGACCCCGAAAACCCCCTAATACCAAATCTAAAAAAATGCGAATAAGGTAAAATTTTCAACCCACCAGATCCGTCAAATTAAATTTCAAAAAAATAATTTTAACTTCTTAATCTATTCTAAATCTAAACCCTTCAAATATCCCTAGTACCAGTTTTGGATGAAATTTGAAAATTTAAAATTTCTAGACCGTCATATTGCATCTGATATATTATATTTCTTTAAAATAATTTCATATTCGCTATTTTTATCCTCAAAAACGATTCATTTCCACATTTGAACAAAATCAAAAAATTTAAAGTTTTTAGTGTGCTATATTGGATTAGTCATATTAAAACCAAAAAAAAATACTTTTAAATTCATAATTTACACCCTTAAGAACCCTCTGTATCAGTTTTGGAAACATTGAAAAATGTAAAATTTTTAGGACCCTATATTGAATTCGCTTGAGTGAATTTTTCATAAAATATTTTAAATTAATACAAACTAAAATCCCCCAATACCGATTTTAGACAAATATCGAGAGATATACAATCTCTAATCCGCCATCTTGGATTTGCAATATTTATTTATTTTTTTAATTTCAGAATCATAATATGCGATCGCAAAAACTCTCTCATATCAATTTTGAAAAAAAAATAATTTTTTATCCACCATATTGGATACGCCATATTGAATCTTTTAAAAATAATTCCAGATTCGTTATGTGCGACCCCGAAACTCTCACACCAATTTTGAATCGGACAAAATTAAATTTTTTTGTTCACCATATTGGATCCGCCATATTGAATTTTTTTTAAATAATTTCAGATTCGTTGTAAATGACCCCAAAAATTCAATTTGCTTAATTAAATTATATTATTATGTTGAACTGTATTCAATTAACTTACATTTTACATGTCAAATATTTTTCTTAATAACAGATTTCCTATAAAAGTAAGAATGCCTACGTTTTCATCATTCCCAGCCTCTGGTATTACCACGTCATTGAATTTATTGTTATGATGCTTCTAAGACACCTAAAAAGTTTTACACGTAGGCAAGGTATTTCGAGAAAACTTTTTGAATTTCAGAATGATTAAGCAGTAATATGCACAAAGAACACTCAATAAATTATAACTTTTATACTGACAAACTGGATTGGTACACAAGGTAACATAAGATGGCCCGCTAGATCCCCGGATTTGTCGGTAATGGATTTTTACTTATGGGGCTATCTCGAAAATAAAATTTATAATACTCAATATCATATAATGAAGGATCTAATAAATGCCAACAGAAAGAAAATTCAAAAATTTAGCTGGTCGACCCCTTGTTTTTCTTTATGCTTTACCCAGAGTAACAAAAGTATGCCAGCTCAGTATTCAACATGATGGTTTACATAGTTTGTTATATATGTAATTCTCCTTTCAGGCAGAGAATATGAAAAATATATGTACAAACAGTTTATTTCTTGCAAATATCGCTCTGGTCCTCTCTCACCTCATGATCTCGTCAGTGGAGCTGTATCGGACCGTATCACTCTAGTTCTTGATAAAATCATGGGAATCATTTGAACCCTGTTAATTGCCCATTGTCTTCGGATTTGCACTTCTAGATCTCTGTATTTGGCGATCTTTTCGTTCTATTTTGTTGTTAGGTACAGCAATGTCGATTAGTGTAGTTCGCCTAGAAATTTTATCTGTTAGTATAATATCTGGTCTATTATGAGCAACTGTCTGATCCGTCAGAATCGTTCGGTCCCAATATAACTTGAACTGGTTATTCTCAAGAATAGGCTGTGGATTGTATTTGTAATAAGGCACTCTTCCTACCTACAATAGTTGTAACTAATCTGCTAACTCTTGGTGGAGTATCTTAGCGGCTGAATCGTGTCTTTCCTTATACTCGATTGCGGCAAACTCTTGGCATTCTCCAGTTATATGCTGAATTGTCTCTGACGTTCGAGAGCTATATCTACATTGATAATTTTCTATTGAGGTATCTGTAATGATGAACTTCCGATAGTTCTTCGTCGAGATAACCTGGTCTTGGATTGTTAACAAGAAACCCTCCGTTTCCGGAAACATCTGTCCTGAAATCAACCAGTAGTTCGACGCTAAGTTGTCGAAATTGGCCTCATTTGGATACCGTCCATGAAGTGGTTTTTGTAGTCAAGTTTGTAGCTTCTTTTGTTCTGTTTGGTGGTGAGAAGAAATATCCTGTTGCCTCAGTTGTAGACGGGTTGAATCGTCTTTCTCGCATATTGCTCGATGTAGTGTGAAAATGTCCGCTAACCTGTGGAAATATGAACGTAAGTTTATTATTTGTTGTTCAAGCTGCTTACCAATTTGTGTGTTTTTGTTAAGAGTGTTCTAATTTTTCTTTGCAGGTTTTAGATATCTATTCTACTCCATTTTACAATTCCAAAAGAGTAGCTAAGTGCAGAGCAAACGTACGTGTTGAGCGTCTTAAACAAATTTCTACTATTTAAGTTAGTTCGTAATATCCGCATTAACCTACTGACAAATTCGGTTGTCAATACGGCTTTCATAGTGCGATGGTCAATTTATTTAACCTGTTTCATACCTAGGTATTTGTATGTTTATTCTGCTTCAATTGCAGCTATAGTTTCACCGTTCTGCATTTCAAATGCTCCAGGTTGCATCTTATCTTTAAAGATGTTCAAAATACGGCACTTGTCAAGTCCAAATTGCATTCCGATATCCCAGGAGAACTCCTTTACAATTTTAAGCATTTATTCTTATAATGCACAATTTAATAATAATTGAATAATTTAATGTATAATAAAACTAGCGACCCGCCCCGGCTTCGCACGGGTGCAATGCTGATACTAAATACACTACAGAAAAACTGTGACTATTTATTTTATTTTTACAACAATTATTACATCGGCCTCCGACGCGCTATTTATAGGCACGCTGCCGCCGCCCCGGTCGGCCAGTACCGCCGCAAGCGCTACTTCCCGCAATTTTAAATCTGTAATATCTTCGAAAATATTCATTTAAATCTTGTGCTGTAAAGGACCATATAGATCTATATTAAATCAACAATGTATTTAAGCTATTTAATTGGATAAGGATTAATGCTGTATTGGTTAAAATCGCTTTAAAATTTGCCATTATTTGTCGTAAAAAGTAAATGACAAAAAAATGTTATTGTGGGATATCCATGAGAGATAGACATATACCATCGCGGAGTTTTCTGTAGACCTTTTCAATGTGTACAAATAATTAGTACATTATTTTGATAAATCTCGTAGGGTTCAGCCTGCGTTTGCAATGTAAGCGGAAAAAAATATGATAATTAACGACATCACATTAGAAACCTCAAAAATAACAGTATTTCTCCACTATTTAATGGATGTTATTATACATATAAACCTTCCTCTTGAATCACTCTATCTATTGAAAAAAACCGCATCAAAATCCGGTGCGTAGTTTTAAAGATTTAAGCATACAAAAGGACATAGGGACAGAGAAAGCGACTTTGTTTTATACTATGTAGTGAAGATGTTCAAAATACGACACTTGTCAAGTTCAAATTGCATTCCGATATTCCAGGAGAACTCCTTTACAATTTAAAAAAAAAAAAAGTGAAATGAATATATGGAGTATTGCAAACACAAGTTTGATTTATATCTAAAAAACAGTAGTACTTAGAGAGAAACTAACAACGCCGCTGAATTTCACATGAAAAACTTTGTTTGAGTCAATATCTACCTTTTCGATAATTAAGAAGGTAACCCAAATAGGAGGGATGGCCCAAAAGGGCAAATTTTCAAAAAACCCCCGAATATAAAAAACTAAGAGATGTGTAAAAAATTTGTCTGCGGCCTTTTTCATTTCACGCAAAAGTAGTAGTGCTTCACCAAATTCGCTTCCCGTTAACTTTAAAAATAACGGAGCTACCTGGCAAAAACAACGAAATCCGGACACCCTATAAATTACAATTCGTTCGTTCAAGAATTTATTTAAACCGTAAATGATTAAATATATACATTTCCATTTGAAATCTTCTCCAAATATTTATAAACTTATTTGTGGTTAAAAATAAGAAAAAAGTATATAAAATAAATAAAACATATTTATTTTATCAATTTAAAATCACTAGACCAAAAAACCCCAAGTAAGTGGACCTCTTTTTTACCTTGCCACATAAAAATACACGCAAAACATGACAATTTCGAGGATCTTCTATAAAATATCTCCAATTTTTTCCCTGAATATTTCAAGTGCATATCCACTTGACTGATTGTTCTTTTATTTCATTTAATTTTTGTGTACTTCGATCTGTAAAAATGACAAATCATTCTTTTTTTTTATGAAGGTTGTTCTTTGGCATCTTTATTAGTAATCTTTGGGCAGTCATCCATGAAAGATTGGAAAGTGATTCCTTTATCTTTATTTAGGAAATAAATTAAATGATGGTAATAAAAAATTTTTAAATTTATCCCACAAATGCGGCAGTTAAAGAATGATATTGAGATATATTTTTTATGTCACTCTGCAGTAATTCGAGATTATAAAGAAAAATAAAATTTTTATAAAAAAAATTGAACCTACTTCTAAAAATGCCCTAAAAAGTGAAAAATAACTATAAATTTTTATAAGAAATTGAAATTTTTGAAGGCGGCGCCAAATTATTTCTCAATGAAATAAATAACTACTAATATATACAAATTATGGTAAGAATGCAATTACAAATAAAGTATTTTTAATCCGTTTATGTGAATCACATTTTGCAGGTATTAGTTTGGAGCCGACTTCAAAAATTTCAATTTCATAAAAAAATTTATAGTTATTTTTCACTTTTAGTAGTCAGTTCAATTTTTTTTTATAAAAATTTTATTAAGTATTAAAATTAAAATTTAGTTAAGGAAAAAGAATATACATATAACTGTGTGAGTGGTTTCAATATGCAATAAAAACAAACTATAAATCTTATTATTTTTTATTTATGTATTTAAAAAGTACAAGAAATTGAAATTTAAGTAACATCTAATTTTTGAAAATTTAAGTGACCGCCTCCACCTTCTTGACATTGTTGAAGTCGCACTCGCAGGTTTTGAAAAACACGTTGACAAGTTGCTCGGGAAATAGTGTTCATTTCTCGCACAATATTTTGCTTTAACTCTTCAACTGTTGTTGGATTATTTTCATACACTCTTGATTTTAGGTATCCCCACAAAAAATAATCATTCGGAGACAGATCTGGACTCCTTGGGGGCCACTCAATGTCACCTCTTCGTGAGATGAGTTTTCTAGGAAACATTTCTTTCAGTAGGTCTATGGAGACTGTAGCAATGTGGGAAGTGGCTCCATCCTGCTGAAACCAGGTCCTAGAATTGTAACCTTGAAATTCTCGAAGAGCTGGGACCAAGAATTCTTGCAACATTTGACAATAATTCTCAGCTCTCACTGTCACAGCCACTCCTCGTTGATTTTCAAAAAAGTATGGCCCAATTATTCCACTGGCCGATATTGCAGCCCACACAACGACCTTAGGGCTATGAAGAGGTCTTTGATGCATCTTGCGAGGATTAGTCTCAGACCAAAACCGGCAATTTTGCTTATTAACATGACCGTTGACATGAAAGTTAGCCTCATCACTGAAGATTATGTTAGAAAAATTGTTAAAGCGATTAAGCATAACATTAGCGAAATTAAGTCGAAGATTAACATCATTAGGTTTCAACTCTTGTGTCACCTGAATTTTATAAGCTTTTAAATGTAAATCACGGTGCAAAATCCTGCGCAAAGTGGTCCTCTTGATGTTTAAGACTTGGCTTCTTTTACGAGTCGATTGCCGAGGATTTTCTCTGATTGATTCATGAACACGTTGAATAATCTCCGGCGTCCGTATTGACTTCGGGCGGCCCGCATTACTAATTCTTATTGTACACCCAGTTTCTTCAAACATTTTAACCCATTTGCGAATAGAATTTGCGCATGGTGCTTCTCTGATGTCACGTAAACCGAAGTGAGCGCGGTACATTCGCCTAGCAACAGTCACAGAGTTATTGTTGGCATAATATGCGCGAACACAAAACGCACGCTGTGCTCCCGAGAACGCGTCCATGGTGACTAAAAATTCCACGAAATGGCGCGTCTAACGACACCCCCCGTGCCCCTAACGGTTTTTGAATTATAGACAAAACAAAACGCTCATGCAGTTAAGGCCCACTCTGTATAATATGTAGGACATGAACTCTTTTCCACACCACCCAAGAGGTAGAGTTCCAGGCGCGTTTTTTTTAACGTGGTATCCCCCTTAAGCCTACTCCACAGTCAAAATTTAACCTCAAAATTAGATTAATCTAAACTTAAAACTTACCTGAGCCAACAACAACTGAAAATAAAATTTAAAATTACCTTTGTTTTCTTGGAGTGGATTGCCCGATCGATGGTGGCATCTCCTTTTCCAGGCTTACGTTGAATTGTTCTTCCTCGCCCTCCTCATTATCATTACTGCTGTCACCATTATATGATTCCAGCAGGACTTCTAGCATGATTTCTATTGATCTTTCTATGTTGTTAGCAATATCGTCTTCCATTTCTTCGCTGTTATAGGTCATGTTATTATCTGAAGAACGAGAGCTCTCGTTCTGTATTTCATTATTACAGTCATTCGATTCACTGTAGGAGCCTATGATGGCCTCCAACATTTCCTCTATCGATAATTCAATATCGCGAGGAAAATTGTCCAATATTTCTTCTTCACTGCTCTCGTCCCTCGAAGAATGTAAACCTTCATTTGCCAGTTCCGCAAACATTTCCTGCATTTCCTCTAAAAAATAATCCAAATCCGCACTTAAATCAATTCCGAAATCACTGTCACTAATAGTGCGATCCATTTCGCCAAAATATGTAGAAAAATATTTTAGCAATCACTATGGACGTTTGCACTTCAAAGTTCTGAAACGAACTGATTTGGTTTTTGCATGTAAAAGGATTATATAGGCAGAATTTATTATTTTATTGCAGTTTGTTTATTTCTATAAAGGAGAAGTAATTAACTACTTAACAAAAGGGACGGGTCAAGTTTTAATATCAATTATTCAGTGTACCTGCCATAATCGAAGGGTCAAACAATTACAATACTGCGGCGTAACTCAAATAAAAAGTAGGTAGAAATTTAGGCACGAGTCGTTATAATGTAATATCAATGATGGAATATGCTAATTCTTGATATTCATTTTCCTTTTTTCTATCACTCACTTAATATTTTTATTCCTCATGATCATATAATAAACTGAAAATCACTGCAACGTGCTATCCACTATGCTATGGGAAAGATACGTTTGAAAATACCACGGGATATAATCCTTTGTCCTGAAATGACAAGGATAGAATTAATGCATCTACGTTTCCGAATTTTTTCGACAGAACGAATAGTAAAGAGATATAAAATTTTTATAAAAAAAATTGAACCGACTCCTAAAAGTACGCTAAAAAGTCAAATATAACTATAAATTTATATGAAATTAAAATTTTTGAAATAACGTTGCGCAGACTTCATGGCATTCTCGATAAATAATAAATAAGTTTAAATAATCTTCGTGCGTGTAATTTAATCGCCCGGGCATGATTATTATTAATGAATGTCAATGATAATGCACGTAGGGTTCGATTGTTTTATTTTCACCACGCCTCGCCATCCTGGCCAACTAACAAACCTTAAAAACCTTATTTTTAATGTTTAAAATGATAAAGTTATAAAAATAGGCGGTTTCTATTTGAAAAAATTGACTTTAGACGATTTTTTAAATATAATTATTATTATTCTTTTTTGGGCACTCTATATCACAATAAGACTACTAAAGTCGATCTTCGTCTACAAGAAAACCAACCCAAAATAAATAACAAAGACTTCCTTACAGAAAAAATGTATAGTTAAGTATTGGTCAGCAAACGTCATCTTTGACATAAAAATTTAAATATATCCAAAACGGTGAGATTTAAGTATAAAACATAATACATAAAATATGTCTAGAATTTTACGTAGAAATCAAAAATGCAATAATAAAAAGTTGATGCTGGTAAAAAATCACAAACCCGGAAATCCCATTCGCTCAGTCGTTTCATACATAAAAAGCCCCACGAGAGAGCTAAGTATGAAAATATATTCATTCTTCAAACAAATAACCAACTTTCAACCAATCCACAGTTTAAATAATTCAGTAGATCTCGTCCAAAAACTAAAAAAAACTCCATACTAGGTTCTTTTGACATCAAAAGCATGTTTTCTAATATTCCAACAGATGAATGTTTCATATTTATTCAAAAAATGTTACAGGAACGAAATATAAATCCAATAGTTACTACTGAAATATTGTCCTCTTTTGAACTTTGCCTATCCCATACCTATTTCCAGTTACAGAATTCAGGCCTACCAATGAGTTCTCCTCTTAGCCCTCTCCTAGCAGATATTTTTATGTCAAACATAGAAAACAAAATTCTTAATTCCCCTTTAAACAAAAACTATATTCAATTTTGGTATAGATATGTGGATGATGTTCTAGCATGTTTTAAAGGCACCACTAGATAGCTTCAAAAATTTTTACTATACATTAATAATTGCCATCCAAAAATTCAATTTACTCTGGAAACTGAAAATAACCATAAAATAAATTTTCTAGATCTCACCATATCTCACCTCAATAATCAGTGTAATTTTAAAATTTTTAGAAAACCAACGTTTACAGGTAATACTATATCTAATGACATTTTGACCCCTTATAACACAAAATAGCTGCTTACAATTCAATGATACATAGAGCATTCTCTTTGTCTCTCTCTGAAGAAGATCTTCAAGAGGAACTAAATAGCATTGAAAGGATTGCATTTTCAAACAATTTCTCCCAACAAACTATAAAGAAATTAATAGCTAAAAAATAAAAACAACTAGCCTTTAATTCAATATATCCTAAAATAAAAAAAAAGTGATATAGTTCATCTTATATATCTTTGTCATACTGTGGTACCCTATCAGAAAACATACCTAATACTCTTTCCAAACATAACATAAAAATAGCTTTTAAATCTCAACACAATCTGTCCACTATCCTTTACAATACTGAAGATAAAATTAATAAATTTGATAAATCAGGAGTTTATAGGTTAAAATGTTCAGAGTGTGATTGCTTGTATATTGGACAAAGTGGTAGAAGCTTTAAAACTCGCTTTTCAGAACACTACCGATCATATAGACTACAAAAAACAAACTCGAGCTTTGTCAATCATTGCTTAGAACACAACCACAGTTTTCCTAACTTAAGCAACACAGACATATTATATTTTTCAACAAAGGGCCAAAAGTTAAATATTCTTGAATCTTTAGAAATATATAAACATAGTAAAAATAAAAATGTATATTTGCTTAATGACCAGACAGAACTTGGGATTTCCCCGTTATTTGTTGTTGCCAAATATTAATTATTTCCCAGAATTTAGTACCCCCCCCCTTTGTAATAATGTAATTTTTCAGGTAATCTTTATGTATTGTTAAATTTTCTCATGTTTCTGTATTAAATATTTAGTCTACCTTTGTAATTCAGTTTGAAAATGACTGTGAGTTGAAACTGCAGTCACTGTTTTCTAAATAAATTTAATGGTATAAAACATACTTACTTACTTACTTACTTACACCGTGGCGTTACAACCCTGGATGGGTTTTAGCCAACTTTACGACATGCCTCCATTCATTTCGATCTCTCACAACTTCCATCCAGTGTTCGATGCCAATAGTTTTGAGATCTTTTGTAATATTATCTCTCCACCGGAGTCGGGGTCGTCCCAGTGGCCTTCTCCCAGTCGGTGCTTCCTCCCAAGCTAGTCTTATTATTCTGTCGTCAGGAAACCTTCTGATATGTCCTGCCCACTGGAGTCTTCTGGCCTTTATTTCTTTTACTACATCTGTATCTGGGAATAGTTCTTATAGTTCCTTGTTAGTTCTTGTTCTGTATTGTCCTGTCGTTTCATCTATCGTTTGTCCCGAGATTTTCCTCAAGATTTTTCTTTCAAAGACTCGTAGTCTCTCTTCGTTCGCTACCGTTAGCATCCATGTTTCGCAACCATATATAACTATCAGTCTAATTACTATTTTGTATAGGTCCATCTTTGTTCGTCTTGTGAGGTGTTTCGATTTCATCAGATCTTGCAGTGCGTACAGGCATCTATTTCCTGCTTGTATTCTATTGTTTATTTCCTGTGATCCGTTGTTATCTTCGCATATTGTTGTTCCTAGGTATTTAAATTATTTGACTCGTTCAAAGTTATATTCATCGATGGTGATGTTTTGACCTATTCTGTCTCTGCTTCGGCCATTCCGACTCATGAACAAGTATTTAGTTTTGTCTTCGTTGATTTGAAGTCCCATCTTCTTTGCTTCCCTTTCGAACCGTATTAGAGTTTCTTTCATTTTTATTCTACTACTACCAATCATGTCAACATCATCTGCAAATGCCAACAGTAGATTTGATCCATCTTGATGGAATATAGATGTCGGTGCTTCAATTTTCGAATTTCTGATTATATATTCCAGCGCTATGTTAAAAAGTTGTGGTGAGAGCGCATCTCCCTGCTTAAGACCGTTGTTTATTTCAAACATTTCAGAGTAGTACTAGTTCTTTTTTTAAACATTTCCCGAAAATGCAATACTATCTAGCGTGTTCCATTTAAAATTAGCAAGTTGACATTTACTTCCGGTATAACCGAAAGTGCCGCAATCTTGAAAATGTTTTAACCAGCTGTCCCGCATGCACGTTAGTACACTTTCACTTTTTCCTAATGATAGGTTTCCCACAATCGAACATAAAAGTAAAAACGGTTGTTGGAATCCTTTTAGTTTTATTCAAGTTTGTTCTAAGACTGGTTTAATTTCTTCTAATTGCATAAATATATTTGTGTGATTTGCAGATTTGATTAAATTGGAAAATTGTTATATATTTTACGGAACCTTGACGGGAACCGACTTTCGGAGTTGTCATATGCAGATCAATACGATTTTTTTTATTGGATGCTTCACCAAAATATTGCTGCGGCAAAAGTTTGATATTTAAACATGCAGCATGAAAACCCCTCTGAGCATTTTGAAAGCATTAAGAGTAGTTGCATAAAAGATGCAATTAGTTTTACAGCACGTCCATTTTCTGACATTAAATTTTATATTGCATATTTGCATGGTCCGATAAAATCTAAAGACCCGAGTGGGCTCAACGGCCAAAAAATGAAATATGTACCGTGACAAAAGCACGGAACTCGTTCAGGCTTTCTCACAGCTGGAAAAATACATTTTAAATTAACATTAATACCGGGCATATCTCAATTTAAACGGCGTATTGCCGGACTACTGGTATAGTTGAAATTAATTTTACGCAAGCACGCTCACGGAGCTCGAACGCGGTGAAATGCCCACAGGCCATCGGCCGAAAGCCACAATTATTATGGAAAAGGAACGACACAAATCGGACCGGCGCACCAATGGGACAAGAAACTATCGCGGTCAGTCAAAATTATTTTTAATTGTGTTAATCGTTTCAGAATATGAAGAAACATAATCCCTAACAAGTGTGCACAAAAAAAAACTTAGATTTGACCGAGTTCTGAAAGTGCGCTAAAAAGTGAAAAATAAATATAAATTTTTATATGAAAATAAAATTTTTGAGGTCGGCGCCAAACTTATACCTGATAAAATGTGATTCGCATAAACAGATTAAAAATACTTTATTTGTAATTGCTTTCTTACCATAATGTGTATATATTAGTAGTTATTTATTTCATTTAGAAATAATTTTGCACCGACTTCAAAAATTTCAATTTTGTTTAAAAATTTATAGTTATTTTTGACTTTTTAGCACACTTTTAGAAGTCGGTTCAATTTTTTTATAAAAATTTTATTTTTCGATTTTTAGTTTTGAATTCATTATGGTATTCATAAATTATTTGAACTAAGTACTAATCGAGATTAGTGTACCTCGCAATGACTCCAAGGTGCCAAAAAAGTACCCATTTTACCAGAAGTTGTAAATCACCCTAAAATGAACCACTTAAAATTCTTAGATTCTTGGTAATATAGGCCCCAAAACCTTCCAATATCGATATTTAAAGAACTTGACACCTAAATTTCTTAGCCTGATATATTTTATACTGCTTATTCAGTAATATTTTCAACCCACCATATTGGTTCTGCCATACTGAATTTCAAAATAATAATTTCAACGTCTTAATCTAATCAAAATCCAAACCATTCAAAGCTCCCTAGTATCAATTTTGGATGAAATCTGGACATTTAAAATTCCTAGACCGTCATATTGCATCTGACATTAGATTTTCTTAAAATAATTTTATATTCGTTATCAAAAACCTTTGAACAGAATCGAAAAATGTAAAATATTTAGTCCACTATATTGAATTCGCCATATTGAATCTTGAAAATTATTTTTAAATTCATAAGAACACCTTATATCAGTTTTTAAAAAAATATTTTAAATTCGTAATTAACACTAACAAAAATCCCTTAATACTGATTTTAGACAATATCGAGATATGAAGAATCTTAAATCCGCTATCTTGGATACGCCATATTTAGTTTTCTAAAATAATTTCAGATCCGTAATGTACGATCCCAAAAACTCCCTTATATCAGTTGTGGAAAAAATCGGACCAAATTAATTCCTTATCCGCCATATTAGATATGCCATATTGAATTTTTTAAAAACAATTTTAGATTCGTTTTGTGCGACCCCGAAAACCCCTCCCCCCATACCAATTTTGGAGAAAATCGGACAAAATTGATTTTTTCGTCCGCTATATTGGATCTGCCATATTAGATTCGTCATATTGAATTGTTTAAAAATAGTTTTATACTTGTTATGTACGACCCTGCAAACTCTCCCTTACTAATTTAGGATAAAATCGGACAAAATTGATTTTTTGTCCGCATATTGGATCCGCCATATTGAATTTTTTAAAAATATTTAGATTCATTTTATGCGACCCCAAAAAATCCCCCACACCAATTTTTAAAAAAATTGGACAAAATTAAATATTTTTATCCGCCATATTGAATCCGCCATATTGGATCCTCCATACTGAATTGTTTAAAAATAATTTCAGATTCATTGTGAACGACCCCGAAAATTCTTCCATACCAATTTTGGAGAAAATCGGACAAAATTATTTTTTTTGGCCGCCATATTGTCAGCGTTATCTTGGATTTTACTGCACCAATTTCATCCAAAAAAATATGGGACTACCGCAGAAATTTCCTGAATATACCGTAAAAAATTTCATCCAAATCGGTGCTGCCGTTCCGGAGTAATCGGCGTACATACATAAAAAAATACATAACAGCTAATTTAATGAATAAATGGGATGTGTTAGAGCTGTAAGAGTACCCTCATATCATTGAAATATCATGGAAAGATCACATCATAAACATAGAAGTGTCGCAATAAGTTGGAAGACAACATATGTATATCTAAGTGTATGTACAACATAGTCGACCAGGAATACAGATATGTGCGAAAGGTTGCCTAAACACTGTAAAGGGCACAATACTTGAAGAAGAAGAATGAGATATAAGAAATATTGTATTATCTACTGTAATGGATAGTCCAAAGAAATGTGGATAGCAAAATTAATCCCGACTAGACTAGAATTGCCATGCTAATACCTATATTCAAAACAGATACGACAAACTAAAAAAAGAAAAACTAAATTTAGCAAACTGAACCTGTATTTTCAACTGACTATATCTTATTATGAATCGAGATTTATGGTGGAAAATAAGAACCTTTTTTTCGTAATGACAGCCAGATAAGTGTAGTTTTCTAACGTTTTCATCTCCAAACAATATTTACAAGTCAAGATCCAGTGGAATAATCCAACTTTAATAGTCAGTTGCTTTCTGTGAATTTAGCTCTTGTTTCATTACAGCTCCATTGATGAGAACATTGGATATTCGAAACTAGCATGGAGAGAGAACCAAAGCGGAATTTGCAGAGAATAAACTATATACCCTTTCCTTAAAAGTCTTAACAAATTTGTAATTTATATAAATGTTACTCAATTTATTTTGAAATGGATACATTTTGAACCAGTACTAATTCAACCTAAAACAAATCTTTTGAAGGCTATTCACAAATGGAAAAATTATGATATATATCACTACTACTTTCATGAGTAAAGTCGTTTATAAGGAGAAAAATAGGAATATATATCTTTACAAAAGAAATATTTTGTAAACAACTTTTCAATCTTTCGATCAATTCAGTTTTGGGGTTTAAAATTAAATAAAATCAATATGAAGCATGATTGCATTACTTATAATAATATTAACATTGTTCTTAAAAAATTTAGTTTTACTTTTTTGCTAAGACAAAGTCTATAAAGTTTTGACACACCTAAACTTAGTATTCGCCCATTGTTCAGGGCGGCGCGGTGATCTAGAGCACCTAGCTTAAAACCGAAACCGACACTTCAATTGCAGTAAATTCTGCAAATACCGATTGGGAAAATGCAGTGGTCGAATCTATGTTTAATCTGTTCCCTTATTTGCCGACCTTTATTTGACTATTAAATAATGCAATTAGATATACGTGTCCGGGACTTAGAAGCATGATCCAGAATTCTATGGCAAAGATATTACATCGCGTTGTTCTTGGTTGAAACTCATCTGTTATTCCACCGACGACATTGTAATATTAAGGTAAAGGAATTAGATTGGATCATCTTCTGAAACTTATATTATAAACACGTATTTGTATTATTATAATAACTATATTGTAGAACATATTGCAGTTGGCAGGTGACGATATGGAGTGTTTGCGCTAAAAAGTAAAAATTAATTATAAAATTGTCTATGAAATTGAAATTTTTGAAGTCGGCGTCAAATTAATACCCGATAAAATGTGATTCGCATAAACAGATTAAAAATACTTTATTTTTAATTGCTTTCTAACTATAATTTGTATATATTAGTAGTTATTTATTTCATTTAGAAATAATTTGGTGCCGACTTCAAAAATTTCAATTTCATATAAAAATTTATAATTATTTTTGACATTTTAGCGTACTTTTAGAAGTCAGTTCAATTTTTTTTATAAAAATTTTATTTTTCGATTTTTAGTTTTGAATTCATTATGATATCCATAAATTATTTAAACTAAGTATTAACCGAGATTAGTCTACTTTGCAATGACACCAAGGTGGAATAAAAGTACCCGTTTTATCCAAAGTTGTAAATCACCCTAAAATCAACCACTAAATCGAAAAATATAAAATTTTCAGTCATTTTATCAACCTGATAGTTGTAAAAAATTAATTTCATATTCATAATAGACGACCCTACAAATCCCTGAAAAAATGCGAATAAGATAAAATTTTGAACCAACCATATTTGATCCGCCATATTGAATTATAAAAAAAAATATTTTAACGTCTTAATCTAATCTAGATCTAAACCCTTCAAAGCCCCTTAGCATCAATTTTGAGTGAAATCCAGAAATTTAAAATTTGTAGACCGTCATTGAATTGCATCTGACATATTAGATTTTCTTAAAATAATTTTATATTCGCTACTTACATCCTCAAAAACGTTTCAGTCCCACATTTGAACAAAATCGAAAAATGTAAAAATTTTAATCCGCTATATTGCCTTCGCCATATTGAATCCTGAAAAAATACTATTAAAGTCATAATTTACACCCTCAAGAACCCCCTATAACAGTTCTGGAGAAAATCGCAAAATGTAAAATTTTAAGACGCCATATTGAATCCGCCAGATTAAGTTTTTAAAAAATATTTTAAATTCGTAATCAATACTAACAAAAATTCCCCAATATTAATTTTAAACGAAATCGAGAAATGTAGAATCTTTTTTCCACCATCTTGGATCAGCCATATTTAATTTTCTTTAAGTAATGTAAGATTCGTAATGTGCAATCCCAAAATATCCCCCATATCAATTTTGAAAAACATCAGACAAAATTAATTTTTTATCCGCCATATTGGATACGCCATATTGAATTTTTTAAAAATAATTTCAGATTCGTTTTGTGCAACCCGGAAAACTCTTCCATACCAATTTTGGAGAAAATCGGACAAAATTGATTTTTTCGTCCGCCATATTAGATATTGGATGCGCCATATTGAATTTTTAAAAAATATTTTGGATCTCTTATGTACTACCCGAAAACTCCCCCACACCAATTTTGGAAAAAACCAGACCAAATTAAATTTTTTTGTTCGCCATATTAGATCCGCCATATTGAATTTTTTAAAATTATTTCAGATTCGTTGTGTACGACTCCGAAAATTCCTCCATGCCAATTTTGGAGAATATCGAACAAAATTAATTTTTTTGGTCGCCATATTGTCAGCGCCATATTGGATTTTAGTGCACCAATTTCATCCAAAAAAATACGGGACCACCAGCAACTTTCTGAATATAACGTAAAAAATTTCATTCAAATCGGTGCCGCCGTTACGGAGTAATTGGTGTACATACATAAAGAAAATACATAATCGACGAATTGAGAACCTCCTTCTATAGAAGTCGGTTTAAGACCTTGGCTTGTCCTTCTAGGACATTTCAAGGTTAAGTTAATTTTTTAAACGGTAAACCCATTTTTTTTGGACGAGCAGGGAAAATTTCTTATCCGACGAAATAAATAACATATGGGATACAAACTAGACCTTTCATTTCAAAGCCAAATGTCCTTAAATTGTAAGGACAAGGTCAAATTTGAAGTCACAATTGGATGCGCAATTTGATTTCGTAAAACTCTTATCCTAAGAGTCTTTCTCCGGCATATTTGGTTGACGAGTTATTGGATAATTGACGCCAATGAAAGTAAAAAATTTTTTTATTCTATGGATAAATTATCCATTAACCCAAGGGTTCTACTAAACTTGACCTTTCGCTCACCATTCAAGGCTGTCTGACCTTCGAAGGACGTCTTGCTCTTTTTATGGCATGAGTTTCGAATCATTTCATATATATATATATATATATATATATATATATATATATATATATATATATATATATATATATCTGGTTCTCTCTCCATACTAGTTTCGACCACCTAATGGTCTCATCAGTGGAGCTGTAACGAACCGAGAACAAAATGCACAGAAAACACCAGTCTACTTAAAATTCCCATATCGTAAAGTATCGGGAGGATATTACATGCAGAGCTTGATGTGGACTGTTATCTTAAACAGTACAAACGGACATCTGAATAGACATTTATAGTGATCCAGTGTAAATTCTTAAAAATGTCTATATTTGCTGTTCATTTCTTATATTAAACTGTTAAAAATATAAAATTTCCTATAAAAGTCGAACTTATCGTCACGGTTTTCGCTGCAACATTTAGTTATAGTTAAACCTTGTATAGGTCACCAAAACATCAATTTAAAATATTTTGTGCACCCTGCGTAACTTATTGAAAATTCTTCACCTCAAAAGTAATGATTTTTCATGCACCAACTTTCACTCCAAATGAAATATCTCGAGGAAATGAAAATAAAATATGACTACACACTGAAATAACTAAAATGAATGAAATTCAACAGAAAACAGACGTATAATATCATTTTCTTCTTTTTTATCTTTAAATTATTCCGTATGACAGCAGTCGTTTCCCTTAAATGCAATAGCAGAAAGTTAATTTAGAAAGTTTAACGTTGTTACTGATACTCGAATAAGTTCTCTTTCCAATTTAGCCGGAGGCAATGCACCGAAAAACAAGGCGATTTATTTCGCAGATATGAAAAAGCGATATCTACAAATAGTCCAAATAAAGACGGCATTGAATGTCTGTGAGGAACTTGCAAATTTACTTTAATAAGAATTATTGATCGGGAAAAAGTTTGTCGTGGCACTGCCTTGCTCGCAAAAGTTACGGCAAATAACTTTTTATATTGGCAAAAAATTAAATAAATAAAAATGGGTTTTTAAGTAATCTGACTTTGAAAAGTGATTGATTGGGGGAATAAGAAGTAAATTAGTGAATATTTAATATATGATTTTTCTGAATCTATATGTTCTAGAAGATTCGAAATTTTAACGGAGCCTTAAAATATTTTTATGGTTTAAGAATAATGTCTTGTATAGAATTTTGAATATATCTAAAGTTGCTATAAAAAAAAAGATGTGATATTAGTAGTAGGAGAGTCCGGTGAGCAGACCAAGAGAATTAGCTCCACCAGAGCTATTTACATTTATTTTGACACCCTGAATTCTCGTAAAACGTACATATAGTATTGCAATCATGTCTTTGGTGTTAAAGACATATAATCACAATCTAATTTGCGACCACCTAAAATGTACGAATGTTTCGTCCCGATACCGGTAGTAGACTCATCAGTGGGATCCACCGGTCTCTTTCCCACACATTCTTGTACTTTACACAAACTTGAACCTCTATTTAAATCCAGTTTTGACGGAAAGCGGTGGTAAGATGTTAATTCCACAACATGCATCCAAAAAGACGTTTGCTTTCCGGCTTTAACTGTCACAGACAGTCCAAGCCATAAGAAAGCACAGGCCCGAAAAAGAAATGGAACGGACGTCTTAGGTGGTCTTTCCAAAGTAGGGTTCCGGCTTTAGCACAAAGACAAGACTCGACGGCCTTCCATCTGGTCGTCCCTGCTCTGGCGCCATGTTGCAATCATGTCTCTGGTGGGGCATGGAGCACTGTTAAAAAAAAGCATTACTGTAATAAACATCATAATAAAAATTATAATTCATTCAGGTGTAAATAAAAAAAGAAAAAAAAATTAAAAGAAAAACACCTCAACAATAATTATACAATTTTAAATACATTTCTTGAATAATTCTTTCTAATTAATCTAGCAAAAACAAAACATTTAAAACTTAAGGTAAAGGGTAATATTATAAATAAAAAAATATAAATAACAAGGAAACTTACACACATTTAAAATTTAATGATACAGCCAACAACAAAAATTCTACTTGGAGACAATACGGCCTTATCACACTCGTAAAACTCTTCCGAGAAGCCTTTTTAACCAAAAAATTTTTTTAGGGCACACTTGAATCTATTTGTCGGTAGTAAATGTACGTTTTCAAGTAAAAAATTGAAAAGTTTATTACAGAAAACTCGACATTTTTCTGCAAATATCTAAAGTTATATTTCTAGTAATATAGTTATGTTTTATAACACCCTCAAAAAGATCCTTGTTATCAACAATAAATATCACCGAATCCAAAATGTACATATCTATAACCGTGAAAATATTGTTACTAACAAAGGTATTTCTACAACTGTCTTGTTTCACTGCAAAAATACACCGTAAACATCTTTTTTGCAGAGTCAAAACTATTAATATCACAGGAATTACCACAAAATATCGAACCCTATTTGAGTATGGACTGTACAAATGCATGATAAGCTGACAGAGCTGCATCGATTCCAACTCTCTCCGAAATAATTCTTAATGCAAAACAATACTGAGATATTTTAGTGGCAACTCTTTCGATGTGCGCCCCCCAGTCCAACCTTCTATCAATGTTTAGTCCCAACACAACAGCGCTCTCAACTGATATTATTGCTGTATCCTGAAATATTAATGTTAATTGATTATTTTTTTTGTTGCCAAAAATAATGCACAGTGTCTTGGAAACATTTAGCGATAGGCTGTTGGACCGAAAGTACCCATCGAGAATGTCCATCACAGATTGAACCTTCATCGATAGCAACTCCGCCGTGCTTTCACTGAATATAAGCGATGTATCATCAGCATATAGCACAGTCTGCTCTCCAGAGATTTCGGCCCAAGTATTGAACCCTGAAGGAAGTCCCTCTTCATTTTAACCCTTTGAAACCCTATAGAAATATACAATATATTTCAAATTTTAACAATAATGTTTTATGATCCACAGCATCAAAGGCTTTAGGCAGATCCAGACACATGATCAATGTTTGCTTTTTTTATTTAGTGATTCTAGAATTTGTATAAGTGTTTGGTACAAAGCTCTTAATATGGATTTCCCTTTTCTAAAGCGATTTTGTTTATCTTATATTACAGAAAATCCAGAAATGTTACAATTCTCTGATATAAAACTTTTCCAAAAACCTTGCTTATATTAGGCAATAGCGAGATTTGTCTATAATTCTTTTCTTCAGATTTCTCCCCTTTTCTTATAGATTGAGATATGCGCATTTTTTAGCTTACTTGGAAAAATACCTGTTGTAAAACACAAATTTATATATATATATATATATATATATATATATATATATATATATATATTGGGTTTGTTTCTGTTTCTTGGACTTGATAATATCTTTTTTACCAAATTTTCTTGGGTTTCTTGAGTCCGAGATAATAAAAACTTTTTTCTAATTTATATCATCTTATTTTTATTAACATTTTATTATAACCTCCATTAGAAGAATTAAAAAAATATATCTAAAATAGGAAGAGGAAAACCGCTTAATAAAGTAATATTTATAACAATATATGTACAAAATATTTGCAACAATAAATGTACAAAATATTTGCAAATATCTGGTGTCTGCTCATTTTTTAACGACTTCACATAACGCACAAGTTTAAAACATTTTTAGTTGTTATTGAATTAAATTTTGTTTTCCTTTGTTCCTTTTCTGGCTTTTATTTTGTCATTTTTCTTCTTTTCCCTTTTTGTGTTGATTTTCAAATTAAGAAAAGAAGACTAATCAACACTACTACTACTATTATGGTTGATTTTGCTTAGGTGTTTGGTGTTAGTTTTTGAATTGTCAGTTTTTGTGTTTTTTCAATTTCTGTTATTTCACAAAATTCTTTTTTCTTTGGACGGTTTTCTACTTTTGGTATTTTTACATTTTCATGATGAAAAGTGTGTTATTTTTTTCTTGTGTGTTTTGATGAAGCTATTTTTATTATTGTACTTGTGGCCATTTATTCTATTTTTTTAAATATTGGCTGGTCTATCCTACGTTGACACCATCACAGTTATTACATGGTATTTGGTACACTACATGAGTTTTTTGTTTTTAGGGATTTTAGATTGCTAAAATTTCTGTTTGATAAGCTGTACCCTTTGTGGGTAATTGTAATATGGTGGTGTGTAAATGTATTATTTATTTTTTCTGACAGGCCAGGAATATACGGTAGGAAAACAAGTCACTCCAAAACCAAACAAAAAAACAAAGTTTTTTGTTTAGTTTTGGGGTGACTTTGGTTGTAAAATTTATGAATTTTATTTTTAAAATTACGCTCGTAGACGCGTGCAGTGAGCTTTGAAGATGGTGAATGAGATTTCACCGAAACGTCAGCTTCCTTACAGTCCTGGGAGGAACTCAGCACATACACGAGATGCCCGAAAACCTATATATATATATATATATATATATATATATATATATATATATATATATATATATATATACCTTCGATTACACATCACACATTGGAAATTACAAGCTAACATGTTGACGAAACGTCGTGAAGAATTTTCTATCGACGAACGGATTGAAAACTGGAAAAACAGCAGTACACATTCCACCATCCGTGAAAACCTACGATACAACACATATATATATATATATATATATATATATATATATATATATATATATATATATATATATATATATATATATATTATTTTCTAATTTTTCTAATTTCAGTGTCAAATATTTAAACGTAGCCTTTTTCTTTCATTTAAAACGCTTTTTTCAGTAACACAACCAATTAATTTAGGATTTTTTCAGCCCAAACGACTAAATTTTTATTATTCGTACCCATGACGCCGTCGGCGTTCAACTGCTTCTTAATTCTAGTGTAAAATCAATTTGGTAACTGAGCACCGAATAATTGCTTTTGTTTTTATTATTTTGTTTTAATGAAACCGACATTTTCTCAGAAATTCGACACGTTTTTGAAGGGCATTGATGCTTGAATATTTCTAGATTGAGAAGAGATAATTAAGATCGTTAGTGTTTTTCTCAGCGCCAGTTCGTGTATAGATACATGAATATTTTTTTAATTAAAATTAAATCTAGCTCTATTAGATAAAGGTGCCAAATTTCAACAGGTCTTTTTTTAACATATTTAACAACAGAAGGCTTAAATTGATAAATTAACCAAGTTCCCTAAATATTAAGATGTAAATAAATTTATCCTGCTCTATTAAAGAAATGAACAGAACCCCATTGCCATCATGGGAATTTCCTTGATTTCAATTTGTGCCAACATCTCTTAAAAACTCGAATGTCTGATAGGCAGTTTGGCTGTAGAGATGGTCCACCTACACAGGATGTAGTAGTCCAGTTGACAACTAAAGTTAGTAAATTTATGGACGCAAAACGACCGGCATGTTGCGCCTTTGTTAACTTAGCTAAGGCCTTTGATACTACAGATCACATACTTTTAATCCAGATATTGCAAGGAATGGGCTTTAAAGGTAGCTCTGACGTACTTTGGAGTTTTTTTTTAAATCACAGCAAACAATATATGAAAATTAATAATATTTGTGACATATAGTGACATGTTAAATGTAGAATGTGGAGTACCTTAGGATATCATATTGAGTAGGGTCTTTTCAATCTATATCTGAACGATTTTATTTTACTGGATGTTTCCCGTGACATTGTTAGTTTTACTGGTGACACTGCAATAATATATAGTGATACGAATTGGGAGTCTTTAAAAAATAAAACTGAAAATGACTTCAAAAAAAATACAGTTGCTTCCAGTGAGCGTTGAAAAAACTCATTTCATTTCTTTTATTCCATATATTAGATATCTTCCGATTTTTAATTCCCTTAATATAAAAAATTTCAATAGAGCGTGTCACAAAACAAATTATTTATGAATCATAATTGATTGCAACTTTAAGAAGGATGAGCAAATAAATAATATGGTCAGAAAAGTAAGGTTTATTTCACATTAAATTAAAAATTTGTCAAAAATTTTACATACAAATTAATTTCAAATTATTTATTACTCTCTAATATAGAGTCATTTAACTTGGCATTATAACTTGAGGTACGGCAAACAAAACTTTAATAATAGTTTTGAAATAATTCAAAATTAATTTTAAAAATAATTTTTAAAAGCCATATGCTTATTCTTCCAAGGCTCCTTACCCTGAAATTAACATACTTTAAATTAGACAACTTTACTTTTTCACATTTATCTCTAAACAATTTTTCACACATTAGAATTACTAAATTTTGAATTTGAATTTGAATATATCCATGTGACTGGCTTAATTTTACCTTTATTACTTTCCAATTGCGGAAATTACTATGGATTGCAAAATTATGAGTCTTATGAATCATCTCAAAACATTCTTGAATAATATATAAAAGAATGTACAAAAATTCGAGACATACACAACTTATACGTAATTTCTGAGAAGCCTTGAACTCAAACGAAACACTTTTGTAACCGATTTCTGAAAGAATGAGACTCTATTCGTCGACTATGTATTTTTTTATCTATGTACACCGAATACTCCGGAACGGCGACATCGATTTGAATGAATTTTTTTACATTATGTTCAGGAAGTTGTTGCAGTAGCCCGATATTTTTTTGAACGAAATTGGTGCAGTAAAATTCAAGATGGCGCTGACAATATAGCGGCCTAAAAAATTAATTTTGTTTTTCTCCAAAATTAGTATAGGGGAATTTTCAAGGTCCTATACAACGAATCTGAAAATATTTTTAAAAAATTCAATATGGCAGTCAAAAAAATCTCCACGGTAGCCCTATCACCAAACTTATGTATAGGGACAACATAACTAGCCTTCTAGAAATTTGGAATCTAACCGTACTACAAAGATGCATTAAAGAGTAATGTAGCAGTCTTGCAAGTATAAAAGAAAAATTTTGAAGCAAAACAGATATTTTCTTAACTATGATTTCAATTAAAGATTTTAGTAATTAAATCCAACTCTATGGGTTGAAGTAGTCAAAGTGTCGATAACTAAATTATAATAACGATAAATTAAAATAATGATTTTAAACGCCTATTTAAATGTCTATTTATCTGCACAATAATACGATATTGACATTTAGAATTTCCGAAAAGCCCCACAGACAATAGCTTTACCAGACGTTATGCGTGATATTCGTTTTATTACCCTTTTGTCTCTACCCTCGAAAAATAAATATCAAAACGAATAAGTGCACGGAAAGTCGTACACGAATAAGGATGATAAGTTTAAAGTCAATATTTTTGTAGCAAACAGCATCTGGTGTGGGTAGAGAAGAATTTTAAATGGATATTGATTTCAAGATATGTCTTGTACAATAATTATTATTTATTTATTTTAAGGTAAGCCACTTTAACTGTTATTAATAAAAATTACATTGAGTTTACATTGAATTTATATTTAAAATATTCTATATGGGTGATTCTCTTGAAAAACTGATGCTTAGAAAATAATACGCAGAAATAATAAAACAATAACAAATTTATTTTTAAACCAAAGATTTACATATTACATCCGATTAACGTAGCCATTACAGCTCATTAACTTAGCCAAACTGCATTCGGGAACCCTCCTCTACTCAGATATCATTGGGATGGACCTTTGTGAGGAATATAATCCTCTGCATTTGCCTTAAACTTCTGAACAGTTTAAGTGGTCTTAAGTAGGCATCTTTCAACTAATTTTAATATTATCAGAATATTGTTTTTCTCTTTCGGGCCATTAAAGAAAAAAGATACTTTATTCTCTGCAGATTCTACTTAAGTTCTGTTTCCAAACAAACACTAAAATTTACAAAAAATAACTGTGTGTTCTGCAGAATTTTGTTCATGAGTGTATAGTAAAAATAGCGGCATTTTTTAACAATTAAGATATAATTTGACAAATGTAAGTTCTGGTAACCGTTAACAATCTGCTTTTAAAACCTACTCTTCACTAAAATGCACTTGAGGGGTAAAAAAGATCAAGTTTTTTTATAATTGTTATTATATCTTAAAACTAATAAATATTGAAGGCGCGCAAACTACCATATCTTCTTCTTATGGTGCAGTCTCCATGAATGAAAGTTGGCGACAATTTGGGCCAATTATGCTCGGTCTTGGACTGCTCAGAATAAGGCGTGGGCGTATAAACCAGTCCATTCTCTGATGTTCTTGAGCCACGGTGCTTCTAACGACCTCTTCCCCGGAAGATGTGTCTAAAATAGGTTGTCTCCCGGTATTTGACGATCTGCAGCATTTCTCTCAGTGTCCATGTCACCACGTCATACGTCAGTATAGAATGGACATAACACTTAACAAAACAATAGCACAACTCTAGATTGAGGCTCTGATTGTCTAATAGATTTTTCAAGTCGAGAAATACTGTTCTAGCCTGTTCTGTTCGGCTACGTATCTCCACGTCTGGTTCCAGATCAGCTGTTATCCAGCTCTCAATATATTTAAATCTATCGACCTGTTGTATTAGTTTACCCTTCACTGTTATATTGGTCTGCAACAGTGTTCCGCTTATAGCCATCACCTTGGTTTTAGTAATGTTAATTTTTAGCCCTAGTTGATCTCCTTCTGTCGTGATTTTATTCATTAAGCGTTGTAGGACTTCGGGACTGTCAGCAATTATTGTGATATCATCAGCATATCGCAAATTATTCACAAGCTGACTATTAATTCTTATGCCATCGCTTGTGTCTTGCAGCGCTTGTTCGAAATATTTTTGGAGTACAGAATAAAAGAAGGGGAGAGAGCACACATCCTTTTAGTATTCCGCGTTCAATAGGGAAACTATCATCATCGTTTGCAATTCTTACAGATGTAGTTTAATGTTCGTAAAGCTCGGTAATGCAGCACATATCGTTTTTATCTATTCCCATGTCCTGAAGAAACTTTATTAATTCTATATGATTTATACAATCAAATGCCTTATTATAATCGATGAAGCAAATGTATACGCCTTTTCTTTGATGTCTGCATTTTTGTAGTAGTATAGTGAGGCTGGAAAGTGCTTCTCTAGTATCAAACCCCTCCCGAAATCCAAACTGACAGCAGCTTATCTCTCTCGCACACTTTCTGTATATTCTTTTGTGAATGATTTTCAGAAAGAGTTTGAGGACTCATTAAACGTATCATCCCGAATTGATCGCACTTAGTTGCATTCTGTTTTTTCGGTATCGGTATAAACGTTGAGTGAAGCCGATCAAATCATTTCCGCTGCTGACAATTGCATCTCGAAATTAATTCCATTAAGTTTCCATGTTGCTATGTCTGTAACACCTCCCTTTTTGACTTTTGCGTTAAAGTCTCCCACTATAATTAAGACTTCATTTTTCTTTACCGTTTTCATCAGTTTTTTAATTTCCTGATAAAGTTGTGTTACTTCGGTTTCTTGTTTGTCTGCTGTCGGAGCGCGAACTTGTATAATGTTTATATTAACTGGCTGGCTCTTCAACTGCAGAAGAGTTGTTCTATCAGAGTATTGTACAAAGTCTATTACTGATTCGTTGGCGTGTTTTCCTAGGATGAATTTAACCCCATTATAATGGTTCGGGAGGCAATTGCCAGAATAGTAGACAGTTGTTCCCTCTGACATACATTTTGCACTATTAGGCCATCTTACTTCACTGATACCAAGAATAACCAGATGCAATCTTTCCATCTCGCGGATGACATACTAGCATCTTCTTCAAGGGCCATATCAGGTCCCCCTAACGTTGGCAATTATATTGGCAAGTCTTTCACGGTCCTGCGCCAGCTGGAACAGTTCCCCTGCGCTACATATACCTGTCTATTTACGAATATTCCTCAACCAGGAACCTGTCTCCTTCCTACCCCTCTACGTCCCTCTACCTTACCCATCATGATTAGCTGAAGAATTCTATATCGCTCCCCTCTGAATATATGTCCAAGATATGAGATTTTTCTACACTTCACAGTGTTTAATAGTAGACGAATTGTGTCGGCCCTATTGAGTACCATTTCGTTGGTCTACCTAGCTGTCCAAGGTATTCTCAGCATTTGCCGGTGTAACCACATTTCGAGAGCCTCCAACCGATTAATCGCGGTAGCCTTAATTGTCCAGATCTCTGTCCCATATAGTAACACTGGCCAGACGTATGATCTTATCATTCTGTGTCGTAGTTCTAGGTTGAGGTTATCATTGCAGAAAAGTGATTTCATTTTTTGAAAAGTTGCTCTAGTAGTCTCTATTCTACACCTTATCTCTTTATCTGGGTTTAGATTTTCGGTGATATAACATCCAAGATATTTAAAATGAGTCACCCTATCTATACTTTTTCCTTCTATTTATATTGATGCGTGGAGATGAGGTTGTCTACTAAAGACCATAAATTTTGTGTTTTTGATATTTATGTTGAGCCCCATTTCTTGGCCCTCAGTGTTAACACAGTTTAATAGATGTTGCAGGTCTTGTAGTTTGTCGCTTAGAATAACAGTGTCGTCAGCATATCGTATTGTATTTATATATTCTCCATTGATTTGTACTCTCATTCGTTGTCCTTGAGTAGCCCCGTTTAAAGATTTTATCTGAATATATATTAAAAAACCGTGGAGATAGTATGTAGCTCTGTCTGACGCCTCGCAGAATTTTACTTTCTTCTGTGAGTTTTCCATTCAGCCTTACTGTTGCTTTCTGCCGCCAATATAGATTTTTAATAATTCTTACGTCTCTGTTGTCTACCCTTACATACTAACATATAGACGCCTAATTATAAATGAGAACGTTTTTGTAGGTTTTCGAAATTCCTATTGCAGAAGGTTGATTTTTAATATAAATTATATAGAATATATCATGTATGGCTAGAATTGGGTACACCTTTTTAGTAATTAATAAATAAATATGTCTTTTAAGGAATTTTACCACAGGGAATGTATAAATAGATTTAATTTTTTTCTATATTTAAAAAAAAAATGGCCAAACTTAAAAGCATAGGCATAACGAGATAAAATGAGTAAATAAATAAATGGTTATCAAGTCCGATTTAATGCCGTAAAGCCTTGAGCAACAGTTAGTTAATTTATATTTTATAAAAAACAATATTCCTATTACGCCTAAGGCCTGTTGCCTTTCATTTGTAAAAGAAGTAAGCGAACTTTTATTTTTTTGGGTGTTTTTTATTCACACAATAAATGTTGATTTTAAAAAATCCATTGTAAATTATATTTTCCTTGTTAGGCAATATATTACTACGAAATTATTATATCCAAATATGTTAATGTCTCAAAATTTAAAAAAGGTTATAATAACAAAATTCTTTTGTAATCAATTTAAGTAAAGTTTCTTACATTCTCAATATGGTGAGTATACTTAGCCTTAAAAAAACAAAATTTTACATTTTTTATTTTAGTTTCGAGTGTTTAACAATGATGTAATTTTGGGCTGGATAAATAAAATAGCTGAATTACTAAACACTCCTTAAAATTTTTGTTTAGATTTTACCATAATGTAGAAGTAAAAAAAGCAGAATTTAAAAGTCAAATTATCGGTATATTAAATTTTCCTGTAATTGTTATCACTTTACTTTTATTTCCTGACTTTTAATTATTACTCACATTCCATCGTAAATTCGATAAAATTCGTTAGTATCATGTACTAAATAGTTTAATATTTTGAAAAATTTCCTAAATAAAGGATGTTTTTTTATAGAGGTATAGAACTTTTAAATGGAATAAAACAAAGATGATTTTTTTAAATTGACATGAAATTTACTTTATTCGAAAGATAACCTTCTGGCATTATAACTTAAATATGACTTCTGGCATATGACCGCCACGGCTGGCTCGGACGTAGTCTAATCTGGAGGTCCAATTTTCGATGACTTTTTTCAACATTTGTGCCGTATATCGGCAATAACGCGGCGAATGTTGTCCTCCAAGTGATCAATCGTTTCGGGCATATCGGCATAGACTAGCGACTTCACATATCCCCACAGAAAATAGTCTAGCGGCGTTAAGTCGCACGATCTTGGAGGCCAATTCACGGGTCCGAAACGTGAAACTATGCGGTTACCAAACGTTTCCTTCAATAAATCAATTGTGGCACGAGCTGTGTGAAATATTGCGCCGTCTTCTTGAAACCACAGCTCCTGCACATCATGGTTGTTCAATTGATGAACGAAAAAGTCAGTTATCATGGCTCTATAGCGGTCACCATTGACTGTAACGTTCTGACCACCATCGTTTTTAAAGAAGTATGGACCAATGATTCCACCAGCCCATAAAGCACACCAAACAGTCAGTTTTTCTGGATGTAACGGTGTCTCAACATACACTTGAGGAGTATCATCACTCCAAATACGGCAGTTTTGTTTATTGACGTATCCATTCAAACAAAAGTGAGCTTCATCGCTAAACAAAATTCGCTTATGAAAATCGGGATCAACGGCAATCTTGTTTTGGGCCCATTTACCGAATCTACGCCTTGCTAGGTGATCGTGTGGCTTCAATTCTTGCACGAGTTGGATTTTGTAAGCACGCAAACCAAGATCTTTCCGCAAAATCTTCCTGTGCATGATGGCAGATAGACTGATTCGGGTCTTCCTCTACGCTACGCTCTACAGTAACAATGATTTCTTCTGTACGCACTGTACGACGTCTCTGTGGATGCGTATTATCATTTAGAGTAAACGTGGTGCGAAAACGTTCCATAGTTAATCGAATTAATTGCTCTGATGGACGATTATGTTGTTGGAATGCCAAACCAAACTAAACATAAATCACTTGACAGCTGACAAAATGGCCGCCAGTTAAAAAAGTGTTGCCAACTTAAAGTTCTATACCTCTATAAAAAACACCCTTTATATCTAGATGTGTCAGTTGATGTTCAAGTTTCGGTTTGAGAGCACCACAAGCAAATATTTTCTACTAATAAGTGGCCTCACTTTAAACTAAATAGAAACAGGTTTCGTTTCAATCCACAGAAACATAAAAATTGTATTGTTTCTTTCATTGCCTACCATGCAAAAATGAGGATTATAGCAAAACACACCAAATCATTGTACTATGAGATCCTAATAACCTGTAAAGATATTCTTATATTTCAAATATTCTTCATTCAATCTACAAAAATATTTCCAGTATTTAGAATTGATACATCTGCAACGATAAAACCAAACGTGAGTGTGCGCTAAAAAGTGAAAAATAACTATAAATTTTTAGATGAAATTGAAATTTTTGAAGTCGGCGCCAAACTAATACCTGACAAAATATGGTTCGCATAAACAGATTTAAAATACTTTATTTCTAATTGCTTTCTTACCATAAATTGCCTGTCATAGTAAATCCGCTATTTTAAATATCAAATTAATTGTGGATTGGTAATGTAGGCGCCAAAACCTTCCAATATCGATATTTAAAGAATTTTAGACATAGATTTCTTAGCCCGATATATTTTATACTGCTCAGTGAGTCTGTATATGCCCCATGCAATATCAGTTTTAGCCAAAATCGGAAAATGAAAAATTTTCAGTCCCTCATATTGTATCTTATCAATCTAATAGTTCATATTCCTAGTACACAACCCCGAAAACCCCTTAAAACCAAAGCTGCAAAAATGCGAATAAGGTAAAATTTTCAACCCACCATATTGGATCTGTCATATTAATTTTCAAAAAAATAATTTTAACGTCTTAACCTAATCTAAATCTAAACCCTTCAAATCCCCCTAGTACCAATTTTGGATAAAATCCGGAAATTTGAAATTTCTAGACCATCATATTGCATCTGACATCAAAAACGATTCATTTCCACCTTTGAACGCTATATTGAATTCGCCATATTAAATTCTCAAAAAATACTTTTAAATTCTTAATTTACACCCTCAAGAATCCCCTATATCAATTTTGGAGAAAATCGAAAAATGTAATGTAGATTGTTTAAAAAAAAATTAAGTTCGTAATAAACACTAACAAAAATCCCCCGATACTGATTTTAGACAAAATCGGGAGATGTAGAATTTTTAATCTGCCATCTTAATGTGCTATCCCAAAAACTCCCCATATTAATTTTGGAGAAAATCGGACAAAATTAATTTTTTCGTCCGCAATATTGGATCCTCTAGACTGAATTTTTAAAAAATAATTTTAGATTCGTTATGTGCGACCCCAAAAACTCCCTGTATCAATTTTGGAAAAGTGTATCAGCTAAGTCTGCAAGGCATGTTGCTATAATAGCGGTATTATTTTTTGTAACTGTGAAACTTCATTTATTGTTATGTTATTGCTTTGTCAAAATGAAGATTTATCCAAAGTAAGAGCGTATTGATATGATTTTTATCCTTGGAGAATGTCATCAAAATTGTTTATTGGCTTCTCGAGTCTATGCTCAAAGTTTTCCTGAAAGAAACCATCCTACATCAGGCGTTTTTGTGAGACTATTAAACTCGTTTCGGAAAAGTCGAAGTATTAGTTATAATAAAGCTGTTATAAGAAAACCTGTCACTAAGGATGAAGAAAATGTTTTTACCATACTCGGTTGAGTGATTGAAAATCTCAATATTTGATAGAATCATATACCCGAAAATACTAATATTAGCCAAGCAAGTGGTTCAAGAATTCTTAACAAATACAGATTTCATCCTTATAAAATCCAAGTTTATCAAGAGCTTCACGGAAATTATTTTGACAACCGAACTGAATTGTGCCTGTAGGTGTTACATAAAGTGGCAGAAAACGGCACTACTCCTGTAAATGTATAGATTTCGTTTCGACTGGAGATATTTTTCGGTTTGACATCGACGTTGGCAGATTTTTAATATCTTGCTGATATATCTCGCAATTTATTCTTTCCTGCGAATGTGACTCTTGGTTCGATGCAGTTCCACTGACGAGACCATGAGGTGATTGAGACGCGTATGGAGGGAGGACCAGAGTTGTACTTGCAGAAAGTAAACTATTTCCATATATTTTGTCCTTTTTCTCTGCCTGAAAGGAGAATAACTTATGAGCAACTATCTTTTTCTCTGTAAAATACATTATAGAGATAAATTTGGTTATATTTAGTTACAGTTACTCGTATAAATTCAGTTAATTTGCAAATGGACTTAGTTCGTGAATAAATAAATAAATAAATAAATAAATTATATAAGAAATAGGTTTCGATATCTCCATAATCTGAATCATTTTTTGCTAAATTGACAACAAGAAAAACCTTCCATATGTGATTTTTGGAGTGATTCAACAGATATTCTTTTTAAAAACTCCTAAATCGAGCAAAAAACTTACAGATACTAAAAATAATATATTAAAAGCAATTACAAATTCTGAAAAAGAAAACTATTAGCTTTTTTTAATATTGAAAGATGCATCACGCATACCACAATCAAGTGGAACGACGTATATTAAATTCCCATTGTGATGATTTGCAAAAAGCTATGTTCTTACAATGGCGTAGTCAAGAAATGAGGGTCGTTGTTTGAGAAACTTTCATAAGTCATATTTTGAGATTAACGCAAGAAATATCTAGAATAAAATCATTCATATTAAAATACGTTTTTCATAAAATTAATTATTTTTCTCTTAAGAAAATTTAAAAATATAAATAAAATTCCTGACACCAGAAACAACGTAGAGATTTTTTTGAAATTCAAAAACTATTCGCCATAGCTTCTGGGAGAGTCAGTATTACAGTATGGTAAACGAGAGCGGGTTGTCGGTGAGGGATGGGGAGAGGTGCTAGCGACATTAATGTTTGAAATGCTGCCAAAAGAATTCTAAGCTCTTGGGGACGACGACGATCATTGTTGACGGGGGGAGGGGAGTGCTAGCGACATTCATGTTCCTAATGCAACAGATAGGGGCAAATCTTATTTCTGAATTTCAAGCTCTTGGGGGGAATGGCGATAGTACCCACCGTCCCCCTTGAATCCGTGAATGCTTAGAGGGGGGTTCTATGTCATATAATACAAGTGTCTGATCATAATGTAACTGATTTCCATAACAATTTTTAAATATGTTCTAATCCTTAAATGCATACTTATTGATCTTTTGAACCATTCAGTTTTTTCTTGAAATTTGGAAAGATACTTTAGAAAATCAATGAAGAAAGACTTTTCGACAAATTATTTAGAAAGTCCGATAAATTAATTAAAAAGCCCGAAAGTCAGCAGTTTTTGAAATATGGGAAGTAAAATTTACCCGAGTTACCTCTACTCTATGCGACTAGGTTTATCCTTGCTTCAGATAAGAAAGGATTGATCGATCCTTAAAGATGTCTTCACTTCTTCATTACAAAAGCTCATTATGTGTACATGTTTTCTTAAGATGCAATGTCCAGTTCGTACTGTTGTCACCTGCCTAATTTATTTTCATCTTATAAGTAGAACTAGAAGGCTTGTTTGCCAGATGGTTTGTTCAGCAATAGTTTGAAGTATCTTAAGCCTCTTTTTAACGACATGGTACTGGATCATTGTTAGAAATCATATAATTAATAAAATTTTCGGAGACAAACGAAAATTACAAAAAATGTTACAAAAACTGAGTGATAAATTGAAAGAGATAAATTTGAAAGTGAATGTTACCAAAATTTAACTAACGACATAGGACAGAGCTAAGAAATAATATTAGAAAATTCACAAATAAACGAAGTTGACAGTTATATAATTCACCTGGGCCAAAAATTTCAATTACTGAAAAACAACTCGATAGCAAATCTGGAAAGATGAAAGTCCATAACTTGATGGGCGTTTGGAAGGCTCCAAGTAATATTAACATTCTTATAGCACAAGTTCTTGACCAACGTGTTCCCCCAATCCTTACTTACATATGCAACATAAACATGAGTATTAAATAAAAGTACAAACCATAGGTTTAAAGTTGCATAAGTTGCCATGAAGAGTAAAATTCTATATATTAAACGAAATGATCTTATTCCAAAAACAGAAATAAAACGAAAATTCAGAGCACAGATGTAATAGATGCAGTATTTATATTAAAATGGAGAGAACGTATTGGAAGGACGAAGGACAATCGGTGAATATAAAAAATTGTAATATGGAAATCACCAGTAAATAAGAAAAGCAGGGAAAACCACGATCTTGGTGATCAAATGATATAAAAAGATTAACTGACCGTGACTGGATGAGAAAAACACACGATAGGGAATAATAGCATCAGTTAATGGAGACTTTTTTCCGACAAAGGATACAATAAGGTAAGAAAAAGAACAAGAATTCTTCCAAAAATAATGATTTAAAAAATAAGATTCATTCATAACGACTTTCTGTTAATTAGAAAATATTTGGACCATTTCCACTTTTTAAATAAGATTAAGCGATTACTGAAGCCAATCATTCCAACAAAACAGTTTGATAATTGGCAATATTGGCATATTTTGGTTTCATACAATCAATATATATTTTTTAATATTAGTGTTACAGTTTTGTTATTTCATGAACAAAACTATAAATAATTTTACTAAAATACCAACAATCAAGCCAATACTCACCATAAATTCGTTATTTTCATCAAGTAGTCTCTTTAATACATATAAAATAAAATCTAAAAGTGTTTATCACTGTCATATCAAAAACCGATTTTGTAAAAAGAAAAAAAAAGATCAAGTGTGCCTAAAAATGTATCAAACACTCCACTTTTGCCACTTTCATCAAGGGTGTAGTTAGTTAATCTTTTGTTTTTTTCTTGGCGCTCTTGAGATTTTAAAAAAGCGTCAGTAGAGAGATTCTGGGCCAAGCCTTGGTTGTGAAAACTGGCAAAAACCCAGAAAGCAGAGTTTTTTTTGCTGATTTCCGAAAAATACAATACTAATTTTATTCCTGTGTGTAGCAAAAACTATAGTTTAGAGTGTTAAGGTCTCATTTGCCAGGTATCGAGGAAAATTAAAGTTATTATTGTATTCGTGTGCGTTAAGTAAATCCTAGTGAAGGTGATCTCACCTAAAAAGCTAACACACCATCGTTGACTACTTGGTGCATCTTTAAAGACAATCAGGTATATGCCACAAACAGTTTTTAATATACTGAATAGTCTTCCTGCCTAAAATTAGATTTGCATGCCAGAGCCGGCATATTACACACCACTGCTCCATAGAGGCCATCAGCTATCCAGCTTGCCGAAAGTGTTTGGATTCAATGACAAAACTGCCTTTCAGGTATTAGAACTTCGAAATAAACAGTGAAATTACCGGTTTTAATGTATACTTTCCTTTTTCCCCTGTGATTGGGAACTAATAAGACTTTATGCGAGCAATTACAGGACACTTTATTTTTGATTTCATTTAAAATACCTTGTAAACCGAAGGTATACGTATACACTAGGTAATTTAAAACATCACTTCATATATTAATAGTCCAACACTTTTAATTAGGCTTAAGTAAACATAATTTTAGACTTAATCGGCCTACTAAATAATTTATTAGTGCAAAATACAACTTTACATAAAAAGTAAGGTTATTCAGTTCAGATGATAGTGAAAATTAAGGCCTGACCTACATCTAAACCGACTTGGCGTATGGCGCAGATGACGTCATACTTGCAGTAGTGTTGTTCATTGTTTCTTTGTTTTTTTTTTTGTTCTAATCCAGGTAGCAAATAGTCGCATATTTATTTAGATTAAATTAAAATTCACATAGTTTGTAAAACAGAATCCTTTTTTTTATTGTTAAATATAGATATTAATTGTTTTTGGAATCGGTGTGTTTTATTTTGGGATCTAGTTCTTTCCTATTTTCGATAACATCATCGCTTCTTCTTACCGACGGGCCTAAAACAGGTGGCGCTTTGAATTTATATAACCCCCCTAATCTCCAGCGTGCTAGCCTAAGCACTGCCCTAAAAGAAGGAGCGATCAACACTAAAAAAAATAACCATCTGTGCAGAAGCATTAAATATTTAATTTTCATTTATTCGTTTTCATTTTAATTCTTTTTCTCTCCCGTGACGTAGCATTAGTTTAAATGTAATTACTTTATAACATTGTGATACATCGTCAAAGTGATCATTCTAAAAGGTACAAACCCAGAGATTTAAAATTCTGTTCCTAATTTAACCATATCTCTAACTTCATTAATAACTAAGATCTCAATAAAGCATCAATTTTGGGGGGCACAGTATATAACTGATTTTAGAAAACTATAATTTTGTTTTTATTTATTTTTAAACTTTTTACTTATCCGGTGTGTACAGGGTGAGTCAACGATTGGATGAAGTAGGTTTGTACCTTTTCGGTGAAATTTACAAAGAAACTATATTTATTGTTTGATACAGTTTATTTTTACGCAGATTTTAAAAATATTTAGGACTCTACAAGGTGAGCCAAAAAACTAGGACAGCATAAAGTTGTATTTTTTTAAATGGAATACCCTATATACGAATCATATTTTCGATTTAGCTTATAATTTTAAATCTTTTTTATTAGGGGTTTACTATAACAAAACTTTATAGTTTCTGAGATAATTAAGTTTAAAGAAAAAAAGTCACATTTTCAAGCATCAATTCAATCCTAAATAATGTTTTCAATTTTGTGACAAATATATTCAGATTTGGAATTTAGCAAGACCAGGGACAAGTTAACATAATTTTAACCTAATATTTGCAATAAAAGCTACAGGGTGTTGAACACATCGGCTCAAATTTGAACAAGTTTAAATGAATAAATATCTTTTTTTTTAAATGGTACACCCTGTATATTTTCATGTTATTTAATAGAGTAATAAAAACCCTAAAAGTTTTGTTCAATATATCCTATACCTATTTATAATAGCTTTTGAGATATTTCAGTTTTTCTTATTTTCCATACTTTTTTACAGAAATAGTCTTCATTATCATAGTAGCCATGTAAAAGAATAAAAAGAAACTACAGAAACAAACAGAATGTGGTTAAATATGATGAAATACATTATTCGTTATATTACAACGGCAATAGTTTAATTAAATATAATGTGAAAAAATTAACACAACAATAACGACAAGGCAAATACATATTTACTTTTATACTAAATTGAAACAAAAAAAATTACCTATTAAATACTGAGATTAATTATTTCTTTTTAATAAGTGTTCGAATAAACGACCCTCTTGTGCAATGCACAAATTTAGTCTTTTTTGCAGATTTTTTCGGACCCTGGACAAAATTAGTGGCGTTATTGTTCTACAGGTATCCCTAATCCTGTTTCGCATATCTTCCACTGTTGTTGGTGGATTAACATACACCTTATTTTTAATATAACCCCATAGGAAGAAATCTAATGGGGTGATGTCGCAAGACCTCAATGAAACCCCCACTTCCAATCCATTTTTGCGGATATCGTTGGTTCAAAAACGCACGAACTTCACGATGGTAATGTGGAGGCGCACCATCGTGCTGGAACCACATACTGTCGAGCTCATCCCTATCGAGACCTTGAAGCAGTTGGGCTAGTTCTTCTTGTAGAAAGTTCAGGTAACTATGGCCATTTAGTGGTTCATTAAAAAAGTGGGGTCCAATAATTCGATTATGATGAATACCACACCAAACATTTAATGACCAGTGGTTTTGATGTTGCACCTCTCTAATCCAAAATGGGTTTTCTATGGCATAATAATGCATGTTGCGTCTATTTACGGCACCGTTACTTCTAAAAGTAGCTTCATCACTAAACATTACCTTGCATAATAAATTTGGATTTAATTGAATCTCCGCATTTATTGTACGACAAAAGTTTATACGACTTTCAAAATCCTGTCCATGCAATTCTTGGTGTAATTCCATGTGATATGGATGATACTTATATTTCTTGGTAGTACGATTAGCGGTGGATTGTGATGTTTCACATAATGCTGCTAACTGACGGCTACCAATATAAGGATTTTCCTGAACATTTAACAATACTTGTAGTTCTTTTTCTTCATTAGTTACTGGTTTGTTGACCACTTTACGTTTTGGATAATCAACAGTACCAGAAGAATCAAATCTTTGCATTAAATTTTGAAAAGTATGGATATTAGGCTGGCGTCGATCAGGATACTTCATTTTGTAAATTCTTTGAGCAAGAAGGCAATTTTTTTGAGCCTCTCCTATTGTATAAATCATATCTATTAACTCATTCTTTGGAAAATTCATTTTACAATATAAGATGAATGCAAAAAAAACCAAACTACACTGCATAAAAACCAAAAGAAGCGATTGCGGTTATAAATTTGACACACAGAAAAATGTTCTTTTAAATTGTTTTTGCCATGGCTACTATGATAATGAAGACTATTTCTGTAAAAAAGTATGGAAAATAAGAAAAACTGAAATATCTCAAAAACTATTATAAATAGGTATAGGATATATTGAACAAAACTTTTAGGGTTTTTATTACTCTATTAAATAACATGAAAATATACAGGGTGTACCATTTAAAAAAAAAGATATTTATTCATTTAAACTTGTTCAAATTTGAGCCGATGTGTTCAACACCCTGTAGCTTTTATTGCAAATATTAGGTAAAAATTATGTTAACTTGTCCTTGGCCTTGCTAAATTCCAAATTTGAATATATTTGTCACAAAATTGAAAACGTTATTTAGAATTAAATTGATGCTTGAAAATGTGACTTTTTTTCTTTAAACTTAATTATCTCAGAAACTATAAAGTTTTGTTATAGTAAACCCTTAATAAAAAAGATTTAAAATTATAAGCTAAATCGAAAATATGATTCGTATATAGGGTGTTCTATTTAAAAAAATACAACTTTATGCTGTCCTAGGTTTTTGGCTCACCCTGTAGAGTCCTAAATATTTTTAAAATCTGCGTAAAAATAAACTGTATCAAACAATAAATATAGTTTCTTTGTAAATTTCACCGAAAAGGCACAAACTTACTTTATCCAATCGTTGACTGACCCTGTACACAGGGGCGGATCCAGCCTCTCTCTTTGGGGGGGGGCGGTGATATCACAAAAGTACGAAAGCTAAAGCAGGTTGTCGACGGGGGGGGGGGAGACAACAACAACATTCCCATTTCTAATGTAAAAGGCAGGGTGGGTTAGGTCTATTTTTCTGAATTTCAAGCTCTTAAAGAGTAGGGGGTGGGGGCGATCACAAGAAAAAACATGTTGCTGACCGGGGGGAGGATGCGAGCAGCATACACATTCCTACTATAAGAGGCAGAATCGGGTCTATTTTCCTGAATTCAAAGCACTTGGTGGGGGGCTATCGCCAGAAAAACAAGGTTGTCAACGGGGGGGGGGGGATTGTCAGCAGCAGACATATTTCTAATAAGAAAATTCAGAATCGGTTCTATTTTCCTGAACTCAAAGCTCTTGGGAAGGGGAGAGGCTATCGCAAGCATACACATTCCTATACTCTATTCAAGAATTAGAGAGAGTAATAAAACTGTTACCGAAACCTCAAACGTACCTGCTTCAGTGCGCAGGTAACTGAAGACTGTCGTAAATCTAATTATATTTAAATTATAAGCTTTTATAAATTTACTGCAGCAATAAAATTTCTGATAGTTCAATTTAATTTCTGTCAGTGAGCAAAGTACACCTTACAGTGTGTCCTTAGTAATTTATCTTTTTTGTGGTTTTTTTCATATATTATTTGAGATTAGTGAGATACCCAAAAGATATGGCTTCCACATCTATATTTATTCCAAAATCGTTAAACTAGGGCATTTTTTCCTCATCGAAAAACTTATTACGATGAACGTTTATGATGCCTTAATATATCAATATCTCGATAATAATGTTAAAAGCTCTATTGAGATGTATTCCAACATAACAGGTGTTGGAAAATCTACTATGTACCGAATACTGAAGGAGAAAAAAATGACTGGAATTGTTAGTACTCCCAAGCTACATTCGATCATACAAGCTGTAATCAAAGGAGTTGTACATACATTTTATTTTGAGAAGCAGATCCCAACCGTCAACATAATTCTAACTAAAATCAATAAAGATCGGGATTTACCTGAAACTAAAAGAACTGAGCTCTAGAAATTGCTCAGAGAACTTCATTTTTGCTGGGAAAAATCAGATAGGAAATCTGTTCTTATAGATCGTCGTAAAATGTCCGTTGGAGAAGGAAAATCTCTCTCAAGTAAAAAGTAGAGTTGCTAGAAATAACACAACTTACAAAATTAGTAATTTAACTGAACTTTTGAAAGATTTTCTTGAATAAAGTTAGTGCAGAAAATTGGGAAGAATCCAGATAATAAAAGAATAAAAAAATGGAGAAACTCGATCTCATGATCGGTGAGATAGAGGAACCAATTATAATTAATTTGAGCGAAGATAACTTCACTGACTTTGACTACGAATTAGATACGTAATGTTTACCAGCGTAAATAAAATTTATTATTTCAATTTTCATTTTTTATTTTTCATTTGAAGCCCTTTTTAGTGTTTAATTGTAATTCTGTAGATGGTTTAAGAAATAAATAAACTGAAAAGTCAAATATTCTAAAAATGTTTTTAATTAATAATAAAATGACCGATAGCCCCAAAAAAAATTTAATATTATATGGACGATTTTATTTTTTTATATATGTTTAACTTCTTGTATTTTTGACAATGGGTATTTTGTAAGTATTTAAATTATAACTCAGAATTTCTTGAGAGAAAAAGGCTACGTTTAGTCTGAAAAATAATAAAAATACTGTTGTGATTTGTGTTAAATAAGTGAAAATTATTTATATTTTCTAATGTATGTGAATTATTAAGAAATTATAAGAAAGAAAATAATATAAAAACTTTTTATTTTAAGTTTTTAACCGAAATAATATTCTATGCTATAAATACTTAGTGATAAAATAATCCTCTTTCCAACGCCTATGACAAGGATTAAACTTCACATCCAAATATCTATTGTTATCCTATCCATATAGTCCATTATTATAGACCGGTATTTTTGACTATAAAATTTCTAACCCATTCCTATCAAAAATATATGTGTCTAACAGATTTTGCCAAAGACATCGAAATAAAGAACACAGGTAGTTTGCGAAGAAAAAAAAGGGTAAAAAATGATTTATTACTCTCTCTAGTTCTTGAATAAACTATAGTATAAGAGGCAAAATCGGGTCTATTTTTCTGAACTCAAAGCTCTTGGGGGGGGGGGCGATCGCCCCCACCGCCCCCCCCTTGGATCCGCGCCTGCCTGTACATAGACATCGATTGACGTGAGTGTGATGTCCTATCAATGGAATCGATATCTTAAATAGGTAGTTATTTTTTATGAATTTCACTCTTAATTTGATACCACTCCAATGATGAGGCTATAAGGTAGTTACGCGTGTAGGAAGAAAACCAAAGTGAAATTCACAAATCTAATATCTATTCACAATCTACCTTTTTATAAAAGGTCTGAAGATTTAAAAGACAGATTTTATACATTTTACAAACATTTTTCTCCCTTCTGTGCCTACACCGCTGTGCTGTTGTTTCCACAGAAATAAAGTAACTTTAAATTAAGTACCCTCGATAATAAAATGAGTATAACATTATCGATGCTTACAAAATGATGACTCACATGAGAGGAATATGTTCGTAATTTTTCACTCGAGATTTCCATCCATCATGTTCGAACGTTATCGCGAGAAGCATCTCATGTAGATGCTCTGTATTTCCTCAGTCTTTAACTCGCTTGCTTTCTGCAAATAGAGATTTAATAGGCCGTTTGTTATAGATGGAACGTTAACTTGTTGGATGTTATTAGGGTTGTTATATTGTATCTAGTGTTAATAGATGTTTAGAAAACGATGATAATTTTGATAGTTTTAATACAAATTTAATGTCACATGAATCCATTATCTAAAATTATGAAAATCTCACTCCAAAGTAATCAGCGTTCCCGGCAACTTCTAGTTACGTTATTCGAAGCCTATTTGATAATAATATCCAGGCGATTTAACGAATAGATCACAGCAATGGATTATCTAATTACTAATAAATAAAAGGTACCGTAACAGTTGCATAGTGGCTAAAACATACCCAGGAGCTGACGTGCATTCAGATCATGCTCTTCTCTGCGGCAAATTTAAAATCAAGCTTAAAAAGGTAAAGAAAAGGATAGACAGGAAAAAATGGAATATAAGGAAACTCAGAGAGAATGAACAAACACGCCAAGTATTAACTGAAAAAATAACTGAAGAATGTCGAAAACTCAAAGAAATCCCACACAACGTGGAATCGACTCTTTCCAAAATGGCTGAAAAATTTCAAAGTATTGGTAATGAATTTCTGGTAGCACAAAGAGATAAAAAACAACCATGGATAACAGATGAAATATTAGAGTTGATGAATGCGAGGAGATTATTGGAAAGAGGTAAAATGGAGTACCGAAATATGCAAAGACTAATCCAACGTAAGATAAGGTGTGCAAAACAAGAATGGATAGAAAGACAGTGTGCAGAAATAGAAGAACTTGAGAAGAAACACGATACTTTTAACATGCATAAGAAAATAAAAGAGATCTGTATAAATTCAATGTAAGCGGAAAAATTCAGGATAACAAAGGTAACATCATTGTAGATCGCTTAGGGAAAATAAAAATTTGGAAAGAATACATAAACCAGTTGTTCGAAGACCCAAGCAGATCGGAAAATCCTCCCACTTACCGGGTACCAAATTTCTTGCCGATTACCGTTGATGAGGTTACTCGAACCATAGTGGGGTTAAAGAATGGGAAAGCACCAGGGCCAAATAATATCCGGAATGAATTCTTAAAACTATTAAATGAAGAAAATATCAGATGGCTTACAGAGATATTTAATGAAATATACTCCACTGGAATTATATCTGAAATATGGCTTAAAAGTACATTTATAACGCAACCTAAAAAATCAAGTGCAAAAAACTGTGAAGACTTTCGTACGATTAGCCTTATGAGTCACTCTCTTAAACTTTTCTTGAAATTAATTCATCAAAGAATATATAGGATTTGCGAAGAACAGATTAGTTGTACCCAGTTTGGGTTTAGAAATGCCCTAGGTACTAGGGAGGCACTTTTTAATATCAAAGTCTTGTTCCAAAGAGCGCGGGATGTTAATCACGATATTTTCGTGTGCTTTATTGATTATCAAAAAGCATTTGATAAGGTTCAGCATAATAAAATGATGGAAGTTCTTGAGTCAGCTGGATTAGAAAAACAAGACCTAAGAATTATAGCAAATCTTTATTGGAACCAGACCTCTTCAGTCAGAATAGAAAGTGAGGAATCCGAGGTAGTTATGATAAAGAGAGGAGTTCGACAGGGATGTGTACTTTCGCCATTGATATTCAACATATATTCAGAATACATATTTCGAGAAGCTCTGGAAAATACCTCCGACGGGGTGATTATCAATGGCGAGTGTATTAATAACATAAGATACGCGGACGATGCGGTAATTATCTCAAATGATTTAAGAGGACTCCAAGGATTGATGGATAGAGTGGTAGAAGTAAGTGACTGCAGATTAATACAAAAAAGACCAAATTGATGATTATTTCTAAAAATAAACGCATACACGGCCAACTACTGATACATAACAGACCCATCCAAAGAGTTAACAAATATATCTTGGGAACAAATATCAATGAAGAATGGGACCACTCGGTTGAGATAAGATGCCGTATTGAAAAGGCCCGCACTACATTCCTTAAAATGGCAAAAATATTCAAAAGTAGAGACCTATCCTTAAACACCAAAATGCGAACATTGAGATGCTACGTATTTTCGACCCTCCTGTACGGCGTTGAATCATGGACGCTATCTGAAGCATCATGCAAAAAATTAGAAGCTTTTGAATTTTGGCTATACTGTCGCATTCTGAGGATTTCGTGGGTAGATCATATTACCAACGAAGAGGTGCTTCATAGAATGAAAAAAGAAAAAGAAATCTTGTATCAAGTAAAGAAGCGTAAACTTAAGTATCTGGGCCACATCATGAGAAATCCTGAATGGTACCGGCTTTTGCAGCTTATACTACAAGGCAAAATACAAGGCAAAAGAAGTGTAGGAAGACGAAGAATCTCATGGCTGAGGAATCTCCGAGTATGGTTTAATACATCAACTGTGGGCTTATTTCGTGCAGCAGTGGATAAAGTCCGTATAGCCATTATGCTTATCAACATACATATATATATATATATATATATATATATATATATATATATATATATATATATATGTATATATACATATATATATATATATATATATATATATATATATATATATATATATATATATATATATATATGTATATAACCTAACAGAAAAACAGAATATTTTTTCTGCAAATTTAATTTTGTTTTTCAACGTAGTCTCCTTGTAAGTTTATACACTTCTCTAAGCGATGCTCCTATTTCTTTAAGCCGTCCAAATAGTAGTTATCGTCTTTCTCTGCAAAATAGTTGTTAAAAAAGGTAATGGCTTCTTCATTCGACGAGAATATTTGTCCTTCGAGCACAATTTTCAGCCTAAGAAACAAAAAAAGTCACTTGAGGCTAGATCTGGTGGGTAAGGAGGATGATCAAGCATTTCAAACCGGAATTTGCGACATGACAACCGCTAAAGTGTGAGGCGTGTATTTTTCTTCGAATGTGGCCACTTTCAAGGGTAGTATTCTCCTGTCTTTCCTTCTTCAAGATAATCTATAACCATAACTCCATGATGATCTCAGAAAACAATTGCTTTCCCGGGCAAAGGAAAAGCCTTCACCTTTTTTGGAGTCGCTTCTTCTTTCACAGACCAGTGTTTTTGTTTCTGGGGTGCAATGGTGTATCCAACTTTTATCTACAGTAATTAATCGATGTCAAATCTCTGCTTTATTGCGCCAACAAAAGTTTGCAAATATTCATTCGAACACCATCGTCACTTACTCTGGTATGGTTACGTTTAAATTCAACTGCCCAAAATTTCACCATGGTAAATGATGATGCAGAGTCCCGGTACACAGAGTCCAACTCATCTCTAATTTGCTTAGGAGTATTGTCTTTCAAAAACAAATATCGAATGACTAATCATTTTAATAAATTTGGCTTTTAAAGTACACATTAGTAAAAGTAAATTATTTGACGTAGTTATTCAAATATAAGTATTTAGTGTTGAGTTTCAACATAGCTCTCTATTTTTAACAATTATACATTTTTGTTACCCCTTTTATGAAGTGTTAATTTACAGGTATCCATTGCTAATTACTGTAAAAATGACGGTACGAGTAAAGCAGGCTAATTGTCTTTAATGAATGTAAAAATAAAGAGGTGTTAAAGCAAAGTATCTAGAATAGAGTCTGGATTCCTTTCTTTGTTAATTAGGAAACAAAAGTTTATTTTAAAAGAACGCAAGTTATGAGTATGCGGATAACCATCATATAACAGTAATAAATATTTCTTTGTAACAGAAATTACATTTGCACTTAAAAAATCAACAAAATATAGAAGAATATAGCAATCATAATTAAAAAAAAGGAAATAAAGTTGAAATCATTTAAAACGAAGAATATCAAAAGACTTTACCACAACTATTTGAATGAAAAATTGAATAAATGAGTTTCAACACCACTAAAGAATACTATGAACAAATTAAAAATTGTTTCCATGTAACGACAATGAAAGCAATCAATGATACATAAATCATACTGCTGGGATCAAGATATCGAAAAGACATAACCAATAAAAGAAAAAAGTACAAGAAATTTTTGACTGCACGAAAACATGATGACAGAATAATGTATAAAAAAAAACTTAGACAAAAGCGATGAGAAAAAAATCAAAAAAGAAAAAATAAATCCTAAAAAATAAACTGTTATAGCTTAAATGAGTATCAAGGTAGACGAAAAAGCATAAAAACTGGAAAATGTTTAATAGATTTTCCAAAAGGGAAGGGTAGATATACGAATTATGTCCTTATTATTTTAGGACAATAGGACAAAGAGGATACTTTTATAAATAAGATTAAAGTATTCAAGTATTGGTTAATACTTCATCTATTAAAAAAACTATAGGGAAATTGGAAGAGATACTGATCAAAAAATTTAGATCTAACGAAAATCTTTCCATAATATATAAAATGGTGATGAAGTTTTTGAAGATAGAGCAATGTCACGTATCTCTATCATCTTTCAGAAAACAAGAATCATTACGATAATTCTAGGGATATGCAAATTGCCAGTGCAGTCAGGAGAACGTCCTGAAAGACCTTAAAGGAATAGATAAACGAGGAATGTAAAGTACTTATGGTTGAAAAACAAATGAGTACTAGACTAAGTAAACACCTTTACTGCCTTATTCAGGAGACGTAAAAAATATGAAAAGTTAATAAAAATAAAGAATGACTAAAATATGGTTATCGGACTTGCATTATCTTTGGTTTTATTTATTTTTACGACGTTTCAATTAGGTTGTATCTCTAATCGTTATCAAGTGTAAACTGAATGTTTTGTCTTAAGACTATGAGCTTATATAGCGACTGTGTACATTGAAGCGCAAAGTTTCACTTCACTGTATACACCTCAGTAATCTGATGGTACAGAGTAGTGGTTGTCAAAGATTAGGTATCTCAACACTCGGTTTACTGAAAATTCCATTATTGTTTTTAATGTAAGCTGCTTCTATAAATATTCTTTTTTTCATGTTGAGTTCCATATGTATCGCTGCAGCCTCAGACCATTTTATATGGTGTTGCTTGTCCCAGGCGTGTTCTGCAATACCTAATCTCGACGTTTCTCTTTTTGTGTATGAGTTTATGTTTCCTTAATTCTAACTTCTCGTGGTCGTTTGGTTTCTCCAATATACATTTCACCTCACTCATCTGGAACTTTGTAAACACATTCTTTCTTATTGGTAGTTTTTGGTTTTGTTTTTTTTTTAAATGAGCTCTAAGTGTATTTACTGATTTAAAGGCTGTTTTTATATTATAACTACTGGCAATTCGTCTTATTTTCTTCGAACTTCGGGTTATCAAGAAAAAATTATTATTTGTCACACATGGTAAGCCTAGTAATTGCTTTGAAAGACTTCTGACAGTGTTATATGAAGTGAAGACACGTATTCCCGTAAAGGAAAGAAAGCTGCTGATGCCATATGCATTTAATGCACATAGAAATCTACCCTTTTTTGGAAAAAATCATCACTGGTGATAAAAAGTAGGTCGTCTATTCGAAAGAGTTCATGATTCAAGAATGATGAACCGGCATAACATCTAAAGCTGAATTTCACTCAAAAAAGGTCATGCGTGCTGTTAATTTGATGGGACTACAAAGGTGTTGCATTTTCGAACTGCTTCAAAGAAATTGGACAATCAACTTAGATGTTTTCTGTCAACATCTAATAAAGTTGCATAAAGTAATCGAAGAAAAACGGTCAGAATTAGTAAAACGCAAAGGAATTGTGTTTGATCAAGATAATGCAAAGCTTCACTCATAACTCGTTGAAAATTATTGAAGCTTGGTAGGAAACTAGTGTCACATCTTACTAACAGATCTGATCTGGCACCATCTGATTACTATTTATCTCAACGATTGCAAAATTCTCTGATTGGTAAAACTTTCACCAATGATAATGACCGTGAATCACACTTAGCTTAATTTTTCGCTAATAATGACCAAAGTTTCTAAAGGGTGTTTTTTATAGAGGTATAAAACTTTAAGTTGGCAACACTTTTTTAACTGGCGGCCATTTTGTCATCTATCAAGTGATTTATGTTTAGTTTGGTTTGGCATTTCAACATGAATAGACTGACGCCTGAACAACGCTTTCAAATTGTGCAAATTTATTTTGAAAATCATGGTTCTGTTCAAAATACGTATCGCGTACTACGTCCATTTTACGGTCAACATAATCGTCCATCAGAAAAAATTAATTCGATTAACTATGGAACGTTTTCGCACCACGTTTACTCTAAATGATAATACGCATCCACGGAGACGTCGTACAGTGCGTACAGAAAAAGTTATTGCTGCTGTAGAGCGTAGCGTAGAGGAAGACCCGAATCAGTCTATCCGCCATCGTGCACAGGAATTGGATATGTGTCCATTCACTTTATGGAAGATTTTGCGGAAAAATCTTGGTTTGCTTGCTTACAAAATCCAAGTCGTGTAGGAATTGAAGCCACACGATCACCTAGCAAGGCGTAGATTCGGTGAATGGGCCCAAAACAAGATTGCCGTTGATCCCGATTTTCATAAGCGAATTTTGTTTAGCGATGAAGCTCACTTTTGTTTGAATGGATACGTCAATAAACAAAACTGCCGTATTTGGAGTGATGATAATCCTCAAGTGTATGTTAAGACACCGTTACATCCAGAAAAACTGACTGTTTGGTGTGCTTTATGGGCTGGTGGAATCATTAGTCCGTACTTCTTTAAAAATGATGCTGGTCAGAACGTTACAGCCAATGGTGACCGCTATAGAGCCATTATTACTGACTTTTTCGTTCATCAATTGAACAACCATGATGTGCAGGAGCTGTGGTTCCAACAAGACGGCGCAACATGTCACACAGCTTGTGCCACAATTGATTTATTGAAGGAAACGTTTGGTAACCGCAGAGTTTCACGTTTCGGACCCGTGAATTGGCCTCCAAGATCGTGCGACTTAACGCCGCTAGACTATTTTCTGTGGGGATATGTGAAGTCGCTAGTCTACGCCGATAAGCCCGAAACGATTGATCACTTAGAGGACAACATTCGCCGCGTTATTGCCGATATACGGCCACAAATGTTGGAAAAAGTCATCGAAAATTAGACCTCCAGATTAGACTACGTCCGAGCCAGCCGTGGCGGTCATATTCCGGACGTCATATTTAAATTATAATGCCAGAAGGTTATCTTTCGAATAAAGTAAATTTCATGTCAATTTAAAAAATTCATCTTTGTTTTATTCCATTTAAAAGTTCTATACCTCTATAAAAAACATTCTTTATAAGCGCGGTATCATGAAGCTAGAAAAAAAATGACAAAAGATCATTGAACACAATATAATTGATTAAATTCAAAACAAAAAAGTTTAATTTTATACTACAAACCGGAAGTTATTTCTTGCTGACCTGATAAAATCTGTTGGCTTATAATATAGTTAGAAAATTAATTTTCGGAGCCTTTCAAATTAAAAAAGTCCTTTTCCCCGATTAAATAACAGGACAAAAACGGACCAACAAATCATCAAATTGACAAATTAGTATCAATCATCTTACAAACACAAAAGCTAATTATTCGGAGTCCGGGTCAAAAGCTCATCGAGATGATTTACAATCGTAGATCAGAAAGGGCAAAAAATCAATTTATTAATTGAAGTGAGCTTGATAATCATTCGTCTGATGGCCGGCCGACCGGCAGACGGATTTTCCCGATAAAAATGACCCTTGTGATAAGGATTATTTATGTTTTTGCTACGTCAATAACCGGACTTGGCAATGATTCACGATCGCAAGCCGATCGCGTTTATATTTTAGCCATTATTTAACCTTTTTTTCTGATCGATCTGTTTAAATTATTAAGCTTTCGAAAAATGCTGGGAAATTGTTTTTTTTTCCCGCTTACAAGTTCCTGATTTAGAAAAATCGTATTATTCTCTCCTCGAAAGTCAGCATTTTCCATAAGTTGGAAAGGTCGAATTTTTCTTGGTTTTATTAAAATTTTTTTGGTAAATTTGTATTTTACCATTGACTAGAGAAAAAAATGCATTCCGGAACACAAAAAGTTTTTTTACCGTTACGGAAGAGAATTTTTTAGATTTTTTAAATTTAAAAGTACAATTAATACAAAAAACAGTAAGATTAAAATAATTTACTTGGAAAAAATATTGCTACCTCTTTAAGACTTTTTATATAGAGGCAATTATCAGTAATTCGTCAAGAAAAAAAATTAAATTAAATTCTAAACGAAATTATTTTAAATTAAAATATTATTTACGATTTTAATTAGTTTAAAACAATGATTGGTAATAGATAATGTAGGTATTTGCGTATTCTACGTGTCGTTGCATTTTATTAAAACAATAAATTTAAGAGAACACAGTCCTGAGAGGGACTTAGCACATACACAGGATGCCCGAAAACCTTCGATTACATTATATATATATATATATATATATATATATATATATATATATATATATATATATATATATATATATATATATATATATATATATACAGGGTGATTCAAAAATCGATCACGAAACTTAAGGGGGTGATTCTACTTGACAAAATAAGGGTAGAGCTTCATATAATTTTTTTTCAAAATGTCATTCGTTTTCGAGTTACAAGCCGTCCAAGTTCAAGTTTTTATTTTTTGTTTTTTGAATTACTCGCTTACAGGAAAACCGATTTGACTAATATTTGAAAGATAGGCTAAGTCTTCTGCGCTTCATCATTTTAGTAACAATTCACATTGATTGTTTGCCGCTAGAGGGCACTTTACCTACATTGAAAATTGTTTTTTTGTCATAATTTTTTAGTGTTGACAGCTACAGTAGTTTTTGGCATAATTTCTGAAAGACTGATGCCAGGCCTTTAAAAAAGGTGCTCTTTATTTACATCGCTAAACCCAACGGTTTAGACGTAAATCACCCTTAAAAATTAAGTGGTAAATTTACTTTTCTCATTTCATTACCACCAGCTACCAGGTAAATAGCTATCAAAGTATACTAGAGCTGTCAGTTTAATATCAAATAAATTCGCTTTTTAAACTATTTAATTTATAATCTTATATATATATATATATATATATATATATATATATATATATATATATATATATATATATATATATATATATTATATGTAATCGCACAAAAAATTGCCCAGTCGAAAAAAAAATTAATTTAGGAAACTTATTTATTATTTATTTCTGAATTTATTTTTTTAAAGTTTTCCAAAATATTGCCAAAATTTAATTAGAAATTTCATATTTATAATAAATTACAATTATTTCTTACCAATTTTAAAGATTTTCAATTTTCAAAATATTCTCTATAGATACAGATATGTTCCTACCTGTTAATTGACTCGTTTCTCAGGTGAGTTCAGTTTTTTTGATAAGATCTCAATCAGACAATCAATACCACAGAATGATTAAAACACAACATATAAATTTTATTTAACAATAAATACTGGATAAAATAATATGGACAATGCTTTTATATTTCAAAAAACAATATTTCTAATCAACATTAGTAATTATTCCCTTTTATTTACCATGCATTGTCTTCTTAACAACCTGTATCACAAAATGGCAACGTTTTAGTTTTTATTATTATTATATATTATATATATATATATATATATATACATATATATATATATATATATATATATATATATATATATATATGCACAGCCAGGTGCATGTCGGTACCCTGATGAGTCTAATAGAGGCGAAACATGTATCTCTGCCGTATCACTGTGGCGGGGAGGGTAAGTTTTGACTTTCTTCTCGGTATGGTGGTACAGGTAGGCCATCATCTCGATGGTGGTGGAATAGGATAAATTGCGTTTTATAACAATTTATTCTAGCTGTGCAACCTCTAACACAAAAAGGATATGATGGAGAGAAGTTTGCATTTACTGTTCGTATTTTACTTCATTCATACGCGGAGCTGCATATAGTTGTACGTTTGCTGAATGTGATTTCAGTACTACAACGGTATAATGTGGATATATCCACTGCTATTGCATCTCACACGGAGGAATCCGTGAAATCTGTATAAAGATATATACGCCATCCGGCGGGAGGTCGGAGAAGCCGCGTTCAGTATTTGCATGCTTCCTTCCGATCTGTCTTTTGCACAGCCAGGTGCATGTCGGTACCCTGATGAGTCTAATAGAGACGAAACATGTATCTCTGCCGTATCACTGTGGCGGGGAGGGTAAGTTTTGACTTTCTTCTCGGTATGGTGGTACAGGTAGGCCATCATCTCGATGGTGGTGGAATAGGATAAATTGCGTCTTATAACAATTTATTCTAACTGTGCAACCTCTAACACAAAAAGGATATGATGGAGAGAAGTTTGCATTTACTGTTCGTATTTTACTTCATTAATACGCGGAGCTGCATATAGTTGTACGTTTGCTGAATGTGATTTCAGTACTACAACGGTATAATGTGGATATATCCACTGCTATTGCATCTTACACGGAGGAATCCGTGAAATCTGCATAAAGATATATACGCCATCCGGCGGGAGGTCGGAGAAGCCGCGTTCAGTATTTGCATGCTTCCTTCCGATCTGTCTTTTGCACAGCCAGGTGCATGTCGGTACCCTGATAAGTCTAATAGAGACGAAACATGTATCTCTGCCGTATCACTGTGGCGGGGAGGGTAAGTTTTGACTTTCTTCTCGGTATGGTGGTACAGGTAGGCCATCATCTCGATGGTGGTGGAATAGGATAAATTGCGTTTTATAACAATTTATTCTAACTGTGCAACCTCTAACACAAAAAGGATATGATGGAGAGAAGTTTACATTTACTGTTCGTATTTTACTTCATATATATATATATATATATATATATATATATATATATATATATATATATATATATATATAGAACTAGGGGTATTGGTGATAAACTTTTAGGCCTTGATAAGGAAAATCCTGGTCTGATTCTGTTAGTCTTTCGAGAATTTATTTTTCTCTTTTTCAAAACACATCTACAAAATTAATTACAAAGTAGGAATTTAACCTAACCTATAATTTTTAAGAACTGATCAATGTGGGTTAAACATAAAATAAGGAAATATATAAAAAACTGGAAAGAATCCTACATTAAAACGTTTTAATTATATTTATAACCACCATGACATTAGGATCGTTCAAATTGAACAAAAAGCAGTTCATTATTTTTCTTAAAAATCCAGAAATAATAAACATCATACCTGATTATTTCGCCATTTTGTCGTGACAGATGTACAGTTTCAGAATATAACCGTAAATGATTCTCAGTGTCACTTTTTTTATTCATAGAGTTGTGATCTTGATTAATATGAACCATTTCGAGGAAGTGGCTTTTATGATATGAAGGAACTCTTTCAAAAATCTCAGTGCCATCCCAGTTCATAGAATGGTCAAGACATATTCAGCTAGCGTACAAGAAATCACACCTGTATAGACATCACTCCGATGGGAGGGTGAGCCTTCCTTTCAGGCTTCTGGACGTCTGGCCCATGTAAACTAACCGACAGTTGACATACGATTAAAAAGGCCAAACATTTGGATCGATTTCGTAATAACACATAAAACTGAATATTTTATGATGTATTACATTTTAATTAGTATTTGAACTAAATTACATTGCTAAATTAAAAGGGGGCCCCACTGAGACTTCGCCGAAAGGAGGGAGGGGGGCCGATCTTTCACCTATGCCACTGAAACGAAGGGAAATAATACGCTTATCACAAAGAAATATCACATATGACTTTGTAGAAAAGCGCCATAGCAATCGAATCTCCTGGTTTATTTTGGAGTCTTGTGGTGTAAACAAATAATTATTCAAACTGAGGAATACTAATAGTTAATAAAATAAATAGAAAATAGATACATAAATAGATCTATATTATCCAAAAGGCTTAAAACTCATTCACTGCAACACCGGCCAAGGCCACAGAAAGTCGAGCGACTTAACAAATGAAATTTTCTAAATATTTCTAAAATTTAAGACTATCTAAATTGTTACATTTTACATGCATCTCTTCCAAAGCCTCTCAATAAATTTCTTGCGTTGTACGAACATAACCGAAAGAAAAGTGTAATTAAACAGCAAATTAAATTTTCATATAATTTGAATTTTGATCATTTAAAAGGTAAGAAGAAGGTAATTTGATTACCCTGCGACTTCCTCAACCTACTAATCTGGTAAACTTTAATTGTGAAATTTGAGACGCCTCCTAACGACGACGTTATAGTGCAGTCGAGTTCAGTAATTAAAGTGCATCTATCTCGTCTGAAACTCACGGATGGGTTTTAGAAGAGGATATTTACTTGATGAAATACTAGACGCCGTGTTAATTGTGTTCTTTTATAATGTTACTGGAAATTAAGAGAGGTAATTTCGAATGTATTATTTCTACTCTTGGGGAATCAGTCAATAAAAGAAATAGAATAAGGAAAACTGATATAATTCTGTATTCTATTAACGCTTATTAATAATTTTTTGAAACCTTTATCAGACATGGTTTTGTACTTTAAAATGTAAGAAATTTATCATTCTGCAAAAAATTGTTATTCTGATTATTTCGAAAACTAAATTTTTGAGTAAAGAATAAAAATCATGCATTACTTAAATTCCATAGCCTCAAAAAGCGACTTTAAATTACAATACCCGATAATATATGATTGTAAAACATTTTCTATATATTTCGTCGCTTCTTCTACGTACCTGGCAACATCAAATCCTTTGAAACTTTTTAATATATTCCATAATTTTGATTGGCCTCTTCTGAGAAGTCATGCATCATACGAGATTTTTTTATTAAAAGCTTTATTTGAAATTTCACTTTGGCATCAATTTCTGCTTCGATCGAGATGAAAATTAACCAAAAAAATTGCAGTCACGTGATTATCATTATCTGTCAAATTTTAATTTCTCCCAAAAAAGATTCAAAGTGGGGTTATATCTCAAAATATTCAAAAAACTTATTGGAAAAAGTTTTCCCAAATGCAATTTTTAGCTCATTTGCAAAATTTTAGCTGTATAAGATAATTTAGATTTGATAATAAAAAGTTTGAGTCTTTTCAGTTAAATTATTTTCTTAATATTAATCTGTTTTACTTTTAGACAGAAACTATGTGTAGTTATTTTATGAAGTTACCTTATACAGGGTTAAAAAAAAACTTTGCATCACATGTGACCAAATTTTAATAGCCCTATTTGGATTTTATAGAAAAACACACATTTAATATGGCGCTACTTTAAACAAAATATATTTGGAATTGTCAAGACTAAGAAGCATTATATAGGTTGCGTTGAGTCTTATTTTGCAACAGTGGTGCAATTTACAAAAAATGGGCAAAAAATCTAAATTATCTTATACAGGTGAAATTTTGCATATGGGCTAAAAATTGCATGTAGAAAAACTTCTTGTATCGTAGGTTTTCACAGATGGTGGAATGTGCACTGGTGTTTTTGATCCGTTCGTCTGTAATCAGAGTGGAAAAACAAAAAACCCGAATTATCACTTACTGATTTCACCATAAATTATAAAATGTCTTGAATTAGAAATAAGATTCATCATTTCCTATGGATTTTTATCTGCTAATCGCGAATCTGAAGGTCGTTTTATCTTGTTGTCCCTAGTTTTCACATAACCTCAAAATTTTTAAATTTTAAGAAAAAATTATTTTTTTTTTCGTATGACGTGATTTTTTTTTTATAAATAAAATTTTTATAAAAAAAAAATTGAACCGACTTCTAAAAGTGCGCTAAAAAGTGAAAAATAACTAGAAATTTTTATAGAAATTGAAATTTTTGAAGTCGGCGCCAAATTAATATCTGACAAAATGTTAATTTTCTTTCCATAATTTGTATATATTAGTAGTTAATTATTTAATTTAGAAACAAGATTAGAACAATGAAATGACCCAGTGTTCTAATCTCGTGGAGTAAAGGTCCCTGAAGGTGCCTCGTGCAATCGTAGACGAAACGTCGGATAATAATTCTAATTTGACACGATTTAAACCCAAGAACCATGATTTTCAGTACCTACGATGTAAAAGGGTTCCGAAGTGGCTGCTGAATTAAACTTGATTAATGTTAAATTTTTAGTAATTTATCTAAAGTTATCTAAACTCAACACAAAACATATCGAACTATATTTCTTGCTTATTTTCAAAAAACAAAATATGTGGTTAAAAAAAAATTCAAAAATTTTGGGGTTATGTGTAAACTAGAGACAAAACGATAATACGGTCTTCATATTAATTTTTAGTCAGACAAAATCCATAGAAAATTATCGGTCACGTGTCTAGCTCAAGATGCTTTTTTTGTGGAACTCTGGAACTTAATTGACTTTTAACTTTTGAATCATGGTTTTTTCTACGATAAACTGTCATAAATAATAAACGTCATTATTATGAATTAAACATAAACAATTTGTAGTGCTGAAATCACATTCAGTACAGTACAACTATATGCAGCTCCGTCTATGAATGAAGTATATATATATATATATATATATATATATATATATATATATATATATATATATATATATATATATATATATATACGTCATTCATAGACGGAGCTGCATATAGTTGTACATTTTACTGAATGTGATTTCAGCACTACAACGGCATAATGTAGATATATTCACTGCATCTCACACGGAGGTATCCGTGAAAGCCGCATAAACATATATACGCCATCAGGCGGGAGGTCTGCGAAGCCGCGTTCAGTATTTGCATGCTTTCTTCTGATCTGTCCTTTGCACAGCCAGGTGCATGTTGGTACCCTGATGAGTCTAGTAGAGATGAAACATGTACCTCTGCCGTATCACTATGGCGAGGAGTGTAAGTTTTGACTTTCTTCTCGGTATGGTGGTACAGGTAGGTCATCATCTCGATGGTGGTGGAATAGGATAAATTACGTTCTATAACAATTTATTCTAACTGTGCAACCTCTAACACAGAAAGGATAAGATGGAGAGAAGTTTGCATTTACTGTTCGTATTTTACTTCATTCTATAAACGGAGCTGCATATAGTTGTACGTTTGCTGAATGTGATTTCAGCACTACAACGGCATAATGTGGATATATCCACTGCTATTGCATCTCACACGGAGGAATCCGTGAAAGCCGCATAAACATATATACGCCTTCCGGCGGAAGGTCGGCGAAGCCGCGTTCAGTATTTGCATGCTTCCTTCCGATCTGTCCTTTGCACATCCAGGTGCATGTCGGTACCCTGATGAGTCTAGTAGAGACGAAACATGTACCTCTGCCGTATCACTGTGGCGGGGAGGGTAAGTTTTGACTTTCTTCTCGGTATGGTGGTACAGGTAGGCCATCATCTCGATGGTGGTGGAATAGAATAAATTGCGTTTTTATAACAATTTGTTCTAACTGTGCAACCTCTAACACAGAAAGGATAAGATGGAGACAAGTTTGCATTTACTGTTCGTATTTTACTTCATATATATATATATATATATATATATATATATATATATATATATATATATATATATATATATATATATATATATATATATATATATATATATATATATATATATATATATAAAAGTTTAGGTTTTGAAGCTTTAAAAGTTCAAAATACAAGTTCTGTTTATTATAGCCGTAAAAGAACAAGTGATAACAAAAAACATTCGATAATTTTATTCGTGAGTGTAAATAAAATAAATAAAGGTTATTAATGAAGTAGTTTCTGTTACATATTGATTAATAAAATGAAATATCGAGTCAGAACATTAAATCACCTTTTAACATAAATAAAATAATATAATACTACATTTCACATAAAACATAAAATTACAATTATTTGGGAAAACATTAAAACGTAGTTAGCTACTAATTCAAACAAAATAATAACGGAATGGTCAATTTTCCTAATTTCGATCCTCTGCAGGGTAATATAAATTTTTAATCATAATATTATTTATGTTTTTAATTATCGTTAAACTATTGATACACATTAATTAATTTGTCTATAAATAGATAATATTTGGTTTGCATATTTTATGGACGCTAATGAAATATATTAAAATAATGTTTTTAGTGCATGTAAAAAATTATTTTATGGAATCTAATTAATTAAGCGAAATGATTTAATGTTAAATGCAACGAAATTTGTGTGTTGGTTTTTGAAAGGAGAGAATTAGTTTCATTGAAAAAAACTACTTGTCAGGGAGTTGATAAACATTAGATAGTGATATATATATATATATATATATATATATATATATATATATATATATATATATATATATATAAGAATGGTTTAGTTATTCCAGGTTTCAATCCGTTCGTTCAAAAAATCGTTTTCACGACGTTTCGTCAAAATCTCATTTGGCATATTCAACTGCGGTTCGATGATGATGAATTTCGAGTTTTGTTTAGCTTGCTCGCTTTTTGATTGGACGAGTGGCTTCGAAGGCTCCTCCTCTGTGCCGAGTGCGATATATTTTGTTCTTGTATGCTGATTTATCGTGTTTTGGTTGATTTTTGTTGTTTCGTTTCTTGGTTTTTTATTAATATCTTGTATGTAGTTGGAATATGTATAGCGTCGTCTCGCTGTCCTGCTTTTTCGATTTCTAGGGCCTCTCTTATGACGTGTACCTTATAGTTCTGTACTGGTGCTACTTCTTTTGCGTTTTCGAAATCGATGGTATGTCAGGATGTTTGGTGATGTTGAAATAGAGCTGAGGTTGTCTGTTTGTTTTTGAGGTCATTTTTATGTTCTTAAATTCTTGCTCGTATGCGTCTGTTTGTCCTATGTATGTTTGATAGCAATCTGCACATGGAATGCTGTAAACGCCATGATTTTCAAGGTTAGTCTTAACTTTGGGATTTCGCAGGATGTTGGCTATTATTTTTGTTGTGTTTTCTTAAGATTCTTCTCATTCTGTTTGTTATTCCTTTTATGTACGGGATTATGGCTTTGTTCCTTGTATGATCTTGGTCTTTAGTTTTTGTTTTGGTCTTCTCTTGTCTTTTTATGGCTTTCTTTATATCTGATTGCGAGAAACCATTCCGTTCTAGAGCTGTTGAAATGTGTCTTATTTCGTCTTATTGTATCGAGTTCTGTTAGGCGGAGAGATCTTGATATTAGTGTGTTAACTACTGCCTACTTTTGAGATGGATGATGATGTGACGCTGCATTGAGATATCAGTCAGTATGTGTGAGTTTCCGATATATGCTAAAAATATTGCTAAATAAATGCGAAAAATACATTTTAATAATTGTTAACGCTTTGGGAACTAATAATGCCTTTTTTCCATCATTTTCACTAGTTTGGGTGCACAAGTTTTGATATTTTTTTAAAATTCAACAATCCACAGATCGTATTTACTTCAAATTGGTTTTGATTAAAACATAAATTTTTATTTCAATTAAATTTTGTACTATTTCATATTTGCATATCAGGGGTCTATAAAGGCTCCTAAAAAAATTATTGGGATAGAAGAACAACTTAGTGAAGCTGTTCAAAAATGGAATAATTGGCAAAAGAGCGAATACAAAGAAGGAACATGGAAAAAAGAAGTTTTGGACCGAAATACAAGTTTTACTCAAATATGACTTTTTGCAAGTACACTCGGAAAAAGATAAAAAAAGATTAGTTACACATATCCAGTGAATATCAGCAGCTGGCTTGGCTCCAGATAGAACTACTGTTAGGATATTTGCTTACCAATTTGCTGAAAAGATCAGCATAAAATAAAAGTAAAAAAAAAATTAAGGGGTGTTGTCTAGTTGTAGTCATTTTTAGAAAGAAATTCAGAATTATCAATTAGAAAAGCAGATGGTGTTATCAAGGGTTCTTAGTATGAACAGGAAAAAAGGTGAGAATATATTTAATATGGATGAGATAGAAGTTCAACTGTTAAATAAACCTGGCAAATTAATGACAAACAAAGGTAGTAAATATGTATACTTGTTAACGTCAGAAAATATTTTTTTTTAAAAGAATTGAACCGACTTCTAAAAGTGCGCTAAAAACTGAAAAATAACTAGAAATTTTTATATGAAATTGAAAATTTTGAAGCCGGGGCCAGACTAATACCTGACAAAATGGGATTCGCATAAACAGAGTAAAAATACTTTATTTGAAGTTGCTTTCTCACCATAATTTGTACATATTAGTAGTTATTTGTTTCATTTAGAAATTATTAGTAGGTTCAATTTTTTTTTTAATTTTATTTTTCGATTCTTAGTTTTGAATTCATTATGATATCCATAAATTATTGGAACTAAGTACTAATCGAAGTTAGTGTACCTTGAAATGACTCCAAGGTGGCAAAAAAGTACCCATCTTATCCAAAGTTGTAATCACCCTAAAATAAACCACTAAAATTTCTTTGATCCTTAGAGTTCTCCAAATACCAGTGAAATTATATCAAACAAATATTTAGTCTGTCATAGTAAATCCACTGTCTTAAATTTCAAATTTATTTTAGATTGGTAATAAAGGCCCCAAAACCTTCCAATATCGAGATTTAAAGAATTTGAGACATAAATTTTTTAGCCTGATATGTTTTATACTGTATATTGAGTTTTTATAGGCACCAAGAACCTCGCAATATCAATTTTAGACAAAATCGGAAAATATAAAATTTTCTGTCCCTCATATTGTAACTTATCAACCCAATAGTTGCAAAAAATTAACTTCATATTCGTAATACACGACCCCGAACACCCCCTAATACCAAATCCGAAAAAATGCGAGTAAGGTAACTCACCATATTGGATCCGCCATATTAAATTACAAAAAAATTATTTTAATGTCTTAATCTAATTGAAATCTAAACCCTTCATAGCCCCATAGTAACAATTTTTTCGCTATTTACATCCTCAAAAACGATTCAGTCCCATCTTTGAACAAAATCCAAAAATGTAAAATTTTTAGCCCGCTATATTGGATTCGCCATATTGAATCCTGAAAAAATACTTTTAAATTAATAATTTACACCCTCAGAACCCCCTATATCAGTTTTGGACAAATCGAAAAATGTAAAATTTTTAGGACGCCATACTGAATCCACCAGATTGAATATATTTTAAATTCGTAATTAACACTAACAAAAATCCCCCAATACTCATTTTGGACAAGATCAAGAGATGTAGAATTTTTAATCCGCCATTTTGGATCCGACGGATATATATATATATATATATATATATATATATATATATATATATATATATATATATATATATATGTCCAAGATAAGGATCCTAAGCATGGGGATCTCGGAAACAGTTGGAGATACGAGGTCGGTTAAATTAGAGAAAAGTTGCGCAATTTTGTGCTAAATTAAACGCAGTTAAAAAAATTTAAAAATTTCAAACACTTCCGGAGATTTCCGGAAAAAAACGAAATTTGGCAAAATCGTTTTTAATTTTTGCAGGCTTTATTTAAAGAGATATCAGAAAATAAAAGGTAGATTCTCATTGCCACTTTTTATTTTTTATAATATGGTCTAAACAAAATTTAAATCCGACGTTTGGTTTCTGAGATACCATCATGAACTTTCATTTTTTATATGGAACAAAAAAAAGTATCCCATGTATTTGATAGCATTTTTTATTACAAATTCAACGATGTATCACCCTTGCATATCGAATACGTAGTTCAAGTACTTTCCATAAGAGCTCCATGAGAGCGAGAGAGAAGGGTATATCAGTTTTATAAAAGCCAATGAACTACACACTTGATATGCAAGTGTGGTACACCGTTGAATTTGTAATAAAAAATGCTATCAAATACATGGGATACTTTTTTTTGTTCCATATAAAAAATGAAAGTTCATGATGGTATCTCAGAAACGAAACGTCGGATTTAAATTTTGTTTAGACCAAATTATAAAAAATAAAAAGTGGCAAGAAGAATCTACCTTTTATTTTTTGATATCTCTTTAAATAAAGCCGACAAAAATTAAAAACGATTTTGCCAAAATTCGGTTTTTTCCGGAAATCTCCGGAAGTATTTTGAATTTTTAAAATTTTTAAATTGCGTTTAATTTAGCACTAAATTGCGCAACTTTTCTCTAATTTAAGCGACCTCGTATCTCCAACTGTTTCCGAGATCCCCATGGTTAGGATCCTTATCTTGGACACCCTGTATATATTTAAATAATTTCAGATTCGTAATGTGCGATCCCAAAAACTCGCCCATATCAATTTTGAATACACTATATTGAATTTTTTAAAAATAATTTCAGATTCGTCATGTGCGAATCCGAAAACTTCTCCCTACCACTTTTGGAGAAAATCGCACAAAATTGAATATTTTGTCTGCCATATTGGATCCGCCACATTGAATTTTTAAAAGAATATTTTGAATTAGTTATGTGCGATCCCGAAAAGTCCCACACCCCAATTTTGGAGAAATTGGACAAAATTAAATATTTTTAACCGCCATATTGGAACCGTCCTATTGAATTTTTAAAAAATAATTTCAGATTCGTTGTTTACGAACCCGAAAATTCTCTTATACCAATTTTGGAGAAAATCGCACAAAATTAATTTTTTTGTCCGCCATATTGTCAGCGCCATCTTGGATTTTACTGCACAGATTTTATCAAAAAAAAATATGAGACCACCGCAGCAACTTCCCGAATATAATGTAAAAAATTTCATTCAAATCGGTGCCGTTTTTCCGAAGTAATTGGTGTACATACAAAAAGCAAAGAAAAATACATAGTCGACGAATTGAGAAACTCCTGCGGCATCAACCCTTTTGTGCGGTACGTCTCCCTATATAATGGTGCTGGTGTTTTTTGTTTCCTATTTTATTATTTTTTTTTGTATAAGAGTTATCGAAGTTCCCGCACTTATCCTATATATTTCGCAGGTTAGTGTATCAAGCTATCTTACTCAATACTTTCCAGTTGCTTCGATTGATTTTTAGCATAGCTGGATTTTGATTCTTTAATCTTCTTTTTTTATTCATCGTTAAGTCCAACGGCTTCCATTTACGAAACACCCTTTATCAATAAAAAGCAAAGCACAAAAATAAACAGGCAAACAAACATCAAAAGCACGTTTGCATGTAAAATGCATTTGAATTCAAGCAGGGAAGTATGCACGATATCGAATACTAAAAAGGTTTTCATTTATTGAAATAAAGATCATCTTTCGAAAGGGATTCTGGCAAGTGAGTTTGAAAAACCTGGATTTTAACGAAAATGCGAGTTCAAACGGCTGGCATTAATTTCAAATTTGCAAAGAATTTTCAACAATAGCTTTGTATCGATGTATTTCCGTTCTATTTCAAATTGGAATATAACAAAGTCAGTTAAGCATTCGCAAAAGATGTTGAATTTAATTAAAAATAAAATTTTTATAAAAAAAAGTTGAACCGGCTTCTAAAAGTGCGCTAAAATGTGAACAATAACTGTAAAATTTTATATGGAATTGGCATTTTTGAAGTCGGCGCCGAATTATTTCTAAATGAAATAAATGACCACTAATATTTACAAATTATGGTAAGAAAGCAATTACAAATAAGGTATTTTTAATCTGTTTATGCGAATCATATTTTATCAATTATTAGTTCGGCTCCGACTTCAATTTAACATAAAAATTTATAGTCATTTTTCACTTTTTAGCGCACTTTTAGAAGTCGGTTCAATTTTTTTTTTAATTATGTTTTTTGATTTTCAGTTTCGAATTCATTATGATATCCATAAATTATTAAGTACTAATCGAGATTAGTGTACCTTGCAATGACTCCCAGGTGACAAACAAGTACTCATTTTATCCAAAGTTGTAAATCACCCTAAAATAAACCACTAAAAATTCTTTGATTCTTAGAGTTGTATTAAACGAATATTTAGTCTGTCATAGTATATCCATTATTTTAAATATCAAATTAATTTCAGATAGGTAATATAGGCGCCAAAACTTTCCAATATCGATATTTAAAGGACTTATGACGTACATATTTTAGCTCGATATATTTTATACTGAAATTGAGTTTGTATACGCCTCAAGAACCCCGTAAAATCAATTTTAGACAACATAGGAAAATGGAAAATTTTCTGTCCCTCATATTGTATATTATCAACCTAATAGTTGTAAAAAATTAACTTCATTTCCTAATACATGACTCCAAAAACCCCCTAATACCAAATCTGAAAAAATACAAATAGAGTAAAATTTTCAACCCACCATATTGGATTCCTCCATTTTCAATTTCAGAATAATAATTTCAATGTTTTAATCTAATCTAAATCTGAAGGCTTGAAAACCCCCTAATACCAATTTTGGATGAAATCCTAAAATTTAAATTTTTATACCGTCATATTGCATCTGATATATTAGATTTCGTAAAATAATTTTATATTCGCTATTTATGTCCTTAAAAACGATTGAGTCCCATCTTTGAACAAAATCGAAAAATGTAAAATTTTTAGTCCCCTTCGTAATATTAAATCCCGAAAAAATACTTTTAAATTCATAATTTACACCTTCAAGAACACTCTATATCTCTTTTGGAGAAAATCGAAAAATGTAAACTTTTTAGGACGCCATATTGAATCCGCCATTCGTAATTAACAGTAGCAAAAATCCCCCAATACTGATTCTAGACCAAATCGAAAGATCTAGAATCTTTAAACCACCATATTTATTTTTTTTTTAGATTCGTAATGTGCGATCCCAAAAACTCCCCCATATCAATTTTGAAAAAAATCGGACAAAATTATTTTTTTTCCGCTATATTAGATACGCCATATTAAATTTTTTAAAAATAATCTCAGATTCGTTATGTGCGACTCCGAAAACTCCCCATAACAATTTTGGAGAAAATCGGGCAAAACTGATTTTTTTCGTCCGCCATATTGGATACGCAATATTCAATTTTTTAAAAATATTTTGGATTCATTATGTACGACGATACCTACTAGTAATAATTTTTTTGGATAAAAGATGTCAGGGAATAAGAATTCTTAATTAAATATTTAATATACAGAGGCACAAAAAAAGTTATGAAACGTTAAATGCAGACTAAGTGCTGCGGGTGGTACCCTCTACAATGTAGATCGAAACTAAAATCAAATCTTGCTTTGTCATTCTAAAAAATCTTAAAGTGTCAAATTTAGTGCAAATTAAGTTATTATTAAGATAAATATTTACAAAAAAGTTCTAAAAAATTATAACTTGGACACCTTGTTTTTCAGAAATTATCAAATTCTGACTAAGACAAATTGAGTTAGATCTTCTGGCTTCAAAAATTTGGAAGAGCATCTTGAAGGGACCATTTAGAGAACCTCTGTATAGAAGCATAAATTTATGTTTTTTTTTGAAAAAGTTTGATATAATTTTTTTCAATAGACGTTTTGTATCAGAGTTTTACAGTATCCCAAAATTTTAATACTTTAATATCTTAAATTTCGCACAAAATATTGCTAGCCTTTCAGGAATCTATTTTTTGTAAAAAAAAAAGATTATTTATTCAATACTTTAAATCTTGCAATAAAATGATCATGTTACAATTGAAGCTCAGTTTATTTGCGGGAACTTATACTTGAATTAAGCTTACTGAACTAGTAGGTTATGTTAATATAATTGACCCCAAGTTTGCTTTTCCAGAAACCACTAATGATCTCGATCTTGTTTAGCTTTGTGTATCTTGGAACATGGATACAGTGCTTGATATAATTGGCACTCCAATGTGTATAGTGGAGTTGTTATACTTAAATCGAGTGGAGGAGCAGAGTAATTATTTTTGAAAAATATTATTAACCTGTTTATGGTATTTAAATTAAATTTTCAGTTTTAAAAATTTAAATATTTTCTTTACTTGAAATTTCTAATAGAATGACTGGAAAAATATTAAAAACTGAGCGGTTCATACTACTTGGAATGTTTTACTAGATATTGCATCATGTTTTTAAATGGAAGAACATTTCAATTTCATATAAAAAGTTATAGTCATTTTTCCCTTTTTAATCCACTTTTAGAAGTCGGTTTTTTTTATAAAAATTTTATTTTTCGATTTTTAGTTTTGAAGTACTAATCGAGATTAGTGTATCTCGCAATGAGTTCAAGGTGGCAAAAACGTACACATTTTATATAATGTTGTAAATCACCCTAAAATGAACCACTAAAAATTCTTTAATTCTTAGAGTTCCCCAAATACCAGTGAAATTGTGTCAAACAAATATTTAGTCTGTCATAGCAAGTCCAATACCTTCCAATATCGATATTTAAAGAACTTGAGACTTAAATTCCTTAGCTAGATATATTTTGTACTGCATATTGAGTTTGTGTACGCCCCAAGAACCCCGCAATATTAATTTTAGACAAAATCGAAAAACGAAAAATTTTCAGTCCCTCATAATGCATGTTATCAACCTAATAGTAGTAAAAAATTAACTTCATATTCGTTATTCACGACCTCAAAAACCCCCTAATACCAAATCTAAAAAAATGCGAATAAGGTAATATCTTCAACCCACCATAATGGATCCACCAAACCATTCAAAGCCCCTTAAAACCAATTTTAGATGAAATCCGAAAACTTAAAATTTCTAGACCGTTCTTAAAATAATTTTATAATCGCTATTTGAACCTTTTTCTTTTCTTTCTTTCATTTAAGACTTATTAATATTGTTTTTTTTTTTAAATTATTATTGAACAGTATTCAGATTAATATTTATGTTGTTAATTAATTTTTCCTTAAGTTGAATATTGTTTTTCTTTTGATATATTTCGTGACATTTTTAATTTTAATTTTTTTAAATTGTTTTTCATTACATTTAGTTTTGTGGGTTAGCTGAACAGACGTCAAAGATATTTTATATCTAGGACGAACTGAAACTCGCCCACTATTTCTGAAAATATAAATGTAGAATAATTTATTAAATAAAGACCTTTATTTTGATTTACAAGCCAAACGGCTTCGCACTCCCTCCAGGGATTATTCACTCATACCAGGCATACAAAGACACCAAAAGTATGAAGCTCTGTGGGAACCCTTTCCATGTTATCGGGTCCTAGGTGACGTTGTCTGCTGCATTTCCCATGAATTTTCGGACGGTCCGCGCGGTTGCTAGGAGAATTGCTTTCTGCATCGGCTTATAAAGATGCTCACTAAGGCCCAGTCCCTTGATGTTCTGCAGGAGGTTCTTCGGTATCACTCCAGTTGTTGACAGTATTATGGGAATCGTTTGGACGCTGTTCATTGCCCATTGTCTTCGGATTTAGACCTCCAGATCTCTGTATTTGGCGATCTTCTCATTGTATTTTGGCCTTAGGGTGTTGTTGTTAAGCACAGCAATGTCGATTAGTGTAGTTCGCCTAGAAATTTTATCTATTAGTATAATGTCTGGTCTATTATGAGCTACTGTTTGATCCGTCAGAACCGTTCGGTCCCAATATAACTTGAACTGGTTGTTTTCAAGAATAGGCTCCGGGTTGTACTTGTAATAAGGCACTCTTCCTACCTGTAATAGGTTTAACTTTTCTGCTAACTCTTGGTGGAGTATCTTAGCGGCTGAGTCGTGTCTTTCCTTATACTCGGTTGCGGCAAACGCTTGGCATCCTCCAGTTATGTGCTGAATTGTTTCCGATGTTCGACAGCCATATCTGCATTGGTCATTTTCTATTGAGGGATCTCTAATGATGAACTTCCGATAGTTCTTCGTCGGAATAACCTGGTCTTGGATAGCTAACAAGAAGCCCTCCGTTTCCGGAAACATCTGTCCTGAAATCAACCAGTAGTTCGACGCTGAGTTGTCGACATTGTCCTGATTGACCTCATTTGGATGCCGTCCATGAAGTGGCTTCCGTAGCCAGGTTTGTAACTTCTCTTGGTCTATTTGGTGGTGAGAAGTAATATCTTGTTCCCTCAACTGTAGCGGCGTTGAATCGTCTGCCTCGCATATTGCTCGATGTAGTGTGGAAGAGTCCGCCAACCTGTGGAAATATGAACGTAAGTTTATTATTTGTTGGTCGAGCTGCTTACCAATATCCACCAATCCTCTTCCTCTTTGGTGTCTTGGAAGCATTGTACGTTCAATAGCACTCCGAGGGTGATGTTTTTGTGCTTTTGTTAAGAGTGTCCTTATTTTTCTTTGCAGGTTTTGGATGTCCATCCTGCTCCACTTTACAATTCCAAAAGAATAGCTCAGTGCAGAGCAAGCATACGTGTTGAGCGCCTTAAACAAATTTCTACTATTTAAATTAGTTCTTAATACCCGCCTTACCCTCCTGACAAATTCGGCTGTCAATTCGGCCTTCATAGTGCCATGATCAATTCTTTTAGCCTGTTTCATACCTAGATATTTGTATGTTTGGTCTGCTTCCATTGCAGCTATAATTTCACCGTTCTGCATTTCAAAAGCCCTCGGTTGTATCTTCCCTTTAACGATGTTCAAAATACGGCACTTGTCAAGTCCAAATTGCATTCCGATATCCCCGGAGAACTCCTCTACAATTTTAAGCATTTGTTCCAGCTGGCTTCTGGTAGCAGTCATCAGTTTAAGATCATCCATGTATAGAAGATGATTCACTCTGACTATCTCTTCGTTGTTGTTTCTAACACTAAAGCCGTGTCTGGTGGAGTTCAAACGGCGTGATAGTGGGTTCATTGCAAGGCAGAACCACAATGGGCTAAGTGAATCGCCTTGAAATATTCCTTTAGACCTTTGTTATTATTATTATTATTATTTACATCCTCAAAAATGATTTAGTTCCACCTTTGAACAAAATCGTAAAATGTAAAATTTTTAGTCCGCTATATTGAATCATGAAAAAAATACTTTTAAATTCAGAATTTACACCCTCAAGAACCCCCTATAACAGTTTTGGAGAAAATCGAAAAATGTAAAATTTTTAGGACGCCATATTGAATCCACCAGATTGAGTTTTTCAAAAAATACTTTAATTTCGTAATTAACACTGACAAAAAAATCCCAGTACTGATTTTAGACAAAATCGAGAGATGTAGAATTTTAAATCCGCCATCTTAGATGCGCCATATTTAATTTTTTTTCAAATAATTTCAAATTCGAAATATACGATCTCAAAAACGCATCCATATCAATTTTGAAAAAAATCGTATAAAATTAATTTTTTTCTTCCATATTAGATATGCCATATTGAATTTTTTAAAAACGATATCAGATTCGTTATGTGCGACCTCGAAAACTCCCTATACCAATTTTGGAGAAAATCGGAAAAAAAAAATTTTTATCCGGCATATTAGATCCGCCAAATTGAATTGTTTAAAAATATATTGGATTCGTTATGGGCCACTCTGAAAAATCCCACACACCAATTTTGGAGAAAGTCGGAAAAAATTTTATTTTTTTGTCCGCCATATTGGATCCGCCTTATTGAATTTTTTAAAAATTATTTCAGATTCATTGTTTACAACCCCTAAAATTCCTCTATACCAGTTCTGGAGAAAATCGGACACAATTAATTTTTTTTGGTTGGCATATTATCAGCGCCATCTAGATTTTACTGCACCAATTTCGTCGAAAAAAATATGGGCTCTCCGCAGCAACTTCCTGAACATAACCTAAACGTAGTCCCAAATAAATATGAAATGAGTACATTTAGTAACTATATATTACATGAGTATAACATATGGATAAATTTTACCTATAACCCATAAATTTACTTTATCCAATCGTTGACTCGCCCTGTACAACTTCAAAGAATTATTATACAGCATTAAACTGAAGCAAAGCATAAAAGAAAAGTGCATTCTCTATGTCAGAAAAATTCTCAAAGAGAAGTTATTTTGTTTGTGTTATTTAGGGCACATGCTCGAGTCTATAGGATTATTTCAGTTATTCCTTTATATTTTCTTCGGCTTTGGAAATTTCGCGAATTGAACAGCTGCTGCCAGGTATTTAAATGGATATTAAAAGAAAATTTAAAGAAAACGTCGGCATTTTGCCTTTTTGGCTTCTCTATGCGGTATAAATTTTGGCTTTTGTAATATGAAGGAATTTTCTTTCGAGTTATATTAGGCATAATGGGAATTATTTTATATCTTGAACGAAAGAAATATGAAGTAGTACAAAATATAATTGAAATTAAAATTTAATATCTCTACTAATTAAAGTATTTCATTATTTTGATCGGTATTTATTACGTTTCCTCTACTGAAATGATCTAATCTTAACATAAGGTGTCGAAAACCAAAAAAAAAAAAAAATGTAACATGCTAATGGTAGATACGTAACGAATTTTAAAGTTCCCTCTCTAACATACAAATATTGTAATAAACACCTTTTTATTCTATAAACTAAAAAATAATTATTTTTAGATAATTTAAATTCTTATGATTGCAAAAATTCGATAAATCGCAAATCGTTTGTTTAAACTCACAAAGCACAGAATAAATAATAGGTTCAGATACATTTGTCTACATCATATACAACTATCTGTAGCGTCCTCTGTTGCATGTAAGCAAAATGACAAAAGTATGGCGCCTAACTGTGGCAATGCCACACGAAGCCAGGATAGTAAGCCAGACCAGTGGGACAGGCCAGCAGTGTAACCAACCCTACCGGTAGATCTACCGTTTTTCAATAAAAGCTACCATTCAGATCGGTGTTCTTAGGTTATCTACGTGATCTACAGTATTTTTATGCTACGGAATCTAAATTATTTCATGTTTGAAGGCCAATAACTTTTCTTCAACTCACTAGGTGGCGCTACGCTGCACATGTAAGCCCGTTGTTATTCTATCCTTGTTTCTCAGTGCAATAAAAAAAGAACGTTACTGTCTTGAACAGTTAGATTAGTGTTCTCGATTACTGGCTTGGAGTATTGCCAACCGAATCGTTTAAATAAGCCCGTCGTTTTTCTATCCTTGTTTACCAGTGCACAATAAAAAAGAACAGATACAAATGTAACTTTTCGTATATAGAACAGATTTTGTATATATAAAGGTTGGTGGAAACTACGTAATTAATATTTTCAATTCTCCCTTTTTGCTCAAAAACAAAAAGAAAAGCGAGATTAGTGATAGTAATGTAAGTCGGCAAGTTAATTAAAAAAATGAATAAAACTGATTTGTATTCATATTGATTTTCTTAAATTTAATGAGGTATATTGGCAAAGCTGCTGCCTTCAGACAGTTGTGCTGTTCTCCCTGGCTTATATGCTTATCCTATAGGACATTTCAGTTTATTTTCAAATTAGAGGTGCTTATAAACTGGAAATTACCTACATATGTTACTCTTCTGAGTTAAGAAATTAAGGATATTGACACAGGTCAACAAATTTAACAAGACTTTCATCCTACACTTCCGCTGTATCCAAATCTAGCTGTAGAATTGCTCTACTACGTCAGGAATTCGAGATATTCTAAACTAAACGTGTAAAGATGACAATTTTGGAGCATTTTCAGAGATCAGTGATGCTGACAGGTAAATTAGCAGTCCAGAATCAATCATGTAATCAAAAAGTACCACTCTTTTCCTTCAATTTCCATTTTGGAGCATAAAGATATATTTTTTTACGGAAATATTTGTAGACTGAAATTTTTACTGAATGAAAAACTGAAAATTTATTTTTAATTGATACACCTTATAGGAAGAAATGAAAAAACTGATGTTCTGTATGAGATTGCCGCTGGTGAACGTACCCCTGGCTAACTCTCCCATGGACATGGTTTCAGCCATCCAGTTTCCTTAATCCATAAAGAGAATATTTTTCAAATTCTTTATATTCAATTGTAGTTTTAATTTACCTCTCCCGAGACGTGAGGAAAGATTTTCTGTCTGTAATATTCGTTATATAAGAGCAATTATTGGTGCAACTTCAGCCATATTGCAGTATCTAACTGGTAGCACAAGATTACTTGAAATATGAAAAAGCAATGACAAGTCATTCACTTTTAATATATGTAAAGAATATTATAACTGAGGATTTATTATTCAATAAATAACATCAGCATATACTCTTATATCACGGAGATAACTTATTCTTATTAACTGTTTTTAATGCAATAGTAACAGCAAAATGTGTTCATTCGGATGTTAAAGAGGTATCGAAAATAGCATTTTAATTAACCGAAAAAGAACAAAATACTCCTAAAATTCAACCCAATTTCTGCCGAAAATAATTAGAGGATTTGCTCGATATTAACGCTCAAGCTTCGAATCGCGTTGTGCCAGACAATACCGAACATAATTCCTTCGTCTTTCATTAAGGTGCACACATGTTGAATAGACCTTATATAAGGCACCGTCTACATTAAGTATTTTATTAAACTGAAGAAATTAATATATCCTTTTTAATGCTGGTTTGAATAGTTTTATCTATTAAAAGGCCAGTTGTTTAAGCAAAAAAAAATCCATAAATCTGCATTCGTATATAGAATAATTGAAACTTCTAGGAATAAAACTTCCTAACGTCACAAGTTTGATGAAAACTCACATGAATATGCTAAAATAATCTAAAAAACTTCCAGTCCCTTTAATTAGACAAATCCTCTTTAAAATCTATATTAAAAAATGGTTTTGGTTGCCTACTATACCACCGCTACATCTGCTGCATCATTTATTTTATACTGAGCGAAAGATACTAATTTAATAAATAAAAAGAACCTAGAAATTTGTTTAAGGCGCTTAACACGTATGCAGGCTCTGCACTTAGCTACTCTTTTGGAGTTGTGAAATGGAGCAGGACGGACATCGAAAACCTGCAAAGGAAAATAAGAACATTCTTATCAAAACTACACAAACATCACCCTCGCAGTGGTATTGAACATACAATGCTACCAAGACACCAAAGAGGAATAGGATTGGTCGATAGTGGTAAGCAGCTCGATCAACAATTAATAAACTTACGTTCTTATTTCCACAGGTTAGAGGACTCCTCCACACTACATCGAGCAATATGCGAGGCAGACGATTCAACGCCGCTTCATCTGAAGAAAAGGGATATTGCTTCTCACCACCAGACAGACCAAGAGAATTTACAAGCCTGGCTACAAAAACCACTTCATCGACGGCATCCAAATGAGATCATCCAGGACAATGTCGACAACTCGGCGTCGAACTACTGATTGATTTGAGGACAGATGTTTGCGGAAACGGAGGGCTCTTGTAAGCTATCCAAGACCAGGTTATTTCGATGAAGAACTATCGGAAGTTCATCATCAGAATTTCCTCAATAGAAAATGATCAATGTAAATATGGCTGTCGAACATCAGAGACAATCTAGTACCTAACTGGTGGATGCCAAGTATTTGCCTCAACCGAGTATAAGGAAAGACACGACTCAGCTTCTAAGATACTCCACCAAGAGTTGGCAGACAAGTTAAAACTATTGCAGGTAGGAAAAATGCCTTACTATAAATACAATCCGGAGCCTATTCTTGAAAACAATGAGTTCAATTTATATTGACACCGAACGGAACAGATCAAACAGTTGCACATAATAAGCCAGATATTATACTAACAGATAAAATTTCTAAGGAAACTACACTGATTGACACTGCTGTACCTAATAACTACAACCTTCGATCAAAATACAATGAGAATATCGCCAAATACAGAGATCTGGAGGTGCAAATCCGCAGACAGTGGGCAATAAACGGCGTCCACACGATTCCCATAATACTTTCAACAACTGGAGTGATACCAAAGAACTTCCTGCAGAACATCAAGAGACTGGGCCTTAGTGAGCAGCTGTATAAACCGATTCAAAAAGCAGTTCTCTTTGCAACCGCGCAGACCGTCCGAAAGTTTGTAGGAAATACAGAAGACCATACCACCTAGGACCTGATGGAAAGGGTCTCCACAGAGCTTCATACTTTTGGTGTCTTTGTATACCTGGTATTAGTTAATAATCCCTGAAGGGAGTTCAAAGCCATTAGGCTTGTAAATCTGATAAAAACATGTACGGCTAACATAAAACGGTCAGTTTTCATTTATGGACTAAGTCCATTCGTTGATTTATGGACAACATTAACTAATGCAAAAAAAGTATATACAGGGTTTTAGAAAATGATCATGTTACATTTTTTGGCATTGTTCTATTATAAAAAAATATGAAAAAGTTCAGGTTAGTTCAAGTTGTTTCAAGTTAGATCAAGGCGCTACAGATCCTTGAAGACGGTGTACATAAAAGTAATTTTTATTTAATTTATTCGGTCTGCTTACATAACGAATTTTAGTGTTATTAAAGGTTACTTTTTAAAAATATCAATCACATTTATTTAAAGCTCATTGCAGCTATTTTTTAAATGAATTAGGATTCCTTACTGCAAAAATTTCTTCTAAATACAAAGTCGTATAGTCGATGGTTTTAGAGATAAACGGCCTTGAAAATACGAATGGAGTAATCAACTAATTAAAATCAGAAGATGTTTGAAAACTCATTTAAAATGGAGGGGAATTTACTGGTACTTAGTACTTTCAGTACATTTTTAGATTCCACCTATACATTAAAAACTTCGCCTAAAAATAATATTATTCCCAGTGCACTCGTCGCAACAGGGGCCATCTGAAATTTTTAAAAACGGATCTCCAATAACGCATAATCATTATCAAATGTTCATTTCTGTGTTATCAATAGATCCTAATAAATTAAAAACACTTCATAGTCATTTTTAAGACCATATAGCTCCCTGAGGAAGAATTTCCGGATTTTATGAAATTTTTCTCATTTTTTTTTTATATAAAATCGTAGCTTAGAAATACCCTCCACACACCTTATGGAAATACGGCTTCTGACAAATTGCTAAAAAATATCCTAATGGGAGCAAGTTTTCAAAATTTTTATCCTTTTCCTTCAGAAGTCAGACCCGATATTTCCCGTTTTTTCCATTTCCAGGATAAAAAATATGTATTCTTATTTGATCCTGCCAAGTCAGAGTCAAAGTTAAATTCAAGATCACTTTCGGATAGCGAAGGGAAGATCCGAAATCTCCTGTATTTTGGTGTTCTTCCTCCACTCAAGGTTTACGAGTTATCTAACCATACCAGTACTTCTGGAACATATCAGTGCAGGATCATATTCCAAACCTTTATTTCTTTGTATCTCGAATACATACTCGAAATACAACATACTATGCTGTTTATGCGTTCCTGAATCATATAAAATGATACTGGAAGAGTTGCAAAATCCCGTTATTTTGATCCATATATAAAATCAATCTTATTGATTGCAGAAAATCTTAATATATTTTAATATACTTTCAGCATGTAAACTATGGACAGGGAAAATTCATAGAATTTCCGAAAACAATCTTTCATATAAAAAAAACAGTATGGACGAGATTACTCACAATAGATTTGTCTATTAAAGTAATATTAAGAACACAGTCATAGAGAACAACTGGAGGTCAGGAGAAAAGTGACTTTGTATCTTTAGTAGAGGGAGATAATAGAGAAAAAAAATAGTGAAGCTGCGTAGCAGGAATTCACGAATGTGGAACCCAAAAACTTAATTAATCCAATAAATCAATAACTCTTGTAACAAGTAAATTGATTTAAACTGACTTCTCATGGAACTTTTTTGCTTTTTTGCAATTTTAAACATTTAAAACTGAACCTAACATAAAGTAATATAACATAACCTAACTTAACCAAGGCTAACAGAGGTAAACACTAGCATCTTTCTTTTTGCTTGCATTTTGATTTTTTTTTATTTTCTAAATTGCGATTTTCTTCAGAGATCAGACCCGATCGAAATATTTCCCGTACCTACTATTGCCCAGATCGAAAATTATGTGTTCCTATTTGAAAGAGTCGAACAAAAATCTCAAACTTTTCGTACTTTAATATCCTTCTTCCACTCAAGATTTTTGGGTTATCTAGCTATACCGGTGCTTTTGGAACACATTGGTGCATGAGCATATGTCAAACTTTTAATGCTCTTTATCCCGAGTATACGTGATTTTTGGAACTTGGACTCATTGGAACTTTTGAAGAACATACTCAAAACTACCTTTGGATGTGATTTTTGGTCATTCTAATTTCCGGACCTTACGTATAATTCGTGACGTCACTTTTTAACACTCATGTTTGATGTTAAGTAAAAGAAAAACTGCATTTGTGAGTGATTAATTGTACATCAAATAAAATTAAAATTCGAGCTGCGCCGCACAGCCATCGACAGCTCTACACTTTACTTTGGCAAATGCTGCCAAGACTTTTGACCCTCCCATTATGATAGCAGTATAAGTTTTTATTGCTTATTGAATAATTTTCAACAAATATAAATTTGTAAAACGATGCGACATTTTGTCTCTATTAGCCCCAGGCGCGGATCCAAGGGGGGGCGGTGGGGGCAATCCCCCCCCCCCCAAGAGCTTTGAGTTTAGGAAATTGTACCCGATTTTTCCTCTTATACTATAGTTTATTCAAGAACTAGAGAGAGGAATAAATCATTTTTTACCCTATTTCTCTTTGCAAACTACCTGTGTTCTTTAGCTCGGTGTCTTTGGCAAAATCTGTTAGACATATATATTTTTCATAGGAATAGGTTAGAAATTTTATAATCAAAAATACCGGTCTATAATAATAGACTAAAACGTAGGATTATTCTCTCAAAAAATTTTAAGTTATAATTTAAATACTTACAAAATATCCATTATCAAAAATATAAAAAGTTAAACATATATAAAAAAATAAATTCGTCCATATAATAATAAAATATTTTTGGGGCTATCGGTCATTTTATTATTAATTAAAAACATTTTTAGGGTATTTGACGTTTCAGTTTATTTATTTCTTAAACCATCTGCAGAATTACAATTAAACACTAAAAAGGGATTCAAATGTAATTACTTTTTTTTATGTTGTAATTAAAATTAGACCTACTTATTTTTATTTCTATTGTACTGCCCCAAAAAAGTAAGATAAACATGTTAATTCTACACGCTTAAGAAAACGACACAAACACAATAATAAAATAATAAAAAACTTACGGCTAATTAGAATTAAATATATATAAAATTAAAGAGTGGGACACACTAAAATAAAAATATATAAAAAAAAATAAAAAAAAACATAAACAACATTAAACAATAAAATACAACAAAAACAAAAATTTAAATAATAAATTGTGTTGACACTAGTAAACATTACGTATCTAATTCTGAATCAAAGTCAGTAAAACTATCTTCGCTAAAATTAATTATAATTGGTTCCTCTCTCTCACCGATTATTCGATCGAGTTCTCACATTTTGTTTTATTTTTTTATTATATGGATTTTTCCCAATTTTTCACAGTAACTTTATTCAAAAAAATCTTTCAAAAGTTTAGTTAAATTACTAATTTTATTAATTGTGTTATTTCTAGCATCTCTACCTTTTACTTGAGAGAGATATTTACGTCTCCAACGGACAGTTTCCAGGCGATTTATAAGAATAGATTTTCTATCTGGCTTTTCCTAGCAAAAATTAAGTTCTCTGAGCAATTTCCTGAGGTCAGTTCTTTTAATTTCAGGTAAATCGCAATCTTCAATGATTTCTAGTTAGAATTTTGTAGATGGTTGGGATCTGCTCCTCATAATAAAATGTATATACAACCCCTTTAATTGCAGTTTTCATTTCTTCTTCCAACGAGGTTTTTCGTTTGCCTGTGATCATGTTGGAACATATCTCAACAGAGCTTTTAACATTATTATCTAGATATTGATATTTTAAGGCATCATAAACATTCATCGTAATAAGTTTTTCGTTGAGGGAAAACTGCCCTGGTTTAACGATTTTGGAATAAATATAGAGGGAAAAGCCATATCTTTTGGGTATCTCACTAATCTCAAATAATATATAAAAACAAGCGCAAACAAGATAAATCACTAAGAAGAAACTGTAAGTTGTACTTTGCTCACTGATAGAAATTAAATAAACTATCAGAAATTCTGTGTTGCAGTAAATTTATAAAATCTATTTAAATATAATGAAATATAATTAGATTTACGGCAGTTCTCAGTTACCTGCGGCACTGGAGCAGGTACGTTGGAGATTTCGGTAACAGTTTTATTACTCTCTCTAGTTCTTGAATAGAGTATAGGAGTCTGTACGCTTGCGATCGCCCCCCCCCCCCCCCCTCCTCCCAAAAGCTTTGAGTTCAGGGAAATAGAACCCATTCTGCCTTTTATATTAAGAATTAGTATGCTGCTTGCAACCCCCCCCCCCCACCGTTGACAACTGGTTTTTCTTGCCATACTGTACTTTTGTGATATCATCGCCCCCCCAAAGAGAGAGGCTGGATCCGCCCCTGATTAGCCCTCTGATAATGTCATTAAATCATCTTTATTCATTTTCATAATACATTAAATTAACTCTTTGATGGCAAAAGCTGTATTGTAGTGAATAATTGATCGCAAAAATAACAGAGAGGACGCCTAATTAACAACTGTTCGTAAAAATAGGTTAAACAATTTTTTACTATCGCAAAACTTTTACTAAAGTAGAAGAAGACTTTTTCGTGTGAACATGCCCTTAGCAAAATTGTATACATCCAGTAGGAAATAGAACGTTTGTGTTAGTAGTTGCATCTCCCAGTAATCACGTTGCACTTAATAAGTGAGTTGCTCTGGTTGGAAAATTACACACCTTAGTGTTACGTCAATCGAGAACGATTCAATTTCAGCGGAATGGTAAACACTTTGAATTGCAAGTCCGGATTAAATCTTTTATGTCCTAGATTTTATTTTCTTTATTTTTAAATAACTTAAAGATTTTTATTCTGTTATTTGAGGAGGCAAGTTTTTATGTTTTCTTCGAATGTAATTTAATATACAGTGCCTTCATTTCAAAACGAACCATCCTTAATAACTTTGTTAAATAGAAAAATTTAAAAAAAAGAAAAAACACGTCAATTTAGATATACAGGGGGAAGTTCAATTTTGCATTTGTTAAAAGTCTGTCAATCACCTCCTCACCTCCAGCTAACCTCACTTTGATATGTCAAATGGGAACCCCCACCTTGTGACACATCATTGTAAGCAGCATAAAATTGTCTATCCAACCGTATAAAAAAAATTAAATCGGTTGACGTACAAGCGAACAGTGTGCAAAAATGTCTTGTAATAATGCATAATATATCGGCCTCGAACTTTAGTATGTCAAATGATTACCCTATAGTGTGATACATCATTTTAAAGGACGTACGATCTGCTATCCAACGATGTCAAAAAAAATTAAGTTAATAGACGTTATAGGCAATTAGGATGCAAAAATGTATGTTAAATATAAGCAGTTTATTCAGTTTTATTCAGTTGAAGAAAATTATTTTATTAAATGTTCAAAATGTGCGCCGTTATTAGCGAGACAATAAAAAAGCCTATTTTGAAATTCCCCACGAACATTGGCAAGGGTTTCTCTGCTAATTCCTCTACATTCCCGAACAATTCGATCTTTTAAATCGTCAATATTTTCAGGTGGGGTTTTATAAACCTTGCTTTTTAAATACCCCCAAAGAAAAAAGTCTAGAGGGGTTAGGTCTGGAGACCGTGCTGGCCATTCAATTGCACCAAGTCTGCCAATCCACGTCCCTGGAAAATGTTCATCAAGCCACTCTCGAATTGCCAAAGCGTAGTGCGGGGGAGCTCCATCTTGCTGGAAATGCAAATTATTTTCATTTAGTACCATAACAGCATTTTCATCCACTTGATTTTCTAAAGATTGCACAATGGCAGGGTATATTGTGTTTTCTAAAAGGTTTAAATAAATTTGCCCAGTTAAATTATCTTCCAAAAAAAATGGCCCGATGATTTCATTGCCATAAATTCCTGCCCATACGTTAATTTTTTCGGGATATTGAGTATGCCCTTCTCAGAAAAGGTGCGGATTTTCATTATCCCAGTATCTGCAGTTATGTCTATTAACCAGTCCATTTAGAAAAAAAGTTGATTCATCACTAAAGCAGATATTCTTAGGTAAATGGGGGTCCTCGTCAATTCGTTGGCACATTAATTCGCAAAATTGAATTCTCCTATCAAAATCGTCTTCTCCGAGTTCTTGAAGAATTTGAATTTTGTAGGGAAAAAACTTATTTTGTTTTAAAACTTTATGCACAGAGCCAGCAGAAATGTTGGTTAAATCTGCGACCTTTGAGATGGATAAAGTTGGATCTATTGCAAACTGTCCTAGTACCTCGATTTGGCATGCTTCATCTACAACCCTTTTCTCAATAGATTTTTTATTACAAACGGATCCCGTTTCTTCAAACTTTCGTACCAATTCGAGTACATATTTATGGCCCACGTTTTTGTCTTGATGCCTCTCGTTAAATGCTCTGGCGGTTCTACGAGCGCACCGATCTTCAGCTCCATAGAGAAAAATTATTTCTATTCTTTCGGCTAGCGTATACACCATTTATATTCACGTTTCAACTAGGCCTCACAATGACAATTTTAACAATAATAAACAACTGGTGTTTAAAGATCTTAAAAATTTTATTTATTGCAGTGATTTCTTGTACCTATCAGGTACCGCAAAAAATATCATTGAAATAAATACACTAGATTGATTAGACTGCAATGAATTTTGCGATGAATTTTAAAACAGGCTTAGTTTTTTTCTCGCAAATATTTTAACTGTTTATTATTTTAAAAAAATATTTATTTTAAATTTAAAATAATATTTTACTCTATGAAGTAGCCATTTGACATAATAAAGTTTAATGTGATAAGGTGTCTATTATTACCACACATCTTTTCTTACTATTCGCTTGTACATCAACAGATTTTGTTTTTTTTATTGGCTAAATAGGAGATAGTACGTCCTTTAAAATGATGTATCACACTATAGGGTAATCATTTGACATACTAAAGTTCGAGGCCGATATATTATGCATTATTACAAGACATTTTTGCACACTGTTCGCTTGTACGTCAACCGATTTAATTTTTTTTATACGGTTGGATAGACAATTTTATGCTGCTTACAATGATGTGTCACAAGGTGGGGGTTCCCATTTGACATATCAAAGTGAGGTTAGCTGGAGGTGAGGAGGTGATTGACAGACTTTTAACAAATGCAAAATTAAACTTCCCCCTGTATATCTAAATTGACGTGTTTTTTCTTTTTTTTTAAATTTTTCTATTTAACAAAGTTATTAAGGATGGTTCATTTTGAAATGAAGGCACTGTATAACGAAAGATTTCACATATACTCGTGGACAAAATTATCGAAAATTTTTTGTCATCACATCTGCTTGGAAATAACTTTAAACTAGTACCATAATTTTTTAAGTCGGCGCCAAACTAATACCTGACAAAACGTGATTCGAATAAACTGATTAAAAATACTTTATTTTTAATTGTTTTCTTACTATAATTTGTATATATTAGAAGTTATTTACTATATTTAGAAATAATTTGGCACAGACTTCAAAAATTTCAATTTCGTATACAAATTTATAGATATTTTTCACTTTTTAGCGCACTTTTAGATGTTGGTTCATTTTTTTTATCAACATTTTATTTTTCAATTTTTAATTTTGAATTTATTATGATATCCATAAATTATTTGAGCTAAGTACTATTCGAGATTAGTGTACCTCGCAATGACTCCAAGGTAGCAAAAAACTTACCATTTTATCCATAATTGTAAATCACCCTAAAATGAACCACTAAAAATTCTTTGATTCTTAGAGTTCTCCAGATAGCAATGAGATTGTGTCAAACAAATATTTAGTCTGTCACAGAAAATCTACTGTCCTAAATTTCAAATTAATTTTAGATTCGTATTATAGGCCCCAAAACCTTCCAATATCGATATTTACAGAACTTGAGACGTAAATTTCTTATCTTGATATATTTTATACTGCATATTGAGTTTGTATACGCAACCCTGCAATATCAATTTTAGATAAAATCGGAAAATGTAAAATTTTCAGTTCCTCATATTGTACCTTATCAACTTAATAGATGTAAAAAATTAACTTCATATTTGTTGTAATACACGACCCCAAAAACCCGTTAATACCAAATCTGAAAAAATGCGAGTAAGATAAAATTTTCAACCAACCATATTGAATCCGCCATATTGAATTTCGAAAAAATAATTTTAGCGTCTCAATCTAATCTAAATCTAAACCCTTCAAAGCCCCCTTGTACCAATTTTCGATAAAATCCGGAAATCTAAAATTTCTAGACAGTCATATTCCATCTGAAATATCAAATTTTCTTAAAATAATTTTATATTCGCTATTTACATCTTCAAAAACGATTCAGATCCACCTTTGAACAAAATCAAGAAATGTAAAATTTTTAGTCCATTATACTGGATTCGACATATTGAATCCTGAAAAATTACTTTTAAATTTCAGAATTTACACCCTCAAGAACCCCCTATATCAGTTTTGGAGAATATCGCAAAATGTAAAATCTTAAGGATACCATATTGAATTCGCTAGATTAGGTTTTTCAGAAAATATTTAAAATTCGTAATTAACACTAACAAAAATCTCCCAATACTGATTTTAGACAAAATCGAGAGATGTAGAATTTTTAATCTGCCATCTTGGATGGAATAATTCCGATTCGTAATGGGCGATTCTAAAAACTACCCCATATCAATTTTGAAAAAATCGGAAAAAATTTATTTTTTATCTGCCATATTGAATAAGCCATATTGAATTTTTTTTTAAATAATTTCAGATTCGTTATGTGTAACCCCGAAAACTCATCCGCACTAATTTTGAAGAAAATCGGTCAAAATTGATTATTTTGCTCGCCGTATTGGATCCGCTATATTGAATTTTTTAAAAATAATTTCGGATTCGTTTTATGCTACCCCGAAAACTCCTCCATACCAATTTTGGAGAAAATCGGACAAAATTAAATTTTTCTATCCACCATATTGGATCCGTCATATTGAATTTTTTAACAATCATTTCAGATTCGTTGGGTACTACCCTTAAAATTCCCCCATACCAGTTTTGGAGAAAATCGGAGATAAATTTTTTTTTGGCCGCCATATTGTCAGCGCCATCTTCGATTTTACTGCACCAATTTCGTCCGAAAAAATAAAGAACCAAGCAGCAACTTCCTGAACGTAACGTAAAAAATTTGATTCAATTCAGTGCCGCCATTCCGGAGTAATCGATGTACATACATAAAAAAAATACATACTCGACGAATTGAGAAGCTCCTTCTTTTAGAAGTCGGTTAATTAATAAACATTTTTATTAAATATTTCTCATGGGTTTCTAAGTGATGAGAAAACTCAAAAAATTTTCCAAATACAACCCTGTCTTCGTTGTAGCAATAATATTCACTTAATTGAAAACAATAATCAGATATAATTTAAAATTATTTTCACATTCAATTAAAGTTATAGAAAATAAAATTAAGAATGTGGCGTGTAAAAATAAAAAATTGTTTAAGTGTTAATTTATTGCAGAACAAAAGTTATTTTTTAATTGCCTTTCTATTAATTAAGAAGTTTTGCTGAATGTATATCAGATAAAACAGCTCTCTCTCTTCGTTTCTCATGACACAAAATTATATTTTTTAGGAAACTTTATTAATGAAATCAAAATAAAATTATTCTGGTAACAGACAGTCGAGTGCGGTGACCAGTCTGCCATGATTTTAAAGCATTTTGTTGTAATCCTTATTGTTAGAAAATAGAAATAGGAATAGAGAATGACGATGGGAAATAATTCCCTAAACTTTCTAATTAAAGTCACATTTTAAAGCATCCAATAAATGGTAAATACCGTTCTTAATTTTGCAATTAATATATTCAGATTTATCATCAAAAAAGACTAATGCTGGTGCGTGTGTCGATGTTTGTGCCAATGCTGGTGCTGATGCTGATGCTAATGCTGGTGCAGGTGCTGGCGTTGGTGCTGGTTCTGGTGCCAGTGCTGTCGCTGATGCTGGAGCTGATGCGGGCGCTGATCAACAATTTATTTTAGTACATTTAAAAAACTTTAGGAGCAGAGTTTCTAGATTCTTGTAGAATTGCTAGTTTTCAAGCTCAAGAGTTCAGCACAGTTTTCCTTAAAACCATACCTTTTCCATTTCGAATGCATTCTAGCTCATTATGAAACTGTTTTCCTTCAAGAGATATTTGATTTTCTTTAAAAATTCATTCAATCAGTACTCTGTGTGCCCTAGGAAGATGGCCAAAACACTTATTTGATAATATTTCGTATCGACCTTTTGAATGATTTGATCAAATTACTCGAATAACTCCTGATGAATTGTCTTACCGGGACAACTTTAGAAATTAGTTTGTTAATGTTTTATATTCCACTGTCATATTTACATAATAATAAAGAAAAATGGTCTAGGAACAAGAGAGGCACTATTTTGTATACGCGTTCTCCTACAAAAGAGCTATGAATTCCGAAAGAACATCTACGTCTGTTTCATCGACTTTGAAAAGGCATTCGACCGAGTACAACATGATAAACTTTTTAAGTGCCTACAAGCAGCAGGTCTAGACCACTACGATATAAGACTGCTAAAACATCTGTATTACAATGAAGTAGCCTCTATCCAAATTGAAAACAGTCGTACTCAAAACCTACCCATCAAACGTGGAGTAAGACAGGGTTGCGTTCTGTCATCCTGTCTCTTTAATGTATACTCTGAAGAAATCTTTAGGGAGGCTTTGGATGGCAGACAAGAAGGAGTAAGACTAGGTGTAGAAGTAATCAGCACTATTAGATTTGCTGATGATACGGCCATTCTTGCAGAAAGCATCGAGGATCTCCAAACATTAGTAAACCTAGTCAATGAAGCGAGCTGTCGAAGAGGCCTTAAAATCAAAATCTCAAAGACAAAGTGGAAGACAGTTGGAAACGTTATTGTAGATGAATGTCAACTTTGGCTCGATGGGAAGAGGATAGAGCGTGTAAATCATTTCAAATACCTTGGCAGTTGGTTGAATGTAAATGGGGACTCAGATGAAGAGATAATAGGTAGGATAGAAATATCGCGGAAGGCCTTTATGACATGAAAACCAGTTCTATGCAACAGGAACCAATCAATGCGTATTCGTAAAAGAGTCCTGAAATGCTATGTATGGTCTATTCTATTATACGGTTGCGAGACATGGACACGAAAAACCACAACGCTAAATAAACTGGAAGCATTTGAATTGTGGTGCTACCGTCGAATTCTAAAGATATCATGGGTTTCGCACACTTCCAACGAGGATGTTCTCAGAATGATGGATACAGATCGACTGTTCTTGAACATTATAAAGAGGTGGAAAACAGAATACTTCGGCCACATAATTAGAGGACCTAAATAACATCTACTTCGCTTTATAATACAAGGAAAAGTGGAAGGAAAAAGATGGATAGGCAGAAAGAAGCTTTCATGGCTACGTAACATCAGGCAGTGGTATGATTGCACGGTAGAAGAACTATTTCGCGCAGCAGCCGATAGAGAAAGATTTCAGGAAATTGTAAACCTGATGACCACCAACGTCTGAATACAGACATGGCACCTAAAGAAGAAGAAGAAGAAAAAAGTAATTATTGGAAAGAATATCTCAAAACCTAAATGTTTCCACGAAATTAATTTTTGCAATCTTTTCACCAAAATATATTTATGAAAAAAAACTACACAAAGTTAGAGCATGTCGCAGATTCTTGTACGACACTAAAATGCTTTGGAGAAAACTTCAACTAAAAGAGAGCTGAGTAAACCTACTGGTTGTAATAATTTCGCTGCGTAGGTAATATAAAGTCTTCAAAATGCTGTTGTTTAGTTAAAGCGGGTTATTACAACAAGTTAATTCTCTTTTAAGAAAACTACTAAAGAGCAACATCCTGTCTAATAAACATTGCTTGTTTACCCAACTTCCTTTTTTCTTTTCGTTTTACCTTCTGAGAAAGGGTAATTTAAATATGGGGTTGACTTCGATCGCGTGATAGTCTATGTTGTTTATTAAATGTAAAAATAAAGCAAGTCATTTTAATGGTTTCCTAAAAATTCATCAAAATAAGAAAAAATACACGGAGCGGAATTATTGCTTCAGATTTTATTTGTTAGATAGCGCTGGGGAATTTTTTTTTGCAAACAATAGTGCACGTCACATAAAAATTTACATTTTACAAGAAATTTGTTATAAAATAAATATTTATTTTTATGTTGTACCAGTTATATCCCCGGGCGTTGTTTTCGAATAATAGTTTGCCAATTTAAAACAAGCTTATGTAAAACAAACAATTTAAGCAGATGTCATAAATATTTAGGCAATTAAAAGAAATTTATCTCCGGATTTGTCTTTTTTTAAATTTATTAGACAATAATTTTAACCAGCCATGCTGGTGGAGCCACGTGAATAAATTACGAGTTTACCGATGGTTTTAGTGTGGCATGTTAACAAATTGTAAGTTAAGTTTTGTAATAATTTTCCAAAAAAATTTAAGGATATATATATATAAAATGAAGATAGTCATAATATAATTACATAAAAAATCAAAACTACTGAATTTAATAAGCAGCCACTTGAAATAAATTAATTAATTACAAATCTAAGAATTGGATTTAAAAATAATATTTTGCATAAAAAAACTAATTAGTGACAGAAAACTACATGCCACGGAGCCCTAAGGTATTGAGTGTCCTCTTAAATTGAAAAATAATTAAAAGAAAATCATTTCTCTGGAAAAAAGTACACAAAAAAATACTTACTATACAGGGTGTTCAAGATAAAGAAAGTCAGTATGGTAATCTTGGTAACAGCAACAGATTTGGTTAAATGGGAACACATTGAACTCCTTAGTTTCAAGCAATTTTATTTAGGGTGGTTTGCCAGTGTTATGTAGGGTTAAGACTGCAGTGTGATCAGTGTATATCACTACTATGGTGATTCTTGTTGCTGATAGATCTAGAAATATCATATTTAACTTGAAGGAGTGCCATAATGTATAGGATGCAATCAGCGTACTTTTGTTTGACAAGGTAGGACCCATTTGTTAAATAAGACTTGAACAGATGATTGTGGAAATGAGAAGAAGCCATCGAAGACAGATGATATATCAAAGTAGATTGCAGAACAATATCTTATATTTATTTATCCTTTTTACATGTACAGGGTGAGTCAACGATTGGATGAAGTAGGTTTGTGCCTTTTCGGTGAAATTTACAAAGAAACTATATTTATTGTTTGATACAATTTATTTTTACGCAGATTTTAAAAATATTTAGGACTCTACAGGGTGAGCCAAAAAACTAGGACAGCATAAAGTTGCATTTTTTTAAATAGAACACCCTATATACGAATCGTATTTTCAATTTAGCTTATAATTTTAAATCTTTTTTATTAAGGATTTACTATAACAAAACTTTATAGTTTCTGAGATAATTAAGTTTAAAGAAAAAAAGTCACATTTTCAAGCATCAATTCAATCCTAAATAACGTTTTCAATTTTGTGACAAATATATTCAAATTTGGAATTTAGCAAGGCCAAGGACAAGTTAACATAATTTTTACCTAATATTTGCAATAAAAGCTACAGGGTGTTGAACACATCGGCTCAAATTTGAACAAGTTTAAATGAATAAATATCTTTTTTTTTTTAAATGGTACACCCTGTATATTTTCATGTTATTTAATAGAATAATAAAAACCCTAAAAGTTTTGTTCAATATATCCTATACCTATTTATAATAGTTTTTGAGATATTTCAGTTTTTCTTATTTTCCATACTTTCTTACAGAAATAGTCTTCATTATCATAATAGCCATGGCAAAAACAATGTAAAAGAACATTTTTCTGTTTGTCAAATTTATAACCGCAATCGCTTCTTTTGGTTTTTATGTAGTGTAGTTTGGTTTTTTTTTGCATTCATCTTATATTGTAAAATGAATTTTCCAAAGAATGAGTTAATAGATATGATTTATACAATAGGAGAGGCTCAAAAAAATTGCCTTCTTGCTCAAAGAATTTACAAAATGAAGTATCCTGATCGACGCCAGCCTAATACCCATACTTTTCAAAACTTAATGCAAAGATTTGATTCTTCTGGTACTGTTGATTATCCAAAACGTAAAGTGGTCAACAAACCAGTAACTAATGAAGAAAAAGAACTACAAGTATTATTAAATGTTCAGGAAAATCCTTATATTGGTAGCCGTCAATTTGCAGCATTATGTGAAACATCACAATCCACCGCTAATCGTACTACCAAGAAATATAGGTATCATCCATATCACATGGAATTACACCAAGAATTGCATGGACAGGATTTTGAAAGTCGTGTAAACTTTTGTCGTACAATAAATGCGGAGATTCAATTAAATCCAAATTTATTATGCAAGGTAATGTTTAGTGATGAAGATACTTTTAGAAGTAACGGTGCCGTAAATAGAGGCAACATACATTATTATGCCACAGAAAACCCATTTTGGATTAGAGAGGTGCAACATCAAAACCACTGGTCATTAAATGTTTGGTGTGGTATTCATCATAATCGAATTATTGGACCCCACTTTTTTAATGAACCACTAAATGGCCATAGTTACCTGAACTTTCTACAAGAAGAACTACCCCAACTGCTTCAAGGTCTCGATAGGGATGAGCTCGACAGTATGTGGTTCCAGCACGATGGTGCGCCTCCGCATTACCATCGTGAAGTTCGTGCGTTTTTGGACCAACGATATCCGCAAAAATGGATTGGACGTGGGGGTTTCATTGAGTGGCCACCAAGGTCTTGCGACATCACCCCATTAGATTTCTTCCTATGGGGTTATATTAAAAATAAGGTGTATGTTAATCCACCAACAACAGTGGAAGATATGCGAAACAGGATTAGGGATACCTGTAGAACAATAACGCCACTAATTTTGTCCAGGGTCCGAGAAAATCTGCAAAAAAGACTAAATTTGTGCATTGCACAAGAGGGTCGTTTATTCGAACACTTATTAAAAGAAAATAATTAATCTCAGTATTTAATAGGTAATTTTTTTGTTTCAATTTAGTATAAAAGTAAATATGCATTTGCCTTGTCGTTATTGTTGTGTTAATTTTTTCACATTATGTTTAATTAAACTATTGCCGTTGTAATATAACGAATAATGTATTTCATCATATTTAACCACATTCTGTTTGTTTCTGTAGTTTCTTTTTATTATTTTACATGGCTACTATGATAATGAAGACTATTTCTGTAAAAAAGTATGGAAAATAAGAAAAACTGAAATATCTCAAAAACTATTATAAATAGGTATAGGATATATTGAACAAAACTTTTAGGGTTTTTATTACTCTATTAAATAACATGAAAATATACAGGGTGTAACATTTAAAAAAAAAAGATGTTTATTCATTTAAACTTGTTCAAATTTGAGCCGATGTGGTCAACACCCTGTAGCTTTTATTGCAAATATTAGGTAAAAATTATATTAACTTGTCCTTGGCCTTGCTAAATTCCAAATTTGAATATATTTGTCACAAAATTGAAAACGTTATTTAGGATTGAATTGATGCTTGAAAATGTGACTTTTTTTTTTAAACTTAATTATCTCAGAAACTATAAAGTTTTGTTATAGTAAACCCTTAATAAAAAAGATTTAAAATTATAAGCTAAATCGAAAATACGATTCGTATATAGGGTGTTCTATTTAAAAAAATACAACTTTATGCTGTCCTAGTTTTTTGGCTCACCCTGTAGAGTCCTAAATATTTTTAAAATCTGCGTAAAAATAAACTGTATCAAACAATAAATATAGTTTCTTTGCTAATTTCACCGAAAAGGCACAAACTTACTTCATCCAATCGTTGACTCACCCTGTACATTAAATTTAAAAGCCTGCAGAAACAAAGATCTGTTTTGAAGATTATAATCAATTTGATAAGTTACCAAGTACCATAAAAGTTTGTATAGTATTGCAATTAATATAAGAATTACAAGTTTTAGGTATTTCTCTGAAAATTCTTGTAAGATTATGTAACAGATCGGGCCAAATCCAACTGCTGTTTTGATATTGATATCTTTAATTACTGTTTCTTTTATTCTCTTAACCCGGAACTTCTTATAAGGCCAATTTATTAAGAGAAGGACTTGAAGATATTTTTTAGACGTTTAAAAGGAGTTGCACTGGGCTGTGTTACTGTTGTTTTTGATTAGTATATTCAGGAAATGGGGTTTTATATGCATTCTTATTGCTTTCCAACACTAGTAACCTGTAGCTTCTGCTATTCAACTAATCTTATAAATATATTAATTTTATTCTTTAATCCTTTTATTTAGTTTTTTCGAATTTTCTTCTGTCCTATTGTGCAATGAGCAAATTTTCTTTGACTTAGGTGTTTTGTTATTAGGTGTACGAAATAACGTGGTCATTTGTATAAACCTTGTTAATTTTTTAACAGTTATTTTTATTTTTGTTGTATTGATAAAAGCGTGTTCTTCACGTTGATAGAAATTTCTTTTTACTTTTGCTTGTTTTATGCATTTTGTGTAACGGTTTAGTAGGAATTGTAAACAGGAACGTGAATTTTAAAGTTTTTTTGGTATTTCAACAAAAATGCAGTTCTTCATCGTAGGATGTACTTAAAACTGGCTCTATATATAATAATTTAACCTGGATTGATTGTTAATATTTTGCAGTTTAAGATCAAATTGGCTGATATTAATTATTTTTTGTAAATTTCGCTCTTAGTTCAGGTTAGTTCAGGTTAGCTGGTATTCTTCATCAAAATTCACAGAAAATAATTATTTCTTTTTAACCGATTTATAAAAGAAAGAGGTTCTCAATTCGTGGACTATCTATTTTTTTTTAAGTATGTACATTCAATATGGTGGATCAAATATGATGCGTTGAAAATTTTACTTTAATCGTATTTTTTTTTTCAGATTTAGTATTAGGAGGTTTTCGGGGTCGTGTATTATGAATATGAAGTTACGTTTTTACAACTATTAGATTGATAAGATACAATATGATTGACGAAAAATTTTACATTTTCCGATTTTGTTAAAAATTGATATTGCGGGTTCTTGGGGCGTATACAAACTCAATATGCAGTATAATGTATATTGAGCTAAAAAATTTACGTCTCAAGTTCTTTAAATGTCGATATTGGAAGGTTTTGAGGCCTACATTACCAATCTAAAATTAATTTGAAAATTAAAATAGTGGATTTACTATTACAGACTAAATATTTGTTTGACACAATTTCACTGGTATTTGAAAAACTCTAAGAACCAAAAAATTTTTAGTGGTTCATTTTAGGGTGATTTAGAACTTTAGATAAAATGGATACTTTTTTGTTACCTTGGAGTCATTGCGAGGTACACTAATCTCGATTAGTACTTGGTTGAAATAATTTATGGATATCGTAATGAATTCAAAACTAAAATTCTAAAAATAAAATATTTATAAAAAAAATTGAACCGACTTCTAAAAGTGCGCTAAAAAGTGAAAATTGACCATAAGTTTTTATATGAAATTGAAATTTTTGACGTCTGAGCCAAATTATTTCTAAATGAAATAAATAACTACTAATCTATACAAATTATGGTAAGAAAGCAATTACAAATAAAGTAGTTTTAATCTGTTTATGCGAATCATATTTTGTCACGTTTTAGTTTGGCGCCGAATTCGAAAATTTCAATTTCATATAAAATTTCTCCAAGGAAAGAAAGCATCTTTTATACAATGCAATATTTAAAAGCGTTGTATTGTATGGATGTGAAACATGGCAGATAAATAAAACTTTAGAACGTAAACTGCTGGCTCTTGAAATGGACTTTTGGCGAAGATCTGCCGGAAAATCAAGGATCGAACGGATAACCAACGAGAAAATTAGAAAGATTATGGGCGTAAAGAAAACTATTCTGGATGAAATCGAATAACGTCAGCTGGTATGATATGGACATGTGGAGAGAATGACGGACGAACGTCTACCAAAGCAAATCCTAAAATGGACACCAAATGAAAAAATAAAAAAAGGAAGACCAAAAGTTACCTGAATTAAGAGCATTAACCGAGCCATGTCCGAAAGAAACTTACTTCCAGGGGATTGGGAAAACCGAAAACAAGGGGGTTTGGGAACCGGGAGGCGTAGAACGCTATGAAACCGGATATATATATATATATATATATATATATATATATATATATATATATATATATATATATATATATAAAATTTATAGTTATTTTTCACTTCTTAGCGCACTTTTAGAAGTCGATCCAATTTTTTTTATAAAAATTTTATTATATTAGGTAATGATGGAACTTTTATATTAAAACCCCCATTTATAATTTATTCCGCATTTCAAGAATTTTTTTGTATTTAAGTCTTTTTAAATACATCATACATATTCTCAAAAGGAACTTCTATTTTTAAAAAAACATCGGCATCGACTTGTAAATACATCGAACAACTACTTTATATTCCCGATAAGTTTATCGAGTGTAAAGCCGCGGCAAATAACCAAACTAGCTAAAGTTCACTAAACGGTTTACGTACCAAAAAGTATTTTATGTGGCGAAGTTGGAAAGTCACCACTTTTCTTGTTGATAGCAATTTTTATTTAGTCTATAGACAAAAGTAGAAAACTTTATCTCTCAGTTGTACACAAAATAATTTACAATATTATTTTTTAATCACCAAATGAATTTAAAAAATAATTAAAACCAAAAAGCACCGTAGTGCCCCCTATGTGGCATATTTTTACATTGTAGCAGATATTTCTAATTTAATAATATAAAATGATCACAGTAGGTATCCATGGGAAGAAATGTGAAAGGTTTTTAAAAAACTGAACTGAATATTATTAACCCGATTGGTTGGACCGCATATTTTTAGAATGCGTATCCATAAACAATGCAAAATATACCTCTTGAAATAAGTCTTTATCTAAAGCAAATATTATGTGGCTTACATTCAAGACTATAGCGGGGGTCAGAAATTTTCTTATTCCACCACTCTCAGTCCAGGAAGTTACCTCAAGAAATTTTTTCATAAAACAAATCATCATCATCAACAGCATCATATTATCCGCTGCTGAACAAAAGCATCCCTTAACTCTTAACATATTTTCCTGTTTTATGTTACTTGTGTCCATTTTCTTACTACTATTTTGACATCATCTCTCCAAATTTTTATTCTGCAACTCTGACTTCAACATATTCTGTCCGATATTTTTGTATTTTCCTTATTCCTTTCAAGTTTCTTGCGCTTTTTCATGGTATTTATTGATACCTTAGCTCCTACTATGCGATGATTGCTTCCACTAAAGAATTTATTCAGAACACTGATATCTTTGATAGTAATTTTCCTGTTGTTGATGATAAAATGTACTGCGTTCTTTGTTGAACTATCTAGATTTGCCCAAATACTTTTCTTTTTTGCCTTTTTCAAAGAAAAAGATATAATTCATAGCAGATAGGTTATGTTGATGTAGGAAGTTTACTATTGCCTTTTCTTTTCTAATTCCTGTCTACAAATTTATCTGGACATGTAACAATTTCAGCTTCATCTACTTTGCAGCTAGTTTTAGTATTAAAGTCAACGATTAACTCAATCATTTGCATTTTTCCTGTGTCTAGACCTGTTGTGATATATTCGTAGATGACTTCATCTTTTGTGCGGTACTAGTTGATGCATCAACTTGAATGATTTTTAGAGAATATTTTATGTTTAGTAGAATGATTAGGATATGACCTCGTGAACTTATAGTTTTAATATATCTGTTTTTCTCTATATGTTTCTTAGAGAGCAAAATTCTACTCCTTCTATTTGAAATGTCTGCACCTACATAGTAATAAAACTTTTCCGAAATTAGCATTGGCTGATCCTCTCATTTTGTTCTGAGTTTAGGCCTATCACGTCCCATTTAATATTTTTAAGGCCTTTCTCTAAATCCAAGTATTTTTTCTGTATTTAAAGGACTCTTGTTAGTATATACAGGGTGATTCAAAAATCGATCACGAAACTTAAGGGGGTGATTCTACTTGACAAAATAAGAGTAGAGCTTCATATAATTTTTTTTCAAAATGTCATTCGTTTTCGAGTTACAAGCCGTCCAAGTTCAAGTTTTTATTTTTTGTTTTTTGAATTACTCGCTTACAGGAAAACCGATTTGACTAATATTTGAAAGATAGGCTGTCTTCTGCGCTTCATCATTTTAGTAACAATTCACATTGATTGTTTGCCGCTAGAGGGCACTTTACCTACATTGAAAATTGTTTTTTTGTCATAATTTTTTAGTGTTGACAGCTACAGTAGTTTTTGGCATAATTTCTGAAAGACTGATGCTAGGCCTTTAAAAAAGGTGCTCTTTATTTACATCGCTAAACCCAACGGTTTAGACGTAAATCACCCTTAAAAATTAAGTGGTAAATTTACTTTTCTCATTTCATTACCACCAGCTACCAGGTAAATAGCTATCAAAGTATACTAGAGCTGTCAGTTTAACATCAAATAAATTCGCTTTTTAAACTATTTAATTTATAATCTTAAAATAACTAATAATGGCTAATCAGTAAATATTCATATTATGGATTATTGCGATATACATTTAATTGATAAAAATTAATGAAACAGTACTAAACAAACTAAAAAAGATTCTCAAAATGTCCCCCATTTTCTTCCATACATTTCCTAACACTCTTCAAAAAATGTCGCCTAACTCGATGAAAAATTTCTGGTGTTTCTTTAATAATTTGGCACTTTTCGATTATCCTGAAGCGAAGATCCTCGACGTTGATTACTGGAATATCGTACACCAATTGTTTCAAATGACCCCAAAAGAAAAAATCCATAGGATTAAGGTCTGGTGACCTCGCTGCCCATGCCAATGGTCCACTTCGTCCTATCCATCGCTCAGGATACGTTGCATTCAAATACTGTCGGACACGTATATTAAAGTGGGGCGGAGCTCCGTCTTGGAGGATCCACATGTTGGCCCTTACTTCCAATGGCACATCTTCCAGATACAATGGGAGACGATTTTGGATAAAATCTAAGTATACGTCACCAGTTAATGGGCCATCAAAGAAATGAGGACCAATAAGGTAATCTCCTATTATCCCTGCCCACACATTTAGTGAAAATCTACGCTGATGTTTCGTTTCTACCACATTGTTTGGGTTCTCGTAAGCATATGTGTGGATGTTGTGTAGATTTGTTATGCCATCACGAGTGAAACCAGCTTCGTCAGTGAATAATATGACGCCAATTAATCGATTATCGTGTTCATACTTAGCTAGGATCTGACTGCACATTTCCAACCGTCTCGGCCGATCATCGTCATAAAGAGCCTGCACCTTTTTTGAATGAAACGGGTAGAGTTGTTCTTCTCTTAGTATCCTCCATGAACTAGCCTGACAGAGCCGCACTTCATTCCCAATTTTTCTAGTACTAATACCTGGATTATCTTCAATAATTTCAAGCACTCTTACTTCTTGTTGCACGTTTCTAGCAGTTCTAGGTCTTCCCCTATTTCCATTATAACTTTTAAAGGAACCACATTCCGCAAGCCTCCTGTGCACACTGGAAAATGTTTGAGCATGAGGGATATTTCTTTCCGGATAACTCTCCATATAATATCTTCTTGCCAACTCTGCATTACCATTTGCTTTTCCATAACAAAAATGGATATCACAATATTCGATATTTGAATATTGGTGATTAGCCATTATTAGTTATTTTAAGATTATAAATTAAATAGTTTAAAAAGCGAATTTATTTGATGTTAAACTGACAGCTCTAGTATACTTTGATAGCTATTTACCTGGTAGCTGGTGGTAATGAAATGAGAAAAGTAAATTTACCACTTAATTTTTAAGGGTGATTTACGTCTAAACCGTTGGGTTTAGCGATGTAAATAAAGAGCACCTTTTTTAAAGGCCTGGCATCAGTCTTTCAGAAATTATGCCAAAAACTACTGTAGCTGTCAACACTAAAAAATTATGACAAAAAAACAATTTTCAATGTAGGTAAAGTGCCCTCTAGCGGCAAACAATCAATGTGAATTGTTACTAAAATGATGAAGCGCAGAAGACTTAGCCTATCTTTCAAATATTAGTCAAATCGGTTTTCCTGTAAGCGAGTAATTCAAAAAACAAAAAATAAAAACTTGAACTTGGACGGCTTGTAACTCGAAAACGAATGACATTTTGAAAAAAAATTATATGAAGCTCTACCCTTATTTTGTCAAGTAGAATCACCCCCTTAAGTTTCGTGATCGATTTTTGAATCACCCTGTATAACGTAAAGGTATAACAATCATAGTAACATTTGCAATCTCATATAATTACTTTGGACGAAATTCAGAACAAGACTGTAACAAGAGTGCAGGACTCGATGAAATATCACCATATTTTATCAAAAAGTGCATGGTTTCCCTTGAACCTGATCTATGTCGCATTTACCAAAAATCTTTTAAAGATGAAATCTTCCCTTTCAGATGGAAAAAATCTATCTTGTTCCCTATTTTCAAATCTGATGATCGTAGTCATGTTGAAAACTATCGGGGTATATCATCGCTGTGTATTATAGGAAAGATATTCGAGTCGATAGTAACTGATGAATTGTTCAATGCTTTTAAAACTTATATCGACCCAAAACAATGTGTCTTTTTTCCAAGGTAGGTCAACGGCTACCAATCTGGCTGTTTATCAAGATTTTTTGGTTCGAGATGTGGAGGCAGGATATTAAGTAGATTCGATATATACGGATTTGACTAAAGCCTTTGATAGTGTTTTCTTCAGACGTTTCATTTAGATCCAATTTCATTTTTAGTATTTATAAATCTTGTCATTGTTTTTTGTATGCTGATGATTTAAAACTATTTGCAATTGTTTCCTCGTTAGATGATTGTGTTTATATTCCACGAGAGCTAGATTTACTAGTCAGATGGTGTGATAATAATTTTTTTAACTCTAAATGTAAACAAATGTTTAGTTATCAGATTTTTTATATGTTTTTCGGGATAAATTCTTTTCATATAAATGATTTGGATTTGGAGTGTACCATTTTTTAATGATCTCGGGGTTATGTTAGATAAAGAATAAAGTTTTAGTATACATTTTTACACTTTATAACAGTTTGGTGCGTAGTATTTTGGAGTATGCTTGTACCATTTGGGCACCTATATATCCATGTCACATAGATAGACTTAAGTACAGTCAAAATTAGTAAAATTCTTGCTTCATAAACATCGATGTCCAGTAGACATACTCGACAAAGTCAGTTATTTGCTGTATCAGTAAACTGAATAAATTATGGTTCGAGAGCTTATGTTAATTACTTAACCAAAATTTGAATCTTATAACAACGATGAAATAGAGAAAACTGAAAAAATGCCACGGTTCTGTTAAAACCCTTAGAAAAAATAGCTTTCGTAGAAAGCTTTATGCTATTTATTATAAATACATTTACCCACATACTATAATAGTTATTTTCCAAACACGTTTTAAGGGTAGTCAAGCTGAATAAGATGCAGACAAAATATGAGAGAAACAACATTCTATGCGCGTACAATAAAATTGGCGAGGACGTTATCATTCAAAAATATATGTATTGACATTTCAGTGAGTTTTATGGGGAAACGTTTCTATGTGGAGGAAAAAGTAATATTTCCTGTATTTCCTGAAATAAGTACAGTGTGTCGTATTTTTTATTGCTACTACGCTATAATAATTTAATTACTAATTGTCGTTATTTAAATCATATTTGGGTATAAGTAAGTTGAAAGTAGTTTTGTGTGTTTTCAAGATTTAAAATAAATATACCAGCTCTTTGAAGAAGCTCATTATGTAGAGCGAAACGTCAGAAAAATTGTTGTCCTTTGATTCTCTAATGGAAAAACCTATACCCAAGAGAATATTACAAAAAAAATATTTAACAAAAGGTTTAAGATACAAATATATATATACAGGTGTGGAAAGTCGAGAACAGAACCTCTTAAAAAAAGGGAACGTAACAAAAAGCGACGGACAACCCGTTTAGCCATGTTGAAGAAGTGAAATAAAGCATACTGTTGTATCGTAGCTTGCTTCCTGATTTCTGGCAAAAATGACCAGGACTTTTCGCTGGTTTCGGATCGTCAAAATACAGTGGATCGAAAATACGGATTTAATATTAAAAATAAAAATCGCAGACTGAAACTTTAAAATCACGAAAATAAATTCGAAAAACGTCTAATGTGGTTCAACGCTTTAAAAATAAAATAAAAATAATAATTGTATTTGCCTGAATAAAATATTGCGCTTGACTTCAAGGTACATTTTAAATATAATACTATAATAATAAATACATGGATATCGATAATCGTTAAAAATACGAAAGTACTTTTTCCTCTATGCTTAAGACTTCTTAATAAATGCCAATGCAAATAATTTGTAAGTAATATAATATTTATCGATTCACATAAATGAATAATTAATACGACTGCAATAAAAATAATAAAAAGAACTTTTTAATCACTGCCTTCTTTGTTAATAGCTCTTTTCTCATTCTCCAATACGTATGAATTGTTATCCCAATCCTTACTATGTCAAAAACAGTGTAAGGATCTATCGACGCCAAAAGTTTTGGAACACATCCTCCATATTTTTTCTCGAGAAGATTTTCGGGCAAAGTCTAGACGATAGTTTCTTTTTTACTTGTCCGTTGATTTTTGTGAATCTTTCGATGGTTTACCTATCGGTAATATTGCAAATGATGTCTGGTCAATGAAGTAAGTCATTTGTGGATTCATGTTGGAATGTTGTACCAAGAATATCCTTTGAAGAATAATCTTGCTGTTTGAAGTTTGTATTCCCAAAACTTCTCTATTGTAGTTTAATATCCGCTTCCAATAGTTTGCAAAATGACGGGAAACCGGAGGATCAGTTTTCGCTTTACTCTTGTTATAATGTCTGTAGCTTGAAATACTCTGTATTTACTGAGACAGAGTATCAATGTTGTTGAACTGAAATGTTGTTTGGCAGAGGTAACAACGTTGGACCGATTTCGCTTCAGCCAAAGCATTCACCTAGCCATCTGTCATTGTCATATATAAGTTGTACTGTACTGAAGCTCGGGTGGCAAAGAAAACTGTATTATATGGTGCAAGTTGTCTGATTCGAGTTCATAATTGTCTATTTTCGTTAAAAACTTTTGTTCGGTTTTCTTAATAAATTCAAATTTCAGAGGCCCGCAATTCATAGTAGACGAGGGTTTGGAATCGTACAACATAATCTGTTCTTTTTGTTTTCTTAACTAGAAATTACCCCCGCTACATTCCGTGAGACACGAAAACGAGCAGTACCTTGAAACGAATGAGAGGGTGTATTTACTTTTCGTGTAAACTTATAACGTAATCGACGGAATTTGGAATATTAATGACTATTTGATAAATTGATTGTTTTAAATACATCAAATAGTCGAAATACAAAAAAAAATAGTTTTTGTTGGGCGTTGAGCGTAAAGAAAATTGATATTTCTGTTACAAAATAAACATTTATTCTAATAAAAATACTAGTAAAACGCAATGGTAATTTCTAAGTAAATAAGCTAATAGACCACTTTAAAATTAAAAATCATTCTGAAAAATAAACTTTTATTCTGGTAAAAAATAAAAGTAGCACGTTCAGTAATTGTAAATAAATAAACAAATAATTAAATTAAATTTAAATAAACAAAAACACCTAAAAGTCTACAAGAGATGTTCAAACAGGCCTCCACTTTGAGTGAGACAATAACCCAGTCTATTGTAAAATATGGTTCGCGTATTTGGCAAAAACTTCAGGGGTTATATCCCTATTAGCTTTAAAATATTCCGAACTGTTCGAGCGTTCATATCAAGTTCTTAGGCAATTACGGTATTATTGCAAGGAAAATTAATTTCTGCTAAACTACAAACGTCAGTCTCCCCGATTTGCTCTTCTTCAGTAATTTGAGGAACTGGTTGTTCCTCATTATTATCAGTGCATTTTTTACAAATTTTTAGACAACTGGTTGTCTCAAATTTTTTAATAATTTCCGAAATTCTAAATTTTCAAGGAACAGGATGATTTTCGCACATAAATACAAATCTGCCGATTATTTACCAGAATAGTGTACCACTTAATAATGTGCTCTTTTTGTTCCGTGGCATAAACTACCATTGTAACAAAAAAAATTTGGCGCGAAACACGGTACTTACGCTTCGACGGCCGAATGAAAGCAAAAAACTTGGAATCCTCTTGTTGTGCTAGGGCGTGGCGTATGCTGCCGCCCGCTCTCACCGCGCCAGCATTGGATTACCCCTCATCCGAGGGCCAAACTGTTAATTTACACGTATGTCGATGCTTACGATGTTTATTCTTCTGTCTCATTCTGATTAGATGAATAATATAGTATTTTCTTTATTTTACTTAAGTAACGTCGAGTTTCTGATGTGGATTTTACAGACCTGTATATATATATATATATATATATATATATATATATATATATATATATATATATATGGAAGTAAAATATATATCTACTACTTTGCAAAAAATTATTGTATGGACGTTAAATATGCTGCATTATTCACAGATTTTATATAAATAATTATTCTACATTATTATATATTATTATATAAGTAGATACATTAAAAGTAAAGAAATCTATTTCGACCGCAGGGCAGCTATTATCTATGGCTTATCGAATTTTATGCCTGAATTAACCAAAACCAAAATACCAGAAATGATCAATTTCCCTATTCCAAATTGGCCGATCTCTGGATGCACGCTGTCCAGGAAATTCCTGGAAATTACTTGGTAATTACAATATTGAATTACATCGCACCCCTTATTATTCAAGTCGGAAATGCCACTGAACATAGTGTGGCAGTCCATCATAGCGATAAGGAGGTCTGCCTGATGGATATTTATCAGGTGGCCGTAAGCCTGGCACGCAAATTCTCCGTGGAAGTGGCAACTTTGCATGCGATTTCCTTACGGAGAATCGATACTGACTATTTTCACATATTTTACATGGTGGATTTTTGTTTTGTTATTATTTTCTTGGTAAACTAGGAAAATTAAACTATTAAGTTTTTGGACTTTAGTAAAGTGAAATGGAAGTTTAAAATATAAGCTTAACTATTTCTTTAACCAGGTCTAATAATTCAAAATTTTCTGAACTTCCAATTATTTTTATCGATTTGTATTACTCTTCTAGACCCAATATAGTTTTTTTAAAAAGTAATTTCTTTATTGAATTATAAATCACCTAAGGTAGGGTTATGTATGGAACAGCATATCAAGCAAATGGTTTTTTCGGTTTTGCTGGCACATATGCACTTTTTTCTCGAAATTTTCCATGACCATTTTGCCTAGATCTGAAGTTTGTAATTATAGACCGGTGTCTATTATATGCAATTTTTCTAAAATATTTCAATTTTTATTTCACGATTCTATTTTTTCATTAATTAAAAATTTAATTTCTCCGTCTTAACATGGCTTCCTTAAGGGTAGGTTGACAACTAATCTCATGATTATGACTCAGGATATAGCTGAGGCTATTGATCATTGTTGTCAAATGGATGTTGTTTATTTGAACTTCACAAAGGCATTTGATCGTTTGGACCACTCCATTTTACTTAAGAAATTGTCATCATTTGGATTTTTAGATTCACTAATAACGTTATTTAAACCATATCTCCATAATCGTATTCAGTATGTTGAAATTCGCGGTTCTCGCTCAGTGAAATATATTTCAAGTTCTGGTGTACCGCAAAGATCAGTACTGGGACCTTTATTTTTTAATATATTTTTTAATGACATTGTTTCTGTTGTTGACACAGATATTTTATTATATGCTGATGATATTAAGCTATATAAAAGGATAAATTGCTTACAGGATTGTATAGACCTTCAATCGAACCTCGAATAGGTTAGCAATTGGTGTTCCGAAAATTATCTGCAGCTCAACGTGGAGAAGTGTACGGTTATGACTTTCACTTCGAAATTCTCTTCATTTCGATATGAATATTCGTTGAATACCGTGCTACTCTCGCGGACAGATCTTTTTAAAGATCTCGGAGTCACTTACGATCCCAAGCTTTCATTTTCTTTTCATATGAATAATATCGTTTCTGAAGCCTCAAAGGTTTTTGGGTTTATCTTGCGTTGTACTCGCGATTTTAATAACATTGACGTCATCAAATTACTGTATTTCTCATATGTGCGGTCTAAACTAGAATACGCATCAGTTGTGTGGTCCCCAGGCTACAATACCTACGTCAATACTTTGGAGAGGGTTCTTGAAATACCTCAATTTTAAGAGTTTTGGGGTTTATCCTAAGCAAGGTTTTTCTCATGAGCTATTGCTTCAGAGATTTAACTTTTTATCTTTAAAAGTACGGCGGAAATTTTTCTTACTAACAATTCTTTAAAAAAGATACTTAGCAATTTTATTGACTATCCTAATATTTTAGCTAGGATAACCTTAAGTGTCCCTCGTATAAATTTCCGAAATTTTAACGTATTTTATCTCAGAACGCCCAGAACTAATGTGCTCAAATTTTCGCCTCTATATTCCATGTGCGACACTTACAACAAGAGTAATAGCTTTGATATATTCTGCTCATCTCTAAGAACTGTCTGCCGGATTTTGACACATTGACCTTGGCATTTCTTTCTTTTTTCTCTTTTTTTTTCTCTTTCTCATCCTTAATTGATTTGAATGTTCACCTTTGTATATGAAAGTAGATTAAAATTGTTCGTAGACATATTATTTGTGTAATCACTGCCTTGTAGTTGGGTCTCAAGACCTGTGGGGTAGTTATTGTAAATCAATAAATAAATGTGTCGTTGACGCAGCATTGGATCTCCTCCTTTAATGCACGAGTGGTTGTGGGTTTGTTGACACAGACCTTTGATTTCAAATACTTCCATGGAAAGAAATCCAGTGGTGTAAAATTACATGATTTAGGAGGGCTAATTCTGATCACCGAAACGAGGGAGTGCAGGACCAGGATGGAGTAATTTAAATATTTCACGGGCTGGATGGAACATTGCATCATCTTAATGAAACCACATGTCGTCCACTTCAATATCATCCAATTTAGGCAAAAGGAACTCGGTTATCATTTCCAAAATAGGTTTATTGCTAAGGGGTTAGAAATTAAAAGAACTCGAAAAATGGGTGTGCTTGCGATATTTTTAACCTAGTTCAACTCATTGTTATGTAATTTTTTTTGTTGTTGGTCCTTAAAAAGAAACGGGTTTTTTGAATTAAAGATGTCAAAGAACAATAATTCTTAATTATAAATTTAATATATCAATAAAAATATGATTTCATGATACAATTCAGTTCATTTGAACAATTACACAAATTGAATTTCTTATTAAATCTTACTTATACAACAAGAAATATATTTTTGAGCAAAGAGCTCTTTTAATTTGAAACATTAACGTTTAGTTTGTATGTTTGTATCTATAGAATATTATATTTCGTTATCTATTAAATGAAAGCTTAAGGAGCTATAAATATAATTCTTATATATCTACGCTTGGAGTACAACACATACGTGACATACAAATCGTAAATTGTGACCGTGCACTTTGAAATACCTATCCAATTTTTATCGGGTAAAATATATGAGGTAATATAACGCGTACGATGGCATATATTTTAGGTTTCCCGACTAGCTAGGCGCAGTTCTAAAAGTAATATTAGTGAAAATTTAAGACATACACGGTTATATGTAAAAATTTTTAGTCGAATGGAAATAAGAAATTGTGTTTATAAATTTTTTTAAATACACCACCGTCATAAAAAGCTTGTGGGCATATTTTCATATTTTAAAAACACACTTTTTAACAACCGAAAATTCAATTTACAGCTAACCAAATAAGTTTCCATATACTAATTTTATTTTCTATACTTACTTTTATCGTATATTTAAAAAAATGCATTAGAAATATTTCATTTGACAGCAGGAAATAAAACAATATTGCCAACCAAAAATTGCACAATGTAATAAAATAATGCAGCCTGGCACTTTAAAATGGACCGAATTTTCCCAAATTAACCTCTGTCATGTAATATACATCTCATCTGAAATATTATCACTGAGGTCTTACCGAAAACCATCAAAGCTATTGCATCTCACACAGAGGAAGCCGTGAAAGCTGCATAAACATATATACGCCATCCGGCGGGAGGTCGGGGAAGCTGCGTTTAGTATTTGCATGCTTACTTCTGATCTGTCCTTTGCACAGCCAGGTGAATGCCGGTACCCTGATGAGTGTAGTAGAGACGAAACATGTACCTCTGTCGTATCACTGTGGCGGGGAGGGTAAGTTTTGACTTTCTTCTCGGTATGGTGGTACAGGTAGGCCACCATCTCGATGGTGGTGGAATAGGATAAATTGTTTTTCTTTAGCAATTTGTTCAAACTGTGCAACCTCTAACACGGAAAGGATATGATGGAACGAAGTTTGCATTTACTGTTCGCATTTTGCTTCATTTATACACGGAGTTGCATATAGTTGTATGTTTGCGGAATGTGATTTCAGCACTACAACGGCATAATGTGGATATATCCATTGCTATTGCATCTCACACGGAGGAATCCGCAAAAGCCGAATAAACATATATAAGCCATCCGGCGGGAGGTCGACGAAGCCGCGTTAGTGTTGCATGCTTCCTTCCGATTTGTCCTTTGCACAAGCAGGTGTATGTCGGTACCCTGATGAGTCTAGTAGAGACGAAACATGTACCTTTGCCGTATCACTGTAGCGGGGAAGGTAAGTTTTTAGATCTTATTTTTTACGGACCATAAAAAATATTTTATTGAAGGTCCAAGAAATGTATATATATTTCTAATATTTAAAAAAGTAACTAAAAAACTAATTATAGCAAAATAATGTATTGTTGTTCTACTTTCAAAATATGAAAATTGATACTCGTTCAAAAGTTTCGGAACAAGCTTCTGAATTAATTAAAAATAGGCATAATCTTAATGTTTGTTCACAATTTCGCTAGTTTGTATACATTCGAATTAGAATGTAGCATCACACAATTCAAACAGCTATTTATGCCAGGAATATCGTAGTAAAATGCCGAAACGCATGTCAATACAAGTTCATAAAATCATCGTTAAATTACGCAATGAAGGCAAAGTTATACGTGAAATAGCTGGATTACCTTCAATAGGAAAAACAACAGTACATATTACAATCAAAAATTGGAATACTATTAATACTTTGGCGGATAAATTTGTATCCGGAAGACCTAGAAAAACTATGAAAGGGTCGATAAAATTATTAAACGTAAAGCTGCAGTAGATCCTAAAAATAATGCTGTATTTATAGCACGATGGAGATGTTGGTAGTAGTTCAGAATCTCGACGATTAAAGGAGGTTGCGCTTCTACGAAGTATTAGCGTCAAGAAAGCACTAAAAGGTACAAAAAATAAGAAGGTACGAGTAGACAGTTGAGGACTGGAAAAAAGTGCTTTTTCTGACGAAACTACAATAGCTTTGTTTAGAAATGAGGGTAGACAGTATGTTCAGTGACCTGTAGGAGATAAATACAATCATCGAAATTAAGTAACAACTATAAAATATGGCGGAAATTTAATGGTACGGGGAAATGTGTTGATCTTCTAACTAAAATTGACGAGACTAAAAAACATTGTTACATACAAGGATATTTTGCTGGAACACATGCTTCCTTACGTTCGTAAAAATATGCTTCGAAAATGTATTTTCTACCGAGATAATGACCCTAAACATAAATCTCAGCTACCTCAAGAGTTTTTTAATACAAAAAAATCAATGTTTAGGATTGGCCAAGTCAATCACCTGATTTAAATCCAAGAGAACATTTATGGGATCAGTTAAAGGTGAGATTAAGTAGGAACCATGCTAAGAATAAAAATATTCTGTGCAAGAATATTTCTCTAAATGTAATTCATAATTTTATCGGTTAAAAAATTAAAAATTAGCGATATAGAAGAATACGTGTGAGGTGCCAAATAGTCATAGATACCGACGCACCTAAAATTAAATTCTCTTTCTCTCTCTCTCTCTTATAATCTTATACATGCATCATAGATGTGCTGCCACAGTTGCTTCTAAGGGTATGGCCACAAAGTATATTAAGATTACTTCAAATTGACACATGTTTTATTTGAGTATATAGTGCTTTCACGGATTCCTCCATGTGAGATGCAATAGCAGTGGATATTTACATTATGCCGTTGTAGTGCTGAAATCGCATTCAACAAACGTACAACTATATGCAACTCCGTGTATAGATGAAGTTAAATGTGAACAGTAAATGCAAACTTCGTTCCATCATATTCCTTCCGTGTTAGAGTTTGCACAAACTGGATAAATTGCTACAGAACATAATTCATCCTATTCCACCACCATCGAGATAATGGTCAACCTGTACCACCATACCGAGAAGAAAGTCAAAACTTAGCCTCTCCGCCACAGTGATACGGCAGAGGTACATGTTTCGTCTCTTCATTTTGGTACCCTGATGAGTCTAGAAGAGACGAAACATGTGCCTCTGTCGTATCACTGTAGCGGGGAGAGTAAGTTTTAACTTTCTTCTCGGTATAGTGGTATAGGTAGGCCATCATCTCGATGGTGGTGGAATAGGATCCATTCTGTAGCACTGTATCCAGTTTGTGCAAACTCTAACACGGAAAGGATATGATGGAACGAAGTTTGCATTTACTGTTCGCATTTGACTTCATATATATATATATATATATATATATATATATATATATATATATATATATATATATATATATATATATATATATATGAAAAAACTTTTAATGTCGATTTAAGGGAGTGAAAATATCACTGAAAAGTTAAAAGAAATAAATAGGTTTATTGAAAAAGGAAAGCAATTAATACAAAACACAAAGATGCGGAAATTAAGCCTCCTCTCATATTAAAGGTAACATAAAAATGATAGAGTAAATACAGTGTACCCAAAAACTCAATAGGTACATAACCGGATATCCCTTTTGGGCCCTATAGTTTCCTTATGGGGTACCTAAAGAAAAAAAGATTATATGGTACACGAGGGTTGTTTTAACGTCTTCTATACACTGTTGAAGATTTGACATATACTTACTGAAATCTCTGTATAAATTTGGGAAAAAAACATATTTATTTTAAATTGTTTTCACTACGTCTCCCTAGAAAAATATAATACCTTAAACAAAGCTGTTATCAGTCCTCTTTCTGACCAGTAATGTCCAGCAAGAAACTATCTTGAATATAAAGGGTAATTACCTATTGTAAGCAAGACATATATTACCAAAACATGTCTGAGATTTATTCTACCTGTCATTCACGGCATAGAAGAATAATCTATTAGTGACATCAGCTAAAGTTAAAGAATGCCCGTTCTTTGATACCACCCAAGAAAACTGTTGATTTAAATTATGGTGATATTTCAATTTAATTTCTGTAAATTCATTATACTTTAGTTATTACACGGAAATAATTTAGCGAGGAATTTTTTAAAATCTAGGTAATGTGTGTTTTATTTCAAGTACATAATTAATAATGTGTTATTTTCCTAATACATTAATTTTATCAAATTAATTTGTGAGTTAAAAAAACGTGTTTACGAAGAAAATGAATACAAAAAATATTAAATAAATTATATCTTCTTTGTTTTAACATCTTTAATGTTAGAATCTTTAAAGTTAATGAATAAAATATTTATAAAATGTAGCAAAATTCCAATGCCACCTAAAAAATTTATTATTAGTTCCATTCCAAACTAGTTTTACTAATATCGCAAAATTTAGCAAATTTTTCATAGCGAAAGGAATTTATTTAATTCAAATATGAAAGAATAATTAAATAAAAATATAAAAATATTCATTGTTTGCACACTTAAACTGTTATTTCTAAGTTCTATTTTAGCTTTCATAGATCCTACTGTAATAATACTAAAAAGTAAAGTACCTTTTCTGCTAGTAGAGGATGCTAAAATATTTTTGGTGAGGTTTTATTTCCATAATTTGATATATGGCTGTTGGTATTGTTTTTATCGCATTTAAGTTGTGATAGGCAAGAGGAAGTTTTCTGATATCTCACTTCCGTAAACCAATGGTTTTAGGTATCTAAATACTTAAATTGTCTTATGTTGGTTCAAAATAGGGAGCGTTTTATATTTTGTTTATTAGGTTATGAAGGTAAAGTTTTTTCGTGGAAAATATTAACAAATATTACTTAAGTTTGTCACTTCTATAAATTTTACTCCTTCTGTACCTGTAAGTTATGACATTCAGAAAAAGCATGGGGAAGAAATTAGAAGAAGCATATGTGTTAAAGAACAAAAAAATTGCGTAGTTAAACCAAGCTGGAAAGAGCAAAAAATATAAATACAGCATGAAAATTAAAGATTATAGAACCTTATACGCAAAAACGAAGATTAAATGCCAGAAAAAAAGCAAGAGCTTATCCCTAATACCTGAAAAATATCTTTCTTCCCTTTAGAAATATTTGATGAACATGAAACGATTAAATATCTAAACTTGCCTTTCAAATGTATCGGATTTATAATAAGTTTAAGGCTAAGGAAGTAAAATGTACAATAATGAAATCAATTAACATCTACGGATTTGATCAGATCTCTCTGAAATTTTCAAAAAGTATCAGAAGAATGCTTAAAACTTATAATTTTTATATTCAATGCAAAACAACTCACCTATCAATCAATTATGACCTACAAATCGGAAGAAAAGCCAGAAGATCTTCCTTCCCATAGATCTATGAGTTTATTTCTTATGTTATTTAAAGTGTTTGAGAAGCTATACCCATCATCATTTTGGATTTCACAACCACATAAAATGAATCAAGCGTTTAGACTAATAGCAAGTTTTATAAGGACTTTAATAACAAAAGATATTGCTTGCACACCGGATTACAAGTCAAATTAAAAAAAAGTCACACTTTTCTTTGTGAACCAGGTCACCGAATACACTTATTTTCAACATTTATTGGCCGGCAATTAACATGCACTAATATATATTCACCAAAAGTGTCAAATACAATGAAAAAGTGTTAATGTACCCTAAAGTTGTAACAGACCGATTGAAAATGCCTGGCATCAGCAAAATGAGTAGACTGCAATGTTTGCTGCTATCCTTCCTGACTATATAGCCCAGATGGGTTTACTTATTAAAACAAATGCATATAACTAACACAAAAAAAAATATATTTAGTACAGCTTAGGGAATACGATATTGCTTCTCACTACCAAACAGACCAAGAGAAGTTACAAATCTGGTTACAGAAGCCACTTCATGGACGAAATCTAAATGAGGTCAATCAGGACAATGTCGACAACTCAGCATCGAACTACTGGTTAATTTCAGGAGAGATGTTTCCAGAAACGGAGGGATTCTTGTCAGCTATCCAAGACCAGGTTATTCCGACGAAGAACTATCGGAAAGTCATCATCAGAGATCCCTCAATAGAAAATGACCAATGTATATATAGCTGTCGAATATCAGAGACAATTCAGTACATAATTGGAGGATGCCAAGCGTTTGCCACAACCGAGTATAAGGAAAGACACGACCCAGCATCTAAGATACTCCACCAAGGGTTAGCAGATAAGTTAAACCTATTGCAGGTAGGAAAAGTGCCTTATTACACATTCAGTCCGGAGCCTATTCTTGAGAACAAGTTGACTGTTATATTGGGACCGAACGGTTCTGACGGATCAGATAGTTGCTTATAATAGACCAGACATTACACTAACAATACAATGAGAAGATCGCCAAATACCGAGGTCTGAAGGTGACAATCCGAAGACAATGGGCAATAAACAGCGTCAAAATGATTCCCACAATTTTATCAACAACTGGGTGATACCAAAGAACCTTCTGCAGAACATCATAGGAAAGTGATGCAGAAAGCAGTTCTCTTAGCAACCGAGTGAATCGTCCGAAAGGTCGTGGGAATTACAGCAAACCACGTCACCTAGGACCCGATAACATGGAAAGGGTTCCCACAGAGCTTCATATTTTTGGTATCTTTGTGTATCTGGTATGAATCAATGTTTCCTGGAGGGAGTGCGGAGCCGTTTGGCTTGAAATCATAATAATAATGTATTTTAGTAGCGTCTAAAATAGAAACTGAACAACATTACAACGAACGGCAAGATGTAACATGGCTACTCTTGGAACTTTTTTCTTAAATTAAGTCTAAAATACATATAAATCAAAAGTAAATATAATCTGTGGTATAAAATGAATTACAAAAAATAAACAAATCCTAAAATCATTCTCGTTCACATTTTTGGGTCTATATGTAGTACTGCGCCTGACCACGTGTACCACAACATTCTCAGGAAAATAATTATAAGTTTTGATCGCACTGTATTTAAAAAATCCTTGAAAAAGGGCAGTTTTGTACTTCTGGACAGTGAATTTGGAATCATAACGTCTTTGCGTCTGATGAATATCAATGCAGTAAATTAATCGATCAGATAACTAAGAAGGTGTTTTTTTCAACACAATCCTGTAAACAAAGTTCGCCAAATGTACAAAGAATTTTCCCATCGCGACGCACGAAATAAAGGTGTCACATGATCGAACTTTCTTATACTGTGGCAAAACCTAAGGCAGGAATCTGCAGCTCTTAGAGGTTATTCCTTTCACTTGATGTTATATCAGTTGTTAAGATATTCTTATGCACGTAACGAATTTTTAACTAATAACACCTTTGCAATAAACTAGAGGTATGCGACTCGCAACGACGCTGTGCGTCAAACATTACTCCCATATTTTTCGCAGAGTCAACATCATCAATTTAGAATCTAAAAACACCACTGTCTACGATTTGTTGACTGTGAGATCCAAAAAGAAGAAATTTCGACTTATTTCCACAATCCATAACTTTTGAATATCTCCAAAATCATTTGTAAAACATCACTACCCTCGCTTCAGAGATTCCACCATTTAGAATAATTATTTAAGGGGATGTTTTACTGGAATAATAATCTTAATTAAATTAACAAATATAAACTTATCTTATTTTATCTTTACATTTCTAGGAGTTTCGTCATTTTTGTTCTGAAAACCCTGATAATCTATATGAAGATCTGGCTGTTCCAGTACTAACCCCAGTTTATAACTCTATAGACAGTTAACTAAAAAAGTTTTGTTCTTCTTTTCAATATGATAAAAAAAATCTGAGTAGTAATCTAAAAATATCAGTGCGATGAAAATATATTTATGCTATCCAGACTTTCCTCATTTTTAGAAAATAATTTCCGAAAAATAACAACAAGATCCAAGTCATATCAATATTTTAATCTGGAATCAGCCTATAAACACTTAGCTAATTTATTGGATCCAAACACGTACTTCAACTAAATCTAACTTTATAACTATGATAAATATTTCTTGAATAAACAGCTGTTAATTTCATAATTGCTTGCCGCACATACAACTAGAAAAAATTGTTTATTGGCACTTTCAATATCCGGCCATATTGCTTATTCAAGAATACTTACTGCTAAAGTATAATGTGAAAATTCTAAACACTCGTTTAACTCATTGTTTATGTCACATTCTCGTGGGTAGGAGTCCATCATGCTATTTCTCGTCCAATTTCATCTTGTATGTAAATTGTGTAAATTTTCAGGATATTCTAAATCAACCTCTAGCACATAACCCTTGTCATTAGTCTCAGATATATTCATTATATCTAAATTTTGAATTTGTTGATTTGATAACCAAACAAAATCTTTTTCGGGCAGATATTGAGACATCGCATATCCGTAAAGATTAGTTGCATCAAAATACATAATATATTTAGATGGTTGTAATGGATCATAATTTGAAAGAAATAAATTGTTTGCTATAGATTTCCTACATACACAGGTACTGATTCCTCCTCTTACACTACCTTTAAAAAAATGTAACATATCTGGGTCTGTTATTAACTCCAATTCGACTCCAGTATATCTTAAACAAGCATCAAAACTTAAACCTGGAAAAGTATAATAATGTAACATCATTTCATCACTACTCATAATAATAAATATACAGGTATTTTCAGAATGAAAAACTAATTTTCCCAGGTGACATTCTCCTGACCTACCTCACGTCAAGCCCACAATTTAACATTTAGCAACATTTCCAGGTTTACCCCTTTAATTTTCATCTAACGACGTATTTTCAGCTCTTCCACCAACGTAACATTAATTACTCGAAATAATATTTACCAAGGGAAAATTCCTGCAAATTGCACCTTGCAATTTCGCCATACTGCAGACAGACAGAAATATCTAATTAGCGTTTAAAAAACGGCCCCAGGCTAAACATAAAATTATTACACGCAAATTAATTTAATTTCATATAATTAGATTACTTATTTAATTTTAGGGGTTAAGGATTCGTTTGTGTAAACATGCAAGGCCATGAGTATTTTATGAAGAAGCTGCATTGTTTAAATTAAATGTATTTCCTTTCATTTGTTTTTATAGAATTTTCACGCTTTATTATACGGTAAATTATTGAATATTTAAAAAATTCCTCCCAAGGAAACAGGTTTATTTAAGAAATGTCTTTTGAACAAAATCGTGAAAATTATTGCTAAGTGTTATGAATGCATTTACATTTACTTTAATCTTAAATTTTGCTACGATAGCATAATTAGTAACAAGTATTTCCTCCTTCAGCACTAATTGTAGTCCAGGTGCCCAAAAGATTTTCGTAGCTGATTAAGATGGTTGAATACACCAAGGTTTTTTCTTATATATTATAACTGACTCGCTCAATTGTTTAGGTTGCAGCAGTTAAACTATATTTGCAATACTTATGACAACATTCGATTTAATTTTGGCTAATGTCAACTGCCAAGTTTCAAAAAAGCTAGTATCATTGGTAGATGAAAATCGTCATCATCCGGCCCTCAATTTCCTTCTTTCCCTCAATCCTGACAAAACTTCAAAACTTCCAATGAATTTGTCATAATCAAGGTACAATTTTAGAAGGGCAGATTTTTCTCTGCTTTACGATAGTTTACTGGGGATGAATTGGCAGATTTGTATTTTGCCGATGATGTAAATGTGGCTTGTACAGAATTTTATAGCAAATTGTTGGATATATTCAACGTCTTCTTCTTCTTCTTTAGGTGCCATGTCTTTATTCAGACGTTGGTGGTCATCATGTTTACAATTTACTGAAATCTTTCTCTATCGGCTGCTGCGCGAAATAGTTCTTCTACCGTGCAATCACACCATTGCCTGATGTTACGCAGCCATGAAAGCTTCTTTCGGCCTATCCATCTTTTTTCTTCCACTTTTCCTTGTATTATAAGGCGAAGTAGTTGGTATTTAGGTCCTCTAATTATGTGACCGAAGTATTCTGTTTTCCGTCGATCTGTATCCATCATTCTGAGAATATCCTCGTTGGCAGTGTGCGAAACCCATGATATCTTTAGGATTCGACGGTAGCACCACAATTCGAATGCTTCCAGTTTGTTTAGCGTTGTGGTTTTTAGTGTCCATGTCTCGCAACCGTATAATAGAATAGACCATACATAGCATTTCAAGACCCTTTTACGAATATGCATTGATAGGTTCCTGTTGCATAGAACTGGTTTCCATGTCATAAAGACCTTCCGCGATATTTCTATCCTAGCTATTATCTCTTCATCTGAGTCCCCATTTACATTCAACCAACTGCCAAGGTATCTGAAATGGTTTATACGTTCTATCCTCTTCCCATCGAGCCAAAGTTGATATTCATCTACAGTAAACTTTCCAACTGTCATCCACTTCGGCAGCTCGCTTGATTGACTATGTTTACTTATGTTTGGAGATCCTCGATGCTTTCTGCAAGAATGGCCGTATCATCAGCAAATCTAATATTGTTGATTACTTCTCCGCCTAGTCTTACTCCTTCTCGTCTGTCATCCAAAGCGTTCCTAAAGATTTCTTCAGAGTATACATTAAAGAGACAGGGTGACAGAACGCAACCCTGTCTTACTCCACGTTTGATGGGTAGGTTTTGAGTACGACTGTTTTCAATTTCGATAGAGGCTACTTGATTGTAATATAGATGTTTTAGCAGTCTTATATCGTAGTGGTCTAGACCTGCTGCTTGTAGGCACTCAAAAAGTTTATCATGTTAAACTCGGTCGAATGCCTTTTCAACGTCGATGAAACAGACGTAGATGTTCTTTTGGAATTCACAGCTCTTTTGTAGGAGAACGCGCACCTACGCAACGTACGTATACCTAAATCTATACTCAAGGAAAAAAATTTTCTAACTTGGTATACTTCAGAAATAATTAAATTAATTAAGCGGAAACGTAGAATCAATATAACGAACTTCGGGCATTGGTGAAAAGAAAGATGGATATCGCTTATCATGGCTATAAACTAAAGGTAGAAGAAACCTTATCTAATGATCCTAACACCTTATGGTTATATCGAAAAGGTCTTCAACAACAGTGCCTGAAGTTTGGATAAGTAGTAGCAATCATTTTTCGAATCCTAAAGGCATTGTGAATGCGTTTGCTAACTTTTTCGGTAGGGTTTATACTCATTTTTTTTTTAAATAATGCCTCTTTTGACAATACGGTTGGAGCCAGCACATTTCAATTGAGCTCATTCTGGAAAATGGTTATTGCGCGTTGCGAAAATTAAAAAATAAAATGACACAGAGACCAGACAACGTTCCTCGTTTTATTGTTAAAGACTCTGTCTATGCAATACTTAAACTTAAGACAAATACCTTTCCGGAGGTTTGGAAGAAAGCGAGAATCACCCTTGTGTTTAAAAAAAAAATAAATATGAACGACATCCCAAATAATAGGCCAGTTTCAATATATTATTTGCAAAGATTTTGAGATATCGGTATCTAAATCTCGAAATTAAATTAGGTGCAACAGTCAATATTGCCAGAACAGCATGGGCGTTCAAACTGCCATAGTACTATTAGTAATCTGGCGTCCTTAGCCCAATTTGGTAATGGGGCATTGGATAAACGCAATCAAGTTGACAAGGTCTATACTGACTTTTCAAAGGCATTTGATCATGTCGATCACTATGTTCTACTAAAAAAATTGCTACTATGGATTTTGGTAATAGGCTATTGTTATTTTTTAAATCATAGTTTCAAGACAGAATGTAATATGTTGAAATACAGAATTATCAATCCTATAAATTGAAAGCTACAAGTAGAGCTCTGCAGGGGAGCAATCTGCTCAGCGGCGTGTCCAGCCTTGGTGATATCATAAAAATACAGTATGGCAAGTGAAAGCAAATTATCGACTGGATGGGAGACGCCAGCAGTTCTGAATTCAAGCTGTTGGGCGTGGGCGATCGTAAGTGAACGTGAGTGGTCGACAGGGAGGAAGATGTCAACAACATTCACATTCCTAGGTAAGAGGCAGCAACGGGTCTATTTTTCTGAATTCAAAGCTCTTGAGGTGGGGGAGAGCGATCACAAGTGAATGCAAACTGTCGATGAAGGGGAGATGCAAACAAAATTAACATTCCTAGATAAGACACTCTTTTTCTCAATTCAAAGTTCTTGGGAGGAGGGGTGATCGTAAGCGAACACGAGTTAGCGACGGGTGAAAGATGCCAACAACATTCACATTCCTAGGTAAGAGGCCGGATCGGGTCTATTTTTCTGAATTCAAAGCTATTAAGGGGGCGGAGGGCAAGCGAACACGAGGTGTCGATGGAAGGGGGATATGTCAACAGTATTTATATTTTTAGTATAAGAGGCAAAGTCGGGCCTATTTTCCTGAATTCGAAGTGTTTGAGTGGACGATTGCCCCCACTGTCCCCCCCCCCTCCCCTTGAATCCGCCACTGAATCTGCCTCCACTTATATTTTAACCTTTCATTAACGATACGAGCTTGGAATCTCGAGCAGTGTTTTGCTCTGTGCAGACGATATATAGCTATTTCGAGTGATTCGTAATATGAATGACGCTCCACAACTGCTAATTTGCCTTTAAATGTTGAGAAATGCACCGTAATGACTACTTTCAATAAACCTAGCTCTTTATGTTTTGAATATACTCTAAACAGTTAATTACTTGCACGAAGTAATTTTTTAAAGGACCTTGAAGTTGGACGTTCCATCTTTAGTTAGTCGCGGACATTATATGTTACTGAGTTTCTAAGAAAACTGAACCAAATTTTGCCTTTACTATTGTATCACTGTGAATGACATAAAGTTGCACTAATTTTCCAATATATCGGTTTTTAATACACTTTTTTTAGTCTTGGAAAAATTGGCATTTTTAACATTAAATTTGAAATGAAAATTCGAGCAACTTTTGAAATCTCTATTCATGATTGATTTTTTTGTGTTTAGTCTGGTCCCTAAATATCTGAATTGTTTATTTATTTTTTTTTATAATAACTATGTACTTGGTATTTTTTAACTCCATGTTGAGCCCATAACGTTTACAGCTATATCTTAATTTAATGATAGTCTGAAGTTCTTTAATGTTATCAGCATCGTAACTTACGTTATTGACACTTGACCATTTATAGTAATACTTTCATTGTAATCCATTACAGTTTCCTGAACGATGGTGTGTTTGAACACATTAAAACCAAGAGCAAGGCTGTATACAGCCCTGGAAAATTCTTCGCAAAACTGGTACTTTATGAAACATCCAGACATCAGATATTGACCCTCTAATTCCGATATAGATTAGCAGTTATATTGCAACCATCGATTTTTTTGACGCATGAATTTCCAGAAAATTTATAATCGTCAAACGCATTTTTAAAATATAAGAAGCAAACATATATATTCTGGCTTATATTCCAACATCACTGCATTATCACTTAGATTCGAAACAGTGCTTTTCTTGTACCTATTCTTCTTATAAACTCGACCTGTTTGTCACATGTCATGAAAAAAGTCAGCACTAATTCGCTTAGTAAATTGCACAACTTCCGCCATTTCCACAACTAACGCCCTCTTTAAAACTGCAGCTGGGGCACAGTTCGCTATCTCTTCGGTTTCGTTTATCATAACTGAATTCTAGTTTCATCTATGAAAAGGATATATTTTTGGTATTTCACTAAACATTTATAAATTCTATTCGAAATCTTAAATCGAATTCTCTTAGCTTCCCTCAAATTGTTTGAAGGTCATAGACAATGATGTTTCTTGCGAAGTAGTAGATATCTGTTGGACTTCCATTGTCTTTATTTTTGTTGAATATCACGACGTTTCGGCTAGTAGTTATCTCTAGCCGTTTTCAAGTGAAAACGGCTAGAGATAACTACTAGCCGAAATATGTACTACTTCCCTCAAATTGTTTTTGAACTAATATTTGGCTGGACATTAACGGTGCTTCTCCGCTTCAGTAAAATCACATGGCACTAAAAATCAACATTTTAAAAACCAAATTTAAAACCCACTTCTTCACTAGCAACAGTCCCATTGGGGATACACCCATTGATCAGATCATATATCAAGCATGAATTAAGGTTAAATATTTTTTACTAGCGACCCGCCCCGGCTTCGCACGGGTGCAATGCTGATACTAAATACACTACAGAAAAACTGTGACTATTTATTTTATTTTTACAACAATTATTACATCGGCCTCCGACGCGCTATTTATAGGCACGCTGCCGCCGCCCCGGTCGGCCAGTACCGCCGCAAGCGCTACTTCCCGCAATTTTAAATCTGTAATATCTTTGAAAATATTCATTTAAATCTTGTGCTGTAAAGGACCATATAGATCTATATTAAATCAACAATGTATTTAAGCTATTTAATTGGATAAGGATTAATGCTGTATTGGTTAAAATCGCTTCAAAATTTGCCATTATTTGTCGTAAAAAGTAAATGACAAAAAAATGTTATTGTGGGATATCCATGAGAGATAGACATATACCATCGCGGAGTTTTCTGTAGACCTTTTCAATGTGTACAAATAATTAGTACATTATTTTGATAAATCTCGTAGGGTTCAGCCTGCGTTTGCAATGTAAGCGGAAAAAAATATGATAATTAACGACATCACATTAGAAACCTCAAAAATAACAGTATTTCTCCACTATTTAATGGATGTTATTATACATATAAAACTTCCTCTTGAATCACTCTATCTATTGAAAAAAACCGCATCAAAATCCGGTGCGTAGTTTTAAAGATTTAAGCATACAAAGGGACATAGGGACAGAGAAAGCGACTTTGTTTTATACTATGTAGTGATGATAAAATGCGTGAAGAACAATAAACGCCAGTAACATAAATAAACCTGAACATTTTTAAAAGAAGTAAATAGTTAAATAAATTAACGGTGCCAATATAAAACTATTTTCAAGCAATAAAGTAGGAATCTACGAATGTTTAAAATGAGAAAATTAATATATAAATTATAAAAAATTACAGGAAGTTGAAAAAATCCCACGAGGACGACAATAAAAATACAGATTTGTTTAGAATGTCCAAATAGGAGGAGTTATACAGAAATCAACATATACTGGCGCTAATATTCAACGCCTCCTGATTACCTTGACCTGTTGCTATTGGACTTCCTCGTATATATCATAATCATCAATCATAAATTAACATATCAGATTTAATTTAGAGGAATTGTTGTCCAAATAAAAAACTTTTTACATATAATGACAATGACTACTTTACTGTTACTAAAATATAATCGAATGAAATTTGTTAAGTTTGTTAGGTGTTTTTTTTAATGATCGCTAATTTAAAATCAAAAATATTTTAAAATATATGGTTTCGAAATAATATTATTCAATTTAAATATATTTTTCTTTCGCCTATACTATTTTCTGCTAAAAAAAGCCGAAAGAACGGCTGCAAACTTTACGAAAGAAACTACAAAAGTGAAAGAAATTTAGCTACGGGGGACATTAAACGATTCCCTTTCTATCTATCTAATGAGCTTCAATCATCCACCTTTGGACATAGGCCTCCCCTTGTTTTCACCATTGTTCTCTATCTTGAGCGGTTTGTACCCATCTTTATCCGGCTTACTTTTTTAAGTCGTCTGTCCATCTCATTTCCGGTCATCCTCTTCTTGGTTTGTGTTACCATGGTCTAGGGTTATTTTGTTCCATCTATTATCTTTCTGTCTTAAAGTATGACCGGCGAATTTCCATTGAAGCTTGGCTACTTGTGTCGAAACATCGCTTACTTTTGTTTTGTCTCGTATCCATATGTGATCTTCTTTGTATCTATAAGTCTGTTACGTAGCATTTGTCTCCCCATTGCTATTCGTGTTTTGGAAATTCTATCTATATTCTCTTTGGTAAATGTCCATGTTTGGGATCCATATGTTAAGACAGATAGTATGCATTGACTGAACACTCTAGTTCTGAGATACTGCAGATATTTCTTATTTTTTAGGATGTATGAGAGTTTAAAAAATGATATCCAGAATAATCTGAATCTTCATTTCATTTCTTCAATTTGATTGTCTTTATCTAGTTTGGTTATTTGACCTATATATATATATATATATATATATATATATATATATATATATATATATATATATATATATATGTTTATACGGCTTTCACGGAGTCCTCCGTGTGAGATGCATTAGTCAAAGCTTACCCTCTCCGCCACAGTGATACGACAGAGATACATGTTTCGTCTCTTACTAGACTCATCAGGGTACCAACATGCACCTGGCTGTGCAAAGGAGAGATCGGAAGGAAGTATGCAACACTGAACGCGGCTTCGCCGACCTCTTGCATATTACAGGTCAGACCTCATTTTTGTAGATAAAGTATACAGGGGGGCAACACTAATAGACGCCGCTCGCCTAGGTATATAGAACTATAACATCACCAAGGGCTCGACAATATATAATATTTATCTGAAAATATTTGGGATGAATGAAGGTTTCCCTTAAAGGGGTGCAGGAGCGGTTTGGCTTGGTCTTTGGGACTGATCCCACGATCCAGAATGGCCAATGTCAATATAAATGTTGAACATTAGAGACAATTCAATACATAACTGGAAGATGCCAAGCGTTTACCGTAACCGAGTATTAGGAAAGACACGACTCAGCCACGAAGATTATCTATTAAGAGAAGCAGATAAATTCAAACTATTGCAGGTAGAGAAAGGGTTAAACTGTGGAAACAGCCCTTAGTCTATACTGAAAAATAACGAGTTCAAGCTGTACTGGGATTGAACTGTGCTTACGACTCATACAGTTGCATATGACAGACCAGACCTTATTTTAATAGATTAGACATTCAAGAGAGCAATACTAAAGGAAGTGGCCAACCCTAACAACAACTATCTAAGGGACAAGTAAGTATAATAAGAAGATCGTCAAATATAGAGACCTGAAGATAGTAATACGCAAACAGTGGAGAATGAATCAACAACTGGCGCAGTACTGAACAGTCTTCCGTTTAATATCAAGGAATTGGGCCTGAGATAACAGCTGGATAAAATTATGGAAAAGTTAATACTACTTGGGACTGCTTAAACTATCTGGAAGTTTATAAGGAATGCAGAGGACCATAATACTCAGGATCCGATAATATGGAAAAGCCCCCGCAGAGCGTCACCCTATGATATTTGAATACATCTAGGAAAAGTGAATGTTCCCTGAAGGGAGCGTAAAAAGAGCTTAGCTTCATTGACTAATGAATAATACAATCAAGACTTTCTCTACTCCTTCTTCTTCTTTCTAAACTTATGCTTATTTCTTTACCTCATCATTGCCACACGCTATAGTGCAAGTCTTGACCTCAAAACGTATAGCAAATTTAAATTTTTGTTTACTATATTAAATTATTATAGACCTGTAGACTTCTTTAAAAACAATATTATTCTGAGTTTCCTTTATTTTTTATTGTTTTTAATACTCAATATTGAATAATAAATCAAATATTCTGGCATATTTCAGGGATACTCTCTCTGTAAACCTAAAAACTCCTTACCTACAGCATTCATATTACAGATAGTTTTTATAACATTAACCCCGGTGTTAACAAACAATATAGGAATTTTTTCGTCAATAAAAGAGCTGAATTTCAGGTTCTTTATGAACTTCTTCCTGGATCAATATATAAAAAGAGTCACTTAAGTATTTCTGCCACGTCGCGTTTGCATGTGTCGGACATTTGGCTGAGGACAGACTCGGAACGTGATTCTTAAAAAAATACGGAAAGTCTGCGTTGATAAAATCGCGCTTTTTCTAACTTTTTTTGCTTTTTATCGTATCTTTTAACTGAAAGGTGTTTTTAAGGTAATTTGGGGGAATTTATACTGAATACGTGCGAAAAATTACATAATTATTCGAGTTTTTTTACGTTATATTTATTTTGGAACTTTATTATAAAAAATGTATTAAAGAAGGCATATAAATAATACATTTGTGGAGCATAATTTGAAGAATAAGGTGAATTAAGTCATTTGTGATCAAATAAATCAGTAGTAGTAATTCATGATTGCCTTTTTATTAATATATATCTAGAATCAAATTTGCACAATGAGAGATCAGTTAAGATAAAGAAATTTAGTTCAGGTCAGTCCAAGAGACAAGCTTCGATTTGCAGTACAATGAATACTCAAATTTATAAAATTAATATAGGACCAGAACGATGGAGCGTTGTTCTTAAATTTTGCTTCAACGTTCGCAAAATAATAATCAAAAGACGTACGAATAAGATTTTTTATAACTATCCCAGCATCCTTTAAAGATAAATGGTCACAAATCTGCTTAGGCCCTTTGTATTTCCGCCTTAGCAACTTCCTATTTTTTAATAAGCTAATTACCTCAGTAGTGAATCAAGGAGGGTACTTGCTACGTTTGAACAGTCTTGGTACTGTATCATTAACACCACAGCTTCTCAACAGCAAGACCTTCTGCAGAAAAGACCGATCACTGTCAAACAAAAGTTGATACATCCTAGAAAAATAAGCCTTTCTAAAATTACATATGAAATGCCATTTTAATTTGAATTTATTTGTACATTCAATAAGGGCATGATATTTATTTATTTATTTATTCATTGTATCAACAACTTTACAAAGCAAATTACAGATACAACTAAACTTAATATACTAAGATTATAATCTTGCGACTTCACAGCATGACTTTAAGGCATGTCAATCAACTACTACTAATCTGCTTGTTTATGAGCAGTACTTGGTGGAGGCTTTGGAGGGGAGGTGTCTAGTGGATGCTATTTACACTGACTTCTCCAAGGCTTTTGACAAGGTTAACCATCAACTTTTTATTTACAAGCTGGAAGGCTTGGGCACCCATGGATCGTTTCTACAATAGATAAAAAGTTACCTGTCTGATAGAGTACAGCTAGTAAAAATTAATAACTGTGAATCATCCGATATATGTTACCTCTGGTGTTCCTTAAGGTGCTCACGTCGCTCTACTACTTTTTAACTTCTTTATTAACGATATTGAAGACATCATAACTTTCAGTAAATGTTTTCTTTATGCAGATGATTTAAAGATATTTCTCTGGTGTAAATTAAATTTTATGCACCTCAATGTTAATAAATACATTATAAGTTTTTATCGTAAAAGAGATTGGATAACTTTTGATTACTTTCTTGATAATAACATGATTGTGTTGTATGTGTGAAGGATCTGGGTTACATTTGATCGGGCCCTTTGTTTCGACACACATTTTGATAATATTGTGAACAGGAGTTTGAAGTTGCTCGGGTTTGTGAAGAGAATGCTTACAGATTTTAATAGTGTAGACTGTTAAAGTGATATACTGCTCTGTAGGTCGATCAATCTTAGAATATGCGTACCAAGTTTGGTCACCTCATTATTTTACATACAAAGAAAAAGTGGAAAGAGTACAAAGAAAGTTTTTAAGTTTCATTGCCTTTAAACAGGGAATGCAGCAGGAGCGGTCTATATATGATGATACTGCCGATGCTTTGAGGTTGCTACCATTGTATGTGAGACGCATATATCTTGACCTCGTTCTACTTTATAAGATTGTTAAATCTTATGTTGATTCTCCTGAACTACTCAATAATATTGAATTATCGGTTCCTTAAAGAGTTTTTGATCCGTTAATATACTACCTAAATAAAAAGGCACTACAATTGCCTACATAATTCATCTCTCACTTGCCTTCTAAACCTGCTACAACTTAGGTTAAACATGTCAATGGCATCACAGTACTAATTAGAGTATGAACATAATCTTATTAAAAGGGAATTTTTATGCAGGTTAGTCCTAGGTGCATTAATACAAAATTAATTTCTGGATCTGGTGTTAACTCGGCCTATTTTAAATGGAAGCTGTTCTAAAAACTATCATCAATAATGTTTCCAATCAATTTAAACAAAAACACAACACCCTCTTCAATACGCATATACTTCAAACTGGGAAAGTTAAATAAAGAAAACAAAACCTTATGATCAGTTCCTCTTTGATGGTATGCCGAGAATGTCTTGTAATGTAAAAACTTTAAAAACCGTCTCTGAACCACCTCCAAGAGGTATAATTTATTTTCATACTGTGGATATCAAATTACATACGCATATTGAAGTCTAGCAAGCACCAATGACTTAAACAAGGCAATCAATGAATTGATACTATTGAAACATTTATACCTACTAATAATAAAACAAAGAATTAAAAACAATATTAAGAGCCTTTGATTGTAAATTATTTTTATAAACTGGACTTAAATACAATTTATTTGAAATAGCACCGAAATTAAAACTAACAATATGGATTTTGTAAAAGTTTGGGATTGGCATTAGATTCAAAATTCCGTCCCAAAAACAGCTACTAATAATAAAACAAAGAATTTTTACTGCATTGGCAATTACAGTATCAATGTGCCTACCAAAATTTAACTTCGTATCACAATGAAAACCAAAATCCCCATGTAAAAGTCCTTTTTAAGGGCGTGTTATTTATACAATAATTAAAATGAGTTATTTGCTTTTTACATGTAAAAGACATTACTTCATATTTATTTATATTTACCCTTAAATCATGTTCCTTGCACCATCTCACAACCGCATTAAAAATCCCCTTATAAAGCTCTCGCATCTGATTTATCTCTAACAGCACGAAAGATCTTTATAATCATCCGCAAAGATAAGGCCCTTGGCGAATTTTACATTTTTTGTTAATAATAACCAGTAAAAACAGAAATTGCCCAAGATTTGGGCCCTGAGGCACTCCGTTTGGAATCTACAGAAAAATCTTGAAGGGCAAGTACTATTTCACCAAAGGTCACTCTATCAAATGCCTTCTCTAAATCATTAAAAATTATATTAACCTGATATCCTTCTTGAATTGATTCCTGAACAAACTTAGCAGTTGGCTAAATTTGTAACGGTTGACTGGTGCGGCAAGAAACCATGTTTTTGGTCTGAGATTCTATGTCTACAATCGTTATATACTCTATTACACAGAATTAATTCCAACATTTTTGGGTAAGCTGAGACAAAACTAATAGATTGATTATCATGAAAGGGAGATGTCGCACAGCAGGAGGTAACATTGCTATCAGATTCAACAACTTCATAAGACTCCAGTGGATCAAATACCAAATGAAGCAATCAATTGTTGTGATTTTTTACTTTATTGAATTTATATAAATAGTAGAAGTTAATAAAATTATACAAAACATGTAATTTTGAACTGTGCGTTGCATAACTAATATCCTCAGACATACTTTCTTCGGAGATATTGAAATCATTCAAAAATAACATACTTGAAACGCTATATAAATTCGGCAGAGCGCTAAAATTTCCAAATAGATCGTCGTTGCCGTAAACTGGATAGTATATAATTAACAATAACAAAGCAAGAAAAAAAAATATCAACAATTTTTTCATGAATTTTTTAGGTATTAATAATAATCCAAAGCAGAAATATTGAATTTTTACAATAATGGCATCTTAAATAGAGATAGAGATTTTTTTTATTTCAATTTGTTATATGAGAAAATATTGAAACTTTTAAAGGGTATTAAATGTAGAGCTATTGAAGTTGATAAAGTTAATATCACAATGAATATTCCTAACTTTCGATTTATTATTCCATTTATAACACATATCGTCAGTCAGTGTATTTTTCGGTTCTATTTTCCTGTTCAATGGAAGCAATTTTTTTAACAAAAATAAATAGTTCCACCGATTACAGTCATTTAGGATGAGTAAGTATTCTTTTTAAAGTTCTAGAAAAGATAATGGACAAAGAAGTAAAAATATCTTTAGATCAGCATAATATTTTACCAACAATGCAGTCAGATTTCAGAGCAAATCATCGTTGTGAAAGTGCCTAAATACTTATCTCTTATATTGTTCTTAGAGCAAATGATGACAATAAGGAGAGTGTTTTAATTGCCCTTAATTTTTGTAATCATTTTATTATTATTAAATTTGGAGTAAATATCCTTAACTTTGATAATATTTAGCATTACTTCTTTTTCATATTTTTTCTCTCATAAAGACTTCACTTAAAATATTTAAAATAAACAATTAATCCTGCCACAAAATGTTTAAATGAATTAATTAATTAAAATTCATTTTTTCAAAAAGAAATGGATCATTTTTTTACAAAAGTCTATTCACTTTAGTATTTTAATCGATATAAAAAATTATATTTGTTATATCTTCGCAATCTTCCATAAGAAAAACGTTTTTAACAATATTATTTTATTGTACTCTAAATACTGTAACATCATAATAAATTCAGTTCTTTTCAAGGAAATTGGCCACACTTTGTTTTTTTCCTTTCCTTTTTTATTTAGAGATATATCGAATCTTTTTTAACACTAAAGGAATTATTTTACAGGCTGAACTCAATTATTTTTTATACAATTGGTTTGACGTCAATATTTTTTTTATTGTTGATAATTTTGAGTGTTGGGAATGTTATTTTATTTACGAGGTTGCATAAAATTTACTTTCTATTAAATTATGTATGTTTAAAAATATGAGAGATTCAATTTTTGGTTAAAACGCAATTTTTAGTAGACCTCTATAATCTCAAACCTCGTCATGCCATGTGACATCATGATTCAAATGATATAATTTTCTTGTAACTCAAGGGCTCAAATTTGTCTTATTAACTTATGTCATATGACATCATAGCAGATCATTTGGTATCACTTAATATTATACATATACATAATAATTCTGGGGAGGGAGATTTTGTTTCATATGCGCAGAATGTTGGTGTGATTAGTACGCGTGCGCAGAAGATAAAACAATATGTTATATTATATTATATATATTATACACATGCATGTGTGTGTACAGATGGGAAGTACGTATGCGTAGTACATGATAATAGATCCTTCATATACGGAGCAGGTGAGGATGGACAATACACATGCGTATTAGGATAGTTAGTGGGGATAGTTAATCCACAAACGCAGGTGGACATAGGTAGTATACATGGGTGGTAGTAAGAGCAGGGTATGAAAATATCATATTAGAATGTAAGTACTAAGCTAACTGATAAGTTCTGTCATAATAATTCCGGTGATGATGATTCTTCACTTCTTTTATTGACAATGATCTCCATTTAACATTCAAGTGATATGATGCTATATGACTTGCAACTAGATCAGACTAAATGGAAAAAAATTATATAATAGATTATAAGAAATGACATTTAATGGAAGTGACATTTTCATAAGAATATTGTAAAAAAAATAATATCGTCAATCACTTCCACCAAACCTTAACATTGTGCATGTTAGACACATATTTAGGAATGCAACATGTTTTTTAGCTGTTTCACACGTTCAGTATTAATATATCCGCCATTTTATAAACACAATTTATCAATGTGTAAAGTTTATTAAGCACTCTTTGATTTATTACGATCTCGTTTCCCTTCTGTAAACTTCCATTAAAAATATTAATTCTTTTTTATCCAAAATTCAATATTAACTTTTTTCCACCACAGCTTTAATACATCTAATTCCATTAGGGAATTACCCAATCAATGGCCCAAAAAAAACCTAACATAAATCGTTTCAATTATTCTCAAGTAATTTAATATATTCCAATTCATGTTTTTCAATCGTTTAGTCGCAGGGGACAAGGTCGGGACGTTCAAGGGGCTAACAAGCTGTATTGTTAGCAACTGGCAGTGTAACTGCCCTGCAATTCCGCGTTATTAATTTTTGCGGCGTGTCAAACCATTGACAAGTGCACGTAGTGTCCCTAACTAACGATATCACATACGTCATAAATTTTGTTCAATCGAATTGACTTCGAATATGACCGTATTGCATGTCATAAATAATGTGAATGGGTATGTATTTTAGTGAAACGTTTTGCCCCTCTTTAGAGCAACTTTTACAGGACTGGAATGAGAATGATTATTATACATACCATAAACACAAGACTTTCACCACTTATGGACGCCTTAGAAACTATTTTTCCTATATTTGGCGAGAGCGCAAGATGAGAAATTTCCAAATACAGTAAATACTAGTAAAAAAGCACGACATGAGACGATGCAGTGTTGCCGTGTTGGTTAGTAAATCATATATAATTCATTTAAATTTACAAAACAAATATTGCTATGAATCAGACGATCATTTTATATTTATATTGATGAGTGAAAATTTGTCAATCTACATGATTCTCGTGTTAAAAAGTGCGGTCCACTCCAAAATATGGAAAAACTCCGGGTCCGACAGATGGCGACAGCGCTGTTTCGTCCTAATATGGGACTCGTCAGGCCACCGCAGTCGGTACAAACCATCATCTCGCCTATGCATCGTATAAGCCACACTTATAATCAAAATACGGCAAATAAGACGACAAAGGCGACATCTCGATGGTCCACTTGATAATACAAGAACCATACAGATTAACAAAGTTTGTAAGAGATCCGTCATATGGTGGCGCGACGGCGAATTAAAACAGAAATATGTAAAATCGAGTACACGATGGTTTGTACCGACTGCGGTGGCCTGACGAGTCCCATATTAGGACGAAACAGCGCTGTCGCCATCTGTCGGACCCGGAGTTTTTCCATATTTTGGAGTGCTCCGCACTTTTCAATACGAGAGTCATGTAGATTGACAAATTTTCACGTTCGCTTCGCCAATATTTTATTCTATTTTATTTTAAATTACACGGACAAAAACTTATCTACATATTTATTTACTTGTTTGGCTTTGAAACACGCTGAACGATGCTCTCATGGTGGGATCGTTTGGTGCGGCACGTGGCTTTGGCTGCTTAAATAGCGGTAGGTCTTGCTTGCCAGTACCGAAAAATGCGACCCCTATCTTTTGGGCAGCGCGTTTCGTGTACTCGATTTTACATATTTCTGTTTTAATTCGCCGTCGCGCCACCATATGACGGATCTCTTACAAACTTTGTTAATCTGTATGGTTCTTGTATTATCAAGTGGACCATCGAGATGTCGCCTTTGTCGTCTTATTTGCCGTATTTTGATTATAAGTGTGGCTTATACGATGCATAGGCGAGATGATGGTTTGTACCGACTGCGGTGGCCTGACGAGTCCCATATTAGGACGAAACAGCGCTGTCGCCATCTGTCGGACCCGGAGTTTTTCCATATTTTGGAGTGCTCCGCACTTTTCAATACGAGAATCATGTAGATTGACAAATTTTCACGTCCGCTTCGCCAATATTTTAATCTATTTTATATTATATATATATATATATATATATATATATATATATATATATATATATATATATATATTTGTTTGCGTTATGTTAAGGAAGTTTCTGCAGTAGTCCCATGTCATTTTGGTCAACATTGGTTCAGTTAAATCCAAGACGGCGCACAAAAAATTTAATTTTTTTCCAATTTTCTCCAGAACTGAGATGGGGGAATTTTCGGGCTCGCACATACCAAATTAATTTTTTTTTAATTCAAAATGACGGACTAAATATTTTATATTTCTTAATTTTGTCCAAAACTGGTACAGGGTGATTTGTGATGGTATAAAGTACAACACATGAAACAAAATATGTTTGGGATGAAGCATTGTTAAAACTAAAAAGTTTTATGTAAGTTACGCTGAACCTTATTTTACAACACTGGTGCAATTTACAAAAAATGGGCAAAAAATCTAAATTATCTTATACGGCTGAAAATTTTGCAAATAGGATAAAAATTTTATTTAGAAAAACTTTTTTCAATAACTTTTTTTGATATTTTGAGATATAACCCCACTTTTGATTTTTTTTTTAAATTAAAATTTGACAGATCATATTAATCATTGATTTTTTTGGTTAATTTTCATTTAGATCGAAGCAGAAATTCTTGTCAAAGTTAAATTTGGAATAAAGCTATTAATAAAAAAATCCCCATATGATGCGGACCTTACTGATCACACATATATATGTATATGTATAAATATTTTCCAGATTCTTGAATTATAGATTACATCATTTTCTTTTCATTTTGTCTTTTCTTGGGTTTAGGTTCGTTATTTAATAAAAAATCAAAAACAATTTGACGTTTCACACTTTATTTGGGGCATCTTCAAAAATTTTTTTTTTAGTTATTGATCTTCCTAAAAATATTTTTTATATAATTAAAAACATTCATACATAAACATATTTACAATTTTAAAAAACTAATCAAATTTCTAAAAAAGTATTTAATTTTACCAGTACATACCTTGACATTTTGCTTATTTATTAATAATAAAATGAAATTTTTATATCGTCTATTTAGGGATGGGAAAGTTTAAAGAAACATTATCAAAAAACAACTTTATGGATGCTGTTGACCTCGTCCTAAACACAAATTACTTTCAGTATAAAAACACATTTTACAAACAACTCGATGGATGTGCTATGGGATCACCAATTTCATCCACCATTGCTCAATTAGTAATGGAATATTTAAAGGAAAAAGTTTTAGAAAAATTAAAATTTAATATAATATTTTTCAAACGGTTTGTCGATAAATGCATAACAGCCACGCCACAGGACAAAATAAATGAAATTCTCCAAGAGTTTAACAATTTCAACGAAAAATTACAATTCACGTCCGAAGCAGAAAGTAATATTATAATAAATTTTCTAGATATAACACTTATATGCAGAAAAAACAAAATTTTAACTGAATTGGTATACCAAACCAACTTGATCGGGTAGATATCTAAACTGTTTTTGAAATCACTGAAAAACCCAAAAAAATAGTATTATAATCGGTCTGTCTGATCGTAACATCTCTCTAACGTCTCCAGAATTCCGACCAAGAATACTACAAAAAGTGAAAAATACGCTAATAACTAATAATTTCAATGAAAAGACTATCACCAAAATAATTAATAAAAGAACATATAAATTTTATAATAACCCAACAATAAGAAACATAGAACATAAACAACAAAAATATGTAGCATTACCTTACACTAGTGAACTGTCAGAAAACATAAAACACATTTTAAAAAAGTAGAATATTATCGTATGTCACAGGTCTCATAATAAATTAAATATACTATTTACTGATTTAAAAAGTATAACTCCTCTAATGAATAAGTTAAATGTAATATATTCGATCCCTTGCTCAAATTGTCCCAAAAAATATATAGGCATGACAAGTTAATTGCTAAAGAACAGATTAAATGACCATAAATATACGAAAAACGTCTCAACAGCGTTAAACAAACACACACAGGATGAAAAACATACCTTCGATTATAACAATACCATAATTAAAAACAAAGATATGAATTATCAAAAATTGCAGATAAAGGAAATGATAGAAATTAAAAAAGATAAAAACACTCTTAAAGACAGAACGGATATAGGAAATTTGAGCCACATTTACACCGGCCCAAGTTAAAGAAAACTATTAAGTATTCGATCCTATTAATAAATCAAAAATTGAATATCCTCTTAAACATAAAATTAAATGTATGAATTCTTCCGTTTTTTTTGGTCCTTTGTTAAAATATAAAAAATAAAATAGACGATATAAAAATTTCATTTTATTATTAATAAATAAGCAAAATGTCAAGGTAAAATTAAATAATTTTTTAGAAATTTGATTAGTTTTTTAAAGTGTTTGTTTGTTTTTTAAAATTGTAAATATGTTTGTGTATGAATTTTTTTAATTATATAAAAAAGACAAAATAAAAAGGAGATGATATATCTATATATATATATATATATATATATATATATATATATATATATATATATATATATATATATATATATATATATATATACAGTGCCTTCATTTCAAAACGAACCATCCTTAATAACTTTGTTAAATAGAGAAATTTAAAAAAAAGAAAAAACACGTCAATTTAGATATACAGGGGAAGTTTAATTTTGCATTTGTTAAAAGTCTGTCAATCACCTCCTCACCTCCAGCTAACCTCACTTTGATATGTCAAATGGGAACCCCCACCTTGTGACACATCATTGTAAGCAGCATAAAATTGTCTATCCAACCGTATAAAAAAAATTAAATTGGTTGACGTACAAGCGAACAGTGTGCAAAAATGTCCTGTAATAATGCATAATATATCGGCCTCGAACTTTAGTATGTCAAATGATTACCCTATAGTGTGATACATCATTTTAAAGGACGTACGATCTGCTATCCAACGATGTCAAAAAAAATTAAGTTAATAGACGTTATAGGCAATTAGGATGCAAAAATGTATGTTAAATATAAGCAGTTTATTCAGTTTTATTCAGTTGAAGAAAATTATTTTATTAAATGTTCAAAATGTGCGCCGTTATTAGCGAGACAATAAAAAAGCCTATTTTGAAATTCCCCACGAACATTGGCAAGGGTTTCTCTGCTAATTCCTCTACATTCCCGAACAATTCGATCTTTTAAATCGTCAATATTTTCAGGTGGGGTTTTATAAACCTTGCTTTTTAAATACCCCCAAAGGAAAAAGTCTAGAGGGGTTAGGTCTGGAGACCGTGCTGGCCATTCAATTGCACCACGTCTGCCAATCCACGTCCCTGGAAAATGTTCATCAAGCCACTCTCGAATTGCCAAAGCGTAGTGCGGGGGAGCTCCATCTTGCTGGAAATGCAAATTATTTTCATTTAGTACCATAACAGCATTTTCATCCACTTGATTTTCTAAAGATTGCACAATGGCAGGGTATATTGTGTTTTCTAAAAGGTTTAAATAAATTTGCCCAGTTAAATTATCTTCCAAAAAAAATGGCCCGATGATTTCATTGCCATAAATTCCTGCCCACAAGTTAATTTTTTCGGGATATTGAGTATGCCCTTCTCGGAAAAGGTGCGGATTTTCATTATCCCAGTATCTGCAGTTATGTCTGTTAACCAGTCCATTTAGAAAAAGAGTTGATTCATCACTAAAGCAGATATTCTTAGGTAAATGGGGGTCCTCGTCAATTCGTTGGCACATTAATTCGCAAAATTGAATTCTCCTATCAAAATCGTCTTCTCCGAGTTCTTGAAGAATTTGAATTTTGTAGGGAAAAAACTTATTTTGTTTTAAAACTTTATGCACAGAGCCAGCAGAAATGTTGGTTAAATCTGCGACCTTTGAGATGGATAAAGTTGGATCTATTGCAAACTGTCCTAGTACCTCGATTTGGTATGCTTCATCTACAACCCTTTTCTCAATAGATTTTTTATTACAAACGGATCCCGTTTCTTCAAACTTTCATACCAATTCGAGTACATATTTATGGCCCACGTTTTTGTCTTGATGCCTCTCGTTAAATGCTCTGGCGGTTCTACGAGCGCACCGATCTTCAGCTCCATAGAGAAAAATTATTTCTATTCTTTCGGCTAGCGTATACACCATTTATATTCACGTTTCAACTAGGCGTCACAATGACAATTTTAACAATAATAAACAACTGGTGTTTAAAGATCTTAAAAATTTTATTTATTGCAGTGATTTCTTGTACCTATCAGGTACCGCTAAAAATATCATTGAAATAAATACACTAGATTGATTAGACTGCAATGAATTTTGCGATGAATTTTAAAACAGGCTTAGTTTTTTTCTCGCAAATATTTTAACTGTTTATTATTTTAAAAAAATATTTATTTTAAATTTAAAATAATATTTTACTCTATGAAGTAGCCATAGTACATCAACAGATTTTGTTTTTTTTTATTGGCTAAATAGGAGATAGTATGCCCTTTAAAATGATATATCACACTATAGGGTAATCATTTGACATACTAAAGTTCGAGGCCGATATATTATGCATTATTACAAGACATTTTTGCACACTGTTCGCTTGTACGTCAACCAATTTAATTTTTTTTATACGGTTGGATAGACAATTTTATGCTGCTTACAATGATGTGTCACAAGGTGGGGGTTCCCATTTGACATATCAAAGTGAGGTTAGCTGGAGGTGAGGAGGTGATTGACAGACTTTTAACAAATGCAAAATTAAACTTCCCCCTGTATATCTAAATTGACGTGTTTTTTCTTTTTTTTAAATATTTCTATTTAACAAAGTTATTAAGGATGGTTCGTTTTGAAATGAAGGCACTGTATATATATATATATATATATATATATATATATATATATATATATATATATATATATATATATATATCTATATATATCTATATATATATATATATATATATATATATATATATATATATATATATATATATAAAATTTTACAAAAAGAAATTTTTTTTAAATTTTTAACAGTTATTTTTCTGTAAAATGGCTATTTTTCTAGAACCATTAATGGAGTCACATCGCTTCATCAGCTACGAAAACCCACTGGTTATAATATTAACAATTTTTGAATTCACCCCTGAACGTTATCATAACCAAAATGTTGCATCGACTCCCTCGTCGCTCCCCTAATTTTCTCCGCCCGATCGACATCGACATACCATTCATTCATCCATACCTATTGCGACTGTCATTATTTGTCGGCAGATGTTTGTTTGCTCCCCGGCACACTTGATGTTGGTCAGGTGGTTTTGCATAGAACAATCGTGGCAGCCGGTAGAATAGCCGTAAAGCAATGCGACCATGAATTCAACTTTGCGGGAGCGTTTGATTCCAGGGATTGCTTTGATCTTGAGGACGATTTGCCCCGGGGACTTGCTGTAAAAACAATGATGTGGTACGATGTGGATAAATGCGTATAGTTCAATGGGAGAAGCTATATCAGATTATAAATTTGGGGAAATCAAAAGTGCCGAAATCACTACATAGTATAAAACAAAGTCGCTTTCTCTGTCCCTATGTCCCTTTGTATGCTTAAATCTTTAAAACTACGCACCGGATTTTGATGCGGTTTTTTTCAATAGATAGAGTGATTCAAGAGGAAGGTTTATATGTATAATAACATCCATTAAATAGTGGAGAAATACTGTTATTTTTGAGGTTTCTAATGTGATGTCGTTAATTATCATATTTTTTTCCGCTTACATTGCAAACGCAGGCTGAACCCTACGAGATTTATCAAAATAATGTACTAATTATTTGTACACATTGAAAAGGTCTACAGAAAACTCCGCGATGGTATATGTCTATCTCTCATGGATATCCCACAATAACATTTTTTGTCATTTACTTTTTACGACAAATAATGGCAAATTTTGAAGCGATTTTAACCAATACAGCATTAATCCTTATCCAATTAAATAGCTTAAATACATTGTTGATTTAATATAGATCTATATGGTCCTTTACAGCACAAGATTTAAATGAATATTTTCGAAGATATTACAGATTTAAAATTGCGGGAAGTAGCGCTTGCGGCGGTACTGGCCGACCGGGGCGGCGGCAGCGTGCCTATAAATAGCGCGTCGGAGGCCGATGTAATAATTGTTGTAAAAATAAAATAAATAGTCACAGTTTTTCTGTAGTGTATTTAGTATCAGCATTGCACCCGTGCGAAGCCGGGGCGGGTCGCTAGTAATCTAATAAATGCTAACTATACTCCTGTCGCTTTTTTACATGAAAACAAAAGGAACTGTACAGAGTGAGTCAACGATTAGATGATGTATATGCTTTTTTGGGTAAAATTTATGAACAATTTATATGTACTGTATCATATGATTAATTTATATGCATATTTTAAAAATATTATGGATTCTATAGGGTGTACCAAAAAACGAGGAGAGCACAAAGTTTAATTTTTTCTATTTCTCGTTTAATTTTGAATCTTTTCTTCTAAAGGTTTCATATACCTTAACTCTGCAGTTTTTGAGATAACAAGGTTTTAGAGAAAAAATTTCATATTTAAGCATTCATTCAAATCGTAAATATCGTTTTTAATTTCGCGGAGAATATTTTAAATTTTAATATTAAGAAAGACCAAAATTATGTAAAAACTATATTTACTAAATATTTGCGACAAAAGCTACCCTGTTCAACATATTGGTCCAAATTCAAAAAAATTTCATATTAAAATATATAATTTTTACATTTTTTAAAATTTTTGTTTTATAGACCAATAAAAATGTTGTTTACCCGAAATATTTAGGAAATTAATACATGTTGTTGATCGTTCGGTTTATTTTATTATTTAAACCTTCTTCAGAGTATTAAACTGTAAATAGCACGAAGAATCAGTATTTTAGTAATATGTGAATGGAAATTTTTTTTATTACTTAATGCAACATTTTTATATATGAAAAAAACTACGCTGGTCTGTTTATTTTTACATTTTTTTAATCTATTTTGTTCGGTGATTTTAAGTAGATATATAATGGTAAAAAGATGGAAAGTTCTGGAATATCTGCAATTTTAATGTCCTATTAAGTTGTTATAAATATTACTCACCTCATTTGTGTCTGTTCTAAAATTTATGGTACAGAGCGTTCTTTCAATGTGGATCATTTCTTTAATTGTTCTTTTTTAATCGACTTCTAAAAGAAGGAGGTTCACAATTCGTCGACTATGTATGTTTTTTTATGTATGTACGCCGATTACTCCGTAACGGCGGCACCGATTTGAATGAAACTTTTTACGTTATGTTCAGGAAATGAACCCATATTTTTTTGGACAAAATTGGTGCAGTTAAATTCAAGATGGCTTTGATAATATGGCGGCTAAAAAAATTAATTTTGACCGATTTTCTTCAAAATTGGTACGAGGGAGTTTTCGGGATCACATATAACGAATCTAAAATTACTTTTAAAAAATTCAATATGGTTGATCCAATATGGCGGACGAAAAAAAACAATTTTGTCCGATTTTCTCCAAAAAATAGGGAAATATGATATTCTCAAGTATTAGAATTAATATTTAGTTAAAGAAAAATAATATAGCAGATGAACTCTTTTCCACACCACCCAAGAGGTAGAGTTCCAGGCGCGTTTTTTTTAACGTGGTATCCCCCTTAAGCCTACTCCACAGTCAAAATTTAACCTCAAAATTAGTTTAGTCTAAACTTAAAACTTACCTGAGCTAACAACAACTGAAAATACAATTTAAAATTATCTTTGTTTTCTATGAGTGGATTGCCCGATCGGTGGTGGCATCTCCTCTTCCAGACTTACGTTGAATTTTTCTTCCTCACCCTCCTCATTATCATTACTGCTGTCACCATTATATGATTCCAGCATGGCTTCTAGCATGATTTCTATTGATCTTTCTATGTTGTTAGAAATATCGTTTTCCATTTCTTCGCTGTTATGGGTCCTGTTATTATCTGAAGAACGAGAGCTTTCATTATTACTGTCGTCATCCGATTCACTGTACGATCTTATGACGGCGTCCAGCATTTCTTCTATGGATAATTCAATATCGCGAGGAAAATTGTCCAATATTTCTTCTTCACTGCTCTCTTCCCTCGAAGAATGTAAACTTTCATTTGCTAATTCAGGAAACATTTCCTGCATTTCGTCTAAAAAATAATCTAAATCCGCACTTAAATCTATTCCGGAATCACTGTCACTAATAGTGCGATCCATTTCGCAAAAAATATGTAGAAAAATCTTTTAGCAATCACTATGGACGTTTGCACTTCAAAGTTCTGAAATGAACTGATTTGGTTTTTGCATGTAAAAGGATTATATAGGCAGAATTTATTATTTTATTGCAGTTTGTTTATTTCTATAAAGGACAAGTAATTATCTACTTAACAAAAGGGACGGGTCAAGTTTTAACATCAATTATTCAGTGTACCTGCCATAATCGAATGGTCAAATAATTACAATACCGCGGCGTAAGTCCAATAAAAACTAGGTAGGAATTTAGGCACAAGTCCTTATAATATAATATTAATGATGGAATATGCAAATTCTTGGTATTCAATTTCCTTTTTTCTATCACCCACTTAATATTTTTATTCCTCATGATCCTATAATAAACTGAAAATGACTACAACGTGTTATCCATTATGCTGTGGACAAGATACTTTTGACAATACCGCGGGATATAATAATCCTTTGTCTTGAAATAAGAAGCATAGAATCAATTCATCTACGTTTCCGAATTTTTTTCGACGGAACGAATAGTAAAGAGATAAAATAACAATAATACGTGTCCCGGCTGATCTAATTTGTGTCAATGGATTATAATTTCTGGATGTCTGTGATGGTATTGGTCGGTCGTAAAAATAAAAATTCCTTTATCTTTAAATAAAGTCACTATTTTTTGTGGTTAAAAATAGCTCGTCATTAAGCAAAGTAATGGGTTGAAAAACTGTTTCTTTCAAACATTTTTTTTTAACAGTTGAAAAGTTAACGAGATGATACCCCGTTATTTTTAGAGTGGTTTCTGATTTTTTATTAAAATATTTTTAACAGATGAAAATGCAAAGTAAATTCCAAGTAAATTTGAGGTCACAGACATATAAAATTAATAAAGAAAGTCCTCTTTATAGTTGTGATTATGGATTTCCACACAACCAAATATTTTATTGTGAATAAATGCAAATTCATATACTGGCTATTCATGAAATGTCAGTGGAAAACAGTTTTAAGTCGACTTACTAGTTTGCCCACCACATGTCGGTGAACATACTACAGTCATTTCTGGTTTGACAGCTCAATTTGCATCTGTCATCCATTTTATTTTATGAAATCAGTGGGTATATATCGATATTTAAAGAATTTGAGACGTAAATTTCTTAGCCCGAGATATTTTATATTGCATATTGAGTTTGTATACGCCCCAAGAACCCCGCAATATCAATTTTAGCTGAAACCGGAAAATGTAAAATTTTTAGTCTCTCATATTGTATCTTATCAGCCTAATAGTTGTAAAAAATTTACTTCATATTCGTAATACACCATACTGAATCCGCCAGATTGAGTATTTCAAAAATATTTTTATTTCGTAATTAATATTAACAAAAACCCACAATACTGACTTTAGACAAAATCGAGAAATGTAGAATCTTTAATCCTCCATCTTAGATCCGCCATATTTAATTTTATTTTAAATAATATCAAAATTTGTAACATGCTATCATATCAATTTTGAAAAAAATCGAACAAAATTAATTTTTTATCCACCATATTGGATACGCTATATTCAATTTTTTAAAAATAATTTTAGACTCGTCATGTGTGACCCCGAAAACTCTCCCGTATCAATTTTGGAGGAAATCGGACAAAATCGATTTTTTTGTCCGCCATATTGGATCCGCCATATTGAATTTTTTTAAAAAATTTTTGAATTCGTTATGTGCAATCTTGAAAACTTCCCCATTCCAATTTTGGAGAAAGTCGGACAAAATTTATTTTTTTGGCCGCCATATTGTAAGCGCCATATTGGATTTTACTGCATCAATTTCGTCCAAAAAACTATGGGACAACCTGAATATAACGTAAAAAATTTCATTCAAATCGGTGTAGCCGTTCCGGAGTAATCGGTGTACATATATAAAAAAAAATACATAGTCGACGAATTGAGTACCTCCTTCTTTTAGAAGTCGGTTAAAAATGACTCAACTTAGCCTTAATTCATTTACCCATATAATTATATTTGTAAAGTACTTTTAACCTGACCCTATTTTAAGGCTTACAACTGCCTCAATCAAATCTTCATAACATTTATTTTCAATATCCCTGCTCGTTTCATTTTGCAATTTTCCGCGTTTCCACATTATCTGCAAAAATGACCTAAAACCAATTCTCTAAATGCGTAAATATGAAAACACCATTTGCGTGTTTTGGTATAAACTAAGATCCACACACAGAGCTTTCGGAAAGCCAACTTTTTGAATACTTAAATCACATAGTCAAATTTCCCAAATAATTCATATTCAAAAAAAAACATTTTAACAAGGCATCTGCAATCTTATTTGAAATATTTTTGTACCACTCTGTATAGTTCCGTTATGATCCCAACAAACTAAAATAATTAAGAGTTAGGTTGATAGCAAATCAAGTACCTACTTTAATAATGATTTAGGCCATTTTTACCTGTTATACTATTAAAGGTTGTAAATAGTTATAATCTAAACCTTAGGTAAATTATTGAATTTTAAATAAAAATATAATTACCGGGTTTGTTGGAGGGTGCAATAAATAAATTGTAAATGTAAATAGGCAATATAATTATGACCCTTCATTTTCTAATCCTTTTTGTTAAATATGTATTTACTTTTTTTTTTATAGAAATATACAAACTACTTATAGACCTGTCTCAATACTGTTCACATTTGAAAAAGTTTTTGAAATGTCGGTGTATAAGACTATACTGAGTCAAGTGCGACAGCTGGTATTGTCAGAACAGCATGGATTTTTTAACAGCCGTAGTACTGTTAGCAATCTGGCTTCCTATGCCCAGTTTACAAGTACGGCACTGGAACAACGTTATCAAGTTGACATGGTATATACCAATCTTTCAAAGGCTGTTATGTTTCAGTAATAGCCAACTGTTTTTTTTTTTAATTATTCCTACAAAATAGAACGCAATATGTTGAAATCCGGGATTATCAATGCTATAAATGTAAAGTTACCTAACGGGACTTTACAGGAGAGCAATCTAACTCTATGAATTTTTTGTTTACTTTTCATTAATACTATCAAGGTTACAATCTTGAGTAGTTTTTTGTAGATGACGAAAAGTTTTTTCGGGTGATTCGCAATATAAATGACGTTCTAGAGAGATGTAGATAATTTTCGGGATGGGTGTAATGGCAATAATTTATCCTTGAATATTGGTGAATGCTTCATAATAATTTTCTCCAATAAAACTAACTCTCTACATTTTGACTATACTCTAAGCAGCCAAATAGACCCAAATAATATTTTTAAACTTGGAGTCACTTTTGATCTAAAGCTTTCATTCGCGAAACATCAGTTTGGATTGTAGGAGTGCAGTCAGAATGTTTGGGTTTATATTGCGTCATTCTAATGAACTTACCAATTTGATAACCCTAAAAATTTTATGTGCTAATCATGTGCCATTTAGAAAGAGTGCAAAGAAAATTTTTAAAATACCTGTCATTTAAAAGTGCTGCAGTGTTTTAACAAAGGGGTACAGATGAAGAGCAGCTACTAAGGCGATTTAATGTGCCATCTTTAATTAGCCACAGACATTACATGTTACCAGTTTGTGGTCGACCTCTCTAGATCTTATATTGACTGTCCTGGTTTATTATATCAGATTAATTTCCATGAACCCCCGAGACCTCTCAGATCCTGTCCCGTTTTTTCCTTACATGCTTTTATTTCAAGCCATGCGTATCTTCAATAACATTTGTAGTAACATCGACGTATACACTCTACCCCTTAAGATATTAACACAAGTTTTATAGTCTAAGATTCTGAAAAAAGATGTAATGTGTCTTCTTTTGGTGAATCATTGTATGAATTAATAACTAATTTTATTTTTTTCTTATATGTTTTCTAATATCTTATTGTCATATTGTCTTGTAAATAGATTATTATTATTATTATGTCTGTTTCCCAAGCCATGTATGGCGAATTACAGGAGAAAATAGTTCATAGAGAATGTACCATCCAAATATGAAATTTTCTATTTAAGACAGTCAGGTCATTTGGGAAACTGACCATGTGTAACAACAGCCATTCTAATAAATTAGGCAGGCTTTTTAGATGCGTCCCCATTGGCTTTTCCTTTGCACATATTGGTAACTATTTTTTTCTGAAGCTTTTGTGGATCTACTTCATTGTTATGTACCACATCACTTCTTGTTATTGTAAGGCCAGGGCCAATTGTAAATATTTTTCGAACACTTTGAATTTTTCTTGGTGGGCCATCAGAATAACTCTCCACTTTTTAACTCCTTGAAAAATGAATGACTTTTCAGGAATAATAATTCTCGACTGCGGAAACTTTTTATTTATAATTTTAATACGTACAGGTTTTGAATGTCATAACTTCAGTTCAATTGTCACTCTCAATGGGTTATACCCACTGATTTCATAAAATAAAATGGATGACAGATGCAAATTGCGCTGTCAAATCAGAAATGACTGTAGTATGTTCACCGACATGTGGTGGACAAACTAGTAAGTCGACTTAAAACTGTTTTCCACCGACATTTCATGAATAGCAGTGTATGAAATTGCATTTAGTCACAATAAAATATTTAGTTGTGTGAAAATCCATAATCACAACTATAAAGAGGACTTTCTTTATTAATTTTATATGTCTGTGACCTCAAATTTACTTGAAATTTACTTTGCACTTTCAGCTGTTAAAAATATTATAATAAAAAATCAGAAACCACTCTAAAAATAACCGGGTACCACCTCGTTAACTTTTCAATTGTTAAAAAAAATGTTTCAAAGAAACAGTTTTTCAACCGATTACTTTGCTTAATGACGAGCTATTTTTAACCACAAAAAATAGTGACTTTATTTAAAGATAAAGGAATTTTTATTTTTATGACCGACCAATACCATCAGAGACATCCAGAAATTATAATCCATTGACACGAATTAGATCAGCCGGGACACATATTATTGTTATTTTATCTCTTTACTATTCGTTCCGTCGAAAAAAAATCGGAAACATAGATGAATTGATTCTATCCTTGTCATTTCAAGACAAAGGATTATATCCCGCGGTATTGTCAAAAGTATATTGTCCACAGCATAATGGATAACACGTTGCAGTCATTTTCAGTTTATTATAGGATCATAAGGAATAAAAATATTAAATGGGTGATAGAAAAAAGGAAAATGAATACCAAGAATTTGCATATTCCATCATTAAAATTACATTATAAGGACTTGTGCGTAAATTCCTACCTAGTTTTTATTGGACTTACGCCGCGGTATTGTAATTGTTTGACCATTCGATTATGGCAGGTATACTGAATAATTGATGTTAAAACTTGACCCGTCCCTTTTGTTAAGTAGGTAATTTCTTGTCTTTAATAGAAATAAACAAACTGCAATAAAATAATAAATTCTGTCTATATAATCTAATCTATATTAAATCTCGCGGTATTTTCAAGCGTATCTTGCCCATAGCATAGTGGATAGCACGTTGCAGTCATTTTCAGTTTATTATAGGATCATGAGGAATAAAAATATTAAGTGGGTGATAGAAAAAAGGAAAATGAATATCAAAAATTAGCATATTCTATCATTGATATTACATTATAAGGACTCGTGCCTAAATTTCCACCTACTTTTTATTTGACCTATGATGCGGTATTGTAGTTGTTTGACCATTCGATTATGGCAGGTACACTGAATAATTGATGTTAAAATTTGACCCGTCCCTTTTGTTAAGTAGGTAATTACTTATCCTTTACAGAAATAAACAAACTGCAATAAAATAATAAATTCTGCCTATATAATCCTTTTACATGCAAAAACCAAATCAATTCATTTCAGAACTTTGAAGTGCAAACATCCATAGTGATTGCTAAAAGATTTTTCTACATATTTTGGCGAAATGGATCGCACTATTAGTGACAGTGATTCCGGAATAGATTTAAGTGCGGATTTAGATTATTTTTTAGAGGAAATGCAGGAAATGTTTCCTGAATTAGCAAATGAAAGTTTACATTCTTCGAGGGAAGAGAGCAGTGAAGAAGAAATATTGGACAATTTTCCTCGCGATATTGAATTATCCATAGAAGAAATGCTGGACGCCGTCATAGGATCGTACAGTGAATCGGATGACGACAGTAATAATGAAAGCTCTCGTTCTTCAGATAATAACAGGACCCATAACAGCGAAGAAATGGAAAACGATATTTCTAACAACATAGAAAGATCAATAGAAATCATGCTAGAAGCCATGCTGGAATCATATAATGGTGACAGCAGTAATGATAATGAGGAGGGCGAGGAAGAACAATTCAACCACTCCTAGAAAACAAAGGTAATTTTAAATTGTATTTTCAGTTGTTGTTAGCTCAGGTAAGTTTTAAGTTTAGACTAAACTAATTTTGAGGTTAAATTTTGACTGTGGAGTAGGCTTAAGGGGGATACCACGTTAAAAAAAACGCGCCTGGAACTCTACCTCTTGGGTGGTGTGGAAAAGAGTTCATGTACTATATTCTTTTTCTTTAACTAAATATTAATTCTAATACTTATCAATATCATAGTTCTCTATTTTTTTCTTTTTTGCCAAAACATTCTAAAAATACACTTACACAACAATACATGTTAATTTAAAAATATACAAGACAATTTGAAATATAAAATTTTTTACGAATTAATTAGCCCAATTAGAACAGAAATTACTAAAACATGATTACCACAACGGAAACCAAATGTTAGTAAAACCTTTTAAAATTATTTTGTTTTTATGCACCTTGAAATTCTTGCTATTTTCATCAGTCAAATAAGCCTTTTGCCGGGGCACTCAATCTTCCATGCAGAGACCCGGATTCTTGGGTAATATAGACCCATAGAAATAAATCGAATATGTATGTTCTCTGCAGGAGATTTTGCGTCATAAACATTTTTTAAACAATTAAAGGTCAAAAAATGCATTTTTTTGCACTTTTTTTGGCGACCAGCAAAAACTAAAGAAATTTTTGGACAAAATGGAATAACCATCTTGTAGAGAATTAAAAAACCTACAAATTGGCTTTTTGCCGATCTCGATATTTTTATTTGTTGCTGATAAAAATGCAAAACAAGGTCAAAATTGCTACAATATTCAACTAACAATAACTATTGCTAAATGCAACCTACGATTTTGTTATTACGTTAGAAGTTGGGTCTTTTAGTGCTTAATATGTGGTAAAAAATTCAGATCGATTCATCAGATAGTTTGTGCAAAATTTAATTTGTTTATCACAAGCGAACGAATTTTGCAATAATATTCTAGCTCCATGGATTAAGGTACACTGATTCTGAGCACATCTCATGAAAGAGGAACTCTTCTTCAATGAGAAGTATTACATGGAATTGACATAAAAATTTAAATATGTCCAAAACGGCGAGACTTAAGTATAGAACATTATACATAAAATATATCTATAACTTTACGTAAAAATCAAAAATGCTATAATATATAGGGCATTCTATTTAAAATAAACAAGAGAGAGCACCACTGACGAGACCATTAGGTGGTCGAAACGCATATAGAAAGAAGACCAAAGTTGTAAAGGGTGTTTTTTTATAGAGGTATAAAACTTTAAGTTGGCAACACTTTTTTAACTGGCGGCCATTTTGTCAGCTGTCAAGTGATTTATGTTTAGTTTGGTTTGGCATTTCAACATGAATAGACTGACGCCTAAACAACGCTTCCAAATTGTGCAAATTTATTTTCAAAATCATGGTTCTGTTCGAAATACGTATCGCGCACTACGTCTATTTTATGGTCAATATAATCGTCCATCAGAGCAATTAATTCGATTAACTATGGAACGTTTTCGCACCACGTTTACTCTAAATGATAATACGCATCCACAGAGACGTCGTACAGGACAGAAGAAGTCATTGCTGCTGTAGAGCGTAGCGTAGAGGAAGACCCGAATCAGTCTATCCGCCATCGTGCAAAGGAATTGGATATGTGTCCATTTACTTTATGGAAGATTTTGAGGAAAGATCTTGGTTTGCGTGCTTACAAAATCCAACTCGTGCAAGAATTGAAGCCACACGATCACCTAGCAAGGCGTAGATTCGGTGAATGGGCCCAAAACAAGATTGCCGTTGATCCCGATTTTCATAAGCGAATTTTGTTTAGCGATGAAGCTCACTTTTATTTGAATGGATACGTCAATAAACAAAACTACCGTATTTGGAGTGATGATAATCCTCAAGTGTATGTTGAGACACCGTTACATCCAGAAAAACTGACTGTTTGGTGTGCTTTATGGGCTGGCAGAATCATTGGTTCGTACTTCTTTAAAAACGATGCTGGTCAGAACGTTACAGTCAATGGTGACCGCTATAGAGCCATGATTACTGACTTTTTCGTTCATCAATTGAACAACCATGATGTGCAGGAGCTGTGGTTTCAACAAGACGGCGCAAAGGTTTGGTAACCGCATAGTTTCACGTTTTGGACCCGTGAATTGGCCTCCAAGATCGTGCGACTTAACGCCGCTAGACTATTTTCTGTGGGGATATGTGAAGTCGCTAGTCTACGCCGATAAGCCCGAAACGATTGATGACTTGGAGGACAACATTCGCCGCGTTATTGCCGATATACGGCCACAAATGTTGGAAAAAGTCATCGAAAATTGGACCTCCAGATTAGACTATGTCCGAGCCAGCCGTGGCGGTCATATGCCAGAAGTCATATTTAAATTATAATGCCAGAAGTTTATCTTTCGAATAAAGTAAATTTCATGTCCATTTAAAAGTTCTATACCTCTATAAAAACATCTATTTCTGACTGAAATTTAGATTTTGAAAAATTCACAGCTTATTGTACTTCCTTTTTGAGGTAAGTATAGTCGAGTCAGGCTAAATTCAACTTTACATACAAGTTGCTCGGCTAGCGCGTTAGAGTGGGGAACAAGGATTATCAGAATTTTATTCCCCTTCACTCCCTTAGGCGAAATTTTAACTCAACTGTCTCTAATAATGCAAAAAAAAACTTAAGCCGTTGTCTTGGTAAAATGGAATTTCAAATGGTACACCCGAAGCTAAAATTAAAATTTATCATCAACACAAGCTGTCAACGACTATTTCTTTCCGATGTGTACGTTTGAAAAAGTCAATAAAAATTTTACTAATTAACTTTTTTCTGTTAAGTCTGACTTAAAACATGGGTTTTAGTTATTATCGCCGGGAACCATCGAGAGTTTTTCAGCCAAGTTACAAAGGTGGGATTAAATTGGTTTTTGCTTTTATGGCGTTTTAACCTCATATATTTTTTCTCATTCTTTACAATTAGTTAGTTACGAGTAATAAGGAAGAATTAAGAATTAATTCAAACAAGTAAAAGATTGCTGTGGAACAGTGGTTCTTAACCTTTCTCAATTGCGATCATTTTCCGATCTACCAAAAATGTTCCCGAATCCTCTCTCCCATCCGCCATATTTGATCAATAAAATAGCAAATAAAGGGTTTGAAAAAAGTTATTTTATGACTTAATAAAAGTGATGATATAATTAGGGGGTCCAAATATATATACAAATGTTAGTGGTATCTTGTGTCTTCATCGGGTACAAAAACCTACTGGACTGCCCGATTTACATTATTATTTTTTCAATATCTACCGCAAGTGACATAGCATTTGTTTTTGCAACAGGTTTTTCTAGACACTATGTAAACTTTTGTGGAGCATATTTTCGAATTTTATTCAGTCACAAATTTTATCTTCATATTTATTTATCATTTATTGAGTGATTAGATTTCGTGGCTTAAAAGACAATTTATGTACAATATAGAGACAAGAAATTTACTGTGTGTATATAAAATTTTGTGACTTATTATATACATGTATGTACGAGAGGAAAAATCTCCCCTATGAAAATATATCTTCAGTGCATGAACATCTCTCCTAATCTCGATGGATGTCTCTTCCATATACTGTGGGGTAGATGCTATAAAAATCCTTGTTTTTAATTCCCTATGTTTTTGTTAAAATAAAAAGATTACCTATTTTATAAAGAAGGAAGTTCTAAATTCTATATATTTTTTTCTGTACGTACGTCGATTATTCCGGAAATGCGGGACCGACTTAAATAAAAATTTCTGTGTTATATTCAGGAAATTACTGCAGTGATCTCATATTATTTTGACCCAAACTGGTCAGTAAAATTGAAGAGGGCGCTTAAAAAATGGTGGACGAGAAAACAAATTTTGTCCGGTTTTCTCCAAAATTGGTACGAGGAAGTTTTCGGAGTTGCGCATAACGATTCTAAAATTGTTCTTAAAAAATTCAAGATGGGAGATTTAAAGTTTCATTTCTCTCGATTTGATTTAAAATTGGTCTGGAGGTTTCTAAGGGTGTCAACATTCAATTTAAAATTATTTATAGGAAATTTAATATGGCCAACTTAATATAGAGGTTTAATAATTTTACATTTTTAGCGTTATGTTCATAATTGGTATTAGGCGATTTTCAAGTGTGCAAATTAAGAGTTAAGATTTATTTTTTTTGAATTTCAATATTTTGGAACCAGAATGATGAATTACTGACATTTTTTCAAAATTGGTATTAGGGAGTTTTCGGGGCGGTAGGTTACAATTTAATATAGGAGATACAGCATGGGAATAAAAATTTTACATTTGGTTCTTTATGCTTTGTACAAAGTTTATATTAGGACGTTCTTGGAGCGATATCACGAATATTAAATTAATTTCTTCAAATTCATTGTGCAGGATAAAATATGTCGGAGTAAAAATCTACATGTCGTCTCAAGTTCCTTAGATATCGGAATTGAGCAGTTTTAGGGACCTAGAATACGAATCTTAAATTAATTTCTTCAAATTCAATGTGCAGGAAATGATTTGCAATAGCACACAAAAAATAATGAAAATTCGTAAAATAGTTCATTAGAATTTTTTTTTCTCTTCGTCCACCTTCCATCACTGATTGGGGCGACATGTCCGGCCCAGTTCCATTTAAGTGTGGCAATTCGGAAAATTACATCGGTAACTCCTGTCTTTCGTCTCAAGTCTTCATTTCTAACTCGGTCAGGCAACGAGTGGAGGCCGAGATTAGACAAAAGAAGTAGAGGAAGACCCCCTACCCGTTGGACTGACGATCTCAAGATAATTGCAACAAATTTTATGCAAATCGCTCAAGATGGAGCAAAATGGACAAGAATGAGGGAGGCCTATGTCTAGCAGTGGACGCAAAGGGCTGGATGAAGAAGAAGATTTTTTTTTCAAATAATAAAAAGTAGTGTTGCTCGGTGTTGCTCGGTCATTAAAATTATATGAGTCGATAGAGCCATTCATTGTAGTAATAGATGCTGCAAAACAACTTACTCCAATTGCAGTTTTATACCAAAAACGAATAATAATTCATATTTAGTGGATCTCTGAAGTTCTTTAATCGTTAATATATTCAATCTTAGACACTTTTAATAATTTTTGTTCAATATATCCTAATCACCCATTATTCATGAAATGGAAAAAATCTTTAATTTTTGAATAATTCTAAAAATTAAGCAAGGAATTAAGGACTAAAGAAAAGAAAATGCCGTGATGCGTCTAAAACCAGAAAGAGAGAGACGCGGCTTCACGTCCTTCAGTCTACCTCAATCTACCTTTCTGTTTATTCTCTGCTTTTTAGTTTTGTCAACTGGATTACTATCGGATGAGAGGCGTTGAATAAGCATATAAAAGAATTTCGACGTTCATTTTCCAAAAAATGTTCCAGAGAAAAAACAATGGAAGATATGTTTTGTCGGTGTCTGGTCCATTCTGATCGATTGATTTCAAGCTTAAGACAGCAAAGCTTGAAACCATTACGATCTCTTTCAACCGGTACGAAAGCTATGATAGTTGCCCTATCAAGAAAACTCTTCAATAAGTTATGATGGATAAAGAAATAGAAGATTACGTATTATTACGTGTACTCCATATACGCCAAATCAGACAAAATTGATTTTTTCCTCCACCAGATACGATATATTGAATTTTTTAAAGATAATGTTAGATTCTTTACATGCGACCCTGAAAACTCCCCCGTACCAATTTTGGAGAAAATCGGACAAAATTGATCTTTCGTCCCCAATATTGGATCCGCCACATTAAATTTTTTAAAAATATTTTAGATTCATTATGTGCGACCCCAAAAACTTACTCACACCAATCTTGGAAAAAATTGGACAAAATTATTTTTTTTGTCCGCCATATTGGATCCGCCATATTAAATTTTAAAAAAATTATTTCAGATTCGTTATGTGCGCCCCGAAAATTCTCCCATGTCAATTTTAGAGAAAATCGGACAAAATTAATTTTTTTTGCCGCCATATTGTCAGCGCCATCTTGGATTTTATTGTACCAATTTCTTCCCACTGTGAGGTAAATAGAACAGGAACTTATAGTATTGTTAAAATCTATATAATATATGTCAACAAACGAACATTTATGCAGGAAAGTTAACGATAAAAATTGTTGGTGTATTAGAGGATGAAAAATTTTCTTCAATCTTCAGATGGGTGAAAAATTATATTCTCTAGTCCGACAAGTTTTCACAAAAATTTTCTGCTTTTAGGAAATTTAATTTACTCCTTGTTAATCGGCCTCGCTGTAAAAAAGACATACTATGAGCGCACTCATTCTAAGTAACAAATAAATTTTTTCATCAAAAATAAATAATGTGATTGGCAAAACACAATAAAAAATGCAGAAAAAAAAAAGATAAAGTGACGTTTTTCCCAGGAAATGACCACATTATCGTTTCCCAAACACAAAAGTCGCCAGCAAATTGATTGCGTATTCTCTGAAGCAGTTGTAATTACTGGGCGTGACAAATCGATTAAAACATCAGTTTTAGTTTCAGAGAACTGTTACAAGACAAACATGTCAGGCAAGGATTTTAAATGACGATTTGTTTTTGTTACGGAAAAAATTATATAAAGGTTATATAAAGTTAAAATTATTTTGGACTCATCCATTTTTAATATATATATATATATATATATATATATATATATATATATATATATATATATATATATATATATGTATATATATATATATATATATATATATATATATATAATGATAATATATAATAAACCCACAAAGATGCACGTAAATATAATTAAAATATTAATATTTATTTCTTGAACGCCAGGCAAAAAATAATTATAATAAATTATAAGTATTCTTTACCAGTTTGAAGTATTTTCAAATTTTCTATATAGATATCGATGTCTTCCTACCTGCAAATTGACTCCTCAGGTGAGTTCAGTGGTTTATAAGATATCAATCAGACAATCACTGAATGATTAAAACACAAAATATAAATTTTATTTAACAATAAAAAAAATGGCACAATATTATTAATTATTACTAGATGGAATTTAATTCTCAATACTTTTATCTTTCATCCAACACCATTTCTAATCAATATTAGTTATTAATTACTTTTTATCTACCATGCATTGACTTTTAACAACCTGAATCACAAATCGGCAACGTTTAATTTCGTAATCGTCTACTAGATGGCTATAGTACAGCGTCATTTATTTCTTAGAAATAATATTATTTTAAACAAATTATCGTGTACTGTGTTGTGATCCAAGTAGTTAATATAGTTTCACACCTAATATTTATGATGATAAATATTATTATAACTAACAGGTTAGCATTGCAAACTATAATATCCAAAGTCTCTTTTAGCTATGTTCTTCTTAGTTTAATTCAAATTAATTTTTCTATATTCTATATATATATATATAAACATGCGTTTTTTACCATTTTTTATTTTACTTCATATACATTATTTTGACATTTCGGTTCATAAACCTTCATCAGAAATGTTCTTGCAATTTTTTTTTTGATAGTAGCACTTGTTACTAAAAAAATCGCTTTAAATATTAGACATTTTTTGTTGCTGTCTATGTTTCGATCTGGAATTGTGCAGTTTGTCTTCATACTCAGTATGTCAAAATCACATCAAAACATTTATATTTCGAAAAGTTATACGGGATTTTATTTGTTGTTTGACCAAATCCTTGGTTGTTTTAAAACATTCAAGTACTAACTGGAATATTTAAATAGTTTCAATATTTTAATTAGAACTACTTTTGTTTTACTCTCAATTCATCACAAAAGAGAGATCTGCTTTACAATAACCAGATAAATAAATAATATAGAGACACAAGTGTGAAAAATGTTTTTACAGCCGATGTAAAGCCCATCCCCGCCAACGATGCGTTATGTCTGAGGGCCGTTTTATGTGTTACACCCAGACGGAAAAGCCATAAAAAGACATTAAATGCCGTACTAAAATAATACACACGAAACGTACAAAACCGACGCGAACCAGCAAGAAACCTTTTATCAGGGATATTATTGTATTTTAAAGCCACCGCCGGTTTGGCACGCTTTAATAACTGTTTTTTGCTAGAATGTAAGCAAATATAATAACTCTAAATCTACTAAATGGTGTTTTAAAAAATTAAAAATCATTTTAGTATAGCGTGTAAAAAAATTGTTCTCTAATAAGTCCATATTAATATTTTACTCATTCATATACTTTCTTTTGAACCTTCAAACGGATCTTGGCACAGAATTTCCAGTGACTTGAAACATTTTCTAGATGTTCTTTTAGGTGACTTATTATGCATCAATTATAATTCGTGGTGACCTTAACATTAACATATTATCACAGTAGGAAAATAAAAAGAACCGATTTTATTAGTTGTAATGCATTTAAGACTGCCATTGATGTCCCAATTTGAATTTCAACGATAAGTAAAATTTTTATAAAAAAAATTGAACTGACTTTTAAAAGTACGTTAAAAAGTGAAAAATAACTATACATTTTTATATGAAATTGAATTATTTGAAGTCGGCGCCAAACTAATACCTGACAAAATGTGATTCGCATAAACAGATTAAAAATACTTTTTTGTAATTGCTTTCTTACCATAATTTGTATATATTAGTAGTTATTTATTTCATTTAGAAATAATTTGATGCCGACTTCAAAAATTTCAATTGCATATAAAAATTTATAGTTATTTTTCACTTTTTAGTGCACTTTTAAAGGTTGGTGCAATTTTTTTTGGACAAATTTTATTTCATTCACAATTATACAATGGAATCATTCATTAGGACAGTACAAAAGATGCTAAAAGATTTTTTTAATTGCAGAAGTATTCAATTCGAATAATGTTAGATTTTAGGAGAAGGCACAGCTGCCGAGATATATTTAAGGAACTTTCAGTATAACTACACCCACAGTCTACATATATGAGACTGTTTTGTGAGGTGTGATATCGATATATTCCCGCAAAATACTATTGATCGTATTCATGAAACTCGATATAGACATATGTATGTTGAATGTTCGACAACATAGATCAGCCTCAGAGAGAACTTTTTTTTGATGGTTGTCGTCTTTAAAATGTCCGACGAAAAATATTTTAAACGTCACGTCCAGGCAAAGATTATTATAGCTAACGCTAGTTATGATAATCTTTGGTCCAGGCAAAGATTAATATAAGTTATAATATTCTTTGATCCAGGTGAAGGTATTGATAAATGATTGAGAGAATATCTACATAAGTTCAGCCTATACACGGTGAATGAATTTTTCGATCTATATAATAATAATTTATAGGCTGATATAAGGTAATAAGCACGTTAATGTTGTAATATGTACTTTATATAAATTTTTATTTTGGCTTTTTTAATTTTTTTGTAACTTCGTAATTGTCAACAATTTAAATTTTAATATATTCTTTTTAATTTTTCGATGACATATTTTCGATGTACGTTCATATGAAAATCGATATACAATTTCAGTATCAGATATTATAAAGTATTTGTATCACATTATTCGAAAAAATTCTAATTTATTTGCACTTAAAATTAATTTTTTTAATTTAAAATAATTTCCTAGTACACGCGCCACTCCCAGAATTTCTCTCTATAATTAAATATTACCCCGTTCTAAAAGTTTTTCATTAAATATTAACCAAAAAAATATCTCCGTCGTACCCCAAACGGCTTTTATGTCTTTTTCTGTGTGCTTTCTTAATTATGACATAAAAGTATCTTTTCAGCGGACCCCTTTGTGACTGTTTACCCATTTCTTATGTCGTATTTACTCAAGGTAAATTTTATATCTAGGAAGAAAAAAAGGTATGTTGACTTCTAAAACATTTTATGATTTATTTGAACAAAGCTCGATTATTTACCTCGGGTCTTATAAGTAAATTCAGACATTTATTATTAAAAATATATGTGATATGTGGCATATAAAAGCAGCTAAAAATAGTAAATGTTAATAACTGTTCCTGCGTCATGACTTTAGATATTTTTGCATTTTTAAATATTGAGAGGGCGAGAGGTTGGGAGACTGTTTTCTAACCTTCTTTGTTCTATATAAATAATTTTCATTAATCATTTCCTTATTACCACGCTCACAATTATCACAATTTTTAAACGCAACAAGACTCATAAGAACTTAATTATTCAGTAAAAAAAACATAAACCTGATCAATATAAAAACAAAGGAAAATTAATATTATTACATACCTAACTTATAAATTAAAATTAAAATTAACATTTGTTGTAAAACATAATGATTCCACATTCAAAATTACCGCTAAAATGAAATTAGACATTTCTACCAAAAAAACAGTGTTTCAAGGATTTTATTATCAGATAAACCTACATTCAGTACAACTAAAATGACCCACAAGATAAAATTATATATTAGTATTTTTAAAAAACCATTTTAGTAATAAAATGTAATAAAAGTATGCAAAAATCAATAGTTCCTGCATGGATTTTCCGTTTAATTTTCCAAAAGCCATTAATGGACTCATTTTGCACGTTAAGTCTTTGAATTTAGAATCATTTTTTTATTAAACATCCTACATTGTAAATTTTAAAATAATAATTAACAGAACTGTTCTGTATTGTAGCCCTGAAGAAGGAAATAATAAACTTCCGAGAGCTTGGCGTTAGTAAAAAACAGAGTTTCATTCAGCCCTAGGACTGCTATTCCAAAACTTAGAATTTTTCTATATAAATATATAATTTTTTTTTCTTGGATTTTGGTATCGGTTCGTTATTCCAGCTCCCCTAATCCAATATTACATTGTCCACACTAGTGTGGACTCCAAAGAACATGGAAAAACTCCGGGTCCGAAAAATGACGATAGCGCTATTTCGTCCTAGTGTGGGACTCATCAGGCCATTGAATTCAGTTCAAACCATCATCTCGCATCTGTGTCTGTGTTAGAATCTAATTTATCGTTTTTTAGATTTTTAAGTCAAATATCTTGACGTACTGAACCTTTTAGCAATTTTTCTTGCACTCCAAGATGAACGATCTACAGTAAGAATTTTAAATTTCAATGGATCATTATTCTTTAAACTTGAAAATTTACTTTTTAGAACCATGAGAACCATTTTTAATTTCGGGTGTAGCACTAGACTAAAGACTTACAATTACAACTACAAAAAAATATATTGTTTTCTTTTTCAAGTGAAACTTCTTTTATTAATTCATTCATTTTTCTTTTGGTATAATGATCGGTTTTTAAATTTTATTGTCACAGAAGTTTCACTTCGTCTCGTGATGGCTGGATATTTTTTTTATAATAAACAAATATTTTAAAAACTTTTTATACGCAAAGCAAATAATTTGTTGTATTAATTGAAAATGCTTATTTCTTCTTCAATGAAACAAGGTTTCCGATATTCTTATAGTAGACTACGGTAAAATTATATAGTACAATGTATTTTCACAAAGTAGCGCGAATGATCTACATTTAAAGTGTATTACGGTAATTTTCCTTTCGCAGGTACTATGATTTTTATGGAGAATTTCTTTCCGTGAACTCAAATTTTTTAATTGTATGAAAAATAAAATTTTTTTTTAAAGCGTTTTTTGTGAAAATAACGGGTTTACTTGTCCCACATCGAATATCTTCCCACATGTTGGATAGGGGTACGTCTCCAAAAAAGAAGGTACTGAGGAATTAAACCCTCGGGGCAAACCACAACGAGCTAATGGAAAGCATTTTCATTAATTACTATTCCAATAACGTACGTTAGAGTCGAAAGTCTCGAATTTACGATCTGCCATTTTGAATTTGGCTACCCGAAAAACCCCTGTATACCAAATTTGGCATTAATATGTTGATTCTTACAAAATTTCGTCAGCCATATTGGATCCGCCATATTGAATCTGCCATATTGGATCCGCCATTTTGCATTCTGCAAATTTGACTTCATGTTCGACCTCGAAAACTTCCATATAGGAAACTTGCTTAAACTGTTTAATACCATGCATTTTATGAAAATATCCATTTTCTAAGGTTTTTTTTTAAGGTTAGAAAAGAAATGAGACTAGCTATCTTAATTCTGACGGTGGACTCGGCTTCAGCGAGTGGAGATACCATGGACTGTGGTTGTTTTGGTCAAAAGAATTTTCTTTTCCTTTTCGTTTGAGAACATTTTTTGTGAAAATAACGTATTTTTTTGTGAAGTGTCTTAATAGAACGGCCATTTTGAGGTTATGTTTGATGATTTTTGAAAAACACCAGACGGCATTAAAAATTAGCGTTCAAAACGAAAACTCTAATATCCATCAAAAGTTTTTTTTCGTAAAAATAAAATGGGCAGGTGGGATGGTTAATTTAAAAAAGAATGCCCTATACATATATATATATATATATATATATATATATATATATATATATATATATATATATATATATATATATATATATCATTTTTCTTTATTTTGTCTTTTTTTGGGTTTAGGTTCTATATTTAATAAATACACAAAACGATTGACGTTTCGCCCTTTATTCAAGGCATTTTCAAAATTTTTTCCTAAAAAAATAACTAATTAAAATACATCATGTAAAAAACATATTTACAATTTCGAAAAACAAACAAGACACTTAAAAACAGTAGTCAAAACTTTAAAATTTTTTAAAAATATTTAATTTTACCGGTACATACCTTGACATTTTGCTGTTCTGTTATTAAATAAAATTTAAATTTTACATCGTTTACTGAGGATACGTGGAATGCGAATGTGTTTTATTTTTTTTTTTTATATTTTTCAATGCATAAAAAAACAAATAAGGTATATGTTTGGTTTTATGTTTAAGAGGATATTCAATTTTTGATTCTTATTTGACCGGATCGAATACTTAATATTTTTGTTTAAATTAGGCTTGCGTAAATGTGGCTCAAAATTCCCATATCTGTTCTGTCGTTAACAGATATGGGAAATTTGAGTCACATTCACGCAAGCCTAATTTAAACAAAAATATTAAGTATTCGATCCGGTCAAATAAGAATCAAAAATTAAATATCCTCTTAAACATAAAACCATACATATACCTTATTTTTTTTTTCTGCATTGTAAAATATAAAAAATAAAACACATTCGCATTCCACGTATCCTCAGAAAACGATGTAACATTTAAATTTTATTTAATAACAGAACAGCAAAATGTCAAGGTATGTACCGGTAAAATTAAATATTTTTAAAAATTTTAAAGTTTTGACTACTGTTTTTAAGTGTCTTGTTTGTTTTTTGAAATTGTAAATATGTTTTTTATATGATGTATTTTAATTATATATTTTTTTAGGAAAAAATTTTGAAAATGCCTTGAATAAAGGGCGAAATGTCAGTCGTTTTGTGTATTTATTAAATATAGAACCTAAACCCAAGAAAAGACAAAATAAAGAAAAATGATATAATCTATGGTTCAAGAATCAAGAAAAATATATATATATATATATATATATATATATATATATATATATATATATATATATATATATATGTATATATATATATATATATATATATATATATATATATATATATATATATATATATATATATATATATATTACTATTCATTCGTTAGTAATTTCTAGGTTATAAATGTTCCTAGGGTTTGAATTTTTCTATATAAATAAAATATGAAAAAAAAAACAGAAACTCCCAATAGCTAACTTCCAGCGTTTTGTTAGAGAAAATTAAGCCATTTTAGATAAGGTACCTTAATCGCCAGCACACGACTCTTATGATAATACCATTTTCCATGACTTCAACAATGCCGATAAGACTCAAATGGCTAATCTGGGCCTTTTAACCGATAGAAAAATCCATTTAACTGGTCCAAGGTTGCGCCCTTGTGGCCCGTAGAAATTCCGAAATGTCGTCACGGCTTATATGTGGCCCAGATCGACAATTTGAGCGTGTCAAATCATTAAGCTGTGTGCCATTTTTACCGATAAAAGAGTCGGCTTTGAAAGCGGGACGTTTTATGACAGAAAAGTTCTTTTTTTTCATTTATTCTTGTGTTTAGGTGGTCCCGCGTGGCCGTACATGGTCGTTGACATTATGCTGTGCTGGGATTATTTATAGTATTTGAATTCAGGTATCCCTGTACAAATGATGCAAGTATGAATAGACTAATTTTTTTTGATAAAGTTCTCAGGCTTGACTATGACGTAGTCATACGTTCTTGTTAATTAGTTAAATTAATAATTTTATCGTAGATCTCTATTCTCCCAGAAGAAAAATAGGCTGTTACCTTAGAATTATTTGAACCTCCATCGATTTTCATGAAAATTTAGGATCAAGTTTATTTTACCCTTAACTTCAAAAGTGACATGTGCTCGCCTTGCGCTTTTTGCATTTTAGGGGTGAAATCCACCTCTTCTGCAAGAAATTGAAAAAAATATGCTAATTTAAGCATTCTATCGGTGGAAATCTTATTTAGTTAAGTAGAATAAATATTTTTTAATATTTTGAGGCATGATTTATAATTTCCATCAATTTTCCAACTTTTAGAAATCATCCTTTAAGTCGAAAATCATGGAAAAATTGTTTTTAAAATATTAAATAAAATCGCACATTAACAGTGCACAAAATATTTGTTTACAGCTCATGATTTTATTTTAATAATATAATTTATTCATATTCTATGAATTTTCAAACCTTAAAAATCACCCCTTTTCCTGAAATCAATGAAAAAAATTATTTTTTAGCAGCTTTAATCGTTTTAATTGTGCATTTATGAATGAAAATCGTTTTTTCTGAATATAAAAAAATTATTTATTTATTGTGAAATTTTAAGCCTTCTAAACTACCCCTGGTCGTGGAATTAATAAAAAGAAATATTTTTTAGCAGGTTTGGCAGCTTCAATGTATTAAAATCTATTTCACTGCTTATGAAACATTTTATTTATTCATTTCAACTTCTTAATCCCCAAAGCTATCCTTCATGAATGCATAAATTCATGAAAAATCATCATTTAACAATTTGAAACATTTTACTAGTGTATTTGTGGCTTATAAAAATATAGTTTATTAATTGAGTAAAAGAACAAAACTTTAAATCTAAATATTATTAAATTAAGCATTATAGTATAGGAAAATTCAAAAGTTTTTTATTTATTTTTCGCCAAGTTATATAATGAATCAAAATTATCATAGCGTACTTTTGAGAATTTTAAAACTACTCTTCATCAGAGCTATAATTACAATCAATCTCCTCTTCTTGGACAATTGGAGGGCAATTCTGACAATTGTCACCGCTGCATGTTCCACATGATACTAACGATGCGTGCTACGTATTATTCTTTCGATTTCGGAAGTATACTGGCATATTACAATGTATTATAAAAGAAATATGTATATATATATATATATATATATATATATATATATATATATATATATATATAAATATACAGACACACATATATTAATCTATTCTATTATGTAAGTCCCACTACGCTTCGGATCAGGTGTTCAAAGTGCTCCGTTTTTTTTTCTCTTCTTCAATCTTAAATATACAGTCATATTATGTGTGTATACATACACATATGTATATTTTGTAAGCATTTACCTACGTAAATGATGGCCTACCTGTACCACCATACCGAGAAGAAAGTCTTACCCTCCCCACCACAGTGATACGGCAAAGATGCATGTTTCGTCTCTACTAGACTCATACAGGTACATGTCGGGTACTTGTTTGTGCAAGGGACAGATCGGAAGAATGTATGCAACACTATATGTTTATGCAGCTTTCACGGATTCCTCCGTGTAAGATGCAATAGCAGTGGATATTTCACATTATGCCGCTGTAGTGCTGAAATTACATTCAGCAAACGTACAACTATATGCAACTCCGTGAATAGATGAAGTAAAATACGAACTCCCTGAATGTGACTTCAGCACTACAACGGCATAATGTGGATATATCCACTGCTATTGCATCTCACATGGAGGAATCCGTAAAAGCCTCATAAACATATATATAAAATTTCGCTGGAAAAATGCGGTTGCTTTTTTTTACTATAACTCCGCTAGTTTTTTATGTTATTGGGTTAATCCAAAAACAATTTTAAAGATAATTTCGAGGGCTATAAGATCATTTACATCTCCACTTTTTAGAACACATAATTTTTAAAAGTTAAAGGGTTAAAGGGCTCGGGTCGCATGATCCTCGCAATAAAATTTACACTTCTAATGTTGATATCTTGGTTGTTTTTTATCCTACAGAAATTAAAAAAAAATTGTTAAAAAAAAACCTAAATTTTTGTTATCAGCTATTTTTCACGTATATTTATTAGTTTTAGAGTTATTATAAAAAAAAATAAATTTTTAGGGAAAATTGGAAAATTCTATTTTTTTTTAAATCATACTTTTTTTCAAAAATAAGCATTCTAAACCGGTTAAAGTTCTTGAGTTTATTACCTATACTAAAATAAAGTAAATCCTACCGGGATTACTATAAATTTCAGTTTTGTTGGACATGGCGTAGTTTTTATTTCTCACTTTTTCTTAAAAAATTTGACAGTCCCGTCATATTTTCATCATAACTCGCTTAGTTCTAATGCAACAGACTCCATTCGGAGCTTATTTGAAAGGTCTTTTCAAGTACTTTGAAAAGTTTTCTATAGGTATTTTCAGAAAAATGTATCAGTTTCTCGTTATTTAACCTCGAATACTTGGATTCGAGTATGCACCAAAAAAAAAAATGATCCTTTTAACTACCTATAAGTGGCTTTGGATTCAACTTAAACAAATCTCTTTGTTTTCTGATTAGCTCCGATTTTGGTAAGAACAATATTTGGAAAAACGCATAGTTTTGGAGTTATTTATAAAAAACAATTTCAAAACATGCATTTTTTTCTTGAAAAATAAACTATTAATAAACTCAAACAAATTTTATAGAATATATTTTGCTTAAAATTTGTCCCTTTATCGATTTCTGGAGTTATTTTTCCACCTCCGAGAAGCGGTGGCATCCACCTCCAGGGTAAAAGCACAAGTCAGCACTATGTCACTTTTGTTACTTTAGGCACCTTCTAACCAGTTTTCACGCAAATCGATGAAGGTTCAAATTTTTCTGAATGGAAAGCCTTCGGTGAGAAGAACTAGAGAGTAATAAAACTGTTACTGAAACCTGCTCTAATGCCGCAGGTAACTGAGGACTGCCGTAAATCTAATTATATTTAATTATATTTAAATATTATAAGCTTTTATAAATTTACTGCAACAATAAAATTTCTGATAGTTCAACTTAATTTCTGTCACTGAGCAAAGTACACCTTACAGTTTGTCCTTAGTGATTTATCTTGTTTTTATATATTAGTTGAGATTAGTGAGATACCCAAAAGATATGGTTTCCACATCTATATTTATTCCAAAATCTTTAAACCAAGGCATTTTTTCCTCAACGAAAAACTTATTACGATGAATGTTTATGATGCCTTAAGATATTAAAATCTAGATAATAATATTAAAGCTCTGTTGAGATATATTCCAATATGACAGGAGTTGGAAAATCTAATATGTTCCGAATACGAAAGGAGAAAAAAACGACTGGAATTGTTAGTACTCCCAAGCCACATTCGATCACAGGCAGACGAAAACCCTCGTTGGATGAAGAAATGTAAACTGCAATAATAGGAGTTGTACATATATTTTATTATGAGAAGCAGATCCCAAATCAATGAGGATCGGATTTACCTGAAATTAAAAGAACTGAGCTCTGGAAATTGTTCAGAAAACTTAATTTTTTCTGAGAAAAACCATATAGAAAATCTGTTCATATAGATCGTCCAGAAAATGTCCGTTGGAAAAGGAAATATCTCTCTCAAGTAAAAGGTAGAGTTGCTAGAAATAACACAACTTACAAAATTAGTTTTTCAACTGAACTTTTGAAAGATTTTTTGAATAAAGTTGGTGCAGAATATTGGGAAAAATCCATATAATAAAATAATAAAAGAAAATGTGGAAACTCGATCTCATGATTGGTGAGATAGAGATACAAGTTATAATTAATTTGAGGGAAGATGGCCTCACTGACTTTGATTTCGAATTAGATACGTAAGTTTACCAGCATAAACACAATTTATTACTTAAATTTTCTGTAACATATAAAAATTAATTAAATTTCAATCCCTTTTTAGTATTTAATTGTAATTCTGCGGATGATTTAAAAAATAAATAAATTGAAACGTCAAATGTTCTAAAAATGTTTTTAATTAATAATAAAATGACCGATAGCCCCAAAAAAATTTTAATATTATATAGACGAATTTAATATTTTGTATATGTTTAATTTCTTGTATTTTTGATAATGGGTATTTTGTAAGTATTGAAATTATAACTTAGAATTTTTTGAGAGAAAAAAGGCTACGTTTTAGTCTGAATGTACCTAAAACGATTTATAAGCCAAAATTAAAAATAATAAAAATACAATTGTGATTTGTGTTAAATATGTCAAAATTATCTATATTTTATAGTGTATGTAAATTATTAAGAAATCATAAGAAATAAAATAATATTATTAAAACTTTTTATTTTAAGTTTATTACCGAAATAATATTCTATGCCATAAATACTTAGTGATAAAATAAACCTCCTTTCGACGCCTAGGACACGGATTAAAATCCTTTTTAACACTTCACACTTCCAAATATCTATTGTTATCCAACCCAAATATTCCATTATCATAGACCGGTATTTTTGATTATAAAATTTCTACCCCCTTCCTATGAAAAATATATGTGTCTAACAGATTTTGCCAAAGACACCGGGCTAAAGAACACAGGTAGTTTGCGAAGAAAAAAAAGGGTAAAAAATGATTTATTACTCTCTCTAGTTCTTGAATATACTATAGTATCAGAAGCAAAATCGGGTCTATTTTTCTGAACTCAAGGCTCTTGGGGGGAGGAGCGATCGCCCCCACCGCCCCCCCTTGGATCCGCGCCTGCTTACTATCTTATACTTAACATTAGCGACCATATTTTTAAATATTCTTAAGGTATTCTGGTCCACATATGGGACCGGTCAATATATGTATTATTTACTTATTTATATTTGCTTTCCAAGAAACACCATTTAATCAGAAGCCCTAAATCCGACATCAAACGTGTGTCTTAAATCTCACCTTTACGAAAATCCCCTTAATAACCATACGACATCTAAAGGAGCAAAAATTTATTAATTCAAAAACGTAGAAAAACGAAAATTCGTTCTGAGCAGATGCTAACGAAGAAAACGTAAGAAAATCTCCGTCTATAACGAATCGTAATTTTGCGGAACGACCCAAAGTACAGATGGAACGATTCAGGCCTAAGCCAATTCTCAACGCACAAATTTTGAATAGTATTTCGAAGAATATATGTAGGTAAGTGTGTTACGTTTTAGAAAAAATGTTTGTCGTTTTAATAGAAGATTGGACACACAAGTTGTTATTGTTTGATTTTACTTTTACTTTATTGTTGTTCTTTTAATGTTGAATATTTTTTTGGCTTCGAATGATCGATGTAGGTAGAATTTTTAATTTAATATTGTGGGACTTTCAAAGCACGTTCGATTGTTAATGGTTGAATGAACAGGAATAATTTTGAACTTAAGTTTTTTTACTTGAAATATTATGGGTAACGTAATTCTGTGATTAAGGTATTATTATAAAAAAAGTGACATTGTCATTAAGAACTGTTAAATACAGGGTGTCTCTAAAAGGTCTGTACCAAATGCTAGACCAAATTTCAGAGGATTAAACTCAGTTTACTTTAGTCCAATAGTTTCTGAAATTTAGAGTGGCACAATCTCTCCAAATTGTTCACGTTGGCACTTGAAGATGTATTTAAGGGCTTGGACTGGCATGACAAGGGAATTAACATAGACGGAACACGACTAAACCACTTAAGATTTGCTGATGATATTGTTATAATAAGTGATTCACCAGAACAACTCCAATGTATGATACAAGAACTTCATCAAGCATCAGCTAGGATAGGACTCAAAATGAACTTGTCAAAAACAAAAATAATGAGTCTAGAATAAATATAAATTAAAGTTGAAGATAAAATAATAGAAAACGTAAGAGAATACATATATCTAGGTCATAAAATACAAATAGGGAAGGAAAACCAATCGGCTGAAATTCCTAGAAGAATAAGTCTCAGCTGGGCAGCTTTTGGCAAATTCGGATTCATTCTTAAATCCAGTAACACCCCCATAAGTCTGAAAAGAAAAGTCTACGAGTTGTGCATCCTGCCAGTCCTTACTTATGGTATTGAAACAACCTCCCTAACATGTAAAGCCATTAATAAGCTTCGGGTTACACAACGAGCAATGGAAAGGGCTATGCTGGGAATTAGTTTACGAGATAGAGTTCCAAATGAAGAAATCAGAAGAAGAACGAAAATAACAGATGTGAGCAAACGAGTAGCGCAGCTAAAATGGAGATGGGCTGGACATATGGCAAGACATGACATAGACAGATGGACATACAAGATAACAGCATGGTGGCCAAGAGAGAACAAGAGAAGTGTTGGCAGGCCCCAAAAGAGATGGCGTGACGACATCCAGAAAATTGCCGGAAAAAACTGGATGGGGATCGCTACGGACCGACAGAAATGGAAAAATATGGAAGAGGTCTACATTCAGGAGTGGATGAAAACGGGCTGATATGAATGAATGATATGAGAGTGTCAAAATTAAATTTTTTTGGAATTTTTTTGTAAATATTCTTCCTAAAATAACTTGACTTACAAATTTCATCCTTTGGCTTTTTAGAATGAGCTAAGATCAGATTACAGTTTTGAGGTATATTGTAGAGGGCGCCACTAGACTTACTGGACCTATAATAAATGCTTATTACTTCTCCTGGGTGCTGCGATTCCAATGCATATTATATTTTATGGGAAGCAGGGCAGGGATATCAATCCCGGGGAAGGAGAGGGCGATTTCTTGGACTTTCTCAGTATTATGAACCTGGTATTTATTAATAGAGGGAACATGCCTACTTTTATTATAGGTAGAGAAGAGTATGCAACAGATCTAACTATTTGTTCCTCAAATATGCAGAACTTGGTGAAGAAGTGTCAAATCACCGACACATGCTATTTGAAATCGATGTTGAGCAAGGCGCAGTAGTAGCAAATTATCGAAACTCTAGGACTACAAAGTAGGATAGCTTTCGTAAGGAGCTGCAAAGCAGAGTCGTGGAGTTCTTATCGAGAGACCGTGATGAAGCTGAGTTGCAGCTCGCTACCAGACAAATTAATGTTGCACTATGGGGTTCATTTGAGGCTTGGTGTCATATAACTCGAAATCCCGTGAATTCCAAGATATCCTAGTGGAACTCTTAAATTGAGATGCAGTGCAAAAATATTCGAAAGCTCTTTGGAAAAGCGCAAAAATACCGAACTGAAATAAACTGAGAATAATATAAGACTGCTCAAATGGGATACAACAAACTAATAAAGAACTCACAGAGGAATCTGCGGAAGGAATACTCCGAGATCATCCCGCCTCTATAAAATATCATCTAGAGTGCCCGAAATAGAGCACTGGCTCTTCCTGAAGGAGGTCAAACCACGACAGAAGAGGGGACCCTCGGGATTTATTAAGAGTGTATCTTACAGGCTCAAATCAATATGATGGTGAATCTGAAGAACAATAAAAATTCGCCTTAGTACATCACGACTACAAGCTAGTTAAAATTATAGTGACATATGAAAAAGTTAAGTAGCCGATGGAACCCTTTGACCCATTCAAGTCTCCTGAGGATAGTATATTTCCAGTCTTACCACAAAATTCCTCCGATATTATAATAAGCTACCAAGTAAAATTATTCCACTCCTTTGAGCTTGAGGTACATGCCAATGGCGTCAAGGGAAACAAAAGTAGTTTCTTTTTTGAGTTAGGAAGTCTTTCCACCCTATTAGGATGACCAGTTTCTTATTTCAGACGCTAGAAAGGTTGGGGCATCAACACATCAAAGAAGGAATAATGGTGTAGTGTCTCCTATATCTTTCATAATTCGCCTATCAGACAAATTAAAACACGAAGTCTCATCCGCATATTACAAAATTTTAAGGATCTAAGAGTATTAGATTTGTGGAACTCTCGCATTATTATTACCTGGTCTAACAACGAACCTTCAAAAAATTTTTTTTAAAACGATCAAACCAAATCATCCAATTAAGAGACAAGATTCATTCTGTATATATAGGCTGGTGTGTATATAAAGGCTGTTCAAAGTAAGGAGAGCCAATATGACAATCTTGGATTTGATTAAATGGGAAAAAGTTACTTCATTTAAGAACAAATTAAATTTTTAATATGACTTTCGATGTTTAAGTTATTTAAAAGAAAAAATATGATTTTCGTATTTTAATTTTTTTTTTGAAGTTTTACCTCCACATACAAATTTGATAACCAATCTATCGGTATTAATCCTAACTTTATCCCTAACAAAATAAGTCAAGAATCGTGTCAAAGGCATTATTTTTAAATTTTTGTCCCCTACAAATTATTCGTAATAAAGCTCATGGAAATTCCAATCTAAATTTAAAAAATGTTAGATTAGGAAGAAACAGTCTTTTGGGGGGCCGTCCAGGCGGCCGTTTGGTGTTTGGTTTCTCTCTCATCACGGTTTTTGCTAGTTTGTCATCATCCATTCGTTCCACGTGATCTCTCCACTGCCTACGACGATTTCGAACCCACTTCACAACATTCCCCACTCCGTTGTCCTCGCGTATTTTTGCGTTTCTTATTCAATCTCTTAAACTTGTTCCCGTGATCATTCTCAGCGTTTTCATTTCTGCGGTTCTCATAATTTGTTTTATCATTGTTGTTTCATTTCTTGTTTCTGCGCCATAGGTCAGTATCGGTCTTACACAGAACTTGTAAATTCTTGCTTTGCTCTCAACCGTCATATGTTTATTGTTCCAGATTATGTCTCTTAGTTGGCCTGATATCATGGAAGAAACAGTGTGTCTGCGAAATAAAAAGAATAATAAACAATTTATTATCAAGAAATATGTATAAAAATTTTTAAAAAATGATAAAACACTGCAAAGTTAATAAGACCCAAACTGTTATAAACTTATCACACAATTCAAAATTTAAATTATTTGAAACATTATCAACCAATGAGAAGTCTTAAAAAAAACAAAACTTAATTCCCTGTATCAGGAGGTAACTTTTCACTTACACTTTGGTACATACAACAGGAATAGGTTTTCTTTTAATTTTCAAAAAAGGTTACCTATACTGTTCAAATACAATTCATTATTGAAAGTCCGTGACTATTAAATTTTTCAAAATTAACAAAGATTTTCAGATACGAAATGTTACAATAGTTGGTCAGACGTTAGTCGAATTCAAAGAACCACAGCAAGTTAAAAATTGGGTCTACTAATTATATCAAATACACATATGAAGATAAAATGAGTTAAAATATATATTTAGGTAATTAAGATAAAATCTGTGAAGCAGACTAACAGGTGGAGTCAAATAAGCTAAAGATAGAAGAGAAAAAATTAAAACTCACCTGTAGTCTCTTTCTCGAAGTGGATTGAAACTCGAATATCCTTTTTCACATGGCTTTGGCTCCAATGGTTTCGCAGAGTGTTTGTCAGCCAAGTACCCTCAGATAAGCATTTTAATAAAATGCTTATGAGCTAATAGTTCAGGAATTTATAGATTACCCAACGACAGATACCTTTTAGATATGTATTACGGTATTAGTACTAAAGGAACCTAAATCTAGGCATCATAACTCTAAACACAATATTAGGTTGCTAAAACGCTTCAGCAGTAGGTAGTTTAAGTAAAGAAAATAGGTAATTTAGACTAGCAGCAGGTTTTTAAGATAGTTTTATGCCTAAGTGCCAAGATAGCCTACCAAGAATTTAGAAAAATTAATGTAAAATTAATATTTTTGTTAAAAACCAAATAAATATATGCTCTGCAAATATATATGAATATTTTAAAGCAAAGAAGAAAGGTAATTTGTATTTCAAAGAAGACAATATGCTAAATTTTGAAGAAAAAACATAAGAAAGCAAAGAAACACGCCTTGTTTCGTAGTCGACACATCGAAGGTTTCCCAACGTTACCTTTTTTATTCTTCCAAAAATGAAAAAAAAAGTTCAATGAACGGACTTTTGCTTACGATCGACAATCATTTAGCTATATATCAGCTGATATGTAAAACTGGGTGTGTGTCCAGTGCTGACATACGGATCAGTAGCGTGGGGCCACATTGCCGCAACGCACATCAAAAGGCTAGAAGCTCAGGAAAACATAGTACTGAGAATGGCCTAAGACGCTTCGTGGTTCGTTAGGAACGAACAAATACGTAGAGAGATGAGATGGACTCCTTTACGAGAAGTTCTAAGACAAAAGGCTGTAAAAGCCTTCCAAACAGCTGAACTTCACGATAATCCACTGATTAGGCAATCAGTGGATTATAACTCGGAAGTAGAAGCCAGAAAACATAAAAGACCTCAACTACAAATCTAAGCGAAGCAAGCAAGAGACTCCAGAGGAACAGAGGAATAGTAGACCAAATGAAAAAGAAGAGAAGAAAGAAGAGAGAAGAACACAAGGATAGGTAAGAGTAAAACAGAGCCCAGATGAATATCCCTCAAGGGCTACTTCGAACGTATTAGGGAGCTAAGAGCCCCAAGTCTAATTTTCAAGCATGTATGAGACGGAGTGACCAACCTTGCATTGTATGCGAAATGCAAAGAAGTGCGAAACAATAGGATCACCGACTCCTGGAGCGAAAACACCAAAGAGTGAAGAACGGAGGTTTATAAGGCTACGGCCCGGAAACCAAAGGGACACTCACAGTGCACTTCTGTAGACTATAGCTTCACTACAGGAAACAGAAGCAGATCATAGGGACCCTCAGTCCAGGGGGGTTTTAGCCGGTAAGAATCCCGTGTGTGGGTGTCTATGCAAGATTTTAGGGGTTAAAACTGGTATTAAAAAAATACAGTGACGCAAATGTAAGACATTATTATTAAAGTTACAGTGATACTTTTTAATATGGTGGTCTAACTCTTATTTCAAAAACTACGAAGTCTGCGATACTGAATCATCCCATACCTATCTTTTAAGCGTTTTATAGCACATATTTCTGTTAGCGGCCCTACTTGTCTAAGTAGGTACCTAAAATTTTTTAAATGAAATAATTTATAGATAAATTACACTTCGCAAATGATGTTCATAAAAATTTTATCTTATCTAAAAACACTGCAGCATGTTGTCGTTAATTTTATTAAGCATAAAAATCATATAATAAAACTAACCCTATTTTAGGTGATTTTCTATAATACCAGCACATTTTTAATATAAAAGCTCGACGATTTCCAAAGGAATAAATAAAATTTATTAACCATAACAATAAAAAGAGGAAAACATAAAGAAGCTTATCGTTCCCACTAACAAATATTATTACCCAATGATTTTAAACCATAAGCTAAATTAAACTGCTATAAGAATCTAAGAACTGCATTTACTTCAACAGGTTCGCAGTTGGCAAAAGACCAAGATTCGGACGGTAAACGGTCGCTATAAATTCTAAACTTAAGTTCAGGTGTCCAAAACTATATTTCTTGAAACTTAAATAATATAAATTATTACGATATTTTCGCAAAATAGATTAAGAAGTGTTGAATGTTTTGTCATTTTAAGCAATTTATTAATAACTGTTGCATTCAGACGTACATTTTTCATCAGTTTAACTAATATTTTTCATAAAAAGCTTTAATTGTTCACTTCAAATCATACAATTTACATCTTGTACGCTACGTACTAGCAGGGGCGGATCCAGCCTCTCTCTTTGGGTGGGGGGGGGGGGGCGGTGATATCACAAAAGTACAATATGGCAAGCGAACGTAAGGTGTCTATGGGGGGGGGAGACACCAGCAACAGTCCTATTTTTAGTGTAAAAGGCGTGGTCCGCTCTATTTTTCTATATTTGAAGCTCTTGGAGAGGGGGGGGGGGGGGGCGATCACAAGTAAAAACAAGTTGCCGACAAGGAGGATGCCAGCAGCATAAATGTAAGAGCAGAATCGGGTCTATTTTCCTGAACAAAAAGCTCTTGGGGGAGGCTATCGCAAGAAAAACAAGTTGTGAACGATGGAGAGTGCCAGCAGCATACATATTCCTAATATAAAAGGCAGAGTCGGTTCTATTTTCCTGAACTCAGAGCTTTTGGGAAGGAGGGACGATCGCAAGCATACACATTCCTATACTCTGTTCAAGAATTAGAGAGAGTAATAAAACTGTTACCGACCGCGAATTGGATCGCGAATTTATTGCATATTATTGAAATAACTCTACCAGATTCTCCATAAATAATAAATAAGTTTAAACAATCCCATGTAATTTAATCGACCCTGCATGATTATTATTAATGAATGTCAAATGATAAGAAATAGTGACAACTCTGTAGAGTTCGATTATTTTATTTTCGCCACGCCTCACCGTCATGGCCAACTAATAACAATACTTAAAAGCCGTATACTATTTTTACAATTGAAAAATGTTGAATTGCTAATATTTCAAGAAACACAAATTTTTGGAATTGACAACCTCATACAAAGTTACCCTTATTTTTAATGCTTAATATGATAAAATTACTATTTGAAAAAATTGACTTTTGACGATTTCTTAAAGATAATTTTTATTCTTCTTTTTTGACCACTTTGTACTAATAATTTTCAAAATATGATAAAAAGACTACTAAACTCGATCTTCGTCTACAAAAAAACTAACCCAAATTAAATAATAAAGACTTCCTTGTAGGAAAAATTTATAGTTAAGTTTTGGTCCGCAAACGTCATTTCTAACATAAAAATGGAAATATGTCAAAAACGGTGAGACTTAAGTATCGAACATTATACATAAAATATGTCTAGAATTTTACGTAGAAATCAAAAATGCAATAATATGTAGGATATTCCGTTTAAAATAAGCAAGTTGACATTACTTCCGGTATAACCAGAAGTGCCGTCATCTCGAAAATATTTTTGGCGACTGTCCCCCATGCATCGATAAATTTCCTGGAGAATCACCATGTATAAATGTCCTGCATAGTTGATAAAATTCCTTATTACAACTGTCAATTAGTTTATATTGGCCAAACTTCCAGAAGCCTCAAAGGCGCCCCATCGTAGTGGTATTAATAGAGGTTTACCCTCTTGTGCTCTGGCTGAATATGTTTTTCTTCATGATCATATCATTAACTGGGATGACACTAGGATTCTAGGAAGAGCTCCTGCATATCACAAAAGACTTTTCCTTGAAATGGTCCATATCAATCAAAATGGCAATACCATGAATAAAAAAAGTGACACTGAAAATCTGAGTGCTATTTACAGTTATATTTTAAATTTGGAAAAAGAAAAGTATTTGAGCCTCCTGGACAGTCCATCTCCAGGTGAATAAATTTTCTCCATTAAATCCACATGTAAAAAATATCAAGCAAGTAATTTTCTATTTTATTTTTTAATTTTTGCTAAATCTCATACTTGACTACGCTAATGATTTACAGATGCGTATATTCCTTAACTACTTAGGCCACCCGCGTCACTTCTCGGTTGACACCTGACATTTGTCACTACAAAATGGTGAAATAGAACTTGTTTGCAGAGCCTGGCTGAATTAAGCCAGGTTTAGGATGTTTTTCACATACAGACTAAATAGATAGTGAGCTCATATTCTAAATATTTCTTAGTTAAGCTTGGTTCAAATTTTGCTGTGCAAATAAGCATCTATATTCTTAAAAATCTTTCTTTTTATACACTTTAAGCAAATAATCTGTATCTTTTATGATACATTTTTATTATTCATATTAAGCATTTTTAACAACCAAAATACTTTTATAACAAAACCAAATTACAATTAAAAATGTCAAGAAATGAAGTAATGACAATTTGAAAATTGACAATAGTCATAATTTGACATCTGACAGTTACAATTTCCATTAAACGTTTTGACACCAAGTTTTGTTCCATGGATGTTATTTTAAAACCAGTTGCCCTCTAGTGTTTAATAGTCAAAGCTGCCACAGACACGTAATGTGAATAGGGCAAATGAAAAATTTATAAGTTTCTAACAGAATAGGAATTTCAGATAAAACACTCGGACTTTTAAATTGTCAAATATACCTAAAAAGTGTTAATGGTGGGTTTCTTTCCCTGTTTTTGAAATATTTACTTGTTTCTTATCCAAACCACATTAGTGAGTTACTTAATTATTATAGGTTAGGTTTTAATACTCTAACTGTTTAATTTATATTGTAGAAATATCCTGAAGAAGAAAGCCCAAAAAAAAATTTAAAGAGACTGCATCCCTAATAATCCTAGTTCAGAATCTTCTTCTTCTTCTTTTACCTTCTATAATAGGTCCCTGACCTGTTCCTTCTTCGATTTTCCTCATTCTGGACTTAAATTATCGCTCCACCTTTTCCGTGGTCGACCTCTACTGCGTGTACCACTAGGCGATTTATCTCGTGCGATCCTTACCAGTCTATCCTCTGTCATTCAGCTTATGTGTTTGTTCCATTGTGTCTTACGCTGTAGGACCCACTTATTAATGCAGTCTGTGTTGCATGATTGCCTAATGTTATCGCTTCTTTCTCTGTCTAGTAGCGTTTTTCCTGTTATTCGTCGAAGTATTCTCATTTCTGTAGTCTCCAATAGTTGTTTCGTTTTTATCGTCTCTGGCCGTGTTTCTGAGGTGTATGTCATAATAGGTCTAATTGTGGTTTTGTAGATCCGAACCTTTGTTTCTTGTTGTAAGTGTTTGTTTCGCCAGATCACGTCGTTGAGACAACCCGCCACTTTATTTGCTTTGGCCACCTGCCCTCTTACTTCATCTTCGATGTTGCCATAACTAGTTATGTCGATTCCTAGATATTTGAAACTCATTTCTTGTTGGATTATTTGACCGTCTAGTTCTAGTTTGCATCGGAGGGGTTCTTTTGAGGTTGTCATACATTTAGTTTTTTCGGCTGAGATAATCATATTATATTTTCTTCCCGCAAGATTAAAGGTATTTAACAATCTCTGGAGGTCGTCTTCATTTTCGGCACATATCACAGCGTCATCAGCGTAACAGAGAATTTTTATTTCTGTATCACCCATTTTATATCCTCTACCAAGTCGCACCTCCTTTACTATTTCGTCCATTATCATGTTAAACAACAAAGGACTAAGCGAATATCCCTGTCTAATACCGCTGTTGACTGGTATGGGTGTTGATAATTTACCGTTAGTTCGAATCTGAACTTTATTGTTTGCGTACATGTTTTCGATAGTCTGAAATATATTGATAGGAATATTTCTCTTATATAACAGGTGGATTACGTCATCTAGCTTTATGCGATCGAATGCTTTTGTTAGATCTATAAAGCATAAAAATGTTGGTTTATAGTATTCTATAGATTTTTCGACTATCTGTCGTAGAATAAATACTGCATCCACGCAAGACCCTCCTGATCTAAATCCCTGCTGTTCATCTTCCAGTGTTGTAACCGAATTAATTTTATTTTTGATTACTTTCGTAACGAGTTTCAGAGTTGTGTTCAGTAGATTAATACCCCTTCAGTTCCCTGGTTCTTGTTTGTCACCTTTCTTAAACATAAGCATCATTGTGCTGGTTCTCTACCTATCTGGTACTTTGCATTGTGTCAGGATTTTTCGAATGAGTCTTGTGAGTTCCTGTGTTAGTCGCTGTCCTCCGTATTTCAACAATTCGTTATGAATTCCGTCTTGTCCGGGAGACTTTCTATTTTTTAAGGATTTTATAGCTTTCTCTACTTCTTGAATGGTGACTTCCACATTATTCCTTATTGCTGGTATATTGTTTTTTCCAATGTTAGCATCTCCCTCAAATAATTTTGTTAGGTAGTCTATCCATTTCTCCTCTGATATTTTGTTTGTTTCGGAGAGTTGCGATACTTCTTTGCGCTGTTGTCTTATCAGTCGCCACATTTGTTTTTGTACACTATAGAAGTCTCCTTCCATTCTTTTAGAGAACTGCTCCCAATGTTCACTTTTTAGTTGCCTGACTAGTAGATTAGTTTCGTTACGAATTAGTTTGTACCTATTGTAGGCTTCCGGCGTTTTTGACGTTCTATATGCTAAATATGCTTTTCTTTTTTCGTTACACTTATCTTTAACTTCTTTATGGAACCATGGAGTTTTATTAGGATTTTTGTTGTTGATTGTAATTGTATGTGTGCCCAATGACTCATTTGAAGCATATGTTTCCCTTAATTTTTTCCCAGCTATGATTTATATCTTCCTCTTCATTTATTGGTTTTCTTTCAATTTTTTCCATCAATCTTTTTTCATATAATTCTTTCGTTGACGTATGCCACAGAGAGTCTATGTTCTTTTTTTGTATCCTAACCTTTTCCAACTGCTTTTTCTTTTATGTAATCTTTATTCGAATCTTTGATAGAACCAATTTATGATTGTTCCCTACATTAACAGAGTTCAATGTTCTAATATCCAATATCTGGGTGGGATGTATGACTCGGTTACTAAGTATAAAGTCAATCATAGATTTGTGTCCTCTTGTATTTTCAAAAGTGTATTTACATTTATCTTTGTGTTGAAAGAAAGTATTGTTTATCCTTAATTCGTTGTAGGCACAGAAATTTACCATTAGTTCTCCGTTGGTGTTGTGATACTGTTCGTTGAAGCGTTGTTTAATTCCGGGGATTATTTGGTTTCCTATACGGGCATTAAAGTCTCCCAATAAAATAATAGCTTCCTCACCAGATATATAGTTCAGAATAATATATATATATATATATATATATATATATATATATATATATTATATATATATATATATATATATATATATATATATATAAATATATATATATATATATATATATATATATATATATATATATATAATTTTACAGTCTTTGTATCTAGAACTTGAATAATCTTTATGGATAGATATAAACAAATTACAAATTTAGACTGCATGACGCGGACACCCATTATTATCCTCAAAATAGTCCAGTTAACTTAAAAACTATTCTTTTTTGTTTGGAGTGATTAAAAAGAATATAAAGCACTTCGAGATTGTTCCAGTTCCATCACCATTAAACTTTAGAGCCAAGACATATTGGCAACCATTTATTTAACCCAAAATAGACTCCCAAGAGCCGATCAACTTAGTTAAACGATAAGACAAATGTCAGGTCATAATTACCAGTTAAAACCTGTGAATTTCTCATTTGGTTAATGAGGGTTTCATGCAAATTAATTTACTTTTCTTGCCCTCTGTTTTGTCTTATCTGATTGAGCTGCTTAAATGTAATCGATTTTTGGGATTAGCTTTTTTAACGAGTTTGCAATTAAAAGTAAAACGTTTTAAATGTCTTCTCTAATGATGTTTTGATATATTGCTTTTCAGTTAAAACTTACTTTATTAGAAAAAAACTAAAGCTGAAAAACTTAACATATACAGGGTGTCCGGAAAATACGTGTAAGTCGTTTGATGATAGACAATTGACATCAGAATATGTCGATTTAATCCAACTTTGTTATATCTTATATTTGCTTCTTTTAGGTGATACAAAATGTCAAAGTTTTAAGAAAATATTGATTTTTCCCAAATTTCTTGAAAACGTGGAAACTGAATTTAATGATCTTTGGTGTGTGATCTAATACTATAATATGACGTTTTCTAATGGTATAGCAACCGGCTATAAAGTAGGTTGATAACTATCCTCCTGCAACACGCAATTCAATAAAATTTTTATAAAAAAAATTTTACCGACTTCTAAAAATGCGCTAAAAAGTTAAAAACAACTATACATTTTTATATGAAATTGAAATTTTTGAAGTCGGTCCAAACTAATACCTGACAAAATGTGATTCGCATAAACAGATTAAAAATACTTTATTTGTAATTGATTTCTTCCATAATTTGTATATATTAGTAGTTATTTATTTCATTTAGAAATAATTTCTCACCGACTACAAAAATTCCAATTTCATATAAAAATTTATAGCTATTTTTCACTTAGCGCACTTTTAGAAGTCGGTTCAATTCTTTTTATAAAAATTTTATTTTTCGATTTTTAGTTTCGAATTAATTATGTGTATGAACTAGGTACTAATAGAGATTAGTGTACCTCGCAATGACTCTAAGATTACAAAAAAGTACCCATTTTATCCAAAGTTGTAAAACACTCTAAAATGAACCACTAACAATTTTTTGATACTTAGACTTCTCCAAATATCAGTGAAATTATGTCAAACAAATATTTAGTCTGTCATAGTAAATCCACTATCTCAAATTTCAAATTAATTTTAAATTGGTAATACAGGCCCCAAAACCTTCCAATATCGATATTTAAAAAACTTGAGACGTAAATTTCTTGGCCCGATATATTTTATACTGCATATTGAGAACCCCGCAATATCAATTTGAAACAAAATCGGAAAATGTAAAATTTTCAGTCACCCATATTGTATCTTAATAACCTAATAGTTGTAAAAAATTAACTTCATATTCGTAATACACGAACCCGAAAACCCCCTAATGCCAAATCTGAAAAAATGCGAATAAGATAATACTTTCAACCTACTACATTGAATTTCAAAAAGATAATTTTAACGTCTTAATCTAATCTAAATCCAAACCCTTCAAAGCCCCTTAGTACCAATTTTAGATGAAATCCGGAAATGTAAAATTTCTAGACCGTCTTAAAATAATTTTATATTCGCTATTTACATCATCAAAAACGATCCATTCCCACCTTTCAACAAAAAGATTCGTTGTGTACGACCCTGAAAATTCCCTCATACCAATTTTTAAAAAAATCGAACAAAATTCTTTGGCCGCCATATTGTTAGATTGTCGGATTTGACTGCACCAATTTCATCCAAAAAAATATGGGACCACCGCAGCAACTTCCTGAACATAACGTAAAAAATTTCATCCAAATCGGTGCCGCCGTTCCGGAATAATCGGTGTACATACATAAAAAAATACATACTCGACGAATTGAGAACGTTCTGCTTTTAGAAGTCGGTTAAAAAAAGATGCATGCAGTATTTGCTGAAATGGCTCGAAACGACTGAATTTTGCTAAGGTAAAAAGAAACTATAGTAGGTTTGAAATTTTCTTGAAAACTGATCCCATACGTTTGCCAGAAACTTCCACTAAATTCAAATGAGAGAGGAAAAAGAGAGAAAAAATCATTATGCCTAACAATATTTCCTTTTTTATGGATGCTGAGATTGGCCAAAATAATACTCTACGTTGACCCGTAGGCAAACACTCACGTGCAATCAACTGTTTTTTTTTGGTCAGTAAGCCGTTATTTTGTGCATAGAGAATTACGGCAGATTATTCTATATCATGGTATCCGAAGTCACAATAAATGACTTCCATAGAATTTGAGAAGTTATAGTATCCTCCTTTTCAAACTATCATGACTAGCAAGTAAACAAAAAAAAGAAAACATAATATAGAAGTTGTCTATTAAAATATATTTGACCATTGTATAATTTTCAAAATACATTAATCCCATCGGCTGTTCATATTGCTCTATGTAGAATTATCCGCCGTAATTCTTTCTGCATAAAAATTACGATTTATTACAGAAAAAAAACAATTGATTGCATGTGATTCAGAGTAGACAACTATTTTGGCCAATCCTAGCATCCATAAAACCGAAAATACTGTTAGGCTCAATGATGTTTTCCTGCTTCTTTTACATCATTCGAATTTAGGGAAGATTTCTCGCCATCCCATCTGGGTGGTTTTCAAGCACAGCTCCAAATCTATCTAGTTTCTTCTTACCTTCGCAAAATTCAGCCATTTCAAACTTTCTTAGCAGACACTGCAGTTATCACCGCCTCTGTTGTAGTAATTGAATAACGTCACGAAAATTTTTACCTCCGGGTCACGGAAGTGAACTATCTTTTTCCAATCTTAGCATCCATAAAAATCCTGTTAGATTTAATGTTTTTTCTTTGTTTCTAGTGCATTATTCGAATGAAGAGGTAATTTTTTACAACCCTATGAGGCGATTTTCAAGTACTACCACAAACCTACTGCAGTTTCTGGTCACTTCTCAAAACAAAGATGTTTCCAGCTTTTTTGGTGTTTTATCGTTGACAATTGATCAATTAGGATAACCACGAGACCTAGAAAATTCTGTTAAACACATCAATTATATTTAATATTTAAGCTTAAAATTTCAGTATGTTCTATAAAAATCGCAGTGTCCATTATATTAACTTCCACCACACCCATAAAGCAAATGTATTAAAACCCATACGACCGGAGCTTTAACACCTTCATTAGAAATTTTTATATATGTACAAAAAATGACATAAAAGACAAAAGATGAGATTTTGCCCGCAGATATCATTGAAAACCATTTTTAGGAAAACGCCATACAAAATGCAATTAGTAAAATGTCATGGTGTATTTAGGATAAGCAAAGACAACATGGTATTTCATTAAAGAATGTGTTTTTTTATAGAATCCATGAGAACAAGTTAGCGTTTTTAATTTTAAAATAGAAAAGTGATAATTAATAACTATTATTAAAGTTTTATTGCCATTTTATTATATTTTCTCTTTCATGTGTATTTTTCAATCATTTATATTTCATTGAAGATATTATATATCACAAAAATAACATTGTTTATTTAAAAAATGCACATAAGAATTTTATCACCGAATTCACTAACATGATCTTACCTTAAAACCGTTTTAAATTGATTGCAGAGTGTTTAAACTGATAAGAGCAACAATAAGTCAAGCAAGTTTTTAATTCTAAAAATACAAGCATAAAAAAATAGTTTTCTTTTATTACTGAATCGGCAAAAATGGAGCATTTTATTTATTTTCGGGATACAACTATTTTTTTAACTTATTTCAAGGCTTTATCGCTAGGTTCTTACCCTTAATCACTATCACTACATAGTATAAAACAAAGTCGCTTTCTCTGTCCCTATGTCCCTTTGTATGCTTAAATCTTTAAAACTACGCACCGGATTTTGATGCGGTTTTTTTCAATAGATAGAGTGATTCAAGAGGAAGGTTTATATGTATAATAACATCCATTAAATAGTGGAGAAATACTGTTATTTTTGAGGTTTCTAATGTTAATTATCATATTTTTTTCCGCTTACATTGCAAACGCAGGCTGAACCCTACGAGATTTATCAAAATAAAGTACTAATTATTTGTACACATTGAAAAGGTCTATAGAAAACTCCGCGATGGTATATGTCTATCTCTCATGGATATCCCACAATAACATTTTTTTGTCATTTACTTTTTACGACAAATAATGGCAAATTTTGAAGCGATTTTAACCAATACAGCATTAATCCTTATCCAATTAAATAGCTTAAATACATTGTTGATTTAATATAGATCTATATGGTCCTTTACAGCACAAGATTTAAATGAATATTTTCGAAGATATTACAGATTTAAAATTGCGGGAAGTAGCGCTTGCGGCGGTACTGGCCGACCGGGGTGGCGGCAGCGTGCCTATAAATAGCGCGTCGGAGGCCGATGTAATAATTGTTGTAAAAATAAAATAAATAGTCACAGTTTTTCTGTAGTGTATTTAGTATCAGCATTGCACCCGTACGAAGCCGGGGCGGGTCGCTAGTATCCCTATATAAGCATTTATTCGTTGATATTTGTAATATTAATTATGACAATATCATAAACAAAACAAAACAGGCCGACTAGAAGATCTATTTTTCGTGGCAACTAGACCGGGTTTAAGGTTTAAACCCTAATGAATCTGACTGGTAAAGTTTAAAAATTAAAAATAAACAGCCAGATTGGATAAGAAGATATAAGACTTAAACCCGATCTAGTTGCCATGAAATTTAAATCTTATAGTCGACCAATCTTGTTTTGCTTACGATCTTGTCATAACTTATATTACATATGCAACAAATAAATGATTATATAGGGATATTAAGGATAAGAACCTAGCAATAAAGCCTTGAAATATGTAAGAGAAAATAAATAAAGTTTTCCATTTTTGCCGATTCAGTAAAAAAAAACAAAATGATTTTCTTGTGCTTGTATTTTTAGGGTTTAAAACTTGCTTGGCTTATTGTTGCTCTTGTCAGTTTAAGCTCTTTGCGTCGATTTAGGATGGTTTTAAATTTAAACCATGTTAGTGAATCCGGCTGAAAAATTTCATTTTTTATTTTAACATATAAAATGACACTTTTTAAAAATGGCGAGAGTTTTTTTTTTTGGTTTAGAAATAAAAATTTTTTTCCAATTGGTTATAAAATATTTCTTTTATTACTAGTTAGGTAAAAAATAAATTACAAAATAAGAAATATTAGTCTTTTAATTAATTTAAATCGGTAATAGTACAATATAATTCTTATAATGGTTAAATGAGTTTTAATTTTAAATCGGGAAAAACATATCTAGACGGGGAGCCACGTGGGTTTTCGTAGCCAATGAAGAGATATAGTTTTTAATATATATTCTGATCCTTTGATTACGAATATCGAAGGTGGAATCCCGAAATATAGTCAGATAAGTTGCTATAAATGAAAAAATTATTAAACTTAAAAACTTATATTCCCTGCGAATTTCACTCTGGTTCTCTCTCCATACTAGTTTCGACCACCTAATGGTTTCATCAGTGGAGCTGTAACGAACCGAGAGCAAAATTCACAGAAAACAACTGTCTACTTAAAATCCCCATATCGTAAATTATCGGCTGGATATTACCCGCAGAACTTGATGCCGGAATATTATCTTAAACAGTACAAACGAACATCTTAATATACCCGGAGCGGTACGAAATCGTTAAAAATAAACAATTTCACGGTCTATGTATTTGGAAAAATTATTTTATTCCCCTTACGACTGTTGAGAAAGGGGACAGACTGTCTATTTTCTGCGAATTTCACTCCAGTTCTCTCTCCATACTAGTTTCGACCACAGTGGCTTGATGAGAGCATTAGGTGGTCAAAACTAGTATGGAGAGAGAACCAGAGTGAAATTTGCAGAGAATGTACTGTCTGTCCTCCTTTCTTAAGGTCGTAAGGAGAATAAAATAACTTTTCCAAATGCATAGACCGTGGAATTGTTTATTATATATATATATATATATATATATATATATATATATATATATATATATATATATATATATATATATATATATATATATATATATATATATATGAATGGTTTGATTATTCTGGGTTTCAATCCATTCGTTAAAAAAATCGTTTTCACGATGTTTGGCCAAAATCTCATTTAACAAGTGCGGTTCGTCTCGTTACTCGCTGAGAACTGATCATGATTAGTTCATCGTCGTGAAAACGATTTTTTATCGAACGGATTGAAACCCGGAATAATTAAATCATTCATTCCACCATCCGTGAAAACCTACGATAAAACATATATATATATATATATATATATATATATATATATATATATATATATATATATATGTATGTATGTCAGGCGCGGATCCAAGGGGGGGGCGGTGGGGGCGATCGCCCCCCCCCCAAGAGCTTTGAGTTTAGGAAAATGGACCCGATTTTTTCTCTTATACTATAGTTTATTCAAGAACTAGAGAGAGTAATAAATCATTTTTTACCCTTTTTCTCTTCGCAAACTACCTGTGTTCTTTAGTTCGGTGTTTTTAGCAAAATTTGTTAGAGACATACATTTTTCATAGGAATGGGTTAGAAATTTTATAATCAAAAATACCAGTCTATAATAATAGACTAAAACGTAGGATTATTCTCTCAAAATATCCTAAGTTATAATTTAAATACGGTCATTTTATTATTAATTAAAAACATTTTTAGGGTATTTGACGTTTCAGTTTTTTTATTTCTTAAACCATCTGCAGAATTACAATTAAACACTAAAAAAGGATTCAAATGTAATTACTTTTTTTTATGTTGTAATTAAAATTAGACCTACTTATTTTTATTTCTTTTGTACTGATATCTTAATTTAATTTACTTTTATATATGGAAATACGATAGCCCCAAAAAAATAAGATAAACATGTTAATTCTACACGTTTAAGAAAAAGACACAAACACAATAATAAAATAATAAAAAACTTACGGCTAATTAGAATTAAATATATATAAAATTAACGAGTGGAACACACTAAAATAAAAATATATAAAAAAATAAAAAAACATATAAACAACACTAAACAATAAAATACAACAAAAACAAAAATTTAAATAATAAATTGTGTTTACACTAGTAACCATTACGTATCTAATTCCTAATCAAAGTCAGTGAAACTATCTTCGCTAAAATTAATTATAATTGGTACCTCTATCTCACCGATTATGAGATCGACTTCTCACATTTTGTTTTATTCTTTTATTATATGGATTTTTCCCAATTTTCCGCAGTAACTTTATTCAAAAAAATCTTTCAAAAGTTTAGTTAAATTACTAATTTTATTAATTGTGTTATTTCTAGCAACTCTACCTTTTACTTGAGAGAGATATTTACGTCTCCAACGGACAGTTTCCGGGCGATTTATAAGAACATTCTATCAGGTTTTTCCTAGCAAAAATTAAGTTCTCTGAGCAATTTCCTAAGATCAGTTCTTTTAATTTCAGGTAAATCGCGATCTTCAATGATTTTATTTAGAATTTTGTAGATGGTTGGGATCTGCTTCTCATAATAAAATGTATATACAACCCCTTTAATTGCAGTTTACATCTCTTCTTCCAACGAGGTTTTTCGTCTACCTGTGATCGAATGTGGCTTGGGAGTACTAACAATTCCAGTCGTTTTTTCTCCATCAGTATTCGGTACATAGTAGATTTTCCAACTCCTGTCCTGTTGGAACATATCTCAACAGAGCTTTTAACATTATTATCTAGATATTGATATCTTAAGGCATCATAAACATTCATCGTAATAAGTTTTTCGTTGAGGAAAAAATGCCCTGGTTTAACGATTTTGGAATAAATATTGAGATGAAAGCCATATCTTTTGAGTATCTCCCTAATCTCAAATAATATATAAAAACAAGCGCAAACAAGATAAATCACTAAGAAAAAACTGTAAGTTGTACTTTGCTCACTGACAGAAATTAAAAAAAGCTTTGAATTCAGGAAAATAGAAACCATTCTGCCTTTTATATTAGGAATGAGTATGCTGCCTGCACTCCCCCCCCCCCCTCGTTGACAACTTGTTTTTCTTGCCAAACTGTACTTTTGTGATATCACCCCCCCCCCCCCAAAGAGAGAGGCTGGATCCGCCCCTGATGTATGTATGCACTACTGCTGAAAAGTATTTGGTCGCCCAGAAAAAGGCATTTTGTAAAAGTTATAAAACATTTTCATAATTTATTTAAATAATACTTTTTCTAAATTTTAGCTTTATCTTTGTATCCTTCTTTGGTTTTAATGACGTCTCACAAGGTTTCAACAAACTACCCACTAATTTTTACAATGTTGTCCTGGTTATCTTATGCCATTCGTCTTGCAGTTTTCTCCACAGGTCTTCGTGAAATGTAGGAAAACATTTTCATGCCTGCCTATCAAACTGATCCCACAATAATACTGTAGGGTTCGCGCCCGGTGACTGCGGAGGCCAATTCATGATTTTCAACACCAGTTGTTGTTTTTTTTTCTTTTAAAAAACTCTTGCACAGCTTTGACGTCTGTTTAACGCCATTATCTTGTTGAAATATAAATCCTGGAACAACTAAACGGATCTCAGAAGGCACTGCACTCTTCTTTAATATTTTTTGTAGCCTTCTCTTTTTAAAATTCTTTCTATTTACACAATATCCCCGAATGCGGAAACAGCCCCAATCTATCCCAGACTCTCCACCGAATTTAACTGAAGTTACAGCACATGCCTCGTCCACCCTTTTCTTCGACTGCCGACTTCGCTTCGATCCAAAAATTTCGAATTTTAATTCGTCAGTTCAGACACCCTTTTCCCAGTCTGCAGTGGTCCAATTATTGTGTTCTCTAGCCCAATTAACTCTCTTCTTTTTATTGATTTTCATCCCTTAAGACCTGCGTCAAGAAGTCTCCTTTTAACTGTGGATACACTGGATCACGGTCCACATTGAACTGTGCTGCTATTTTTGGTGCAGTTAAACATCTATCATGTTTGCTTTAAATTTGAAAATAAAATTTTCTGAAGATATAGTAAACAGAACTTTAAGGGAACAGCTGTTGTATCCATTCCACCTCCGTACAGTACAAAAGCTTTTACCTGTTGACCTCGAATTGAGACTGCATCGTTTTGCGATCCTTCATCTTACACAAAATAAATTATTTTATAATTGATTACACAAATAACTATTTCTAAATTATCTTGTAAGGCTTTATCTATAACTAAAAAAAAAAAGGAAACAATAAACATAGAAAATCAGAAGTAATTAAAACATGGACAATGAAAAACAGCATCATCGATTTTCCATTATTTGTTTCATATTAAATAAAACGTACTGAAAACAACAAATAAACAATTTTGCAAACCCAAATAATTTATTGTTCTTTCATTTATATCATAAAATAATTAATTGTATTTATGTATTCTCATAGGTATCATATGTATAACGATTTAACAAATTGAAAAAAAAAATATATTTCAGTAATATTCAAATTTAATTAATGCGGATATACAAAGTGTTAAAAAATATTGTTACAAATTTTTAGGATGGATAATATTCATAAAATAATAAATATATACTCCTATGAGTATAATTTCGTAATATGCGTTTTAATCATGGAAGTCGAAAGAAATGGACACCGTTTATATACATAACGAACACAACAATGTGTCACAATCTGTAAATATTTACCTACTGTTTTGACAAAAAAATAAGGAAGTGTACATCAGTTTTTAACCGACTTCTAAAAGAAGGAGGTTCTAAATTCGACCGCTTTTTTTTATGTATGTACGCTGATTACTCCGGAACGGCGACACCGATTTCAATGAAATTTTTTGCATTATATTCAGAAAGGTGCTGCGGTGGTCCCACATTAGTTTGGCCGAAATTAGTTCGGTAAAATCCAAGATGACGCTGATAATATGGCAAAAAAGAATTTTGTCCGATTTTCTCCAAAATTGATATGGGAGAGTTTTTGGGTTGTAAAGGGTGTCCGGAATTCAATGTTTTGCCGAGTAATTCCATTATTTTTAAAGTTAACTGGATGCGGTTGTCGCGAAGCGGTACTTTTGCGTAAAATGAAAAATGCCGCAAACAGAATTTTCACAGCACTCTTAGTTTTTTAGATACGTATTTCAGTTATCTTTTAGTTATGGAAAAGGTAAATATTGACTCAAATAAAGTGTTTCACGTAAAATTCAGTGGCGTCGTTAGTTTTTCTCTAAGTACTTCTGTTTTTTTATATATAAATCAAACTTGTGTTTTTTTAATGGAACCCCCCCCCCCCCGTATATTTATAGATTGAAGTAGCAAAGTTCGAGACGCCATATCTCGGTTACTTTTCATAATAACGATTTCTGCAGGCCCTCATTTTAACAGGTATGACGTCAGCTTTCTTTTTTATGAAGCGTAGCCTGTACCTAACTTCACTTGAAAAGAAAATTGCTTTTTTTTCCTTTTTTTTTGGTTTTTGGGGTGTATTTTTTTGAAAAATTACTTTCATGAAGTATTATTTTGATAGAAAATTTTATTACCTATAACTTCTTTGTGAATTTGTATTTACAAAAAATTCATAGTTTTAGATTGGAATTCAAAAAACTCAAAAATGAACAAATGTAATCCAATGTAACACTTTATGATTTTGTCATATTTGGAGGTCAATTGAAAGTATGAAACAATGAAAACACTTTAAGCTTTTACCCCTCTTTCTTTTCGAGATAGTCAATAGCCAATTATTTTTTATTTAATGCTGGAATCTATTGATAACAGTGAAGAAAATTCAAATTATTTACCAAAGGAAAGAAGTGGAATTAAAAAATGAGAGTTTGAAAAAAAAATAGAAAATGGTATTTTTACTAATTTATTTTATTGTTTTTATTTTAAAAAACCCAAAAATTTCTTGTTATTAGATAAATCCTTTAAAATGATGTATGTCACGTCATATTTTTTTTCAGTCGCTTTGTTCGCAAATGTGAACAGTTAAAGCTACTTGAAACTTTTCAAAATTTGAAAAACTTTGCTTCTGAAGTGCATAAAAATGCATTTTTGAGATGTAACTTTTGTCTTATTTTGATTACTATATCCACTCTAAAAATTTATTACAATGCTTTTATTATACCTAACTAGCGACCCGCCCCGGCTTCGCACGGGTGCAATGCTGATACTAAATACACTACAGAAAAACTGTGACTATTTATTTTATTTTTACAACAATTATTACATCGGCCTCCGACGCGCTATTTATAGGCGCGCTACTTCCCGCAATTTTAAATCTGTAATATCTTCGAAAATATTCATTTAAATCTTGTGCTGTAAAGGACCATATAGATCTATATTAAATCAACAATGAATTTAAGCTATTTAATTGGATAAGGATTAATGCTGTATTGGTTAAAATCGCTTCAAAATTTGCCATTATTTGTCGTAAAAAGTAAATGACAAAAAAATGTTATTGTGGGATATCCATGAGAGATAGACATATACCATCGCGGAGTTTTCTGTAGACCTTTTCAATGTGTACAAATAATTAGTACATTATTTTGATAAATCTCGTAGGGTTCAGCCTGCGTTTGCAATGTAAGCGGAAAAAAATATGATAATTAACGACATCACATTAGAAACCTCAAAAATAACAGTATTTCTCCACTATTTAATGGATGTTATTATACATATAAACCTTCCTCTTGAATCACTCTATCTATTGAAAAAAACCGCATCAAAATCCGGTGCGTAGTTTTAAAGATTTAAGCATACAAAGGGACATAGGGACAGAGAAAGCGACTTTGTTTTATACTATGTAGTGATATATAACATGAAACATTTTCTTTCTTAAGACATCCATGACAACAACGATGATTGTAGATTATCCTTACTATTAACTTTTTTTTTTGTATAAATTATATAATTTGGGCTTCGTGTGTTCCATAAAATCAAAAATTGGAATGCCATCCTTTCAACAGGTAAAAAAAGGTCCTAAAAGAATGACATTTAATTTTATACCCAAAAAACGAATTAACTTCCCAGAGGGGGTGGCACACAAATGTTTTTTATAAGAAAATTATTATCTAGAAATAGAGTTTTATTAGGTTCTTTTAATTTTACAGCCAATTATGGAAATGACAAAATAGGGCGGGGTTTGCTACCAAAGAAGCAGGCGGCAATATGTTTTTTTATGCCTTAAAGTAGATATTTTGTATTCTCTAATATGCATATGTTGTCGATTAGATTTTATACCGGGTGTTAACGAAATGACTTTTTAAAACGATTATTAATTGCACAAAGATACATGTTGCTTCAAGAGAAGAAAGATCGACATTAGGTACCCACAAACTAAAGGAAACTTGGAAAAATTATGCCTTCCACAAATAATGTTGACAATATGTGGTGGTCCAAAAAGATTTCAGTCTAAAGTCCAATACGCTATAAATTGTAGAAAGAATGGCGAAAGATATATATATATATATATATATATATATATATATATATATATATATATATATATATATATTGTATAGGTAAACACCTTTTCTCAGGTGTGATAATTTTTGATTATGAAAAAAATCAAACAATAATGGACATAAATAATTAATTAATGCATTTATGTGGAAACTGCAGATATATATACTAGCGACCCGCCCCGGCTTCGCACGGGTGCAATGCTGATACTAAATATACTACAGAAAAACTGTGACTATTTATTTTATTTTTACAACAATTATTACATCGGCCTCCGACGCGCTATTTATAGGCACGCTGCCGCCGCCCCGGTCGGCCAGTACCGCCGCAAGCGCTACTTCCCGCAATTTTAAATCTGTAATATCTTCGAAAATATTCATTTAAATCTTGTGCTGTAAAGGACCATATAGATCTATATTAAATCAACAATGTATTTAAGCTATTTAATTGGATAAGGATTAATGCTGTATTGGTTAAAATCGCTTCAAAATTTGCCATTATTTGTCGTAAAAAGTAAATGACAAAAAAATGTTATTGTGGGATATCCATGAGAGATAGACATATACCATCGCGGAGTTTTCTGTAGACCTTTTCAATGTGTACAAATAATTAGTACATTATTTTGATAAATCTCGTAGGGTTCAGCCTGCGTTTGCATTGTAAGCGGAAAAAAATATGATAATTAACGACATCACATTAGAAACCTCAAAAATAACAGTATTTCTCCACTATTTAATGGATGTTATTATACATATAAACCTTCCTCTTGAATCACTCTATCTATTGAAAAAAACCGCATCAAAATCCGGTGCGTAGTTTTAAAGATTTAAGCATACAAAGGGACATAGGGACAGAGAAAGCGACTTTGTTTTATACTATGTAGTGATATATATATATATATATATATATATATATATATATATATATATATATATATATATGTTTATGCGGTTTTCACGGATTCCTCCGTGTGAGATGCAATAGCAGTGGATATATCCACATTATGCAAACATACAAGTATATGCAGCTCCATATATGAAAGTAAATTCCGAACAGTAAATGCAAATTTCGTTCCACCATATCCTTTCTGAATTAGAGGTTGCACAGTTTGAATAAATTGCTATAGAACACAATCTATCCTATTTCACCACCATCGAGATGATGGCCTACCTGTACCACCATACCGAGAAGAAAGTCAAAACTTACCCTCTCCTCCACAGTGATACGGGAGAGGTACATGTTTCGTCTCTACTAGACTCATCAGGGTACCGACATGCACCTGGCTGTGCAAAGGACAGATCGGAAGGAAGCATGCAAATACTGAAGCGCGAAGAAAGGATATGGTTGGAACGAAGTTTGCATTTACTGTTCGAATTTTACTTCATATATATATATATATATATATATATATATATATATATATATATATATATATATATGTATATATATAATATATAGTTTTTCTTTCTTAGACCATTCTATTAAAATATTTATTTTTGCTTTCTTGGGTATAGGTTTCTGGTAGTCTTTATTAAAAAAAAATTATTCTCCAAACGTTTCGCTCATTATATTGAGCTTCCTCAGGAGGATTTTTTTTTCCAGTAATATATATTCTTGTATCTTTATATAGTAGTGTGGAATCAAGAATTGTAAGCGGAATCACAACAATAGCGCCAAGCATCACTTTATTTTTATTTTATTTAAAAAATTCATTTATATTATAAGGTTGTAATAAATTTGGTTAAGATTTTTTAACGTCTTTTTTGTCATTAACTGTGTTTTTCTCTCTTTTAATGTGGATCATCTCTTTTATGACTAGTTTATGACAGTTTAGATCCATTTTTAATTTTTTTTTTTTTTACTTTAAAATCAAATTTGTGGTTTATTTGTTCGTGTTTATGTCAGGCTATTGACGCATTTTTGGTATATATGTGTCCGTTTATTCTGTTTTCCAAATATTCTGTAGTCACGCCTATATATTTTTTGGGCAATTTAGGCAAGATATTGCATATAATATATATAAGAAGTCCTCTCTTTAATGAAATTACTTGCGCGAAAACAATATGTCCAAAGGCAAGATGTTTGCAAGATTGAACTATTAATCCGTATAGATGATAAAGAAATTAGATTAATAAAGGAACTACGCTGGCAACAGTTGGCTAAAATCCATATTGATGGCAATCTATCAAAAGACATCTTTGGCATACTGAAAAGAATTCTGCGGAGATGTTTACTGTCACCTGTTTTGTTTAATATTAACATTAGAAAAAGAAACGCTAAATTACATCCTAATAAATAATATTCGTTATGCACAAAATGCTGCAGTCTTAGCTAATAATCTTAAAAATCCCAAGTTAATATAAACAACAAGTGCTATAAGTAATCCGAACCACATGTTTATACTAAGAAAACAAAAATAATGGTGATCAGTCCATCACTCCTCTTAAAATCAACAAAGAAAATATTGAACTTATTGCAAAATTGACCTATCGTGGCGCTATTTTAAATGAAAAGAGGGGATGTGATGAAGAAGTGAAAAAAAGAAGTGACCGCATCAAAACAATGTACTTTAAATTTAAGAATCTCTTCTTTCACAGAAATACATATAGTTCAATATTATATTAGTCAGTTGTACTATATGGTGTTGAAATTTGGTCACAAAACCTGGACATAAATTAGATCGAAGCTTTTGAATTCTGGACACTTAGTCTACTGCTGTTGGTTTCTTGGATTGCTCAGATAACAAATGATGAAGTTCTATGAAGAGTTGGCATAGAAATGTAAAATAACGACAAGTGTGATATTTAAGATATATAGTGTGAGGATATGGCTAGTCCCTATGAAAGGTAATACTAAAGGAAAAATTTGAAGGCAAATGAGGGGCAGATCGAAAACAATACTGTTAATTTTACCATAAAAGCAACTGATGTAGTAGTATCTAGTTCGAATGTGATCATGAAATTGACAAGTGATCGTCGATGTGCAGCGTAGTACAAGACACTCGAAAAAGAATAAAAAGATGACGCTTCAATGGACTTTTTTTAATTGCAAAAACTTTTGCTTAAAAAAATTAATCTCTCGTTAGAACCAAGCAAAGTAGTGCTACGCTTGTTTGAAGGTTGTAGACAATGTTGAAGATCGACTAAAATGTGGTTGTCCGACTTGCAGTGTGTTTATCTTTGTTTGTTTTTACGACGTTTCGATTAGGTTGTATCTCTAATCGTTACCAAGTATAAACTCATTGTATAGAAGGGCAATGATCATAAACTTAATGATTTCTTGAGACATCTAATCAAGATTCGATCTACATTAAGTTTACCATGGAAAAAGAAGTAAATGATCAATTGTCCTTCCTAAATGTCATGGTGAATCGTTCAAACGAAACTATTAAAAGTTCAGTATACAGGAAACCAACACATACTGAACAATATCTTAATCATAGTTCGAATTATTCTGTTGTACCAAACCGGGGAATTATACGCAACCTTTATAATCGCGCTATATTAATATACAATAATGCCGATTCACTGAAAAAAGGGGTAGTAAATATTAAATCCGATTTACAATAGAATGGTTATACTTTAAAACTAATTGACGATGTTATAAATAACTTTAAAGCAACGAACACTGGACAGCAAGAAACACATTGCTTCTTCACAATTCCTTACATTAAAGAAACTTCGGAGAAAATAAGACGAATTGCCATAAATTATAATATAAAAACAGCCTTTGAATCAAGAAATACACTTAGAGTTTATTTAACAAAAACGAAGCCAAAAACTACCGATAAGAAAGAATGTGTTTACCAAGTTCCATGTGAGTGTGGTGAAATGTATATTGGAGAAACCAAACGACCGCTAGAAGTTAGAATTAAGGAACATAAAACTCATACTCAAAAAGGGGAGACGTCGAGATCAAGTATTGCAGAACACGCCAGGGATAAACAACACCATATAAAATGTTCTGAAGTTGCGGCAATATACTTGGAACCCAACATAAAAAAAGAAAATTTATAGAAGCAACTTACATTAAAAATAATAATGGAATTTTTAGTAGACCCAGTGTTGAGATACCTAATCTTTGGCAACCAGTACTTTTGACGTCAAATCGTTGAGGTGTATACAGTGAAGCGAAACTTTGCGCTTCAATGGACACAGTCGCTATAAAAGCTCGTAGCCTGAAGACAAAACATTAAGTTTATTTTTGATAACGATTGAAGATACAACCTAATCGAAACGTCGTAAAAACAAACAAAAAAAAAAGACAATGCAATTCCGACAACCAAATTTTAGTCAAAGTAGTCCTACGTGCGTAATTACTGATTCATATTAAAGAAGAAGACAATATAGGAAAAATAAAAAAGGGGAGTTAAAACAACTACCGCAGCACTTTAAGGTGATTCGCTTCAAACACGCACTTGACCTGTGTTTATAGTTATTTTATTTTTACATCATAATTAGATTCATTGTATACATATAATGTGACATGACAGTTGGCTTAAAAGCGTCAGAAAAAATATGTCCATTGCAGTATTATAAAACATAATAATAATAAACGCACGTCACTGACACGTACGGTCTACGTTAACATGAATTTAATGTTTATTTTTCCTGATATTGACAAAACCTTGTTTCAATTTTATTTCTGTTTATTTTATAGTATAAAAAGGCGGTATTATAACAATTCCGCGTTTTGTCCGTATTGTTTTTTGTTGATTGCCTAACACGACAGTATGTTGTATTTTAAAACAAAAACAGTTAATATTTGTACAAGCACTTTTTTTATAACATAGAAAATGTAAAATGTTTTTATTTTCACTAGATATTCAATTACTGTAAATATTGCTATTTCTAGCCCATGTCAATAAAATAGGGGGTTCTTATTTCATCAATATACGGGGTGTAAAAAACGCTAGCTCAAATTCCAATATATATATAAATATATATATATATATATATATATATATATATATATATATATCACTACATAGTATAAAACAAAGTCGCTTTCTCTGTCCCTATGTCCCTTTGTATGCTTAAATCTTTAAAACTACGCACCGGATTTTGATGCGGTTTTTTTCAATAGATAGAGTGATTCAAGAGGAAGGTTTATATGTATAATAACATCCATTAAATAGTGGAGAAATACTGTTATTTTTGAGGTTTCTAATGTGATGTCGTTAATTATCATATTTTTTTCCGCTTACATTGCAAACGCAGGCTGAACCCTACGAGATTTATCAAAATAATGTACTAATTATTTGTACACATTGAAAAGGTCTACAGAAAACTCCGCGATGGTATATGTCTATCTCTCATGGATATCCCACAATAACATTTTTTTGTCATTTACTTTTTACGACAAATAATGGCAAATTTTGAAGCGATTTTAACCAATACAGCATTAATCCTTATCCAATTAAATAGCTTAAATACATTGTTGATTTAATATAGATCTATATGGTCCTTTACAGCACAAGATTTAAATGAATATTTTCGAAGATATTACAGATTTAAAATTGCGGGAAGTAGCGCTTGCGGCGGTATTGGCCGACCGGGGCGGCGGCAGCGTGCCTATAAATAGCGCGTCGGAGGCCGATGTAATAATTGTTGTAAAAATAAAATAAATAGTCACAGTTTTTCTGTAGTGTATTTAGTATCAGCATTGCACCCGTGCGAAGCCGGGGCGGGTCGCTAGTTGTTTATATGATTTAGGAAATTTTTGCGATTTTCTTCTCCATGCTGCCAGATAACGAATGTGTCATCTACTTAACGCAGCCACAGTCGTAGTTTGAGTGAAGAGGTTTCCACACAATGGGCTAGCGTTCCTGAGACCCAATTCACATTTTTGACAATTGTTTTATTTCCAGTTTGTAGTAATGTGTCCACGTTTCATCAACAGTAACTTAACATCACAAAAATTCGCTGAGATTATCCTGGTACTTGATAAATACTACCAAGACATTGTCATATGATATCGTTTGTGATCGACTGAAAACTTTTTCATGCTCAAACGTCCATGCAAAATATCAAATAATTGTTCACTTAAGATTTTAACAATATCACTGATCTCACGTATCTTTAGTCGGCAATATCCAAGTACAATATCATTGAATTAAATCAATTATTTCTTGGAAAGTGACCTCTTCTCGGCGTCCAAGACGTTCAGCATCATTTCTGTTCGTACGACCACAACGTTATTCAGTAAACTACTTATGAATCATTCGGTGCGATGAAGCATAGTCACCTTAATACTTTTTAAGTTTTCTTCAATTTCTTTGATAGTTTTTCCTCATAAAGAGTGGTGCTTAATAAGCGTGCAAAATTCATATTTCTCCATAATCTTGAAGAGATGCTGCCACACCGAATTAAAAAGAGTCCAAAATTTTCCTCGCTTACTGAAACTTTGTAAACACACTAGTATAGATGAGGCTTGTGTTCAGTAAATTCATATTTGTCATCAGAGAACCAGCTTATGAGAAGTCATGGATTTATCAAAATAACCTTCGTAAATCTTCTTCTTCTTCTTGTTATAGGCTTACAGCCTGTTTTTTCCAACTCAATCATTCATTTCATGTTGAAATCCAGGACTCTCTCCACCTTTTAGGTGGTCTACCTATTGGTCTTCTGGTTTCCGGTGTTCCATCTCGGGCTGTTCTTCTGATATTATGCAATAATCAGTTATTATACCTTCAAGGATTTTGGTGAATAATTTCGTAAATCTTCGTTAATCTACAATCGTTAAATTAGTTGCAATAAAAAATATTTTGTAATTTTTTTTAGTTTTTTGCATGACTTCTCAAAATGCGATTATATTTGATATAATTTTATCCTCGACTATTTTTTTCTAACACACACATATCATTTACTACCAAGCCGGTTTCTTTAAACCTATTTTATGTACAACAATTTTTTAAAAACACTACAAAGCAAGCAATTATATTTCTTCAAAATTTTGACATTATCTGATATTACCTCTATAGGAATAAAGGAACCCGCAGAGTTGATTTACACAAAGTCACAATTATTAACTGTTTTCCGCTGACAATCGTTAATCAAAGGTTTTTTAGAGTCACATACCCTAAATTTATACCATACCTACATAATAATCGCCATGGGGCGCAAACCCTTCGGGGTGCAGGCTGAATGACAGAAAGGCCGATTTTAGGTTGAAATGAGGATGCTGGTGCAAGGCCTAATGTGTTTGGGAGTATAAGGGAACGAATTGTCCGCACCAAAATATAGAATTCGATTACTAGTTTGTTGAAGATCTATTTTAAAGATAATCGGCTTAACATGATAGGGTAGTTTATATTTTATAATTTGCTTAAGATCTTTGTTGAAATTAAAACTACAAAGTGAAATTTTTAGGATTAAAACCATTCTGACATTATCATTAAAAAATTGATGGATTCAACCGTTATTTTGCGACAATATTGCATTTTAAATATAATATAAACAAATTTATGCTATGTTGCTTGTCACTGTAAGTTGATTTTCTGCATACAGGGTGTTTGGTACATCGATAGAAAGTTTAGAAGAGGTGATAGAGAATGTAATTTTGAATAATTTATGCCATATATGCCTTGGTACAAAAACGCACGGTTGTCGAGTTACAGCACATTTTATAATTTTTCGGTTTTCTGGCAATTGGTGATTGAAAATTTATTTTTTTTATACTGGTATAATTTTTAAGTTCAAAATATATTTTTTCCTATTCTTTCGTTCATACACTATAATAGCAACAAGAGGGCTAAAATTAAAATACACAGAAAACTGTGCACTCAAATATTTTATTCATCTACGAAAATTCAAGTTTAATTCTTAGATTTGAGTGATGTTTTCTTCTAACTTCGCTCGTAGACGCTGTAAAGTGAGCTTTGAAAATGGTGAATGAGATTTCACCGAAACGTCAGCTGCCTTACAGTCCTGAGAGGGACTCAGCACATACACGGGATGCCCGAAAACCTTCAGTTACACATACATATATATATATATATATATATATATATATATATATATATATATATATATATATATATATATATATATGATTGAAGTGAAATGCGAACAGTAAATGCAAACTTCTCTCCATCATATCCTTTCTGTGTTAGAGGTTGCACAGTTAGAACAAATTGTTATAAAACTCAATTTATTCTATTTCACCACCATCGAGATGATGGCCTACCTGTACCACCATACCGAGAAGAAAGTCAAAACTTACCCTCCCCGCCACAGTGATACGGTAGAGGTACATGTTTCGTCTCTACTAGACTCATCAGGGTACCGACATACACCTGGCTGTGCAAAGGACAGATCGGAAGGAAGCACGCAAATACTGCCGTATCACTGTGGCGGGGAGGGTAAGTTTTGACTTTCTTCTCGGTATGGTGGTACAGGTAGGCCATCATCTCGATGGTGGTGAAATAGAATAAATTGAGTTTTATAACAATTTGTTCTAACTGTGCAACCTCTAACACAGAAAGGATATGATGGAGAGAAGTTTGCATTTACTGTTCGCATTTCACTTCAATCATACACGGAGTTGCATATAGTTGTATGTTTGCTGAATGTGATTTCAGCACTACAACGGCATAATGTGGATATATCCACTGCTATTGCATCTCACACGGAGGAATCCGTGAAATTCGCATAAACATATATATATATGTATATATATATATATATATATATATATATATATATATATATATATATATATATATATATATATAATTTCAATGATGTGTGTTCTGCGAATTGCGGAATAGTGGTGCCATAAGATAGGGTCTAGAATAAACTCGGACAATGCCGAGGTGGAACTCTTTACAAAAAAAGGGAAAAATGGGGAAATTGCCTACCATTACACTCATGAGAAGGACCCTTCAATAGGGAATAATTGAGAACTTGTGATTTAACAATTCGTGGTATATCATACCTTCTTGATCCCTCCAAATATACAACATCACCTTTTGAGCATTTATTATGAAAAAATTGAACCAACTTGTAATTTCATATAAAAATATATAGTTATTTTTCATTTTTTAGCGCACTTTTAGAAGTCGGTTCAATTTTAATATTAAAATTTTATTTTTCTATTTTTAGTCTTAGAATTTATTATGATATCCCTAAATTATATGAACTAAGTACTAATCGAGATTAGTATACCTCACAATGACTCCAAGGTGGCAAAAAAGTATCCATTTTATCCAAAGTTGTAAATCACCCTACAAAGAAACCACTAAAAATCTTTAGTTCTTACAGATTTCCAAATACCGGTAAAATTGTGTCAAACAAATATTTAGTCTGTCATAGTAAATCCACTATCCTAATTTCAAATTAATTTTAGATTGGTAATATAGGCCCCAAATTTCTTAGCTCGATATATTTTATAGTGCATATTGAGTTTGTATACGCCTCAAGAACCCCACAATATAAACTTTAGATAAAATCCGAATATGTAAAATTTTCTGTCCCTCAAATTGTATCTTATCAACCTAATAGTTGTAAAAAATTAACTTCATATTCGTAATACACGACTCCGAAAACCCTCTAATACCAAATTTGAAAAAATACGAATAAGGTAAAATTTTCAACCCACCATATTGCAGCTGCTATATTGAATTTCAAAAAAATTATTTTAAGTTTTAATCTAATCTAAATGTAAACCCTTCACAGCCCCCTAGTACCAGTTTTGAATGAAATCTGGAAATTTAAAATTTCCAGAATTATATTCGCTATTTACATCCTCAAAAACGATTCAGTCCCACCTTTGCACAAAATCGAAAAATGTAAAATTTTTAGTCCGCTATCTTGGATTTGCCATATTGAATCCTGAAAAAATATTTATAAATTCATAATTTATACCCTCGAGAACCCCCTTTACTAGTTTGGGAGAAAATCGAAAAACGTAAAATTTTTAGTATATTTTAAATTCATAATTAACACTGACAAAAATATTGATTTTAGACAAAATCGGGAGATGTGGAATCTTTAATCTGCCATCTTGGATCCGCCATATTGAATTTTTTAAAAATAATTTCAGATTCGTTGTGTATAAAAATTCCCTCATACCAATTTCGGAGAAAATCAAACAAAATTACTTTTTTTTGGTGGCCATATTGTCAGCGCCATCTTGGATATTACTGCACCAATTTTATCCAAAAAAATATGGAGCCACCGTAGCAACTTCTTAAACATTACATAAAAAATTTCAAAATAATGTGTACAAGTGAATTCACTCTCGAGTACTGAATTTTATAGGTTATGTCCAGTACTTTAAAACAGTATAGTTTCAGTGTTGCTTCTCTAAAAATAATACTAGATAATCCGTATTATTTAAAACTTTTGGCACATTTGCTTTTCCTTACATATTCTTGCGTTTTCTCCCATGCAAAAAAAGAAGACGAGCAAATTAATTATAAATATATAAATATATTAATACTTTACTTGTTTTTCTTAATGTTCTTAGTGAAATAAATTTCATTATAAGAGCAACATTTTTGGTGCAAACTGTCCTTTTCCCGAATGGAAACCGCACAAAACACAAAATTCTCATGAGTATCCGGCAAATACAAAGGGTATATTCTTCTCGGCCGAACTTTGCTACAAAATCTGTGACGAGCACCGACTAGTCTTTTTTCGTGTATTTGCCCACCATTCATCACAAATCAGAGACGGCATTCAATCGGTTTTAACCCCTGTGGGAGAAAAATAACAGGTTATTCGTGTTTTTGGGGTCGACGAAAAATATGGATTTTAAGGATTTTCAAACATGTGTTTGGTTTTATAGGCAAATAGAAGTCAGTCGAATATCATCTGATAGTAAAAGTTTTGTTTGTTAATCCTAAAAGCTTCTAAATTTGTCACTTTCTATTAGATTTTTTTTATTCCAGCCAGTTTTGCGTCTTGAAGTACAAATATAAGAATGAAATATGAAATAAAATACTAATAATAACGACCATAACACAAAAATGCATAACCTGCTAAATGACACCTCCACCTATAAAAAAGAAAACCACAATCCAACTAGTAGGGTACAATCTAAGGTCAATAGACTTGTAAATGATTGGTTTAAACGAAACCTAATAACAAAAGAATTAAAGACAAAGCTTAATTGTAATAATGGTTATACTTCCTACATATATGGCCTTCCAAAGTTACATAAACCAGGCACCCCACTTCGTCCAATTGTTAGTAATATACAGTCACCCACATATAATTTATCAAAATACTTATCTGATATTATCAGTAAACTTCTAAGTAAAAATGATTATTATGTCAAAAAGTCATGAGACTTTTGCGACTATATAAAAAATAAAACTACCCCTCAAGGTCACATATTAGTATCATTTGACGTGGTATCCCTATACACTAATATTTCCATTAACTTAGCTATTCAAAGTATAGAAAATTATTGGGAAACAATAAAAAACTTCACACCATTAACGAAAAATGATTTTGTTGAAGCTACCAAGCTATGTTTAAAGCAAACCTTTTTTCGCTTTCAAGATTCCTTCTTTTCACAAATTTACGATGTTACCATGGATTCACCAATATCTGCAACAATAGCAAACCTCGTCATGGAACTTCTAGAAGAAAATATAATTAAACAACTAAATTACAAACCTTTTTTCTTTAAAAGATACGTCGACGACTGTATATTATGCATACCGAAAGACAAAGTTCAGTACAACCTCAATAAATTCAATAGTTATCATAACAAAATACAATTTACATTAGAAAAAGAAAATAATAAAGCCATAAATTTCCTCGACATTACTATTCATTATGATCACAATGGAAAAATAAAAACAAACTGGTATACAAAACCAGTATGGTCAGGGAGATACCTAAATTACAATTCTGCAACACCTAGAAAATACAAAAAGAATGTTGTCACAGCACTAACCGATAGAGCTATCAAATTTCCCATCCACAATTTAGACCTGAAAATTTAAAAAAAGTTAAAGACGCTTTAGCAAAAAACAATTATCCAAAGAAATTTATTGAACCCATAATAAAAAGCCGAGTAGAAAAACTCTATAACAACAATAAACCAACAAAAAGCAATGTTTCACCAATCCAAAAATACGTATCTTTGCCGTATATACCAGAAATTATTAATCCCATTAAAAAAGTGTTAAAACCATACGATATCGAAATAGCTGAAAAATCTACGAATAATTTCAAAAGCCATTATACAAAACTTAAACCCGATATCCCTAAAGACGAACAAACAAAAGGCATTTACAAGATTAATTGTTTAGATTGCAACCAAACGTATGTCGGTCAAACTAAACAGTATTTAAAAAATTGAATACAAAATCACAAATACAGCATTAGACATCACAACAACGATAATAAAACCGCCTTAGCCAAACATGCAATAGATAACATACACAACATCGACTTTAACAACGTGGAGATTTTAGACACAGGAATTAATTACAAAAAAAGAACAATTAAAGAAATGATCCATATCAAAAGAACACCCTGTACAATGAATTTCAGGACGGACACAAATGACCTGAGTAATGTGTATGCCAATCTAATAGGGCAATAAAATTGCAGATGGTCCGAAAACTTTCAAACTCTTTAGTAGTATACTGTCAAAAGAAAAACAAACCAGATTTTGTAAAAAATGCATTAAAAAAATAATATCAGCTTTCTATATTTATATTTATATTAAAAAAAGAAGTTTTTGATTATATTTATATTAAAATAATAAAATGGCTAAATGTAAGTTAATTAAGTGAACCACCTGTTAACATTAGGTAAGAGATTAAAATTTCAGTTTATATAACAACAATTTACATATTCCTTTTCATATTTACAGTAATTCTCTGAAGATGGTTTAATCAATAAAATAAACTGAAACGTCAGAAAAAACATGTGTTAATTTCTTATAAAGTAATAGTATGATCGAAACCCAAAAAAAGTAAAATCTAACTAATAATAATAATTTCACCTATCTAGCATAACTAAAGTACCCGTTTTATTTTAAAGAATCTTAATTCTAACCAAAAATACTAAATTTAGGTGCCACAATACCCCAAAAAAGGTAATACTACCCAATAAGTAATTTATTTTTCCAATTAGCTTCATTACAATTCCTGTTAGGTAACCATAAGGATCTCCGAGGTTACATACATTAAATTTCATTTCGTTTGATGTAATATCGATAAATAATACTTTAAAACCAATACAGAGTCATATTACATAGACCAGCATACCAAAAACCAAACCAGCCTTATCGGGCCAATAATCTATGCATTGACAAAATTGGTATCGAAATTCAAGCGTTCGATAAATCTAAATTATTCCAAATGCCGGACCACCGAAATGATTACACTTTGTATGTAAATACTTTTATATACAGAGTGGTTCATAGGAATAATATACAGAGAAACTAGTAAATTTATTTTATTAAAATTTTCATGATAAATCAGGCTTTTATTGATGTTGATAGGGGTACTAAAAAATTCGACCTGGCCATAATAGAAACAACTGACTCTGCATTGCGTGGTAAAGCGCAATATTAACAATTTTTTTCTACTTGAGTCAAATTTTGTATTAAAACATTCATTATTTTGTGTTTTATGAAGTGTTTTGTAACCGAAATATTTTTGCGATAATGGAACATCAAAAGCAATCCATCCTGATATTTGCAGGGACATCGCAAGAGTGATTTCAACACACCATAATTTGAAAGTGTTACCTAAGACTACAGATTACGTTAAAAATGATAAAAATAACGATATCTCGAAAACTAAAGAACTATGCTTTAGTACATATATGGCTACGTGTGGTCTAAATGTGAATTACCTCATATTTATGAAAAACAATGAATCATAAAAATCTTTAACATTGTCAAATGTTGCACCAAGAATCCGTAGCCATGGTAAAATGAAGCAGTACAATGTAGGAGTATCTTTTGAAAGAATTGCAATAGACCTAGCAGGACCATTTTCTATTAGTAAATCCGGGAATCGCTATATTTTGGTAGCTATGGATTACTTCAATAAATCGCCAGAAGTCTATGCGATACCAAATCAAGAAGCCCCCACCCTTGCTGAAATATTGTTTGAACAGTAGATTTGTAAATATGGGGTGCCAAGAGAGATACACTCTGATCAAGGCGGAAACTTTGAATCTGACGTTTTAACGAACCTTCTGAAAATCCACAAGACTAGAACAACACTCCTACATCCACAGTCAGATGGAATGGTTGAGAGATTTAACAGAACGCTAGAGAATTCTATCAGAATATAAGTAAATGAACAACAAAATAACTGGGATAAATGCAATCAGCCATTTTTACTAGCCTATCGTTCCGCCATTCACGAAACCACTGGAAAAACACCTGCTAGCATAATTTTTGGAAAAGAATTGCGTTTTCGAGTCGATTTGCTTACTGGACGTCCACCCGATTCTGAAGCAACTTCGGAAGATTACTCTAATCAACTTATTAAGCAGCTTCAGGTCTTACACGAAGAAGTCAGTTAAAAATTACAAATAGAAAGCGATAGAACGAAGAGCCGCTATGACCTCAAAGACAATACTAGTGGATTAATGGTTGGTGAAAAAGTTTGGTTATATAATCCGAAAAGAACCAAAGGACATTCACCAAAACTTCAAAAGTCATGGGAAGGTTCATACAATGTAGTGACTCGACTAAACGATCTGGTGTTCCGAATTCAGAATAGCCCCCATGCAAAGATGAAAGTCGTGTATTTTGACAGATTGGTCCATCGGGACGCTCAAGGCTTGGAAGGGGGCATAGTATTAGTTTATGTTTATAGTTTGTAGGGTTTTAGGTTTATTTGCTGCGATTTCATAATTTATTTAATTAATTTCACCTTTGTTAATTTCCTCAGGAGACGTGAATGAAAGAAGGTCTGGAACTTTTTAGAAAACTCTATTGACTTATTTTTAACATGGAACGCCTACGACAGAAGGTCTAGAAATCGCCATATTACTCTTTTTTCTTATTTTCGTTACACCATCTAGTATGAAAACTGTTCTAGAAAGATCCGTAATCTTCTGGTACTGACCAAAAGAATTCGTCGATGCATTTTGAAATTGGTTGACAAGTGTCAAAAGTGAAGTTGACAATAAAAATCTTTTGAAATAATGGAGTGTGTTCAATAATACAGTATGTGTTTAAAAGTCGACCACCCGGAACAAATTAATTTATATATATATATATATATATATATATATATATATATATATATATATATATATATAGGCAATACCCTTCCAGAGGGATTTACATTTACAATTGTTTAATTTGTAAATTAATAAAACTAAAAGGCAACCGTTACAAATTTTGTAAACTTTGTTCAGTTTGATCAGGAATCAATTCAGGAAGGCTGTCAGGTTGATTTAATTTTTAATGATTTAGAGAAGGCATTTGATAGAGTGAACTTTGGTGAAATAGTAATTGCCCTCCAAGATTTTTCTGTAGATCCAAACATTGTTTCATTGCTGATATCTTATTTGCATAATAGAACTTTATTTGTTGAACTTAAAGGGTATAAGTCTCAAAGCTATATACCCATCTCAGGACTGCCTCAGGATTCAAATCTTGGGCCACTTCTGTTTTTACTGGTTATCAATAACATAGGTGTGAATGTAAAATTCGCCAAAGGCCTTATCTTTGCAGATGATTATAAAATTTTTCGTGTCATTAGAGATGAGTCAGAGTTGTGAGATGGTGCAAGGAACATGATTTAAATGTAAATATAAATAAATGTGTAGTAATGTATTTTACATGTTAAAAGCAAATAATTAATTTTAATTATTATATAAATAACACGCCCTTAAAAAGAACTGATTTACATAAGAATCTTGGTGTTTATTTAGATACGAAGTTGAGTTTTGGTGGGCACATTGATAATGTAACTGCAAGTGCAGTAAAATTTCTTGGTTTTATTATTAGGAGCTGTAAATATTTCAATAATTTCAATACAATGATTGTCTTGTATAAGTCATTGGTGTTTGCTAAGCTTCAATATGCTTGTGTAATTTGGGATCCACAGTATGAAAATAAAATTTGCAGCTTGGAGGTGGTTCAGCGAAGATTTTTAAAGTTTTTGCAATTCAGGGCATTCTCGGTATACCCTCAAAGAGGAACTGATCAGAAGCTTTTGTGTTCTTAATTCAACTTTTCCAGTTTGAAGCACATGCGTATTGAAGCGGGTGTTGTTTTTTTGTTTAAATTGATTAAGAACACTATTGATGATAAAGAGTTTCTAGAACAGCTTCCATTTAAAATAGGCCGAGTTAACACCAGATCCAGAAATTTATTTTATATTAATGCCCCTAGGACTAAGCTGTATAAAAATTCCCCATTAATAAGATTATGTTGATATTTTAATAAGCATTGTGGTGCCATTGACATTTTTAACCTAAGTTGTAACAGGTTTATAAGGGAAGTGAGAGATGAGTTATGTAGGCACTTGTAGTGCCTTTTTAAATAGGGTCTAACTTAGATTGCAATCTTAGTATAATAAGTTTAGTTGTATCTGTAATTGGCTTTGTAAAAGTTGTTGATACAATGAATAAATAAATAAATAAATAAATAATTTATAGGTACAGTAATGCTAATAAACAATAAAAGTAAAAATAGTCTCTTACAAATTTTCAAAACCTGTATTGAAAGTAAAATACTTCTAAAGTTGTCGCATGAAATGGCATAGTTAATTTTGAGAGTAAGACTGGTAAATATTACTAATTAGAAATGAAAGGTTATATTTGTTCTTACTGATTTTTAAAACCTATGTTATTGTCAGCAAAGCTTATAAATATTAAATTAAAAATAAAAGGTTAAATTTGTCTTTTACCGATTACAGAACTAGTTTTAAATAGAAAAGACTTCCAAAGTTAGTGTTATGGAATGGCATCACTACATAGTATAAAACAAAGTCGCTTTCTCTGTCCCTATGTCCCTTTGTATGCTTAAATCTTTAAAACTACGCACCGGATTTTGATGCGGTTTTTTTCAATAGATAGAGTGATTCAAGAGGAAGGTTTATATGTATAATAACATCCATTAAATAGTGGAGAAATACTGTTATTTTTGAGGTTTCTAATGCGATGTCGTTAATTATCATATTTTTTTCCGCTTACATTGCAAACGCAGGCTGAACCCTACGAGATTTATCAAAATAATGTACTAATTATTTGTACACATTGAAAAGGTCTACAGAAAACTCCGCGATGGTATATGTCTATCTCTCATGGATATCCCACAATAACATTTTTTTGTCATTTACTTTTTACGACAAATAATGGCAAATTTTGAAGCGATTTTAACCAATACAGCATTAATCCTTATCCAATTAAATAGCTTAAATACATTGTTGATTTAATATAGATCTATATGGTCCTTTACAGCACAAGATTTAAATAAATATTTTCGAAGATATTACAGATTTAAAATTGCGGGAAGTAGCGCTTGCGGCGGTACTGGCCGACCGGGGCGGCGGCAGCGTGCCTATAAATAGCGCGTCGGAGGCCGATGTAATAATTGTTGTAAAAATAAAATAAATAGTCACAGTTTTTCTGTAGTGTATTTAGTATCAGCATTGCACCCGTGCGAAGCCGGGGCGAGTCGCTAGTACTGAATATTAATAGCATATTTTAAAAATTATTATTGATTTTTAAAGCCAGTGTTGAATGTAAAGACTTCTAAAATTTGCACCATATAATGATATCCTTAATATTGACATCAAGGCTATTCGTTATTAATTAAAAGATTAAATTTGACTTTTATACAAGAAATACATAATAAATTTAGAAGAAAAAGTCATCTGATTAAACAAATTTGTGATTGTAATTCCAAAACATTTTTATCCTCTTGAGCAAATATCACCCTATATATGTATATGCGAGTTGATATAATATTATGCGTTACATCCTCAAATATTTCTGACAGGTCCACGGCCGGTTTAATTGTAAATGACAGCTTGAAAAGCCGCCGAGATCAACAAAGCGTCGATTTATGCAAATTGTATTTGAATGGAGTGGTTTTTATTGGTGGGATCATTGATGCGATTGTAAATAGAAGATATGCATGTGATGTAACGTTTTTATTTTGTTTTGGAGAAGTACTCTTTGATATTTTGAGTTTTAAAATTAAAAATCTCCAACTGGCATACTGTAAGACAAGGCAGAAAGAGTTGTAACTTACATTTAAGCATTAAGAAATAAAGGTTTTGAAAGTGAAGAAAGGGACCATCATGGTCGAGATTGTATTATGGGATTAAAGGTAGTCAGATTCTTCAAGAAATCGTTTTTTACTTCTCACATTTTTTATTACTTCTATCTAGATATCGACCAACGAATAATTTCGTAGATCTCTTTGATAATTAAGAATGTTAATTGCACTGGTGTCATTACACTTACAAATTTCAATAGTCTCTAAAATATTAATTTTTTACGTTTGGGTACGGTATGCAATATAAGAATATTGTTAAAATTTGAGAAACTGCGGCCTGTCTTTATGAAATGATTAGCAAAATTTGAAGTATATCTTTTTAATAAAAATTCAGTTTTGTGTTCTTTAAATCTTATATAAAAATTTCTCCCCATTTGTCCTATGTAACAACTATTGCAATCCAAACAATTTTATTTATAAACTCCTCACTTTCGTAGAGAGGAAATTTCGTTTTTGACACTAAACTTGTGTGATAGCTTTTGTAACTGTGTGTAATTTCTATGAATATATTATTTAATTGTACTGCTAAGTTCCTTAGAGGACTATCTGTGTAAGACAAGATGCCCCCATAAGCCCAGTTATGGGGGCATCTTCTTTGTGAATTTTAATTAAACTATATGGTCTAGGTGGTAGCAGGTGCGGATTCAAGGGGAGCGGGGGGTCGATCGTCCCCCAATAGCTCTAAGTTCAGGAAAATTTTCCCGATTTTGCTTCTTATACTATAGTTTAATCAAGAACTAGAGAGAGTAATAAATCATTTTTTACCTTTTTTTTTCTTCGCAAACTACCTCTGTTCTTTAGTCCGGTGTCTTTGGCAAAATCTGTTAGACATATATATTTTTCATAGGAATGGGTTAGAAATTTTATAATCAGAAATACCGGTCTATAATAATGGACTATTTAGGTTGGATAACAATAAATATTGAGATGTGTGAGGTGTTAAAAAGGATTTTAATCCTTATCATAGGCGACGGAAGCAAGTTTATTTTATCACTAAGTGTTTATGGCATAGAATATTATTTCGGTAATAAACTTAAAATAAAAAGTTGTTGTAATATTATCTTATTTCTTAATAATTCACGTACATGATAAAATATAAATAATTTGACGTATTTAACACAAATCACAACTATATTTTTATTATTTTTAATTTTGGCATAGAAACCGTTTTAGGCACATTCAGTCTAAAACGTAGCCTTTTACTCTCAAAAAATTTATATTATAGTTATAATTTAAATACTTACAAAAAACCCATTGTCAAAAATACAAGATGTTAAACATATAAAAAAATAAATTCGTCTTTATAAAATAGAAATTTTGGGCTATTTTTAGGATATTTGATGTTTCAGTTTATTTACTTCTTAATCAATCTGCATAATTACAATTAAACACTAAAAAGGGATTCAAATATAATTAATTTATATATATTATAGAAAATTTAAATAATAAATTGTGTTTACGCTGGTAAACATTATGTATCTAATTCATAATCAAAGTCAGTGAAGCTATCTTCGCTCAAATTAATTATAATTGGTTCCTCTATCTCACCGATCATGAGATCGAGTTTCCACATTTTCTTTTATTCTTTTATTATATGGATTTTTCTCAATTTTCGGCCGCAACTTTATTCAAAAAAATTTTTTAAAAGTTCAGTTAAATTACTAATTTTGTAAGTTGTGATATTTCTAGTAACTCTACCTTTTACTTAAGAGAGACATTTCCTTCTCCAACGGACATTTTCCGGACAATCTATAAGAGCAGATTTCCTATCTAGTTTTACCCAGTAAAAATTAAGTTCTCTGAGCAATTTCCAGAGCTCAGTTTTTTAAATTTCAGGTAAATCCCGATCTTCATTGATTTTAGTTAGAATTTTGTCGACGGTTGGGATCTGCTTCTCATAATAAAATGTATGTACAACTCTTTTATTGCAGTTTACATCTCTTCTTCCAACGAAGTTTTTCGTCTGCCTGTGATCGAATGTGGCTTGGGAGTATTAACAATTCCAGTCCTTTCTTTATCCTTCAGTATTCGGTACATAGTAGATTTTCCAACTCCTGTCATGTTGGAACACATCTCAACAGAGCTTTTAACATTATTATCTAGATATTGATATCTTAAGGCATCATAAACATTCATCGTAATAAGTTTTTCGTTGAGGAAAAAATGCTTTGGTTTAATGATTTTGGAATAAATATAGAGGTGGAAGCTATATCGTTTAGGTATCTTACTAATCTCAAATAATATATAAAAATAAGCGCAAACAAGGTAAGTCAATAAGGACACACTGTAAGGTGTACTTTGCTCACTGACAGAAATTAAATTGAACTATCAGAAGTGGAGCAGGTACGTTGGAGGTTTCGGTAACAGTTTTATTACTCTCTCTAGTTCTTGAATAGAGTATAGGAATGTGTATGCTTGCGATCGCCCCTCCCCTTCCCAAGAGCTTTGAATTCAGGAAAATAGACCCGATTCTTCCTCTCATACTAAGATTGTATACGCTGCTCGCATCCTCCCCCCCCCCCCCTGTCGACTACTTGTTTTTTCTTGTGATCGCCCCCCTTCTCCAAGAGCTTCAAATTCAGAAAAATAGACCAGACCCTGCCTTTTACACTAGAAATGGGAATGTTGCTGGTGTTTCCTTTGCTTTCGCTTGCCAAAATGTACTTTTGTGATATCACCGCCCCCCCCCCCCAAAGAGAGAGGCTGGATCCGCCCATGGGTGGTAGGGGGTTTATGTTAATTATTTTAAATTTGTCCGAATTTAAAAGTATGACCTGTATGTGTTTTAGTGTTACTTTAAATTTATTTTGGACTTTTATTATTGGATCTTGCTTGAAACGTGTTAGATTTCTTAAAAAAGACATACTTTTTTTTAATTCCTCCTGAATAATATAGAATTCTCTAATTACTATGAACCTTTTAATTAAAAATTGTGGATTTGATAGGTCTAACAGTGAATTTACCTACTTTCACAGCATTCGTACCGTTAATATACGTACTTCAAGTAGTACTTGCAACTTGATAACATTTTGATCGATTAATCTAAGATTTATGCAGAACACAAATGGCGGTACCTTAGTGGATAAAAGCTTTTAGAAGTGAAATCGAAAACTAAGAATTTTTGAGGAGGAAGGAATCCACATTCCTTGAAAACCATGTTTTCAAAAATGGAAAAATTAAATACAAACAAATTTTGTCAACATACATATAGTAACACATTCGCTTTTTCATATCAAACAAATCATAACTTGATACTACTAATAAGATCTATATAAGGGTGAACCATAGGTAAAGATGCACTAAAAAAATTCTTTGATTCTTGAAAATAAGTATGCAACTATGCATAGTTTTTTACATAAAAACACATCAGTATTCATAATAAAATATTGAGTATTCTATTAAAATGAAATAATTATGTCACCATTAACTTTTTCAGTAAAATATTAAAAAATTATCTCCTAAACTTATTTTTTAAAATAATCTATGAACTTTAATATCTTAAGATTAAATTGTTAGGTGTAATTCCGGGATAATCTTAAAAGGCAGAAATGCTGCAGCTTGATAATTGCGAGGTAATCATCTCAAGTTCCGATTAAATTAGAATATAAATTAGAAATGTAATTGTAATAAAATAAGGTAAATTAAATTACTTAATACGTAGTTCATTTAAGTTAGGACTTTCCTGTTAACCATACAAATGTTCTTAGACCTTAGTAAACTTTTTTTTCAAGTTTATTTTGACTGATGGCGATAAAAATTAATATTTAGTTATTTTCAAATTACTTCATTTTCCATGCTCGACCTATTATTTAAATGATTGTTTTATAATCATCATTTAGCTTTTACTTTGTCCACGGTTGAAGTATTCCTAGCACCTGTCATCCATTTGGACGAATTATTTTGATATCAAAACTCTAACGTGTGAGAGGGTTCCTTTGCTTCTTTTATCGGTTCTCGGACACCTTTCAAGCAGTTTTTTGTTCAATCTATCCGTATTTCTCCACTTCGCTGTGGTAATGATATCTTTCATGCCTGTTCTGCGAATTTCTTCATTTCTAGCCCTATGACTCAAACTTAGTTTCAGCATTAATTTTTAAAATTTTCGTTGTTTTATTTGTTACTAGCGACCCGCCCCGGCTTCGCACGGGTGCAATGCTGATACTAAATACACTACAGAAAAACTGTGACTATTTATTTTATTTTTACAACAATTATTACATCGGCCTCCGACGCGCTATTTATAGGCACGCTGCCGCCGCCCCGGTCGGCCAGTACCGCCGCAAGCGCTACTTCCCGCAATTTTAAATCTGTAATATCTTCGAAAATATTCATTTAAATCTTGTGCTGTAAAGGACCATATAGATCTATATTAAATCAACAATGTATTTAAGCTATTTAATTGGATAAGGATTAATGCTGTATTGGTTAAAATCGCTTCAAAATTTGCCATTATTTGTCGTAAAAAGTAAATGACAAAAAAATGTTATTGTGGGATATCCATGAGAGATAGACATATACCATCGCGGAGTTTTCTGTAGACCTTTTCAATGTGTACAAATAATTAGTACATTATTTTGATAAATCTCGTAGGGTTCAGCCTGCGTTTGCAATGTAAGCGGAAAAAAATATGATAATTAACGACATCACATTAGAAACCTCAAAAATAACAGTATTTCTCCACTATTTAATGGATGTTATTATACATATAAACCTTCCTCTTGAATCACTCTATCTATTGAAAAAAAACGCATCAAAATCCGGTGCGTAGTTTTAAAGATTTAAGCATACAAAGGGACATAGGGACAGAGAAAGCGACTTTGTTTTATACTATGTAGTGATTCATATTTTTTAATTATTGCGAAGCTTGTGCAGCATACATAAGCACCGGAACAGTACACCAATTGTAAGTTCTTCTTGGACGATGACTATGTTGGTTTTACATGTTTTAGGAAGTTTGCTCCTCTATGCTGGCCAGCTTAATGATATCCTTGTTGTTAATTCAGCTGTGAAGTTGTTTATATTTATCTGCCGTTCCTCGACTTCTATTGGTAGGTACGTGTTCACCATTTTTGTTATTTTCAGACACCTGTACAAAAATCTCTTAAATTTTTTGCCTTAAGGGTAATATTGTCAGCGAGGTGGAGTTGCCTGAGGGTCTTTCCATCACATTTTATTAATTTTTCTCCGCATTGTACCGTTTTGAAAGCATAGGCTGGAACTACTGTGAAAAGCTTTGGTAAGAGAGTGCTATCCTGCCTAATTTTACTCTTTTAGTAGAACAATCAAACCCACTTCTACATGCTTGCTTCCCACCTTGAGCAACGTTCCATCTTTCCATTTTTCTCGCTTGAAGGCTCTGTGCAAGAAATACAAAAAAACCCAGAAAAACCTGAAACTTAAAATCTACAAAGACTTTAATCAATTTTATCACAGACTACCATCTATTCAACTTCTAATTAATAACAATTATTTCAACCTGGAACAAGAATAGGAACAAGAGTAGGAAACTAGGGTACCTCCTAACATTCACGACGTTCTCCCCATCAAAGACCACCTGGTTTTGATCTGCCTCGTAAGATATGGAGCAGAATAAATGAATCCGCATAAACTGTGGAATGTACAACGACTCCTTATTCGAGTGGAGCAAATCTGAGACTACCGCAAGTGAGTGCGTGAGTGTTTACTATTGCAAAAGGCGGGCCTAGTTTTCGTATAACTGAAGACTTCATGAAGACTGCTCCATCGGTTTTTACTTATATTGAAAATTTGGATGTTGATGTTTGAGATGTTTATGCGTCTGCAGCAATACGATAAATAAATAAAATCTGTACTCTTTTAGGGCTGCTAGGAGGTCTATTATTTTCTCTAATCTTCTCGACATTGAATATTTACTGATTACAATTCCAATTAAATCAAAAAATAGCTTTTGTATGTCGGACTGCAAGACTTTGATCACAATTTTGATTTTGCTCATCGCATTAGACGTGTAGGTATATGCTATTAGGCTTCAATTTAATCAAATAATGATAATGATATGGTTGTATAACTTATCTTTAATCGAATTATTTACTTTTAGAAAAATTTACGTCTTAGTGTTTTCTGTGTCCTTGAAATTCGTGCCCTTTTAGCATATAATTGAGCTATTGATAAATTGGTTCGTGTGGATTGTTTGAGGTCATACATGTACAAATTTGGAAAAAAATAGAGGCATGTAATTATTTCAAAAAAACCATATAACAAAGCTTCCAACTCATTTTTTCAGCAATACAACATTCTCACATTAACATCGTTATTTATTTTTGGTGTACTTACTTTTGTGTTTTCAAAATTCATTCATTCATCCAAATCATTACTTTCATATTTACTAGGCACGTGATGGTTTGAATCTGATATATCCAATTTAATATTTGTTATATTGATGCCAAATATATAATAAACTGTCAGATAATTTCCAGTAAGAATACCTTAAAAAGAATTGTCGAGAAATATTTAATATAGCAAAGCGTTATAACATTTAGCAGTATTTAGACCGTTAGATGTGTGATTTGGTGTATTGATAAAGTATTATGTAGTATATTATTTTTGGCCTCATGTTTTACTTAATCCATATTTATATACCCATTCTGTTCAATCTTAAATAAATATTTCATTTAGTAGATACACATATATGATTAGACTGATAATAAATTTTGACTTTGCACTCCTAATTTTTTTACTCGTCCAGTTAATAGTTTATTTGCATTGGGTTTAATGAATTACAGAGATTTGTAAGGTTCTATTTTTGGGCAACTGGGGGTCATTTTTGAAGTAATTTTCTGCGTAGAAACTGAATCCAAAGTGAAAATTGACCTATCACATCATGATTTTGAGACAGTGAAGGTTATGTACTCGAAAAATCTTCGGTATCCATGATGACGATTGACGGCCAGATATGCAGACTGAAAAATGGGGCTACTATGGACTCATTATTTCATGCTATTGCAAATCATTTATTGCCTATTCAAAATCAAAGCTCTTGAAGATTTCCACTTCAAACCCAAACCTTCGTGTCAATATGGAAATGATGTATTTGTAATAAGGCACCATGGTAAGCAACAGTTCAATTGCTTCCACGATTTTTAAAATTTTATCCACTCCAAGATACAGTTCACTATGGAACTTAAAGAAAATAATCAGCTTCTGTTCCTAGACATCCTAGTAACCAAGACAAAGGATTGATACCTACAACGTACCGTATATCGAAAACCAATACCTCAATGCTAATTCTCACCATCATCGCTCACAAATACAAGGTATTGCCAACACTCTAATACCAATATCTCTTCGACTAATCAACAATCAAGTAAATTTTTGGATATTTTTAAATTATATATAGGAGATAGAATTTTTTTGGTGTTTTTTCCTAGTTGCATCTTTTAATACTACTCTTGCCATTCAAAATAAGCTGTTGAGTGGACAGCTACGATTTTTTTTTGCGAAGTTACAGTCATTTGAAGGTATGAAATATATTCCAACAATGTCTTGAGCATTCACATTAATCCTTTTGAGGCATACATTTTTCTACTGAATACAGTTCTCTCAAAAATTTGTACTTGGGGGTTTTTGAGATCACTGAGTATGAACATGAATTCAGAAAATTAAAATTTTATTTTCCAGGATGGCGGATTGGAAATGGTGAATCAAAAATTTACAAAAAATTATATTGAAATTTAAAAAATTTCATTTGGTAGTTTTTGGAGTCACTGATTACGGATATTATGTCAGAAAAGAGAAATCCTTATTTTCAAGATTTTGGTTTATAAAAAATTACTAACCTTTATTTTAAATGGCTATAACTTTACAAAAAAAATCATAGATAAGCGCTCTATAACTTATTTAGAAGGGTATTAAATGGTGGAACTAAAAAAAAATTGTACAGCCTGCACATAACCTCAAAAGTAGCCAAAGAACCCATTAGATAACTTCAATATCTTAAAATCTATCCTGAGCCATCTACGGATCTCCAGCTGACTAATAACAATCATGACTCCATTTCTTGTAGACTTATCTCATCCTTCAATATTTAGTCATTGTTTATCATTATTTGATCGACTCATTACGATATATTTCCGTCTTTTTTATTTATATGGAGACAGAGATATTTAATTAGGAGATTTTTTAAAACAATATAATAGTTATCTCTTTCTCTTTAACTCATTGAAAATCAAATTTTCAGGTCAAAATTGCAAAGTTTTACTTCTTTTCATTTTAAACAAAGTATATATTTTGATTAGAAATTATATTTTCAGATAATACAATATTTCAAGGTTATGTACGGAACGGTACACGGTAATAATCAAACCGTTTCGGTGCCTTTTAGAACACAGAAATAAATCAAAAGATATTTCATATACCCAAAATAAATACAGATTTATAAATATTTGTTGACAAGTTGTCGTAAATACAGTTTTGTCAACAATTATAAATACCACATATACCGACCATGACAAGTGTTCAGAGCTTTCGGTAAATATTTACTTGGGGATACCTTGCATCTATTCAGGTAGATTATTTTATGCCGAAATACAATCTCATTCGTCAATTATTTCAGAACATGTGTACATATTTAATTTTAACTTTAATGGTGTTAAATCATCGAACTGTAAATTTTACGTCAAAAAGTTCAATTTAATTTGTCTTTTAATTATTTTTTTACACTTTAAGAAGATCTATTATTGTTAATCGTGTTCAAATATATATATATATATATATATATATATATATATATATATATATATATATATATATATATATATATATATATATATATATATTTATATATATTTATATATAAGAACCTCTTGTATATAAGGGACCACACGGATTACTTTTTTATGCCTCTATTATATAAAAATATGTTAATATCCAGACAGGGTGTCCATTAAAGCTACATCGTTGACAGTAATCCAGCAAGAAAAAACACCCTTTACCTAAATCTCTTTAGTTTAACGTGTGAAACACCTTGTGTTCTGTCAAATAGATCTTCAAACTTTATATCTCAGAATTAAAATCTGTACTTAATTCGGAATATAGGGCAATAATTATAAACATGTAACATCAAAATCCTTTTATACATGAACAAGGGCACTGGAATACTATTTTTATAATTTTAATCCTTCAGGCATTTTAATAGGGGAATAGTGGGTAATGTGGTACCAGATGTAAACTAACTAGAACAAAAATTTGATTGAACAGACTGGCATGCCAATTATATATTTTCCTTAATTATGCTTATTTACAGAATAATCTGTGATAATTACTTCGATTAAGTGAAATCCCGAAAAATGAAGTAATTTCTAGAAATGCCTTTACGTACCCGCTATTTCGAGCAGATAGAATAGAATTTTGGCCTTGGTTTTCCACAATTTATTCATTTCTGAACCATAAAAGTATGAATATGTGGTTGCTTAAATTATTTTTGTTGGCATTTTCAATATGTAAACAATATTTAACAATATTTACCAATAAAAATAAGTTTTTAAATCCTCTTTTTTGTCAATATTAATTGTAAATTTTGCATTTATAGTAATTCCTGACACTTAAAAACATTGAAAAGGGTCTCGACTAGCAATTAAACTTAAAGAAAAGATAAGTAAACATGTTTATGTCTGTCAAACATCAAAAATGCCTTTCCCTTACCGACCATAAACAACCTTCAAATAAATCTATTGTTGTTTAAATTTATAGGGTATGATCGAAGATGACAACCTAAACTAACCAAAAACTTTTGTTGATTAAGAAAAATTATATACTTTTTTTACATTAAGATGTATTATAAACTAAAATAGACCTATTTTAAAATTTTTTTCAAAATAAGTTTATTACATGAAAATATTTTACATTTGGCAACGTCACAACAATTATTTGGCTCTCTAAGTGGTAGAAGTTTCAACGAGGTTTAGAAAACTTATTTGTGTTTATTTGTCAAAAATATTTGTTTTGTTCGCTAAAATTTAGGCAACAATTGTTGCTATATATTAAATATAATGTATTTTAGCTAGTACTGTCGATAACAATGCGGAAAGCCGAGGATTTTTCCAGAAATAAACATGAGATTGAAGTAAAGAGTATTATGTTCTCGTATTTTCTGTCAAAATAAGGAAAAGTTATGACTAGGATCGTATGTCACAATTTAAAAATAGGGGACATGTGAAGGGATTCTTTCTGATAGATTTTACCTAATCGAAATAAATACCTAATCTGTCTTTTCTGTTTAATTAAAAATATTTTTTGTTATTTACACTAATTGGCAAATAAATATGGCACTTTTAATAATGGTGGAATGGACAAAACAAGTGCCAATTATATAAAATAAAAAATTGTCTTTTACCTACAATTGATAGGTTATTTTTGCTTTCTGAATACAACAAGTGACAAAAAAATCATAGCAATAATTCCTGAAACGCTGGTTAAAAATATATGTCAGTATTTCCAAATTAATATAAGCTTTACATTGGCACATAAATGTTTTGAAACCTAATATAAAAATGTGTTTCAGAGAGAAAAACTGACTAAATTTATTGCTCACACTTCAACCTATTTAGGTTTTAAACTTTGTTACTGTTAACTTATTTTATAGGTTAACTAGCGACCCGCCCCGGCTTCGCACGGGTGCAATGCTGATACTAAATACACTACAGAAAAACTGTGACTATTTATTTTATTTTTACAACAATTATTACATCGGCCTCCGACGCGCTATTTATAGGCACGCTGCCGCCGCCCCGGTCGGCCAGTACCGCCGCAAGCGCTACTTCCCGCAATTTTAAATCTGTAATATCTTCGAAAATATTCATTTAAATCTTGTGCTGTAAAGGACCATATAGATCTATATTAAATCAACAATGTATTTAAGCTATTTAATTGGATAAGGATTAATGCTGTATTGGTTAAAATCGCTTCAAAATTTGCCATTATTTGTCGTAAAAAGTAAATGACAAAAAAATGTTATTGTGGGATATCCATGAGAGATAGACATATACCATCGCGGAGTTTTCTGTAGACCTTTTCAATGTGTACAAATAATTAGTACATTATTTTGATAAATCTCGTAGGGTTCAGCCTGCGTTTGCAATGTAAGCGGAAAAAAATATGATAATTAACGACATCACATTAGAAACCTCAAAAATAACAGTATTTCTCCACTATTTAATGGATGTTATTATACATATAAACCTTCCTCTTGAATCACTCTATCTATTGAAAAAAACCGCATCAAAATCCGGTGCGTAGTTTTAAAGATTTAAGCATACAAAGGGACATAGGGACAGAGAAAGCGACTTTGTTTTATACTATGTAGTGATGAAAAATTGTCTTTTACCTACAATTGATAGGTTATTTTTTCTTTCTAAATACAACTAATGATAAGAAAATCATAGCAATAATTCCTGAAACGCTCTCTAAAAATATATATCAGTATTTCCAAATTAACATAAGTTTAACGTTGGTACATAAATGTTTTGAAATTTAATATAAAAATTTTTTCACAGGAAAAAACTGACTAAATTTATTGGTCACACTTCAACGTATTTAGCTTTTAAACTTTGTTACTGTTAACTTATTTTATAGGTTAATTACAAAATTTTCATCACCTACGAAAACTCCTAATGCATCACAGTCTAATAAGAGTCGCCTTTCCCCTACAAATAAAAAGGGCGCACTAGAAAACTATTTTTCTATATTTAATCCTTCAAGGTTTTTAATACCGTCTACAATGGGATTAAAGATAAAAAAATATGGACATAAATTCTAGATAAGGGTTGCGTGAATAAACGTGATTATACGGCACTAGACTCTCTATATGTGTGAAATGCCAAGGGATAAATTTCTCTTACGTCGCCTTAAGAGATACGCTTATCATAAAAAATAACCTGAAAAAGTCTATAATTTTATATTATGATTAGTCTCGGAATGTTACAATGTAAAAAATTGATATACGACAGTTTTTTCAGTAAAAAAAAAAATGTAAAATAAAACTGCGACCTTAAACCGCCAGAGACGGTATTTGTGAAAAAAAAAACACTTAGGTTTAATTGCACTCACAATCGGTCAAACTGGTAAAACTAGACTTTAAATTAAAATATTATTGCAATATAACAGTGGCGTGGTAATAAATTCTGCAACACATGTATGAAAATGTTTAATATATTTTACAGAAGTTTTAAAAGTCTATAACGTTTCCGATGATATAATTGTTAATACCACAAGCACTTTCCATGCTATGGATATTTAGCCTTTTCGTTGGACTGCTTTATTTTCATCATTATCATTAGTTGCGTCTTACATTGCCATCAGTCCATTTCGCAGTAAAAATATTCCTTTATTGTGAATGTACCTTTTTCCATCTCAAGTTTTTTAAATATCGATACTGGACGGTTCTGGGGCCTATATTATCAATCCAAAATTAATTTGAAATTTAAAATAGTGGATTTACTATGACAGACTAAATATTTGTTTGATACAAATTTACTGCTATTTGGAAAACTCTAAGAATCAAAGAATTTTTAGTGATTCATTTTAGGGTGATTTACAACTTTGGATAAAATGGGTACTATTTTGCCACCTTGGAGTCATTGCGAGGTACACTAATCTCGATTAGTACTTAGAAATTTCAATTTCATCTAAAAATTTATAGTTATTTTCCACTTTTTAGAGCACTTTTAGAAGTCGGTACAATTTTTTTTTATAAAAATATTACTATATATATTTTCTTGGATGTCTCTAGCCTGACTTGATATCAGTTTTCTTTTTTTTTGCTGGCTTCTAGTTTTTGCTGCCATTCCTTCTTGAAACCAAAAGTTTTAATTAAATTACATTAAAACTTTCGAAATAAATTAACTACCGTTTCATATTAAAACTTATTTAATTAAAAATCGCACCTTCTGCTACTGCGACGTCGATTTAATAAGAAAAAATCTTCTTTCGAAGCAAATTCTAATCATCGTGGAATATAAGTTTCCTTTACTTGTTTTCCATGATCTCTATTCAGTGTTTTCTCATCCGTTATTCTTTTCATATAGTTTACATTCTTCTTCCGCTTTGTCCGTATTCTCTCGTTCCCCATTCAACAATTTATTTGTTATTCCTCATACTTCCATCATGTTCGATCCAATACCATTATAGTGTACATTCACAATTTACCAAATCAATTACTTTTGATTTTCTTCTTATTATGTATTTTATATTTAAGCCTTGAGTATAATGTTTAGCTTCCTTTTTTCCTCGATTCTTTATATTGCTTGAAGTTGATCTACAATATTTTTATTAGGAGCCCCTGTCTCGTCTATAAGTGATGTTTGGGCCTTAAAAATAACCTATGGCAAATTTTAATACGTTTTGCAGCTTCCAAAGACCGGCTTTATTATTTTTCCAGTACCGTCTCCTATCGAAGGTTAGCCATCATTAGAGCAACCTCCACTCTGTTTGCTGCTGCTTTCAGCAACTCTTATGAACTGCAACCTAACCATTCTCGGAGATTTCTTAATCACGAAGTCCTATCTCTTTCACAGTCTTCCCCTCTTGGTCAAATACATTCATTATCCTTTCTATCCACGATATTCCTAATATTCACCTGTAAGACTAGATTTTGATTGATTCAAATTTCTTAATGTGGACATATTTAAGTATCTAGCATTCCATTCCATAAAAATGTGTCGAAAATGTAACAGCGAAATATTTATATTTCTTAATTAATGAATAAATCACTATTGTAAAGACCTTTTATCATTTTAACCAACAAACATCTGGCTATTTTAATTTTTATTCTCCAGGTTGCCAGATATTTATAACTTTCCACCTGTTCTATTTTAATATATATTTGGTTTTTAGGATGTTAATTTTAAGTCCATATTATAGTCCTTGCAAAGATTCATCTGTATGATTCATAAATATTTGTATTTCTTCAGCGGGACTTGCAAAAATAGCTGCTTTTTTATCAGTGATGTAATAGACCGCTTTAAAGACGCAAAAGTCACCTCATCACAAACATAACAGCAATGATCTGAATTCTTTACATACTTTCGAAACATCTTACAATCTCAACTATTCGATTCGACTCACTAACTTTTTTTTTAGAGGAGGGGAAATCTTGCATAGACACCTACACGAAGTGTGTAGGTAGTGTTGGATTCCTACCGGCTAACGCCCCCCCTGGACTTAAGGTCCCCACGATCTCCTTCTGTGTGCTATAGTGAGGCTATAGCCTACAGAAGTGCACTGTGAGTGTCCCAATGGTTTCCGGGCCGAAGCCTTATAAATCTCCAGTCGTCACTTGTTGGTGTTTCCGCTCCAGGTGCCGTTGCACCTATTGCTTCTCACCGCCTTACATTTCGCATTCAATGTAAGGTAGGTCTCGCTCTTATTCGCTCGTCTTTCTCACAGTACCTGAAATATTGACATGACCCGGGCTTCATGCTCCCTTCTTATTCGGTGCTATCCTTGGGATTCCTCCACGGAATCTGTTTACCGTTCGGTCTTGCGTCTTCATTTTCTTCACTCTTCTACTTCTTTCTTCCTCTTCTTTCTCCTCTTTTCTCTTCTACCTGATATTCTGGATTCTTCCTAGGTTCTTTACCTAGAGTTGAATTCTAGGTCTTTATGTTTTCTTGCGACCACTTCTGGGTCGTAATCCACTGCTTGTCTTATCAGTGGATTGCCATGCTCTTCGGCTTTTTGAAAGACTTTTACGGTAGTCTTAGGACTTCCCGTAACGCGGTCCATCTCATTTCTTTATTTATCTGTTCGTTCATGACGAACCACGGGGCATTTAAGGCCATTCTTAATACTATATTCTCCTGGGCTTCAATTATTTTAATATGTGATTCTGCAGCATAGCCCCATGCTGCAAATCCGCAGGTCAATACTAGCCTAAGTACTGTTTTTATTATCGTAAGTTTATTTCTCAAACCCATTTTGCTTCTTCTATTCAGCAGCAGGTAGGTTTGTCTTCTCTTCAATTTAAATTTCTTTATCGCGACAGTGGTGTGCTTTTCCCAGCACAATCCTCTGTCCAATATCACTCCACGATATTTGGCTTCATTAGTCCACTCGACTTGTTTACCATCTATATCTAGCAACTCGCCCGGTAGTCTCCTTCTCTTCATCAGGAAGAGCGCTTGGCTCCTTTAGGCATTTACTGCGATTTTCCAAGAGATAAACCAGTCATTAACTAAGTCCATCTCTTCTTGCAGGTATCTACTGATCATCAACGAATGTGTAGATCTAGCCATAATTGCTGTATCATCTGCGAACAGGGCCATGTTCGTATTTCTAGTCTTGGAGATGTCTAGACTGAATATATTATAGAGGTGCGGAGTGAGTACGAATCCCGGTGGTACTCCTGCCTCTGGTTTTCTCGGTTGCAACTAACCCCTCTGTTTTGTAACTGCTTATATACGCAAATATGGCTTCTACATTTTTAGAGAATATTCGAGAATTTTCTCTTCAATTCTATAATATTCACAATGGTGGCATTTGTCATTTGTTTGTATACAGGGGCTGTTCAGTACAAAGCAGACATAAAAGTCGATTAACATGGGTTTAAATGGCTATCTCCCCTATTTTAAGCCCTGGGGGATTGGGACTTCGTTTATAAGTGGGTCGTACCGGGAGATCCGCCGTGCGTGTTGCCAAGTTGTGCAAAATTTCCTTAATTTGGGGAAAACATATATTTTTTTTGCAACGTCGCAGTCCTTCATTGTTGTAAAAATACAAATATATCACTTGCGTTTTTTAGTTTTTTTAGTCAACTTTATTTTAGATACATTTTGGCTGTTGTCCAGTGTAATATATATATATATATATATATATATATATATATATATATATATATATATATATATATATATATATACACCTGTTAACAATACTTCAGTTATTAAACAATCCAGGATTGTACATATTTCTGAAGTATCAAGTACATTTTCATAGTCGACCTTTGTTACCGCATCGGTAATGTAAAATTTGAGACTAATATTAATCTAAAACTATAATTAATCAAGTATATATTCCTTAGTGCAATTTTTTGAAGGTTCTTTTATGTAGTTTTTAATATTGTATTAAAAATATTCTCCGCCTATACTACAACATTAAATTTATTATCACAAAGGAACAAAAATTATCCAATAACACAACTCCTAATCCTTTTTAAAAACACGTAGGTGTCTAATTGGCCAAATTACGTTCTTTCGACATCAAATTAGTGATTAAGTTGTCACTCCACATCTTGTCATGAAAATAACCGTTTTTTTCTTCTGACACTCATCGTGATCCCTATCTGTTCCTAACAGAACATAAAGGAGTTTTTTCACTAAGAAAATAAATACATAGTATTTTTCTATGAATAAATTTTAGATAAAAATTCTTTGTTAATTGTGTTTTCTTATGAGTAAATTGACGAAATAAAAATTCTGCGCAATGAACGAAGACATTTATGAGCTTTACGAATGTTACTATTTGTCGGTGCTAACACTATCGAATAATTATTTCGTCAAACATAGTTTAATCCTTGGATAATAAAAAAAAAACAGTGTTATGGTTGAGTGTTTAAATTTGCTGGTCAAAACTTTTAATATTTTGATGTTTTCTGCAATTTTGTTGCATGTTTGTTTTTGAGTTAATTGAAAGCAAGTTCCTGCAAGATTATATCGCAAGAGATGAAGAAAGTGTATTGAATTATTTTTATTTTAAAGATTGGTAAGCGTAATTTACCCCTAATAACACTACTTTACAGCCAATTTGCGACTGTAATGTAAAAGACAGTCTTTGGTTAATTCTTGGTCTCTAAATGCAAAAATGATGGTCAAAACTTTCTAACACGTAAAATTTTTGCGTTATAATTTTTTTTAGCAAAAGTTAATGAGTATTTTAATCACATTAAAAAGTATTTGTAATATGTTGCAAATATGCAGGTGAATACGACATGGCGACCGTGACAGGACGACAACAGCGGAAGACCGTCAGAGTCGTGGGCTTTAACTAAGCCTTAACCCTACAGAAAAGACTACTAAAAGGCAATTAGTTCATACAGATTCCTCAGGCACTTTGCATTCAATGAAGCATTGCCTTGGCGCGGTGGTGTTGTATAAACGACCGCCTGTAGGTGCTAACATCTTACCTACAGATCCCGTCAACAAATAACTTTAAATATAAGATCCAAAAATAAACAAGTACGTAAACAAGGGTGTCTGGAGAAGTGTGGATGGACCCACTGATGAGTCCAACCGTCGACACTGTGGAGGAAACATCCAATTTTAGTGGCTTTTCAGTTCAAATATCGTAGTAGCAGCGACAAATACGACATGGGTTTCCTAGACACCCTATATTGACGTAATATATTGTAGTTGGAACCAGGGGCGGATCCAGCCTCTCTCTTTGGGGGGGAGGGCGGTGATATCAGAAAAGTACAATATGGCAAGCGAAAGCAACTTGTCGACAAGGGGAGGGGGCACCGGAAACATTCCCATTTCTAGTATAAAAGGCAGGGTTGGATCTATTTTTCTGAATTGGAAGCTCTTGGAGAAGGGGAAGATGCCAGCAACATACACATTCCTAGTATAAGAGGCAGAATCGGGTCTATTTTCCTGAACTCAAAGCTCTTGGGGAGTGGCTATCGCAAGAATAACAAGTTGAAAAAGGGGGGAGGGGTAGGAAGTACCAGCAGCATACACATTCCTAATATAATAGACAGAACCGGTTCTATTTTCCTGAACTCTGAGCTCTTGGGAGGGGAGGGGGGCGATCAAAAGCATACACATTCCTATACTCTATCCAAGAACTAGAGAGAGTAATTAAACTGTAACCGAAACATGTCCTTAGTGATTTATCTTTTTAGCTCTGATTTTTATATATTATTTGAGATTAGTAAGATACCTAAACGATATGGGTTCTACCTCTATATTTATTCCAAAATCGATAAAGAAAAACATTTTTTGCTCAACGAAAAACTTATTGCGATGAATGTTTATGATGCCTTAAGACTTCAATGTCTAGATAATAATGTTAAAAGCTCTGTTGAGATGTGTTTCAACATGACAGGAGTTGGAAAATCTACTATGTACCGAATACTGAAGGAGAAAAAAACTACTGGAAGTGTTAGTACTCCCAAGCCACATTCGATCAAAGGCAGACGAAAAACCTCGTTGGGAGAAGAGAAGAAAACTGCAATTAAAGGAGTTGTACATACATTTTATTATGAGAAACAGATCCCAAGCGTCGAGAAAATTCTAACTAAAATCAATGAAGATCGGGATTTACCTAAAATTAAAAGAACTGAGCTCTGAAAATTGCTCAGGAAACTTAATATTTGCTGGAAAAAACTAGATAGGAAATCTGTTCTTATAGATCGTCCGGAAACTGTCCGTTGGAGAAGAAAATATCTCTCTCAAGTAAAAGACAGAGTTGCTAGAAATAAGACAACTTACAAAATTAGTAATTTAACTGAACTTTTGCAAGATTTTTTGAATAAAGTTATTGCGGAAAATTGAGAAAAATTCATATAATTAAAGAATAAAACAGAATGTGGAAACCTAATCTCATGATCGGTAAGATAGAGGAACCAATTATAATTAATTTGAGCGAAGACTTTGATTATGAATTAGATACGTATTGTTTACCAGTGCAATCACAATTTATTTTTCAAATTTTAGTTTTTGTTGTATTTTATTGTTTTTATGTTTAATGTTATTTATATATTTTTTTTATTTTTTTATATCTTTTATTTTACTGTGTCCACTCTTTAATTTTATATATATTTAATTCCAATTAGCCGTAATTTTTTTATTATTTTATTATTGTATTTTTCTCTTTGTCTTAAGCGTGTAGAATTAACACGTTTATTTTATTTTTTTGGGGCTATCGGATTTCCATATAATAAAGTAAATTAAATTAAGATGTCAGTATATTAGAAATAAAAATAAGTAGGTCTAATTTTAACTGTAACATATAAAAATTAATTACATTCTAATCCCTTTTTAGTGTTTAATTTTAATTCTGCAGACGGTTTAAGAAATAAATAAACTGAAACGTCAAATGTCCTAAAAATGTTTTTAATTAATAATAAAATGACGGATAACCCCAAAAAAATTTTAATATTATATGGACGAATTTATTTTTATATATATGCTTAATTTCTTGTATTTTTTAGAATGGGTATTTTGTATTTGTGTTATAATTTTTTTGAGACAATAAGGCTACGTTTTAGTCTGAATGTACCTAAAACGGTTTTTATGCCAAAATTAAATATAATAAAATTACAGTTGTGATTTGTGTTAAATATGTCAAAATTATCTATATTTTGTAATATATGTGAATTATTAAGAAATCATAAGAAATAAAATAATATTATAAAAACTTTTTATTTTAAGTTTATTACCGAAATAATCTTAAACAGATTTTGCCAAAGACACTGGACCAAAAAACACAGGTAGTTTGCGAAGAAAAAATGGGTAAAAAATGATTTATTACTATCTCTAGTTCGTGAATAAATTATAGTATATCGGGTCTATTTTTCTGAACTCAAAGCTCTTGGGGTGAGGGGGCGATCGGCCCCACTGCTCCCCCCCCCCCTTGAATCCGCACCAGTTAGAAACTAATATTTGTATTTATTTCGTGGCGGGACGCGTCGGTTAGATATTAATTTTGAATGCCACCGTGATTACTTCATGTCCACTATCCTAATGAATGTTTGTCCATGTCAGTCCATCGTCATATGGCGAACATCTAACCTGAAAGCACATTTCTGAAAAAAGAGATAGGATTCCCTAAAGGCAACGACATTTCTAAAACTTATTCATACTACCAAAAAATATGTTTATAATAAGATCTAATAACCGAAATCTTAATAATCTAAATAAAAAACTGACCTTCATCAAAACAAACGCTTGTCTCCTCAAGCTCGCAACTTAGACCACTGTTCGGTGTTTTAAACAACTTGTAAACTAATTATAAACATTTAAAAACCCTGATAATCGGCTCTTAGGTATGTAGATTTACATTAAGAGGTGCCATTAGAAGACCGTTTTATCGGGTTATGTGGCAATGGAATTTTGTGCCTATTTGGTTTTATGGGTTCCACGGAACCATAATGGCCGATGGTAATTTGAATTGGTTCTAAAATGGAGCTATAATTGGTTGAAGCTAATTTAGTAAGGCATCTGTTTTGGTATTAAAATAACTTGTTCTTATTTAAACGTACCACGACAGGTTGTTAAATACTTTTTTTAAACTCCCGATAATTAGTAGATAAATAGCAGTTTTTTTTTGTTTTCCGTTAAGGTAAATTTGGCAGTATTCTTTTCGTAACTGGTTTCAATTGATAAACTACATTTGTTTGTGTCATTTTTTTTTTAACTTTAAAAAATGGGGTTGTTCACCTGTACTTAAAAGATAGAGCGACAAAGTACATTTAATTAAGATCCGGATTTCTGGAATGCAGCAACAAGGAACGTCACAAGGATTTCATGATGCATTTAGAATAAGCAGTATCAAATGTACTCCATGGAAAATAGACTTTAGTCAGTAACAAAAATGTAACATTGTTTTTCTTGCTGGAATGTGTTCATTTCGGCATCCTATAAGACATATCTCGATGGTAACTCTGAAAGACCTGAGCAAAAAAAATTGCGGTCCAAAAATGGTCACGATGTTCGGTTTTTTGAGTTTATCTCGAAAAGTAAAAATTGTATCGAAAAATGTTTCGAACTAAAGTTGTAGGGAATTAAAAAAAACTATCGATTTATATAATACTAATTATAGGTGAAGCCACTAGTTATCGAGATATATTTTTTTTTTCGACAAAATTTGCGGGTTTTTGTTTTTTTTTTAAGAAAAGACATTTATTAACAAATTACCGATTTAAAATTTAACATAAATATAGGTATTATAATTCTAAAATAGTATGTCAAACCCAGAATCTGTGAGTTTTTTATTTTCCGAGAAATTTGATGTCAAAGTTGAAAATTCAACCTCAATTTTCCGCTTTCTTAATTAAGATACAATACTCAATTGTAATAGAAATTGTTTGTATTCTTTTATATTTTGAAGATCTATTAAAAAAAATTTTTTTTAATCGTGAGCCGAGAAATTTTGCGAAAACCAATTTTTGCACCAACAAAATTGCGATAACTTTTCACCGGATAGAGATAAAAATTTTTTTAATGCGTGCATTAGATTTAAATGTATCATTTCCGATCTCAAAAAAAAATTAATTTTGAGTGAAAAATAGTTTGTTTTTTTTAAATTCATGATGGCGTGGCAAATGAATATTAAGGGCTCAAATTTGCAAAAGATGCTTTTTAATACTTATATTTTACCTGTGAATTGTTTGGATCCAAGAAATACACTTGCATACAATCTGTTAACCTTCGAAAATTGGGCCGAATTTAGTCGAAAATAGTTGCTGCAGGCCGCGGGTTGCCATCGTTCAGGCGTATTATTCGTTGGCGCTTCAAGGGAACATATGCATCACAAGTAATATTAATAATAGTAATAAATAGTAAAAATTCGTTTAGTCATATTAATTATTAATTTGTTTATTAACAAAATTTTTACAAAAAATTATAGAAAAAATGATACAATATTCAATTATTTATTACATATTCTCCTTTTTTTCCTTTATATTATTATTATCTAACAGTTTATCAACAAAATGTTTACGAAAATTTATATAAAGTATTCAATTATATATTACATATTTTACTGTTGTTTTTTCCTTTATATTATTATTACCTAATAGTTTATTAACAAAATTTTTACGAACATTTCTATAAGCAAATCATATAAAAATATAATAATAATACGTCATATAAATATTTAATAATACATTAAAATTACGTGCGAAAATATTACAAATACAATATATCAAATATACATTGATCTTTCTTTTTTTGTTTGTCAGTTTTATTAATAAACTATTAGGTAATAATAACATAAAGGCAAAAATACAGTATAATATGTAATATATAATTGAATATTTGTATGATTTTCTCTATTATTTTTTGTAAAAATTTTGTTTATAGACATATTAATAATTAATATGACTAAATAAATTGTTACTATCATATAAATTAATAAAACAACATCAATATTATAAATATTATTTGTGATGCATAAGTTTCCTTGAAGCGCCAATGAATAATGCGCCTCAACTATGGCAACTCGCCGACAGTGGCCTGTACAAGCTATTTTCGATTAGATTCGGACCAATTTTCGAAGGTTCACAGATCGTATAAAAGTGTATTTCTTGGATCCAAAAAATTCACAGGTAAAGTACAAGTATTAGAAAATATCTTCTGCAAATTTGAGCCCTTAATATTCATTTATCACGCCATTATAAATTTTTGAAAAAAAACGTTTTTTTCATCCAAAATTATTTTTTTTTTGAAATCGCAAATGATACATCTAAATTCAATGCACGCATTAAAAAAAATTTATCCGGTGAAATTATCGCAAATTTTTTGGTGCATAAATTGGTTTTTGCAAAATTGAGCATTGTATCTTAATTAGGAAAGCAAAAAATTGAGGATGAATTTTCAACTTTGACATCGAATTTCTCGAAAAATAAAAAACTCGCAGATTTCGGATATGATATACTTTTTTAGAATGATAATGCCTATATTTATGTTTAATTTTAAATCGGTAATTTGTTAATAGATGACTTTAAAAGAAAAAAACAAAAATCGAAAATATTGTCGAAAAAAAATATATCTCGATAACTAGTGGCGCCACGAATCGATAGGTTTTTTAATTCTCTACAACTTTTCTTTGAAATATTTTTCGATACAACTTTTACTTTTCGAGATACACTCAAAAAACCAAAAATCATGACAATTTTTGGTCCGCTATTTTTTTTGCACAGGTCTTTCAGAGAAAAGTATGCTGATGTATACAGCGGACATTTCAATCAAGAGTTCAAAGTGTTTGAGAAAAATTTTTAATATTACCGGGACCAATATATACTGATCTGCTAAACGTTTACAAAAAAAATTCAGATAGCGTTATGAACAAACTTTTTAAATAATACGGATTTTGACTGTATTCAAATAAATACACAATTTTGTCGCGAAACAGTAGTTTCCATAATAGAAATCCTAAAAACACAATATTTTTCTTTATTTTTAATATTTTTATTTAATAATTAAAATGTAAATAAATCACTCTCAAGTCACGTTTCAACGAACATCAATCAAAGTAAAAGACGTCACTTGTTCGGAAACATCATCACTATCAATGGCTCCGTTGTTTAGTTAACATTATTTTATAGTGACTTCTGTGCAATTTTTTTCAAAATTTGGTTACTGCTCCCTTTGAAAATAATTCTATAGAGTTTTCCCATAATAGAAAGCACAAATATATCGCATTTACTGAGAATTAATTGTTTTACGGTGGCCATTTTCTTCGCAACAAACACATACGTATTATATATTCCTATTATCGCGAGAATGTGATGTGTTATATTCCTTTTAGTGATTGTATTGAAACCAGGACGTGAAGGTGGTAAGCAATTTTGTTTTTAACGGCATAAACCTTGTAAACTTGTGATAGTAATCGAAAAAATGTGTTATTTTTGAAAATAATTATTTCTGAACACTAACAAATAAGTTTTTTTGTTGCATTTTATTTTTACATGCAAAACCTCAATATATAAAATTATAAATCAAATATTTTAATGCGGGAAAATACAGTCTCTAATGGCCTAATATTAACATGCATTCAATATTTATTATAATCAAATATATTTTCTCTGATCTAATAAATTAATTAAAGTACCACAATTAAATGTTTTAATTTTTTGGAATAATAAAGTTATATTCCTATTAATAGAATTTTTATAACAAATATGTAAAAACACTATGCGTGTTTTAACATTGCATTAACTATAATTAACCGACTTCTAAAAGAAGGAGGTTCTTAATTCGTCGACTATGTAAGTTTTTCTTATGTATGTAACCCGATTACTCCGAAACGGCAGCACCGATTTGAACGAAATTTTTACGTTATGTTCAGGAAGTTGCTGCCGTGGTCCCATATTTTTTTGGACGAAATTGCTGCAGCAAAATCCAAGATGGCGCTGACAATATAGTTATTTTTTTGAAATTCAATATGGCAGATCCATTATGGTGGATTGAAAAATTTACCTTATTCGCATTTTTTCAGATTTGTTATTGGGGGGGTTTTAAGGGTCGTGTATTACGAATATAAATTTGATTAGGTTGATAAGATACAATATGAGGGACTCAAAATTTTACATTTTCCGATTTTGTGTAAAATTGATATTGCGGGGTTCTTGGAGTGTATACAAGCCCAATATGCAGTATAAAATATATCGGGCTAGGAAATTTACGTCTTAAGTTCGTTAAATATCGATTTTGAAAGGTTTTGGGTGGATAGTGGATTTACTATGACAAACTAAATATTTGTTTGACACAATTTTACTGATATTTGGAGAACTGTAATATTTGGATTTACAACTTCGGATAAAATGGGTTCTTTTTTGCCACCTTGGAGTCCTTGCATGGTAGTTTAATCCCGATTAGTACTTAGTTCAAATAACTTATGGATATCATAATGAATTCAACACTAAAAATCGATAAATGAAAATTCTGTCAAAAAAAATTGAACCAACTTCTAAAAGTGCGCTAAAAAGTAAAAAATAACTATAAATTTCTATATAAAATTGAATTTTTTGAAGTCGGCGCCAAATAATTTCTAAATGAAACAAATAACTACTAATATATACAACTTATGGTAATAAAGCAATTACAAATAAAGTATTTTTAATGTGTTTATGCGAATCACATTTTATCAGGTATTAATTTGGCGCCGACTTCAAAAATTTCAATTTTATTAGAAATTTATAGTTATTTTTCACTTTTAGCACACTTTTAGAAGTCGGTTCATTTTTTTTTATTAAAATTTTATCTCTTGACAGTTCGTATTTCTTTTACTATAGTATTAATTACTTTATCTTAAAATGCAAGTTTGTTAAATCACGACAAACCAACGCAGCTCAACCTTAATAGTTGTCGACGTGATTGAATAAATGAGCAGAATGCTTCTTAATGGTCTATTTAAATTTCACTTGATTTCTGATTAGTCAAATCTGAATATGCCTGAGCAAAATTTACAGAAAGCAATTGCCTATTTAAAATCAATATGCAGTGATTTGTCGGTAGAATGTAACAGTTTCAAACTATTATGGTAGAGCCAAAATGAAACTCGTACATTTACCAATCTTTAATTTAATTAAATGAAATTAAAAATAAAAAATATTATAATGACCACCCGCACAGATTATCAAAAGTATATGTATATATATATATATATATATATATATATATATATATATATATATATATATATATATATATATATATATAACTAAAGTTGGCCCTCATACTTAGTTGTTATCGAAACTTAACAAAAATAATACACAAACCAGGTTAAACTTCTAAAAAAAGTTGGTAATGGGAGTTAATAAAAAACACGTATAAAATATGAACACTTCCAAATATCTTTACCTACATAAGGCGAAAGATAGCCGTTCAATTTTTGTTTTCCCCAAAAGGGGAAACTCGAATATTCACTGCGTGTTTTAAGAGGAAAACCATGTCAAATGGCAGGCTGGGCCGATTCTGTGGGAATACGAACACGTGACTCCGTTTTAGTTTTCATCGAGTTTCACGCAATTTTTTTTTATTTTCGGATTGTAAAATGGAAAATTGAGTTAATTAAATTGGAAATACTTTTATTGATTTGTTGCCGCATTAAATGGAGATTTTGGGTCAGGAATAAAAGGTGGTTAGAAAGCAAATGAGAAAGTTTGAAAAATTAAACCTTTTTACAGGTTGATTTAAATTCTGTTGGGGATTTTATTTTAAACTGTGTTTTGTGGGAAAATATGAGTTAATTATTGGATAATTAACATAATATTTAAGACAATATTGAAGATTAATTGAAAAACAGTTGTAGGACTCGCATTGACTCTTTTCCTTTATGATTGGACATGGTGTTGGTCAAGGAGACACATTGTTTTCCAAATTAAACACACTTGGCTTGGAAGATACTTTAAATGAGTAAATTAGAGTAACAAAAGTATAAATGTTAATGGAAAGTACCTACATCACCTGAGGTTTTTTCTAAAAAGGAGCATACATCCCTTATTCATACTAATCTTTACAGAAATGCAATACAAGACGAGTTAAGCGGACACAGTCAGCAACAACAGTATGGAAATAATGGCTAGACCATTATAATAGAAAAAGAAAATGAGCAAAAAGAGATAAAAGAACGATTAAAGATGACTTTGGCAGAACACGAAACAATTAAAGACATGAATATCCCTCTGCAACTCAAAGCAACGTACGATTTCTGCCGGTAACAACATAGTTGTTTATATGTATTATCCTTTCAAGTAGAGAAAAGAAAATAAGCATATATATATATATATATATATATATATATATATATATATATATATATATATATATATATATATATATATATATATATATGCGATCACAAGAAAAAACAAGTTGCCGATAAGGAAGGGGGAGGTGCCAGCAGCATATACATTCCTGGTATAAGAGGCAGAATCGGGTCTATTTTCCAGAACTCAAAGCTCTTGGGTGAGGGACTATTGCAAGAAAAACAAGTTGTCAACGGGGGGAGGGGGAGCGCCAGCAGCATACACATTCTTAATATAAAAGGCAGAATCCTGAGCTCAAAGCTTTGGGTGGGGAAGATCGCAAGCATACACATTCCTATACTCTATTCAAGAACTAGAGAGAGTAATAAAACTGTTACCGAAACCTCCAACGTACCTGCTCCAGTGTAGCAGCTAACTAAGGACTGCCGTAAATCTAATTATTTTTAAAAAGTTGATGCTGGTAGCCGTTACTATGTGGTAGTTAATCATCTTCGGGAAATGTTTAAAAAGGAACTACTATGTTTTATATCCCTAAATTTATTTAGAAAACGGTAACTGCAGTTTCAACTCACAGACCCATTTTCTCTAGTCTCTCTAGTCTACCTTTGTAATTCAGTTTGAAAATAACTCTGCGAGTTGAAACTGCAGTCACTGTTTTCTAAATAAATTTAGTGGTATAAAACATAGTAGTTCCTTTTTAAACATTTCCCTAATTATTTTTAAATATTATAAGCTTTTATAACTTTACTGCAACAATAAAATTTCTGATGGTTAAATTTAATTTCTGTCAGTGAGCAAAGTACACCTTACAGTGCGTCCTTAGTGATTTATCTTGTTTAAGCTTGTTTTTGTATATTATTTGAGATTAGTGAGATACCCAAAAGATATGGCTTCCACCTCCATATTTATTCCAAAATTGTTAAACCAGGGCATTTTTTCCTCAACGAAAAACTTATTACGATGAATTTTTATAATGTCTCAAGATATCAATATCTAGATATTAATGTTAAAAGCTCTGTTGAGATGTGTTCCAACATGACAGGAGTTGGAAAATCTACTATTTACTGAATACTGAAGGAGAAAATTGTTAGTACTCCCAAGCCACATTCGATCACAGGTAGACGAAAAACCTCGTTGGAAGAAGAGATCAAAACTGGAATAAATGGTTGTACATACATTTTATTATGAGGAGCAGATCCCAACCGTCGACAAAATTCTAACTAAAATCATTAAATATCGGGATATAGCTGAAATTAAAAGCACTGAACTCTGGAAATTGCTCAGGGAACTTAATTTTTGTTGGGAAATACCAGATAGGAAATCTGTTCTTATAGATCCTCCGGAAACTGTCCGTTGGAGAAGGAAATATCTCTCTCAAGTAAAAAGTAGAGTTGGTAGAAATAACCCAATTTACAAAATTAGTAATTTAGTTGAACTTTTGAAAGATATTTTTGCATAAAGTTACTGCGGAAAATTGGGAAAAATCCATATAATAAAAGAATAAAACAAAATTTGGAAACTCGATCTCATGATCAGTGAGATAGAGGAACCAATTATAATTAATTTGAGGGAAAATAGCTTCACTGACTTTGATTACGAATTAAATACGCAATGTGTACCAGTGTAAACACAATTTATTATTTAAATTTTTGTTTTTGTTGTATTTTATTGTTTAATGTTATTTATATATTTTTTATTTTACAGTGTACCATTCTTTAATTTTATATATATTTAATTCCAATTAGCCGTAATTTTTTTATTATTTTATTATTGTATTTGTGTCTTTTTCTTAAGCGTGTAGAATTAACATGTTTATTTTATTTTTTTGGAGCTGATTTCCATATAATAAAGTAAATTAAATTAAGATGTCAATGCAAAAGAAATAAAAATAAGCAGGTCGAATTTTAACTGTAACATATAAAAATTAATTACATTTGAATCCCTTTTAGTGTTTAATTGTAATTTTGCTGATGGTTTATGAAATAAATAAACTGAAACGTCACATGTCCTAAAAATGTTTTCAATTCATAATAAAATGACCGATAGCCCCAAAAAAATTTTAATATTATATGGACGATTCTACTTTTTTATATATTCTTAATTTCTTGTATTTTTAACAACGGATATTTTGTAAGTATTTAAATTATAACTTAGAATTTTTTGAGAGAATATGACTACGTTTTAGTCTGAATGTGCCTAAAACGATTTCTACGCCAAAAATAAAAATAAATACAGTTGTGATTTGTGTTAAATATGGCAAAATTATCTGTATTTTGTAATGTATGTGAATTATTAAGAAATGATAAGAAATAAAATAATATTAATTTTTTTTTTATTTTAAGTAACACTTCACATTTCCAAATATCTATTATCCAACCCAAGTAATCCATTATTATAGACCGGTATTTTTGATTATAAAATTTCTAACCCATTCCTATAAAAAATATATGTATCTCACAGATTTTGCCAAATACACCGGACTAAAGAACCACAGGTGATTTGCGAAGAAAAAAAAAATGATTTATTACTCTCTATAGTTCCAGAATAAACTATAGTATAAGAGGAAAAATCAGGTCTATTTTCCTGAACTCAAAGCTCTTTGGGGAGGGGGGAGATCGCCTCACCGCTCCCCCCCCCCCTTGAATCCGCCCTGTTCCAAACTAGGGTTATTAGGGATGCAGTTTAGTTAAATTTGTAGGCCTCAATAAGGAAAAAACCATTTTTTGATTCTGTCAATCTGTCGAGAATTTATTTTTCTCTTCATCAGGACATCTCTACAAGATTAATTACAGAGTTAGAATATTAAACCTATTCTATAATTATTAAGAAACTCACGAATGTGGTTTGAATATGAAACAAGTAGAAGTGGGAAAAAACCCACCATTAAAAATTTTCAATTATATTTAAAGGCATAATTAATAGGATTGTTACAATTTGATTAAATTTTCAAAAATCACGAAACAGCAAAATATCTCACTAGACCATTTCACTATTCTGTAGTGAGAAATGTCAAGTGTCAACCGAGAACAGTGGCGTGGGCGGCCTAGGTAGTGAAGGACACAAGTATGAAGTTAAGCTAAAAGAGAAAATTACTTGTTTGATATATTTTACATGATAAAAAAACTTGTTCATCTGGAGATTCTAACTTCAAAATATAGCTGTATATATATATATATATATATATATATATATATATATATATATATATATATATATATATATATATATTTTGATGATAACATTTAAGTTACAAAAAAAAAGATTCACCAACTTTTATCACAATTTAAAATGAGGAGATTTAATTTTAAAAGTTGATGGTAGACTTACAACTTTCAGTCCATGCCTGAACTGTACAAATAAGTGTGAAAATATGAAATAAATAAAACTGTTGGGCAAGTATTTAAATATAATTTACTTCAATTCTTATCTATTCACCCCAGATACCGTTCGGATATTATATCGCGAGGTATGCAGTTCACTCAAGTCTATTTCATTCGTTATCTCACATCTTGACAGCTAATTACCCTGTCACCTCATTCGTACCTCCGTCGAGCAAAACGCAAAGTTTTATAACGAAATGGGGGAGTTGTATTTTGTAACTTTACAATATAATTACGTTAAAATGAAAAATTTTAAATTACATTTTAGAAATAGGAAGGGTGGATGTATATATGCGACACGCTAGGCAAATGCTTTGGCAACTTGTGAAACATATGTATATGCATGACTAATCGAAACTTTTCAGTTTTAATTCTCTCTCTAATAACATAATAATTATTGTAAAGATCGACCATCACTTCCTTAGGCCACCTTTTTAGTTCCTCCATAAAAAAGACAATCTAAATTACCTTTACTATAACCTGATATATAAGTAAGATATACTGCCCAGAAATAAGAACCTGACGTGTTGTTCCATTACCGAACAAAGAAAATTATTCTCCAACGCACAAAAAGTGTCCTTCCACCGAAGCAACATTTTGAAAAAATGTTGAAGACGATCAGTGACATTCCACAATACTTTATGCAACCCGTGTGTCATGTGCGCGCGGCAAGTTGCCTAAAACCCGATAATTTCGGAAACAATTGACGTTGAAAGCAACCACTCCAGATTAAGAAAGTTAGAGAAATGTTGCAAAAAGTATTGACAAGACACACAGAGACATCTATGAAGTGGACAATCCACGGATTTCTTAAAATAAAATGGATGACAGATTGTAATGGAGCCGTCAAACGAAAAACGTCTGGAGTATGTTCCGCGCCATTTTGGCACGTCAAATTAACCGTCAAAAGTCACAAAATAGTGTTATTGTTGTTATTATTGTGAAGTTATTAATTGTCATTAAGATCTTTGTTTTTTTCCCTGGATTAAATTTATTTTATATAACTTAACAACCAAGTAATATGCTCCAAGCCATCAGTCAAATATTTAGGTGTCAATATAGACCACAAAATTATCTTAAATTAGCACTTTAGAACTGTTAAACAAATACGTATACAAAGTGCCAAATACCTTAGGAGTATAATATCCAAAGAATAAAATTTTTATAAAAAAAATTTAACCGACTTCTAAAAGTGCTCTAAAAAGTGAAAAATAACTATACATTTCTATATAAAATTGAAATTTTTGAAGTCGGCGCCAAACTAATACCTGACAAAATGGGATTCTCATAAATAAATTAACCATAATTTGTTTGTAATTGCTTTCTTACCATAATTTATACATATTAGTAGTTATTTGTTTCATTTAGAAATAACTTGGCGCCGACTTCAAAAATTTCAATTTTATATAGAAATTTTTAGTTATTTTTCACTTTTTAGCGCACTTTTAGAAGTCGGGTCAATTTTTTTTTAATAAAAATTTTATTTTTCGATTTTAAGTTTTGAGTTCATTATGATATCCATAAATTATTTGAACTAAGTACTAATCGAGATTAGTGTACCTCGCAATGACTCCAAGATGACAAAAAAGTACCCATTTTATCCAAAGTTGTAATCATCCTAAAATGAACCACTAAAAATTCTTTGATTCTTAAAGTTCTATAAAAACCTGTGAAATTATATCAAACAAATATTTAGTCTGTCACAGTAAATCCACTATCTTAAATTTTATATTAATTTTAGATTGGTAATATATGCCCCAAAACTTTCCAATATCGATATTTTAAGAACTTGAGACGTAAATTTCTTAGCTCGATATATTTTATTATGCACTATAAAATATTGAGTTTGGAAACGCTCCAAGAACCACGCAATATCGGAGAACTTAAAATTTTCACTCTTTGACTCCCTTGTCAACCTAATATTGTAAAAAATTAACTTCATATCCGTAATACACAACCCCGAAAACACCCTAATACCAAATCTGATAAAATGCGAATAAAGTAAAATTTTCAACTCACTATATTGGATCCGACATACTGAATTTCAAAAAAATAATTTTAACGTCTTAATGTAATCTAAATCTAGACTCTTCGAAACTCCCTAGTTCGAATTTTAAATGATATCCAAAAATTCAAAATTTCTAGACCGTCATATTGCCTCCGACATATTAGATTTTCTTAATATAATTTTATATTTTATATATTTACTTCATTAAAAACGATTCAGTCTCACATTTGAACAAAATCGAAAAATGTAAAATTTTTAGTCCGCCATATTGAATCCTAAAAAAAATTATTAAATTCGTAACCTACAATCTCAAAATTCCTCCATTTCAGTTTTGGAGAAAATCGAAAAATTTTTGGATGCCATGTTGAATCTGCCAGATTGAGTTCTTCAAAAAATATTTTAAATTCATAATTAACGGTAACAAAAATCCCTCAATACTGATTTTAGACAAAATCGAGATATGTAAAACCTTTAATTCACCATCTTGGATCCGCCATATTTAATTTTCTTTTTAGATAATGTCAGATTCATAATGTGCGATTCCAAAAACTCCCCCATATTAATTTTTGAAAACAAAAAGCGGACAAAATTTACTTTTTATTCCCCATATTGTATATGCGATATTGAATTTTTTTAAAATAATTTTAGATTCGCCATATGCGACCCCGAAAACTCCCCCGTAAAAATTTTGGAGAAAATCGAACAAAATTGATGTTTTCGTCCGCCATATTGAATTTTATAAAAATATCTTGAATTCGTTATGTGCGACCCCGAAAACTCTCCCACACCAATTTTGGGGAAAATCGGACAAAATTATATTTTCTTGTCCGCCATATTGGATCTGCCATATTGAATTTTCAAAAAATAATTTTAGATTCGTTGGGTACAACCCCGAAAATTTCCCCATACCAATTTTGAAGAAAATCCGTCAAAATTAATTTTTTTGGCCGCCGTATTGTCAGCGCCATCTTGGATTTTACCGCACCAATTTCGTCCAAAAAAATATGGTACCACCGCAGCAACTTCTTGAACATAACGTAAGAAATTTCATTCAAATCGGTGCCGCCGTTCCGGAGTAATCGGTGTACATACATAAAAAAAACATACATACTCGACGAATTGACAACCTCTTTCTTTTAGAAGTTGGTTGAAAAGCTAGAAGAAATAGCATTTTTACAATAGAAAAATGTTGAATTACCAATATTTTGAAAACTACTAATTTTTGAATAGATAACCCTTATTTTTAATGTTTGATATGATAAAATTATAAAAATAGCTGCTTTCTATTTGAAAAAATTGACTTTTAACGATTTTTTACAAATAATTTTTATTCTTCTTGACCACTCTGTACTAATAATTTTCAAAATATCATGAAAAGACTACTAAAGTCGATTTTCGTCGACAAGAAAACTAAGCGAAATTAAATAATAATGACTTTTTTGTAGAAAAAATTTACAGTTAAGTTTTGGTCCGCAAACGTAATTTATGACATAAAAATTTAAGTATGTCCGAAACGGTGAGATTCAAGTATAGAACATTATACGTGAAATATATCTACAATTTTACGTAGAAATCAAAAATGCAATAATATATAGGATGTTCCGTTTAAAATAAGCAAGTTGACATCTACTTCCGGTATAACCGGAAGTACCGCCATCTTGAAAATATTTTCGCCGGCTGTCCCCCATGCATGTTAGTATACTGTCAAATTTTCAGCTTCTTCCTAATTATAGTATTTCCTCAATCGATCGATAAAATCACCCTGTATAACGTTTATAGATGGAAAACATTTCCTTTTTTTGAAACTTGCATGTCTTTCGTTTGTCAGCTTAAATATTTGTTTAAAAAAAAACATACGTTTCTTTAAACGGATTTTCAATTTAAATACTTACTTGTTTTAGCCTTTCAAATCACACATATCTACAACATAACCTAATAGAATCAGAATTTGTGCTTATAATGATATAGCCCAAATGGTTTGCACTACCCCCCCCCCCCTTAAACTATTTCTACCACCTACAGACACTTCCAACATATTAAAAGCTCATAAACAAACAGTATTACAATGACAAAAAAATTCTTTCATCATAACAAATTTTCTATTACTTCAGCTGTCTACCAGTATTGAAATAAGTATCAAAATAACAACACAGAATTTACGCAATAAAGCAAGATCAAAATCAATGTTTTTATTTACCTTGCGATCGTATGTCATAATGACTATACTTACTCGCATTGTGGGTCAGGTAAATTTCAGTTGTGGTTCTTAACACCTCTGTTTATGTTTGCTTAGTAATACATTATATCAATTCAAATAATTCAAGATTTAATGCTTTTTAATCTACGTGTACAAGGATTGATCAAAATATTTTTAAGAAATTATTATTTGATTAAACTTTCATCCTTCTTCTTCTTGTTAGAGTGACCCACGTGCATCGGCCATTATCTCACTGTTAATGATCTTTCCTTGGCTGCTTTGCATAATTCTCCGAAGTTATAGATACTCGTCAATTGCCTGATGTTCCGTAGCCAAGAGAGTTCTTTGCGGCACTTACTCTATTTTTCTTTGAATAATAAATTGTTGTTTTTTTGTATTTTTCTCCTCCTAAGATTTCATTCAGCTAACCCACTATATATATATATATATATATATATATATATATATATATATATATATATATATATATATATATATATATATATATATATATATATATAAGTCTTTGATAGGGTGAGACTGGATGATATTCTGCAAATAATGCGAATTAAAGGCATCCCAAACAATTTAATTAACATAGTTGAACAGCTAAACTCCAACACCATAACACAAATCTCAGTAAGCGGCAATCTAACTAAGGATGTACCGATAGCGTCGGGCATACGACAGGGGGACTCTCTGAGTCCATTACTGTTTAACATAGTAATGGACCAAATAATTGAGAACGTCAAAAGAGCGACACCAGGGTACAGAATGAATACCGGGGAAATAACAATAATATGTTACGCTGATGACGCCGTCATAGTCTCGGAAAATGAAGACGACCTCCAAAGACTTCTATTTGCATTCCACACCATAAGCAAGCAATTCAACATGAAAATATCCATCGATAAAACTAAGTCAATTGTAATAAGCAAAGTGCCCTTAAGATGCAAACTAGTAGTGGATGACAAACCAATAGAACAACTCATGACCTTTAATTACTTAGGAGTTGAGATATCGGCAAACCAAGACAGAACAAGAGAAGTAAGAAACCAAGTAAACAAGGCAAATAGAATCTCAGGAAGCCTAGCGGATATAATATGGCACAACACATACATGAGCAAGGACGCAAAAACAAAAATCTACAAGACCTGTATTCGACCGATAATAACGTACGCAATAGAGACGAGAGCTGACAACACAAAAACAAAATCAATTCTAAGAACTGCCGAAATGAAAGTACTAAGAAGAATATCGGGATACACATTAAGAGATCACATACGCAATTCAATAATACGCGAGGAACATGGAATGCAGGTTATAGTAAGATCGGGACGGAAGCGCAGAAGAGCCTGGAATGAGCACGTAGGAAGAATGGCGCAAAATAGGATAGCGAGAATCGCCCGAGATGCAACACCGGAAACCAGAAGACCAATAGGTAGACCACCTAAAAGATGGAAAGAGTCCTGGATTTCAACATGAAATGAGATGAATGATTGAGTTGGAAAAAACAGGCTGTAAGCCTATAACAAGAGGAAGAAGATATATATATATATATATATATATATATATATATATATATATATATATATATATGTATATATATATATATATAGTTGTTATGAAATAAGTTTTTGTGTTTTTAAAAAGATTTGTTTGAAGAAAAAATGTGATTATTATTTGGTTTTGTTGTTATAAAATGAACATTATGTCCTTATAAATCTTGTTGACAGAAAAATGTAATTATTAGTTTATGTTGTTGTTATAAAATTGATTATTGTGTGCTAATAAATCTTGTTAACTGTAAAAACATAGTTATCTACTATAGCTATTTTTAAAGAAGCTATTAGATCCTTAGAAAATTTTGTTTGCAGTTAAAATATGATTATCACTCCTCAAAATGACATTGTCTTTTGAGATAACGCAGAACTGTTAGATATCACATCTGTCCTGTCAAAAATTCGGTTAGCAAAGTACATAAGGGATTTTGTGTAAACAGAACCCGAACTTAAATTTAAAGATCATTTAGAGGTCAAGAAAGACGTTTTTGAAAAAAAAAATTTAAGCAAATGTTTCCTATTTTGTGGCGTAGATTCCGATTCAGTTATAAAAATATGTATGTTTTATTTAAAAAAACGAATTTCCGGCCTGAAAACCCACTTCCGTTCGGAACCGGAAATTGTAAGTGCCACCAATCGAAAGAGCGTACCTAACTAACATAGTTGTATAAAATTTCGAAATTCTCAAAAAATCCATTTCCCTAGATTTTAAAAGGGCTGGACGGGTGGTCAGCGACACCCGGTATATATATATATATATATATATATATATATATATATATATATATATATATATATATATATATATATATAACCTAATTTTCCTGTTTCAAATTTAATTATTTTAAATAGTAACTACATTAGACTCATATATATATATATATATATATATATATATATATATATATATATATATATATATATATATATATATATATATATATATATATTATTCACCTCTACGGCACGGAATATTGCGGCCAAAATACGTGACCTTCAAAAAGTTTTACTTTTGAGATATAAAGGAGTCTAATGTAGTTACTATTTAAAATAATTAAATTTGAAACAGGAAAATTAGGTTATATTTTGTCAAAATTCAAATTATTTAAAAACCCTTAAGGTTTAACCTTCAATAGTTTTTAAATCCATAAAAAATGGACACACAATGAACTTCTTATTGAAATGTTCTTTTACTAAGTCTAAAAAATATAGAAATATAAAAATACTTTCTTCTGTTGTTTATAATAAATCACAATTATTATTAATAATGTAATGCCTTTAAAAAAATAAAGTCATTTAAAACAATATTTTATCAATATTGTTGAAATTCATGAATAATATCCATTATATATTAGGTAGAGCCATTTTTCAATTGGTTATAACAATTTTTATTTCTTATAAACAATTGAAAAATGGTTCTAGCTGATACATAATGGATATTGTAATTAACATAGTGGAATTGAAAATTGTTTATTACATTTATTTTGTAATTTTTTGTAATAAAAATCAAACGGTTCAGTCGAATTTGTTAAAACTATTTTCCGTCTTATTGATGAAATTATCTTTTGTTATAATTGGTCTGTAGTTCACATCTTTTGCTGTTCTTAAAATATCTCAACGAGAAAACCTGATATATGAATTCATTTCAATAACTTTCCAATGGAAATTTAAAAATAATTATTTTTTGGATAAATCGTAGTATAAATTATATTATAGAAGTTCTTACTATGTTTAAGCCATACAATTTGATAAAAAACAAAAAATTCGAATTATTCGAAAATATGTAAGGAATAACTCGATTTTTCGAAAAACTGAATATTCGAATCGAATATTACTATTCGATTCGGTTCGAATTATTCGCACACCCCTAATATATGTATATATATATATATATATATATATATATATATATATATATATATATATATATATATATATATATATATTGGATATTGAGGAAGTAATTTTGTACCATGGTGGGAACTTGGCGTATTCTACTTCATTGAATTTATTTTACAAACCTTATTTAAATATTTAAATAGTCACTTATTTTAATCGGAGAATCCAAAAATGCAATAATATATAGGGGGTCCTATTTAAAAAAATTCCACTTTGATACTTTCAGAGCTTTTGGGACACCCTGTATAATATGAAAATAATTTTAAAAAGTAACCATATTGGACCCCATTATATCCCAAAAATAAAACTTTTTGGAAGTCACTATACAAGAATAACCTTGTATATATATATATATATATATATATATATATATATATATATATATATATATATATATATATCACTACATAGTATAAAACAAAGTCGCTTTCTCTGTCCCTATGTCCCTTTGTATGCTTAAATCTTTAAAACTACGCACCGGATTTTGATGCGGTTTTTTTCAATAGATAGAGTGATTCAAGAGGAAGGTTTATATGTATAATAACATCCATTAAATAGTGGAGAAATACTGTTATTTTTGAGGTTTCTAATGTGATGTCGTTAATTATCATATTTTTTTCCGCTTACATTGCAACCGCAGGCTGAACTCTACGAGATTTATCAAAATAATGTACTAATTATTTGTACACATTGAAAAGGTCTACAGAAAACTTCGCGATGGTATATGTCTATCTCTCATGGATATCCCACAATAACATTTTTTTGTCATTTACTTTTTACGACAAATAATGGCAAATTTTGAAGCGATTTTAACCAATACAGCATTAATCCTTATCCAATTAAATAGCTTAAATACATTGTTGATCTAATATAGATCTATATGGTCCTTTACAGCACAAGATTTAAATGAATATTTTCGAAGATATTACAGATTTAAAATTGCGGGAAGTAGCGCTTGCGGCGGTACTGGCCGACCGGGGCGGCGGCAGCGTGCCTATAAATAGCGCGTCGGAGGCCGATGTAATAATTGTTGTAAAAATAAAATAAATAGTCACAGTTTTTCTGTAGTGTATTTAGTATCAGCATTGCACCCGTGCGAAGCCGGGGCGGGTCGCTAGTATATATATAAAGAGAAAAAAATTATTTCCAGTCTCGATATTACAACCGATTTGCTTAAAGGTCAGAAATTTTTATTGCAAAAATACTGATTCTTGGAAATAAATTCTAATATTTTGTTCTTAGTAGAAGTAATCGTGTAATCGAATTAGAATAATCTTGTTTTTGTATTCTTCTCCGTATATCCTCCTGATACGAAATAAATTCCCAGCTTAATATATACAAAGTATCATTGCCATCCCACACAGCAAATAAGTATAGAAGGACAGACATCTAAAAAATCGATATAGGAACTTAAGTAAACTTGTTTTAAGTAGTTTGCATTTAAATAATAATGTTTCTTGTGTGGGGATTTTATAGAGTTAGAGTAGGCATTTCTTTTAGTTATGTAGATAGCGTTCAAGCTTATGCAGTTCGGTGTAGGTATGGCAGGCGTACATATATGGTTTGATCCTGATCAATTTTTATTCGTAGACAATTTACTTACTTATGTATAAGTCGAACAGAATTGGAGAAAGTGATTTAATTATTGTAAAAAATAAATTGGTTTCCATAGTACGTAGAAGTATTAAGGGGAAATCACATTTAATATATATATATATATATATATATATATATATATATATATATATATATATATATATATATATATAATTTATTTTTGTATCTTAAAACTTTTGTTAAATATTTTTTTGTAATATTTTCTTGGGAATAGGTTTTTCCATTAAAGAAACAAAGGACAACAATTTTTCTGGCGTTTCGCTCTACATAGTGAGCTTCTTCAAAGAGCTGGTGTATTTATTTTAAATCTTGAAGTAGATTTAAAGATTTAAAATAAATATACCAGCTCTTTGAAGAAGTTCACTATGTAGAGCGAAAGGTCAGAAAAATTGTTGTCATTTGTTTCTCTAATGGAAAAACCTATACCCAAGAAAATATATATATATATATATATATATATATATATATATATATATATATATATATATATATATATATATATATGTTTGTGTTCTTTTTCATGTTCTCTGACCAAAGAATTATATTTCTTTGAGAATTTTTTCTTGGGTATAGATCAATAAATAAAATGTTTTAAACTATGTTATATAAATAAATTCACAGGGTATTTGGAAAATTTATTTTTTTTCCTAGACCTTTATTGTTGATAGTTTGCAGTCCATCATTAAGATCTGCGGGTAATATCCTGCTGGCTCGTCTCATTACCCGCGTAGAACTGATCACACTTGACAATGCTAAATGAGATTGAAAGTGACCTTGACACTGCCCTTAAAGATAATTTGAAGGTCAAATTTAGAATTTAAATAGGACCCCCTCTAATTTTGACCCCTGGAATTTAAAGGGCGGAAAATTTTACTACTAAATTTGACTTTGACCTCAATGTTAAAGTTAAATATCAAAGTCCTTCCAAGGTCGAAACAAAAATGGCAATATTTCGTGAAATGTTTCGTACAAAAGGGTGACATGGAGGGTAAGCGGCAGTGACCTTGAAAATAACCTGGAACTTGTCCTTCAAGGTCATTTGGGATCGAATAATTGATGTGTGTGGGTTCATACTTTCTTCAAGGTAATTTGAACGGCGCAAAATATCGTGATATTTTAGAAAATCAACTTCCAGTTTTACTCGAAGACGTAGCCTTAGATATAAGACAGCAAATGTAGTTTCAATACAATGGATTTCCAACGTATTATTCCCGATTAGCCAGGTCTTGGATCGCGAATTCAACGAACGGTGAATTGTTAGAGGAGGTCCAGTAAATTTGCGCGCCAGATTGACAAACCTTTTGTCAGCAGATTTTTATTTATGGGGTTATTTGAAGAGCAAAGTTTATAAAGACGTGCCAACAACTCGTGAAAAAATGAAGCAGCGAATCAGAGATGTTTGTGCTAAAATAACAGCTGAAAATAAGTAGATTGAAGTTGAAGATAATCATTTTGAACACCTATTGAAATAAATTCTTAAGAAATATTTAACACAATCATTCAAAATGAGGAGGGGCGGGGAGACTTATAGAAAACAAGCACTCTGATGGTAATAGGCAAGAAGACTCACCTAAAACAAGCACCCCGATGGTGAGAGACTACGGGACTCACCGAAAGTGAGCACCTGATGGTGAAAGGTCAGGAGACTCACCAAAAACAAGCACCCCAATGGTAAGAGGCAAGGGAACTTACCGAAAACAAGCACCCAGAAAGAACAAAAACTACTTCGTCAACATCGTTATTCTTGGGTAGTGCTAAAAGCTGTTAAACATAGTCGTACTAAATACGATTTTTGCTAACAATTCTGAATGAATGAATTTCCACGAATAGCGCTGAAGATCAAGATCAAGGTAATGTTGCAGCAACTTTGCAATCTTACAGTTTTAGTATGAAACATTTTATAAAATAATGATGTTGAACACCTTCATTTAACCTTAAATTAACCTTGATATTAGGCTTTAGCCTTTATGTCAAGGTCACATCTGATGATGAAATTACCGTGAAATTAATCGGTCTTTTCATTTCCGGGAATCAAATTGGGGTTTCCTTTTCAAATTTTGAAATTGAGCTTCAAATGACTTTGAAGGTCAACGTTATTTTCAAGGTCACGACCACTTTTGTACGAAACATTTCACGAAATACGGCTATCTTTTTTCTTACTTTGAGATGACCTCAATATTTTACCTTCGCTTTGTAGCCAAGGTCATATTCGATGGTAAAATTTCTCGCCTTTTTTTTTACCAGCATCAAAATTAGGGGGTCCCATTTAAAATTCTGAGGATGATCTTCAAAAGACTTTGAAGGGCAAGATCAAGGTAATTTTCATGATCATTACTAGTTTGCCCCCTGCTACCCTATAATTTACGTATAAAATATTTTTCGAAAAAATGTGATCCCACCGAGATATTGCGTTGTCTCAAAATAAATGCAGCACCCTGTATATATTTATACATATATACTTAGATTCTTTATTAATTGAAAATAAATTTGTAATGCTCGATTATATACCTGTTAAATAACTAAAAATCAAAACTGAATCTTGCCTTAAAAGTAACTATATATTTATGAGTTTCTGCAAAAGATATAAAAAAAGTCATAAAGAAATTTTCTAGAAAATTATCTGTGTTATTACCTGGAACATTTCTTCTTCAAATTCAATTTTCAATCAGGAGTTGAAAATTGTCAAGCTAATTTTAATCTCGTTAGACATTCTTTCAACTAATTCTTTGGATCAGGATCTGAACCAGTCATAGAAGATCTTAATTTATGACATTATTCAGCTTTTAATGTGGCATTTTTGCTACTGTACGTTCCCTTTTCTAAGGTTTCACAAAGTCAGTGCAGCACGCATAATCGTCTCATACATAAGTACCTTTGTGTATTCTTGACTGGTTTTGGAAGGGATAAAGGATAAATAATATACTTCCTAGGATTTAGGTTCCACAATAGAAAAAAGAGGGAGAGAAGTGAACACAGATATCAAAGTATATAAGTTTAACAGAAATATGTTGATAAATCTAAGATTAAATGCACTATTTCCTGACAATTTCTACCTGAACAGAAAAACCCCACAAACGGCATAATTAAGATATCAAGTAATTTAGCACAAAATAAGTCTGCATGAAAAAACAGCACGCAGATACCTCAAGACTACTGCAAGTTTCATTTTAAATTGCCTTGTTTAATATAATTTAAACTAATTAGCGTGCAATTCTTTTTATTTCTTAATTTAAATCGGAAATAGTTTTTCACCAAGAAATGTATCCGTTTTAGCATAACCACTTTTCTCTTTTATACGTTATTCTACTTCATAAAATAAAGTAAAAATATGTAGTTTTGCTCAAAACGATTTCTAACTATTATACTCAAATATTTTTCGTTTTAGATTCTTAAAAAATAAAACGTCAGAATTAATTGAGACTTTACTTTATTTTTATTCACTTTTAAGATCAATTTACATTGACATTTAGGTACATACATATCCAAATATATAGTAAAATAACAATAGAATGAGGGGGTCAAAAAATTAAAAACTAGTTACACAGTATTAAGCAAGAATAAATAATGAAAATGGGAACATACAACTTTAGTAACATACCTTTAATTTGGAGAATTTTAAAAAATTAAAGCTATTGTCATTATTAGCAAAAATAAATCAAATATTTATTCACTTTTAACATCAATTAAGATTGACGTGGAGGACGTCATATGATCAGATACATATCAACATTATACAATATACATGAAACATTAGCTATACTTATTAAAAATTAACAACACGTTACCTATAATAAAACAAAGAATAAAAACGGAACACATAATTTCAGTCAATTATCCTACCACTTCAAGAATCCTCAAATTATTCCCCGAGTAAGTAGAAGGCCTTCACAATTAAATATTTTCTTAACTTATTCTTAAGGGGGGCAGTCCATGTAAAATTTTCAAAAAATCGAAATTTTTTTTTTTCGATAATCTGAAAATATAGTATGTTGAGCGTGTACTGACGAGAGGAAAAAAAAAATTTCGAATATTTACAAAGTTATAGCTATTATAATGGTACATGCCGGAGTGCGTACTGTAAAGTTGCGAGCCAGGTAGTCGGAGCGCTTCACATAAAAGGGACCCTTTCATTATAATGACAAAAGGTTTCTTTGGTCCGGTAACTGGAAATACTCTTATATATTGTAATAAGTATTTAAGTATATATATACATATATATATATATTTATATATGTTAACATTTCTGTACACGTGGAATATTACTATACGAATAAAGTTTAGTCGAGAAATATAGTTATTCTAACCTGAGAATTCGTAGTGTCCAGTCGATTTCGGAGCATAAAAATGCCGAATTATATAAAAGGTACGCGAGGCAATATTGCACGCAATAATCCTAGAAAACGACGTTATCATGGCAATCAGTTCACAGATGAAAAAGGTGAAAAATTCGAAGATAATACAAGCCATAATGAGAGTGCCAGTAGAAAAAAACTCGATACGCGTGATATCAAAGACATAAAAACTAATCCTTTGCACGGGTATAGAATAATTGAATTTTTTACAGTGTTTACAGCTTTGTCAGAAATTGTGAAGTGCTCAGTATGTAATCAGAAGATAAATTTCAGTGAGAGTGGTTCTAGAGGTCTCGGTTTTAAAATTGTTGTCACGTGTCCGTGTGGTGATAGAAAGATAAATTCAGGACCTTTTATCAATAACGGATATGAAATAAATCGAAAATTAGTGTTTGTTATGAGACTTTTAGGCGTTGCAAGAGAAGGAATAAATGTCTTTTGTAACCTGATGGACTTATGCTGTGGTTTGAGTCAACATTGTTACGCTAATATCGTGGAACACATTTACACTGCAAGTAAATCATCATTTGAATTTCTTTCGCAGAAGGCAGTTGAAGAAGAGGTGGAAAAAAATGTCGAGCAAGGAAGGGGAAGAAACATTTTAAAAGTATCTGGTGACGGCACCTGGAAAAAGCGCGGCTTCAAATCGAAGTACGGTGTTGTAACGCTCATTGGTTATTATTCAGGGAAAGTCATTGATTTGAAAACCAAAAGTAGTTACTGTCAAAGCTGTACATACTGGAAAAAAAGGACTAATACAGAAGAATACCGTAAGTGGTTTGAATATCACGAGGATGAATGTCAAGAAAATCATAAAGGTTCGTCAGGAAAGATGGAAGTCGATGCCATGAAAGAAATGTTCTCGTCGTCTGAAGAAAAATTCGGAGTAAAATATGGAAACTACATTGGCGACGGAGATTCTAAAACATTCAAGGCTATTCGAGATTTAGAACCTTACGGTGATGAGCTTTCTGTTGTGAAGAGTGAATGCATTGGTCATGTAGAAAAAAGAATGGGTTCAAGACTTAGAAATATAAGAAAAGAAAAAAAACTTTCAGGGAGAGGAAAACTAACTGATAAAGTTGTGAAAAAGCTAACAACATACTATGGTTTGAGCATTCGGAGAAATATTAACAGTGTTAACGAGATGAAAAAAGCCATAATGGCAACTTATTATCATATTTTTTCTACTAAAGAAGAACCGCGACATGAAGACTGCCCAGTAGGCGTCGATAGCTGGTGCAAGTGGCAGAAGGCTATTGCTCTAAATGAAGATCCTCGAAACGAAGATTTAGCTCCATTACTTGGTGAAGAAATGAAACAACATCTCTTACCAATATACGAAGATTTGTCCAAAGATGATTTGCTTGAGCGATGCCTTGGTGGTCATACGCAGAATGCAAATGAAAGTTTTAACGCGACAGTTTGGCGATTATCACCAAAACATCTGCATTCAGGACTAAAAGTAGTTGAAATCTCAGCATACATTGCTGCTGGGATATTTAATGAAGGTTTTAATTCAGTATTGAGGATAATTAACCTTCTAAATTTGACTGTTGGCACTTATGCTAAAGTATTTGCTCATAATACAGACGAGGCGCGAATATTCCGACAGGATCGTAAGAGCCTTTCTGAGACAAAAGATGCTCGTACAGCTCGCAAACAAGAACTATTGGAAGAAAATCGGTTTTTTGAAGAGGAGGAAGGACTATTGTATGGACCTGGCATTGCTGATTAATCGGTAAGTAACTTAAACTGGTCATTTTCCTGTACTCAAACTTTAAACGCGATTATTTCGAAACTGTATTTTTAAAAACTGCTCGTGTTGTAACTCAAAAAGTTATCGACCGATTTATTTGAAATTTGGTGAGGCCTTTTCGTACATTACTATCGGAAGGTTGAACCTATAATTTCAGATATTTCGAGTTGATAAGTTACTTTTTGGGGGTTACAAATGTCAATAAAATAGCCCGAAATTCTGACTTTTGTTCAAAGGCTTATTTTATAATCAAATTTATACTTTTTTTTTAATTTTATTGGTTCATCCTTTACGTTAATGTGTCATAAAAAGAAACCACTGTCGTTTTTTTGTTTCAGATTGATAGATTAAGAGTGATAAATAGAGCAGTTTGGGACCTCGCACCGTAGGCAGCCGACAAGAAATGATCCTGAGCTGCCATTTTGGAAAAAAAAAAAAAAAAAAAAAAAAATTTTTGTACTCTCGAAAGGTTAAATAAAGTTGTGTTAAAGTTTCAAAGAGATACAATTATTTTATTACCTTTCAAAACATGTTTAAAAAATGACCGATTTTGAGGCTTCTACATGGACTGCCCCCCTTAAAGCTATTGTAGTTATTGGCTGACTTGATAATTTGAGGAAGTTTGTTGTATAAACGAATCGGGTGATAATTGACAGATCTTTCAAAGTTAGTCCTATTGTGCGAGATGTAAAGTGGAATATTTGCATTTCGGGTTTAATGTTGCTTTTAACATAAAGGTAATATTCAGAAACATAGTCACATACAAAAGTCAGTATTTTATGATTCTAAAAACATTCCTACTTGATTCTATCCTTTTAAAGTTCAATATAATTCTAATAATTCTCTTCAGTATTAGAAATACTCTATCTGTATTTGATGCAGCTCCCCAGAGAATTACATGGTAAGACATCGCCGAGTATACCAAAGCATAGTACACCTGCAACCATGTAGTACATGATAAGTCACGTCGAAGAATTAAAAGCGCAAAATATGCGCTATTGAGTTTACTGGCAACCTCTCCGAAATGTAACTGCCACGCAGTACCGCTGTCAGACCCAAAAACTTGCTATAAGAGGCACACGAAATTCCTGGAATCGCTAAGTCATTTTTGTAAAAAATATATACATTTAGTTTTATCTATATTTAATACGCGTCTATTTTTTTACACCACCTAGACATGTCATTAATTACCTATTTAATGGATGCTCCAAGTTCTTCAGGAATTGCTTCTGATAGAGCTATTGAGCTGTCATCGGCATAGTTCACCACCAGACCCCTAGTTATATTAGAAGGTAAATCATTTATAAACAGAGTAAAAATTAGTGGCCCTAGTATAGAACCTTAAGCGACACCCATATCAACCACATGACTTACAGTCATTTGAAAGAACAAACAGTTTTCGATCGGACAAAAAGCTAACAATCCAATCAAGCACACTCATCTTTATACCTTGGATGGAAAGCTTATATCTAATAAAATTGATATCGATGCTATCAAAAGCCTTTGAGAGTTCAAAGAAAACAGCAACGACATGACGTCTGCCATCTATTTCTCTTTACAAATAGCGCACAAACCCTGTCGCCGCCGTCTTAGTTGACCTATCAGACGGAAATCCATGTTGGCTCTTATTAATCAGTTTATACTTGAAAAGATAACTCTTGAGGCTATCATGCATTACACTCTCGTACACTTTAGAAAATACGCTCAAGATACTTATTGACAGATAATTATTGATTAAGTGTCTATCACCGTTCTTAAAAACAGCCAGTGTTTTGCTCAGCTTTAGGCTATCCGGAAAAACGCCATCCAAAATCAACTGGTTTATTAAACAACATAGCGGTTTATTTATGAGTTTTGTTTTAACAACTCCTACTGGCACATCATCCGATCCACAGGAGTATGTGTTGTTTAGGATTCCAAGGATTCCTTTTGGTGTTGTCGGCTCGCAAAACATAGAATTAGGAAAACTTAGCCGCGATAAATTATGTAGAAATATTACTTATAAAGTGTTTATGGAATTTTTCCTTTACTATTATGGTGAAATATTTGCCAAAATAATCCGCCAAGTCTTCACTGTTTGCGAGGATATATATATATATATATATATATATATATATATATATATATATATATATATATATATATATATAGCAAACATTAAATCAGATTTACAAGAGAATTGTTATCCTATAAAATTAATTGATTGACGCTGGTATAAATAACTTTAAAACAACGACTACTGAACAGCAATAAATACATTCCTTCTTCACAAGTCCGTACATTAAAGGAACTTGGGACAAAACGAATTTCCAGAAGTTATAATATAAAAACAGCCTTTAAATCAGAAAATACACTTAGAGCTCTCAGTGTTGAGATACCTAGTCTTTGACAACCACTACTTCGTAACATCAAATTATTGAGGTGTGTGTACAGTGAAGTGAAACGTTGCGTTACAATGGATACAGTCCCTATATAAGCTCGTAGTCTTAAGACAAAACATTGAGTTTATACTTGATAATGATTAACAACCTAATCGAAACGTCGTAAAAACAAACAAAAACAATGCAAGTCGGACAACCACATTCTAGTCAAACCACATAGATTTAGTGAAATGTTTCAATTAATTACCCACTCACTTTTAACCTAACTCAAATTATCTCTCTTTTCCAATGCATTATTTATTTATCTAGAACCAATAAAAATGTATACTGCGAATATTCTCCATTGTTTAGTGTAAGTGACACGACAATTTGCAGAAGATGAAGTCGCCAAGCATAAAATGTTACTTGGCTAATTGTCTAAATTGGCGCTTATTAAATTTTCTCACTACGGAAAAATGCTATTTTTAAAAGTAAAGTTTTCGCTACGTTCTAATAAAAAATTTTAAATTGAAAAAGGAAAAATAACTAGGATAATAAAAGGAATGAAATGTCACAGGGGAATTATGTAATTTATTTAATAAATAACTCTTGATATCGACTGAAACTTTTAAGTGGGGTTTATTCTATTACTCCATGGATATTAGTTCAAAAAAGAGCTGTTTTGTTAACAAAAATGTAACATTGCTTTTTTTTGCTGAAATGTGTTCATTTCAGCATTCAATAAAATACTAGCGACCCGCCCCGGCTTCGCACGGGTGCAATGCTGATACTAAATACACTATAGAAAAACTGTGACTATTTATTTTATTTTTACAACAATTATTACATCGGCCTCCGACGCGCTATTTATAGGCACGCTGCCGCCGCCCCGGTCGGCCAGTACCGCCGCAAGCGCTACTTCCCGCAATTTTAAATCTGTAATATCTTCGAAAATATTCATTTAAATCTTGTGTTGTAAAGGACCATATAGATCTATATTAAATCAACAATGTATTTAAGCTATTTAATTGGATAAGGATTAATGCTGTATTGGTTAAAATCGCTTCAAAATTTGCCATTATTTGTCGTAAAAAGTAAATGACAAAAAAATGTTATTGTGGGATATCCATGAGAGATAGACATATACCATCGCGGAGTTTTCTGTAGACCTTTTCAATGTGTACAAATAATTAGTACATTATTTTGATAAATCTCGTAGGGTTCAGCCTGCGTTTGCAATGTAAGCGGAAAAAAATATGATAATTAACGACATCACATTAGAAACCTCAAAAATAACAGTATTTCTCCACTATTTAATGGATGTTATTATACATATAAACCTTCCTCTTGAATCACTCTATCTATTGAAAAAAACCGCATCAAAATCCGGTGCGTAGTTTTAAAGATTTAAGCATACAAAGGGACATAGGGACAGAGAAAGCGACTTTGTTTTATACTATGTAGTGATATCTCGATAGTAACTCTGAAAGACCTGTGCAAAAAAATTGGCGGACAAAAATGGTCACGATTTTCGGTTTTTTGAGTTTATTTCGAAAAGTAAAAGTTGTATCGGAAAATATTTCAAACAAAAGTTGTAGAGAATTAAAAAACCTATCATATGATATAAGTTATAGGTAGCGTTACTAGTTATCGAGATATGTTTTTTTTTCGACAAAATTTTCGGTTTTTGTTTTTCTTTTTTTTTTAAAAAGACATTTTTAATAAATTACCAATTTAAAATTTAACATAAATACAGGTATTATCATTCTAAAAAAGCATGTCAAACTCGAAATCTGTGAGTTTTTTATTTGTTGAGAAATTCGATGTCAAAGTTGAAAGTTCAACCTCAATTTTCCACTTTCCTAATTAAGATGCAGTGCTCAATTTTAATGGAAATTGTTTGTATTGTTTTATATTTTGAAGATCTATTAATTTTTTTTTTCAATCGTGGGCCGAGAAATTTCGCAAAAACCAATTTTTGCACCAAAAAAATTACGATAACTCTTGACCGGATGGAGATAACATTTTTTTAATGCGTGCATTGGATTTAGATGTATTATTTCCGAATTCAAAAAGAAAATTTTTTAAAATTTGGATGAAAAAAACGTTTTTTTTTTCAAAAGTTCATAATGGCGTGGCAAATGAATATTAAGGACTCAAATTTGCAGAAGATGCTTTTTAATACTTTTACTTTACCTGTGAATTTTTTGGATCCAAGAAATACACTTCCATACGATGTACGAACCTTCGAAAATTAGGCCGAATCTAATCGAAAATAGCTGCTGCAGGCCGCTGTCGGCGGGTTGCCATAGTTCAGGTGCATTGTTCAGGTGCTTCAAGGAAACGTATGCATCACAAGTAATATTTATAATGCTGATGTTGTTTTATTAATTTCTATGATAGTAACAATTCTTTTAGTCATATTAATTATTAACTTGCTTATTAACAAAATTTTTACAAAAAATTATAGAGAAAATTATACAAATATTCAATTATATATCACATATTCTACTGCTTTTTCCTTTATATTATTATTATTATTTAACGGTTTATTAACAAAATTTTTACGAAAACTTTAGAAATTTCTGAAACGTGCAGATTTGTGTGAGCACTGTGATGGACAGTGCAACAATTGCTCTGAAAATTTTATTTCTTGCGATTTAGAAAGCGATGATGACAATTCAGAAAAAATTAATAATATGTGTGAGAATGATTTTGACTATGAAAATGTTAATAATGATGAGAATGATATGTACAATGAAATTGAGAATAATGATGAAAATGGTATGTGCGATGTAAGTGAGAGTAATAGTGGCGATGGTGAAATGGACGCCGATTGCATAGAAGTAATAGAAAAAAAAAAGAAAGATGAATGTATAATTGATATAATGTATTTGTATGATTTTCGCACGTAATTTTAATGTATTATTAAATATTTATATGACGTATTATGTATTATTGTTATATCTTTATATGATTTGCTGGTAGAAATTTTGGTAAAAATTTTATTAAGAAACTATTAGGTAATATAAAGGAAAAAACAGTATAATATATAATATATAATTGAATATTTGTATGATTCTCTCTATAATTGTTTCTGAAAATTTTGTTAATAAACAAATTAATAATTAATATGACTAAGCAAATTGTTTCTATCATATAAATTAATAAAACAACATCAATATTATAAATATTACTTGTGATGCATAAGTTTCCTCGAAGCGCCAATGAATAATGCGCCTGAACTATGACAACCCGCCGATAGTGGCCTGCAGCAGCTATGTTCGATTAGATTAGACCCAATTTTCAAAGGTTCACAGGTTGTATGGAAGCGTATTTCCTGGATCGAAAAAATTCACAGGTAAAGTACAAGTATTAGAAAGCATCTTCTACAAATTTGAGCCCTTAATATTCATTTGCCACGCCATTATGAATTTTTGAAAAAAAAAACAAAATTAATTTTTTTTTTAGATCGGAAATGTTCCTTCGAAATCCAATGCACGCATTAAAAAATTTTATCTCCATCCGATAAAAAGCTATCGCAGTTTTTTTGATGCAAAAATAGGTTTTTAAAAAATTTCTCTACCCACAATTGAATTTTTTTTTAATAGATCTTCAAAACATAAAACAATACATTAAAATTAAGCATTGTATCTTAATGAGAAAAGCGGAAAATTTTTTCAACTTTGGCATCGAATTTCTCGGAAAATAAAAAACTCCGGGTTTGACATACTTTTTTAGAATGATAATACCTATAAAAATGTCTCGATAATTAGTGGCGCCACCTATATCTTATATTATATGAATCGATAGGTTTTTTAATTCTCTACAACTTTTATTTGAAATATTTTTCGATACAACTCTTACTTTTTGAGATAAACTTAAAAAAACGAAAATCGTGACCATTTTTGGTCCGCCATTTTTTTTGCACAGGTCTTTCAGAGTTACCATCGAGATATGTTTTATAGGATGCCGAAATCAACACATTCTAGCAAAAAAAACAATGTTACATTTTTGTTACTGACGAAAGTCGATTTTACAAGGAGTATATTAACACATATTAAACATATAATCATAACAAATAGTTAATATTTCATAAATGGTTTCCTTTAAGACAGAACCTTATAAAAACTTATTTTTTTCGAAATACCAGCACAATGTATATTCCTTTATATCACAAAATACCTTTTACTAAAAGAAAAAAATTAAGAAATAAAAGAAGTGAAAGGTCAAATAATAACATTCATTAGTGAATTCAATTTAACAGCAGTATATTTACACATACAACATATTTTTTCTTTAATATATACATATTTCTTAAAAGAGATAAACCTGAGTTTAGGTTCAAGTTCTTCACCGCAACGGTGTAATTTTACATTGATATATGGGAATGGGTGTGTAAAAGTTACCTTATTTAAAGGCCAGAGTGCAGACTCATATGACACGGAGCTCTTCTGTCTTCAGTCAAAGCGGGTTTATTTATTTTGAGATTTATGAACATATTTACGCCCAACGATGCGCTTTGAAGTTCCACCAATAAAAATTCTTGGCGATTTAACTAACTGCTTCAAAAGGAACGGCGCAAGATAAATACGTTTCGAGTAAAAGGAGTATTTTGTCACTAACTAACTGAGAAGAGGTTGTAATTTATAATTTTTTGAATAATGACTACGAAAATGTGATGATTTTGTGATTAAATAATTCTATATTTAGATAAATACTTTCCTATATATATATAGAGGAGTATTCTTGGCAATATTTGTTTTACTCAAAAAAGGTTTTCAATATCTGTCAGTTTTATAAATGCTTTTGATAAACTACTGGTTACAAATTATTTATTTTCATTCTCAGATTCGATATATATATATATATATATATATATATATATATATATATATATATACTTCTTACTTATGGTATTGAAACAACCTCCCTAACATGTAAAGCCATTGATAAGCTTCGGGTTACACAACGAGCAATGGAAAGGGCTATGCTGGGAATTAGTTTACGAGATAGAGTTCCAAATGAAGAAATCAGAAGAAGAACGAAAATAACAGATGTGAGCAAACGAGTAGCGCAGCTAAAATGGAGATGGGCTGGACATATCGCAAGACATGACATAGACAGATGGACATACAAGATAACAGCATGGCGGCCAAGAGAGAATAAGAGAAGTGTTGGCAGGCCCCAAAAGAGATGGCGTGACGACATCCAGAAAATTGCCGGAAAAAACTGGATAGGGATCCCTACGGACCGACACAAATGGAAAAATATGGAAGAGGCCTACATTCAGGAGTGGATGAAAACGGGCTGATATGAATATATATATATATATATATATATATATATATATATATATATATATATATATATATATATATATGTATATATATATATATATATATATAAATATATATATATATATATATATATATATATATATATATATATATATATATATATATATATATATATATATATATATATATAGAGAGAGAGAGAGAGAGAAATGCGAACAGTAAATGCAAACTTCGTTCCAACCATATCCTTTCCGTGTTAGAGGTTGCACAGTTTGAACAAATTGCTAAGGTACACAATTTATCCTATTCTACCACCATCGAGATGATGGCCTGCCTGTACCACCATATCGTGAAGAAAGTCAAATCTTAGCCTCCCCGCCACAGTGATACGGCAGAGGTACATGTTTCGTCTCTACTAGACTCATCAGGGTACCGACATGCACCTGGCTGTGTAAAGGACAGATCGGAAAGAAGAATGCAAATGTACCTCTGCCGTATCACTGTGGCGAAGAAGGTAAGTTTTGACTTTCTTCTCGGTATGGTGGTACAGGCAAGCCATTATCTCAATGGTGGTAGAATAGGATAAATTGTGTTATTTAGCAATTTGTTTAAACTGTGCAACCTCTAACACGGAAAAGATATGATTGGAACGAAGTTTGCATTTACCTTTTTTGAGTAAAACAAATATTGCCAAGAATACGCCTCTATATATATATATATATATATATATATATATATATATATATATATATATATATACATATATATATATATATATATATATATATATATATATATATATATATATATATATATATATATATATATATATATATATATATATATATTATATATATATATATATATATAATATATATATATATAGAAAGTATTTTTCTAAATTCATCACCTTTTCGTAGTCATTATTCAAAAAAGTACAAATTACAACATCTTCTTCGTTAGTTAGTGACAAAATACTCTTTTTTGGTTTCCTGTAGAATTTGTAGACGTTTCGCCAAAGTCTCATTTGGCATCTTCTGCGCTTGTGGTTGTAGATCAACTGAAAGAAAATTCAACGTGGTCGCAGATAGTAACGGTTGGTTGGCGTTGGGTCCGTTTCCCGCTCGAGCGCCGCCGTTGGCTTTAGGTTAAGCGTGGCGTGCGTGTCGATACAATGGTCCCGCTTCAAGAGAGTTTTCCAAGTAGAAGGAAGATTAAGAGCATCGTCTCTCTTATTCAGAGTGTCATTCTTTTCAATTTTGATGGATTCACGAATCAATCTTGTCTTGAATTTTTCTATATTAGCGACTTGCTGGCAGGTGTCAAAATCATTTTTGTGTCGTTTCGTGTTGGTTTTGAAAAAATGCCGATGTTGTCTTTTTGTTTCTTATACTGAGTTTATGTTCTTCTAATATCGCAGATATTCTTCTGCAGGTCTGGTCTATGTATATTTTATTGCAAGTACCACATGCGATTTTATATACGCCATGATTTTCTAGATTGATTTTGTCTTTTGGGTTTCTTAAAGAGGAGCCTATTGTTTTGTGTGGTTTGTAGGCTGTAGATACGTTATATTTCCGGAGCAATATTCCGATTCTGTCTGTTGTGTCTTTTATGTAAGGAATTATGGTGATTTGTCTATCCTCGGCAGGTGGCCGTGTCTCTTGCGTAGGTTTTTGTTGCAAGCAATTTTATTGCTTTATTTATGGTTGGTGTTTTGTCGCTGTCTTGTCTGAGGGCCATTTTTATGTGTTATAGTTCCTTTTCTTTTCCCTGGTCATCAGTTATGCGAAGGGATCTTGATATTAGAGTATTGGCTACGCCCTGTATTTGTGATGGGTTATGGTGAGAATCAGCATTCGGGTATCTGTTCGTGTGGGTTGATTTTCGATATACTGTGTGGCGCAGATCTTCATTCATTGTTTTGGTTTCAAGAACGTCTAGAAATGGAAGCTGATTATTTTCCTCAAGTTCCAAAGTAAACTGTATTTTTATGTGAATAGAATTAAGAAAGTCATGGAAGTAGTTGAGCTATTGTTTGTCATGAGGCCATATATCATATATCATCAACGTAGCGACGCCACAGTTTGGGTTTGAGATGTAATTATTCAAGAGCATTCTTTTCGAAATAGATCATGAATAGATTTACCACAGATGGAAATAATGAAAAGCCCATGGCAGCGACATCTCTATGCCAATATATCTGACCATCAAACAAAAAATATGGGTTTTTAAGACAATGTCTGGTGAAATTCATAATATGAGTTAGGAAACCCTCTCGTTGAGGTGAGCGCAAACATTTTCAAGGAATGGTTTGGAACCCTGGCAATTGAATCCGCAAATAGGAATTCAAAATTGTAGCTTAGATACATAGACGACACCTTCGTTATCTGAAATGGAATGACGAATAACTTCAAAACTTCCTTTTTCATCTCAACCATTAAACTCACTATGGAGAAGGAAGTACAAAATAAATCACCATTCCTGGATGATTTGCTTGAAATAAATGGCAGGCTAATTCGAACTTCAGTCTACAGAAAATCCGCACACATAGAACAATATCTAAGCTATTCATCCAACTACTCCAACAACCCCAAATATGGAATTGTAAGGAACGTCGTAATTCTTTGCAACTACAAACTTAATGAAAAAATAGACTGCTTTTAAAAGTGATCTGACAGTCAATTGATAGTTCGTAAATCTGGTTTCTCGAAAAACGAAGAAATAGAGCAAGATCGACAATGGGAGAGGAACGAAAACCAATATTTCACACCCTATGTTAAAGGCATTTAGGAAAAAGTAAAAGAACAGAAAAACAATATAACATCAACGTTGTTTTCAATGCAAATAACTCTCTGAAAAACCAGTTTATTAGGGCCAAATTAACAACTCAAAGGGATATGAAGAACTGTGTTCTTCCGATAACATGTAAATGTGGCAACTTCTATATTGGCGAAACGAAGAGACACCTTGAAGTACAATACTTGTCAACAACACAGAATATAACAGAAATTCAAAGAAACCGCGGTTATACATCAGAACCCTAATTGTTTAGATATAGCAGAGGTGTGGAAACCACTTTTTAATAATTGTAAACTAAATCTAAATGCAATATAATTGTACCCATCTTGGTCAGACTGCATTGCATTTAGTTTTTGTGTAGATAGTTGTGTCGCTTCACTTGGAAACGGCCAAAGATAACTACTAGCCGAAACGTCGTGATATTGAAGAAAATATGAAGACAATGGAAGTTCAACATATATCTACTACTTCGCTGCTATGCTCTTATTTTGATCACAATACTATTATTTGCAATTACAATAATATTAACACTTAAAATGTGTAACATAAAGTGTTATTTATAATAAAAAGTATTTATTTAAATGATCTAATTCATAATTAATTATTTTTTCATAAAGAAATTTTGCTTATTTATAAATAGTTGATAATAAAGCACACATCAAATGGAATAAATAAATGTTTCCGAAAGTATTGTGAGTTATGGCAGACGAAACATTAAACAACTAATCAATACAACTAAAATCCAAGTAGCATTTCCAAATAATTTTTTTTCAGTGCTATTCATAAATCTATGTTCACGTAGTATTCACATATTTAATATACATAAAAAAACAATTAAAAAAAGCAACATTTGAATTAAGCTAATGTTCCACGAAAATTTTATTGTAAGAAGCGCAATGAAATTATATTAGTCGTAACATTTTTATATTCCACGACAATGAAAAAGAATAAAAGTCCAAAACGACGCCGTCTGTACTCCCGTTTAATAAGTACTAAAATCAGAAGTCGCGTCTTCACTTATGGCCAAATTATTTAGACGAGAACATTTTACTCGGTAAATTCTCCAGACTTCCTTTTGTAGATGCTTTTAAATAGTATAACAAATTTTTTAACAAGTTAAACGAGAAGCTTATGGCCAATAAAATAAAATACATTTTATGATTCTGTAACAAAATATAGTGATTTGAGTTTCATAATAAAAAAATTCTTGGCTTCATTAGAATGTTGAGTAGATCAAAAAAGAGCCGTTTTGTTAACAAAAATTTAAAATTGGTTTTGTTGCTAGAATCTGTTCATTTCGGCATCCTATAAAACATATCTCGATGGTAACTCTGAGAGACCTGTGCAAAAAAAATGGCGCACCAAAAATTGTCACGATTTTCGGTTTTTTGAGTTTATCTCGAAAAGTGAAAGTTCTATCGAAAAATGTTTAAAACAAAAGTTGTAGAGAATTAAATAACCTATCAACTCATCTAATATAAGTTATAGGTGACGCCACCAGTTATCGAGATATATTTTTTTTCGACTAAATTTACGGTTTTGGTATTTAAAAAAAAAGACATTTATTAATAAATTACCGATTCAAAATTTGACATTGATATAGGCATTAACATTCTAAAAAAGTATGTCAAACCCGGAATTTGTGAGTTTTTTTTATTTTCCGAGAAATTCGATGTCAAAGTTGAAAATTTAACATTAATTTTCCGCTTTCCTAATTAAGATACAATGCTCAATTTTAATGGAATTTGTTTGTTTTGTTTTATGTTTTGAAGATCTATTAAAATAAAATAATTTTCAATCGTGGGCCGAGAAATTTTGAAAAAAACAATTTTGCACCAAAAAAATTGCGATAACTTTTAACCGGATGGAGATAAATTTTTTTTAATATATAATTGAATATTTGAATGATTTTCTTTATACTTTTTTGTAAAAATTTTGTTAATGAACAAATTAATAATTAATATGACTAAATAAATTATCACTATAATATAAATTAATAAAACAACATCAATATTATAAATATTACTTGTTTCCTTGAAGTGCCAATGAATAATGCGCCTGAACTATGGCAACCCGCCGACAACGGCAGCAGCTATTTTCGATTAGATTCGGCCAAATTTTCGAAGGTTCACAGATCGTATGGAAGTGTATTTCTTGGATTCAAAAAATTCACAGATAACATACAAGTATTAAACAGCATTTTCTGCAAATTTGAGCCCTTAATATTCATTTGCTACGCCATTATGAATTTTTGAAAAAAAAACAGCTTTTTTCATCCAAAATTAATTTTTTTTTTGAGATCGGAAATGATACATCTAAATCCAATGCACGCATTAAAAATTTTTTATCTCCATCCGGTGAAACGGTATCTCAATTTTCCTGGTGCAAAAATTGGTTTTTGCAAAATTTCTCGGCCCACGATTGAAAAAAAAAAGTTTTTAATAGATCTTCAAAATATAAAACATACAATTTCCATTAAAATTAAGCATTGTGTGTTAATTAGAAGCGCAGAAAATTGAAGTTGAATTTACAACTTTGACATCGAATTTCTCGGAAAATAAAAAACTCACAGATTCCAGGTTTGACACAATCTTTTAGAATGATAATACCTATATTTATGTTAAATTTCAAATCGATAATTTGTTAATAAATGTCTTTTTTTTTAAATTAAAACCGTAAATTTTGTCAAAAAAAAAAAAATATCTCAATAACTAGTAGCGCCATCTATAATTTATATTATATGAATCGATAGATTTTTTAATTCTCTACATCTTTTGTTTGAAACATTTTTGGATACAACTTTTACTTTTCGAGATAAACTGAAAAAACCGAAAATCGTGAACATTTGTGGTCCGCCATTTTTTTTTTGCACAGGTCTTTCAAAGTTACCGTCGAGATATGTTTTATGGGAAGCCGAAATAAACACATTCCAGTAAAAAACCAATGTTACATTTTTTTTACTGACGAAAATCTATGAAACTTGTGTTCATGTAATCACATCCATGGATACATATCGGAATATGTGAATAGCAATATCCTTAACTCTCGATTACGTATATTTATATCGTCATCATCATTCTCAGTATAATCTATCGTTTCCAACTAAGGTGCAGCCTCACTTATCCAATATTCCTATAGTTTCTTCTTCTATTTGATGATGTAATTGATTCGGTGTTCTTGTAATTTATATTTGTGCCCATGTTTTTTATCTTTAGCCATCTGGGACCAAGTCATTTCAATTTAGAATCCAAGATTACCCCTGAAGGGCATTAGGATAGTCCTTTGGGAACTTATATTCAGTCCTTCCTATCCTACCATCTTTCTGCAATCTTGGGAGCCAGTTGCATTCTTTCTCTCACAGTGGTAATAAATTTACTTTGGGTTAAGATTACAAAACATATCCTAGTACTGAGTTATCCTTCATGAGCAGCGTTTCTCCAAGCAGTTTTACATAGATAACCTTGTCTTTTAGCACGTTTTCTATCTACCTGCAAATCTCTCGATTCTGTAAGCATGCTGGTTCTTTTTTTAAAAATCTAAATTTCAGTAAGAAATAAAGAAATCTATCTGCCGTATTTAAATAGTTGTTATATATGTATTCTCCTTTCAGGCAGAGAAAAGGCACGAATATATACAAACAGTTTATTTCCTGCAAATACCACTCTAGTTCTCACTCCATACGCGTTTCGATCACCTTAAGGGCTCGTCAGTGGAGTTATATCGGACCGAAAGCAACATTCGCAGGAAATAACTGATACATGAAATATAAATTTCATTCAGAAATGTCATTCAACTAGCGATATTTTTCAGTCTAACATCGAGGTCGGTAGGAATTTATATTTCATATATCAGCTATTTCCTGCCAATGCTGCTCTCGGTCCGATACAGCTCCACTGACAAGACAACGAGGTGGTTGAAACAAGTATGGAGAGAGGATCAGAGTGGTATTTGTAGGAAATAAACTGATATATATTCTTCTTTCCTCTATTTGAGAGAAGAATACATATTTAAGAATATATAGACCGTGAATTTGTTTATTTTTAATAAATTTCCTACCGCTCCGGGGTATATTCAGATGTTCGTTTGTACTGTTTAAGATAACAGTCCGGCATCAAGTTCTGCAGGTAATATCCTGCCGATATTTTACGATATGGGGATTTTAAGTAGACATTTGTTTCCTGTGCATTTTACTCTCGGTTCGTTACAGCTCCACTGATGAGACCATTAGGTGGTCGAAACTAGTATGGAGAGTGAACCAGAGTGGAATTCACAGAGAATATACTGTCTGTCCCCTTTCTTAACTGTCGTAAGGAGAATAAAACAACTTTTTTAAATATATAGACCGTGAATTTGTTTATTTTTAATAAATTTCCTACCGCTCCGGGGTATATTCAGATGTTCGTTTGTACTGTTTAAGATAACAGTCCGGCATCAAGTTCTGCAGGTAATATCCTGCCGATATTTTACGATATGGGGATTTTAAGTAGACATTTGTTTCCTGTGCATTTTACTCTCGGTTCGTTACAGCTCCACTGATGAGACCATTAGGTGGTCGAAACTAGTATGGAGAGTGAACCAGAGTGGAATTCACAGAGAATATACTGTCTGTCCCCTTTCTTAACGGTCGTAAGGAGAATAAAACAACTTTTTCAAATATATATATATATATATATATATATATATATATATATATATATATATATATATATATATATATATATATATATATATATATATATACACATTGCTGCGCTAAAAACTTGTTTCGCAAAGTTTCAACAAATTTTTTATGCCCACAGAAGGGCGAAAAATCTACTGCACTATAGAAATTGGTCCTGGTGAACAACGTTTAATTCCCACCGTAAAATCTGGCAACTAATAACTTTTCATAAATTTCTCTGGCTATCTTTATGACTTCCTCGAATGTAAAACAGAGCACATATAATCGGACAATTAATTTCATAACAGAAAACCATTCGTTTTACTTCTATTTTTAGCGTTTATTACCCCCGTCTTCGGCTCCATAATCCTTTAATTGTTTTGCAGTAGCAATTTTTCTTTAATTATTTACTTATCAATATATTTTTTGTGCTGCAATACAATCATACGAAAAATTGCCCTGGGCTAAACTTTAGTTAGTACTTTAGCGCTCTGTACACAAGATTACATTAACATAATTTCTTACGAAATATAATTTGAAAGAAACAGTTCTTAAAAGTTCGTAATATAAAATATTTGAATTTTCTTAGAGAATATTCTTTAATGAAACTTTGCCGATTTCAATTTTTTTTAAACCAAATCGTCCTTCTTATGACGAAAAAAACGTTTCATTCAAGAAAATTGTCCAAGAATATTCAAATATATATATATATATATATATATATATATATATATATATATATATATATATATATATATATATATGAGACATAGATATAGTATCGATGGTTTTCTTGTCAATTTCATGTCTTAGCATTTCCCTAATCAAAAATTTCAGAATTTATTTATCCATGTTCCTTGAAGCTCCTTCTAATTTTCTCCTTACTAAAGACTTTGTAAGAGTGTCTTTTCCCTGTAAGACTAGTAACATGAGAATATTAGGTTTAAACATGTCTCCCAATTTACCATATGCTATCCATCCCATAGATATTCATCTTCACAAGTCCAATTGTTTCGAACGATTTTCACTTCATATTCCAGGTATATTTCAAATTATTCCGTTCGAATCTGGTATTTATTATTCTTGTAAATAAATCATATAGGTGGTCAAAAAGATTGATGAGTCAATAGTTCCTAAAATTGTGTTATCCCCTTTTTTGTCTATACGGATTCTGATAGTTTCGTTCTATCAAAAAGTGATGATTTAATTATGTAAACTTAAGCAGTAATTATACAGGGTGATTCAAAAATCGATCACGAAACTTAAGGGGGTGATTCTACTTGACAAAATAAGGGTAGAGCTTCATATAATTTTTTTTCAAAATGTCATTCGTTTTCGAGTTACAAGCCGTCCAAGTTCAAGTTTTTATTTTTTGTTTTTTGAATTACTCGCTTACAGGAAAACCGATTTGACTAATATTTGAAAGATAGGCTAAGTCTTCTGCGCTTCATCATTTCAGTAACAATTCACATTGATTGTTTGCCGCTAGAGGGCACTTTACCTACATTGAAAATTGTTTTTTGTCATAATTTTTTAGTGTTGACAGCTACAGTAGTTTTTGGCATAATTTCTGAAAGACTGATGCCAGGCCTTTAAAAAAGGTGCTCTTTATTTACATCGCTAAACCCAACGGTTTAGACGTAAATCACCCTTAAAAATTAAGTGGTAAATTTACTTTTCTCATTTCATTACCACCAGCTACCAGGTAAATAGCTATCAAAGTATACTAGAGCTGTCAGTTTAACATCAAATAAATTCGCTTTTTAAACTATTTAATTTATAATCTTAAAATAACTAATAATGGCTAATCACCAATATTCAAATATCGAATATTGTGATATCCATTTTTGTTATGGAAAAGCAAATGGTAATGCAGAGTTGGCAAGAAGATATTATATGGAGAGTTATCCGGAAAGAAATATCCCTCATGCTCAAACATTTTTCAGTGTGCACAGGAGGCTTGCGGAATGTGGTTCCTTTAAAAGTTATAATGGAAATAGGGGAAGACCTAGAACTGCTAGAAACGTGCAACAAGAAGAAAGAGTGCTTGAAATTATTGAAGATAATCCAGGTATTAGTACTAGAAAAATTGGGAATGAAGTGCGGCTCTGTCAGGCTAGTTCATGGAGGATACTAAGAGAAGAACAACTCTACCCGTTTCATTCAAAAAAGGTGCAGGCTCTTTATGACGATGATCGGCCGAGACGGTTGGAAATGTGCAATCAGATTCTAGCTAAGTATGAACACGATAATCGATTAATTGGCGTCATATTATTCACTGACGAAGCTGATTTCACTCGTGATGGCATAACAAATCTACACAACATCCACACATATGCTTACGAGAACCCAAACAATGTGGTAGAAACGAAACATCAGCGTAGATTTTCACTAAATGTGTGGGCAGGGATAATAGGAGATTACCTTATTGGTCCTCATTTCTTTGATGGCCCATTAACTGGTGACGTATACTTAGATTTTATCCAAAATCGTCTCCCATTGTATCTGGAAGATGTGCCATTGGAAGTAAGGGCCAACATGTGGATCCTCCAAGACGGAGCTCCGTCCCACTTTAGTATACGTGTCCGACAGTATTTGAATGCAACGTATCCTGAGCGATGGATAGGACGAAGTGGACCATTGGCATGGGCAGCGAGGTCACCAGACCTTAATCCTATGGATTTTTTCTTTTGGGGTTATTTGAAACAATTGGTGTACGATATTCCAGTAATCAACGTCGAGGATCTTCGCTTCAGGATAATCGAAAAGTGCCAAATTATTAAAGAAACACCAGAAATTTTTCATCGAGTTAGGCGACATTTTTTGAAGAGTGTTAGGAAATGTATGGAAGAAAATGGGGGACATTTTGAGAATCTTTTTTAGTTTGTTTAGTACTGTTTCATTAATTTTTATCAATTAAATGTATATCGCAATAATCCATAATATGAATATTTACTGATTAGCCATTATTAGTTATTTTAAGATTATAAATTAAATAGTTTAAAAAGCGAATTTATTTGATGTTAAACTGACAGCTCTAATATACTTTGATAGCTATTTACCTGGTAGCTGGTGGTAATGAAATGAGAAAAGTAAATTTACCACTTAATTTTTAAGGGTGATTTACGTCTAAACCGTTGGGTTTAGCGATGTAAATAAAGAGCACCTTTTTTAAAGGCCTGGCATCAGTCTTTCAGAAATTATGCCAAAAACTACTGTAGCTGTCAACACTAAAAAATTATGACAAAAAAACAATTTTCAATGTAGGTAAAGTGCCCTCTAGCGGCAAACAATCAATGTGAATTGTTACTAAAATGATGAAGCGCAGAAGACTTAGCCTATCTTTCAAATATTAGTCAAATCGGTTTTCCTGTAAGCGAGTAATTCAAAAAACAAAAAATAAAAACTTGAACTTGGACGGCTTGTAACTCGAAAACGAATGACATTTTGAAAAAAAATTATATGAAGCTCTACCCTTATTTTGTCAAGTAGAATCGCCCCCTTAAGTTTCGTGATCGATTTTTGAATCACCCTGTATTTTTGATACTAGAGCACTTCCTCCTAATTTTTTGACTTTTACAATTTCAGCAATTTCAGGAGATCTATTGTTTTTATTTTCCTTATCACATGATTTATTACTTTCTCTTGAAATAATTTCAGGTGGTTAGTTAGCTTATTCACTTATTCACTGTACAATCGTCTACATATAAAAGTAGGAAAAATTAGTTGTATTTTTACAATCCAAAATTTTCTGTAATGAGTGAAACCCAAAACCGCTACCTCCATTGTAAATAACAAATATCATTTTCCTGCCACTTTTATATCTGTTTTATGTCCAATTAATTCATATTTAATATATTTTAACGATTCCTTAAAACCTCATATAATTCACTTTTTATGTGAAAACCGTATGCCTTATACTTCGTTTTTGATTATTTCTACATCTTAGGTATGGTTTTATTACTTATTAATGAGACAAAATATTATATTCACCATAAAAGCTAAGAAAATATTGAATTTATTACTCCTAAACTAAATAGTTTAAAATTTTATTCAAATCTAATAGCATTGTTGCATGCATAAAGAGGCCGTGTTATAAAATTGATTCCTGTAAAATAACAAACTTTACTGTTACTTTGTTAAAGTTTAATAAATAATTTATCTTAATAGTTTTCACTAAAGAATTCAAATAGGGCAGTATTAAGTTTAGTTTGATGAATACACCTTTAACGTTTTACAGAAAATTCCCAACTTTGGTAATAGAGAGGGGAGATCTAGTTATGGAAACTTCACAGTTTTCAGTTTGCCTCTATTGTTGTTTCCAAGATATTCAAATTCAGAAATATTCCCTTTTGTGACTGGCTTACAGACCATCAGATCACTTTGCTCTAGGTCCAGAATACCATATTCCCGCCCACGAACAGTGGCCCTCAAAAGCAATTAATTTGGGCAAAGATTATTATTGATAGACAAAAATTTAACTTGGCAGCAGATTTTTGAATCAGTCAATGTTCTTTAACTTTTTTGGTAAGGAAAGGGTGGAATGAACGTGACTGAGAGACTGCGGCACTTTTCTTAATGAAAACAGGTAGCAATAGAAGGAGGTGGAATTAAATGAGAAAAGGCTATGCCAACCATTTTGAGATGATCCAAGAATTCAAAGAAAAAATTGAAAACCAAATTTTATCTAAATTATCGCTATTAATAGATTTATAATTTTAATACTTATCAATCAGCCACTAGTCGCAGATAACTAATATTATTCTATTAAATTATATGGTTTTGAAAGCGTGGCATACCTTTTAAGTACTGTTGTTTGCGAGGAGATTACCCTCAAGGAATTTTATAGCACTGAACCTTTTCTTGGATATCAAAGAAGCGTGATCATGTTATGGGGTTTCGGTATTGTATATTTCCTTGATTCAAGGCCATGTCTTTAACATATGATCTTCGTAAAGCGTCTAAAAATGATAAAATATAAAATATTAATATGTAAATAAACATTTGGTTAAATTTTTAATCTTAACACTGAACCTTTTTCTCCATACTCTTCTGGTGCTTGTTTTTAATTTATCACTAGACTATTATAGTCCCTGAGTCAATATGCTTTCTTCACGTAAAAGGAGAATTATTTCTCGTTGTATTATTTTTACCCCATTTTATGTCAAACCTGTCAGACTGTCATTCATCGGTTTAAGTGTTATTTTGTTATTGATGACGTCACGATTTTAGTATTCGTTTCTGGAGGATTCCATTAGAATCATAGGATGTAACGGAGTATTAGGTAGGGGTTATTCGTCATCCTACACTATTTGTTGGTTCAAGTAAAACATAAATTGGTCAGCTGTTGATTTACGGATTCGTGTACGATTGGTTGCATACCTTCTATATCCCAACTGATATTTGACTAGACATGTGTGATATCCAGTCATTTTTTATGCATTTTATTTTAATCATTAAGACCTGTAAAAATCGTTCTTTTTTTAAAAAGATCGTTTGAAAAGCAACGACGCATGAACCATCAAGATAATTTTGAGATTTTACTCCACCTCAAAAAGGGATTAAGAGGAATCGTTTGGCTCTGTAATACTCTCTAGTAGTTTTTGATATTGTATGCAGTATTGTTGGATTTTTGGGCCTAATGCTGTGAAAATAAGGTTTATTAATCCTGTTTAGGAAACATTCACCCCGTTTCATAAGACATTTACTTTATTTTTGTATCTTAAACCTTTTGTTGCCGGTTGCGTTTTGTCACCTTGTCTTTTTAATGTATACTCTGAAGAAATTTTTAGGGAGGCTTTGGATGACAGAAAAGAGAGAGTAAGACTGGGTGGAGAAGTAATCAACAATATTAGATTTGCTGATGATACAGCCATTCTTGCAGAAAGCATCGAGGATCTCCAAACATTAGTAAATCTACTCAATGAGGCGAGCTGCCGAAGAGGCTTTAAAATCAACATCTCAAAAACAAAGTGGATGCCTGTTGGAAAGATTAATGTAGATAAATGTCAACTTTGGCTCGATGAAGAGAAGATAGAGCGTGTAAACCATTTCAGATACCTTGGCAGTTGGTTGAATGTGAATGGGGGGACTCAGATGAAGAGATAATAGCTAGGATCGAAATATCGCGTAAGGCCTTTCTGACATGGAAACCAGTTCTATGCAACAGGAACCTGTCAATGAATATTCGTAAGAGGGTCCTGAGATGCTAGGTATGGTCTATTCTGTTATACGGTTGCGAGACATGGACACCAAAAACCACAACGCTAAACAAACTGAAAGCTTTCGAATTGTGGTGTTATCGTCAAATCCTAAGGATATCATGGGTTTCGCACACTTCCAATGAGGATGTTCTCAGAATGATGGATACAGATCGACTGCTCTTGAACATTATAAAGAGGCGGAAAACAGAATTCTTCGGCCACATAATTAGAGGACCTAAATACCATCTATTTCGCCTTATTATACAAGGAAAAGTGGAAGGAAAAAGATGGATAGGCCGAAAGAAGCTTTCATGGCTACGTAACATCAGGCAGTGGTGTGATTGCACGGTGGAGGAACTATTTCGCGCTGCAGCCGATAGAGAAAGATTTCAGGAAATTGTAAACATGATGACCAGCAACGTCTGAATACGGACATGACACCTAAAGAAGAAGAAGAAACCTTTTGTTTATATTTTTCTTTAATTTTTTCTTGGACGTCGGTAGTAAAAACCTACACCCAAGAAAAATTAATGATATATATATATATATATATATATATATATATATATATATATATATATATATATATATATATATATATATATATTTATATATATATACATATATATATATATATATATATATATATATATATATATATATATACTTTCTTCTCGGTATGGTGGTACAGGTAGGCCATCATCTCAATGGTGATGGAATAGGATGAATTGTGTTCCTTAGCAATTTTTTCAGGCTGTGCAACCTCTAACACGGAAAGGATATGGTTGGAGCGAAGTTTGCATTTACTGTTTGCATTTTACTACATATATATATATATATATATATATATATATATATATATATATATATATATATATATATATATATATATATAAAGATTTTTAGAAATTTATTAAACTTAGATTATTTCTATTGAGATATCTTTTTTTGTTAATGCTGCTTTATTCAAAAAATAATAACAGTTCAACAAATCATAGAATTGAACGAGAGAAAAGAACTGATAACCATAAAAACAGTCTAAAAATCTCTTAGAATTGGTGTAACCTGATCAAGATTTAAAGGAAAAGAGACGAAGTACTAGCCACCAGTAAACCGTTAAAAAGCTTATAATATCATATTACCAACTGATAATTTTCGGTGGTCTTTTTAAAGAAATCCTACAATCTACATCTTCGATAACAAAGTTCAAATTTTACGAGCTTGAGGTTGTAAAAAACACTGAATAAATATTTTATCTCGAAAAAGATTTCGATATTCCCTTACTAAAAGCATGTTAAAAGGTTTGTTTACCAGTTTTAATTGTTTTCGGAGAGTGTTAATAAGAAATTTTTAAGTTTTTATCGTCGATAAGTTTGGATGTCTTATTAAGTTAGGAGATGCCGAGGTTAAGGAACATAATAAATTTAATTTGTTGATAGAATATTTATAATGCACTAACAGCGTTCGTTATGGTCCTCCCAGCAATGAAGACTATCATAAAAATGTTGTAAAAGTTGATGTTGATTAATAATAGATTTAAAAATATGGTTCCAATAAAAAAAATTTAAGACCTGTAATAAAATGGTTGTCACCTGCAGCCAGATTTATATGTACCTACTATATATATATATATATATATATATATATATATATATATAAATATATATATATAAATATATATATATATATATATATATATATATATATATATATATATATATATATATATATATAAATATATATATATATATATATATATATATATATATATATATATATATATATATATATATCGCGTTATAATAAACGGTTGAAATAAGCAAAAACAGTAAAAATTAATATATAAAATTCATAACATATTTCCTTTCATTTATATAATAAACTTAAATTCTAACATTAATATGGAAAGATATAAACATTCTATAAATTGTATTATTCGTATTTAAATAAATATCTTAATTTGATTCTCAGACTGCAGCATTTTCAAAAAGCAGAGAGAGAAAATACATGTAAATTCATCGTATTTGCTCTAGTTCGTGTGCAGGCTTTAAAATAATTCCAGTAATCCTGGCGGCATTTTAATTTGGGCTATAAAGAGTTAATTGGGCTCATTATTGCGCATTTACATGGCTCTACTTGTAATTGAGTCTTGTGGAATTCTATGTTTAGTTGTCTCCTGTTTTCGGTCGGGAAGTAATTGAGAAAGAAACTTGTAGTTATTTTTATGATCTTGTATCATTTTAGGCTGTTGGATTTGGGGTAATAAAGAGATTAAAAGGCGTAGGAACATATTCTTTGCGTCACTTCACTTTTTACATTACTTTTGTACAAATATATATTCGACGTTATATATTAACATGGTTGGCTGATCTTCATGAAGCTTATTATGGCTCATCAATTTGGTGGAAGTTTAAGATAATTCAAAGTATCTTTTTTTATAAAAGACGCCACTCAATTTAGTGAAGGTATACATATATATATATATATATATATATATATATATATATATATATATATATATATATATATATATATATATATATATTTTGTCTAAACAAAAATTATTTCCAGTACGAAAACAAATATTATCAAACTAGAGGGTTGCGCAATGGATCCTCCTATTTCCTCCACAGCAACACAATTAATTATGGAATCTTTGGGAGAAAACGTAATAAATAAACTTAATTTTAATATAACATTTTTTAAGAGATCTGTTAATGACTGCTCAACAGCCGTACCAGAAGATAAAATTGATAGATGCCATAGTGGCTACTTTTAATTGTTTCCATGCAAAACTAAAATTTCCAGTCGAAATTGAAACAAATAATCGAATAAATTTTCTAGATTTAACTCTGATTAGAGATAGACATAATCACAAAATCGAAACTAAAAAAACTTCGTCGGGTCATTACCTAAACTATAACTTAAATTATCCAAAATGTCACAATACAGTATGATAATAGGTCTAACTGATCGAGCTATTGCCTTAATTTCAGCAAAATAACACAATGAAACCATGAAAATGTATAAAAAACTTTATGATTTAGACAAAAAAAATTATCTTTTCTTAAAAAAAAACCTATTCCCAATAAGAAAAACAGACTATATATATATATATATATATATATATATATATATATATATATATATATATATATATATATATATATATACATATACATATATAGTCTGATTTTCTTATTGGGAATAGGTTTTTTTTAAGAAAAGATAATTTTTTTGTCTAAATCATATAATTGACGTTTCGACATAGGTTCGTGTCTTTTTCAAGAAATCTACAATGGCAAAAAGCAATTTTTAAAACAATGTTCCCTTAAAAAGTTTCGTCAGACATACCATACAAAATATATTCCAATTTTTTAATTTCCTTTTGGATAAACACGTTTTCATTTTGATGTCACAAATTACATTCTAGTCAATAAACAAATTACAATTAAAATAACTGTAACTATATATATATATATATATATATATATATATATATATATATATATATATATATATATATATATAAACTGAAAACCTTGCTAATATCTGGACACACATCGCGATAAAATTGATATTCGATTTTTTTACTGGTGGAAAATTTTTTTCCCCTTTGATGATGTCATGATTTTTAATTGTAAATTATATAATAGATTATTATTTTTCTTATAATACGTTAAAATAAATTTTATTAAGTAGGTTTATGTTTTTGTTGTCATTTATAGAATGTTTTTTTTTAATTTCGATCGCCTCGTAGATTTCACTTTGTTTTATGAGGCTCCATCTTTAGAATTTTTGTTTTTCATAACTAAAATTATAATTATGTTGGGCTTCATTTTTATCAAGGGTTGGTTGGTTTTCCTTATCATACTTATGTGACCGTAGTCGATTAAATGCTGACTTGTTTGCCCTATGTAAACTCCATTGCAGTTGGTGCATGGGATTTCGTATATAACATGAGCTTTTTTTATCTTTTTTAGTTTTTGTCTTTAGTTTTGTGAACAGTGAATCCAAACATTGTATCCTCTGTGTGCGATTGAAATGTTGTGTTTTGAGAGCATACTCTTTAATCATTCCGGTAACCCGTTTATGTACAGCAGTGTTAAATAATTTGTTTTTAAAATACATTAAATTCATTGTTTTTTTCCTTCCATATTGAATTTTGTTATAAAATTTGTGTATTCGAGTTTTAAAAACAAAGTTGACTAAAGCTTGAGGATAATTGTTTTTTATTAATGCGTCTTTGGCATTTGTTATTGATTCCTCCCTAAATTCAGGATTGTAGAACTGCATTACGCGGTCTCCTAACTCTATAAGGACAGATTTTTTTTGGAGGCATAATTGGTATATCCAGACTATCAGGTTTCTTTGGTATACCATTATGTTTTCATACAATTTTTTATTTTATGTAAAGTTATATCTAAAAAATTTATTTCGTTGTTTTGTTTGATTTCGATAGTGAAATTCTTTATGATAACTATTAAATAAGGATAGTGTTTGATTTATATAGTCATTAGAGACAGCGCTCATCGACATCTCGGAAGAAAAACGACATAGTAAAATTCAACTTAGGAATGATTTCTTCTTCTAAGTTCTCTGGTACGAGTTGCGCAATGACACTTGAGATACTAGCACACATTGTATATATATATATATATATATATATATATATATATATATATATATATATATATATATATATATATATATATATATATATATATATACGCTTTAAACCGAAACATATAGTCGTTCTGTTGTTACTCAGCGTGCATATCGTCGAAAATATCGTGGCCAACAGGCACCGTCTGACAACACTATCCGTCGTTTGGTTTCGAATTTTGTTGAGTACGGGACAGCGGGAGATCGTCAACATATCGTTCATCAATGATCAAGACGTTCCAATGAACTTGTTGAAGCGGTCAGAGAGAGCGTTCCCCAGAACCCAAAAGTATCGTATCGTCACCGCGCTCAGCATTTTGGCGTCAGTGGAACCACTTTGCGGCGCATTTTGAAGGATGATTTGCATTTGTTTCCATATAAAGGGCAGTTAACACAAAAAATATTGCCGACAGACCATCCACGTCGCGTGAAATACGGCCAAACAATCGCTCGAATGGTTAGCACTGAACCTGATTTTTGGAAGCAAATTTTGATGACCGACGAGGCCCATTTCACACTTTCTGACGGCATTAATAAGCAAAATTGTCGCATGTGGGGGACGAAGAATCCACACAAGATCCACGAAACGTCATTGCATGACCGAAAAGTGACTGGTAGGCCACGTGTGTGCCAAAACCATCATTGGGCCTTTTTTTTTCAAAGAAAACGAAACAGTCGATGGAAATCGAGGTGGATGTTGGCTCATTATGTTTGCCCGCAAATGCGTAAAAAAGGTCTTGATGATTACTGGTTTCAACAAGACGGTGCGCCATGCTAAACTGCAAATCAAACGATCCAGTTTCTGCAACGAAAATTCCCTGGACGTCTGACGTCAAAAAGAGGCGACATTGACTGGCCATCTAGATCTCCAGATTTGACCACTCCGGACTTCATTTTTTGGGGTTATTTAAAAAGCAAAGTATACGCCAGCAAGCCTCAGACTATTGAAGAGCTCAAAGCAAACATTCGTGCCGAAATCACCGCTATATCACCCGAGGTGCTCGAAAAGGTAGTGGAAAACGCAGCAAAAAGGTCACATTTTGCTTTGGCCAGTAAAGGTGGCCACAAAAATTTGACCCAATAAATTGTAAAGGACCAAATTTAATAAAAATACCTCATATATAGAAATTATTTTCAAAGTTATTCAACGTTTACATACCGATATAAAAAAGGTGGCGCACCCTATATATATATATATATATATATATATATATATATATATATATATATATATATATATATATATATATATATATAATAAAAAATTTTCGGCTGTTCGAACATAAAATTGTTGATAAGCATTACTCTCGTATTAAAAAGTGTTCATATTAAATTCATAAATTCAATAGCAATATAATAACCTCCTTCCCTATTTGTTAATAAAATAAGTTCCTGTTAACATTTTTGTACTCGAACTATAGCACGTCATAAATTTTATTCCACTATTTAACATTAAGGAATTTTGCATATCCTAGAAATATCTGTAATTATAACTATAAAATAATAATAAGACAGAAGGAGTCAACCTATCATTAAAATAACTCGATATTGCCGGAGGGTTTGCTCAGAGTCTAAGTTCCAGTCTGATTAAACTCAAAATATAATTAGATTCACTAGTGCATTTACACGTAACTAAATATGTATTTTGTATGTGTATTTTACTAACTTGAAATAAAGAAAATTATACACAATTGTCCTACATGCGTATGCATGTATATATTCCCGGAGGGTTTCCTGTGTTATTTCTAATTGTTTAAGAAAAAATGGCTGCGCTTTATAAAATTTAAAATAAGATATAATTTCTAATAAGTACCTATTTATATTTAAACAGCTCTATATTTACAATGTGTACGGTGTTGAACTCTCGATTGTGTACGGGAAGTGTCAAAATAACAATGATGCTTCTTATAATTTTGTTTTATAAGGTGCCTCTTAACGGGGATATAGGTCCCAAAAGAGGCAACCAGAGATTTACCTTTTAAGGTATAGCTTCTGAGCAAACTTGTATAAACAACCTTTGACGTTATCGAGGAAGTCAGAAATGGAATCGCTACTTGCCACAAAATTTTGACAGATCTAAAACTCGATTTTTTAGATGCTTTAGAAAATTATTCAAAAAAAGGGACTGAAATTTGAGTCGTACATATCGCTAGACATAGCAATAATTATACATTAAATTTATAATAATAATGAAGAATAACCACGGAATCCTATAACTGGAAAGCTTCAGGTCTCGACGGGATCCAGAACTACTGGCTCAAGAAGTTCTGGTGTATGCACCATCAACTGGTATTACCTACCTCCTACCAAAGGGCCAACACAACACACATGACCTAGCTAAGTATAGGCCAATCACCTGCCTATCCACACGGTATAAGGTGATCGCCTCCTGCTTGACCCAACGCATCTATGCATATTGTGAGCAAAATAACATCATTGCAACTCAACAGGAAGGACGCACGAGGGGAGCAATAGGATGCAAGGAACAATTGATTGTTGATTCTGTCATATGTAACCAAGCCAGTACCAATCGAAGAAATCTCTTTATTGCCCTCGACTCGGTGCCACATGAATGGCTCACAACTATATTGAGAATGTATAGGGTCGATAATCATTTTGTTTCCATTCTAGAACGCATCATGTCTATCTGAAGAGCTAGAATCCAATTGCAAGTGTCATCCAGCGACACCATCGAAACTAACACCATTCCGATACGAAGGGGAATATTTCAGGGCGATTTACTTAGCTCATTGTGGTTCTGCCTTGCAATGAACCCACTATCACGCCTTTTGAACTCCACTGGATATGACTTTAGTATTAGAAATAATAACGAAGAGGTAGTCAGAGTGAATCATCTTCTACACATGGATGATCTTAAACTGATGGCTGGTACCAGAAACCAGCTGGAATAAATGCTTAAAATTGTAAAGGAGTTCTCCGGGGATATCGGAATGCAATTTGGACTTGACATCCGGGGGCTTTTGATATGCAGGACGGTGAAACTATAGCTGCAATGGAAGCAGACCAAAAATACAAATATCTAGGTATGAAACAGGCTAAAAAATTGACCATGGCACTATGAAGGCCAAATTGACAACTGAATTTGTCAGGCAGGTAAGGCGGGTATTACGAACTAACTTAAATAGTAGAAATTTGTTTAAGGCACTCAACACGTATGCTTGCTTTGCGCTGAGCTGCTCTTTTGGAATTGTAAAATGTAGTAGGATGGACATCCAAAACCAGCAAAGAAAAATACGGACACTCCTAACAAAGGGACAAAAACATCACCCTCGCAGTGCTATTGAACGTACAATGCTTCCAAGACACCAAGAAGGAAGAGGATTGATGGGTATTGGTAAGCAGCTCGACCAACAAATAATAAACTTACGTTCATATTTCCACAGGTTAGCGGACTTTTCCACACTACATCGAGCAATATACGAGGCAAACGATTCAACGCCGCTAATGTTGAAGGAACAAGATATTACTTCTCACCACCAAAAGACCAAGAGAAGTTACAAACCTAGCTGCAGAAGCCACTTCATGGGCGGCATCCAAATGAGGTCAATCAGGACAATGTCGACAACTCAGCGTCGAACTACTGGTTGATTTCAGGACAGATGTTTCTGGAAACGGAGGGCTTCTTGTTAGCTATCCAATACCAAGTTATTCCGATGAAGAACTATCGGAAGTGCATCATTAGAGATCTCTCAATAAAAAATTACCAATGTAGATATGGCTGTCGAACATTGGAGACAATCCAGCACAGAACTGGAGGATGCCAAGCGTTTGCCGCAACCGAGTATAAAGAAAGACACGACTCAGCCGCTAAGATACTCCACCAAGAGTTTGCAGATATGTTAAACCAATTACAGGTAGGAAAAGTGCCTTGTTCTTGAGAACAACAAGTTCAAGTTATATTGGGATCGAACCGTTCTGACGGATCAGACAGTTGCTCATAATAGACCAGACATCATGCTAGCAGAAAAAATTTCTAGACGAACTACATTAAACGACATTTCTGTATCTAACAACAACAACTTAAGGCCAAAATACAACAAGAATATCGCCAAATTAGAGATCTGGAGGTGCAAATCCGTTCTTATCATGGAGGCCGTAAAAAAATGGGGTCATGAGTGTCATAGCTAGTCTGTCCCTATAATTGTGAGTAATTCACAACACTTTCTTTGGCAGTAATTCGAAGGATATTTCCAAGCATACACCATATTAAAAAAATTGATATATACCTGGTGGTTCAATAATTATGTGTAAAAAACTAATTCCATTGTAACTGTTTGGAAGCCCATATCTCCAAAAAGGAGGCCTATACGAAAAAAGTTAATATGAACTTGTAATATTCCTTTCACGTGTTTTTTTCATATCCGAGAGATTTCCCAGATTTTCCCGGAAACCATGTATTTTATAAGCAAATTGTCAAGCTAAACACCCGGTATATACGCATCGAATTGAGAACATCTTCCCCTTTTTGCAGTCAATTGAAAATGGCAATTAAATCTGAATATTATCTGCAAATCGCATGTTGAGAAGCAACAGTCAATTATCGATATCCTCGATCTTTTACCAAGTTAAGAATTTCAAAACTGTTTATTAATTCCGATAAGCAGCTTTCCGAGCAGTCCTCTTTCATACATCAACTGCATGTTATATGCATATCGTAGTTACGATTCAATGCATTCTAACAGTATAAATATTTTTGCAACTGGCACTTGAAGTAAGAAGATGTTATTTTATTCCCGGTTATATTAAATCAGAGTGCATATCTTGAGATTTTATGTTTTCCTTGAGAATGTGCAGTGATGTAAGATGACGGGTGACTTGTTGCTTGTTCTACTTTTGCGATTATAATTTTCCATTTTTAGAGTTTGTGTCGGAAAATATTCGAGCTTTGTGTTGTGGTTGGTTTTCGATCAATAAAAAATATCGATGCTTAACGGGACAATGTTACTATGTTTTCTTTGTGTTCTCTGAAAATGAAATGAAGAACTTTACTTTTCAACTTTGAGTGGCATCATACTTCTAAATATAATAATAATAATTAGTGACCTGGAGCTACAAATACGTAGACATTAGTGAATGAGTAGCATCGGAACGATCCCCATAATTCTATCAAAAAGCGGCGTAATTTCGAGGAATATTCTGCTTAATACTAAGAGACTGAGCCTCAAAGGCAGTGCTACTTAAAATCGCTGGAACACTCTGGAAGTTTACGGGAACTGCAGAGGATCTTCACATAACTATTCACATATCTATGTAACGATGCATCTTCAACAAAGTCGTGTCTAAGTTTAGGATTTGTCCATATTCCAGACTAAATAACAACTAAATTCCTAAATATAATGCAAAAAATTTATCTCGAATCAGTTCTTTTCCTTTTCCCTTCCTGAAAGGAGAATTACATATATAGACCAGGGTTTATCTGTTTTTAGGTGGATGTGAAATTGAACATGGAGATTTTTGCCTGTCAGCCTTCAAAATAACCTGAATAACGATAAATTTGATATGCGTCAATTCGAAAGGTTGGACAACATTGTTTTTATTAATAAAAAACAAAATGAACGAAAAAAAAAACGTTTCTTTTTTCAAACTTTCTGTTGTGTAACTTTGAAGGTATTCATTTTAGAGGAAAGTTGAAAAGGAAAAAAAGTTTCATAATTAAATTTGCCATAGGATAGGGTTGGTTGAAAATCTCAAAATATATTTCCCTTATTGTAAAATAGCAATAATTAAAAAAAAAAAAGTTAAAAAAAGCAGTTTTTTAATCAATTTTTTTCGACCATTTAAATTTCTCTGAGGACCTTCATATTAGAGCAAATAAAACTTTATGCTATGATAAAATTACACGCTAAAATTCGTTAGGATCGAATAGATAGTTTTTGCACAATAATTTTGCAATGTGACTTCGTTTTCAAAAATTGACCATTTTTCAACTTTCTCCGAGTTCAAAATATCACTTTAACGTATTTAAATTTATTTTCGACATATATTAGGTAACTCAAATTTTCCAACGCTTTTTTCAGAATAAAAATCGGATGATTTGGACGCCTTCAAGAATCGTTTAAAGACATTGTTGATATTTTTGCTTATAAACAAATAGATTATTTCGGCGAATTTTCATTGGATTTTTTTTGCAATACATGGTTTGAAAGTATTTAGAGAGACACTTCTCTTCGTTAAAAAAAATTTCAAATCCGTCAATTGGTTTCCGAGATACAAACTGTTAAAATTGACAGCCTGTTACGGTGAATCTATAAACAATACAGATGTGATTCTGGAATATTTTTTTATTATTTTGAATTTGTTATTGTAATACTGTTATTAACCGACTCCTAAAAGAAGAAGGTTCTCAATTCGTCAACTATGCATTTTTTATGTATGTATACTGATTACTCCGGAACGGCGGCACCGATTTAAATGAAATTTTTTACGTTATGTTCAGGAAGTTGCTGCTGTGGACCCGTATTTTTTTGGATAAAATTGATGCAGTAAAATCCAAGATGGCGCTAAAAATATGGCGACCAAAATAATTAATTTTGTCCGATTTTCTCCAAAATTGGTATGGGAGAATTTTCGGAATCGTCAACCTGAAAATATTTTTAAAAATTCAATATGGCGGACAAAAAAAAATTAATTTTGTCCAATTTTCACCAAAATTGGTTTGGGGGAGTTTTCGAGGTCGCACACGAATCCAAAATGTTTTTAAAAAATTCAATATTACGAATCCAATATGGCAGGAAAAAAAATCAGTTTTGTTCGATTTTCTCCAAAATTTTCAGGGTCGCATATAACGATTCTGAAATTATTTTAAAAAAATTCAAAATGGTATGTCCAGTATGGCGGATAAAAAATTAATTTTGTGTAATTTTTTTTAAAATTAATATAGGGAAGTTTTTTGGATCGCACATTACGAATTTGAAGTTATTTAAAAAAAAATAAATATTGCGGATCCAAGATAGCGGATTAAAGATTTTTACACCTCTCGATTTTCTCTAAGATCAGTATTAGGGAATTTTTTTAGTGTTAATTACGAATTTAAAATATTTTTTTGAAAAACACAATCGAATCCACCAATTAACTATGGAGTCCTAAAAATAATTGTCGATTTTGTCCAAAACTGATATAAGGGGGCAAAGTATGAGTTTGAAAGTATTTTTTCAGGATCCAACATGGTGAATCCAATATAGCTAACTAAAAATTTTACATTTTTCGATTTTGTTCAAAGGTGAGAGAGAGAGAGATATGGATAAGGGACGCATCGACTGCTAGGTCTTTTAGCGTTCATTTTTTGGTTTCCTTGATACATATATTGCTTGTTCTACATTAGATTGTATAATCCAATGTCTTTGAAAAATTTGATAACATTGTTAGAATTTTGATAGGAGCGGAGAATATCAATCTTGCTTTCCTGTAATTGACGGAATGGGTGATGCTCATATTTTTTGCATTCAGTGATGATATGTTTGATTGATAGGGAGGTATGACAGGTTTCGCAGTAAGAAGCAGGGGATTTGTTTAGGAGGTATTCATGGGTTTGCTTCGTGTGGCCAATTCGGAGCCTAGTCATTATGGTTAATTCTTATCTTGGTAGATTAGGGAGAGGGATGCCAGTAAAGAAAGTCTTTTTAACTAATTGAAGTTTTCTGATTGAATCCTGAAAGTCCCATATGATGTAAAGAGTTTTTAAGGTCTTGAGCGTGGAATATTTTGTTTACATTATTAGGAGAGTTTTGATGATTGGAAGCGAGGGTGTCAGCTTTAGCATTTCCTGGGATTCCAGTATGACTTAGTACCCAGAGGAAGGTGAAGGATTTGTTCCTGATATGGGAGTATTTTATTAGGGTTTGGAGCTATTAAATAACTAAGATTGTATGATTCGATTAGTTTGAGGGAGTTTAGAGAGTCTGAAATTACCAGCCAGTTTGATTCAGAAGTATTTATGCAATATTGTAAGGCTTTAAGAATCGCGAATAGCTCAGCAGTAAGGATTGAAGAGGATTCATGAAGGGAGAACACTTTTTCTGCATTCTTTGTATAATATGATGCTCTGACTGTGTTAGCTTTTTTGGAGCCATCAGTAAATATGAGTTCGTGATTGCTGTATTTCAATTGAATTAATTGATGGTACTCTGATTGGATTATTCTCGAGTTAACTTCTTTTTTATCTAGTAGTGTAAGTTCGAAGTTACAACTGATGGGGAAATAACTCCAGGGTGGGAATAGGTAGGTATTTATTTCATCTACTGAGGGCATAGTTATTGATAGACGTTCCCTAGTTTCAGCGAAGCTAGTATCAATATCAAAGGTGAGACTGAATGTCAGATGCAATATGACGGTCTAGAAATTTTAAATTCCCTGATTTCATCCAAAATTGATACTAGCGGGCTTTGAAGAGTTTAGATTTTGATTAGATTAAGATGTTAAAATAATTTTTTTGAAATTCAATATAGCGGATCCAATACGGTGGGTTGAAAATTTTACATCGCATTTTTTCAGATTTGGTATTAGGGGATTTTCGGGGTCATGTATTACGAATATGAAGTTAATTGTTTACAATTATTAGGTTCATAAGAAACAATATGAGAAACTGAAAATTTTACAATTTCCGATTTTGTTTAAAATTTATATTGCGGGATTCTTGGTGCTTATACAAACTCAATGTGCATTATAAAATATGTCGGGCTAAGAAATTTACGTCTCAAGTTCTTTAAACATCGATATTTGAAGGTTTTGGGCCTATATAACCAATCTAAAATTAATTTGAAATTTAAGATAGTGGATTTACTATGACAGACTTAATACTTGTTTGATACAATTTCACTGGCATTTGGAGAACTCTAAGAATCAAAGAATTTTTAACGGTTTATATAAGGGTGATTTACAACTTTGAATAAAATGGGTACTTATTTCCACCTTAGAGTTATTACACTAATCTCGATTAGTACTTACTTCAAATAATTTATGGATATCATAATAAATTCAAAAGTAAAAATGGAAAAATAAAATTTTTATAAAAAAAATTGAACCGACTTCTAAAAGTGTCCTAAAAAGTGAAAAGTAACTATAAATTTTTATATGACATTGATATTTTTGAAATCGGCGCCAATTATTTTTAAATGAAATAAATAACTACTCTTATATACAAATTCTGATAAGAACACAATTACAAATATAGTAGTTTCGATTTGTTTATACGACTCACATTTTCTAAGCCATTAGTTTGGCGCCGACTTCAAAAATTTCAATGTCATATAAAAATTTATAGCTATTTCACATTATAGCGCACTTTTAGAAGTGTTGAGCCTTCTAAAATGCAATATTTGAGAAAGATTTGAAACGAACGAAATATTTTATTTTTTATAACTCAGACATACACAATATTTTCGTTAGCTTCTTAAACAATGTTTTAGTATAAGAGCTGCTAAAAAAAATTACCTTTTAGCTTTTCTAATGGAAAATACATAATTTGGGTAATCCAAATATACACACAAAAAAAATTAATCACAGTATTAAATCATTTGTAAGAGTGCTATGTAGGGGAGGTTGGGGAGCATTGGACACTTTTTTACATAGATGGTAATAAAACTGTTATTTTTATTCAAAATCAAAATTTTATTCCAAATATATTTAGCACACATATTTGGTAGTAATTATTGCAAAGACAAGTTTTGGTATTGTAATCAGTCTCAAAGTTACAAAAGATCTACTGACTCATGTCCAAAGTGCCCAAACCACCCGGTATAATCTTTAAAAAACACAAAAGAAGAAGTTAACATAGATACTTACACTTTCTTGCAGATTGCTTTGTTATCTTTCTCCAAATCACAACCAAAATAATTACTTCTGTACGCAAGAAACCGTTAACCGCATATGACTTTGACAACTAAGTGAAATGACAGCTGACGTTTGGTTAAGCGGCGTTGCCAGTTATTAAACTATAGTGATGTCGTAGAAAACAAAAAAAAATTACCATGGATTTCGAGAAATGAGGGGGTGCCCAAACCTTCCGACTGCTCAATGCTCCCCTACCTCCCCTACATACATAAAAAATACACATAGCAAACGAGTTGAAAACCCTTTGCTCCTTTTTTGCAGTCGGTGAATAAATGGCTAAATACTTCAAGTGTTCTCATATAAAATAAATTTTAAAGCACTCTCTAATACTCCGATTCGAGAATGACTCCAAAACCATCGAAATCTACTTGTTTAACTAAACATAAATTTTGAATGCAATTTATCACATTAAAATTAAAGGTTACAACGTAAAGGCAAGTAAATTATATATGTTTCTGAAAAGTTATCCACGATTTTAACTGTCGTACACGACTCTAAATTTCAACCTGTCACACCCAAATATAAAAATATTAAACTGAAACCAAAAACACGATGTCGTACAAGATTCAGAATTTTCCCGTCGGTATAATTAATGCCTTAACACAATCCGGTAAACGGCGAAGCATTAAGTATTCGCCAACGATCACAAAGTGCGTATGTATTTGCAATTTGTCCTCGGAGATATCGCATAAATAATATACGGAATGAGATCCCGGCATTAATATTTCGTGTCTCCTGCTGAAATTTTAATACGGAGTAAATTTCTATTGTAACTTCAACGGGAAAAACAAAAAAAAAACATAAGCTTCTCTAGTAAATAAAATAAACCATTTTGATCATTTATTTATTAAAAAATTAGTGTAATTTTAAGTGTCAGATCACTAAATATTCAGGCTGGATGTATAATGGGTTTTTAAAAACTAGTCCAGTTAGAGAACCTGTACATAACAAGTTTTTAAAAATCGTCATCACTATACTACGATTTTGGATATATATATATATATATATATATATATATATATATATATATATATATATATATATATATATATATTTAGTTGGTTATTTTCTTGGGAATATGTTTCATTTTTATATTGAAAATACATATACAAAGTAGTCATACTTATTGTATATATATTATATATATTTTTATTTTCCAGGATGTTTCGATTCTTTCGAATCTTTTTCAACTGAAGGTTTTGGCGGATGCTACAAAAATTTACATTTTTAATATTATTATTTATGGAAAAAGAGGTTAGAAACTTACCATGTTTAAAACAAAAATCTCTGTCCTTAATAGTAAGTTTCTAACCTCTTTTTCCATATATAATAATATTAAAAATGTAAATTTTTGTAGGATCAGTCTTAAAATAAGCAACAGGCAACAGAAATTGCAGACTCATAACTGAAAAACTCGGATCGCCTGGTCAGCATCCTTTCAGGGCTAAAACTGCGAAAAGATGACATTTTGACTAGCCTGAACATCAAATCCCTGTATCCAAGCATACCAACTGACGAAGCTCTAGACCCGATTGCTATGAAGGAGGAGTTCCCACATCATTTCATCGATCTCTCAAAAACACATATTTTTTATATGAGAACAACATTTACTGACAGATAGATGGTGCTCCTATGGGATCTTGGCTATCACCAATCATTGCAAGTCTTTTTAGGAAATATTTTGAAATAGAAGCCCTAAGAAAATCCAAAACAAAACCATCCCTCTGGAAACAGAAAAAACAACTTATGTATCGATTATAATATCTACAGGAAACCTATACATACAAACATATACCTAAATGCCGAATCTCACCACCATCCATCACAATTACAATCAGTCGCCAAAACACTGATCTCCAGATCCATGCAACTAACCAAACCCACGAACCGCCACGAAGGACCCAACAACAGCTCTAAAACAAAACAGCTACAATATCAAAAAGGCTATAAAACAGAACACAAATGTAATAGCGGAGAAAAAAGAAGATGACAAATCCAGACCAAAAACCACACTACCATACATAAAAGATGTAACAAACGTAATCGGAAGAATTTTGAGGAAGCATGACATCTGCACAATTTACAAGCCACAAAGAACAATACACAAATTATTGGGTAATCCCAAAAACAACATCCCATTCCAAAAGCATGGAGTGTACAGCATTCCAAGTAGAGACTGTGAAAAAGAATATATATGACGAAAAAACAAACAGAATAATCTCTGCCAGAGTCCAAGAACATAAAAATAGCATAAAGAGTAAACAAACTACATCAGCTTTATTCCAACATCATCAGGAGATCGGACATATTATAAATTTCCAGGAAACCAAAGAGCTCGCACCCATAAAGCACTATAGAACTCGTATCATCAGAGAAGCTCTCGAAATAGAGAAAACTGAAAATCTTAATAAGAGAGATGATGTGTAAAACATCTCAAATACATGGAAAACTTTAATCAAAATATAACCAGAAACAACACATCAGAGAAACAGGACTGCGAGCCGAAAGGAAGCTCAGACCTAGGGAACCAAGGAAACCAACCAGACAGCGCAAAACTATAAAAAGACCTACAGAGGACCAGCACTCTCTTTCCAAGCCAAACATATATATATATATATATATATATATATATATATATATATATATATATATATATATATATATATACCGGGTGTCAACGAATCTATTAGACAAGTCATAATTTCTAGAGTATTATGTGTATCAAAATGAGAATTGGGATTGGTAAATGTTATGTGAAGAGGACAGTTTTCGCATATTTTCCACTTTCCGGTCACTTCCGGTTTTACCGGAAATGGCCCCGGTTTTGAATTTTTAAATAGAACACCCTGTATATTTTAACATTTTTGGATTTCTGAGACAATTCTAGATCAGAATGTGACATTTTAAAAACTTTTTACGTCTACTTCATTTTTTTAGAGCCACTTTTAAAATTGCATCTAGATGGCCATGATCGGACGCAAACTAATCTAAGGGCCTTAGGTGATGTCAAAAAAATACAATCGCAAAGTTTTAGTTACTAGTATGAAAGACAGGAATAAGACAAGTTGACAAAATTACATTTTCATTTCTAACTATTAATTTTCAAATGGCGACCCCTTTTTGACAACTACTTTTCGAAAAAAGCATTCTTTGACGAATCTAACGGTACTAATTTATTTGCGATTGGATTAGACATAAGAACAGAAATTAAATATTATTAAGCAAAATACTGGATAATTTATTTACTTATGACAAGTGCGCCATGGACAGCCATGATGCATAATAATTTGCAACTGTTTTTATCAAGTCTTGTTTGGAAAACAAAGCACTCACTTAAGTAGATAATGACAGTGACATACGCTCTAAGAACAGACGTAAAAGTTTCTTAATTTTCGTTAAGTTTAGTTTAAATTTTCGTTAAAATAATGTATACTCAAAGTGAAAAAACTTTTACGTCTGTTCTTAGAGCGTATGTCACTGTCATTATCTACTTAAGTGAGTGCTTTGTTTTCCAAAGAAGACTTGATAAAAACAGTTTATTATGCATCATGGCTGTCCATCGCACACTTGTCATAAGTAAATAAATTATCCAGTATTTTGCTTAATAATATTTAATTTCTGTTCTTATGTCTAATCCAATCGCAAATAAATTAGTACCGTTAGATTCTTCAAAGAATGCTTTTTTCGAAAAGTAGTTGTCAAAAAGGGGTCGCCATTTGAAAATTAATAGTTAGAAATGAAAATGTAATTTTGTCAACTTGTCTTATTCCTGTCTTTCATACTAGTAACTAAAACTTTGCGATTGTATTTTTTTGACATCACCTAAGGCCCTTAGATTAGTTTGCGTTCGATCATGGCCGCCTAGATGCAATTTTAAAAGTGGCTCTAAAAAACTGAAGTAGACGTAAAAAGTTTTTAAAATGTCACATTCTGATCTAGAATTATCTCAGAAATCCAAAAATGTTAAAATATACAGGGTGTTCCATTTAAAAATTCAAAAACCGGGGCCATATCCGGTGAAACCGGAAGTGACCGGAAAGTGGAAAATATGCGAAAACTCTCCTCTTCACATAACATTTACCTGTACCAATTTTCCTTTTGATACACATAATACTCTAGAAATTATGACTTGTCTAATAGATTCGTTGACACCCGGTATATATATATATATATATATATATATATATATATATATATATATATATATATATATATATATATATATATATATATATATATATATATATATATATATTCTCTAACATTTTTTTAATTAATTAAAAGTCACTAACCGACATTTGAAATCAACAAACTATTTAATGCGACCCATTTTAGCGTAATTAAACATATGGAAGAACATAAAACAACTAATCAAACTAGCAATTATCAACAAATTAGCAATTTTTATATAATTATTTATCTCGTGTTTTAATTGGAAATTTGTTACACACATAATAAGTGTGATAAAATGAAGCAATCGCTTATAAGGAATTAAATGGGATAAAATTGTTTATATAGGATGTCACATGCTGTAGACTTAATATTGGCATTGTTAAAATATATATTTTGAGATAGTTCGATTGGTATAACACCTGTGATAAGATACTGCTGTAGCTAAGTGGTTGTACATATAGAAATACAAAAAAAAATACCTTAAAACCTTGAGGTTTCGTATGAGGATAAATGGAGTTATGATCTTGATTTACTAAATCTCCTCTTAAGAACTATATCATCATTTCTAAAACCATATATCTATTTACCATTAAGAACTTAAATCGAAATATTTCAGGACAGAAAATTTAAAATCTCTCGTGCTCTTTTGCGCTATTGTAATTTTATGGAACTGTGAACGCATTTTTCTCGAAATGGCATTTTTCGAGTTAAGGAGCAATATAACATGAAAAATACAATCTTGGATAACACTCCCACTTTTTTGAATTTGAAATTATTTAGAAAAATACGGTTGGGTGAAAAGTGCAACAACACCAGAAATCATTGAGCAAGTCTATGATATTGTTTGTAAAGATTCAAGTGCGACTAAGCGTGAAATTGCTGATACCATAGGCATCTCTGATGAACGAGTACTGTATATTTTATACGAAAAATTACGTATAAAAAAGCTATTCGGAAAGATAGTGCCGCATCGTTAACAATTGAACAAAAACTGAATCGAAAACAAATTTGTAAGCATAATTTGGAACGTTTTAAGCAGAATAAAACCGATTTTGTGCGTCGTTTTGTAACGGAGGATGAGATTTGGATTTACTATCATGATCCTAAACTGAAACAAGAATGTTTACAGTGTACTGAAGCTGGTTGTTCAGTTTCAAAATAGGTCAACTCAGAACGATCGGCAAAAAAGTTTATTGCATCAGTTTTTTGGGATTCAAAAGGGATTTTGTTGATTGATCATCCTGAAAAAGGTAAAACAATTAATTCTGAGTATTATTGGAACTTTCTGGACCAGTTGGATAAATAGTTCGTGAAAAGACCCGGTTTACAGAAGAAAAAAATCATTTTTCATCATGACAATGCACGTTCTCACACAAGTGGTTTGACGATGGCTAAACTGAAAGAATTAAAGTATGAATTGCTTGAACACCCACTGAATTCACCAGATTTGGCTCCCTCTGACTACTACTTCTTAAGGAATTTGAAACAATTTCTTCACAGAAAGCGTTTTTCGTCGAATGAAGGAGCTATTGCAGCAATGAAACATTATTTTGCAGAGCTTCCGAAAAATCATTACAAAGATGGTATAAAATTATTGGAGGACCATTGGAATAAGTGTGTTGAAGTTGAGGGAGATTATATTGAATAAAAAAACTTTTCAACCAACCGTAACTTCACCTCCTTTCGTACTATTTCAGATTTTTGATTCCATTTTTGGATGTCACGTACAATCGCATAAATAATAATAATAGAAAGATTATGATATCCTTAGGTTGATATCCCTTCCCAACTTTACGGAAATCCATTAAATTTACTGCTCAATACAAAAGAATATACACTCACGGGAAAACCCAGAATAGTAGTTAGTAGATTTTAAGGGTAGAGATGCAAAATGTTTATCTCAAATTTTGAAAATTCGATGATTCTTCAATCTCAGGTAAAAAAGAAGCAAATTTTATCATTTTCTCTTAAGAACACCTTCTTGTAAAGCAGTTTTTCTGGATTGGCTGCAACAAGTTCTAGAACTCTTTCTTCTGCTTATGGAGTTCGAGTAGTACGGCTTCTCCCACAGTCATTTATATTTGGCATCAAAGCCTTATAATTAGAATCTTAAAAGAATCTAACATTTTTCTGTTAGTTCCCATTTTTGAGGTCTCTTGAGATATTCCTAAAATAACTATAAACGAAAGCTTTAATTTATCCAATTCCCTATTTGTTCATAGCAAATCGACTCCTTTAAATCGTTACTTTTGAAATCACTTGTGGATTAAATATTTTATTTCACTCCATTTGTTTAACCGAAGTCCGATACCCAATAAAAGTTTATATCTCTTTAATAATATTGCATCGCTTCAAGCATCTTAACCGCAATATAAACTATTTTTAAACCAATATCAATAAAATTTTATACTATCGTTTTTAAAAAATAGTTATTTCTCTTACTTAAGTCGGCATACTGGCAATAAAATCCCATGCTGGTATTTATTTTACAACTTTTTCAATAAAATGCAAAACCCGAAGTAACACTGACGCAATAAAAAATACAGTTGAGCTAATTTTTATGTTGCTTTTGCCGTCAAAATTTACGAGGAAATGGATCAGTTCGATTTTTTATTGCGGCTACCTGGTACACCGCCATAAAAAGTAAATTATTTTTCGGTAGACCCAATTACGTGTAATGGGTCGAAGCATCAATAAAATTTTTAAAAAATTACTGTTTTATTGGTCTCCAATATAACTTCAAGGATATACGGCTCGATAAGAAAACCAAAATCATGGGAACATAAAATGTTTTATTTTTGAGTAAAGATAATATGATGAAGTAATGGAAATTTTTAATATTAAAAAAAATGATGGATATATTAGGCGCAGTGCCAAAATGATAATGTCTGCGTTTGCAAAACGTTCTTGCAACAAACTCAAAAACGAAATAACGCAGAGCATGCATAAAATTATTTTTAACCAACTTCTAAAAGAAGAAGGTTCTCAATTCGTCAACTATGTATTTTTTTTTATGTATGTACACCGATTACTCCGGAACGGCGGCACCGATTTGAATGAAATTTTTTACGTTATGTTCAGGAAGTTGCTGCGGTGGTCCCATATTTTTTTAGACGAAATTGGTGCAGTAAAATTCAAGATGGCGATGATAATATGGCGGCCAAAAAAAATTAATTTTGTCCGATTTTCTCTAAAATTTGTTATGAGGGAGTTTTCGGGATCGCACATAACGAATCTGAAATTATTAGAAAAAAATCAATATAACGTATCGAATATGGTGGAAAAAATATTAATTTTGTTAGATTTTTTTCAAAATTGATATGAGGGAATTTTTGAGACCGCACATTTCAAATCCGAAATTATTTAAAAAAAATGAAATAATGCGGATCTAAGATGGTGGATTAAATATTCTACAACTCTCGATTTTGTCTGAAATTAGTGGTAATTACGAATTTAAAATATTTTTTGAAAAACCCAATCTGGCAGATTCAATATGGCATCCTAAAAATTTTACATGTTTCAGTTTTCTCCAAAACTGGTATAAGGGGTTCTTGAGGGTGTAAATTATGAATTTAAAAATATCTTTTCAGGATTCAATATGGCGAATCCAATATAGCGGATTAAATATTTTACATTTTTTCGATTTTGTTCAAAGGTGGGACTGAATCGGTTTTGAGGACGTAAAGAGGGAATATAAAATTATTTTAAGAAAATCTAATATGTCAGATACAATATGATGATCTAGAAATATGAAATTTCCGGATTTCATCCAAATTTGGTACTAGAGGGGTTTGAAGGGTTTCGATTTGGATTAGATTAAGACGATTGCAATTCAATATGGTGGGTTGAAAATTTTGCCTTATTCGCGGTTTTTGGGGCATATACAAACTCAATATACGATATAAAATATATCGGGCTAAGAAATTTAAGTCTCAAATTCTTTATATTTATATTCAGAGGTTTTGAGGTTTATATTACCAATCTAAAATTAATTTGAAATTTAGGATAGTAGATATACTAATAGACCAAATATTTGTTTGACACAATGTCTCTGGTATTTCGATAATTCTAAGAATCAAAGAATTTTTAGTGCTTCATTTATGGGTGATTTACAACTTTGGATAAAATTTGTACTTTTTTGCCACCTTGGGTCATTGCAAGATACACTAATCTCGATTAATATTTAGTTCAAATAATTTATGGATATGATAATGTATTTAAAACTAAAAATCGAAAAATAAAATTTTTATAATTAATTGAACCGACTTCTTAAAGTGATGGCTCTAAAAAAGCTAACACAGTCGGAGCATCATACTATATACGGAATGCAGAAAAAGTGTTCTTCCTTCATGAATCCTCTTCAATCCTTACTACTGAGCTATTCGCCATTCTTAAAGCCTTACAATATTGCATAAATACCTCTGAATCAAACTGGCTGGTAATTTCAGATTCTCTAAACTCCCTCAAACTAATCGAATCATACAATCCTAGTTATCTAATAGCTCACGAGATCAAACCCCTAATAAAATACTCCCATATCACCTTCCTCTGGTTACCAAGTCATACTGGAATCCAAGGAAATACTAAAGCCGACACCCTTGCATTCAATATGAAAACTCTCCTAATAAAGTAAACAAAATATTCCACCCTCAAGACGTTAAAAACTCTTTAGATCATATGTCTCGAAACCTCATTCAACTAGGATGGGACCTTCAGGATTCAATCAACAAACTTCAATTAGTTAAAAAGACTTTCTTTACTGGCATCCCCCTCCCTAATCTATCAAGACAAAAATTAACCATAATGACAAGGCTCCGAATTGGCCCCATGAAACTAACCCATGAATACCTCCTAAACAAATCCCCTGCTCCTTACTGCGAAACCTGTCATATATCCCTATCAATAAGACATATCATCACTGAATGCAAAAAATATGAGCATCACCCATTCCATCAATTACAGGAAAACAAGATTGATGTTCTCCTCTCCTACCAAAATTCTAACAATGTTATCAAATTTATCAAAGACATTGGATTATACAATCTGGTGTAGAACAAACATTATACGTATCAAGGAATCAAAACAATGGACGCTAAAAGACCTAGTAGTCGATGCGTCCCTAATCCATATCTCTCTCTCTTCTAAAAGTGTGCTAAAAAGTGAAAAATAACTATACATTTTTATATGAAATTGAAATTTTTGAAGTCGGCGCCAAATTATTTCTAAATGATATAATTAACTACTAATATATACAAATTATGGTAAGAAAACAATTACAAATAAAGTATTTTTAATCTGTTTATGCGAATCACATTTTGTCAGGTATAAGTTTGGCGCTGACTTCAAAAATTTCAATTTCATATAAAAATTTATAGTTATTTTCCACATTTTAGCGCACTTTTAAAAGTTGTTTCAATTTTTTTATAAAAATTTTATTACTAGTTTTAATTGTGCTACAGTATGCGACAAATAGTTATTATTTTAACCAAAAAGCAAATAACAACCATATCAAATTTGAAAAGGCTAAAGTCCGGTTTTTCACACACGAAAACTTCAATCACTAAAAATTTAAATAATTACATTACACACTTGATTTAGCTAGTTTGCATAAATTACCTATTTTAAGTGAATCATTTCCCTTTCTGCCGGAAATTAGATTAAGCTGCGTAATATAGAAAATTTAATGCCTCTTGCTCTTTATGTTCCTAGGATTTTTTTCGGCTCTACGCCCTGGTGAACGGAGAGTTTTTAATCTAAATCCCATATTACCTGACAAAATAATAAATTAATGCAAAACTTTTTTAATTACTGTGTTGTAATATATATATATATATATATATATATATATATATATATATATATATATATATATATATATATATATATATATATATATATATATATATATATATTGGTTTTACCGCTTATACAATCCCAACTCGTTACATACTTATTACGAACACAAGCCAAATGAACGTTCTCAAGCCCGGGCTTGGGGCTTGAAAACGTTCCTTTTGCCAGCGTAATCCGGAGAGTCATAAGATGCTAGGGACAAAATATTAGCTGGGTCTAAAATTGTGGTAGAATATCGAATTATATATTGATTTAATTCCGAAATTTATCGTGTAGAGGACGCTAGCGTCTGATCCGTATATAGTATGTAATTCGATTCGTTAGATCAACGTTCACAAGCCCCTAAAATTGGCAACCACGCAGTTTGTATAACAATCAATATATCTGTTGGTTTTACTGACTTTGTTAGACCAATTGTACTTTACCGACGGCCATAGACTAACTAGAATGATAATACTAAACCATATCAATCATACAAATTATTTCTCCATTTTAATGTTCTGAGAAAGAATGGAAAGTAACATTTTTACTTTCGAAAATAATTCTCAAAATTATTTTTATTTGCAAAGTACAAAGAATATTATTATTACATGGTTACTCTAAAACTTCCATGAAACGTTTTTAAAAAATAAGATTTTTGTCAATTTACAAAAAATAGAGAAAGAGGTGGCCATTTTTTCTATATAATATTATTGATATTAAAGAAAAAAGTTATTATGTTTAAAGATTACTGTTATCTAATTTTGGAAATTGGTGTACTTATTTACCATAATTAGTCTTTCATAAAATTTAATGACGATGTATCTACTGGAGCTAGCGAGTTTTTTGTGTCCCATTTGCATCAGTGTAAAAGTGTATTGTTATGGTTATTATGATCACTCTTAACCTGAAAAGTCAGTGCTACTAATGCAGATTCAGTCTAATTAATGACAAAAAACCGCTGCCAGTTCGTTGACAGTTCAAAGTACTGCTGCCAGATACATGTAAAAAGAGTTGAACACCGAGCTCATTTCCTTAAATTTAAAATTTATACCGGGCGAAGTTTCAGCATGATGCAGATAAATATTTTGGTATTTTTTACATACTCTCGACCCCACTTTTCATTGTTGAACTAGGTGTGCAGTACGGACTTTTCGTAATAAAATAGACAACTAAATATACTTTCACGCTAATGAAAAAAACTGTCGATAACTCCCGGGCTGCGATTCTATAAAAGTATAGAGAAAGAGAATGTCATAATAAGGATCTTCCATCTTTGTTCAGTCCGTAGTAACACATAAGTATGTCACTGTCCTAAAAGAGATAAGGAAAGGGAATATTAAAACATATGCTTACAGAATCGAGCCTCCGGTCTAATTGAATTTTTAAAAAACAGGTTTCAAGCGACCATAGGGAGATTTGTTAATGCAAAATAATTTCTTTAAAATTTTTGTCTATTTGTTTCTACTACTGCCACATGACATTAAACCCACTTAGATGAGACTTAAAAGTCTATAATAAGACTCTAAATCGTGGTCCTATGAAGGCTAAAGGGGAGCATTAAAAGAAAATGCTTTTTTAACCGACTTTTAAAAGAAGGAGTTTCTCAATTCGTCGCGTATGTATGTGTTTTTTTATGTATGTACACCGATTTCTCCGGAACGGCTGCACGGATTTGAATGAAATTTTTTGCGTTATGTTCAGGAAGTTGCTGCGATGGTCCCATATTTTTTTAGATGAAATTGGTGCAGTAAAATCCAAGATGGCGCTTACAATATGGCGGCCAAAAAAATTAATTTGGTCCGATATTCTCCAAAATTGGTATGGAGAAATTTTCGGGGTTATACTCAATGAATCTGAAATTATTTTTAAAAAATTCAGAATGGCGGATCTAATATGGCGGACAAAAAAATTTAATTTTGTGTGAATTTCTCCAAAATTGGAATGGGGGAGTTTTCGAGGTCGTACATAACGAATTTAAAATATTTTTATAAAATTCAATATGGCGGACAAAAAATCAATTTTATCCAATTTTCTCCAAAATTGATACGGAAGAGTTTTCGAGGTCGCACATGATGAATCTAACATTATTTTTAAAAAATTCGAAATGGCGGATCCAATATGGCCGACGAAAAAATCAATTTTGTCCAATTTTCTCCAAAATTGGTATGGGGGAGTTTTCGGGGTCTCACATAACGAATCTGAGATTATTTTTAAAAAATTCAATATGGCGGATTCAATATGGCGAACCAAAAATTTTTATTTTGTCCGATTTTTTCCAAAATTGGTATAGGGGAGTTTTCGAAGTCGTGCATAACGAATTTAAAATATTTTTAAAAAATTCTATATGGCGGATCCAATATGGCGGACAAAAAATCAATTTTGTCCGATTTTCTTCAAAATTCGTACATGGGAGTTTTCGGAGTCGTACATGACGAATCTAAAATTATTTTTAAAAAATGCGATATGGCGTATCCAATATGGTGGATAAAAAATTAATTTTGTGCGATTTTTCTCAAAATTGATATGGGGGAGGTTTTGGGATAGCACATTACGAATCTGATATTATTTAAAAAAGAATATGGTGGATCTAAGATGGTGGATTTAAGATTCTACATCTCTTGATTTTGTCTAAAGTTTTTAAACAACTCAATCTGACGGATTCAATATAGTGTCCTAAAAATTTTACATTTTTCGACTTTCTCCAAAACTGATATAGAGGGTTCTTGAGGGTGTAAATTAGGAATTTAATAGTATTTTTTCAGGATTCAATATGGCGAACTGAAAAATTTACATTTTTCGATTTTGTTCAAATGTGGAATTGAATCGTTTTTGAGGATATAAATAGCGAATATAAAATTATTTTAAGAAAATCTAATATGTTAGATGCAATATGACCGTTTAAAAATTTTAAATTTCTGGATTTCATCTAAAATTGGTACTAGGGGGCTTTAAAGGGTTTAGATTTAGATTAGATTAAGACGTTATAATTATTTTTTTGAAATTCAATATGGCGGATCCAATATGATGGGTTGAAAATTTTACCTTATTCACATTTTTTCAGATTTGATATTAGGGCGTTGGGGGGTGGTGTATTACTAATATGAGGTTAATTTTTTACAACTATTTGGTTGATAAGATACAATATGAAGGACTAAAAATTTTACAATTTCCGGTTTTATCTAGAATTGATATTGCGGTGTTCTTGGGGGTGTACAAACTCAATATGCAATATAAAATATATTGGGCTAAGAAATTTACGTCTCAAATTCTTTAAATATCGATATTGGAAGGTTTTAGAGCCTATATTACCAATCTAAAATTAATTTGAAATTTAGGATAGTGGATTTACTATGACAGACTAAATAGTTGTTTGATACAATTTTATTGGTATTTGGAGAACTCTAAGAATCAAAGAATTTTTAGTGGTTCATTTTAGAGTGATTTACAATTCTGGATAAAATGGATACTTTTTTGCCACCTTGGAGTGATTGCGAGGTACACTAATCTCGATTAGCACTTAGTTCAAATAATTTATGAAATCATAATGAATTCAAAACTAAAAATCGAAAAATAAAATTTTTATAAAAAAAATTGAACCGACTTCTAAAAGTGCACTAAAAAGTGAAAAATAACTAGAAATTTTTATATGAAATTAAAATTTTTGAAGTCGGCGCGAAATTATTTCTAAATGAAATAAATAACTACTAATATATACAAATTATGGTAAGAAAGCAATTACAAATAAAATATTTTTAATCTGTTTGTGCGAATCACAATTTGTCAGGTATTAGTTTGGCGCCGACTTCAAAAATTTCAATTTCATATAAAAATTTCTAGGTATTTTTTCCTTTCTAGCGCACTTTTAGAAGTCGGTTCAATTTTTTTATAAAAATTTTATTTAGCATTGAAATGTCACATCGATGATTCGAATTCAATTTCCTGCTTGTTTTTTTGGCTGTTATTATTATTATTTTTATATGAGGTTGAAATATTGAATTTATTTTTCTAATTAAAAAAGATTTAAAATTAATTATTAAATAAAACTCGTCAAAATATTTTTTATCTTTTCGAAAAATGCTTCCTCGACAAGAGACTTGCAATTTTACGCAAAAAAATTACGAAATTCGTTATTTTTGGAAATCTGAAGCTTCAACATCAACAGAGATTTTTTTAATGTGAGCAAGTGGAGTTTGTTCACATTAAAATATTTGCTGAAGAAGCATGGATAAGTGAGTGGAAACGTATCTGCTCTATCGGCTCGAATAACTCTAAAAAAATTGAATGCTCTTAATAAATTGAAACCAAAATTGAAAATTTTCAGATTCTTCATTTTTCGTTTCTATATTTGTGAAATAATGGTTTATATCGAAAGAAAGTTTTTCCAAACCATATTTCTTATATGTACCCGTTCAATAACTATCTGAAAACATTTCGATATTTTTTAGCAAAACCGCTAGAGCTCCTATTTTATTATTTTTTCAGTTGATTAAAAAAATGTTCCATCAATAACTGCATTAGCCTTTCATATATTAAAATTAATTCTCGAATGGCCCCATGCAATGCCCCTCCAACATTCTCTCTGCGGAAATTCCAGCAAGAACTTTAGATTTGGCTAGCATATCTCTTATGCCACAACTTCTCCTTGCTGAGGCATTAAATTGCACAGCAAACAGTATGAAAAGCGCCTAAATGAGTACCAACATTTTTAAATCCATCACTCATATCAAATTTAACCAGCTGAATTAAGGTATACAACTGTTACTTAAACGTTTGAATACAGTATTTTTGATCGCAAGCTTCCGTTCAATTATACTATATATTGTATTAAAATCACTTGTTTTTTTATTGAAAGATTGCAAATACTGAGCAATAGTGACTGTATTTTTTATTTCTTCAAAGTGAGTGTTAGAGGCCATCCAATTCGGTATTATTGTTTTTTTTTTCATTCTTAAATAGGTTTCTCGCGCAAATGTTCTGAATAGCACACATACATAAACATCATTACAATTGAGCAGAATCTATTTTACAGAAGATTTTGCATCAACAAAATCTAGAATACAGGTACATAGGTTTAATTTGTTGTGCATGTGATTAACTTTATAATTTTGGTAACTGAATACCCCAAGTCTATATGTATATTATTATAGGAAAGTTAATTCGAAATGATGCTACCCTTAGATATAAAAATTTTTAGTTTTGATTTTTGCACACAATTTTAAAATAAAAAAATTTTAAACTATGAAATTACACTTCTATAGAAAGTTCAATTTTATGGTTGGTGAAGAATAAAATCAGTTTCAGTTAGAAAATAGAGAAAAGTGCAATGATTTTAAAATGCCACGCATTAAAAATATCAGGTTACGAGAACAATTTAGAAATTTCCACAAACTATTTGAAAACGTCCACAAACTATGTGAATATGTCCAGAAACTATCTGGATTTTTACCAGAACTAAGTTAATATTTAAAAAATAAATTTTCGACCTACCGTCACTTCCTATCAATCCGCAAATTGCTATTCTTGGACATAAATTAAAAACCAGGACGGAAACTTTTAAAAATATGTAATTTAAAAAATTAAGGTTTTGTGTTTATATTTAAAAATTCATTTCGTTTTCTTAGGCTGTATTCCCAACATTGGTACGTTTGTTTTATATGTAGCACTTACCTTTAGAATGAAACTCCTTACTTGATGGTGTTTTTTTATTTAATTATTATAAATTAAGCTAGATGCCAAAATATCGTTATCTTAACTAATACAGAATTATACTCTCTACAAACGCGAAGTTATGAAACTGTTAGTTTTAATTTAAAAATTTAGATAAAATGCTATAAAATTTTTATAAAAAATTGAACCGACTTCTCAAACCGACGCTAAAAAGTGAAAAATAACTATAAATTTTTATATGAAATGTCGGCCACAAACTAATGCCTGATAAAATGTGATTCGCATAAACATTAAAAACGCTTTATTTGTAATTGCTTTCTTACTATAATTTGTATATATTAGTAGTTATTTATTTCATTTAGAAACAATTTGGCGCCGACTTCCAAAATTTCGATTTCATATAAAAATTTATAGTTTTTTTTCACATTTTAGCGCACTTTTAGAAGTCGGTTCAATTTTTTTATAAAAATTTTATTTTACGATTTTTAGTTTTGAATTCATTATGATATCCATAAATTATTTGAACTAAGTACTAATCGAAATTAATGTACCTCGTAATAAGGTGGCAAAAAAGTACCCATTTTATCCAAAGTTGTAAATCACCCTAAAATAAACCACTAAAAATTCTTTAATTCTTAGAGTTCTCCAAATACCAGTGAAATTGCGTCAGACAAATAATTAGTCTGTCATAGTAAATTCGTTACCTTAAATTTCAAGTTAATTTTAGATTGGTAATATAGGCCCCAAAACCTCCCAGTATCGATATTTGCAGAACTTGAGACGTAAACCCCATAATATCAGATCTGAAAAAATGCGAATAAGGTAAAATTTTCAACCCACCATATTGGGATCCGCCATAATGAATTTCAAAAAAGTAATTTTAATATTTTAATCTAATCTAAATCTAAACCCTTCAAGCCCACTAGTCCCAATTTTGGATGAAATTCGGAAATTTAAAATTTCTAGATTATCATATCCTTTGAACAAAATCGAAAAATGTGAAATTTTTATTCTCCAATATTGGATTCGCCATATTGAATCTTAAAAAATACTTTTAAATTCATAATTTACACCCTCAAGAACCCTCTATATGAGTTTTGAAGAAAATCGGAAAATGTAAAATTTTTAGGACACCATATTGAATTCGTCAGATTGAGTTTTTCAAAAAATATTTTAAATTCGCAATTACCACTAACAAAAATTTCCCAATATTGATTTTAGACAAAATCGAGAGATGTAGAATCTTTAATCCGCCATCTTAGATCCGCCATATTTAGTTTTTTAAAATAATTTCAGATTCGTAATGTTTTCCAAAAACTCCCCCATATCAATTTTGAAAAAAATTGGACACAATTGATTTTTTCGTCCGCCATATTGAATTTTTTCTAAGTACTTTTAGATTCGTTATGTGCGACCCCGAAAACTCCTCCGTACCAATTTTGGACAAAATTGATTTTTTCGTCGGCCATATTGGATCCGCCATTTAGAATTTTTTGAAAATATTTTGAATTCGTTATGTGCGATCCCGAATACTCCCCTATACCAATTTCGGAGAACATTGGAAAAAATTAAATTTTTTTGTCCGCCATATTGGATCCGCCATATTGAATTTTTTTAAAATAATTTCGGATTCGTTGGGTACAACCTCTAAAATTACCCTATTCCAATTTTGGAGAAAATCTAACAAAATTAATTTTTTTGGCCGCCATATTGTCAGCGCCATCTTGGATTTTATTGTACCAATTTCGTCTAAAAAAATATGGGACCACCGCAGCAACTTCTTGAACATAACGTAAAAAATTTTATTCAAATCGGTGCTGCCGTTCCGGAGTAATCGGTGTACATACATAAAAAAAAACATATATAGTCGACGAATTGAGAACCTCTTTCTTTTAGAAGTCGGTTAAAAATGTAAAAATACTAATCCAAATGACCAGATTTAAAGAGAAAGGAATATTTCTACAGAAATGATTTTATATCGTTATTCTTTGCTGTTTAATATTTTACATGGCGAAAAAACGGCAACATTGGCGGGTCTGAATCACTGCTAAAATGATACAAATTTGATATACTGGGCTTTAGTTCGAGATAATTTGCAATTGGCTCGTGAAGGTGGCTAATATAACACGAATTTTTTTTTTTTTAAATTTACTTACCCCTCTCAACGGTAATTGGTTTCATGAATAAAAATAATCATACAACGCATAATTATTTGCTTCTAATGTAATTGTTTCTGAGTGGTCTATGGTGGTCTGTAAAGTGAAATTGGTCTGACAACGACGTAAAAACCTGTATATATATGTATATATATATATATATATATATATATATATATATATATATATATATATATATATATATATATATATATTAATTTTCTTTTTTTTTTCGAAACAGAAAAGGAAAAAATTTTGAAAATGCCGTGAATAAAGGGCGAAACGTCAATCGTTTTGTGTTTTATTAATTATAGAACCTAAACCCAAGAAAAGACAAAATTAAGAAAAATATATATATATATATATATATATATATATATATATATATATATATATATATATATATATATTCTTGATTCTTGAACCATAGATTATATCATTTTCCTTTATTTTGTCTTTTCTTGGGTTTAAGTTCTATATTCAACAAAAAATGCAAAACAACTGACGTTTCGCCCTTTATTTAAGGCATTTTCAATATTTTTTCTTCCTAAAAAGATATATCCATAATTTCAAAAAACAAACAAGACACTTTAAAACAGTATTTAAATTTTTAAAATTTTTTAAAATATTTAATTTTACCGGTACACACCTTGACATTTTGTTATTCTATTACAAAATAATCAAACTTTTCATCGTCTACTGAAGATACATGGAATGTGAATGTGTTTTTTTTTTTATTTTTTATATTTTACAATGCACAAAAAAACAAATAAGGTATACGTTTAGTTTTATGTTTAAGAGTATATTCAATTTTTGATTCTTATTTGACAGGATCGAATACTTAATATTTTTGTTTAAATTAGGCTTGTGTAAATGTGGCTCAAATTTCCCATATCCGTTCTGTCGTTAACAGTGTTTTTATCTTTTTTAATTTCAATCATTTCCTTTAACTGTAATTTTTGGTAATTCATATCTTTGTTTTTTATTATGGTACCGTTATAATCAAAAGTATGTTTTTCGTCCTGTGTGTATTTGTTTAGCGCATTGTTGATCATTAAAATAGGAAATAAGAATTTTCCCTCAGCCATTAGCAACACGGTATTAGTTACTCGCCCAAATTTCCTCCCAAAATACAACGGTCTAGAAGAATGCAACTTTACCTAAACGTCAACTGAAAAGGTCACATACCTCCAACAAAGGTAAACAAATTTAATTTTGAATTATCGCGCGTTGCCAAGTTGTGATCACTGTACCCCACTACGAGTCAGATGTTTTAAAACTATTTTTATTTAAAAAAATCTGTATTTTCTAGACAAAACGATCAAGAAATTCATGGTTTTTTTCAAAAAAATTCATAATTTTTGGATCTACGTTGCATTAGTTTTTAAAAAATATGATAAATAAGATATTCCAAAATTTGTTGGCATTTTGTTATATGTACTGACTTCCAGCATGTTAAATATGCATATTTTAATTGTTAATATATCTAACAGACGATTAATAAAATTTTTTTTAATTAAATAAAACACTTTTGTAAACTATATATTCAAATTCGATCATATACAACAAGAAGAACATCACAACATTAATATAACAGTTTAACATATATTATTTTATAAAGACTAGGAACACCTGCGCTCAGTATGTAGAAAAAACTATTTTTGACGGTGTTTTTGTATTTATATTCCTTTATTATTTTACGGGGGGCGTGTAAAAACGATTTTTTAAATTTAAAATATTTTACTGAGGTTTTTTATGTCTGTTTTGTCATTCACTATACAAAAAGTACTCTAAACTTATTTAAGATCTAAAATAACTGATAACGTACAAGATATTCGATTTAACAAATGACTTTGTCATTTAACCACTGTTGAAGTTGCCGGAATATGTAATGCCCAATCAAATAGAAGAATCGTATTTGTAAAGTTTGAAGAAAACCTGGCTCTACTATCACTTCCCGTTCGTCCTTAATTAAGCCTTTCTGGAATATTTCCCTAACTCTGTATATTCTAATTTTAAAATAATTCCTCAGAAAATTTATTCATTTACACATATATGTTACGTACTACATGATAAGTAATAGTTATTTAAGAATATAAACCATCAAAATCACTCCATTACATTTATACGCCTGCTAAAATTTCAAATTCATAGTTAAATTAAAACAATGACTCTCAAAAATATTATTAGACTAGATAATCTACTCTAATACGCTTCGCTAGTAGTTCACATTATAATTCTATTAAAACGGAAGTACCTTATATTATTATACGAACTGTCACCCGTGCTGTTTTATTATTATATCCTGTAGTATGAGATTCTACCTTATAATAGATTAGTAAAAAAGAGTGTAATAATACAGACAAAGCGATTAAAATCGTTGTACATCCTCTTTAGACATTTATTAATATTTTTACAAAAATAATTTTAGATAAAATTTTTATAAAAAAAATTGAACTGACTACTAAAAGTGCGCTAAAAAGTAAAAAATAACTATAAATTTTTATAAGAAATTGAAATTTTTGAAGTCGGCTAAAAAACAAAACCTGACAAAATCTGATTCCCATAAACAGATTAAAAATACTTTATTTGTAATTGCTTTTTTACCGTAATTTCTACATATTAGTAGTTATTTGTTTCATTTAGAAATAATTTGGCGCCGACTTCAAAAATTTCAGTTTTATATAAAAATTTAGTTTAATTTTTTTTATAAAAATTTTATTTTTCGATTTTTAGTTTTGATTTCATTATAATATTCATAAATTATTTGAATTGAATACTAATCGAGATTAGTATATCTCGCAATGACTTCAGGGTGGCATAAAAGTACCCATTTTATCCAAACTTGTAAATTACTCTAAAATGAGCCACTAAAAATTCTTTCTTACATACCAGTGAAATTGTGTCAAACAATTATTTAATCTTTCATAGGAAACCCACTATCTTAAATTTCAAATTAATTTTATATTGGTAATCTAGCCCCAGAATTTTCCAGTATCGATATTTGAGATGTAAATTTCTTGGTCCAATATAATTTATACTACACATTGAGTTGTATACGGCCCAAGAACCCCGCAATATCAATTTTAGACAAAATCGGATAATGTAAAATTTTCAGTCCCTCATATTGTATCTTATCAACCTAATAGTTATAAAAATTAACCTCATATTCGTAATAAACGACTCCGAAAACCTCCTAATACCAAATCTGAAAAAATGCGAATAAAGTAAAATTTTCAACCCACCATATTGAATCCGTCATATTGAATTTCAAAAAAATTATTTTAACGACTTAATTTAATCTAAAAATCTAAACCCTTCAAAGCTCCCTAGTTCCAATTTTGAAATAAATATACAATTTTTCGAAAAATGTAAAATTTTTAGGACGCCATATTGAATCTGCCAAACTGAGTTTTTCGAAAAATATTTTAAATTCGTAATTAACACTAACAAAAATCCCCCAATACTGATTTTAGACAAGAGATGTTGAATTTTTAGTCAGCCATCTTAGACCCGCCATATTTATTTATTTTTTTTAAATAATGATTTTGAAAAAGATCGGACAGAATAAATTTTTTATCCGCCATATTGCATACATATTGAATTTTTTAAAAATAATTTCCGATTCGTTATGTGCGACCCCGAATATCCTCCCCCCCCCCCCCCGTGCCCATTTTGAAGAAAGTCGGACAAAATTGATTTTTTCGTCCACCATATTGAATCCGCCATATTCATTTTTTTACAAATTTACATTCGTCATTAGCGATCCCGAAAACTCCCCCAACACCAATTTTGAAGAAAATCGGAAACTTAACATTTTGTCCGCCATATTGGATCTGCCATATTGAATTTTATAAAATAATTTTAACTTCGTTGTGTATGACCCCGACAATTCCCCTATTCTAATTTTGTAGAAAATCGGACAAAATTAATTTTCTTGGCCGCCATATTGTCAGCGCCATCTTGAATTTTACTGCACCAATTTCGTCCAAAAAAATATGGGACAACCGCAACAACATCTTGAACATAATGTAAAAAATTTAATTCAAATCGGTGCCGCCGTTCCGGAATAATCGGTGTACATTTATAAAAAAAATATATAGTCAACAAATTGAGAACCCTCTTTCTTTTAGAAGTCGGTTAAAAAGAAGTGACAATATCCGCCTACGGAATTAATAATATCAGCATATATACCGGGTGGCGCACCACATTTCCGGGGGTAATATACAGAGAACAACAAAAAATTTAGAAATATTTTTAGTAAGGAATGTGTAGGTGAATTGTGAAAACACTTTAAAATTATTGTAAAAGTATAGGGAGTAACTCAAAGAAAATTTCACCTCAAAGTTCTCAAAATTTAAATGGACCATCCTGTATATTACTGCATATTTTGACAGCACAGGCTAAAAAGTGTAAGTTATTTTTAAGTTGCATATACCAAGGCAAGGCGTTCTTGAGTAATTTAATGTGTAAGAACAACTTTTCAATAAGTGCTGCCCTTTGGTTATAAATTTGGCAACGTATTGTTTAAAATATAACTACTTAATCTACTTTCCAAGGCCTCATAAAAAAATTAAAACATGTAAACTAAAAAGTATAGCATAATAGCTTAAACGAAATAAAATTATTAAGTGTTAAGCCCTTAATAAGCGAAATGTAAAGGTTTATGAATATATGGGTGTTCCATTAAACAAACACAAGTTTGATTTATATCTAAAAACTAGCGACCCGCCCCGGCTTCGCACGGGTGCAATGCTGATACTAAATACACTACAGAAAAACTGTGACTATTTATTTTATTTTTACAACAATTATTACATCGGCCTCCGACGCGCTATTTATAGGCACGCTGCCGCCGCCCCGGTCGGCCAGTACCGCCGCAAGCGCTACTTCCCGCAATTTTAAATCTGTAATATCTTCGAAAATATTCATTTAAATCTTGTGCTGTAAAGGACCATATAGATCTATATTAAATCAACAATGTATTTAAGCTATTTAATTGGATAAGGATTAATGCTGTATTGGTTAAAATCGCTTCAAAATTTGCCATTATTTGTCGTAAAAAGTAAATGACAAAAAAATGTTATTGTGGGATATCCATGAGAGATAGACATATACCATCGCGGAATTTTCTGTAGACCTTTTCAATGTGTACAAATAATTAGTACATTAGTTTGATAAATCTCATAGGGTTCAGCCTGCGTTTGCAATGTAAGCGGAAAAAAATATGATAATTAACGACATCACATTAGAAACCTCAAAAATAACAGTATTTCTCCACTATTTAATGGATGTTATTATACATATAAACCTTCCTCTTGAATCACTCTATCTATTGAAAAAAACCGCATCAAAATCCGGTGCGTAGTTTTAAAGATTTAAGCATACAAAGGGACATAGGGACAGAGAAAGCGACTTTGTTTTATACTATGTAGTGAAGAGTAGTACTTAGAGAGAAACTAACGACGCTATTGAATTTTACCTGAAAAACTTTTTTCGAGATAGAAGTAATTTCCCAAAATGGCACATTTGCAAGAAAACTCTGTATCTAAAAACCTAAGAGTGCTGTGAAAATTCTATCTGCGGTATGTTTACTTACTTACTTACTCCGTGGCGTTACAACCCTGGGTGGGTTTTAGCCGACTTTACGACATGCTTCCATTCATTTCGATCTCTCGCAACCTCCATCCAGTGTTCGATGTCCATAGTTTTGAGATTTTTTGCTATATTATCTCTCCACCAGAGTCGGGATCGTCCCAGTGGCCTTCTCCCAGTCGGTGCTTCCTCCCAAGCGAGTCTTATTATTCTGTCGTCAGGAAGCCTTCTGATATATCCTGCCAACTGAAGTCTTCTGGCCTTTATTTCTTTTACTACATCTGTATCTAGCAATAGTTCTTCTAGTTCCTTATTAGTTCTTGTTCTATTTTGTCCTGTCGTTTTATCTATCGTTGGTCACGAGATTTTCCTCAAGATTTTTCTTTCAAAGACTCGTAGTCTCTCTTCGTTCGCTACCGCTAGCGTCCATGTTTCGCAACCACATATAATTATCGATCTTATAACTATTTTGTATAGGTCCATCTTTGTTCATCTTGTGAGGTGTTTCGATTTCATCAGATCTTGCAGTGCGTACAGGCATCTATTTTCTGCTTGTATTCTATTGTTTATTTCCTGTGATCCGTTGTTATCTTCGCATATTGTTGTTCCTAGGTATTTAAATTCTTTGACTCGTTCAAAGTTATATTCATAGAAGGTGATGTTTTGACCTATTCTGTCTCTGTTTCGGCCATTCCGACTCATGAACAAGTATTTAGTTATGTCTTCGTTGATTTGAAGTCCCATCTTCTTTGCTTCCCTTTCGAACCGTATTAGAGTTTCTTTCATTTTTATTCTACTACTACCAATCATGTCGACATCATCTGCAAATGCCAACAGTAGATTTAGTCCATCTTGATGGAATATAGATGTCGGTGCTTCAATTTTCGAATTTCTGATTATATATTCCAGCGCTATGTTAAAAAGTTGTGATGAGAGCGCATCTCCCTGCTTAAGACCGTTGTTTATTTCAAATATTTCAGAGTAGTACTGTCTCACTTTCACTTTGCACTTCAACCCCTCCATACATATCCTTATTAGGCTTACCAGTTTTTTGGGAAAGTCAAGCTCCTGCATTGCTATCCATAATCTCGTTCTGAAGACTTTATCAAATGCCTGTTTAAAATCGATAAATATCTGATTTAGTTCACGATCGAATTCCCAGCTTTTCTCCATTATCTGTTTTATGGTAAATGTCTGGTCAACAGTTGAGCGATTAGGTCTAAATCCGCATTGGTAATCCCCTACGATTTCTTCTGTATATGTTTTGGTTCTTTCCAGCATAATGTTCGAAAGGACTTTATAGGTTGTGTTCAGTAGGGTAATTGCTGCATTGTTTCTTGTCACCTTTCTTGTGAATTGGCACAATGACTCCCTCCTTCCATTCATCTGGAAGAATTTCTTCCTGCCAGACTCTTTGTATTAGTTTATGGATGGATCTGTGGAGTGCATCCCCTCCGTGCTTTAGACATTCCGCTGGTATATTATCACTGCCTGCGGCTTTATTGTTTCTCAGTTTCTTGATAGCTCACATCACCTCTTTTTTCGTTCAACAGTTGGCTAAAGTATTTTTTCCAGGTTTCTAGTATTTCCTCTCATTGGCGACAAGGTCTCCGTTCTCTCGTTCTAAGAAGTTTCCTGTCCTGGACTGGTATCCTGCCTTGATACGTAATACTCCCCTGAAGTGTTGTTTTACTCTGTAGTTGATTCGATTCTCTTCAATTTCCTTAATTATTTGCGTGTGCGATATTTTTCGTTTCACGCAAAAGTAGCACCTTTTCGAGAAAAAACCGCATCCCACTAACTTTAAACACAACGGAGCTATGCGGCAAAAATAACGAAATTCCGAACACCCTGTACATGCATATGTTATAACAAAAGATAAAATATTCACAAAATAGTCGTAATTTTTATGTTCCTACATCGGTTTGAATGTTTTTTTCTTTGGAATATGATAGAGAAATAAAAATATAACTAACAATTTTATGTTTTGTTTTAGTATGTTTCCTTTTTATGACTTTCGCTTTAGGATGGTTGTAAATGACTGGAAATGAATCTATAATTTTATTTTGTCATTAAATTCGCCTGTTTGGTTATTAAAATTTTAAAACAACGACTAATTAGGCTCATACTGCGTTGGAAGAGATATAAATTGTCTAATGTATGGCTTTTTATCATAGGCCATAAAATGGACGTATTTTTATGGTTTTCCCATAAAAACGGTTTTACTAAAATACAATTTGGTGAGTTTTTAGTTTTATTTCTAATTATTTGTAAATTAATAATCTTTTAGTTTTATATTCCTCTAACTTTTAATATTTTTATGGTCCTCATATATATATATATATATATATATATATATATATATATATATATATATATATATATATATATATATATATAACGTTTCAGTCGTACACGAACGACGTATACGAGCTGTGAATGACTTGCGTATCAGGAATTTGGTCATTTATGGTATGCGTTTGTCCCTGCATAACGTGGTCCCCACCTTGAAGTGAAGCTTGGATGTCATTTAAAAATTGTTCCATTGGAGAAATTAGACTGTTGGAATTTAACTGAGTATTCTGATTCATTTGGGTCATTCCAGATTCATTACGAGTATATAATCCTGTTAGGTCTGGCGCAACCCCACGAGGGGCCGCGGAGGTCCCACCAAAACCACCCGGACAACCTGAAATGCCACCCGCCACTCGCGGAAGGAATTGTGAGAGAAGGGATTGGACATTTTTAAATAAATTATTTTTCCTCTTAAATTGGAATGTTTTGTATAAAAGTACAAAAATCGCGGAAGGCTGGGCTTTAATATAATTAATATATAAGAAAAATTAAGTATATGGAATTTGGGTTGGATGAGAACTTGGCCAATATTTACTTTAATTTATTTTTTATTAGACGTGAGCTCTTATAGAATTTTTTGCAGCAAAAGTTTTTTAGATTGGGACTCTTAAGTTTTGTATCGAAGTAAAATAATTTTGGGACTCTTAATAAAATTTCCGAAATTCAATTTTTTCGAATTTTTTTTTGTGTTAAGCGCAAACTAAGGCACGTTTATTGTTCGTAGGTCCGTTAACAATGTCACTATCAAGTTGTCACTAATTTTCTTTTGACAGAAAATTATTTGTCGCAATCGGGATGTCACTATCAGGTTTCCTTTACGCAAATTATTTTATTCATAGCAGCAGGCACATGAATACTCGGTATATTATTTATTTTAAACAGTTTCCGCAAGAATTTTAAAAAAATCAGCGTGGGAATATTTTTAGAGAAGCTTATTTTTTCCGACGGCGCTGGAATTTTACTAACATTTGAGTTTCACGGTTTTTATTTAGCCTAACAGACGAGGTTTTCTGGCCTTTCTAGAATCGCAATCTTCTTTCTTGAATCGAACTCTTGATCATCTTATCAGGACAACCAAGAACCTCTCTTCTTAAGCCGTCGTAAGCAGAGCGGCCTCCCTCGTTGCACTAGCGTAAACAGCTTGGTGATCCTCTTGATACCGAAAGGGGCGCTCCAGGAAAACCTCTAGGAAATTTAAAACTCCCTACTCGCGTGTTGAACCGTTTAATTTTTTCTTCTGGAAGGGAAACTGACAATAATCTCTTGCGAGATTACCGACTAGTGGCCCACCTATTAAAGATTCCCCGTGCCTTTCTCTGACATGGTGCAAGTGCTAGACTAATCAGCAACGGCAGAGAATCTCATGTTTCGCCTGAGTAAATGCTTAAAAAGACTTAGATATTTGTGTGCGCGTGGGTAAGAAAACTTTGAGAGATCTGTGCTCTTAAAAAGACAATCAGATTCTGCTAACGAATCGCAACATCGGGTGCTATTTATACTTTCTCGGCACTCCGTCGGGTCTTCCAAAAGGAACCAATCAGCACTTAGCGCGGTCTGCCAAAGCTTTGTATCTGCGCTGGTGTCTGTGTCGGTGTCTATGCGCCGTTACCGCCGACAACGTGCAATTTATTTCTCGGAATTTCAACCGTCTTTACACGTTTATTTTATTTTTATGATTTTTTAGGTTCTTGTAGATTTCTATATATATATATATATATATATATATATATATATATATATATATATATATATATATATATATATATATATATATATATATACAGGGTGATTCAAAAATCGATCACGAAACTTAAGGGGGTGATTCTACTTGACAAAATAAGGGTAGAGCTTCATATAATTTTTTTTCAAAATGTCATACGTTTTCGAGTTACAAGCCGTCCAAGTTCAAGTTTTTATTTTTTGTTTTTTGAATTACTCGCTTACAGGAAAACCGATTTGACTAATATTTGAAAGATAGGCTAAGTCTTCTGCGCTTCATCATTTTAGTAACAATTCACATTGATTGTTTGCCGCTAGAGGGCACTTTACCTACATTGAAAATGGTTTTTTTTGTCATAATTTTTTAGTGTTGACAGCTACAGTAGTTTTTGGCATAATTTCTGAAAGACTGATGCCAGGCCTTTAAAAAAGGTGCTTTTTATTTACATCCCTAACCCAACGGTTTAGACGTAAATCACCCTTAAAAATTAAGTGGTAAATTTACTTTTCTCATTTCATTACCACCAGCTACCAGGTAAATAGCTATCAAAGTATACTAGAGCTGTCAGTTTAACATCAAATAAATTCGCTTTTTAAACTATTTAATTTATAATCTTAAAATAACTAATAATGGCTAATCACCAATATTCAAATATCGAATATTGTGATATCCATTTTTGTTATGGAAAAGCAAATGGTAATGCAGAGTTGGCAAGAAGATATTATATGGAGAGTTATCCGGAAAGAAATAACCCTCATGCTCAAACATTTTCCAGTGTGCACAGGAGGCTTGCGGAATGTGGTTCCTTTAAAAGTTATAATGGAAATAGGGGAAGACCTAGAACTGCTAGAAACGTGCAACAAGAAGAAAGAGTGCTTGAAATTATTGAAGATAATCCAGGTATTAGTACTAGAAAAATTGGGAATGAAGTGCGGCTCTGTCAGGCTAGTTCATGGAGGATACTAAGAGAAGAACAACTCTACCTGTTTCATTCAAAAAAGGTGCAGGCTCTTTATGACGATGATCGGCCGAGACGGTTGGAAATGTGCAATCAGATCCTAGCTAAGTATGAACACGATAATCGATTAATTGGCGTCATATTATTCACTGACGAAGCTGGTTTCACTCGTGATGGCATAACAAATCTACACAACATCCACACATATGCTTACGAGAATCCAAACAATGTGGTAGAAACGAAACATCAGCGTAGATTTTCACTAAATGTGTGGGCAGGGATAATAGGAGATTACCTTATTGGTCCTCATTTCTTTGATGGCCCATTAACTGGTGACGTATACTTAGATTTTATCCAAAATCGTCTCCCATTGTATCTGGAAGATGTGCCATTGGAAGTAAGGGCCAACATGTGGATCCTCCAAGACGGAGCTCCGCCCCACTTTAGTATACGTGTCCGACAGTATTTGAATGCAACGTATCCTGAGCGATGGATAGGACGAAGTGGACCATTGGCATGGGCAGCGAGGTCACCAGACCTTAATCCTATGGATTTTTTCTTTTGGGGTCATTTGAAACAATTGGTGTACGATATTCCAGTAATCAACGTCGAGGATCTTCGCTTCAGGATAATCGAAAAGTGCCAAATTATTAAAGAAACACCAGAAATTTTTCATCGAGTTAGGCGACATTTTTTGAAGAGTGTTAGGAAATGTATGGAAGAAAATGGGGGACATTTTGAGAATCTTTTTTAGTTTGTTTAGTACTGTTTCATTAATTTTTATCAATTAAATGTATATCGCAATAATCCATAATATGAATATTTACTGATTAGCCATTATTAGTTATTTTAAGATTATAAATTAAATAGTTTAAAAAGCGAATTTATTTGATGTTAAACTGACAGCTCTAGTATACTTTGATAGCTATTTACCTGGTAGCTGGTGGTAATGAAATGAGAAAAGAAAATTTACCACTTAATTTTTAAGGGTGATTTACGTCTAAACCGTTGGGTTTAGCGATGTAAATAAAGAGCTCCTTTTTTAAATGCCTGGCATCAGTCTTTCAGAAATTATGCCAAAAACTACTGTAGCTGTCAACACTGAAAAATTATGACAAAAAACCAATTTTCAATGTAGGTAAAGTGCCCTCTAGCGGCAAACAATCAATGTGAATTGTTACTAAAATGATGAAGCGCAGAAGACTTAGCCTATCTTTCAAATATTAGTCAAATCGGTTTTCCTGTAAGCGAGTAATTCAAAAAACAAAAAATAAAAACTTGAACTTGGACGGCTTGTAACTCGAAAACGAATGACATTTTGAAAAAAAATTATATTAAGCTCTACCCTTATTTTGTCAAGTAGAATCACCCCCTTAAGTTTCGTGATCGATTTTTGAATCACCCTGTATATATATATATATATATATATATATATATATATATATATATATATATATATATATATATATATATATATATATGCCTTGACTTTGGTCAACTGATATTAATCTCGATACCAGATAATTCAATTGAATGTGAAGCTAGAGTGATTGGAATTAACATTTTCTCTAGTTCTTCCCTGTCCCCACTTACTAAGGTAATGGTACTTACATCTGACAAATGATTAAGATATGTTAATTCTATTTATCGCTCAATTTATATATTTGGAACCTGACAGGAAAATTTAGAAGAGATGGTGCCTTTAAACAAATTATCCTTAATTAAATAATACGAAAAATTTGTCGGTAAAAAAATACAGATTAATCGTAACATTTATGGGGGCTTTATGTACCTTTACCTACGATTTTACCACGATTTATTGACGGTAGATAAATTGTTTCAGTTCCACCGTGTACTGGTATTTGAAGGTTTTTGAATGCACCTTATGCTGGTGGATAAGTAGTTTTTGACATTCATTTTAGTCATTGACAAGATGTTCCACAAACGGTACTCGCTTGGACTTGAACAATCATATCCTATCATTCCTTATGGTGCTTCTAAATGGGAAAAATTTAAAATTAATTTTTTCAGAATAGCTACAGTTTCTGAGAAACATCCCAATACTTTGGAATATTTTCGAAGCCAAGTTTCGTTGCTGAATGAAAAAGAACGACACTTCAAAAACCACAGGTGGGTTATTCATCCGTTGAGCTTATTTAAGTTATGGTATGATTTTTTTTGCATTTTTCTTTATGGTCTAGTATTATTTACTAAACCATTTGAAGCTAGTTTTATTAGGTCAGGAGTAGCTGACGAACTAGCTTCGTATGTTCAAGATGTGCTGTATTATCTGCTAGTTTTAGATTTAGTTTGCATTTGCAATGTAGCTCTCCAGTTTCATGTTGGATTTTGTTTACCTAACACTAAAGAAGTGAAACTCGAATACAAAGAAATTGCAAAGAAATATATGAAAAGTTGTTATTTCCTTTGTGACGTTTTATCGTCCATTCCCAGATTACTTTTTCAAAATGCCTCTTTAGGAGTTTATGCATTATTAAATTTCTTCTGTATTCTCAAGCTGGTAAGAATAAAAACATGGATATTGTTGGTAAACTCGTCGTCAGCAATACGGTCATCAGTAACGAATTTTATGATTGTATTCTTTTTTTCGACTGCAATAACCATTCATATCTCGACCTGTCTTCATTTTGCAACACCCAGATATCGCCGCATCGTTACTGGAAATTATAGTTCAACTGCTTGGATTCAAGAACAAGATATGTTTAATAAGACTTTATTGTATAGGTATCTTGTTACTCACTTCCGAAGTTCTGGATATACATTGGGCATTTTAACTAAAGATACGTTTAGTCAAAACTGGGATGAGATTATTATGTCTTGTGTAAACTACATTATTGGAAAAATACTAACAATCACCTCCTGCATTGTTATGGTTTCCGTGTTTTTGTCTACGAAAACTTTAAAAATGAAATACCAAGCAATAATGACTGAATTAAATGAATATATGAAAAACAAACAAATGCCCGCACAATTAAGACGACGACTTATTGATTATTACAGCTTCAAATACCAAAACGTATTCTTTAATGATCGCTTTATTAATGCGGTACTTTCAAATAATTTAAAAAAAGAAATTAACATATTTATTTGTAAAACTCTTCTACCTCATGTTAAATTGTTTTCGCATATGGATCCTAAAGATGTGAAGGAAGTAGTAGATTACTTGATTCCAGAAATATATCTTCCCAATGATATAATTATGAACGTGAGCATTTACGAAGCTAGTATGTTCTTCATAGCGAGTGGTACAGTTGCAGCCTACACTATTTCAGGAAAAGAAGTTTGTCACCTGCACGATGGTGCGTACTTTGGAGAGATCAACCTTATTTTTGAAAAACAGAAGAAGATTGCAAAATATGTATCAATAGAAGTTAGCAAACTTTACAGATTAACAAGTAAAGATTTTAAAACATGCTTTTTGAAAAATCCAAAAATTTATGAATTGATTAGAAGAAGCGCACAAGCGAAAATGGAATTGTTTCGTCAGATGGATATCGATTATGAAAAAGATTTATTCAAGAAAAAATATTATTAACTCCTACATTTATTTTATTTAGTTGTAACTGTTATGAAAACTTAATTAAATATCATTTAAAAGAAAATTTTAGTATATTTTGAACACTACTAAAGAACTAACACTAAAAATAAATGAAGAAGTTGCATAGTTTTTAACCAACTTCTAAAAGAAGGAGGTTCGCAATTCGTCGACTATATATTTTTTTTTATGTATGTACACCGATTACTTCGGAACGGCGGCACTGATTTGAATGAAATTTTTTACGTTATGTTCAGAAAATTGCTACTGTGGTTCAATATTTTTTTGAACGAAATTGGTGCAGTAAAATCCAAGATGGCGCTGACAATATTGCGGCCAAAAAACCTAATTTTGTCTGATTTTCTTCAAAATTGGTATGGGGAAATTTTCGGGGTGGTTTAAAACAAATCTAAAATTATTTTTTAAAAAAAATCAATATGGCAAATTTAATATGGCGGGCAAAAAAATCAGTTTTGTCCGATTTTCTCCAAAATTGATTTCGGAAGTTTTCGGGGTCGCACATAACGAATCTGAAATTATTTTTTTAAAATTCAATATGGTGTATCCAATATGACGTACAAAAATTAATTTTGTCCGATATTTTTCAACATTGATATGGCGGAGTTTTTGGAATTGCATATTACGAACCTGAAATTATTTAAAAATAAATAAATATGGCGGATTCTACATAACGGATTAAAGATTCTACGTCTCTCGATTTTATCTAAAATCAGTATTGGGGGATTTTTGTTAGTGTTAATTTCGAATATAAAATATTTTTTAAAAAATCCAATCTGACGGACTCAATATGGGGTCCTAAAAATTTTACATTTTTCGATATTCTCCAAAGCTGATATAAGGGGTCCTTGAGGGCGCAAATAATGAATTTAAAAGTATTTTTTCAGGATTTAATATGACGAATCCAATATAGTGGACTAAAAATTTTACATTTTTCGATTTTGTTCTAAGGTGGGAGGAATAGTTTTTGAGGATGTAAATAGCGAATATAAAATTATTTTAAGAAAATCTGATATGTTAGATGCAATATTATGGTCTAGAAATTTTGAGTTTCCAGATTTCATCCAAAATTGGTACTAGAGGAATTTGAATGGTTTAGATTTAGATTAGATTAAGATGTTAAAACTATTTTTTGAAATGCAATATGGAGGACCGAATATGGTGGGTTAAAAATTTTATTTTATTCGCATTTTTTCAGATTTGGTATTAGTAGGTTTACGTCTCAAGTTCTTTAAATATCGATGTTGGAAAGTTTTGGGGCCTATATTACCAATCTAAAATTAATTTTAAATTTAAGATAGTGGATTTACTATGACAGACTAAATATTTGTTTGACGCAGCTTCACTGGTATTTGAAGAAATCAAGAATCAAAGAATTTTTAGTGGTTCATTTTAGGATGATTTACAACTTTGGATAAAATGGGTACTTTTTTGCCACCTTGGAGTCATTGAGAGGTACACTAATCTCGATTAGTACTTGGTTCAAATAATTTATGGATATTATAACTGATTCAAATTATAAAAAAAATTGAACCAACTTCTAAAAGTGCACTAAAAAGGGAAAAATAAGTATAAAATTTATATAAAATTGAAATTTTTGAAGTCGGCGCCAAATTATTTCTAAATAAAATAAATAACTACTAATATATACAAATTATGGTAATAAGGCAATTAAAAATGAAGTATTTTTAATCTGTTTATGCGAATCACGTTTTGTCAGGTATTAGTTTGGAGCCGAGTTCAAAAATTTCAATTTCATATAAAAATTTATAGTCATTTTTTACTTTTTGGCGTACTTTTGAAAGTCGGTTCAATTTTTTATAAAAAATTTAATTTAATTGATATTTGCAGTTTCTCTCTTCACAGTGGAACAAAAAATGTGCTAACATAGCAGAGTTCTTCTTAATAATTTTTTATGGCTACCACAGGCAGATTGTCTGCTCTGGCTCACTTCAATAAAATAGTTTTATTAACCAAACTGTATTAAACCCATTCTGCTGCCTTGGATTTCGAAAGTACAGACAGGATATCATATGATAAAACTTTGCGCTGGCTAGCGGTAGTAGAACTAATTTGTATGGCCATCCTGGTGTTTTATTAAATTTTAAGGTTATTTATCGATAAATGGAGTTTTTATATAATGTATTTTCATGAAACTTCTTTCATTCATTGCTGATATGATTTTGCATAAAACTCCGAAATTTCAGACACCTTGTCCGTTTTATAGTTGAAATAATCAATTTAAAAAAAATAGCATTTTACATTAATAACAATGAAAGAGACTTATTTAGTGGGACATTAATAAAAAAGTATTTTTTTTTATATATTTATCTAAAAAATTAACATGTTGTATACAAAATTATTAGGCCTAAATACTACAAAATGGGAATATTTAACCAAGCCGTTAATTCACATTAGTAATATAAACTTCGTTCGTAGTTTTACTTTGAGGATAAATCACTCCAGAATGATGCCACAAATGATAGTCTTCCTATGTGCCAGTCTAAAAATATCAGCTCGAAGCGTGAAAATATAATTAACCTAAAAATTGTCAAAAATCGGCAATATTTTTACCCTTTTCCCCCATAATATCCATATCAGTTGGGGTGAGCAGCAAGTTAAAGAATACTCTTTAAATTTAATCCAGAGATAACGGTATGACGATATAAGTGCAATTTCTGCAATATTGAATAAAATTATTATCGCTATAATACAATTAATTATGTACTCAAAAAATTTATACCTACCTACCTATACAAGATATATATATATATATATATATATATATATATATATATATATATATATATATATATATTGTATAGGTAAACACCTTTTCTCAGGTGTGATAATTTTTGATTATGAAAAAATCAAACAATAATGGACATAAATAATTAATTAATGCATTTATGTGGAAACTGCAGATGGTGGAATAGACGTTAGTTAATAGTATGCAAGAATTTATATTTGAATCATGTTTTTAAAGGACATAAAATGCCAATAATTGTCTAATAACATGATAAAATGTATAAAAATTAGTGTGAAACGTTGGACATGTATGCATATACAGTAAAAATTATAAATATATTTGCCTCAGAAAGACATGAATCTTATAAACTAATAAATAAGTGATATTTTGAATAAGGAGGAAGTGTTATTGTCAAGAAATAGTGACTGAAAAAGGAAATTTAAAACAATATAGTGAAATCCACAAAAATGAAAATCTTAATCACCTATTTCATAAACAGTGCGGGTAAAAATAATATTAGTGAAAATAAGCGTCAAAAAATAACTACTTAGTGAAATATAGACACTAGTCATCAATAGTTATTTATAACAGATTAGTTTCTATGCATTACAACAACAATATTTGTTAAAATTTTGTTAAAAATTTTGTATATGTGTTATAATAGTATAAGAGAATCTAAATTATAAGTTTATTTTAATAAGAAACTAGGTAAAAAGAGTACCTAATTATAGGCAAAGCTTTGTTAAATAAGATAATAATATTAATAAAACAAGAATTATCAATTTTAGCAAGTTATAATTAAAATTTAAATGTATATGTAAAATTTTGTTAGATGTAATAATATTTTATTTATCAATTTTATGTGGTAAATAATAACCAAAGGTAAAGTTTGGATATATCAAAATATCAAAAAAGGTCCAAAATTTACCTAAATCATAATTTATTGCCATCAAAGAGAATATTTATTTCATAATATCAATAAAATAACAAAATTTTATCATAAACTGACAATTAGGAATCCATTTTGATTTTATTTTTCAAAGCTTAAAATTTCATTTAGTTGTCAGTTCACGTCAAATGGTCGACCATTTAGAAAAAAATTAAAACAAAAATTTATATCACGCGACCACTTACTATAAAAGCTAAAATTAATTTTTTTTAAAGGGAGAACAGGTTCATCACTTGTACAGGAAACGTCATTAGTCTGGTTCTTAAAAAGTAACATAACGTCAATATTTTCACTTGTCATTTTGAAAAGTAAAAGGAGTGGTTATTAATCGATTATAGTGGAAATTTCGCTAGCCTTTTTTATTAACGGGACCATAACCTAAAAGTTTATAATTTGTTATTTCATAAATAAATTAAAAAGAAGATTAATCTATGGTAAAGGAAACATTGCTGGTTTTATTCATTAAATTTTTTAAAAAAGTAAAAGAAGAAACATAGAGCTTGGATATAAAAATATCTGGAGATTCAAAGTCAATTTTAAAGGAAGGAAAGGAAGTTTATTAAATTAGTAAATAAATTATATCAATAAGCATGCAGCTGGGAAAAATATTTAAATAATTGGCAAATTAGGGAGGATTTTTAAAATTTTTCTTTATTAGAAAAAAGAAAGGATGAAATATAAAACGTGAATGTAAAAAAATTTTCTGGAAATTTAAAAGGTATTTATTGTGTAAGATATAAAAATTTTTTGACTTACCTGAAGATAAATTGATAAAATAGATTTATACTAACCTTATTATGAATAGTTATAGTTAATAATAAAACAAATTTTTTAACTTGTACTGTATCAAAATCACTTTTAATAATAAGGGAACACACTAAATTATTTCTAGATTGTTTAAAATAAAATCACATTTTAAGACAACACTCATTTGCAGCGGTTTAGGCATTTATAAAATATTGCCAGATTTAATAATTCTAAATCCCATAAAAGAATACAGTGCATATTGAATAATATTTAATAATTTAATTAAGTTTAGATAAGGTGATTTATAAATTTTATATATAAACTGCACCCACTGACATGATTGAATATTTCTAAATAAAGTTTGTATTTGTGTTTTTGAATCATTGGTTTGACTTTTCCTGATAATTATATTTTCATCTGTATTCACCTGAGAGAGAGAGAGAGAGAGAGAGAGAGAGAGAGAGAGAGAGAGAGAGAGAGAGAGAGAGAGAGAGAGAAAATTGACATCAATGTTTTAAATGTCACTAAAAACGAGATACATTGACAAATACAGCACATGTGCAGTTGAGTGATAATAATTGAAAATTTGAAAAAATTTTAGTACAAATCAATTATACTTAGGTATAGTTATTTGTGCCTAGTGCCCAACAATTTAATAAGTATCATATATATATATATATATATATATATATATATATATATATATATATATATTGTGTTATCGATAATTTTTATTTCGCCAATAAGAAAACAAACAATTTAATTATAAAAATAAATCAAAATAATGAACAATTTAATTTAATAATATTTTTTTACGGGCACGTTGCGCAGTAAATGCAAACCTCGTTCCAACCATATCCCTTTCGTGTTAGAGGTTGCACAGTTTCAACAAATTGCTAAGGAAAACAATTTATCCTATTCTACCACCATCGAGATTATGGCCTACCTGTACCACCATACCGAGACGAAAGTCAAAACTTACCCTCCCCGCCACAGTAATACGGCAAAGGTACATGTTTCGTCTCTACTAGACTCATCAGGGTACCGACATGCACCAGGCTGTACAAAAGACAGATCAGAAGGAAGCATGCAACTACTGAACGCGGCTTCGTCGACCTCCCGCCGGATGGCGTATATATGTTTATGAGGCTTTCACGGATTCCTCCGTGTGAGATGCAATAGCAGTGGGTATATCCACATCATGCCGTTGTAGTGCTGAAATCACATTCAGCAAACGTACAACTATATGCAGCTCCGTGCATGCATGAAGTAAAATGCGAACAGTAATCCGTGAAAGCCGCATAAACATATATATATATATATATATATATATATATATATATATATATATATATATATATATATATATATATATATATATATATATATATATATATATATATATATATATATATATATATATATATATATATATAATTCAAATTCCCATGCAGTAATATTGCGAAATTTTTCAGAAATAAAGAAATAGTAAAAATACATTTTTTTAAAAAAACATTAATAATACAAAGCAAATTATGTTACCATTTCAAATTATGTAGTCGAAAGATATTTAAATATTCTAAAAAAGTTAGACAATCAATATTTAAATAACTTACCTCTGGCAGAACAGCGGCAAATTTTTACCAGCATAATTGCGCCCCATCATAAAACCACTCTAGTTACCAATTTCTTACAAGCAACATTTTATGACAAGTAGATCACCAAAAACGGACCATCTCTTTGGCCTCCTCTTTCTCTTGATTTGACTATATCGTTTATTGTAGTACAGTGACAACGATAAATCCACTGTATGGCAAGATTAAGAGACGCGTTCAAAAGTTCATCTTCAGATTCAATTAGAGAGGTGGAGTTCAGGGTGGAAATGTTTCAAAAACTGCAAATTTTTGGCATCGATTCCTCTATACGAATTCATACTTATTTTTAATACTAAATAATATAACATTATGAAAATGGGGGGTTTATATTTAAAAGAATTGATATTTAATGGTGTGTTCAAGTTAATATTTAATGTTAGTTTTTCACCACCCTGTATTTATTTATTATCAAAATATCAACACAGTCCAGCAAAGTAGATCCCTTCTGGAAGAAAACCAACCCCAGTTAAATAATGAAAGCTTTCATCTTGGATTAATAATTAGATTTTACCTGTCCGAAGACTGAATTTAGAACTTTTTATCTCTTACTTGAAAAACAGTTTTTTTTTTTCAACGTTTTTTGAGTATTTCTCCGTCTTGCAATGTAATTTTGCATATTTTAAAAATTAAAATAACAGAAGGCTAAAGGAAATTTTCTGCCAAACAAATTATGTACCATAAATTTTTTCTCTGGTATTGATATTTACGTAGATATAACGGAAAAAAACGATAAATACGTTAAAATTTGAAAACTTTTGCAAGGAAGTCGCCTTTTCAAACCGGCGCAAAGGTAAATTATCAATTTTGGCATCTTTCCGGAACAATTTATCCAGAAACTACACACACTACACAAGTCCAGATTAATCGTAACTTTTAAAAGGGCTTTGTGTACTTTTACCTACGATTTTACCACCATTTACCGAAGAAAGGTAAATTGTTTAAGTTCCACCGTATACTGGTATTTGAAGGTTATTGAATGCACCTTATGCTGGTGGATAAGTAGTTTTTGACGTTCATTATATTCGTTGACAAGATGTTCCACAAACAGTATTCGCTTGGACTTGAACAATCATATCCTATCATTCCCTATGGTGCTTCTAAATGGGAAAAATTTAAAATTAATTTTTTCAGAATAGCTACAGTTTCTGAGAAACATCCGAATACTTTAGAATATTTTCGAAGCCAAGTTTCGTTGCTGAATGAAAAAGAGCGGCATTTCAAAAACCACAGGTGGGTTATTCATCCGTTGAGCGTATTTAAGTTATGGTATGATTTTTTTTGCATTTTTCTTTATGGTCTAGTACTATTTACTAAACCATTTGAAGCTAGTTTCCTTAGGTCAGGATTAGATCAGGAACTAGCTCCATATGATCAGCACGTGATGTATTATCTGCTAGTTTTAGATTTTGTTTGCATTTGCAATGTAATTCTCCAGTTTTTTATTGGATTTTGTTTACCTAACACTAAAGAAGTGAAACTCCAATGCAAGGAAATTGCAAAGAAATATATGAAAAGTTGTTATTTTCTTTGTGACGTTTTATCATCCATTCCCAGAGTAGTTTTTCAAAATGCCCCTTTAGGGGTTTATGCATTATTCAATTTCTTCTGTATTCTCAAGCTGGTAAGAATAAAAACATGGATATCGTTGGTAAACTCGTCGTCAGCAATACGGTCATCAGTAACGAATTTTATGATTGTATTCTCTTTTTCGACTGCAATAACCATTCATATCTCGACCTGTCTTCATTTTGCAACACCCAGATATCGCCGCATCGTTACTGGAAATTATAGTTCAACTGCTTGGATTCAAGAACAAGATATGTTTAATAAGACTTTATTGTATAGGTATCTTGTTACCCACTTCCGAAGTTCTGGATATACATTGGGCATCTTAACTAAGGATACGTTTAGTCAAAACTGGGATGAGATTATTATGTCTTGTGTAAACTACATTATTGGAAAAATACTAACAATCACCACCTGCATTGTTATGGTTTCCGTGTTTTTGTCTACGAAAGCTTTAAAAATGAAATACCAAGCAATAATAACTGAATTAAATGAATATATGAAAAACAAACAAATGCCCGCACAATTAAGACGACGACTTATTGATTATTACAGCTTCAAATACCAAAACGTATTCTTTAATGATCGCTTTATTAATGTTGTACTCTCAAATAATTTAAAAAAAGAAATTAACATATTTATTTGTAAAACTCTTCTACCTCATGTTAAATTGTTTTCGCATATGGATCCTAAAGATGTGAAGGAAGTAGTAGATTACTTGATTCCAGAAATATATCTTCCCAATGATGTAATTATGAACGTGAGCATTTACGAAGCTAGTATGTTCTTCATAGCGAGTGGTACAGTTGCAGCCTACACTATTTCAGGAAAAGAAGTTTGTCACCTGCACGATGGTGCGTACTTTGGAGAGATCAACCTTATTTTTGAAAAACAGAAGAAGATTGCAAAATATGTATCAATAGAAGTTAGCAAACTTTACAGATTAACAAGTAAAGATTTTAAAACATGCTTTTTGAAAAATCCCAAAATTTATGAATTGATTAGAAGAAGCGCACAAGCGAAAATGGAATTATTTCGTCAGATGGATGTAGCTTATGAACAAGATTTATTCAAGAGAAAATATTATTAACTCCTACATTTAATTTACTTAGTTGTAACTGTTATTAAAACTTAATTAAATATCATTTAAAAGAAAAATTAGTATATTTTCAACAACATTAATAGATTAATACATAAAAATGAACGTAGGTGTAGTAGTGTTTTCTTAATTAATACCTACAGCTCCTTTCCTCTCTCCCTTAAGATGTAACTAAAAATATTTGTTAATAAATTTTTTTAGAGCTGCTACAGACAAAAATTATTTACTCTGGCGGACTTCACCAATATAGTTTTGTTGGTCAATTTGTACAGGGCATATTTTAGTGATATGGATTTCGAAATTACAGACATGTCACCACATGACAAGATTTTGCGCTAGCAACTGATAGGAAAACTAGCTTGTATTGCTATACTGTTGATTTATTACTTATTAAAACTTAAGAGTTCATCAGCTAATTGAGTTTCCATATATTTTCTATTTAACCTTTCCAAATACTCGAAAAATTATGAATTAATGCCATTTGTTGATCGATAAGTTGAATAAATTTGTTATGTTAAATAATCTTATTTGTTTGAAGGTTGTAGACAATGTTGAAGATTAACTAAAATTCATTCTTATCGGTACTTTTTGGTTTTGTTTTTGTTAAATGAGCTCTAAGTGTATTTCTTGATTTTAAAGCTGTTTTTATATTATAACTTTTGGCAATTCATCTTATTTTCTTCGAAGTTCCCTTAATGTACGAAATTGTGAAGAAGGAATGTGTTTCTTGGTGTCCAGTGTTTGTTGTTCTTAAGTTATTTATAACATCGCCAATTAGTTTCAAAGGATAGCCATTCTGTTGTAAAGCGAATTTTGATATTTGCTACCTCTTTTTCCAATGAATCGGTATTATTGCATATATATATATATATATATATATATATATATATATATATATATATATATATATATATATAGAGCAATTATAGAGGTTGCGCATAATTCCCCGTTTTGTTACAACAGAATGATTGGAACTATGATTAAGATATTGTCCAGTATGTGTTGGTTTTCTGTTTACTGAACTTCAGTAAATTGTCAGCGCCATCTTGGATATTACTGCACCAATTTTGTCTAAAAAAATATGGGACCATCGCAGAAACTTCCCGAACATAATGTAAGAAATTTCATTCAAATCGGTGCCGCCGTTCCGAAGTAATCGGTGTACATACATAGAAAAAAAAACATACATATTCGACGAATTGAGAACCTCCTTCTTTTAGAAGTCGATTAAAAAAAATACATAGTCGACGAATTGAGAACCTCCTTCTGTAGAAGTCGGTTAAAAATGTTGCAACTCCGCCGCCTTTTAAACGGGGCGCGCATAACATTCAACCTTACTGTAGCTGTTCAAACAAAAATATGCTGCTTCCACGTTGGTCAACCAGATGATATCTTCATGCAGGAAAACTTCAAACTGACCTTTCTTAGCCCTTATACTTCAAATATTTCGATTGCAAATGGCATAACTGTACGCGAGAAGTTCACCGTTAACCGAATGTCAGCAGAGTCTTCTTTGTAAATAACAATATAATAATATTTCTCTTTATCTCTCTAAAAAAAAATAAATAAAAATTCAAAAAGTGACAATTATTATCATAATTTGTACGTAGTAGAAAGTCCCAAAATGTATTAATCATAACCAATTAGCAACCGACACATAAAAGCCATTATGAAACACGAAAGTGTTAGACATGGTGTCATAATCACATTGCAGTTAATTTTTTCAACGAGAGGTCAAAAAGTTAAGGACCATCAATTCATTTAGGAGTAATTTGGTTTAGACCAGCCATACGGGCTCGTTATATAATCATTAACGATTTTGTAGGATGAAAGTATTGTTTACAGTTTTTTGTTTTCATGGGACTGAGGACGTTAAAATTAAAAAGTCGTTTATTATAATTTTTATAGGCGCATACACTAAAGTGAGAGAATATATCAAATCATTTTGACCTAATAAATAAATAATGCCGCAGTGAACTTTTCGGCAAGTTATTTCTTTACGTTATATGAGATAGTATCATGATCAAATATTGTAATTTCTTGAAATTACAGGAAAAGAAATATTTTTAAGTCCAATTTTGTAAATCTATATATGCGTTGTAGAGTGAATGCGCCAATTTAGATAAAGTTTAATTTTTAAAATTCATAAAAAACAACTGGTTTTATATTAAAAAATTGGTTTTGCTGAAACCGCATGCTATATATATATATATATATATATATATATATATATATATATATATATATATATATATATATATATATAGGAAAATTCTTGGGATAGCGTTCCTGGGGCTGAATGAAACTCTGTTTTTTACAAACGCCAAACTTTCGGAAGTTTATGATTTCCTTCTTCAGGGCTACAATACAAAACAGTTCTGTTAATTATTATTTTAAATTTTACAATGTATTATGTATAATAAAAAAAAATTATTTTAAATTTAAAGACTTACGTGCAAAATGGGTCCGTTAATGGCTTTTAGAAAATAAAACGGAAAATTCATGTTGGCATTGTTGATTTTTCATAATTATTTATTACATTTTATTATTAAAATGTTTTTTTTAAACACTAATATATAATTTTATTTTGTGGGCCATTTTAGTTATACTGAATGTAGGTTTATCTGATAAGAGAATCCTTGAAACACTCTTTTTTTGGTAGATGGGATATATCAGAAATGTCTAATTTTATTTTAGCGGTAATTTTGAATGTGGAATCATTATGTTTTACAACGAACGTTAATTTTAATTTATAAGTTAGGCACCTTAACAATAACTGAGATGTTGTTTGGCAGAGATAATACTGGACTGATTTCGCTCTAGGCAAAGCATTCACCTAGCCGTCTATCATCGTCATAGATAAGTTGTACTGTACTGAAGCTCGGGTGGCAAAGAGAACTCTTTTATATGGTACAAGTTATCTGGTTCTAATTTTCTATTTTCGTTAAAGACTTTTGTTCGGTTTTGTTAATAAATTCAAATCTCAGAGGCCCGCAATTCATAGTAGAGGAGGGTTTGGAATTGTACAACACAATCTGTTCTTGTTGAGTTTGCGTATTAATACCTGCTAATTGAAGTGGAATAAAAGAGGTTAGGAATAAGTTTGTATCAGAAATATTCGGATCAGTGAATTTCATTTTGTACTGGCTCTGACCTGACGTTCCATCGAAGCCCCATTTGCAAATGAAACTCATATCTACAAATTTAATTTATCGATTTGTTCAAGGGCGTCTAATTGAAGCAATATAATTCGATCCACTGTATGATCAAGTAAGCTTTGGAATTTAACCTCGGCTTTTGATTTAGTAAAAGTTAGATACTCGTCATGTGGATAGCATGCTTTTCTTTTGTATTTCACACACTAGAGTAGGGCGAAAATATATTACTGCCTTTCTGTTTTGCCCAATTTTGTAATCTTTGAATTGTAACTGAGCGCGACACAACTATAACACTGTTGCCTTTGACCTGAGATGAAACTTTAGAAAGAATAGACTGGTCGTTCGTATTACCGAGGTTTAATAGAACCGTTACTATAGCCAACTTTCTATTGTAAATTTCTTAACTACAAATTATTTTGGCCGTTTCCTCAATTTCTAACCCACTAAGCCCGTCTAACTTATTTCGGGACAGGAGATCGTAGGGCCTACCGCAATATTACCCCCGCTAACTTCCGTGCGACACGAAGACGAGCAGTACCTTGAAACGAATGAGAGGGTGTATTTACTTTTCGTCTAAACTTATTACGTAATCGACGGAATTTGGAATATTTAATGACTATTGAATGTTTAAAATCCATCAAATAGTCGAAATACAAAAAAAAATAGTTTTGTTGGGCATTGAGCGTAAAGAAAATTGATATTTCTGTTACAAAATAAACATTTATTCTAATAAAAATACTAGTGAAACGCAACGGTAATTTCTAAGTAAATAAGCTAATAGACCACATTAAAATTCAAAAATTATTCTCAAAAATAAACTTTTATTCTGGTAAAAATAAAAGTAACACGTTCAATAATTGTAAATAAACAAACAAATAATTAAATTCAATTTAAATCGACAAAAACACCTAAAAGTCTACAAGAGGTGTTCAAACAGGCCTCCACTTTGAACGAGAAAATAACCCAGTCTATTGTAAAATACGGCTCGCTCCCTATTAGCCCTTTCTATCATGTCCTCACAAAATACCATGCGTGTTTCCTGATCTTTCGGAAAAATTTCTTGAGTTATTCGCAATTTGTAACAGCGATATTTGTTTCGCTTTAAAATATTCCGAACTGTTCGAGCGTTCATATCAAGTTCTTAGACAATTACGGTACTATTGCAAGGAAAATTAATTTCTGACAAACTACAAACGTCAGTTTCCCGATTTGCTCATTCTTTAGTAATTTGAGGAACCGGTTGCTCCTCATTATTATCAGTGCATTTTTTACAAATTTTTAGACAACCGATTGTCTCAAATTTTTTAATAATTTCCGAAATTCTAAATTTTCAAGAAACAGGATGATTTTCGCACGTAAATACAAATCTGCTGATTATTTACCAGAATAGTGTACCACTTAATAATGTGCTGTTTTTGTTCCGTGGAATAAATTACCATTGTAACAAAAAAATTTGGCGCGAAACACATCTATATATATATATATATATATATATATATATATATATATATATATATATATATATATATATATATATGTATACTTATATTTATATTTATATTTATGCTTCATGATGTATTTTGATACGTATAATTCAAAATTCAAGTCAGATTAGATATATCATTTTTTGGTTTTTTTATAAATCCCAAAAAAAAGACATTAGAAAACCATAAATAATCGTATTTTATTAATTTTTCTCGAAAACTGACTGCGCCACCTCTTAATCTGACTTCGAGTTTGGATTCAGTGATGAATGAATACATAAGAATAGAACTGTCTCATCAAAAGGACAGATAACTTTTTTTTGTGGACCTGTAGGATGATGTATGAGTAATCTCTCGTTGGACCAACTGTACTGAAATTTGGAAAAAAATTACGCTTGTACAGGGTGAGTCAACGATTGGATGAAGTAGGTTTGTGCCTTTTCGGTGAAATTAACAAAGAAACTATATTTACTGTTTGATACAGTTTATTTTTACGCAGATTTTAAAAATATTTAGGACTCTACAGGGTGAGCCAAAAAACTAGGACAGCATAAAGTTGTATTTTTTTAAATAGAACACCCTATATACGAATCATATTTTCGATTTAGCTTATAATTTTAAATCTTTTTTATTAAAGGTTTACTATAACAAAACTTTATAGTTTCTGAGATAATTAAGTTTAAAGAAAAAAAGTCACATTTTCAAGCATCAATTCAATCCTAAATAACGTTTTCAATTTTGTGACAAATATATTCAAATTTGGAATTTAGCAAGGCCAAGGACAACTTAACATAATTTTTACCTAATATTTGCAATAAAAGCTACAGGGTGTTGAACACATCGGCTCAAATTTGAACAAGTTTAAATGAATAAATATCTTTTTTTTTTAATGGCACACCCTGTATATTTTCATGTTATTTAATAGAGTAATAAAAACCCTAAAAGTTTTGTTCAATATATCCTATACCTATTTATAATAGTTTTTGAGATATTTCAGTTTTTCTTATTTTCCATACTTTTTTACAGAAATAGTCTTCATTATCATAGTAGCCATGTAAAATAATAAAAAGAAACTACAGAAACAAACAGAATGTGGTTAAATATGATGAAATACATTATTCGTTATATTACAACGGCAATAGTTTAATTAAACATAATGTGAAAAAATTAACACAACAATAACGACAAGGCAAATACATATTTACTTTTATACTAAATTGAAACAAAAAAATTACCTATTAAATACTGAGATTAATTATTTCTTTTTAATAAGTGTTGAAATAAACGATCCTCTTGTGCAATGCACAAATTTAGTCTTTTTTGCAGATTTTCTCGGACCCTGGACAAAATTAGTGGCGTTATTGTTCTACAGGTATCCCTAATCCTGTTTCGCATATGTTCCACTGTTGTTGGTGGATTAACATACTCCTTATTTTTAATATAACCCCATAGGAAGAAATCTAATGGGGTGATGTTGCAAGACCTTGGTGGCCACTCAATGAAACTCCCACGTCCAATCAATTTTTGGGGATATCGTTGGTCCAAAAACGCACGAACTTCACGATGGTAATGCGGAGGCGCACCATCGTGCTGGAACCACATACTGTCGAGCTCATCCCTATCGAGACCTTGCAGCAGTTGGGGTAGTTCTTCTTGTAGAAAGTTCAGGTAACTATGGCCATTTAGTGGTTCATTAAAAAAGTGGGGTCCAATAATTCGATTATGATGAATACCACACCAAACGTTTAATGACCAGTGGTTTTGATGTTGCACCTCTCTAATCCAAAATGGATTTTCTGTGGCATAATAATGCATGTTGCGTCTATTTACGGCACCGTTACTTCTAAAAGTAGCTTCATCACTAAACATTACCTTGCATAATAAATTTCGATTTAATTGAATCTCCACATTTATTGTACGACAAAAGTTTACACGACTTTCAAAATCCTGTCCATGCAATTCTTGGTGTAATTCCATGTGGTATGGATGATACCTATATTTCTTGGTAGTACGATTAGCGGTGGATTGTGATGTTTCACATAATGCTGCTAACTGACGGCTACCAATATAAGGATTTTCCTGAACATTTAACAATACTTGTAGTTCGTTTTCTTCATTAGTTACTGGTTTGTTGACCACTTTACGTTTTGGATAATCAACAGTACCAGAAGAATCAAATCTTTGTATTAAGTTTTGAAAAGTATGGGTATTAGGCTGGCGTAGATCAGGATACTTCATTTTGTAAATTCTTTGAGCAAGAAGGCAATTTTTTTGAGCCTCTCCTATTGTATAAATCATATCTATTAACTCATTCTTTGGAAAATTAATTTTACAATATAAGATGAATGCAAAAAAAACCAAACTACACTACATAAAAACCAAAAGAAGCGATTGCGGTTATAAATTTGACACACAGAAAAATGTTCTTTTACATTGTTTTTGCTATGGCTACTATGATAATGAAGACTATTTCTGTAAAAAAGTATGGAAAATAAGAAAAACTTATAAATAGGTATAGGATATATTGAACAAAACTTTTAGGGTTTTTATTACTCTATTAAATAACATGAAAATATACAGGGTGTACCATTTAAAAAAAAAAGATATTTATTGATTTAAACTTGTTCAAATTTGAGCCGATGTGTTCAACACCCTGTAGCTTTTATTGCAAATATTAGGTAAAAATTATGTTAGCTTGTCCTTGGCCTTGCTAAATTCCAAATTTGAATATATTTGTCACAAAATTGAAAACGTTATTTAGGATTGAATTGATGCTTGAAAATGTGACTTTTTTTCTTTAAACTTATTTATCTCAGAAACTATAAAGTTTTGTTATAGTAAACCCTTAATAAAAAAAGATTTAAAATTATAAGCTAAATCGAAAATACGATTCGTATATAGGGTGTTCTATTTAAAAAAATACAACTTTATGCTGTCCTAGTTTTTTGGCTCATCCTGTAGAGTCCTAAATATTTTTAAAATCTGCGTAAAAATAAACTGTATCAAACAATAAATATAGTTTCTTTGTAAATTTCACCGAAAAGGCACAAACCTACTTCATCCAATCGTTGACTCACCCTGTACAATAATAGGAACCTTGATTCTTAGGTAACAATATTAAAAGAATTCGTTAGGATTACCAGTAAATCATTTTACATAATTTTATTTGAAAAAAACGATCCTTAAAAATCTACGTGACCTATTAATTGGACTAGTCAGGGTCTCCGACCTCTCTTATTCAACCTTTTTTGCGAAAATAATTTCATTAAAATTAAAACGCCGAGTTTGATAAAAACGTCTCTCGACTTTAATATGAAATATTAAAGTAAAAGCAAGTCTAATAGCTTGCAAAAACGTTGCGTTTCACGTGACTTTGATATTCTAATTTTCTTACACTTCTCGGCAAAAACTAGTCATTAGTCTGTGCTGTGAAGTGTGAAATTAAAGTGACACTTTACTATAGAAAATTAAAATATCGAAACGCGAAAATAATGTTTTTCTTTTATATGGGTCAGTGAGTTTAATATAATTCCTACTGACATTTTTGTACCCCGGGGTCGTGTCCTGAGCGTACAGGAACTTATGCTGCGTTTTAAGATAATAAACTCCCTTATATTAAAAGAAACTTCTAAGAGACCTATCACTTTCCCCAACTGTTCAGAAGAGAAAATATTGTATGGAAGAAAATTGTTATTGGACATTGCAGAATGACTCATTCCTTTTTTCTAAAAAAACGAGGATCCCCCTCAATGTCTACCCTGTCATTCCCCCTTAACTGTAAAACACATAATATCTGACTGTTCCTCATACAGAAATCCTGGAGAAAGATACCTCACCTCTAATAATTTTGCGACAGTTATGTCTTTTGAACTGACTAAGGCCAAACGCATAATGTATTTCTTGAGGCACATTGGTCTCTATAATACAATTTAATACAATCAACAACAATATAGAACGCGCTAAATGGTCTGAGATACCGACGCGCCTTTAACCATTAAATTAACTAACTAACTAACTAAGATAAATTGGTAGGCAAAAAATCATATACTAAACTAATTTATCCATGTAGTCTTCTCAGAGAGAAAAGTTTGATTTCGGATTAAAAATAATTTATTTCATAGCGTGGAATATTAAAAATTTTGTAGTAACATACACTATATTGTGCTGGAATTCACACTTTATACACTACGTAAGTCTTGTGTATGGAATATTAAATGAAATAACTAAAAAGAAGAACGATTTTATTTTCATGAAATTCATATACTAAACGGTACAAAACAACTTCCTATATAAATATATGATAAAAACATTTTTATAAAAAAATTGAACTGACTTCTAAAAGTGCACTAAAAGGTAAAAAATAACTATAAATTTTTATTCGAAATTGAAATTTTTGAAGTCGGCGCCAAGTTAGTATCTGACAAAGTACTTATTTGTAATTGCTTTTTACCATAATTTGTATAAATTAGTAGTTATTTATATCATTTAGAAATAATTTGGAGTCGACTTAAAAAATTTCAATTTCATATAAGAATTTATGATTATTTTTCACTTTTTAGCGCTCTTTTAGAAGTCCGTTCAATTTTAATTTTGCTTTTCAATTTTTAGTTTTGAATTCATTATTATATCCATAAATTTTTTGAACTAAGTACTAATCGAGATTAGTCTACCTCCCAATGTCTCCAAGGTGGCAAAAAAGTACCTATTTTATCCTAAGTTGTAAATCACCCTAAAATGAACCACTAAAAATTCTTTGATTCTTGGACTTCTCCAAATACCAGTGAAATTGTATCAAAGAAATATTTAATCTGTCAAGCCCAAAACCTTCGAATATCAATATTTAAAGGACTTGAGACAGAAATTTCTTAGCCCGATATATTTTATACTGCATATTGAGTTTGTATTCGCCCCAAGAACCTCGCAATATCAATTTTAGGCAAGATCGGAAAATGTAAAAATTTCAGTCTCTCATATTGTATCTCATCAACCTAATAGTAGTAAAAAATTGATTTAAAATTCGTAATACACGACCCCGAAAACCCCTTAATACCAAATCTGATAAAAAGCAAAAAGGTTAAAATTTTCAACCCACCAGGCTCATCACATTGAATTTCAAAAAAATAATTTTAAAGTCTTAATCTAATTTAAATCTAAGCCCTTCAAAGCCCCTCAGCACGAATTTTTGATAAAATCCGGAAATTTAAAATTACTAGACCGTTATATTGCATCGTACTTAATAGATTTTCTTAAAATAATTTAATATTCGCTATTTATATCCTCAAAAACGATTCAGTCCCACATTTGAACAAAATCGAAAAAAGTAAAATTTTTAGTCCTCTATTCATATTCAATTCATAATTTACACCCTCAAGGAACCCTATATCAGTTTTTGAAAAAATCGAAAGATGAATAATTTTTAAGACGCCATATTGAATCCGTTAGATTGAGTTTTTCGAAATACATTTTAAATTCGTAATTAACAGTAACAAAAATCCCACAATACTGATTTCATACAAAATCGAGAGATGTAAAATCTGTAATCCGCCATATTATTTTTTTTTTTTAATAATTTCAGATTCATAACGTGCGATCTCAAAAATTCCCCCATATCAATTGTGAAAAAAATCGGACAAAATTCATTTTTTATCCGCCATATTGGATATGCTTTATGGAATTTTTTAAAAATAATTTCAGATTTGTTACGTATGACCCAGAAAGCTCCCCCGTATCAACTTTGGAGAAAATCTGACAAAATTGATTTTTTGTTGGCCATATTGGATCCGCCATATTGAATTTTTAAAAAATATTTTGGATTCGTCATGTGCGACCCCGCGAACCTACACTGTACCAATTTCTGGGAAATCGGAGAGGATTCATTTTTTGTCCGCCATGTTGGATCCACCATATTGAATTTTTTAAAAATATTTTGGATTCGCTATATGCGAACCCGAAAACTCCCCCACGCCAATTTTGAAGAAAATCGGAAAAAATTTAATTTTTTTGTCCGCCATATTTAATCCGCCATATTGAATTTTTTAAAAATAATTTCAGATTCGTTGTGTACGATCCCGAAAATTCCCCTAAAATCAGACAAGATTAATTTTTTTGTCGCCATATTGTCCGCGCCATCTTGAATTTTATTGCACCAATATGGGACCACCGCAGCAACTTCTTTTAGAAGTCGGTTAAAATGATATTTCGCTCCAAAACGGCTGTGACGTCACTGCGTCTCCTGTGTGAAGTTAGCGACATTTTCAGAAACGTTTCTACCAACGACGAAAGGAAACTTGTCAATGGCACCCACCGTCTGAACAACAAACCAGACAATAAAATTTCTGAGATTAAGTGCTTAATTTTGTGACATTTTAAAATATATCAGTATGAGTTGTACCTAGTGGAAAAATAAAAGTCGTGAAGTTTTGACACAAAATTTAAAATAGAAAAAACTGAAATCACGCTGCCAAATAAAATACAAGATGTTCCATTTAAACTAATATAATTTAGGTCAATAATTTAAAATCTAATGCATTTAGAAAAAATCAAATTACACCACTGGATTCTACGTAAAAACTCTAGAATAGTATATTTTTATTTTTTCATTAACTAATATATTAACTAAGATACGAGAGGGGCTTATAAATGGAAAATTTTCAATATCTTCAAAACAGGGAGGGCTAGAAAATTTTTTTTATTGTATCTTCTGTTTAACAAAAAAAAAATAGCATAGATTCGAAAAAATTTCAAGTTTCTAGCTTTAATAATAATAGAGATACCCAGCAAAAGTGCCTTCGATGTCTTTGTTTCTGAAAATAGATAAGAATTTTGTATTGCGTAAACTGACGAGAGCGTTTTCGTAATCAATGAAACACGGCAATGAGTGCGATTAAATCTAAATTTTAACCAAGATGAATAAAACCCAAACGGACTTAATATTTGCACATTTACTAAAATGCAATTTAATGATTATAAAATTTTTATAAAAAAATTGAATCGACTTCTAAAAGTGTGCTAAAAAGTGAAAAATAACTAGAAATTTTTATATGAAATTGAACTTTTTGAAGTCGGCTCCAAACTAATACTTGACAAAAAGTGATTCGCATAAACAGATTAAAAATACTTTATTTGTAATTGCTTTCTTACCATAATTTGTATATATTAGTAGTTATTTATTTCATTTAGAAATAATTTGGCGCTGAATTCAAAAATTTCAATTTCATATAAAAATTTATAGTTATTTTTCACTTTTTAGCACAATTTCGTCGGTTCAATTTTTAATAAAAATTTTATTTTTCGATTTTTATAGTTTTCAATTCATTATGATATCCATAAAATATTTGAACTAAGTGCTAATCGAGATTAGTGTACCTCGCAATGATTTCAAGGTGGCAAAAAAATACCAATTTTATCCATAATTATGAAGCACTAAAAATTCTTTAATTCTTAGAGTTCTCCAAATATCAATGAAATTGTGTCAAACGAATATTTAGTTTGTCATAGTAAATCTACTATCTTAAATTTTAAATTAATTTTAAATTAGTAATATAGGCCCCAAAACCTTCCAATATCGATATCTAAAGAAAATACATTAATTTTTTATCCACCATATTGGATCCGCCATATTGAATTTTTAAAATATAATTTCAGATTCTTTATGTGAGGCCCCGAAAACTTTCCCATACCAATTTTGGAGAAAATCGGACAAAATTGATTTTTTCGTCCCCCATATTGAATTCGCCATATTGAATTTTTTAAAAATTATCCTAGATTCGTCATATGCGACCCCGAAAACTCCTCCGTACCAATTTTGGAGAAAATCGGACAAAAACGATTTTTTTTGTCGGCCATATTAGATCCGCCAAATTGAATTTTTTTAAAATTATTTTAGATTCGTCATATACAACCCCGAAAACTCCCCTGTACCAATTTTGAAGAAAATCGGACAAAATTGATTTTTTTGTCGGCCATATTGGATCCGCCATATTGAATTTTTTAAAAATTATTTTAGATTCGTCATACGCAACCCCGAAAACTTCCCCGTACTAATTTTGGAGAAAATCGGACAAAATTGATTTTTTCGTCCGCCATATTGGATCCGCCATATTGAATTTTTTTTTAAATTATTTTAGATTCGTCATATGCGACCCCGAAAACTCCCGCACACCAATTTTGGAGAAAATCGGACTAAATTAAACTTTTTTGTCCGCCATATTGGATCGGCCATTTTGAATTTTTAAAAAATAATTTCAGATTCGTTGGGTACAACCCCGAAAATTCCTCCGTACCAATTTTGGAGAAAATCGGACAAAATTAATTTTTTTGGCCGCCATATTGTAGCGTTATCTTAGATTTTACTGCACCAATTTCATCTAAAAAAATATGGAACTACCGCAGCAACTTCCTTTACATAACGTAAAAAATTTCATTCAAATCGGTGCCGCCGTTCCGGAGTAGGTTTACATACATAAAAAAAAACATACATACTCAACGAATTGAGAACCTCCTTCTTTTAAAAGTCGGTTAAAAACCACATTTTTATTGAGATTTTAGTTCTCTTTTACAAAATGTAACCAGAAACTTTATCTAAAAATTCTAAAAAAGCTTCATGTGAAAAAATCTAACCCAATAATACATTTAGATAATTTAACTTTAGAATCAATTTAATTCAACAAAGTTGTCTATATAACATTTTGTTGTAACTCATTTAAGTCTCTTGAATTCAGACAATATAACTTCCTCAACCTTATTTGCCTTTTTATCTGAACAAATATATTTTCCACCTAAAGAATAAAAGATAACTAATCGCAAATACTAATCGACCTCTACTAAACACTATTGCTAGCCGCAAATCTGATTACAAACAAATAAGTGTTTTCAATGACTGCGAAACTTCTCGTGGAGGAAACAACGTACAATAACCCATACAAATGTAACTCCAAAAGAGAAATTTAATTCAGACACGTTTAAAACACTACAAACTTCATTAGGAAATGTGTTTACAATTGCTACGTTCATGCCATTCAGATTATTCGTTTCGGTTTTTCGTTAGACTTGAAATTTCTTGTGTAAAAGTAAATTTTAATAAATAGGAATATTTAACCGACTTCTAAAAGAAGGAGGTTCTCAATTCGTCGCGTATATATATATTTTTTTTTATTATGTATGTACACCGATTATTCCGGAACGGCTGAACCGATTTGAATGAAATTTTTTACGTTATGTAAAGGAAATTGCTGCGGTGATCCCATATTTTTTTAAATGAAATTGGTGCAGTAAAATCCAATGGCGCTTACAATATGGCGACCAAAAAAATTAATTTTGTCCGATTTTCTCCAAAATTGGTACGGGGGAATTTTCGGGATTGTATCCAACGAATCTGAAATTATTTTGAAAAAATTCAAAATGGCGGATTCAATATGGCGGCCAAAAAAATTTATTTTTGTCTGATTTTCTCCAAAATTGGTATGGGGGAGTTTTCGAGGTCACACATTACGAATTCAAAACTTTTTTAAAAAATTCAATATGGCGGATCCAATATGGCGGACAAAAAATCGATTTTCTCCGATTTTCTTCAAAATTGGTACGGAGGAGTTTTCGGGGTCGCACATGACGAATCTAAAATTATTTTTATAAAATTCAATATGGCGGATCCAATATGGCGGCCAAAAAATCAATTTTGACCCATTTTCACCAAAATTGGTACGGGGGAGTTTTCGGGGTAGCACATGATGAATCTAAAATTATTTTGAAAAAATTCAATATGGCGTATCCAAGATGGTGAATAAAAAATTAATTGTGTTCGATTTTTTTTCAAAATTGATATAAGGGAGTTTCTGGGATAACACATTACGAATCTGATATTATTTTAAAAAAAATAGATATAGCGGATCTAAAATGGCGGATTAAAGATTCTACATCTCTCGATTTTGTGTGAAGTCGGTATGGAGGGATTTTTATTAGTGTAAATTACGAAATTAAAATATTTTTTGAAAAACTCAATCTGGCGGATTCAATATGATGGTCTAAAAATTTTACATATGTCGACTTTCTCCAAAACTGATATAGAGGGTTCTTGAGGGTGTAAATTATGAATTTAATCGTATTTTTTCAGGATTTAATATGGATAATGCAAAGCTGACAAAAAATTTTACATGTTTCGATTTTGTTCAAATGTGGAACTGAATCGTTTTTGAGGATGTAAATAGCGAATATAAAGTTATTCTGAGAAAATCTAATATGTCAGATGCAATATGACCGTTTAGAAATTTTAAATTTCTGGATTTCATCTAAAATTGGTACTAGGGGGCTTTGAAGGATTTAGATTTAAATTAGATTAAGATGTTAAAATTGTTTTTTTGAAATTCATTATGGCGGATCCAATATGGAGGGTTGAAAATTTTACGTTATTCATTTTTTTTAGATTTGGTATTAGGGCGTTGGGGGTGGTGTATTATACGAATATGAAGTTAATTTTTTACAACTATTAGGTTGATTAGATACAATATGAACGACTAAAAATTTTGCATTTTCCGGTTTTATCTAAAACTGATATTGCGGGGTTCTTGGGGCGTGTACAAACTCAATATGCAATATAAAATATATCGAGCTAAGAAATTTACGTCTCAAATTCTTTAAATATTGATATTGGAAGGTTTTGGAGCCTATATTACCAATCTAAAATTAATTTGAAATATAAGATATTGGATTTACTATGACAGGCTAAATATTTGTTTGACACAATTTCATTGTTATTTGGAGGACCCTAACAATCAAAGAATTTTTAGTGGTGTACTTTTTTGCCACCTTGGAGTCATTGCAAGGTACATTAATCTCGATTAGCATGTAGTTCAAATAATTTATGAAGATCATAAAGAATTCAAAACTAAAAATCGAAAAAAAAATTTTTATAAAAAAATTGAACCGACTTCTAAAAGTGCGCTAAAAAGGGAAAAATAACTAGAAATTTTTATATGAAATTAAAATTTTTGAAGTCGGCGCCAAATTATTTCTAAATGAAATAAATAACTAGTAATGTATACAAATAATGGTAAAAAAACAATTACAAATAAAGTATTTTTAATCTTTTTATGCGAATCACATTTTGTCAGGTATTAATTTGGCGCCGACTTCAAAAATTTCAATTTCATATAAAAATTTCTAGTTATTTTTCACTTTTTAGCGCACTTTTAGAAGTCGGTACAATTTTTTTATAAAAATTTTATTTGTAATGCAAATTATTATACGTCTTATAAAACGAAAAAGAAGGTAAGTTAAATTACGAAGATGATTTCTTAAAATTTTAAGAAATAGTGTAGTTACAACATTCAAAAAGGTTTGTTTGAAGGTTGTACACAATGTTGAAAATTGACTAAAATGTGGTTGTCGGACTTGCATTGTCTTTATTTTTATTTATTTTTTTACGACGTTTCGATTAGGATGTATCTCTAATCGTTATCAAGTATAAACTGAATGTTTTGTCTTAAGACTACGAGCTTATATAGGGACTACTTTGCAACATCAAATCATTGAGGTGAGTACAGTAAAGTGAAACTTTGTGCTTCAATGGACACCGTCCCTATATAGGCTTGTGGCTTTAAGACAATACATTCAGTTTACACTTAATAACGCTTGAAGATAGAACCTAATCGAAATGTCGTAAATAAAAATAAATAAAAATAAAGACAATGCAAGTACGACAACCATATTTTAGTTAAACCTAATATGTAATTGACAATAACATCCTAAAGCACTTTAATCATCTTAAAATGTCATCACCCTTTTTAACTGTGAAAGGTAACTCAAATCCATTCACTAATTTATTTATTAGGAATCGATAGATTTAGAAGAAATTCCGTTAAAAAAATTTCTTAAAATAACTAAATTTAAACAAGTTTTTAATCAGTTTATGAAAGAGTTTATCTTCAAAGTAATTACAAATAACAGTGTAATTCTAAAATCAAATTAAAATACTTATAATTTATTTTCTTAATTCTATTTGATATGATTCGTGAACACAGTATAAATCCTTCGTGTCACCGTCGAAAGCGTTTTTAGTCTAAGATAAAGTGAATCCAGGCAACTCAAGAAGAATTATAAATTTAACCGTGAAATTACTTTATTGTTCCTGTTTATGGCCGGCATTAGGACCTTATATGACGTTGAGGGCTTTAAAATTGTCTGACAGAACCAAGCGACGTATATATCTTTGAAAGCACATTCTAGAATACCTTTGTAATTTGTCTTTCTTTAAAATTATTTATAGTTACATATACTCAGTAAAAAGAGACTATAATATATATACACTGGTAAAAATGGCATAATGATACATAGTCAAAAAATTCTTACAGATTTTGTTATGAACTATCAAAATATATACAATCCGATACATAAATGAACTGAAATTATAAGCGTACACGGGATATATTAATTTATTTTTCTTAATAAAAAAGTTTTAAAACCCTGCAACATCACAAATATCATTTAGTTAAACAATATAACATTGGAAGTCCATAAAATGCCCCTAAACAAACATAATAAAAAGAAATACGTAACCTGTTAAATATAATTTTATATTTTCCTTTAAAATCTATAATATGAGTTATAAGCATTATTTCAATGTTTTGAGAGGGCTTCTCGACTATTCAGAACTTTTTTAAAATACTTTTTATAAAAAAGTTTGTAAACTTCCTCTAAAAAATGTAAAGAAGTACTAACATGAATATTAGTATAATCTAAACAAAAAACGTAATTAATATTTTTCCTTTGATGTAAAATATTTTGTGCCTCTTTGGGGGCTTACATAGACCATATAGACGTGTTTTTAATTAAAAAAGCCTTATATAATTCATGTTTTCGAGGTAATCCTCTGGTAGTTTTCGAATTTTTCTATATTTTTTCATAACATGATCAGTGGCAGTACTGATTTTTATTATTTACTTTTAATCATGATGTAGAACAAGTCAATAATTCTCAAGTTTTGGAATTAAATTTTATTATGTAAGTCCGTCCGTATTTTGACAAACTTATTTTCAAAATGTAGACCAGATACGGAAGTCATAAATAGAATATTCGTAGGAAGCGATCATGGAATGGTAAGAGCGATTATATGTTTAAATATAAAACTAAAAATGAATAAAAACCTTAAGCAAAAGAGACAAAATATAAATATCCGAAAGCTAAGTGAGAAAAGATTATAATATCACAGAGGGCATAAAATCGACATATATAACAGAGAGTTAACGAACATAATGTATATAACTTTAAAAAAATTATCAGAAAAAGACAAAAAAAGCAAAAGAGTACTCAATGAAGAACAGAAACAATAGAAGAAAAAGAGAAAATCTTATAAGGAAACAAGATAATTGAGAAATAATGGAAATTTCATATAGTAAAATTGAAATCTCTATTGGACAAGATAAAAGAAAAAGATAAGAACAAATAACGAAAGCCAACGGGAACAAAGATAAGATAAAAGTACTGAAAAGAAAATTTGAATCCTCAAAGATAAAAACCATCAAGAAATTGAGGTAAAAATCGTACACTACAAATTGCAGAAAATTCTATAGAACTTTATGTAGCTTACTGCTTATATCTTCTAAAACATCCATTAGAAAGGCTCAAAAAAACGATATTAAATATAATATATATCTCTAAACGAAAGGAAACTCAACAAAATGCCAAATAAAGATCAAATCCTAGAGAAAGTGATGAAGTTCTTAGAACAAAACAACAGTTCTCAAGTTGCAGAATTAGATTTTATTATTTAAATTAAAATCTGCATTTCCATATACTTTAGATCAAAATATAGACCTTGACAATGTTGTGCAAATACAGAAGTCATCAATAAATAACCATAGGAAGCAAGTACACAATAGGAAGAATGACTTTATGTTAAAGAAACTAAAAGTGAGTAAAATATTTAAACATAAGGAATGGAATATAAATATCCAAAAACTAAGACTAAGAAAGCTATATTATTATGGAGAAAAAAATTCGACCTTTTTAATAAAGAATTAATGAATATAATGCAAAAATTGAAGAAAGTGACAATGAAAGACTTTTCATGAAGTCTATACTTCTTCTGGGGTGCTTTGATTCATCAGGCATCAAGGTGGCGCCTTCCAAGAATTGCACAATATACCAGATATACCAGACATCCCAGAAGATGAAATGGCAAATGCTATTGCTGGCATGAAGAAAAACTGGGCGCCTGGGGAAGATCAAGTGGCAATTGAAGCCATAAAAGAAGGGAGACCAACATTAACCCGCATTTTACAGAAGTAATTTAACGTGTGCCTGACAAAGGGCATAACTCCCTCCACGTGGCATAAGGCTCTTATTGTAATAATGCATAAGAAAGGAGACGTTTCAGATCTGAAAAACTATCGCCCAATCAGTTTGCTCTCACACATGTATAAGTTATTCCTAAAGATAATAACAAATCGACTCACAAATAAATTAAATAGTTATCAATCTTGCGAACAGGCTGGGTTTCGCTCTGGTTATGGAACGAATGATCACCTACAAGTTCTTAAGTATCTGATAAAAAAGTGCATAGAATACAATAAGCCACTTATTCTTATATTTACTGATTATGAAAAAGCATTGTGATACCATAGACCAATCTAAAATGTTGAGGGCGCTTGTAGACAGTCGAATCGACCACCGCTACATTTCGTTAATCAAGAACATATCCGATACAGCCACAGCCTGTGTCAGACCCCACAAAGACACAAATACCTTCAGAATAGAACGTGGAGTTCGGCAAGGAGATACAATCTCACCGAAATTGTTTACCACTGTCTTGGAATATATGTACGAGCAGATTTTTTTGAAGAAAATATGGGAGTAAACATAAACGGGGACGACCTTAACCACCCGAGATTCGCCGATGACATTGTCCTCATATCGGATAGCACGGATAAAGCAGCAAGAATGTTGGAAAAGCTCTACAGACTCTCTAGTGATGTTGGTCTAAAAATAAATTGTGAGAAAACCAAATTGATGACCAACCTTGTACTAAACGACAATATCTCAGTAGGAAACCGCAAGATCGAACAAGTCACCACCTACAAATACCTAGGACATGAAATCCGTTTAGGCGGAGATAATCAAACATGCGAAATACGTGGTCAGCTTTTGGAAAACTGAAAAATATACTTAAATCGAACATCCCTGTTTACTTGCAGAGAAAGGTGTTTGACCAGTGTATCCTCCCCGTTTTGACATATGGAGCAGAGACGCTAACACTAACAAAGAAAAGCGTAAATAAGTTGAGAGAGACACAATTGGCCATGGAAAAATCTATGCTGGGAGTTAGCATCAGAGATAGAACACCGAATACAGAAATACGACGAAGAACGGGTGTTGCAGATGTAGTCGGGAGAATTACAACGTTAAAGTGGAACTGGGCTGGACATGTCGCTAGGAACACGGACAAGATGGACGAGAAAAATCTTTGAATGGAGACCAAGAGAGGAGGCTTACCGAGGAAGAGGCCGTCCGCCTACCAGATGGGCTGACGATATAAGGCGCATAGAATCAAACTGGATGCAAGCGGCAAGGGACAGAAATAAGTGGCAAAACTTATGAGAGGCCTATGTTCAACAGTGGACAAGATTGGGCTGATTGATGATGATGATGATGACATGGAGATCTTTCAATATATGATGAATAATCACTGAAATCAGAAACAGAAAAACAGACTAATGCTCTGAGAGAGCAGAGAACCTGAACTAACCTGATTAGTTGGATTGCACTTGAAACTTGAAAATTATTCTCGAGTTTCTTGTAAGTTTCTTAATTTCTCAATTTTTTTTTAAGCAGATGTATTTTAAATACAAAAAACGTGCGGCCCTGCTTTAATTTAAATACATATAAGTCCCTGTTTAATGTTATGCTAACATCAAAAGACTTTTTGCTGGTTTATTTTCGGTTTTATACGGTGATTTGTCTCTTTAATAATTTTATAGCTTTGTCGCTACAGTCCCAACGCCGTCGTAAATTTAGTTTATTAATTTATTTCTGAAATTTTATGCGCTGTAGGCGACGTAATTACAAATTTTTTGTCAGCGTTTTGTTTCTGGTAAAATTATATAATGCAATTAATATAATATAATGATTTATGTAGATATTAATTAACACCCACGTGTACTTTTTATTCTAAGAGATTTATTTTTTGCTTTAATAAGATTTTTTGATTGCGGTAATATAATAGGGATGAATGAAATGTATATTTCTGAATGTAAAGTGTATAAAAACAGTGTAGAAGATAATTAGGAAGGAAAACTCCGTTACTTTGTAGGTAGTTTCTTCTTTGCTTATATTTTTCTGGGTCAAATTACGGATTCAAGAAAATTAAAAACATAAATAAATTTTTATCTTTTTCTATTTTATTAAAAGATTGTCAATGACATGAATAATTTGGGATTACAATTCAATTTAAGTGATATTTTTAACCGACTTCTAAAACAAGGAGGTTCTCAATTCGTCGACTATGTATTTTTTTGTGTATGTACACCGATTACTTCGGAAAGGCGGCACCGATTTGGATGAAATTTTTTAGGTTATGTTCAGGAAGTTGCTGCGGTGGTCCCATGTTTTTTTGGACGAAATTGGTGCAGTGGCCAAAAAAATTAATTTTGTCTGATTTTCTTAAAAATTGGTATGAGGGAATTTTTGAGGTCGTACACAACGAATCTGAAATTATTTTTTAAAAATTCAATATGGCGGATCCAATATGGCGAACAAAAAAAAATCAATTTTGTCCGATTTTCTCCAAAATTGGTACGAGGGAGATTTCAGGATCACATATAACTAATCTAAAATTGTATTTAAAAAATACAATATGGCGGATCCCATATGACTGACGAAAAAGTCAATTTTGTCCGATTTTCTTCAAAATTGGTACGCGGAAGTTTTCGGGGTCGCATAGAACGAATCTGAAATTATTTTTTAAAAAATCAATATGGCGTATCCAATATGACAAATAAAATATTAATTTTATCCGATTCTTTTCAAAATTGATATGGAGGAGTTTTTGGGATAGCATATTACGAATCTGAAATTATTTCAAAAAAAAATAAATATGACGGATCTTAAATTGCGGATTAAAGATTCTGCATCTCCCGATTTTGTCTAAAATCAGTATTGGGGTATTTTTGTTTGTGTTAATTATGAATTTAAAATATTTTTTGAAAAAGTCAATCTGGAAGATTCAATATGGTGTTCTAAAAATTTTACATTTTTCGATTTTCTACAAAGGTGGGACTGAATCGTTTTTGAGGAGATAAATAGAGAATATAAGTCTAGAAATTTTAAATTTCCGGATTTCATTCAAAATTGGTACTAGGGGGCTTTGAAGGGTTTACATTTAGATTAAATTAAGACTTAAAATATTTTTTTTGATATTCAATATAGCGGATGCAATATGGTGGGTGGAAAATTTTGCCTTATCCGCATTTTTCCAGATTTGGTATTAGGGCGTTTTCGAGATCGTGTATTACGAATACGAAGTTAATTTTTTACAACTATTAGGTTGATAAGATACGATTTTGCCTAAAATTGATATTGTGGGATTCTTGAGGCAAACTTAATATGCAGTATAAAATATATCAAGCTGACAAATTTACATCTCAGGTTCTTTAAATATCGATATTGAAAGGTTTTGGGGCCTAAATTACCAATCTAAAATTAATTTGAAATTTAAGATAGTGGATTTACTATGACAGACTAAATATTTGTTTAACACAATTTTACTGGTATTTGGAGAACTCTAAGAACCAAAGAAATTTTTTGTTGTTCATTTTAGGGTGATTTACTACTTTGGATAAAACAGGTACTTTTTTGCCACCTTGTAGTCATTATGAGGTACACTAATCTCGATTAGTACGTAGTTCAAATCATTTATGGATATCATAATAAATTCCAGAGCTAAAAATAGAAAAATAAAATTTTTATAAAAAAATTGAACGGACTTCTAAAAGTACGCAGAAAAATAACTATAAATTTTTATATGAAATTGAACTTTTTGAAGTCGGCGGTAAATTATTTCTAAATGAAATAAATAACTACTAATATATACAAATTATGGTAAGAAAGCAATTACAAATAAAGTATTTTTAATCTGTTTATGCGAATCACATTTTGTCAGGTATTAGTTTTGCGCCGACTTCAAAAATTTCAATTTCCTGCTTTGTATGGGATATTTTCTTTTGTTTATATATCAAAACATAACCTATTATTGTAATTTGTAAGTTTTGTTTGCCTTTTCAAAGAAAATGTATAACGGCTGATCATGCTTATTTCATATTATATACATTTAAAAATGTTAGTGGTTGTCTTTAATGCAAACCTGCCGAATATATAGAAATAATAAATTTGAAGCAGTTTAATGAGATAAAAATAGAATTTTTAATTATATAAATTTTGTCTGAGAATTTTATTTTAACACTTATTTATTTTTACTTTTCTGGTTACATTTTTGAAAGTTGTATGTATGCAGCTTTTTCCTGCGAAGTTTCTAGAGACCATCAGGGCGTTTTAAACATGTTGATTAATTTTTTTCGTATTTATTCTGGAGAAATTTATTATTTAGGGTCAAGCATAGATATTTAATTGTTTAAAAGTACCTAGTTATACCGAAACGTGCATTGGAGTGTCTTTCTGCTAAACTTTATGAGCATTACCAATTTTTAAATATTTAGTATACTAAGTAAAGTTTCTTTTCTGTCTATGTAAGAAGGTTATCAGGTAAAAGATTCATTTGAATATGCCTTTGGACATTTTATTCAATAAATTTAGATGCTTAGAATTGACTGATCTATTATGACAGTTATCTATATGCAAAATTAATCAATTTTTCAGAAGTCGTAACGCTACAATCTAAAGTATTGAGGTTTTTAGGGTTGTAATCATTATCTACTTTAATTTGCTGACTTGTAGTAAAAATTCTAATTATCAATCAGATTTTTTCTACTTATTTCTTTTTGTTACCTGCATATAGTTTCAAGAGATCCCATAAAATAGCTTGCAGGTGAGTTTTCTCTAGAATTTCAAATTATTTTTCGGAAGGTTTGTAGCATACGGAATAAATGTATTGGCATCTGTTTATCTGTTTTATTTCCTTTCAATCTATTTAGAATGCTGCTATAGTCTATTCAAGAACTAGAGAGAGTAATAAATCATTTTTGATCCTTTTTTTATTCGCAAACTACCTATGTTCTTTAGTCCGGTGTCTTTGGAAAAAATTGTTAGATACATATAGTTTTATGGGAATGGGTTAGAAATTTTATAATCAAAAATACCAGTCTAGAATAATGAACTATTTGAGTGGGTTACGAAGAGATATTTAGAAGTGTGAAGTGTCAAAAAGGATTTATCCTAGGCGTCGGTAGGCGGTTTATTTTATCACTAAGTATTTATGACAGAATATTATTTCGATAACAAACTTAAAATAAACAGTTATTATAATAATATTATTTTATTTCTTATATATATAATTTACATACATTACAAAATATGGATAATTTTACCATATTTAACACAAATCACAACCGTATTTTATTATTTTTAGTTCTGACATAGAAACCGTTTTAGGCACATTCAGACTAAAAAGTAGCATTATTCTCTCAAAAATTCTAAGTAATAATTTAAATACCAATAAAATATCCATTATTTTATGTTATAGTTAAAAATTAGATTTACTTATTTTTATTTCTATTGTACTTACATCTTAATTTAATTTACTTTATTATATGAAAATCCGATAACTCCAAAAGAAAATTAAACAAGCGTGTTAATTCTACACGCTTAAGATAAAGACACAATTATAGTAATAAAATAATATGAGATTACCGCTAGTTGGTCTTAAATATATATAAAATTAAAGAGTGAGACATACCAAATAAAAATATATAAATAACATTAAACAATAAAATACAACGAAAACAAAAATTTAAATAATAAATTTTGTTTACACTGGTAAACATTACGTATCTTATTTGTAATCAAATTCAGTGGCGCTATCTTCACTCAAATTAATTATAATTGGTTCCGTTATCTCATCGATCATGTGATCGAGTTTCCACATTTCCTTTTTTCTTATTATATAGTCCACACATTTTTTTCCATTTTCCGTAGCAATTTTATTCAAAAAAATCTTTCAAAGTTCAGTTCAATCACTAATTTTGTTACTTGTATTATTTCTAGCAACTTTTACTTGAGCCCATATTGCGATGCTGCTTAATGGTTTGGAGATATTTCCTTCTCCAACGGACAGTTTCCGGACGATCTATCAGAACAGATTTCCTATCTGGGGTTTCCAGCAAAAATTAAGTTCTGTGAGCAATTTCCAAAGCTTAGTTCTTTTAATTTCAGGTAAAAGCATTCGGTAAAGAGTAGATTTTCCAATTCCAACAATTAGATTTATGGCAGTCTTCAGTTTCGATAACAGTTTTATTACTCTCTCTAGTTCTTGAATAGAGTATATGTTTTTAAAATTAGAAATTTATTAACCGGAAGACGACATATTACGTATTTATTCTTTTCCAAATTCTTTCTATTACCTCTGCCCGTCTCATAATCATTAAGGCAACTGTTAAAGTAAAATTAGTTGGTGCTTTTTTCTCGATTTATGCATTTACGAAACTAGGTTAGAGTTACAGTTGGATTAAATAATAGAAAATATGGAATAACGAATCTATCCTGAAATGAGCTGATGACACGTAATTATTCAATGCGGATCTTCAAAAATCAACGATAATATTGGTACTTCATAGTAGTTAAAAGTTCATTATTTCGTAAGGCATAATTTTTTCTCTTCATTCTGTTGTAACAAAACGGGGAATTATACGCAACCTCTACAATCGCGCTATATCTCTATGCAATAATGCCGATTCATTGGAAAAAGAGGTAGCAAATATTAAATCCGATTTACAACAGAATGGTTATCCTTTGAAATTAATTGACGATGTTATAAATAACTTTAGAACAACGAACACTGGACAGCAAGAAACACATTCCTTCTTTACAATTCCGTACATTAAGGAAATTTCGGAGAAAATAAAACGAATTGCCAGTAGTTATAATATAAAAACAGCCTTTAAATCAGGAAATACACTTAAAGCTCATTTAACTAAAACAAAACCAGAAAGTACCGAAAAGAAAGAATGTGTTTACAAAGTTTCATGTGAGTGTGGTGAAATGTATATTGGAGAAACCAAACGACCACTAGAAGTTAGAATTAAGGAACATAAAGCTCATACACAAAAAGGGGAAACGTCGAGATCAGGTAATGCAGAACACGCCTGGAATAAACAACACCACATAAAATGGTCTGAGGCTGCAGCAATATATATGGAACCCAACATGAAAAAAAGAAAATTTATAGAAGCAGCTTACATTAAAAACAACAATGGAAACTTCAGTAAACCGAATGTTGAGATACCCAATCTTTGGCAACCACTACTTTGTAACATCAAATCATTGAGGTGTGTACAGGGTGAGTCAACGATTGGATGAAGTAGGTTTGTGCCTTTTCGGTGAAATTAACAAAGAAACTATATTTATTGTTTGATACAGTTTATTTTTACGCAGATTTTAAAAATATTTAGGACTCTACAGGGTGAGCCAAAAAACTAGAACAGCATAAAGTTGTATTTTTTTAAATAGAATACCCTATATACGAATCGTATTTTCGATTTAGCTTATAATTTTAAATCTTTTTTATTAAGGATTTACTATAACAAAACTTTATAGTTTCTGAGATAATTAAGTTTAAAGAAAAAAAGTTACATTTTCAAGCATCAATTCAATCCTAAATAACGTTTTCAATTTTATGACAAATATATTCAAATCTTGAATTTAGCAAGGCCAAGGACAAGTTAATATAATTTTTACCTAATATTTGCAATAAAAGCTACAGGGTGTTGAACACATCGGCTCAAATTTGAACAAGTTTAAATGAATAAATATCTTTTTTTTTAAATGTATATTTTCATGTTATTTAATAGAGTAATAAAAACCCTAAAAGTTTTGTTCAATATATCCTATACCTATTTATAATAGTTTTTGAGATATTTCAGTTTTTCTTATTTTCCATACTTTTTTACAGAAATAGTCTTCATTATCATAGTAGCCATGTAAAATAATAAAAAGAAACTACAGAAACAAACAGAATGTGGTTAAATATGATGAAATACATTATTCGTTATATTACAACGGCAATAGTTTAATTAAACATAATGTGAAAAAATTAACACAACAATAACGACAAGGCAAATACATATTTA